>CM062804.1:1448464306-1449811600 GCA_031772625.1 Pinus tabuliformis
ACTAGGAGTCCAATGGCTACAATCCTTGGGTACAATAGCTTTTAATTTTCAAGAACTTTTCATCAAATTTTCTACGGAAGGAAAGGAAGTTGAATTAAGGGGTATTGCAGGGAAACCAGGAAAGATAATTAGCTCTAGTGGTATGACAAAGCTTCTAAAAAAGGAGCAAAGAGGTGTAATTGCACAATTATGTTCGCTAGATGTTTTCACATCAAAATCATCTATTTCTCCAGATCTCCAAAAAGTCTTGGACAATCATTCCAAGGTATTTGAGACTCCCAAAGGTCTCCCACCTATGCGTAATCATGATCATGCTATTCATCTGATTCCAAGAAGTGTTCCTCCAAACATCAGGCCGTACAGATATCCCTATGTCCAAAAAAGTGAAATTGAACATATGGTTGCAGAAATGCTAGAGGCTGGTATAATTCAACCGAGTCAAAGTTCTTTCTTTGCTCCAGTAGTATTGGTGCACAAGAAGGATGGATCATGGCGCATGTGTCCGGATTATAGGGAGCTCAACAAGCTCACTATTAAAGATAAGTTCCCCATTCCTGTCATTGATGAATTACTGGATGAATTGCAAATTTACTTCACCAAGTTGGATCTTCGTTCAGGATATCATCAAATCAAAATGAAGATTTAAGACATTCCGAAAATAGCATTTAGAACTCATGAGGGTCATTATGAATTTTTGGTCATGCCTTTTGGCCTTACCAATGCACCTTCAACATTTCAAGGTTTGATGAATTCAATTTTCAAACCATTCCTTAGAAAATTTGTGTTAGTATTTTTTGATGATATACTAATCTACAGCAAGTCTTGGAAGGATCATGTTGAACATGTTGACAGGGTGCTACAACTATTGGAGGAGAAACAATTATATGCAAAAAGATCCAAATGTTTCTTTGGAGTCCAGGAGGTGGAATATTTGGGTCATATTGTATCTCATGAAGGAGTTAAGGTAGACCCTAGCAAAATTAAAGCCATTAAGGAATGGAAAATCCCCACATCCATAAAGCATCTGCGAGGATTTCTTGGGTTGACAGGGTATTATCGCAAGTTTGTTAAGAATTATGGGAGAATAGCAGCACCTCTAACAACATTATTGAAGAAAGATGCATTTTCATGGACTCCGAAAGCAACAAAGGCCTTTGAACATCTTAAAGAGGCAATGTGCCAAGCACCGGTCTTAGCTACACCAGACTTCACAAAAACCTTTATTGTGGAATGTGATGCTTCAGGAAATGGAATTGGTGCTGTTCTAATGCAAGATGAAAGACCCATTGCTTTTGAAAGTCGTCCAATCAAGGGAAAGTTTTTAAGCAAAGCTATTTATGAGAAGGAAATGTTGGCAATACTCCATGCACTTAAGAAATGGCGACCCTACCTAATGGGAAGACACTTCAAGGTAAAAACAAATCATGATAGCCTTAAATACTTTTTAGAACAAATATTATCCTCTGAAGAGCAACAAAAGTGGGTCACAAAATGTTGGGTTATGACTTTGAAATCATCTACAAAAAAGGGAAGCAAAATGTGGTGGCAGATGCACTCTCAAGAAAGGATGAGGATGTGGAAGCATTATTGTGTGCCATTTCTATTATCCAACCAGATTGGATAAACAAAGCAAGGGAGGAATGGAAGAATGACGAAGAAGTGTGGGCACTTATTCGAAAGCTACAACAAGATTCCAGTACATCTGATACATTTAGCTGGCAAAATGATTCGTTATGGTACAAAGATCGCTTATACCTCTGTAAGAATTCCCAGCTAAAACAAAAGATTCTTATGGAATTGCACACTTCTCCCTTAGGAGGGCACTCAGGATTTCTAAAAACTTACCACAGGGTTAAGAAGGATTTTTTTTGGGATGGCCTTAAATCAGATATTCAAAAGTTTGTGGCGGAATGTTTGGTTTGCCAACAAAATAAAGTTGAAACAATTAAGACACCGGGTCTATTACAACCATTATCCATTCCAAGCCAACGTTGGGAGGAGGTTTCAATGGATTTTATCACAGGTTTACCCAAGTCTGAGGGAAAGAGTGTCATCATGGTGGTAGTTGACAGACTTACCAAGTATGCACACTTTTGTGCATTATCACATCCATTTAAAGCCAGTACAGTTTCTACTGCATTTATGGAAACAATTCAAAAGCTACATGGAAACCCAAAGATTATTGTAAGTGACAGAGATCCCATTTTCATTGGAAATTTTTGGACAAAATTATTTTCTTGTCTTGGTACTCAGTTAGCTCATAGCTCATCTTATCATCCTCAATCTGATGGGCAAACTGAGATAGTAAACAAATGTTTGGAAGGATATCTTCGTTGCTTTGTATCTGATAAACAGACACAATGGGTCAAATGGTTGCCTCTTGCTGAATGGTGGTATAACACTTCCTTCCATACAGCAACAAAAATGACCCCATTTATGGCACTTTATGGGTATCAACCACCATCCATCACATCATATTTAAGAGAAAATTCTAAGGTTCAAGCAGTGGAACATCACATCGAACATCAACAACAAGTCCTACAACTCTTAAAGGATAACCTCGTGTTGGCACAGAATAGAATGAAACAACAGGCAGATCAACATCGCAGTGAAAGAAGTTTTGATGTAGGTGATTGGGTATTCCTACGGCTACAACCATATAAGCAAATGTCCCTCAAGCAAGCTAAGAAGGATAATAAATTATCACCAAAGTATTATGGTCCGTACAAGGTGTTGCAAAAGATTGGTACTATGGCATACAAATTGGAGCTTCCTGCAGCTTCTCGATTGCACCCAGTTTTCCATGTTTCATGTTTAAAGAAGGTTATAGGTGACAAGCTCCCAGTTCAAATATATTGCCAGAACTTGACGAGGAAGGAAAAATTATATTGGAACCAGAAGCAGTCATAGAAACAAGAACTCGACAGCTACGAAATCGATCAATTTTAGAGTATCTTATCAAGTGGAAGAACTTATCCGCTGAAGATTCCACATGGGAGGATGAGAATTTTATGCAAAAGTATCCAGAACTACTCAAGCGTTGAGGACAACACTTTTTTGAAGGAGAGGGGCATGTTGGGTCCTTATAATACTAGTGATTACCCCATTACTATTGTAGTTATACCCCTTATTAATATTGTTGTGCCCCTATTGCCCCCATATTGTTATTACTGTGCCCCATAGAATCCCTCTATTGTTATTTTTGTGGCTTTATATTATTATTGTAGGTCGGCTGGATTATATTGTGACTCCTTAGACTCCTATATATAGAAAGGAAGTTTTGTCATTTATCATCCAAGAATTGTTCATTTATGTAATGTAAAGGAGGTTGCCCCCTTGAAGAGGCTGAATTCTAAGGCATTGATCTATCTTTTCTATCTTTTCTTGAGCTGGTTTCATAACAAATTCCCAAGAATGTCTTTGTTCTAGTTGGTGATGAGGATGTTACTTATGTAGAAGAAAATATGATAACCAATAGGAGGATGAAATTAAAAGTTGATCATTTCCAAAAGGTCTTGGCCAGTAGTGAAGGTCCTAGAGAAAACTCAAAAGAAAGCAGGGAAATCATTACACCAGGAGCTGATTTAGAGGATGTCATTATTAAAACAAAACAAAATTCCATTCGACATCACTTGGCAACGACAAACTTAATTGAGGGTGGTCGTACATTTCATCTTAATGTCAGCCAAATCTATAAGCCAAGTGAAGGACAATTTAAATATCAAATTAGAAAGCCACACAACCTACATTTTCACAACTTGAAGACATTGATTAGGTACAATCCATATGATCACGTGGTTTATTATGGGCTTCTTGTTGATCCAATTCAAGTTCCCAACAAAGAAGCATTTGATAAGTCAAAATGTTTTGAATACAAATATTATGTACTTGGGGGAACCATTTCTTAGAAGCTAAAAGTCAATTGATGGAGGAATATCCAATAACCCACGTTTTGAAATAATTTAATGTATCATTTATGTTCGTTTATCAGATACATAAGCAAATTTATTGGTATGGGATCAAAATACAGATAATGAGTATAGGATGTCTATGACTTTCATCCAAAGGGTTAGATTAATTCATAATGAATTTGAAGAAAAATGTGGTGGGGATAAGAAAAAGGTTAGTCCAACATTTCTGAAGGAATGTTGTATGTCAATAGGTTATCAAATATAAGAAAAAATCAATTCAAAAGGTGGCAAAGTAAATTCTGATATATTTAGAGGCATGGATAACATTTTCTAGTTGGCATTTAAAACTAGAGAGATATGGGAATTGATTAATGAGATTTTTAGCATGTGGGAGAACATTGACATTGAAAACAAGAAGGTTAAAAAGTATGAATCATTGATATGTAGCAGTAGCAAATCTGGTCCTGAATAGAACTCTTTTCAGAAGATATGACTCACACCTTCGAGAGAATTGCAAGGAGTGAAGGATGAAAATATTGCCAAAACAATATTATCTCGTGTGAAATCAGGGGAATTATCATTGGACAAAATGTGTGAGGAATTTCAAAAGTAAGTTTGTTGAATTATTTTTACTTATTTCTAGATTATAATTTTCTTTTAAATATAACATATTGTTGTTGGTAGTATTTGTTATACATATCATTATATTAATTTTTTTTACTTTATCTATTTAGTCACAAGGTTCACATGAGAATACAAGAACAAATGGTTAAATTGTTGAATGAAGATAGCTGGGATGATGTTGTAAACAACTAACTAGATTTAAGTTATACATCAACACTAAAAGATTTTTATCTCACATTTAAAAAGGTATGTTGATTTATATATTAATTTTTATTCATATGTATATTATTTTTATTTTATAACTTAACATATATTTGTTTATTTCATTAAACATGAATAAGAATGAAAATGGAGCACTAGATAGTTTCAGAAACTTTATTGAAAAAAATAAGATGGAAAGACTATGAAAGTGGCTTCTTAGTAATGCTAAACTTGATCCTAGTCCTACTCAATTCATTTGGAATGATCTTGAGACTATCCAATATCAGATAATACAAGGTGATTGTGAAGACATTATTAAACTCATGCTTAAAAAGGATTATTCCCTAGTTATTGTAGATACTCCTTATGGATTCAATATCCCAAACATTGACTATGATAGTGACCCTTATACTTATCAAGCTCTTAGTAAAGTGGTTGTAGGATTTGTAGAAGTCACAACATCACCATTATGGAGATTTGTGACATTTCATTCAGACACACAATTTGCAATGTTATTGACAATATTTAAGGGAAAAGAAACCTCAAGGATGCAACTTACATCGTAAGATGTTGAAATTGTATGTTTCACTAACGTTAAAAAATTTATTTATGTACAAGTTAATTGAACTTTTACTATTTCATGTTACAAGAAAAATTCAAATCTTATTAAATGTGGAGATTAATCCATTATAAGTGAGTGTGAGTTCATCCATGTTGAAAGTTGGACAAAAGATGATAGCTACAAGCCATGTTTCTGAATTGGGTTGACAGAAAGAGTCATAACCAAGTACTAGTTTATGATGTTGCTGTAAAAAAACTAGCATATGAAGATAAAGAAGCAATAGGAGAGATAGTTAACATTTATCAAAAAACACAATCATTGATTAACTATCTTATATACTTATGTTCAAATGAAGGAGATTGGGTTCTGGATTTATTCTTAGGCTCAAGTAAGTTTTATTACTTAAAATTGAATTTCAATATCTTCTTGCTTAATTTATATATGATTATACTAATTTACTTAATTATTTCTTTCGTGCTTGATAATTAGGTACAAACCGCACAGAGTCACGGGGCAAAGAGTATACGTAGAAATGAAAGGTATAGATTTGGTAAGAAAAATAAAGACCTAAATAAACCAAAATAAACAAAGAGATAAATAACTAAAACTACAAATAAAGACTGTATACCTCCAAATATTAAAAATGTCGTAGCTAGGGTTACCGGAAACCTTTTCGCATGAAATAAAAGTGGCTCCTCACTGGAACAAATGCTCCTAACACAATAGAGCAGTCCTCTCGACTTGAAAGTAGTAAGAAACAATAGATCTAGGAAACGACAGTCGGATGCAGTTGTATCAACTTCAGATTTGGATCACCAATGGATGCAACCCTCAAATAGTTCTGATACCATGTCAGAATTTACAGGGTAAGTTCCTTAGATAGAACAATAAAGGGTACCGCTCACATACAGATCACAGATCAGTACACCTGTATTCTAGACGTGGTTAAAACACTCAAAGAGGGAATCAGTCCACGACCTGAGCCAACGCGGCCACTTCAGGCAATTTATTAATGTAAAAAAAGAAAATTTACATAAGATTCTCTATGGAGGGTCATTTGTAGGCTGACCATTCATGAGAGAAGCTTATGTAAATTTTCTTTCTTATAAATTAATAAATTTCTTGATGTGGTCATGTTAGCTCATGCTGTGGACTGTTTCCCTCTTTGAGAGTTTTAACCATGTCAAGAATACTGGTAAACTGATCTGTGATCTCTATGTGAGCGGTGCCCTTTGGTGTTCTATCTGAGGAACTTATCCTGTAAATTCCTACATGGTATTAGAGCTATTTGAAGGTCGCATCCATTGGGGGTCCAAATCTGAAGTCGGTACAACTGCATATGACCGTAGTTTCCTATATCTATTGTTCCTGACTACTTTCAGGCTGAGAGGACTGCTCTATTATGTTAGGAGCATCTGTTTCAGTGAGGAACCCCTTTCGTTTCACGTGAAAAGGTTTATAGTAGCCCTAGCTACGTCATTTTTAAGATTTGGAGGTATACAATCTTTATTTGCAGTTTTATTTATTCATCTCTTTGTTTATTTTAGTTTATTTAGGTCTCTGTTTTTTATTACCGGATCTATACCTTTCATTTCTACATATGCTCTTTGCCTCATGATTCTGTGTGATTTGAGCAAATCAGAAACCAAAAATATGGACTTTTCTCATGTGTATGTCCTTTTCCACCATGCCTTAGTGTGATCTCGAAAAATCAGAAACATTGAGTAAAATATTTAGTTTCTAGCGAAAGCTAACTTCAAGCCATAAGATTTCATTTTTTTTGCATGTCCGTGTTGGGTTGTGTAATTTTTTGTTTTGTAGGAAAAAAGGGTTTTTTCAAGTAAGTACGCACTCCAAAGCTTCAGTGACTAAAAAAAAAACAAACAAGAAAAACCACCCCTTCCTCTTTTCCAAAAATTACTAACTTTTTAAACTAGCTCACTTGGTTCAAAGTTACTTTATGAGAATAGAGGTATTGGGTTCAAGTCTTTCTTTTTGTTGAGTTAATTTTTCAAAAAACACATGTAACTTATGCTTTAAAGTTACTTTATGCAAAAGTGTTCTCACCCATTATAAAAAGTGAGTCACTTATATTCTAAAGTCTCTTCGTCTTTTATTTAAGTTACAATTTAGTTGGTAGCTCATAAAGCACCATTGTAAAAGTGACTTTCACTTATTTATAAAAGTGGGTAACATAACTTTTTTTATTTTTTTTCGAAGTGAGCTAATTATATTTAGCTTGGAAATGGGGGGATTTTTTTTTAAATATAACATTACCATTCACTTCTGCACATTCACGTACTTCGTTAACATTTTCAACAACTTTTCTTCAAAAAGCCATAACTTCTTCATCTGGAAGTCATTTTTAGAGCTATTTTTTTTAATCGGCCTAATATTTAGAAATATTTCCATTGAAACACTTTGTTTCAACATCTATAGCTTCAGTTTTTGTTAAAATGGAGTGTCCATGCCAAGTTATTCTTGACAACACCAACTACTTCCAATTGTTATCCTACATTGTGGATTTACTTTGAAGTAAAGGTCTTTATAGAATAGCCTTAGGCCAAGAATCTAAACCTAAAGATGAAGATAAGACAACCAAATGGGAAAATAGGCGAGATCAAGCACGTGGGTTGATAGGGATGTCGATTTCTCCAGACCTTAGATTCCATATCACGGAACTTGATACCCCTGATGAAGCAATGAAACAACTCAACAAAGTTTTTGGAATTAAAAATGAAATTAGAGCCCATCAACTCGAAAATGAGTTGCTTATGTTGGACCCCAATAATTTTTCTTCTATTGAAGATTTTTTGTCCAATTTGAAGACCCTTAGACTTCTCTTGGAAGGTGTTAAGGTTAAGAAATAATATGGTAACCTTATTTATTCCATTCTTACAAAGTTAGGACCAACCTACTTTGTGTTAGTTTTCACCTTCCATTCTACTAGAGAAGCCTTTATTTCTCAAGGACAAGCCTGCAAGACCCCCTCTTTTGATGCCTTTTGTGATTCTTTAATAAGAAAACAATAAAAAAATTTACATCTTCGTCTTCTTAATCTTGGAAACTCTTTTAAGAAAGCCTTAGCCGCCCAACAACAACCAAGTTAAAAGAATCTTAACAAGCAACATCCTAAACAGAATGGTCCTAAACCAACCAAGGGTCCTAAGCACTTTTAATCTCAAAATGAAAAATCAATTCAACAAAATGATAAAGCAAATAAAAATAAAGGGAAGAATACTGATAGACATTGCAACTTTTGTAATCGAGATGGCCACTTAGAAGCCAAATTATTTAAGAATATGGATGCCTTGGAAGCAGCAATGAAGAAGCATAACATCCATTTGGAGCACTCTTCAACTTCAATTTCATCTTCAGGAATAACACTTTCTGCATGTGGTTGTCAAGCATCTCAGTCTGGTTATGCATTAAATGTATCTTCTTCTTCTCATTCTCATGAGTGTCTCATTGATTCTGGAGCTTCTTATCACACAACAAAAAACAAAGCCATGTTTTCTTCTTTAAATGATTGTAACACCAAAAATATATATGTTGGTAATGACAGATCTCTTAGTGTTATAGGGACTAGAACTATTCATCTAGATAATGGTTAATTTAATGATGTATTATGTGTTCCTACCTTATCCTGCAACCTTCTATCTGTATATCAGATAACTCATTCAGATGAAGGTAAAACCATTGAATTTTCACTTCATGATGTTGTAATTAAGAACCTCAGAGATCCTAGATAGATTTTAGCTACAGGAATTTTTGATGATTCTACAAGGTTTTATAAGTTTAACAACTTCGGGTCATGAACTCCTCCCTCAGTATTTATTTCTCATAATGATGAAGCGAGAAAAATTTGGCATGAACGATTTGGTCACTTAAACTATCACTCTGTTCAAAATCTATGTAAAGAAAATATGGTGTCTTGCAGAGATAGTGTTTGTTATAGATGTGTACTCGGAAAACATCATCGGGATAGTTTTGAAAAACATGCCTCTTAGCATGCCTCAACCCCTTTACAACTTGTGCATAGTGATTTATGTGGTCCACTTCCAGTTGTTTCATTCTCTGTCTACAAGTATTTCTTAACTTTCACTGATGATTTCTCCAGGCACACTTTGGTATACTTAAAACTCAAGAGTGAAGTATTTAACATGTTCTTGGCCTTTAAGGCCTTTGTTGAGAAACAATCTTGACATGAAATTCTTAAGCTAAAATCTGATAATAGCGGAGAATATGTTAATAACAAATTCATCAACTTTTGCACTGAGCATGGAATTCAAATGCAACATATTGTTCCATATACTCCACAACAAAATGGTGTAGCTAAAAGGAAGAATCGCACCTTAAAAGAAATGGCTAATTGTATGCTTCAACATCAAGAACTTAGTCTTAATTTTTGGGAAGAAGCAATTAACTTTGCAAATTAGAAAGTAAATCACACTCCTACTAAGGTTTTAAAGAATATCACTCCAGAAGAAGCATGGAGCTCAATTAAACTAGATGTAAGTCACTTTTGTGTTTTCGGAAGTGAAGAATGGACCCATATTCCTGATGAGAAACCTAAAGCCTTAGAATCTAAGAGTGAAAAATGTATTTTTATTGGATATTATGAATATGTCAAAGGATATAGAATTATTTCACCTAAATCCAAAAATTTTATCATTAGAAGAGATGTAAATTTTGTTTAAAATATATCGGCCTATGAGCCTAGTTTGGCAGATGTAACACCTCTCTCTATCCCTTCTACTTCTGAAAATATTTCTTCTTCAGATGATGACAACAAGGATGACAATCCCGTCGCACCTTCTCAAGCTCCTCCTTTAGCTCTTGAGCTTCCAAAATGGGTCTATGCTACTTGGGATGCAATAGGTTCTCTTGTAGGTGATCCAACAGATCAACGATGTACACATTCTCAGTTTGATAGAGCCTCTTCTTTACTGGCTCAAGCTTCAGCGAATTATGATCCTGACACCTTTGCAGAAGCCTTAGGCCATCCATATTGGGATGCAGCTATGAATGAAGAATATCATTCATTATTGGAAAATGATACATGGGATATTGTTCCTCTTCCAAAGGGAAGAAAACCCGTTAGATGTAAATGGGTTTAGAGAACCAAGTTTGGACCAGATGGAAAAGTTGATAAACATAAAGCTCGTCTTGTTGCTAAGAGTTTTTCACAAGTTGAAGGCATTGACCATATTAAAACCTTCTCCCCTATTGCCAAAATGAACTCTATTTGCCTTTTTCTTTCCCATGTTGCCTCTTTCAAATGGGAATTCCATCAGATGGATGTTAAATCTACCTTCTTGCATGGGGACTTGCATGAAGAAATATATATGGAACAACATCCTAGGTTTATACAAACAAACTCTAGGCTTGTATTTCATCTTAAGAAATCCCTTTATGGTCTCAAGCAAGCCCCTTGGGCTTGGTATGCCAAAATGGATAGCTTTCTTTTAGATACTAGCTTTTCTAGGTGTCATTCTCACAATACTGCCTACACCAAGAAAGTGGGTAGGTCTATTATCATTCTTGTTCTTTATGTTGATGATATTATCCTCACTAGTGGTGATCGCATCCTTATAAAACATGTGAAGTCCAGCCTTAAAAAGTAGTTTGAAATGATGGACTTAGGACATTTGCATTATTTTCTTAGTCTTCAATTCTTGCAATCCAAGGAAGGTATTTCCCTTTCCCAGTCCAAGTATGCCTATGATCTTCTACACCACTTTCACATGGAATATTCTAAGACAACTCCTTCTTCATTTCAGTTTGGAGCCAAACTCTCAGCCACTTGTACTTCTCGTGAAGTTGATGCTACCTTATACCGTCATCTTTTAGGAAAGCTTTTGTATCTAACCCATACTCGTCCTGACCTTTCCTTTGTTTTTGTCCTTATTGCTTAGTTTATGCAAAACCCACATGAAATTCATTGGAAAGCAGCTAAAATAATACTTCTTTATGTTCGAGGTACAGTTTAGTTTGGGATTCATTATAGTGCAGAAGCATCTCCTCTATTGGTTGGTTTCACTGATTCCATTTGGGTTGGTGACCCTGATGATCGGAAGTCTACTATAGGTTATGTCTGCACTCTTGATTTTGGAACTATTACATGGGCTTGCAAGAAACAAAGTGTCATTTCTCTTTCTTCAATAGAAGCATACTATCGTGGTACTGTAAAAGCTAGTAAGGAAGCCATGTGGATTTGTTAGATCTTTTCAGAGTTTGGCTTTTAGCAGTAGCATTTGACTACACTTTGGTGTGATAATCAAAGTGCCATTCAACTATGCAAAGATCCAGTCCAACATTAGTGCAACAAACACATTGAACTACACATGCACTTCATCAGAAAGCTCATTCAGGACTATGTTCTTGAAGTGAAAAATTGTTCAACAGATGATCAAGCTGCAAACATCTTTACAAAGGTTCTCACAGAGGCGAAGTTTACTAAAGATTGGTTTATGGTTGGAGTTCAGGAAGTTTTCACTAAGGGAGGATAGGTTCTAATGCCTCCTTCCTTCTCCTATTGTGTCATATTTGTACATCCTTCAATCCTATCCCAATTTTTTCTTAAGAGGTGATGTTAGGATATTCTGACACATAGGAAATAGTTAAGTATAACTTGGTCTAGTGTAGAGTTACGTAAAGTGTGTTTCTTTACTATGTCCTTTTGTAACTTACAATCTTACGGTCATGATATGTTCTGGACATGAAGTGATCCAATGATTCATTCTTTCCTCGGTATTACAAACACTTGATTTGTGGCTTAACACCCAATTGGTCTATGATCTCTATTTAAAGAGCATGGAGGTTCATTTGTAGGGTGACCATTCATGAGAGAAGCTTATGTAAATTTTCTTTCTTTTACATTAATAAATTGCCTGAAGTGGCCGTGTTGGTTCAAGCCATGGATTGTTTTCCTCTTTGAGGGTTTTAACCATGTCAAGAATATTAGTGTACTGATATGTGATCTGTATGTGAGCGGTGTCCTTTGGTGTTTTATCTAAGGAACTTACCCTATAAATTCCTACACACTAGCATGTTACCTACAAAAGGAAGAAATTGCATTTCCATTTAAAAAGACCCAATACAGAACAAATTTATTCAGCAAATAATTAATGCTCTTCAATTTCTTCCAGAGGCAATGCAAGAAGTTGGGTAGAGGAAAGGGGATTTTAATGAATCACGTGTGGAAAAACAGGTAAAGGAACCTCAACCACCATGAGATGGAATGATTGTAAAGGCATACACTGGGAGATTCGTGGACATTAAAGATCCATCAGAAGAGGAAAATGAGCAAATTGAAGCAGAAAATATTGTGGAAGAAGACATGATGAAACCCTAGAAGATGAAGAGTGTGGATTACATGATATTATTGAATAAATTTAAGTTATGCTTCGAAATCAAGCTCATTTTTTGTAACTATTAATTAGTTATACTTGTAATGTTTTGACTTTGAAATTTTATGAGAAGAATAAGTATTCAGTTAATGTTGTTATGTTCAATATTTGTATTATGTGATTTTCACTTTAATTTTTGTGAATCATTATTTTTTGAAAAGAAATATGATTATTATTACCTTTTTACATGAAATTCATAAAAAAAGCTATTATTTAACCATTTATTTTTAATCTGTTCCTATATAAATTGTGATTTTGACATGTCATTTTTAGCAAAAAAGTCTCAAAATGTGTAACTTTTTTGTTATATTTATGTTCAAAATGTTGGCATTATCAATTAAGTGTTGTCCTTGATGGAAACCTACCTGATGAGTTGTCCTTGATGAAAACCTCCCAAATGAATGGAAACCTACTTGATTAGATATCTATTGATGGAAACCTACCTGTTTAAGATATAAACATGATGTGACAGAGTGTCTTACAGATAAGACATAGTGTTTTGGCAAAGGCATAACAATTTAGAGGCAGAGGTATGATAAAGTTGAAAGTTTAAGAAGTATACGGAGGTTCTGTTAATAAAATCGGTGTACACACGCGAGTATGAAGAGTAAAAGGCATGTACAATTTCTGCACGATGGTATTCTAAATTCCAAGGGTCCTTACCATGGTATTGCCCCGTAGTATTGAGCCCAACAATAGATTTTTTGATCCTGTCTAAGAAAACCATTGGCTTGAGTATGGTTTTGACCTGTGGTATTGGATAAAGGATAAGCTATAAGGTGATGAAGATCAAAGTGATAGTATGTGTGCAAGTGATGGACACATTATGAATAGTTAGATCTTAGGCAAATATGCATGATATGGGCTATGGATGCTTCCCTTTATCTAAATTAAGTATCCACTTAGGAGTTTGACAATGGATCAGATCCAATAGATTTGAGATCACAATCATGATTATGGGATGATTTGATTTGTGTTGATGGCAACTTAATGCATGATTTTTTTGTGTATGTCGCTCTAGTTTCAAAAATGGTCGGCTTGAAACTGACTCGACTGAGTTGGTTCGAGCTCCAACATTGACTCGGCCTTAGATTCGGTTCGGCTGGCTAGGTTAATATTGAGCCAGCCAGGTTGTCTAACAACTTAAATGACTCAATATTAACCCAGTCGGCTTGGTTGAGTCCGAACCTACTCGGTCGGGTTGGAATAGCGGCCTGTAAAACCCGTCAATCAACAATTTTTTTTTAAATGTTCTTTTGGGGGATTCCAAACCAGTTCTTATTTTTCCTATGTGGTATTTGGGGTCCATTCCCCTCTACTAAACCATATTTAACCCACCCAAACCCTCTAATTTTTTCACAACCATCTCATGCATTTGAGTGAGAATTTCAGTGAGAGTTTTTGAGGAGTTATTGTGTTTGTTTTTGGAGAAGCAATGAGGTGTCTTGGGCAAGCATTATAGCTGGAGTGAGGAGCTTTTTGCCATTGAGGAATTGGTTTCTTGGAGCAAGCTTGAGGAGGCATTTTGTGCCTGGAGGTATTTTTTTTCACTTGTAAAAATCTGTTTTTGCTTATTAAATTTTATGTGCAAATCTGGAAATCCTAAAGAGTGCTTTTTGTGAAAGAAATAAACATTGAATCAATGTTTTTTTTTTGTTTTCATTTTTAGATTTTTTGCTTTCATTTTCAAGTCAAAAAATGGCACCTAGAGTGAAGGATGCTGCTTTGGCATTTGTTGAAATGTTTGATAGTCAAATGCATTGCAAATTTTGCCATAGGAAAATTAAGGAAGGTCCTAGGGGCACTAATAGGCTAAAACAACACTTGGCGGGGATTAGAGGCCAAATTAATCCATGTACCTCACTAGAAACTGGGGAGATTAGGAAGGATTTTCTAGCCAAATTTGAAAAGTTTAAAGAAGATAAGGCTAGGCAAAAAGAGTTAGAGGTTGAAATTGGGAGGAAGAGGAATATACAAAAAATGTTGGCTACCAACCCCCATTTTGATTTTGAGGGTTCTTCCTCTATCCCTTGTACTGATGCATCCAACCCCTTCCGATATGTTCCTCCCTCTTTTGAGTCTATTCAAGAAAAGGGAAAGGGTAAAATGAAAAAGGGTGATATGAATATAAAAATTTATTTCACTCCCTCCTCTCCATCAGAGGCACATGGTCCTCAAGCTAGTATAAGTCATATGCAGGCCACTTTAGATGACCATTGGAAGAAAGAATTGAGGGAGTCTGCTTGTGATTACATAGCTAGATGGTGGTATGATGTTGATAACCCCTTCAATGCTTCTTTTTCACCATATTATGAGCCTATGTTTGATGCCATACATGCTGCTGGAAAAGGCTTCAAAGGCCCTACTATGCATGAGCTAAGGGGGTATCGTTTGCAGAAAGAAATTTCTTCCATTAATGAGTATTTGAAAGATTTCAAGGACTCATGGGAAAGAACAGGATGTACCATCATGTCAGATGTATGGATTGTTCAAAGAAACCATACAATCATAAAATTTCTTATCTTCTACCCACAGGGAACCATGCTTCTAAAATCAGTTGATGCATCTGATAAGGTAAAATATGGACAATTTTTGTTTCAGCTATTGGATGAGGTTGTTGAGGAGGTGGGGGTGGCTAATGTTGTTCAAGTCATCACAGATAATGCCTCTAACTATGTCCTTGCTGGTAATTTGTTAGAGGAAAAACACAAAACCATCTTTTGGACCCCATGTGTTGCACATTGCATAAACCTCATGCTTGAGGATATTGGCAAATTAGATTGGGTCAAAAACACTGTAAATCATGCCAAAAGCATAACAAAATTTATCTACAATCATTCATGGGTTTTGAGCCTAATGAGGAACACCAGGGGGTAGGGATATTATTAGGCTTTCCATCACTAGATTTGCTACTCATTTTTTGAGATTGCAATCTATGCTTTCACAACATAGAAACTTGCAAAAGGTTTTTTCCATTGAAGAATGGAATCAAATCCAGTGGTCTCACAAACTGGAAGGAAAAGAATTGAAAAATAAAGTTAATGAATAAATATTTTGGTGAAAGGAAGCAGATATTGTGAAGCTTGCTGAGCCGCTGGTTAAGGTGTTGCGGTTGGTGGATGGGGAAAGATTGGCTATGGGCTTCATTTACGAGGCTATGGATCAAGCAAAGGAGAAAATAAAGAGGGAATACAAGGATGAAGTGGCTAAGTATGGGCCCACTTGGGCAATCATTGATGAACTATGGGACAATCAACTACATCACCCTATACATGCAGCTGGGTATTTTTTGAACCCACGATATCATTATAAAGCTAAGGCGACAAGAGATTTGAAGGGGGATGTTAGAGATGGATTGATTGACTGAATTGATCGCATGATCGCATTGGAGTGTGATCAGCTGGAGATACACTGACAGGCCACAACCTTCAGCAGTGCCTCAGGTACCTTTAGGAAGAACCTAGCAAAGATTGCAAGGGAAGCAGATGAGCCAGGTAAACAAAAATTTCAATTTTCAAATTCTTAATACTTATTTCGTTAAATCATTTATAATTTGAATTTCGGATATAATTTGTAATTTTGTTGAGCTAACTCATTACACTCCTATTTTTTTTGCAGCATAATGGTGGGAAGCTTTTGGTAGCCATTGTCTTGAATTGCAGAGGTTTGGAATTCATATTTTGAGTCAAACTTGCAGTGCTACTAGGTGTGAGCACAATTGGTCTGTATTTGAGAGGATTCACAAAAACAAGAGAAACCATTTGGATAAAAAATAGTTAAATGATCTAGTCTATGTCCAATACAACCTCCAGCTCAAACAAACCAATTGCTGAACAAAAGACATGATTCATATCCCATTATGTTGGAAGACATTGATCCAAAATTAGATTGGGTAATGGATATTCATCCAGAAGAGTTTGATTCTGATGAGTATCTTGATTTGGATTTACAGGTGGAGGCATCACTCAAACATAATGTTCAATTGAATGCAGATCTCGATCCACTTGTACCAGCCTCAGGGCCATCCCAAAGTCCTCTAGTCATACGTGCTTCTTCTGTGGAGCCACAACAAAAGCACATATCTCGTCTATCTCAGCTTGCAATTGCTGCACAACCTACTAGTGCTACCACTTCTACAATTGCAGTTGGAGATGATGATGAGGATGAGCCATGGGGCCACCTGTTTGCCTCTGATCCAGAGGTCGATCCAGATGATCTTCGCTCCTCTATCAGTAGCCAGTAGTACTGATCACAATTTACTTTTGTTGTAGAGGCCATTTCTAGCCTCCTTGGTTATGTGTTTTTGTTTTGATCTCTATATCATCATCATGTATGTATTGGACAATGCACTAGGTGCCATTTTGATGTAATGGATATATACATGAGCCTACTTTGATCATATGTTGTCTTCTATCTAGTATCTATATTCTAATGCTGTGTTTTTTTGGAAACATGAATGAAAATCTTTAAAATTATGTTTTTTATAAAAAAATAATTATTTAATGTATTTTTCAACGACCAAGTCACTGGAATTGAGTCGGCCGAGTCAATACCGAGTCAGATTCAAAGTCGGAGTCGAACCCCAGTCGAGTCGGTGTCGGAGTCGGAGTTTTAAAACATCTATGTCGATATCTGGGTATGTATGAAGTTTTGTGTTGCAACGAAGATTTGACTCTGAATCTGCATATCTGTACACGGGGTTTATAGCTTGCAAGACATGTAAACATGCGGATATGTTTCTAGTAAGTGGCATACATGCGGGTTTGGTTCTTGAAAAGTGTGTACACACGTGGATATGCTTTGAATAAAGTGCATACATAAAGTAAGGTTTTGATGAAAAGGATGTCTAATCAATTTTATTAGTTTTGATGTGTTTCTCTTGTCTGCCAATGAAGTCTCCCTGATGATCTGGGTTGAAACAATGATGTTTTGATTGTGCATTGATTGATTGAATAATGTTGAGACTGCTTATTGATTGTGATTGAAGATCAGAAACGATTCTGTG
This sequence comes from Pinus tabuliformis, assembly GCA_031772625.1. NCBI lineage: Eukaryota > Viridiplantae > Streptophyta > Pinopsida > Pinales > Pinaceae > Pinus > Pinus tabuliformis. The sequence continues at coordinate 1,448,482,022 of CM062804.1, forward strand.
ATTGGTTGAGAATGTTGCAGTAGATATGAGTATGATTTAGTGTTTGTTTCAGAATGGCAGTGGTCCAATTTTCCGTTTACAGAAGTTTAAGATCTGTATGCAGATATTCTTGAGGAAAGGTGCATACACATGTGGGTTTGCTACTCTAAAGTAGCACATAGATTTTGAAAGATTGTTGATTAGGGTTTTCAGTAACATAATCTCATTTATGTGATGTACTGTAAGTTGTTTGGTATTCTGGTTATAGTCATGTGACTATGCCAGTTGGTTGGTTGAGTTTTTTATTGAGTTTCAGTGATTTGTTGATTCAATTTTGTTAGAGTTTTATAATTGAGTTACAGTGATGAGTTACAGTTTGATGATCGATATTGATCTTAAATGTGGTCGTGGGTCCAGTCTAAAAATTTGATGAAAAGTGGCCTACAAGTTATGATGTGTTGTTGTAGGTGGATCCAGTATGAAAATTTATGAAATGTGGTCCCGAGAGTTGAGGGAGTTGGAGCTTCCTTCCAGTGGTAGCTAGTAAATCAGATTAGGGGGTTAGAGTTCCCTTCTAGTAGCAGTTGGAGAACGAGTGAAATTTGTATCCTTTTGCAGGTTCGTGCCTACGTACTAGTACAAGTTTATGCTAGCACAAAAGCCAGTGGGTTGAAGCTCCATTCAAGTAGAAGCTAGAGAACAAGTGAAGGTTGCAGCCTTCTGCATGTGGGTTCTTGAGTACTGGTATGAGTATGCACGAGTACAAGATTGTAAAAATGTTTTCTTTATATTAAAAGAAGACAGAGACAATAGCAGCAGGTGGTTTTTTTCTCACATTGGGTTTCCACCTTAAATCCTGGTGTTCATGTGTTTTTCTTATGTGTGATGGTTTATTTTGTTCTTACTGCACATGGTTATTGTCTATCTAATGTTTAATAAAGTATTGATGCACTGGTTGAAGATACACTGATGATGAATTAACTAAAACATAAGTTTACTAGATGTACGCTAGTTGTCTTAAGAATAGTCACGTACAAACATGTTTTCCTTTCAGTAAAGTCGCAACATAAATTAGAATATGAAATGAAAATTTTGTGATTGATTCACCCACCCCCCTGAATATTTTTCCCAACACAAAATGTGTATTTTTATGTCAATTGTTAAAAATTATTGTTTCTTTAGAGACAATTATTCGATGTGCATTGAAAAATTAATTAACGATATATAAATATATAGAAAATAAAAACTTTAAAATATCGACCCTTTTTTTAACTATGCAAAAAACTAAAGATCTCAGTAAAAAAAAAAAAAAAAAAAAAAAAATATGAAGAATAGGACTACTTACAAAATTTTTAAATTTAGAAAATAATTATTCACATTTTAACACATTAGAAAATTTAAAATAAAAAAATAAGTCTTCTAAAAAAAGGGCTCGATGTTGCATCAACACTTTTTAAAATCAGCGTAAAAATCACTAACATTTTAAAAATAGTGTACATAAAAAACCTTAAAATGTCAAAAAGTATGCTAAAAAAAATATATGTATTATGAATCAACACTCTTCAATATCAGTTACCTCAAAAAAACGGGCAATCGTATCATTTCTTGTTTCAAAGTTTACATTGTTTGACAAAGCTTTGGCACTAGATTCTAAATCCATTAAAGCAACATTGACCATAAAATACATAAATTCCTTTACATTCTAACAGTGAAATCATATATTACAATAATTAGAGAACATAAATTTATATTATCATACCATCTTTAAATATCTTTTTTGTTTTTCACGGGAATCTAAAACTTCTCATAATTTGATGGAGAGTAAACCTAGATCCAACCAATTAACCCACATTTCAATGATAAATTTATTTTTAAAATTTTATCAAGATAAATCTCGATTTAATTTTATAGTTTTATCAAGATAAATTGATATTTAGAAGCCAAAGAGAAATTTATATTTAGAATATTAGAAAGAAGAATCGAGAGAGACTTTCACCGCTTCTCTCTGCTTCTAATTCTTCCATGAGGATATAGAGCACCACCCTTTTGAAACCCTCCATCATTGTCACCCCTTACACCAAGGTTTTATTTCTCACTTCCGCCAACGGACCCTCTTCTCTTCCAACCTCGACTGCAAAGAATCCTTCCGAGGATCCAAGCATAGTACCAAGGTTCAGATCATGAGGCAGGTGTCGAACTAATATAATGGAATCGACTTTCTACTTGCAGTTAATCAGATAAGAGATTCTCATGATTCCAACTTCATTGACAATGCCCATGAAGATATAGGTACAAACGTGGTTGTAGGTGTTGTGGAAGCACCTAAAGTCCCCACCTCTCCTCTAGGCATCACTAGAATCGATGATATCCTTCCTCACATCCAAAGTGAGACGCCTGAGAGAGCTCCTAGACATGGGGTGTCGTTGCAATCTACGCAACTTCAACAATATTCCCACAAAGTGGTTAATGCAATTTCTAACCAAGGTCCTAAGATGGTTCCTTTAGTTCCTTATCCTCATGCCATTCGACCGTTGGATGATACTGATGACTTTGAGGTTCAAAACTTCCCAATATTTCTTAAAACCCTATTTGAAAAATATTTGTGCCTCAGGGCCTATGGATGGGAGGTTGTACTTTCACTTACAAACAAATATTTTAAGCTGGTAGGTATCCCAAGGGGGAGTACGCTAATCCTTTATATTTATAGTCCTCAGATAGATTATGGCATCAAGAAATATGTCTCATCTTCCTCATTGTTGAACTGAAAGGAGGTGCCAAAGGAAATGGGGAATCCTCTACCTCAAAACCCCTCTTATTTAAAGAAGCTCTCAATTCAGCCTCTAGGTTCGAACAATCGAAGGCTCTTACTTGCCAAGCCCTCAGGGAGTGTGATCCAAATTTATGCAGGAATGAAATGAAATGTATATTTAAATAGTAAATGCACAGCTATAATGAAAATTGGACTTCAATTGATTGATAACAAAATACTGAAAACCGTTTAGATGCAAAACGGAAATAAGCTATCTCAGGTGATGGTAGCTTATCTCTGAGAAGAGATGTGGAAGGAATATGTCTCTAAACTATGTTATAAAGAGGCTTGAAGGCCTATTTATTATTAGGAAACAATAGAAAACCATAAACATCCAAAAACCTAACCCTAGGAGATGAAGAGAAAAGAGTATGTGGGCCCTATTTGGGTAAATTGGTACATAAACTTCCCAGAGTCGTAACTTTGGCATATGATCTCTGATTGAAATGTACAATACCTTGCAAGAAATATATATACAAGCACTATAAATTTTTATTGAAAACCCCTACCACAGGCTTTTGGTTTTCCCATTTTCCAAAAAAAAACATCGTTTAGGACCTCAAAATGGCTCTGGTAGTATAGGACCCAAAAATTTACCAAAACTAGTAATTTATGTTACAATTAAGGAAACAAAAAGAAACAATGGTGGGGGTGCAAGTGGAATAGGTGGGTGGCCACCAATATCCACTTGGATCAGTCCTCCCCCCTTAAGATGCAATGGTCCCCAATGCGTTTCATGTCTCCAAGAGATGGGGAAACTTTTGTTAAATTTAGTCTCTGGTGAGCCACTTTCCTTAGTGCAGGAGTTGTCCAACTTGACAACTCAATACAGTTGGATACTATGTTTCTAAGTGTTCTTGATCTTTGTTTCCATGATTTGATCATTTGTGGTCTGCTCAATATAGTCCGAGTTGATATTTGTTTGGATCAATTGCTCAACAATGTTTGATGTGTTCAACAATGGTGGAAAATATGGCCGAAGGCAGTCCATATTGAATATAGTGCAATCCAAGGAATGGGGGGATACTGAGCTCAAAAGAAATGTCTCCCATAGACTTGGTGATGGTGTAAGACCCATATTGGAGTGGTTGAATATTATGATAGGCTCCAACAAGGTTATTTTTCTGTAGATGTAACAAAACTTTGTCGCCCACATGAAACTTGTGGCGAACCTGATGCTGATCATGTCGTTTTTTGTATTTGGAATTGGTTTTCTCTAGGATGTCGTGAATTTGTTGGCAGATGTTTTGAATAGATCAATAAACTTTGTGGCTTTATTAGCTTCAAACTGAAAATGGTATTATTCTTCTTGCATAGTTGAAAAGGCAGCACAACATCAATGGGGAATAATGGTTGAAATACCAGGTCCACTTCAAAGGAGTTGAGGCAGGTTGAGCTATGGTGTTGTAGATCTAACCCGGAAATATATGATAATGGAAATAAACCCAGAAATAATATGAGAGAAATAGATAGAAATTATTCTTTATTGATCAAACCCTTAACGTAGGGCAACACCATACATTCACTCCTTAAGGAAGGAGAATACTCCACAAGCCATATGCCTATTCATACAATAATCCTTGACTATATTCCTTAACTTGGAGTCTCTAGCCTCTATATAGGCCTCATACATACAATACCATGGGTCATTACCATGGTTCCCTCATACCATCAAACTAATACCATGGGCCCATTACATTATTACTAACTACTTGTGATCCCTTACATGATATGGGTTAACCACCTTATTTATTACTATGGCCCATCCCATTATTACATTATTACCTTGGGTACCTCCCTTGGTACCCCATATTATCCCCCCTAGGTATATAACATTCCACCCCCCTAAGCATGTTTCGTCCCCGAAACATGGGAAGAACACAAATAATAAGATCTACTCAAAAGAGTAGTCCACTGGTACCATGCATGTGCATCTAGCCATCCAAGAGAAAGGTGAACCCTCGATCTCGCTGGTGCCTCACTCGCTTGAGATGGAAGTTGACCGTGGTAGCTCTTCTGTGTTGATGTGTAGTAGGTGGATCTAGGCTCCTTGCTATCCATCATACTGGGGTTGTTGTCCTTGTGGCTAGTTGATTGCCATCTTGTTGGTTGTTTTCTTGCGGGGTGATGTGGGTGATGATATGTTGAAGTTTTAACCCACGATGTTTTTTTCTTTAATTCACCCTGCTGTGGTGCCTGTTGTGGTGTCTTCTTTTCCAATATGACTTCAACCACTGAGCCCTCCTCTGATGTATCAACACCTGTAACCTTTTCTGCTTCAGCCTCTGTTTTTGTTTGATTGTCGATCATTAAAGGCTCATCATCTGATATGTCAGTCCCTGGAACATCTTCTGCTTCAGCCTCTACCTGTTTATTGATGGAAATATCCTGTAATGTAATTTTCTTCTTTTTATACCAGAGCTTCAGGAATTTCTTCTGCACATTAATATTTATAGTACCCACTGTTTCCATCCAAGGGTATCCCAAAACAACATCCATGTTATGCATATCTGAAGCATAAAAATCACCATGAAATACATACTTATCCATAGAAAGCTTCAAATCCTTATAAATTTGAACAACCTCATCATCAACCTGTGTATTGTCAATTTGTTTTGCTGGAACTTGCAATTTTTTTTCCAAGTTGACATTTATGAGATTTTGCTTGCAACTCGGATTTATAGACACAATGATTTTCTCCTTCTGAATCAATCCATGAACCTGCAGTAAGGAGACACCCGTAGCAATTAACCCCTTATGTGTCTCATTCTCCTTCTTTCTAGCCTGAAACCATTTGTCCAAAAAGATTTTTTCAAATTCTGTATCTGAAAGTTTGATCAACTGCATTAAGTCAAGCGATGAATTCAACTTTTGAGCCTCATCTCTCATATTAAGCACCATTGGAAGCTTCCAATATGTCCCATATGTGGACTTGTATCTTTGTATGAATTCTTCAATAGTAGGACCATCATCTTTTCCTGTAAAATATAGAATCACCATGAAGAGGGTTTGAGAAAAATTCACTTACTGGCGAAAATTTGAAATTGTCACAGTTTCGTCAATATTGATCAGAATCCTTATTATGACCTATTTTCAGAAATGGAACAATCATTCTGCATCTTCCCATGTGATAGAAATCCTAATCCATGCACTAGAATTTCAAATCTGCGCTGCAACTCTCCCGCCGTCACCAAAATTTCTGCAAAAAGAGCTGATTTTAAATCAGCGATATCTCCCTCATCCAGACTCCGATTTGACTGATTTTTTTTTTGAAATTAGGTATTTTTTCACAAAAATTCCAGATCTACAATTAGATTTTGCAGATCTTGCACCAAGACATCCAGATCTGCGCCGCAAACTCGCTGCCCTGAAAAATTGTCTACAACACCACTGATTTTTAGATCAGCGATATCTCCTTCATCCGGACTCCAATTCAACAGATTTTTTTTTTTGAAATAGGCTATTTTTTCACAAAGAATATAGATCTGCAATTAGATTTTGCATATTTTTCACCAAAACATACAGATCCGATCTGCAAACTCGCCGCCCCCGAAATCCTGCAAAAAATTAAAAAACAATTCTCTGCTTTTGTGCCCAAGAAAGTGCTCTGATACCACTTGTTGTAGATCTAACCTAGAAATATATGATAATAGAAATAAACCCAGAAACAATATGAGAGAAACAGATAGAAATTCTTCTTTATTGATCAAACCCTTAAGGTAGGGCAACACCATACATTCACTCCTTAAGGAAAGGAGAATACTCCACAAGTCATATGCCTGTTCATACAATAATCCTTGACTATATTCCTTGACTTGGAGTCTCTAGCCTCTATATATGCCTCATACATACAATACCATGGGTCATTACCATGGTTCCCTCATACCATCAAACTAATACCATGGGCCCATTACATTATTACTAACTACTTGTGGTCCCTTATATGATATGGGTTAACCACCTTATTTATTACTATGGCCCATCCCATTATTACATTATTACCTTGGGTACCTCCCTTGGTACCCCATATTACCCCCCTAGCTATATAACATATGGAGAGCTCTATTATAGTTATGTTGCACATAGGGAAGACTCTCATCCCATGTCTACAGATGCTTAGAGTTGTTCATTCCTAATGTTGAAATATGTAATTAGGTCCGGTCTTCATAATGACATATGTTATCATGTTTTTATATATTTGATATAAAGAGAAAAATAAATTTATTATTCTTATTCTTGAGCCATGTGTTTCATGCTCATGGGAAATTTATTTTATAGGTCAAGCACTAATTGAGTGCTTCTAAGGCTTTTCTTTGAGTTAATAAGTCATAAGAGTCATTTCCATGTATGAAACACCCTTTTGGGCATGTTACATATTATAAAGAGAAACTTATTTGAGTCAAATTAGAGTCAAAGGGCCTCTAAGACCTTGTCACGATGCGTCAAGCAAGTCAGTGTACATGAAAGATCAAGTTAGCCTCAAGGAAGCAATTCATACCCCTAGAAATCCTACATATAATAAGGAACTCAACCTTATTTGGAAACACATCAAGCAAGTTTGAAATCCTCAAGAAATAAGTTGGAAAAGGACGAAAATAAAAGATAAGAAGAAGAAAAACAAAGATCAAAGTTTTGGAGATCTCTCTCTCTCTCTCTCTCTCTTGTGTTAAAGTTTCTAAAGTTGTTGGGAAAGTTGATGTGTTGGAAAGTTTTCGTGGAATTTGAAGTGTTGGAAAGTTGTTGGGGAAGTCAAAGTGGTGGAAAGTTGTTAGGCAAGTTGAAGTGCTGGAAAGTTGTTGTGCATGTCGAGTTGCTAGAAAACTGTTGGGTCGAAGTTGCAGAAGAAACTACTAGGTCAAAGTTGTAGAAGAAACTTGTGGGGTCTAAGTTGCAGAAGAAACTGTTGGGGTCGAAGTTTCATAAGAAACCATTGGGCTCGATGTTGCAAAAGAAGTTGCTGGGGTCAAAATTTCTGGAAAGAAAGCTCATCAAGTAGAAATTTTGACTTGGTCTTTGAAGGGTCTTATGTCTTGGAATTCCTCATTTGAAGATTCTATAAGAAGAGAATAATTTGGCTGGATTTTCGTCTCAATAGTCGAGGTTTTGATCCTCGCTGATTACCTATATATTGTGTCCTCTTGTTTCATAGTTCTTTATTGTTTGTTATTTTTTTGATGATAAGAACACTAAATATAATCAAGTGAAAGAAGAATCTAATCAGGTTAAGTAAAATACATGACAAGTAGTTATCAAAGTAAGAGAAATAACCTAATATAGTTACCCTAGATTTCTCAACATGGTATTAGAGCTAAGGTGACAAGATAAGGAAAGGTAACTTGAAGAAGGATCATCAAAAGGGATCAAAGAGGACATCGAACCCTCAATAAAAGGATAGATAAGGGTTGAGTATAAGGAAATCATAAGAAGTATATGCGGTTTTAAGAAAGCCATCTAGCGTAGAAAATAAATCATCATACATCATCTATAGGAATAAGCATTTGCAGGATGAGGATTATCAATATCCTCTATTGGAATATTCATTAGAAGTTTTTCCTATACTTGGATGAAGCAAGTGTCTCACTGATCATTCCACCTTGTGTGGGATCCATCGTTTAGAAGGATGATTGTATGATGACATAGGTGCGGCATGGGTGAAGTACTTTCGAGCAAGGAAAGGAAGAGGTTGAAGGAAGTCTAGATGACCAAAAGAAGAAAAGAGTTATGTGTGCATGTATCTGATAGATTAATGCATGTCATCATATACTTGCAGAAATCATGGTTAAATGCTCTATCTTATGAGAAAGATTGAAAAAGAAGAATCTCTTCTTGATACATAAAGGTATGCACCTTGAAATAGTATCATATTGTTAAGATGAAGTCAACATAATATGTCCTCATATGGAATATGAGGTGGTTGACAAGATGAAAGAACTATGTATAGAAGTTCATGGGGAACAATATGTGAGGAAAGGAAGAAGGATTCTTGGAAAAAGCTTCAACTATGGTCACATAAGATAAGGAATTAAAATATGAGGAATAAAAGGATTAGTTATGGCATCTCCATGAGGAAGGTATGAAGACCTTGATAAAGTTTGAAAAGGAAGAAGACCTTTGACATTGGAAATCTTGGAGATATGTTTATGAATTTGTAGGATGTTGATGTTGCATGAAGTAGATGTCATGATAAAAGGCCATCGTAAAAGGTAACTTTGATTTGATGTTCAATTTTGTTTTTAGAACAACATCTATTTTGAGTTGAAATAGGGATATCAAAAGAGATTTGTAGATGTCACCTACAACTATCACTCATGTGACTGGATGAATGATCCTAAAAGAAACATGACCTGGAAGAGTTAGTTATATAAAGGAATGCTAGGTGTGGATTGGAAGATCACTTTCTGCTAAAAAGAAGGATGACATGACTGATGGTTCAACCCTATGTTTTGTTGAAGGAAAGTGATGGATCATTGATGCCCTAAAAAATATGAAGGCTCCATAATGATGAAGATTAAATTCATGGCATTGAAAGGAGAAGCCCTACTAGTAGTTAATAGTACCATGATCTCCACGAAAGAGTTGTTGTTGGAAATAAGTCCCTAGTCCAGAGGGAGCTTGGACAAGTCCCTCGATAAGAGGGAGCTTGAGAATATTCCTTTTATAGGAATTAGTATATCTTCCCTAATTGAGAGGGAGAGATAGACATATCATTCTTTTCTTTGTGTTATGAAGAAAGAATGGAGGATTGGGTAAGCATATAAGAATGATATTGGTACTCTTTGAGGATGAGGTAAGGCATCCAAGATAAGAGTAGTTGAAGAGAAAATTCCTTGAGGATGTGTTATTCCAAGATAGGAATTGTCCTAAAAGGACATGCTTTGTGAACATTAGGGTGTGGTTTGTGCATTGAGAGATAATGATGATGGTGTTTTTCATTCATTGGTCTTGCCAACATTGTGCTCTGATCTTGTGGAGAGACAGATTTGTTAGTTAAGGCCTTGATATGTGACAATGTTGGTTGGTATGACGAGATTCTTTGGTATAAGCTGATAAGATAACTTATGAGATGGTTTACCAATCCGACTCTTCTTATCATAATTATTTAGTTTGAGAATGTCCAAGTACCTTGTATGGATTATGAATACTTCCATATTTAAGAGGGAGTGTTGAAATATGTAACTATTTTTGGTATTCATAATGACACATGTCATCATGTTTTTATATATTTGATATAAAGAGAAAAATAAATTTATTATTTTCATTCTTGAGGCATGGGTTTCATTCTCAAGGGAAATTTATTTTATAGGTCAAACACCCATTGAGTGCTTCTAGCGATTTTATTTGAGTCAACAAGTCATAATAGATTGTCATTATGAAATACTCTTTGGGAATGTTACATATTGTAAAGAAAAGTTTATTTGAGACAAATTAGAGTCAAAGACCCTCGAAGACCTTGTCATGGTTCCTGAAGCAAGTCAGCCTACATGAAAGATCAAGTCGGCCTCAAGGAAGCAATTCATACCCCTTGAAAGCCTATATATAAGAAGTAACTTGACCTCATTTGGACACACATCAAGCAAGTTCGATCTCCTCAAGAGAAAACAATGAAAATGAAAGATAAGATGAAGGAAAACAAAGATCAATGTTTTGGATCTCTCTCTTTCTTGTGTTATGGTTTTTAAAGTTATTGGACAAGTCGAAGTGCTGGAAAGTTGCTGAGGAAGTAGAAGTGTTGGAAAGTTGGTGGGAAAGTCAGGTTGCTAGAAAGTTGTTGGGTCAAAGTTGTAGAAGAGAATATTTGGGTCGAAGATGTGAAAGAAATTGTTGGGTTGAAGTTGTAGAAGAACCTGTTGGGTTGAAGTTGTAGAAGAACCTGTTGGGTTGAAGTTGTAGAAGAAACAATTGGGTCGAAGTTGCAGAAGAAACAGTTGGGGTCGAAGTTGCAGAAGACATTGTTGGTGTCCACGTTGCAGACGAAACCTGTTGGGGTCAAAGTTGTGAAAGAAGTTTTTAAGGTCGAAATTGTTGGAAAGAAAGCTCATCAAGGAAAACATTTGACTTGGTCTTAGAGGGGTCTTTGCAAGCATCTTAGGTATTGGAATTAGTCATTTGAATATTCAATAAGAAGAGTAATTATTGTGGGTTTTCCTCTCAAGATGAGAGGTTTTGTCCCTGGTTGATCGCCTATATATTGTGTCCTCTTGTTTCATTGTTCTTTATTGTTTGGTATCTGTTTGATAATAATAACACTAAATATAATCAAGTTAAAGAAGAATCTAATAAAGTTAAGTAAAATACTTGAGAAGAAGTTATCAAAGTAAGAGAAATCACCTAATTTTTTTGCTCTAGATTTCTCAACACATAGTATGTGCACAATCATGATGTTGACGACCTCTGTTTAGCCATAAGTTTGGGAGTGGAATGCAGTCGACTTGGTGACCTTGGTGTCTAACAATGAGCAAAGGCTCAACCAAAATGTGCTTAGGAACCTACTATCTTGATTTGATATAATGGTCTGTGGGATCCTAAAATGTACCCACACTCATTCATAGAAGAGCCTCGTAGTGGCCTCTGCCATGATACTCTTCTTGCAGGAAACCAACATGGCCATGTCAGAAAATATGTCGATTGCCTTAAATACAAAGTCGTTTCCATGCTTCATAGAAGGAAGGCTAGATATATAATCCATGGAGATGGATTCATAGGGCCAAATAGGAGTATACAAGCCTTGCTTCTTAGTAGTTGGCTTGGTGATGGCACAAACAATGCAAGATCCAATATATTTTTCGACATCCTATCATATATTTGGCCCATAAAAATACTTATTTAGTATAAAAATAATTTTCTCCACACCAAAGTGTGTTGCGACCCAACTATAGTGCGTCTCCCAAATCATCTTGGAATACTCACTTGAAGGAACAAAAAGGTGGCCTAGGTAGCATAATAATGCATATTGGAGGTGGAAGTCTAGAACTTGTTTGCCATCCACTAGCATCTAGTATGTGGTGACAAACTCTCGATCATTTTTAGATAGTTGCATCCATCAAAAAGTCTCATGGCCACAAGGGTTGAGAACAATGGTCATTGTTGCAACTAGTGGTTGACTGAGGAAATTTTCAACATGATTAGTGTTGCCCTTCTCATATTTTATATTCAAATGGAATTGTTGCAAATATGTGGACCACTTCTGATGGTGATTGTTCTACAACTTCCATTGGGTCTATATAAACTGCAGGGGTCGGTGATATGTGTCGATGACCATCTCCTTCCCTAGAATGTAATGTTTCCATTGTCAGTAAGCTTGCACAGTGGAATACATATCCTTATCATAGGTGGGGTGTTTTTGAATGGCGTCAGCAAGTGTCTCACGGTGATAGGCCACCTGATACCCTTGTTGGGATAACATTGCACCAATAGCATAGTCAAAGACATCTACCTCAATTTCAAATGGTTGTTGGAGGTCTTGCAATGTTAGTACTCATGTATAGCAGAGGAAATACTTCCTCAAAAAGCACCTTATGTTGGGACTTCGACCAAAAAAACTTTTCTTTCGCTCTACCCTTGGTAACTTGACTCAAAGGCCAAGTGATATGAGAGAATCCTTGATCCAAAATGGATCCATTTTTGCCTCGAGATCAAAGTCTTCAAATGCAGTTGAAAGTAGGATCACATCAAAGTGCTCATTGATACGATTCCAATGGTGCGAACAATGCATAAATCCGAGTCCGAATGAAGAAGTTGGAACTAGTCAAATTTTTGGGAAAATTAGGGCAAAAGTTAAAAAAACGTTAAAGGTCAACAGTCAATGGTCAATGGTCAATGATTAGCCAGGTCAACGCCTACGTCAGTAAGGACACATGTCAACCCATGAATGAGCCATGAGTCTTGGGTGATGTCAGCAAAGGAGGTGACGTGGCAATTTGTGATTGGTTGATATGGGCCAATCTGGTGTTGACACGTGGCAACTCGGATTTTTGCCCAATGTGGCCTTATTTCCAAAATTTTGGGGATTAAGGAGGATTGAACCCCTGACCTCCTAGAATGGCTAAGCTTTCATCGGAGGGCCACACCAGATGGGCTATGATAGATCTTGTTAATGGAAGTGATGATGTTGTATTTATTGTGAAGCGGGAAGGTGGCCAGAAAAAGGCCAGAAGGTCGGGGTAAACCCCATGACCACCAGACCTTTGGGAATATCAGTTAACATATAGTCTGAACCATAGCCCATATCATTACCAATATATACCAAATACAATGTATCAGATAACCAACGACGGAAGGTAGGGCAGGGGTTTCGAATCTCTGATCCACCAAAACCTTATATACTAATGTCTTCAATGCAGTCAGATAACCATGATGGCAAGGGTGGAGGTTGGTAAAACAAGCCTCTAAAATTTTATTTAAATTTTAAGTAGATGATGAACCACCCAAACCACCAGCACACACACCGAGGTAGTTTTGTGCAGGCAGAAGCGGTTTTGCAGGAGGCAGAAGTGGTTTTGCACATTCTAGGGGGTTTGGAGGTCACAGTGGCCAAATATGGTCAAGTTTATAATCGTTTGACTCAAAATTTTGAGCTGAACGCAATGGTGAGGTCCATTTTCTCATTTGAGTCTCTATTTTTGAGCTCATACCTATAAAAGAATTTTGAAGACAAAATAAAGAAATCAGCACTGGAAGCTAAAGGACTAGGTGACATAGCTAGGAAGTCTGGTGAACTCCCTTATTAAATTTTGTTGTGTTGATGTGATTGAATGTGTTTTCAATTTGCTTATGTGTTTATGTTATTTGCAATATTTTCGATCCATTACACTAAGTAACATAAGCAACTTCACATAAAGTCTATAATAGCTTTTTCATTAATGGATCAAGTGGTATCAGAGCAGCAAGGTTTTTAAGGTCTGACAATTTGTGTGAAGATTTGAATGCTTACTAGGTTAAGGCTCAGACGAGGTGAAGGTGAACTTGTTGAGGCAAATCTAGAGATTGGAAGGGTCTTTTCACAAAGAAGGATGGCGGATGAAACCACACTTGGGTCAGAATCTCAATTCCTAGATAGTTTCATGACGATACGTGCAATGGTGGAAGAGATGTATCGCGAGTTTAAGAAGAACAAAGATGAAGGCATTTCATCACCTAAATACCAAGAAGATGAGGGAAAGGGAGAAATGCTTCCTCCACCATCTCCTCCATAATCACCATCATCGTCATCATAATCCTCTTCTTCTCATAAATCTAGTCCTTCTAAGAAGAAAAAGAAGAAATCCTCTTTGTTCAAATTAGATGTAAAATTTGATTTTCCAATTTATTATGGAGAACTTAACACTGAAAAGCTTGATAATTGGATAAGACAAATTGAAGTGTATTGCAGGGTGCAGAAAGTTGTTTCAGAAAGGAAGAAGATCCAGCTTGCTAGCCTTCGACTTGGAGGAACCAGACTTGTATGGTGGGAAGGAAAGACACAAGCAAATCTCAAAAAGAATGGTAATATCATTTCAACTTGGAATGAATTTGTTTCTACTATTAAAAATAAATTTTATCCTTTGGCTTAAATGCAACAAGAAATGATGAGTTGGCAAACACTATGTCAATTAAAAGGAAAAGTGTTCAAATTTATACTTAGGAATTCCATAAGAGAGCATTAACATTAGGCATATCATTAGAATCACCAGAGCCATTGTTGAAATACATAGTTGGTCCTCATAGTTATTTGAGGCATACTATACTTATGTTTAATCCAACTAGCTAAAATGATGTATCGGTTCAAGCAACTCATTTAGAAGCTAGAGGCAAAAATGTAACCCATGATGTTGGGAAATCATCCAAACCTATTGAAATCAAGAATAAAGGCAAGAAGAAACTTAAATGGAAGGAGAAGAAAACAAACATTGTGAAGAAAGATAAATATTCATGCACTCATTATAAGAAGAAAGGCCACGATGAGGCACATTGTTGGTCATTGCATCCGAAATTGAAGCCTAAGAAGTTTGGGAGTAAAGAGCGGAAGAATGTTGATGTTATTCAAAAGGACTTGGGATCAAATTCAAGTGACGATACAACGATTACAGCTATAGGTATAAAAGGTAAAGATTCTAAAGCATATACAAGTACTTCTTCACATTCTAATTATAATGATAATGATGAGAGGAAAAGAAATGAATTATTTCACATTAGAGTCATTTCCAAGCATACTAAAATTTATACTTTATTTGATAGTGGGTCACAATTTAATTTAATTTCTGAAGCAATTGTAAAGAAGTTGGGTCTAGAAACAAAACCTCATAAAAAGCCATATCTATTAGGTTAGGTGTGTGATAAAACTAAGCTACAAGTTACAAAACAATGTAAACTTCGTTTTACTATTGGGTCAAAGTTTGTAGATGAGGTTCTGTTAGACATAGTCCCATTGGACATATGTGGAATGGTATTAGGAAGTCCATACTTGTACGATAGAAATGTTATCTTCTATGGAATTGAATATATTGTAAGGGCTCATAAACTCAAAGATAATTTCTCTCTCATAAATTCAGGACAGATGAAAAGAATTGTAAATTCAAGTAAACAATTTTTACTTATGATTGTAAAAGCAAAGGATATTGATAAATTCGATGCTTTCCAAGGCTGTAATACTAAATAGAAAGTAGATCTAGTTAAATTTGTTTCTGATTATGATATTTTGTTTCAAGAGCCTAAAGGGATTCCACCCAAGTAAGAGATAGAACATGAGATTTATTTGCAGCAAGATGCTCCACTATCTAACATTGGAATGTATAGGTTATCATCTCTAGAGAATGGATAGATAAAGAAGCAGGTACAGGAGTTTCTCGATCAAGGGTTTATTTGACCATGCACATCACCGTGTGGATCACCTATTGTGTTAGTGCAAAAGAAAGACGGTTCGTGGAGAATGTGCATTGATTTTAAAGAGTTAAATAAAATCACAATAAAAAATCATTATCCTCTTCCTCGTATTGACGATTTGTTAGGTCAGTTAAAAGATGCAGTTTACTTCTCTAAATTGGACTTGTGAAGCGGCTACCATTAGATCAAAGTTGTAGAATAGGATGTATGGAAGATTTCTTTCCAAACAAAGCAAGGACTCTATGAATGGATGGTTATGCCTTTTGGCTTAACTAACGCTCCAGCTACATTCATGTGAGTCATGAATGATGCATTTAGACCATTCATTGATGATTTATAATAGTCTATTTAGATGATATTCTTGTTTTCAGTAGAACATGGGATGAACATGTAAAGTATGTAAAGCAAGTTTTAGATGTTTTGAAAAGAGAAAATCTCTATGTAAAACTATCAAAATGTGAATTTGGCAGAACATCTTTGAATTATTTGGGTATATTGTAGGGGGTGGTTAATTGAAGATAGATCCCTCTATGGTCAAAGTCATTGTAAATTGGCCTAAGCCCAATACTGCTGTAGAAGTTAGAAGTTTCTTAGGGGTAGCACAATATTGGAGAAAGTTTATTGCTAACTTGTATTTGATTGTAGCTCCTTTACATGCTTTGACAAGTGTGAAACAGGTGTTTCAGTGGGGAGGCAAATAACAGAAAGCCTTCGACACATTGAAAGAAAGGATCAGTATAGTGCTAGTACTAGCACTGCCAGATCTTCAACATCCATTTAAGATCGAGACAGATGCAAGAGAATATGCCATGGGGGCAGTGTTGATGCAACACAAAAATCCTATGTGCTTTATTCTGAGACATTCACATCAACAATAGTTAACTATCTTACATATGATAAGGAATTATATGCATTAGTTCAGAGTGTTAAAAAGTGGAAACATTACATAATGGGTAAAGAAACAATCATACACACAGATCATCAACCACTTCAATATTTACACTCACAAATTAAATTGCAACAATCAAGACACTATCGGTGGATGGGTTTTCTATAGCAATTTCGTCTTGTTATCAGATATAAGAAGGGCATACATAATAAGGTTGCAGACATGTTATCAAGACCAATTATAAGTGCATCCACAATACTTATGCATAATTCAGTAATTCATTAAAGTTACATTGAAAAATATGCTCAAGACACAGATTTTAAGGATGTATATGCAACTTTAAGTCCTAGAAAGCAGGTAAAAGAATTGGATTATTTCATAAAGGACAAACTCTTATATCATTTGGGAAAGTTATGCATTCAACAAACTGAAAGAGTTAATATAATTCGAGAAGCACATACTTCTCTCATATCAAGTCATTTTGGTGTAAGTAAAATAGTTGCACAATTACAAAGATTCTGCTATTGGCCATGAATGAATAAGACAACTTCTAGATATATTAAAGGATGTACTATGTGTGCTACGAGCAAGCCAAGTAATAGAAAATTAGGCTTGTATACTCCACTTCCAATTCCTTCTCGTCCTTGGGAAATTATTTCCATGGATTTTGTTGGGGGATTGCCAAAGTCTAGAAAGAGTCATGATTATTTGTATGTAGTTGTGGATAGGTTCAGTAAGATGTGTATTTTGACACCATGTAATAAATAGGTCACAGTTGAACAAACTACAAAGTTGTTCTTTCAAAATGTATGGATTCATTTTGGGTTACCCACTACTATTGTATCTGATCGAGATTCTCAATTTGTTGGGAAATTTTGGTCAAGTCTATGGGATTTAATGGACACAAAGTTAAAGAAGAGCACAACATTCCATCTGTAAACAAATGGTTAGACAAAAGTGGTCAATAGGACAGTGATTCAATTGCTTCGAGGATATTCCAGCAAGCATCCCAAACTTTGGGATGAGCATTTGTGTTATGTGCAGCATGCTTACAACCATGCAAAACATTTTTCAACTTAGAGATCTCCTGTTGAGAATTTTTTTTGTTTTATACCAAAGTCTCCCTTGGATTTTGTCTTTGGTAAATAAATAGCAGTTGATGGACATAGTGATGTGGACAAAGCCACCAAGTTCATTGAACAAATCTAGGAAATTCACCAGGCAGTACAGGAATAGCTGGAAAGAAGCCAAGCAAAGTATAAGGCACGACATGACAAGCATCGAGTTGAGCATAGTTTTCAAGTTGGTGATCAAGTATGGTTGTACATCAGCAATGAATACTGCAAGGGGAAGATAAGAAGTTGAAACCAATTAGATATGGTCCTTTCAAAATACTTGACAAAATTGGTGAAAATTCTTTCTGCCAAGATATACCAGCTTATGTGTAGATATATTCCGTCGTAAATGTTGAAAACTTGTGATTGTATGAGCCTTCATTGATTGAAGATCCCAAAGAGAAAGATCAATTACCTTCCATTGAAGATATTTTGCCTTGTATCTCAATGATCTATAAGAAGATACAGTTCTTAACAAAAGGATAAGGACTTCGTGACAGGGAAACATTAAGTATCTTCAGGTTGGAACCAAAGGTACAAATCTAAGTAAAGCATGATGGATCTAGATTGGAAAAGTTAAGTAACTTTATCCTCACTTACTCGAATAGCTAAAACCAACTTTTGGTGGTCCAAAAGCTTCCAGTGGGGAGGAGTGATCCAAAATGGATCCAGTTTTGACTCCATATCAAAGTCTTCAAATGTAGTTGAAACTAGGATCAAGTTGAAGTTCTCATCGATACGATTCCAATGGTGTGAACGACGTGTAAATCCGAGTTCGGATGAAGAAGTTAGAGCCAATCAAAGTTTTGGGAAAATTAGGGAAAAAGTTAAAAAAAAGTCAAAGGTCAATAGTCAACAGTCAATGGTCAATGGTCAACCAGGTCAATTCCTATGTCAGCAAGGACATGTGTCAACCTAGGAATGAGCCACGGGTCCTGGATGATATCAACAAAGGTGACGTGGAAAATTGTGATTGGTTGATATGGGCCAATTTGGTACTGACACGTGGCAGCTCGGATTTTGCCCAATGTGGCCTTATTTCCAAAATTTTGGGGATCAAGGAGGATCAAACCCCTGACCTCCCGGAATGGCTAAGTTTTTACCGGAGGACCGCACCAGACGGGCTATGATAGATCTTGTTAACGGAAGTGATGATGCTGTATTTATTGTGAAGCGAGAAAGTGGCCGAAAAAGGTTGGACAGTCAGGGTCAACCCCACAACCACTCGACCTTTGGGAATATCAGTTAACATATATTCCAAACCATAGTCCATATCACCACCAATATATACGGAATACAATGTATAACATAACCAACAGTGGAAGGTAGGGCGGGGGTTTCGAACCTCCAACCCACCAAAACGTTATATACTAATGTCTTCAATGCAGTCAGATAACCATGATGCCAAGGGTGGAGTTTGGTAAACAAAGCCTCTGAAATTTTATTTAAATTTTATGCAAGTGCCAAACTAGCGAAACCACCAGCGCGCGGATTGAGGCGATTTTGTGTAGGCAGAGGTTGTTTTGCAGGAGGTAGAGGTGGTTTTGCACATTCCAGGGGGTTTGGAGGTCACAATGGACACTTATGGTCAAGTTTATAGTTGTTTGACTCGAAATTTAAAGTTGAACACAATGGTGAGGTCCATTTTCTCATTTGAGTCTCTGTTTTTGAGCTCATACCTGTAAAAGCATTTTGAAGGCAAAATAAAGCAGTCAACACTGGAAGCTAAAGGACCAGGAGACATAGCCAGGGAGTCTGGTGAGCTCCTTTATTAAATTTTGTGTTGATGTGATTGAATGTGTTTTCAATTTGCTTATTTTTTATGTTATTTGCAATCTTTTCGAACCATTGCACTAAGTAACATAAGCAAATTCACATAAAGTCTATAATACCTTTTTCATTAATGGATCAATCCCAACATGAACCTTCGATAAAAATTGGTAAGGCCCAAGAAGATGTGAAGCTCTATTAGACTGGTCGATCCTCGCCAATCCTGAATGACTTGGATCTTCGCTGGATCCACATGCACACCTTTATCATCAATGATGTAACCCAGCTATTGGACCATGTTCATGCCAAATGTTCATTTCTCCAAGTTGGCACATAGTTTTTGTTGCCGCAGCGTTTGAATGACCTATCGAATGTGTTGCAAGTGCTCTTCCCAAGTCTTTTTGAATATGAGGATGTCATCCATGAACGAGTTGGTAAATGGCCGCAAGGTGTCATCCATTAGTCTCATAAAAATTGTAGGGGCATTTGTTAATCCGAAAGGCATGACCAACCACTCAAAAATTCCCTTCTTGTATTTGAAGGTGGTCTTCCATACATTCATGTGTTCTATTTGAACTAGGTGATAACCAAACTTTAAATCAATCTTGCTGAAACACTTGGCCCCTTTGAGCTAGTCAAGAAGGTCATCAATCCATGGGACTAGATACATGTTCTTACAGTGATTTTATTTAGTGCATAATAATCAATGCAAAGTCTCTAGGTCCCATCCTTCTTTTGTATAAGTACAATTGGGCTCCCACAAGGTGAGGAACTTAGTCAGATGTGCCCTTTTTGAACCAACTCTTCAATCTGCCACTTGATTTTTTTCATTTTCTAGAATAAAGTAACGGTATATTGGCCCATTTGGTAGAGGTGCTCAAGAAGTTAGATCAATCGAATGGTTGACCTAATAGTGAAAAGGTACCCCTGTGAGTGAGGAGAAGATGTCACTATATTCTTCCATGACCTTATCCACCTACTTTTGTTGTGCAGTGGAACTCTTCATGGGGGCCATGGATGTGGCCATGATCTTCCCCTTACTTTCAGAACAAATAAAAAAGAAAACAAATTTTTTAGTCTTGGAGATGATCTTACTGCATTGCTTAGTAGAGATTAAAGAGATGGTGATAGGTGGGGCTACCTCTGGTATTCCATATAACTTACTTCCCAAAGTAATAATAATAATGTGAAGCCTCAACTCATACAAAACATGATGCTTCCACAAGTATGGTTGGCATAATAATACATTGTAAATTTCAAGGGGAGAAACATCACACAATACCTCATCCTTGAAGGTTTGATGTTGCCAGGGAAGAAAACACTTTTGGTTGACGCGATGATCTTGTCCTTGATGGAGGCACTCGATGGTGTATGGCTACAGGTGTGGTGTGTTCAATAGGCACAGTCGCATAACAACGTATGTTGAGATGAGGTTCTTTTGGCTCCCATTGTCAACAATGAACTATAGCAGAGATATCTTCACCCATATCTGTGAGTGGAAAATATGCTCTCCTTCCTCTAGATCTTCGGGCTCAATATTTTAGATCTTGGTGGTTGCAACATTGGCGTTGGGATCCACATCAATGATATGATTCCCTTTATCATTTCCCTCATTGGGTTTTGACTCAGAGTTGGAACATGCCTCTGAATCTGAGGCCTTTAGCTCAACCACTAATCATTACTTGGCTCGATGCTCAATTGTGTTGTGAGTGGGGCTCTTATGGAACTCACACTACATTTCTATGTCCTCTTTTGTCTTTGTGGTATTTTTATTTGCTTGCGACTTCGACGGGTTGTCTTTGGTCACTTTGCCTTGGCTTTTTCCTTTGTTCTATGATTTGGAGGCATCTTTTCCTTGCTTCAGATTTGCAAATCCAAATTCTCACTTCTTATATTTAAATTTCTGCTCGAATTTGACAATGTATCAATAGAAAAACAAGGAGATGTGTAGGAACTCCATCTTCTCTTAGATGTATTTATGAAGACAGTAGTGGTAATTGAGTACCAGATGATGCTAAAAATATTTGATGCCTAACTTCATGCAAAGGCTATGAAAAATATTTGTGAAATCTGGCACATATTGGTCCCTTCCATGTCGCACTTCGGTCTACTTTACGTACTTATCTTCATAGCTCCTAATTAGGTAACACTATTCCTTGATGGCACCTCAGAAATAATTCCAAGTGGGTGCAACTAAAAACAGTGAGGGTTCTCTCTAATCCCTTTTCTCACATTATGTTTCCCACTTGTCCTTGACATGGGAGTGGCTTTGAGGAGTGAAAAAGGAATATTTTCCCTATTAAAACAATCATGATCTAAAAAATTTCCTTTCAACAGATTTACCCATTTATCTACGACATCTACATCTATCTAGACTACAAATATGGGAATGTCAAATTTGACTTTTACCTTAAAGTGAGTGGCACCTCTAGGGTGGCTACTAGTTGAAGATGCGTCATTTGTGGGCATCCACTAAAGGATCTAGGCAAAGTTGCCGATCATCTCATTCCTTAGTTGCTCGAGGGCTTCTTCGAGCAATATTTTGAAAGGATCTACTACTCCCTCATCTTTCTTTTCTTCTCCCATGGGAGGCTGTTAGGGTTGGTGAGGCCGGTCTTGCAAAGGTTCAACTAGTTCAAGCCCTAACTCCTTATACCTCGACCTCATTGGGGACATGCACCAAAAAATGGAGAAAGAGGATATCCTTTGATATCACTGATCTAGATTTATGCAAGAACGAAATGAAATACAAATTTACACAAAAAACACAGAGATAATGAAAACTAAAATTCAATTCATTAATAACAAAATATTGAAAATTGTTTACATGCAGAACAGAAATAAACTAGATCAGGCAATCGTAGCTTATCTCTGAGAAGAGATGTGTCAGCTACAGGCATCTGAACTATGTTACAATGAGATTGAAGGCCTATTTCTTATTGAAAAACAATGAAAAACCCTAAACATCCAAAAATATAACCCTAGGAGATGAAGCACCAAAAGTTTGTGGGTCCTGTTGGGCTAAATTGGTACATCAACTTCTCGGGGTCATAATGTTTTCATACAGTCTCTGTTTGACACGCACAATACCTCATTAGAAACATCTATCCGATGACTACAACTTTGGCTTGTAAATCCTGACCATGAGCAATGGGTTTGCCCGTTTTCCAAAAAAGTTCGTTTAAGGCCTCAAAACTGCTCTAGAAGTTTAGGATTCAAATAAATGCTAAATATAGTAAATTGTGGTACAATTAAGGAAACTAAAAGAAATAATGGTGGGGGGTGTGAGTGGAATAGGTGAGTGGCCACCACTATCCACCTCGATCAGAGTGGGTTTTTCTGAATTGGACGTCGAACGTAGATATTTTATTTTGTTCTAAAGGTTATTTTATAGTATCTTTAAGGATCTTGAAGACTAATAGAGGATTTTTTCTCGAAGTCTCTAGCTGGGTTTGTCAGCGCTCTCAATTCAATGATGGTTTCCAGAGCTCAACTCGCTCTCCATGAAGAGTCTAGCCACTCTGGTTTGGGTAAGACTCCCAAACTTACCCCTTCAATGGCTTATGCTAGAGTTCCTTAAAGCTATTGGAAATTTTATTTGACGCTTTGTCAAAATATTTAGTGAAAGTCTAGCTAATGGGTTCATCTCATTCGTCTGCACCTGTGTTGAACTGGATTTAAGTATAGGTCTCCTAGACAAAATCGTCCTAAAATGGGATGGAAAGGAAGATCATCAACCTCTAGATTATGAGAACACAACTATTAAATGCAAAAATTGTTAGCAACCCAGGAATTTTTAGAGTGCATGCCATAAAAGGGTGTTAAGATCCCTGGAGCTGCGAAAACCCAACAATGGATGGTCTGATCATAAGACAACTTTAAACATCAAGAACACAATAACTAGTAAGAAGGACAACGCTCAACATGAAAATACATGTCCCGACTCTTCAGCCTCGCAGGATCTAGTGCAACCCACAGTTGATACACCTTTGCCCTGAGTGGAAAACAATCCTCCGACTATGGAAACTAAAAGTTCATCAGCGCTGATTGTGGCTACAACCATTGCGCAGAAATGACCTCACGAGTCTGATCATTAGGATAATGATAGGTATATCTCATGCTCTTAGGAGGTGGTAGCGATGGAGCTTTATTTGAAAGATGCGGGTATGACATTATCCTCAGTTGTAACTGATAAATCTTTAGGACAGATAGATGTCCGTAGGAGAAAAAGGAAATAAGAAAAACCCCTAAACAACTCTAGAATTTTATATCAAAAAAGATCTTTTCATATATGTTCATATTTGATATCAAAAAGGATCTTTTCATATATGTTCATAAGTAAAAAAGTGTGCTTAGTATTTCATGACTTAGTATATCATGACCTCCCATGTCAGTGTATTCTAATCGATTACTACCTATATTGCTAACTATATGTATTCAATGCAATTTTTTATATTATTAATAAAATATAAAAATATTTTGAATCAACTTACAAAAAAATCTAATAAATCTAATAAGATCTTATTAGACTATACACGAAAACCTCATATATTTCAAGTTTATCAAATTTATATCTAAATCTTTGAAAACGATTTTTCATATTAAAATCAAATAGCTAAAGAAAGAAATATGTCAAATTTGAAAAATAGGCCATACAAAACGTATAAATTTTATTCTTAACTTTCAAACCAAGTTACATCGACAAAGTTCTCTCACTGGATTCTAAAAGGGGCCTTGTCACTATATTCTAAAGAGCTCTAAGATAATGGAAAAAACCATTAAAGCAACACTGACCATAAAATATTTTCTCACTAGATTCTAAAAAAGGCCTTGTCACTAAATTCTAAAGAGCTCAAGTGAATGGAAAAAGTCATTAAAGCAACACTGACCATAAAATACATAAATTCCTTTTCACTCCAATTATGAAATCATATATTATCATGCAGTCTTTAAATCTCTTTTTCCTTTTCACAGGAATCTAGAACTCCTCCTCAGCAACAGCAACATGTCTCGCACAGCCAACAGCAGCACAAAGCCGCAAGGCTGCAAATTCGATAAAAAAGACAATCAATAATACAAAATCATACAAATAAATAAATAATTTATATATATATATATATATATATATATATATATAATTGAGTTCATACCATCCTTCAATGAATCCCTTCTCTTCTCTCTGCTGTGTTTTTACAGGTCCAGCTGCTTCAGCGTACTGTGGAGGAGGAGCTTGAGTGGGATACCCTGGTAAACACATTAAAACCCTTCGAATGAAAAATGAAATTTATCATTTCGAAAACCTTTCTCAGTAAGTTTGCAATTATTATCTATGGTCTTTATTTGTGTAATTTCTGATCCACGAATTTCATGTGGATATATGATCTCTGTATAAATAATTTTGTGATATAAAAATATAATTGATTAAAATAAGAGGAAAGGAAGAGCAGAGAGCCGAACCTGGGGGAGTATTTCCTTCAGGGTAACCTGCAGGTGGTGATGGAAACTTCTTGTCAGACATGGCGCGCTTCTTTAGAGTCGACCTCTGGAACTTTCAAGTCGCAGAAGGTAAGCAAGAGTGATGAGATTCTGTAGCGTGGGAGGGTTCAGAATTTCTGTCACATTCCAGTGAATTAATATCTTAAGGGAGGCGGCGGGAAGGATATTAGAATCTTCCACGCGTTCGCCTGTAAAGCAAACCCACTGCTTTACGGCTCTAACGGTCAAATTTAAATCGTTATTTACACAATTTCAACTTAGAACATATCCTGGTAACATGTTTTCAACTTTTACGGCTCTAACGTTCAAATTTAAAGGGAAATTTAATTTAGTAACATATACGGCGTAACACGTTTGCCAGAGATGTGACACCATGCCACATCATCTCAACCTTATCCGGTAGCCGCCTTATCCCGATATGATTTATGTATTGCCGTGTCGATCAACCAAGGTCTCTCTGTGTCTATGATTTGGTGGCCCAAACCGTGGGCATAATTAAATACCATACGACTGTCGATTTTGATGCCCTATGTCTTCCATGACGAGGTGCGATATTAAGAATCACACAAATGAGTTATTCGGGTATTGTTCCGCTTAATTTTAATTAAAATTCTGCATAGTTTCAGTCTTCGGAGTGTTAAATTCATTTACACTTTACAAAAATATATTTTAAATAAATCGGTTGTCAAATTGTATCGTGAAATGTCATTTCATCTTTGGGTTATATTACACCATATATATGGCTTCGTTGACTTTATTTAGTATATATTTGTATCGTCAAAGATGTCTCTCATGGACACCATTACCCTTACTCGTTATTTGGCCTATAGTTTTCGAAGATAATGAATGGAGTTATTAAGATTTAATTTTAAGGTCTCGATCAAGTTAGACATCAAATTGGTGTATGAGATTCTTTGTTTGTGGGACAAGGGCTAGACAACAAATTGGTGTATGAGAACCCCTTGTTTGTGGGACAAGGGAATTGGTGTATCAGACCCCTTGTTTGTGGGACAAGGGCTAGACACCAAATTGGTGTATGAGACCCCCTTGTTTATGGGACAAGGGACCCACCTCCGCACAATGATTTGCTTGCTAAATTTACGAAGGCATACATACTCTACCCTTTTTTGAACCTGTGACCTCTAAGGAGGAAATACATGCTCTTAACCATTATGCTTGGTTGGTAAATTTCAATAGATATCAATTCATAGTAAACATCAAAATACTTATTTCATCATTCATCTTAAATTGCTAAAATCAAATTAACTGAATTATATGTTTATTATTATTGATAAAAATAATCAATATATAAGTTAAATATATTTGCAATTTAATAACATGCAACAAGATTTTTAATCATGGAGATTCACCCCCACTTTATTATGGAAATTCTTGATTTGTAAATAGCCTTTGTTACAATACCATGGCCCAATACCATGGCTCTACAATACCACATGGCTAAAAAACCATAACTCATTCCATATGAAAATTGTTCATATGACATTTTTTTTAATTAATGAATCTAATTAAAAGGGAAAAAGAAGCATATCTACCTTGGAAATACATCTCATCGTTTCATTTGTGTATACTATGACATTATTTTTAATTAATGAATCTAATTAAAAGGGAAAAAGAAGCATATCTACCTTGGAAATACATCTCATCGTTTCATTTGTGTATACTACCAAGAATATTATAGAATATTTTATGGAGGTTAAATCTCTACCACCCACCTAATACTTATTGATAATTAAATCAAAATTGTGGAAGCCCTAATCCTAAATAGACATGCCTATCAATATAATTATTTTTTTGATATTCTATCCATTTTTGATATATATAATTTACATGGTATCAATTCTTTATATATAATAGTTGTTGATTACGCATATTAAATTATTGATAAGCTTATATTCCATTATTTAAATATACATAATGTTGTCCATAAGGATTGTATCTATAAGTTGATAGCTTTACTAGAGGTATTATATGTTCATGATTTTTATATAAAAAAATAATTCCATAGTCTAAAAGTTAAAATAAGACTACTAAAAGAATAAACGAGCAGTGATCCATTTGGAAGTTGTAATGCCTCAATGGAGAGTTTGTCAGTTTGTTGATTCAATTCCTTGTAAATATGAAAAAAAGATTTCCATTCAAATGTGTCCATCTCAAGACTGGTTTCCTAAAGGATATGGTATAAATTTGGGACATTAACCTTTTCTTTTTTGTTTTCCCAATCAATCAGGAGCTTTGAATCACCCACGGCCTATATTTTTTTATACCAAGATGTTGAGTTGTATACAATAGTGTCCAAAGACCTCTAAATTAAACCTTCATATTGGAGCCACAACTAGGAGCGAAGTCTAAGGAGGTAATGGAGGTTTTGATTTAAATAGTATACCACTCTCACGCTAACTTTTGGAGGATCCCTTAGCTAGCACCATATAAGAAACCCCATGGAATATATTTATCAAGTTCTAGCATAATTATAACCCGAGTCTTTTTCTTCTTAGGCTCAATTTGTAATTCCTTGATGAATTTTTCAATAAGTTCACTTGTCACTTAAGGTGGGATGAATTTTTCATGAACAATGGCCTGATTGCGAGCCCACCAAATATTGTTTACAAATATAGTAGGGAAAGCCTAGAAATTTTGCATAAATTGATCCGTTACCCAATCTTGAGTACAATCTTCTAAAGAGAATTTATTCAATCATGATAATGAGGGAGAAAATATCTGATATAAGATATTCCAGGTATTACTTGCGTAATGACAATATATGAATATGTATGAGATGGATTCAACCTCTATAGAACACAAGGCAAAACGATTAGGCCCACACAATCCTTACTTTATTAGATTATCCCATGTCAACAATTTGTTGGATAAAGCCAACCACAAAGATATTTTAAGAGGACCACTATGTTTCCAGATGTACCACCACCACCACGTATGAGGTTGTTCAAGTGTGTTTTTAGAGAAGGTCTATAGCTAAACTTGGCTAGGTATTCCTTAGTAGTGGGTATTTATGACCATATTAAACAATATCAATCTTATCCAACTAGAAAAATGAGGGAGGAAACCAAAATTCTTACATAATCACTCATTTTTGTAACTTTAGCTCATGTAAAGCTGGGTCTTTCACCCATTTCCAAGCTTGTCTTCCTAATGGAATACAATATTGAGACTTCACATTTGCTGACAAAGTTATCCCTACAACTCTTAGTAGATGAATGCAATGTAGGGATAGTTTGAAGCTCTCACTAGCTGTAGCCCAAGGATTCGTTCTTACTTGCACAGACTATGCAATCCCAATTCACCATACCACCTAATATTTGAAAAAATGAAAGGATTTAGTAAGGACTCACCATAGAATAGAAACATTTTTACAAGATTTGTTTGGATCATGATACTAATCCAACCGGGATTTATTCCCTAAATTCCTAGACTATGGATATCGGCACCAAACGAAGGTGTTTTTGGTGGTTGTTGGGTGGATAAATCGTTCTTGCAGACAAGACCGATCTCCCTAATTTCTATGGATATCTAGTGACAAGCAAACCAAACAAATTCTATCTTTCTCTAAATATGCGATTTATAAATAAAGGCTAATAGATGTTTTAGGCCTACCTCAGGTCTAGTGCTAGTTTGTGGAAGCCATGCTCCGTTCATCCAAATGAGCTCCCTCTTGAAGAATCTGCAAACACAAACATGCACACATATCAAATACCACCTGCATAGCCAATATAATAAACCACATTTATCATGATGATCAAGGAATTCATGAAATAAATCATAGAAGACAATTTATTGAGAAAAATGAATCTGATCGTATTAACTTTAAACAAAGAAGAACTTTACAACCTTGGTGCCTTGATGTTGTACAAGCTCCTCCCAAGGTCAAGCAAGAATCTCCTCTACTTTGACAAGTTTCACTCTCTTCCCAATGAAGCCAAAAGGTATGTAATCTCTCCTCTCAAGCTTAACTAGGAAGTCTCAATTCCAATAGCATTTACCCTAAAAAATGTTCAGCTTTCAACCTCCCTAGCAACTAGCCCAATGCCTCAATTTATAGTGCAGAAGAGGGAAGTTACCAAGTCCACCTTCAAAGGGATAAGTCCTCCTTCAAAGGGATAAGCTCCTCTCATCAAGGGGTTATCTCCTTCAGTTATGGGATGCATGAACCACCTAGGAGCGAACCAACCACGTCAAGATTCCTTCTAGAAGCGTCCAGAATTAAACCAAAGTGAGTTTTTAAGAATAAAATTGCGCCTTTTTAACTTTCACAGGGGTCCGCACCCACTCCTTTAGAGATAGAGCAGGCAGGTCCACAGGTAACATGACCAAGGGGTGCGGGACCGTAGGTAATGGTAAGAGAAAGTGCGGAACCAGAGGTTTATATATTTTCAAAGACTTTCTCTCATTTTTAAAGCTTGACATGAAGAGTTGAGGTTTGAGACTTGCAAAGGAGGACATTATGAGTGGTGATAGACTCACACTAACTGCAGAAAGTCATGGTGACAATATTTTGTGTAACAGATTGCCCCCTAAAGTGCGAAGTATGTAGTAGATGAGGATTTCATTTATCATCTAAGAAGAGTGAAGTACTTTATCATTTCGAGGATCTTCTTGTGGAGAGCCTGGTTGGAACCTATTAAAACATTATATGTGAGATCATATCATCGCTGAGGTAGGCATTCCCATACTCAGAACAAAACTGACTAGAAAACTAACTAAATTGCTCTGATATAGGAATGATCTTGCAATACATCACAAGTATAGACAC
The DNA here is from genome assembly GCA_031772625.1 of Pinus tabuliformis. Taxonomy (NCBI): domain Eukaryota; kingdom Viridiplantae; phylum Streptophyta; class Pinopsida; order Pinales; family Pinaceae; genus Pinus; species Pinus tabuliformis. Next base: position 1,448,511,727 of record CM062804.1, read on the forward strand.
ATGTAGACACAATATGGATGCAGCCATCTGTTTATGAATAGTCCACTGTATAATGAATACAAAATTCCTCGCAGCCTGGATGGTGGAAACTTGATCTAGGGTGTTGATTTCTACTTCTCGAAATAGTATGATTCTATCCATGTGAATGAATGTGTCGAAGTCGAACATGGTAGAAACCACTTTATTACCAGTCAATGATGTAAACTGTTAACAAGTGTGAGAGAAACCACCAGTAATGCCAATGGCTCTCAAAGTACTCAGTACAATCCATGAAATGTGAATAGATGTGTTGATGTCGAACATGTCACGGAATCCTTTGATCGAAGGTCAATGATGCAACCTATTGTCGAAGGCGAGAAACCTGCCATTGAGGCATGCAGATCCCAACGTACTGAAGATTTCTAGATCATCTTTCTAGATAATGAGCCGAAGTCGATAGAAAGCGATCCATCGTAGGTAAGCCCACAACACGAAATCATAGATCAAGTTTGAAGAAATATAGTTGCAAGGACTGACTCAGGGATGGTCAAGATGGATGACAGATATTTTGCAGATGAATGGTTTATTTGAACTGACCTCTTGAACACATAACAACACTGCAGATGGTTTGGTGAAAATTGACCCAAAGCTAATACCCAGAAACTGGCTGAAGACTTTCAATATGGTTTGATTAACTATTAGGCAAAGGATTTCCCAACCCAGGTGAACAAAAGGTGTCGTGTTCAAGAGTGGTTAAATGTTTTTCTGAGACACAAAGTATGACAAGCATGTTCATTTCTCTCTCTTTTCGCCCACCATTTCTCGCAAGTACCTCTTTATTTTTGACAAGCTTGAGGAGGATAACATTTGCTTGATTATAAGCTCATCCTTCGGATGAGTCCAACTTAGTTTAAATTCAAACCCTAAGAAGGAGTGGTCCGTTCCTGTTTGTAATTGAACAGGTCCTTTACTGTTAAATTTTAACGAGTCCACTATAGGAGAAACTCGACGTTTTTCAATTTTAGGGAGTCAGAAAAAACTTAAGAAAACTCCATGGTTGTCCTTTTTCGTAAATTTGTGTCTCCCAAGCCCGAAAAGGTATAAAATAATACTTGAGAGAACCGCTTGACCATTACGATAAAGGAGTAATTTTCATAATTAATGTATTTGATCCGAAAAAGTAAAAAAATGATCAATGACACGTCGTTTTATAACCAATATCGAATTTGAAACGACAAAAATCCGACAATCTTTTCATGTTTTTACGGTCAGAAAAGAGTTGTAAGTAGACTGTCTTTTTAATTCCATTTTAACGAGTTTTAAAAAGAAAAACTCGACAATCTTTTCATATTTTAGGAGTCAGAAAAGAGCTTAAAGGTGACTCTAATGTTTTTTGTCAAAAATGATCAATTTTGCCTGAAAAATCCATTATCCTGCACAAAAACTCAAACATTACTCATACCTGTTTAAAATAAATAAAAATGCTTCAAAAGTCACCTCTTTAAAGTGAAAAATAAACAAATTAGAAATTCATTTATTCAAAAAAGGTTATAAAAAGGGCTTTTGTAAATTCATTTTGACCGTTTAACTTCAGAGTGAGAAAGAGAGCTTTTGGGTAAGAAACTTCCCGTGAAGATTGCGGGTAATCCACATCACCTTACTCTTGCATTTCAACTGTTTTAATTTTTTTTTTAGGTTTATATTTTGATTTTTTGGAAAAATTTTGTTTAAAGGTCCGCTCGCGGGGGTCTGCAAGCGCAGCATGCGAAACCTGTGGACCCTGACTTTTTCGCATGCAGAAAAAGGTCAGGGGCCCGCACCTGCTTTTTAGGCAGAGTGCGGACCTACACACTGTCTCTAACTTAGAGGGTCAGGGGCCCGCACCTGCTTTTTAGGCAGAGTGCGGACCTACGCATTGTCTCTAACTTAGAGGGTGCGGTCCCTGTGGCATATGTTCTAAAAATCCAAATTTTCCAATATTTGCCCAAAAACTTTGATTTAAGATGTTCTAATCCACCTTTTCTTTGAATGTAGGGTATACATCATGCTTAGCTGGCGGGAACGAGAGCACGAAGATGTGGATGCTGCCGCATTAAATCATCAACCCTCAATAGATGCATTGAGGGCATGCGGGCTATATAAATTCTGGGCCATACTTGGCATGAGGGCCCAAGTAGACTTTCTGCAGTGGCTGGTAGAAAGGTGGAATGTGCATGACTAGTGTTTCATTATTGGTGGCCACCAGCTCGAAATGGAGTCGGAATACATTTACTTTTTGACTGGTTTTCCTAAGAGAGGTGAACAATTGACTCTATTCGGGACTAGGCCAGGTGGCCAGTCTGTCGATAGCCTCTGGCTAGAGTTTTGTAACGACCAAACCAAGGACAAAGGGATTGATATCAAAACCATTTCCCGTCCTGAACTAAAAGTGGTTGCATTTACTGTCACTAGGCTCTGCGGAAGCACAACACTACATATGGCCACTGGATCCCAAATGTGGATGGTAGTAGACTACTTTCGAGGCACCGTCTTCAACTGGTGCGAAGCTGTGTTGACTAATGTAAAAGGCCAACTGACTAGAGCAAAGAACGGACAACGGAAAAACTTTGGATATGGTTTCTTAGTTGTGAGCTTTGGTCTAGAGAGGGTCCCAATGTTGGTCCCACAACATCTTTCCGTTGAAGCTGGACTTCCCCGAGAGCCCAAACTGATGCGTTGGGTTGCAGTTATGGCCCGTCATCCTGAGGAGGGTTCAGATGTTGTTTGATTTCCTCCTGAGTATTTTCATTGGTTGGAGAACCAAGTTTTTGCTATTTAGGATTTTCCTTATGCTGGGATGGATTATCGTGGTGACCCAGACATGGCTTTTCCACTAGGAGAGCAATGGGATGACTCAGGTAAAATCATTTTCAACATTTTCTAATTTAATTTTTTTTTGTTTTTAAATCGTCCCAAAATTGATAGTAAAAATTTTCAAATGCAGATGTAGGTCCACGATGACCAGCCACTCTCTGGCCCTATGAGAGGAAACAACCAGCTGCAGCAGCACCAGCCCCACAGGACGAATCTACAGAGACCCTGGCCGAATTGGAAAACCATCTAAAGCATTTGACAGCTAACATTCCAGAGACTAGCATAGATGACATTCCTCTTAGGCTACAACACTATGTGATTGTGGTCCCAGGACCTTTCAGGAGGTTCCTTTGTAGGGTGGCCCGTACAGTGGTTTCTTATCGTGATCATCACCAGTGATAGGATGATCGTCTGTCGTAGACTCATATGACATTTTTGCTTTTTGCACTATCATTTTTGCCGATCATAAGGTGTTTTTCAACCTATGATCGAAGACGATGTATATTTGACACACTTCTATGCTATGTTATATCACTATTACCGGCTATCTTGTAAAACATGTTATGGAATGTTTCTAAATTTACTTGTTTGATTATTGCAAATGTCTACTTAACATTCAAGAAGCAATTGCATCTGCTAATATATTTAAATATCTTGGAATATGCTAATATTAAATATAGTCAAATTAACGTTCCAAGAGACGAACTCTAAAAAATAATCTCAATAACACTGGATTTCTAATGGCATAAACTCTATTAAGCTGCAATACAATGAGTTCAGAATCTAACCTCATAATCAAACTCTGAATCCCAAATCAGATGGATTCAAATAATAACTCAATCATTGCACTATACTCTGCAATGTTGTTCATTGTTTGACCGAGGCTTACCCCGTGCATAGATACCAACTCATCAGAGGGTGAATAGATAACCCAAGCTGCGGAAGAAATGTTCCATGTATTACGACAAGAACCATCAGCAAAACCAATGTATGTTTGGAGAGACGTCGACATCTACAATATTAAGAGTAAAATCAAGATAAGCGGGAATAAGGACAAAAACACTCTCTAAACTAAGCACACTTTTCTAATCTAAAACACACCAGCTAGAAAGAAAACTAACCTAACTAAAAATCTTCACACCTAGATTTAAGCATAATATCTCTTCAGGTAAAGACCATTTCTGGGTTTACCTAAAGAGACTCCATCAAAGTCTACCAATTCATAGGCCCATTTTGCCAGCTTTCGCTTAACAACATAAGGACCATGCCACATGGGTACGAATTTTCCAGCACCCAACTTATCATTTGCTTTATCGTACAGTAAGACTAGGTCTCCTTCCGAAAAATTACGAGGTGTAACATTTCGATCATACTGAGCTTTAGTACGTTTGGCATGAGTTTTGATTGCTAGTGCAGCATCATGTCGATTCTCATCTAGCTGAGCCAAGTACAACAAACGTTTCTCCTCTTCGAAAGTGGCTGGAAGTAATTCTATGGCCATTTGCAATGATGGGATTTCGCATTCAATGGGTAACACAGCTTCCAAACCGTAAACTAGTTGGAAAGGAGTGAAACCAGTTGATGTTTTTACTCAGGTTCGATACGCCCAAAGCGCTGAAAATAACATGCTATGCCAATTCAACCTCTGAATCCCAATGATTCGTTGGATCATAATGACTAGAACTTTGTTGATGGCTTCAACCAGACCATTAGCCTGTGGATAATATGGAGTTGAACTATCGTGACGCAGGCCAAGTTGGTCTGTTAGTTCAGTCATCATAATGTTTTGAAAATGACGCCCATGATCAGTGATAATTGCTTGTGGAACATCGAACCTAGAAATTATATGATTTAAAATGAAAATCGCAGCAGTTTTGCCGTCTGCCAAAAATGTAGGCATCACCTCGGCCCACTTGGTAAAATAATCTACCGCAAGGATGATATACGCATGCCCCCCATTAGAGTGAGAGTTAGATGTAATAAAATCGATACCCCATTTCGCAAAGTACCAACGACAATTATAAGGTGGAGAGGAGGAAGTGGAGCGCGCATCTTTTGATAAAAAATTTAGCAGTTATGGCATTTTCGGACCGCGTTAATACAATGTTTAAACAAAGACGGCCAGAAATAGCCAGTGTGCAATATCTTTTGGGCTGTGGCAAACCCAGACATATGACTGCCACACGCTCTAGAGTGACAGTCATTTAGAACCCTTTCAGCTTCCTCATGAGTTAAACAACGTCGGAAAACAGAGTCTGCCCCACGATGATAAAGTGTTTCTCCAATAATTTTGTATTGTTAGGATCGGAATCATACTTTTCAACGCTGAGTTCTTGAAATTTCAGGCCGAAAGGATTGGGTTTGGAAATAAAATATGATATCTCCATACCATGGATCAAGAGTGCTGATAACAAACAAGGATTCGTCCACAATGGGCTCTTCCGCCACAGTTTCAGTATCAGCACGTGGGAAGTCACACATCAACTCCGCAAAAACTAAAGATTTCTTTGACTTAGATTTTTCAAATTCCAAGTCAAATTCATGTAGGATTACAATCCATTTGGAATACTTGCCCCCTAGAAATTATTTTGTCAAAATATAAATCATAGGGTTACAGTTGGAAATTACAGTAGTTTTGCGTAGTAAAATGTAATGACGAAAACGTTGGACACCTTGAACAGCTTCCAAGGCCAATTTCTCCACATGTGAATATTTTAGCTCAGTTGGATTCAAAGTGTGACTAAGGTAATAAATCACATGTTCACTACCGAATTCATCTTCCTGAACTAACACCATTCCGATGGTGGAATGAGAAGCAGCGAGATATAAGAAGTAGTCCTGGTTGTAGTTGGGAGGATGCAATAACGGTGCATGGGTCAATGCGTGTTTTAGTACATCAAAAGATTTGTCAGCTATCTCATCCCAAAAGAATGGAGTATTCTATTTCAACAACCTGGTAAAACCCTTTATTATCTCGGCATAGTCAGGAATGAATCGACGTAAAAAGTTTGCTTTCCCTTGCAAACTTTGGAGTTGGCAAAGAGTTGAAGGAGGAGGCAATTTCACAATAGCTTCAACCTTCGAGGGATCGACACGAATGCCAACTTTCGAAACAACAAATCCCAGTAATCAACCCGTTTCTATACAAAAAACACACTTGTGTGGATTCAACCTAATTCGATAATGCCTACACCTCATAAAGATTGCTCGTAAATGGATGAGATGATCGGCTCTACGTAATGAATGAGCAGCTAAATCATCAAGATAGGGTTGCACAATGTGCTTGATGTCATGAAACGCGTAAGACATGGCTCTTTGAAAAGTTTCTCTGGCGTTATTGAGCCCAAAAGGTAATTTGCAATAAGAAAATGTCCCCCATGGACAAATGAAATCCATTTTTGGTTGGTCAATAGGTAGAATATTTATTTGATTATAACCTGAAAAAACATCCATAAAGGAGAATATTTCACTGCCGGCACAATCATCAATTATTTGATCGATATAGGGAGTTGGATAATTGTCTTTTGGACAGGCTCAATTTATATCCCTATAATCGATACATATTATTATTGTTCCTTTATTTTTGTTAACAGGAACAATATTCGATACCCAATCCGTTAAGGGAATTGGATAAATGAAACCTACTTTAAGTAATTTTTCAACTTCTACTTTAATAGCGACAGCTTTTCGCGGGTGGATCTGACACAAACGTTGCCAGACGGGTTTAGCATCTGGGCAAGTTTTGATTTCATGAACAACAATTGTTGGATCAATTCCAAGCATTTCCTCATATGACCAGGAAAACATGTCGCAAAATTCTTGAAATAGGGCCTTATATGTTTGAATTTCATCTTCTGTACAAGAGGCACCTATATGAATGTTTTCAACAATTCCAGGTTTAATCGAAATGTCAATAGGAATAGTTCGAGAAATATTTCCCAAATTTAACTCAGAATTAGGATTTTTCAATGGATTTTGAGGTTCCTTCACATAATCAGTTGTAAAAATAGATGAAAAATCATTTTCAAAATGATCAATCTCAGGTAAGAATGAAGATCTATGATGAAGATCTTCCCATGGTAAATCATCAACAGACAAGATTTCATGAATTTGCTCATCTGTGTGAACAAGTTCGGAAAACATTGTTGAATCTGAGTTTGATGTTGAAAGTGATTCTTCATGGACCACATTCTTTAAGTCAATTTCAGTTGAAGAAGAGTCAGAAAACGACTATACGGCCTGATACGCAATTTCATAGGGACTCAAACGCATAGCATCACCAAATGAAACCATCTCAGATTCGGAAGGTATGATCCAAGGATCATCCTAAACAATGGTGTCTGATGAAATCATATGAATGGTTGCAGTAGAAGGTGATACGTTAGGAGGAGGAAGGGAAAAAGTTCCTAGTAAACTAGTATCTTTAACTAGTCTTACTCCAACATCCTTATAAGGGATAGTTGTTTTGTCGACATGCTGGATACTTTCAGAAGAGGCTTGGTCGGATGAAAAGTAAGTTAGCTGGTCTATAGTTACAATATTTCCATTATGAGGAAACTTTATAAGCCGAAAGGCCGATGAAACAACAACAGTCATAGCATAAGACCAACTACGACTCAAGAGAAGGTTGTAATCTAGAGGGGCATCAACCACCTCCACATCTAGATTAACAGTTTTGCCTTCAACCCCTATAGGTAAATCCTATAGAATTCCAAAAGGATGGAACCCACAGCCATCAAAAGCCTTTAGAATTGTCGGGGATTGATTAAGCGTAGGAGAACCAAGCAATCTCCAACACTGGATTGACATAATACACGTTGAAGCTCCCTCATCAATTACAGTCCTATAGCGAGGTTTGTTTTTGACTAACACTGGAATATGGAAATCCATTTGATGAGTTAAGTGAGGTGTACTATTTTCTAAATCGAAAATTATAAGGTTCGAGTCCTGAATATCAATAGCTCCTATAGCCAACAATAGCAATTTATGCTGTACTGAACATGATTGCAGCACCTCCAAATCTGACATCGCTAAAGGTGGAATAGCCAAATCTTCAACAATGTTATAGTTCTGAGCAGCTCTCGCATGTGGATTGAAAGCTAACTTTCAAAGTATACCCTTGGCGGGTGGTTTGATTACTAAGTCTAGGTTAGGTTTCTCGATCTGTAGTGGATCGAAACCGGGACTTGAAGTCGATGGGTTTGAATTAGAAGATTATGCTTCCTTACCACCAACAGGACTTTTACTTCCATAATCTTGCAAACGTGTCACAATCCTAACATGCGACATCATCATTATGGTTTCTTCTGAGGCATTTGAGGAAGAACCTATCATCTTATTGTCTTGACTAGGAAAAGGATCCTTCAAAACAATAGGCATTTGAGAAGCTTTGACAATTTTCTCAACCTCAGTGCGATGAGGGTAGTCTCTTGTAAAATGCTCTTGTCACAAATGAGACAAGGATAACGAGGTTTGCGTTTCTCATCAGTAGATTCCATTTTTTCTAGATTCTCTTTCGAATTTTTATCTGATTTATTTTTCTTCTTCCCCTTCTTCTTACCGCCAGATTTTGATTTGGCCGTAGATGACTCTACAACATGAATATCAGCAGAAATTTCCACGGAAGAGTCTCATGTCGGGGAATTTGGTAAAGTTATGATAGGAGAATAATTCTTGGAAGATTTCTCCTTACTTTTGGTATTAACTATACCAATCATACCATCACCGGCATGAGAAACTGAAGGAGCTGCAATTATTTGATTTTGTTTAGGAAGGTTGGGGATTTTCTCGTGTAAGGTACCCGACTGCGTATAAATGAGGTCAAGGTATTGAGCTTGAGAAATTACTTGCTCTTCAGTAATGACTCCTGCCTTAGCTACATCCTCAGTGACTTTAGGTAATAATGATTTAACAAACCATTCTGCTAAGATTTGATCCAGAATAAAAACTTTCACTAAATGTCGTCGACGTCTCCATTCATGAATGTGATCTAAAATATAAGTGGACGTTGACTGTTTTAATGAAGTTAATAATTCCGTGCCATTGTCATATCTAACTGGCAACTGAAAATGAGTTAAAAATGAAGTAGCTAGCTGACTAAAGTTATAAAAAGAGGCTTGCGGTAACTCAATGTACCACTTGGCTACAAGGCCAATTAGAGTGCATTGTAAAAGTTGTAAACGAATTGAATCATCTGAAATGGAGTTAGATGCACACCAGAGGTGATAAGTCATCACATGGTTCGACGGATCCTCTCCTGATTTACCTTCAAACTTTGGGATGTCACTGGGAAACTTATTCGACATTGGCGGCCAAAACTGAAGATAATTAATCGGATCGTTTATATGGTGCGACAAGCCAGGCAAGTCCGAAGTTGCAATGAATGGTAACTGACGATTAGGGTCTCGAAAACCCTGGGTCATGAGACCAGCCCCAGAAGGAGGATATCCAGGATAACTAGGAATTGGAATTTCATTTGGGATATTATATCCTCCTGGAAAACTAGGATTAACGAGACCATACTGGGGTTGTTGAGGTTGCTGATAAGTATATCCAAGGTACGGTTGATACTGATAGACTGGGTTTTGCACAGCAGGACCAAATTGGTACAGTCCCTTGTACGGTTGATAAGTAAATTGAGGTTGACTTGTGATAACCATACTTGGACTAGGTTGTCCTACAGGCATTTGAACCGAAGTCTAAATTTTGGGTCCAGACTGAGGTAAAGATGCTTGAGAAATTGATGCAGGAACAGTAGAAACCGGAGCTGTTGATACTCCAGAAGTAGGTGGGGTAGATGGAACAGATGTTGCAGTAGTTGCAACAGTCGTTTGAGGTGGAGTTCGAGGCAAACTAGGCCCAGGCTTAGAAACTACAGAAGGTGTAGAAGTTTGAATAGTAGGATGGACAGGTTGCTGGGTTGAACCAAAAACCAAAGGTTGTCCAGATTGAGATGACAACTGCACATTCGGTTGTAAGATATGTTGGGATTGAGATGGATCCCACACTAAGTTCATTCCGGGGTATGGACCCATAGAAGGTTGAGCATATTGAGGCCATAACCGGGTTGAGGGCAAGGTTGATAATTCAAAGGTACATTTCCAGCTCCTTGGACAAATGGTTGACCTGAAGGTGGTTGGAAACCTTGGGTTGGGTACTAACCTTGAGGTTGATAACCTTGAGGCACGTATTTATACTGGGGTTGACCTTGAGGTACATATTAATACTGGGGTTGACCTTGAGGTACATACTAAGTCTGGGGTTGATCTTGAGGAATGTACTGTCCCGAATGTATGTACTGTCCTTGAGGTTGCCCCCAGGCAGTAATTGGGTACCTTGAGGTTGCCCCCCAAGCGATAATTGAGTACCTTGAGGTTGCCCCCCAGGCAGTAACTGACTACCTTGAGGTTGCGGATTTGGAATGGTACCTAACATCATAAGAATATCTTCTACACTCAATGGCTTAGTTTTGTTATTACCAGTTAATAACCCTTGTTCAACAGGTTGAGAAGATGCTCCCGAAAATGTATCTATAAGTGACTGATACCCAGAGGGAACAGAAGGACCGCCATATAAAAATGTTTCTGGAGATTGAGAAAACATGGATGACTGTCTTGACATATTCAAAGGAGGATAATAACCTCAAGGTGTTGGATGATAAGGAATACGAGGTGGTGAAAAACTTAGTCCCGGGTTTTCTAGAAAATTGGTCAATGAAAGATACCAAGCGTCCCTCCTAGGCGGACTGTAAAAGATCGATTCACACTCCCTAAGTTCTATAGCTGGTTGATTTTCAGGGATAGATATACCTTCTTCTGGAGTAACAAGTTCTTCAATAGCAATAAGTCCAGAAGGAAGATTTTTGGTAATGACTCTTTCTACCCTGGGTGAACCAGGACCACTGGAAGTTGGAGAGGCAAATCCTGATGATGGAGTAGCAACAGGTTCAGTTTCAGGTTTAGATATTTCAGGTTCCTTGGCTAATTCACTAGTAGAAGAAAAACTACTAGTAACTTCGGAAAATGAAACAGGTTCAATAATATACTCTGGTGCTTGAACTTGATAATCAAGATGCACAACTAAAGAAGATTCTCCTTATTCGGGTGACCCAACTCTACTGTCACTAGGAGTTACAAGGGCTCGTATTCCTTCAAGCTGACTTGGTGAAAACTCAGGAGGTTGGCCCTGAAGTCTATGGGACTGCCTTGGTAATTCAGTCACGATTAAATATTTTAATTACTTCACACACAAACAAAGAAAAATCTCAATGAAAACCACCTAAAGTCTCTAAAGAACCAAACAATTTTGAATCACACGCCTAAAGAATCTAGGAAGTCAAACCACACACAAATAGTAACTTTCCGTACCGAAAAGACTAGTTGGTGATGAAATCCAACGTCGCAGAATTCAATACAGAAATGGCAGTTGGAACAGTTACCTCGACAACCTGCTTAATGAATAGACTAGCACAAGTTTCTCCACTAAACCGTCTCGAGTGAAGAGAACCCCCCGGAAAAGCCAAGTGAGTCTAGTCGACGTCTGTTCCAGGTATATTGGGATCTTCCCTCCACCATCACCTTAGGAAAGAATCCTATAGATTATGGTCACTATGGTTACCAACAAAAACAAATATACCTATGGGAACAGTCTTTGATCTGACACACACGGAAGGGCAGAGTAGCAAGCTTGATCCCCTTGAAGGCTCCTTAACATAATCCAAGGTTTACCGACAAGTGACCCCAGGCTCCTCGACAATGGTTAATCTGAGGTTTACTATTTTTAATACATGTATATATTCTATCATTCCCAATGAGGAAGGATTGATTACCCCACTGGTTCGGATACGATCTCGTGCTTGACTCCATTAAGAGGAGCTTCCCAAAGGATAGATGTAACAATTGGAATTTATCTCCTACTGTAAGATACAACTACTTGTTTGTTTTTACTATCTTGGAGAGTTAATTACTCCCTCCTCCAAGATACTAGCCTAAGCTATGTTGGTGGTAAAGAGCCCTAGAAATAAAAAGATTACTAGATAAAGTTTACTTTAAGCGTTATTTTTATTAGTTTTTTCTGAAGTCAAAAGGTGCGGAGATGAAACTTTACGGTGTGAAGACTCAACTCCAAAAAACTAAAAATGCACCTAAGATGATAAACAATCCTTTCTCTTCAATGAATTTCTAGCTAAAGAAAGAGTTGAGAATGCAAATGCTTGAAAAACAAATCTTTTCTTAACAAACAAATGAAAAGAAGAACTTTTTGTCTTTTTCAATAAACTCAAAAACAAGACTACTAATTATGCTCACGAAAAAAATCTTTTTTCTTTTTCAACAATCAAAAACTATAAAAACAAGCCTTTTCAAAAGAGATCCTTTTTTTGTTTAAGTTTTATAAAACACTCAAAACTATTAAAAAATCTAATCTTGTGATCTACAAATTCTAAAATCTAATGGAAGTAAAAAGCTTACAAAATTTCTTTTCAAGGATGTTTTACTTAGTTATCAGCAAACTAAGGACTAACTTGTTCAGGATAACAAATTAATCAAAAAACAACCATCTTTTGTTTTCTTTTTTTAAAAATGAAATCCAAAACTTTCAAAACAAGTTCTTTTCGAAGTTTCACAAAGAGAAAAACGAGATGTATTCCTCAACAAAGGTAGATTTTACAAATTGGTCAGGCTCATAAAGAAGACCAGAAAAAACCAGGGTGATCTGAGGTTTCTAAGGCTTCTAAGCCCTGAGTTATTACAAAGACCAAACGGAAATCAAGCCAGGCACACAAAACTTCTAGAAATTCACCTAAAACCTAAATGCCAATGGAATTAACCTATGAAAAGTTTCTGACAAGACACGTGCAGATCTGGGCAGAGGCTAAAACATATAAAAAAATCCTAGGCTTAACTAGATGAAAAGATTTTAGTTTTCAAAAATTTGACAGGGTCCGCAATCCCCTAGTATAACCAGGTGTGGTACCGCACTGTGTAGTAAAGGAACAGTGCGGGTATGTCCGCACTGTGTTAAAAACAGCAGGTGCGGTCCACTCTAAAAAATATGAAAAAAAAAAAACAATTCAAAATCTAAAAACCTACCTAATCCCACACAGCAAGCAAAATCCAGAAACAGAGAAACAGTTTCTCAAGTCAAAGTAAAAGCAAAGGCAAAAACCAACAATTCAAGTCCCCAGTGGAGTCACCATTTTGTTGGGTGGATAAATCGTTCTTGCAGACAAGACCGATCTCCCTAGTATCTATGGATATCTAGCGACAAGAAAAACAAACAAATTCTATCTTTCTCTAAATATGCGATTTATAAATAAAGGCTAATAGATGTTTTAGGCCTACCTTAGGTCCAGTGCTAGTTTGTGGAAGCCACGCTCCGTTTGTCCAAATGAGTTCCCTTTTGAAGAATTTGCAAACACAAACAGGCACACATATCAAATACCACCTGCATAGCCAATATAATAAACCATATTTATCATGATGATCAAGGAATTCATGAAATAAATCATAGAAGACAATTTATTGAGAAAAATGAATCAGATTGTATTAACTTTAAACAAAGAAGAAATTTACAACCTTGGTGCCTTGATTTTGTACAAGCTCCTCCCAGGGTCCAGCAAGAATCTCCTCTACTTTGACAAGTTTCACTCTCTTCCCAATGAAGCCAAAAGGTATGTAATCTCTCCCCTCAAGCTTAACTAGGAAGTCTCAATTCCAATAGCATTTACCCTAAAAAATGTTCAGCTGTCAACCTCCCTAGCAACCAGCCCAATGCCTCAATTTATAGTGCAGAGGAGGGAAGTTACGAGGTCCACCTTCAAAGGGATAAGCTCCTCTCATCAAGCGGTTAGCTCCTTTAGTTATGGGATGCATGAACCACCTAGGAGTGAACCAACCACGTCAAGATTCCTTCTAGAAGCGTCCAAAATTAACCCAAAGTGAGTTTTTAAGAATAAACATGCGCCTTTTTTACTTTCACAGGGGTCCACACCCACTCCTTTAGAGACAGAGCAGGCAGGTCCGCAAGTAACATGACCAAGGGGTGCGGGACCGTAGGTAATGGTAAGAGAAAGTGCGGAACCAAAGGTTTATAGATTTTCAAAGACTTTCTCTCATTTTTAAAGCTTGACATGAAGAGTTGATGTTTGAGACTTGCAAAGGAGGACAGTATGAGTGGTGATAGACTCACATTGACTGCAGAAAGTCATGGTGACAATATTTTGTGTAACAGTGGTGAAACACCAAATACTACAGGTAGCTAGGGATTGGTTATCTCTCTCTCTCTCTCTCTCTCTCTCTATCTATCTATCTATATATATATATATATTATATATATATTCATGAGGTCCCAACCCCTCAAAGATATAGGTCTAGCTACATTGGCCCAAGACATAAGAGTAATCCCTTTTGAGTTACCTTTACATGGAAAACATCGAGTATACTAAAATGATTTCAATCATTGTTTTTGACTGATACTAGGCACACAATTCTAGATAGAAGTTCATTCATCCATTCAAAAAAATGTGTTTTTCCACGTTTTTGTAAAGGAAAAGTGAGTCCTCATATCTATAATCATTAGCTTTTAACATAAACCCTAAGTATTTGATGACTTCATTAATGGGTTTGTCTCGAAACTAGAAGATATTATCAATGCAAGTGGAAGAGAACCTTGATAGATTGTGAAGGATCATACATGAATTTTGAAAATTATTGATTGTTCCTATTATCAGGGTGAATTGATCTAAAATGCACTTTAGAGCCTGAAAATATAAATAATTTCCCAAAAAAGGGAAAATGGAATCCACGAAAAAAAGATGGGATATCGCAACAATATTAGAGATGCTGACCCCTTTTATCTATCCTTTATTAATGGCATCATGTATAATTCTGTCGAGAGCTTCTATGAAAAAAGGAAAGAGGAGTGGTGAGAGAGGACATTCCTACGTAAGTCCTTTGGAGGAATTAAAAAATGGCGAGGGATGACCATTGATAAAAATCAAAAAACATGCCAATTGAATGCACCCAATGATCTAGTTAATCATCTTAATATTGAATCCAAGTTGAGTAAGAACAAACCTTATGAACGTCCAATTATCTCCATCACATGATTTGGAGAGGTCTATCTTAACGGCTAATGCGCTAAGGTTCTTAGGTTTCATAGAATGGAGAGTTTCTTGGGCTAATGAAACTCCATTATATCACGAAGTTAACATTGACAAATGAACGATGAAAGAAGGGTTCCATGTAGTGACTAAGATTGGCCTTGTGAGTGAACGATCAGGAAAGACCAATTACGTAAGCATGGAGGCATAATATCTTTAAATGTGTCTCTATTAGACATGGATTCTTGGATGATTATAACATCAGGCTTATTTTTATGGCTAAGCCTCTTCAGGGCAAGTTTTTTGGGGCTTCCCCGAAAGCCCCATAAATTTAGTGACATGACCTTCATTTGATGCCCCTAGTGGGGAATTTCACACTAAGAGCCCTGTAAATGGTGAGTTCTTTTCCTTGTTGAATATTTTCATGTGCCTTTTTCTAAGATTTAAAAATGTTGGAATTTCTTCCTACTTATCCTATAGAAGGTGGCTCATCTTATACGACGATCTCTGATAATTTTCCCTCGATCGGATCTAGTTTTCTTGTCACTGATACATCTATTAATGAGGTGAATAAAAACGAAAATTTTCGCAAAAATAAATTGGATATTTCAGCCATCCCTTCACCATTTCATGAGGTCCCCACATATATTTATCCATCATTTCTTCCTCGACGAAGATTCCTTCTCCTCTAGTTAGTTATTTTGATCATCCTTTCTGGCGTCAATTTATCCAATTTGCAATTTAGATAATATTCCTACCAAGATTAGATTCATTGAATCCTCCTCCGAATCTTCTCAATTTGAGAGTTATATGTACCATCTCTTCTCTCACGTTGGCTACTTTGAGGAAGCTCCTATAAGAAGAGGGTTTAACCATAGACATGCCTTTAAAGTCATACTTAAGTTGCCAAGGGATCCCAAAATCTTGACACCTACCCCTAGACCTTATATTTATCCAACATAAGCACTTTAATTTAAGGTATTCAAGTTGGCACTTCAACTTAAAAGGATCTAAGCCTATAAAACCTGGAAAGTCAAATTTTAAGAAATCAACACATAATAGTTTTTTTGAATCATTCTATTTAAGAATATTCTAGGGTATACCCACATTACAACCCTTTTTCTTATATAGCATTCAACAAACTCTCTCTCTCTTACAAAGATATCCATAGTCAATGCATCTAAATAGGTGAAAATACCATCCAAATCATTCATATAAGCTTGATTTTCATAGAGGTATATCATGGTGATTGTGGCAATGTTTGAATTTCCCATATCAAGGATTCTTAGGCATGTTAAACTAGCATCCTATATTTTCTAGTTCTTTGTAATTAAACTAATCAAACCACTTGAAAATAGTCTCAAATATATATGTTAATCACAAGAAAGGATCATAAGGGAAACCTATTATGAAAGATAATTACTCATGCCATTTAAACCTATAATTCATCTACAAGATGAGATCCTAGTATATGTGATTCATTAATTATACCAATTCTTTTGAGATACATTCTCATACCAATTGCATAATAGAAATTTCTTGGCATTTGTGATCCAAAAATTATCTTGGTTTTAGAATAAAACTATGCACTTAATAGGTCAAATCATATCAATAGAGCAATATCTATTACACAAACACATTGTGATTAGTTTGAATAATTCATTAGAGTGTAATGGAATTCACACTACATCTCGCATCCAATACAACCCAAAGTTTTTACCCATTAGCGATTACATGCATTAAGCTTTTTCACAGGATTTATAAGGAAAAATTTCCTCCATTTAATATATTCACTCCAATTCCATCAACTTTACCCTCATTCTTTTTATAAATATAATGTAGGGATAATGCATTAGTGCATCCATGATGGTAAAGCTTCAAGGTCGTGGACATCAATTTAAATATGAAAAAAAGCTACCAAATCCACATGTTCACAATAGTTCCATTCTAATGGAAAGTTATGTAATGAAAGCACGATTTCTTAAATCAAATTGATTGGATATATATTTTAGTGCAGAAATTAGAAACACTTATCGAAATAAAATTTTCCCAACAAAATAACTTAGGTTGCGATGTTTTCTACCCAACCATAGGTTCAATTTCACCTTGATTTTCTACACCTAACCAACTCCTATTTAGACCTTGATGCTAGGCTGAAGAATTTATAGAAATCTAAGGTAGTTTTGGAAATTAACAACTTCTCAAAGAAAATTTTGCTGCGAAGGTTCTCATTGGGTTCTTAGGACCCCCATGAATTTTAGGAACCCCCATTGTTGGCTTTACAAAAAATAAGAGATATCTCTCTTTACTTGCTTCCATTCTATCAAGTAGATCCTCTTTCTGGTTCCTTCATGTTCACCTAAACAAACCCTAAATTCATTATTCTGCACTCTAGTTTTTTAGGAGAGATTCACATTTAATTATAGGGTGTCAATGCAAGTTTTACAAATTTTTTTTACTCAAGTATTATATCATGTTTAATATAAATTCACATTCTCCCCTCTCTCAATGCAAGAAATCATCCCCCACTTATGCACATGACCCATCGCTTCTACTCGTGCACCCACATGCATGAGTATACCCTCACCTAATTTAATGAGTCTCATCACTCATGTGATTCACTGGCTTCAATGGTGGGTACATTTTCCAAGGATGTGGGAGAAAATTCTAGAGGTTGACTTGAACACCAATCTCATCCTCAAGTTCTTAACCCGTTCCTCTCATAATTGTGGAGGGTGGTACTCTATCCAATTAAGCTCAATGATTGTCTTGTCATGTCAACAAGGGAAATGAAGGATAGTTCTCACAATTTAACTTAAAAATACAAAAATAATGTCGGAAAGGTGGATATAGATCATTAGTATTGTTGAAACATTTTCATGCCCCCATCACTATTCCCCACTCATGGTGTCGAGGTCCTTATAGGCTCTCATGCTTGAGCTAGTTTCTTGCATGTTCATATTAGCTAAAGGAAATCATATTTACAACATTAACATGTCCATATCATCATTTCATTATAATTAATTACCCATGAAAAAATTAAAAAGAAATCATTGCAATTAATTAGACATTTAATCAGGGTATCAAAATGGGAACATGACACACCCTTCCTTATCCAATATGATTCCCTCGTATTTCCACAATCAAATCTAGCCATTACCAAACATCTAGTATAGAACAACCCTAAGATCACATATTCTTCTTTGTGGGTGGATCTAAAGGTCAATTTATTCCAACACACAATACATTCATGGTTTAGTACCACCATGACATGAAGAGATGCATTAAGGGTACATATTTAGAGGGGATGCACTGCTACTTCATCCAAAACATTTTGGAGGCCATCGAAAAGGAGATATGGGTATAATGCTTCTTAGGCAATGGATTCTTCTCTATGAGATATCAAAAATTATTTCTAATGGAATGGTAAAGAAAGGCTCCATCCGCTACAATGATAAATAGTTGAAACCCCCCATTTAGTGATAGCAAGGAACTATAAAATGCTTAATGAAAACTTGTATTGCCTCATAAGGGAAGACATGATGAGAATTTCTAATAATTTTCCTGTGACTCCTTGAGATCCCTCAACCACAACCCTCTTACCATAACCATGTTCAAATGGACCCATGATAATAGAGGAATTGCAAGTCAATATATGTTGTGCTAAAATTGGTTTGGATTGGAAAATAAGGACAAAAATAACATGGTGTGGTAAGAAGGGCTAAGAGAGTCCCATTAAAGAAAATTTTGATGTAGAAGCCTCATCATTCAAAGAATAGATTGAAGGTAATTTTCTTATGTAAAATTATACCTTTCATCTTTCTAAATGGATCAATTTGACAATTGGTGTGGATCTAGAGATGTAGCCCATATGGGTGAACTCCATTAACAATTTATTAAGTATTTCCTATATTTTTAGTTATTATTTAAAATGTTAGATTTAAAATGCTAATTTTTAATTAAATAAGCTAATTTTTAACATAATATCACAAAATTGACAAGCTAGTTATAAGAATATGGAATAGTGGGTTTTCTACTAAAAAAATTTCTTTAGCACTAAGTTCAAATCAAGTTTGGTGTAAAAGTAGTTGATTAGGGATATGTTGATTTCGATTTGCATAAGCGTTGGTGTTGAATTTTAACTAGGTCTAAGATCAAGTGGGAAGAAAACCCCTTTGAATTTGAAGTAACGTTTAAGAAAAAACAATTTGAGATGAAATCCATTGTGGAATAATTATATAAGGAATGAAAGAATAAAAGATAAGGCACATGTAAAATAAAAGGAGAAGGATATGGTAGTGACAATCTTAAACTCCTCCATCTCCCTCTCCATCCTCTAAACACACAAAAAATACAAGCAAAGAAAGATGATTCTAATTTTCCTATTTCTTGGTTGAAATTAGATGTGAAATTTGATTTTCCAATGTATGATGGAGATCTTAATGTAGAGAAATTGGATAATTGGATCAAGAAAATTGAAGTATATTACAGGTTTTGAGGCCATGTGGATGAAGAAAGACATAACTAGCTAGTTATTATAAGACTGGGAGGCATAACGTTAATCTAGTGGGTGAGTAAGAGAAAATAAGATCTTCTTGAATAAGGTAAAATGATATCATCTTGGCATGAATTCATAGCTATGTCAAAGAAGAAATTTTATCTTTTAGAGTATATGTAAAAGAAAATAATGAATCGACAAAATCTAAGGAAAAACAGGGGATCAAATACGAAACACTATACTAAAGAGTTTAGAAAGAGGGCATTGATATTGTGCATTTATCCACGAGAAAATCTTTTGAAATATATTTGTGGGACACATAGATTTTGGTGATATCTTATTATCATGTTTAATACCACTACTATTGATGAAATTTTTATCCAAGAAACACACATTGAGTCAAGGGAAAGCAATGTCAAGAAGAACTTCTCAGAAAAAATATATCATCTAGTTGAAGGAAAGCACAAAGGAAAGGGTAAAATTAAATGAGCAACTATATTAAACAAAGAATATGAGATGCCTTCATGTTCACATTGCAAAAGGGAAGGACATGTTGAGGCCAAATGTTGGAAACTTCATCCAAAACTAAGATCAAAGCTATTTTAAAATAATAAAGGTAGAAAGAATGCCACTGTTGCAATCTGATGAGATCTTGGATCACATTCAAGTGATGAAACCAATATTAGATCCATGGTAATAAAGGGTACATCTTCTTCTACTAGTTCCAGAAATAATATGTATACTTTAAAATATGAAACTATGCATGATTAAATGAAAATAAGTGATTTAATTTATATGATAGTTGTCTCAAAACATACTAAGATTGATACACCCATTGATAGTGGTTCACAGGCTAATCTCATTTCTGAAGAAATTGTTAGGGCATTGGGACCTAAAAATAAGTCTCATCCAAAAATGTTTCCTTTGGGTTGGATATATGAAGATGCTAATTTATAGGTATCTAAGCAATGTAAACTCAAATTTGGAACCACATTTAAGTTCATAAATGAGGTACAGTTAGACAGTCTACCACTTGATATTGATGAATAGTTTTGGGAAGTCCTTATTCGTATGGTAGGAAAAATGTATTCTGCAAGGAGGAGAGAAAGTATCTTCTTATAAAGGATAGTATTGAGTATATGTTATAGCATCTTTTTCCATTCCAGTTCCTCAAATGCTCTTGATTAGCTTGGGCAGATCCCTTTTCCCTTGTAGACCTTTCCTTATCTTAAAAAAAAAAAATTCAAAGGCTATACATGACTCTGCCCACTGTAAAAACATGTATGTATGTAGTTCTTGTGAATTCTTCCGGTGTATAACCTTTTAAAATTGAAAAAATATACAAAATGTCTATTTTCCAAGTGAGTTTTACAGTTTACATTGGAAACCCACCTATAGGAACCCATGGCCTAACCAAATTAACATTCTTTTGGTGGTATAAATACACCTTATGGGTTGGCCTAAAAATCATCAATGTCCCCCGATCGAGAGATTCTTTCAAGTGTTCTACTTCAACTCCTTTATTCACACTGGTTAGATTTTACTAGGTATCTTCATGCCCATTAGAATTATCGGTGGGTTTTCTCACATTTTCTAATGGTATGCATCAATGACCAGTATTCAAATGATTTCTCACATGGTCAAATTCATCTCATTTATTCCCATAGTGTAGAAATGTACCTTTGGCAATCAATGAAGACCTTCGATTGTTTCAACACTCATGCTCACTTAATAGTTCCTCTAGATTTTCCACCAGTGACATCTCCTCTTATATGTTTCCACTCTTTCAAAAATATCTTATATATTGGAACCTAATTTTTTTACAATACCACCTGAATTTGGTATTTCTATGGGGGATTAGTTCTACATCATACTTTGTACATATTTCCTCCTATATATTACCAAGGCATAGCTCTGTTATTTTCTTTTCATACTATGATATAATTCATGGATCTGTAGTGTACTTAATCGGAATCTATGCTTTCTTTCCTTTGAGCATGGGCATGCCTGTCTCCGATATGAGTTTTCTTTCTAATTCCCTCTACATGTAGTTAATGGGGCTAGAATTTGGTAATCTCCTTTTGACTCTTTCTAATAAATCCTCCTTTTTAAATATACTTAATGTATTTCAACCATCAAATCCCCTTCTGACTTCATACATTAGGGGGCATCTTTTATAACATATTTTTACACTCTTATTCATTAGATGCTCTTGATTGGCTTGCGAAGATCCCCTTTCCCTTGCAAACATGTCCTTATATTAAAAAGGAAAATTTCAAAATGTATACATGACTCTGCCCACTGTTAAAAATCCTCATGTACATGGTTCTTCTCAATGCTTCCCATGTACATCCTTTTATAATTGAAAAAATATCTAAAATACCTATTTTTTGGGCAACGTTTATGGGTTACATTAGAAGCCCAAATATAGGAGCCCATATCCTAATAGAATTAATTGTTTTTTGGTGGTATAAATACACCCGATGGAATTGTCTAGAAAGCATCCTAATGATTGGCATCCTTACTCTGCCAAATTATCCCCAAATCAAGTATATGTTTTCTCGTGATATCTACACATCCTTATCTCTAGGAAAACCTTATTTCCATTGATAGATGTTGAGAATCCTTTATCTCACATCATATTAGTTTTGTTGGAGAGGAGGTATTTGTTGGCCTGGGTAGGAAGGATTCAGAGGAAGGTTTTGTTCGGTCCCTATACTACTAGTGTAACCCCTTATTGTTATTAGTGAAACCCCCTTATTGTATTATTGTGCCCATATAGTCCCCGTGTTGTTATTATTATGCCCCATACAAGCCCACTATTGTTATTTTTGTGCCCCTACATTATTATTGTTATGTAGGCTCTGATTGTATTAGGACCCCTTAGACTCCTATATATAGAAAGGAAGTATCGTCATTTGTAACATCCAGGAATTGTTCATTTGTGTAATGTAATGGAGGTTTCCACCTCGAAGAGCCTAATTTTTAACTCGTTGAACTATCTTTTCTATTTTTTTGTGAGTTGGTTTCATAACATTTGGTATGAGAGCTTTGGATTCTAGGGTTTCACTGCTCCAAATAGGTCATCGTGGATTTTTTTCTATAACTTTTGCTCTGCGAAGTTTCAGAAACTAAAAAATAAAAACCATTTGAGCCGCAATCGTTATGAACCGCGAGTCGACATTTCAGATCTTGTCTCGCTATATTTTCAGAGATATGATCTATGGAAGTTAGGGTTTTTCCAAGCTCGAGAATTCCATCACAAATAGGTCATCATGGAATTCTCACTATAATTTTTCTTCTACGAAGTTTAAGACTCTCAAATTAAAACCCATTTGAGTTGAAATCATGATAAATCTCGGGTCCAAATGTCAGATCTTTTTTCGCTATATTTTCAGAGATATGGTCCAAGACATTTAGGGTTTTTGCAAGCTCCTGAATTATATCCCAAACAGCTGACCTGGGGAAAATCGTCATAACTTTTTCTCTGAGCATCAGATTGAAATTTCGTAAGATTTTACAGAAAGAGGTCAGCGTATAGTTTTCGGTGTATCATTTTAGCTCCTAAGGTCGCAACAGCAACATGTGGCACTTAGTACAAGTTCTCTCTACTAAACCAGTCTATAATCAGGTCATTGTGGGAGATTTAGCAATAAATCTTCCTTGGAGAATCTAATTTTTATCAGACTTGTAGGGTGGAAAGAGGACTGAGAGGGCTACCAAAGGATGAAATTTCAGACCTTGAAGATCTGAAATCACAAAGATAAAATAGATTAAATATCGAGCTCCTACAAAGTGAAAAAAGTTGTCTAGTTTTAAAAAAAAATTGCATAAGTTTGGTTGAAAAATTAGTTTGAAGGATTTCAAAGGGTAGAGTGAAGCATTATTATCATTAATTGATGCCCCAAAGAAAGAAAATGGAAACACCTAGTAAGCAACCTAAAATCCCTAACATGACTCATGATTAAGAGGAAGAAATGCAACATGATATATCAAAATTACGAGACCAAGTGCAAAAAAATTCACTCTCACAAAAAGTAACAGAAGCTAAGATGGATGACTAAAAAGAGAGACATGGAAGCTAAGATGGATGGCATGGAAGATAAGATGGATGGTTTAAATAAAGGCATGGAATCTAAGATGAATAACGTGCAAGCTAAGATTGATGGTATAGAATAAAAACTTAAAGGCAACATGGAAGATTTGAAGATAGATGTGACAAAGTCGCTACAAGAAATGCTTACTAATGGTGAAAGGATAGTAAAGGAAACCAATGATGAGAACAAAAGAAATGTTAGTCATGATTTCATAGACTCTAATGTTGGATTAAAGGCCCACCATGTTCCAAAGATCGATATGAGGAAGTTTGATGGAAAGGATCTAGTAACATGGATACTACAGATGGAGCAATATTGCGATCTCCATAATGTGCAAAACAATCAAAAGGTACACATTGCAGCTTTATATTTGGAACCAAATAAGTTTGTATGGTATCGATGGATTTGTCTCATAAACAAATTGTCACTTGGGAAATTTTTATTGAAGAAATGATAGAACATTATGAGGGTACAAAAAGAAACACCTTTATAGCCAATTGATAAATCTCAAACAAAAGGGTTCAATGATGGAGCATATTGAGGACTTCCAAAAATCGAATATAAGGGTAAACAATATTCCAGAGGAGCATAGGATTGATTTGTTCATAAGGAATTTAAAGGATAACATTCAACATGAAGTTCACCTTTGGGAACCTAATTCATTGAAGAATGCATTCAAGTTGGCAAGAGAAGTGGAAAGAAAAATTATGGAAACAAGGAATCCTACCACTCACAACTATAAAGATGGAAGTGTTGTTGCTCCTAGCCTTTCACCACCTACATTGTTGACACCAAAAAAATTGGAAGAAAAAAGAGCAAAAGGGCTTTGTTACAATTGTGATAGAAAATACACTAAAGGTCATAAGTGTGATGAGAAGAAATTAATTTACATAGATGGGGAAGATGAGTAAGAAAAGGAACAAGAAATGTCAAAAGAAGAGGATATACATCAGGAACCAATCCTAGAGAAAGAAGAAATGAATCTGATCATATCTTGTAATGCATTGACAGGAATTACCACTCCTCAAACTCTCAAGATAGAAGGGCATATCAAGAAGAAAAAGGTAATAGTGTTAACTGATTCTAGTAGTACCGATAACTTTATTCATTGTAAGATAGCCAAGGAATTGAACTGCTTCATATATCCAGCACTAGAGTGTCAAGTAATGGTTGCAAATGGAGGAACCATAAATTTCTCTGGAAAGTGCCATAATATCAAGATATCCATGGGAGAATATGTCTTGAATAGTCCAATTCTTTCCATTCCAATGGGTGGTGCAGATGTTGTACTGGGAATCCAATGGCTACAACCTTTGGGTACAATAGCTTTTAATTTTTAATAAATTTTCTTGAATTTTTTTGGGAAGGAAAGGAAGTTGAATTAAGGGGTATCGTAGGGAAACCAGGAAAGATAATCAACTCTAACAACATGACAAATATTCTAAAGAAATAACAACGTGGCATAATTGGAAAATTATGTTTACTAGAGGTTCCCACATCGAAATCATCTATTTCTCTAGATCTCCAAAACGTTTTGGACAATCATTACAAGGTATTTGAGACTCCAAAAGACCTCCCACCTATTCATGATCATGATCATGCTATTCATTTGATCCCAGGAATTGTTCCCCCAAACATCAGGCCTTATAGATATCCATATGCCCAAAAGTGTAAAATTGAACATAAGATTGCAGAAATGCTAAAGGATGGTATAATTCAACCTAGTCAAAGTTTTTTCTCTACTCCAGTGGTATTGGTACACAAGAAGGATGGATCATGGCACATGTGTCTGGACTATAAGGAGCTCAACAAGCTTACTATTAAAGATAACGTTCCCATTCCTTTCATTGATGAATTATTCGATGAATTACATGGAGAATGTTACTTCACCAAGTTGGATCTTCATTCAGGATATCATCAAATCAGAAAGAAGATGATTTGAAAATGAGATCTTAGACTAATATTAAGGTATTACAGACTCATGTGCATGGATTTCCCTACATTACTTAGTGCAACAGATCAATAATATTGCGAATGATATAGACAATGAAGTAGTTAGAAAAACATAACAGACACATGCATAACACAACAAATAATCAAGGATTTCACCCAAAACTCCTGGGCTACATCTCCTGGTCCAGCCTTCAGTGGTGACCTCTCTATTATGTCTTCAAGAGCAGAGTTTTACAATAGTGAGCTCAATTTGAGTCTCAACACAATAGATATAAAACAGCAGGAGTTTACTTGAATCCCTCAAGTCTCTCTGAGTACACAGACTCTCCCTCTCCTTCTCTGTCTTTGTTTCTCTCTGTCTCAGCACTGCTTGCCTCTGTCTCTGTCATTCTGTGGCTTTTAAGCCAATCGGCATTGTCTGTTCGTTTCCTCTTCTGGGCTCTCTGGCTTCCGGCCTCTGTCTGTTCAAATCCCCTCTGAGCATTAACCAATCATGGTGTAACGTCTTCAGGGATGGTGGCCACCTGTTCTACAATGGAAGGAACCATCAACGCTTTAGAAATCTTCAAAACATTCGTTATCTGTTTACACAGAGAAATACACAAAAACACGCGAAAATATGCCCAAATGCAGTGTATTGGACCTGAAATATTATCAATTCCGCCCCATAATCCCTTCGGATCTGCCTTTGGGTGCTATCACACGTTTACCATTGATCTATGTGATTGTTGATCCAACGGTTGCCATCGATTTCGGGGGACTAATGCGCACAGCGATTACCCGCCCAAAAAGGATCGCTTTCTCTCTCCGGCGCCTGGCCACATGGCGGACAATGTATGGGCTTGGGCGGGGCTTGGCCAATACCACTTACTGCCTAAGGCCTGCCAAAAATCGCGCACATTTTGGAACTCAAAGCACATATCACTACATGTATAAACCCTTTCGGGTCCGCTTTATTGCTCCATTCAAATTTTCTTTGTTTTTCGTTTATTTAATGGAAATGCGAATTTACATTGAAAAACTCCTTTTTACGAAACTCAATATCTATATATATATATATATATATATATATATATATATATATATATATATATATATATATATATATATATATATATATATATATATAGATATTGAGTTTCGTAAAAAGGAGTTTTTCAATGTAAATTCGCATTTCCATTAAATAAACGAAAAACAAAGAAAATTTGAATGGAGCAATAAAGCGGACCCGAAAGGGTTTATACATGTAGTGATATGTGCTTTGAGTTCCAAAATGTGCGCGATTTTGGGCGGGCCTTAGGCAGTAAGTGGTATTGGCCAAGCCCCACCCGAGCCCATATCTATATCTATATCTCTCTCTCTCTCTCTCTCTATATATATATATATATATATATCTATATATCTATATATATATATATATATATATATATATATATATATATATATATATCTATATATATATATATATATATATATATATATCTATATATATATATATATATATATATATATATATATATATATATATATATATCTATATATATATATATATATATATATATATATATATATATATATATATATATATATATATATATATATATATATATATATCTATATATATATATATTTACATCCATAACCCCATCGGGTTCAGCTATTGCAAGTTGCATTTGTATCAGCTCCGCTCTTTTGTATCTCTCTGATGCGATATTACGATATCGCATATCGCATAGTCCCCGGGCCTTTAGTAAGTTCTCCATTGTATTTTGTCGACTCGATATTGTGGGTTAACCCACGGCCATTCATCTGCGTGCTTGATCGACGGTCCTCATTGACCCACGCTGATCGCTATCACAACATTCAAATGATAGCCTTCGATAGCCTCCGCTTGCCATCTCTGATTGTGTTATGCCGATTGGATCTAGACCATTGATCGACCAGATTCGACGGCTCATGTGCTTCATTCTTTTGATCTCCAATAGCTCTATTTTTCACTATTTCTTCATGTTTTTCTCTCCCGATAGTGTTTTCTGCCATTTTTAAAGGTTCATCCTCTATGATAGTTTTCAGTTTTTTAAGACTTAGAGGGTTTTTAGAATCCATTTTGGATCACGCCTTCCCATTGAAAAAGATTTTGGACCACCAAAAGTTGGTTTTTAAGCATCAATCAAGTGAGGATACAACTTCCTCACTTGTCTGATCTCTATCCATCTTGCACTACTTGGTTTTGAACCTTTGAGTCCAATTCTTAGGTACTCAACATCCCCTCTGCACATAGTTCTCACCTTCCTGTCCAGAAGTATGTCTTCCTGCATCTCATTTGAGATATTCAGGCAACAGACCATTAATAGAAGGCAACTGACTTTGCTCTTTGGGATCTTCAATCAATGAAGGTTCATATAGTCTCAAGTTCTCTACATTAATGATTGAATAGATATGCATATAGGCTGGAAAATGAAGGCGAAAAGTGTTTTCACCAATTTTCTCAAGTATCTTGAAAGGTCCATACCTTATTGGCTTCAACTTTTTACCTTCACCTTGCATTCTATCTTTTCTGATGTACAGCCATAATTTATCACCAACTTGGAAGCTATGCTCAATCTGATGCTTGTCATGCCTTACCTTATACTTGGCCTGGCTTCTTTCCAACTGTTCCTACACTACCTGGTGAATTCCTTGGATCTGTTCAATGAACTTGGTTGCTTTGTCCACATCACTATGTCCATCAACTGCTATGTCTTTACCAAAGACAAAATCCAAGGGAGACTTTGGTGTCAAACCAAAACAAGTCTAAAAAGGAGATCTCTGTGTAGAAGAGTGCTTGGCACAGTTGTAAGCATGTTGCAAATAACACAAATTTTCATCCCAAAGCTTGGTATGCTTGCTGTAATAGCCCCTGAGCTACTGGATCACTGTCCTGGTGACCACCTCTGTTTGGCCATCTGTCTGTGGATGAAATTTTGTGCTCTTCTTCAATCTGGTGTCCATAAACTCCCATAGACTTGACCAAAACTTCCCAAGAAATCAGGAATCTCGATCAGATACAATGGAAGTGGGTAAATGAACCCATACATGCTGAAAGAACAAATTTGATGTTTGTTCAGTTGTAATCTACTTCTTACAAGGTATTAAAATACACATTTTGCTAAACTTGTCCACAATAACATATAAATAATCATGACCTTTTCTAGATTTTGGCAATCCCCCAACAAAGTCCATGGAAACACTTTCCCAAGGATGAGAAGGAACTGGAAGTGGAGTGTACAAGCCTAATTTTCTATTACTTGGCTTGCGTGTAGCACACAAGGTACACCCTTTAATATATCTAGAAATTGTTTCATGCATTCTTGGCCAATAAAAAAACCTTTGCAACTGTGCAACTATTTTACTTACACCAAAATGACCTGATATTAGAGAAGTATGTGCTTCTCAAATTATGTTAACTCTTTCAGTTTGAGGAATGCATAACTTTCCCAAATAATATAAGAGTTGGTCCTTAACATGATAATCCAATTCTTCTACTTGTTTTCCATGACTTAAAGTTGCATATACATCTTTAAAACATACATATTGAGCACATTGTCCAATGTAGCTTTCATTCAATACTGAGTTATGCTTAAGTATAGTAGATGCATTTATGATTGGTCTTGATAGCATATCTGCAACCTTATTGTGTATGCCCTTCTTATATCTGATGACGAGATGAAACTGTTGTAGAAAACCCATCCACCTATAGTGTCTTGATTGCTACAATTTAGTCTGTGAGTGTAAATATTGAAGTGGTTGATGATCTGTATGTATAATTGTTTCTTTGCCCATTAGGTAATGTTTCCATTTTTTCACACTTTGTACTAATGCATACAATTCTTTATCATATGTGGGATAATTAACTATTGCAGAAGTAAATGTCTCAGAATGATAACATATGGGTTTACCATGTTGCATCAACACTTCTCCCATGACATAGTCAATGGCATCTGTTTCAATCTCAAATGGTCGTTGAAGATTTGGCAGTGCTAGTACTGGTGTTGTACTAATTTTTT
Source organism: Pinus tabuliformis (assembly GCA_031772625.1). NCBI lineage: Eukaryota > Viridiplantae > Streptophyta > Pinopsida > Pinales > Pinaceae > Pinus > Pinus tabuliformis. The sequence goes on from CM062804.1 coordinate 1,448,541,253, forward strand.
TCTTTCAAGGTGTCAAAGTCTTTCTACTATTTACCTCTCCACTGAAACACCTTGTTCAATCCTATTAAAGCATGTAAGGGAGTTGTAATTAAGGAAAAGTTAGCAATAAACTTTCTCCAATAGTGTGCTTCTCCTAACTTCTGTAGTAGATTTGGGTTTAGGCCAGTTCACAATGACTTGAACCTTAGAGGGATCTATCTTCAATTCACCGCCCCTACAATATGACCCAAATAATTTAAAGATGTTTTGCCAAATTCACATTTTGATAGCTTCACATAGAGATTTTCTCTTTTCAAAACATCTCAAGTCTGCTTTACATGCTTCAAATGTTCTTCCCATGTTTTACTGAAAACAAGAATGTCATCTAAATATACAATTACAAAATCATCAATAAAAGGTCGAAGTAAATCATTCATAACTCTCAAGAAAGTGGCAGGAGCATTAGTTAAGCCAAAAGGCATAACCAACCATTCATACAACCCTTGCTTTGTCTTGAAAGCAGTCTTCCATGCATCTTGTTCTACAACTCTAACATGATGATAGCCACTACGCAAGTCCAACTTGGAAAAGTAAACTGCTTCTTTCAGCTGATCTAATAGATCATCAATGCGAGGAAGAGGATAATGATTCTTGATCGTTATTTTATTCAGTGCTCTGTAATCAATGCACATCCTCCACACACCATCTTTCTTTCTCACCAACAAAATTGGAGATCCAGATGGTGATGTGCTTGGTCTTATGAACCCTTTATCAAGAAGCTCCTGTACCTGCTTCTTGATTTCTACATTCTCTAAAGCGGATAACCTGTACATTCTAATGTTAGGCAATGGAGCATCTTTCCGCAAATGAATATCATGTACTATCTCCCTTTTGGGTGGCAGACCTTTAGGTTCTTGAAATAGGATTCTGAAACAACTTTATCTAAATCAGCTTTCTGTTTAGCATCATAGCCTTCAAATACATTGGTTTTATCAGGGTTCTTTTCCTTTACAACCATTAGTAAAAATTGCTTGCATGAATTTACAATTCTTTTCATCTTCCCTGAATTTATGAGAGAGTAGTTATTTTTTATTTTATGAGCTCTTACAATGTATTCTATTCCATCTTTAGTGAGTTGATACTTATTTTCGGCTCTATAGAAAATGGCTTTTTTATCATAGAAGTAAGGACTTCCTAAAACAATACCACATATGTCCAAGGGAACTATATCTAACTCAACCTCATCTACAAATGCTGACCCAATAGAAAACCTAAGTTTACATTGTCTAGTCACTTGTAGCTTTGCTTTATCACATACCCAACCTAATGGATATGGCTTCTTGTGAGGTGTTGTTAGTAAGCCCAACTTCTTTACAATTGTTTCAGAAATCAAGTTTACTTGTGATCCACTATCAAATAAAGTATCAATCTTTTGGTGCTTGGAAATAACTATAATATGAAAAAGCTCATGTCTTTTCCTCTCATTATCTTCATTATCAATAGATTGTGCAGAATTACTTGTAGATGCTTCAAAATTTTTACCTTTTATACTTGTGGTTGTGACTATTGTTTCATCACTTGAGTCTAACCCCAAGTCTTTTTGAATAGCAGAAACAATCTTCTTCTTCTTACCACCGAACTTCTTGGGTTTCAGCTCTTGATGCAAAGACCAACAGTGTTCATCATTGTGTCCATCCTTCTTGCAATGAGTGCATGAAGGTTTTTCCTTCTATACAGTGTTTACCTTCCTCTCCTTCCATTTCAGCTTCTTCTTTTCCTTGTTCTTGCTTGCAAAGGGTTTTAATGATACCCAAATCTCTGGGTTCACTTTCTTGCCTCTAGCCCTGGATGTGTAGCCTAAACTAATACATCATCTAGGCTACTGGGGTTAAACATGAGAATGGTGTGTTTCAAATAGCTATGTAGACCACCTATATACTTCAGCAAAGTTTCAGGCAAGTCTAGAGAAATGCCTAGGGTTAAAGCTCTTTTTCTAAATTCCTGGGTATAGCTTTATACACTTTGGCCCTTTAATTCGCGAAGAGTTTTCCAACTCATCATTGCTTGCTACATATAACCTAGTGGATAGAATTGTTTTTTAATGGCAGAAACAAATTCGTTCCAGGTAGAAAGAATTTTACCATGCTTCTTCAAATCAGCTTGTGTCTTGCCTTCCCACCACACTAGTGCAGTTCCTCTAAGGCGAAGGCTAGCGAGCTGAATCTTTCTCCTTTCTAAATCAATGTTCTGCACCTTGTAATATACATAAATCCGTCTAATCCAATTATCTATCTCTTCTTCATTTAATTCTCCATCATAAATTGGAAAATCAAATTTCACATCTAAATTAATAAAAGATGTTTTCTTCTTTTTCTTTTCAGGGCTAGGAGATGATGATGATGGAGGTAACGGTGGAGGAGATGATGGAGGAGGATTTTCCCCTTTACCTTTTCCCTCTGGGGAATCTAGAGAAGGTTCATCTGCTCCTTTATCTTGTTTGGGTGTCGAACTTCTTTCACCTCGACCCTTCTTGAATTCTCGATACATCTCTTCTACCATGGATCTCATGGTCATGAAACTATCCATGAACTAATATTTTGATTCCAATGGGGTTTGTTCTACAATTCTCCTCCTAGGATAGACTCTTCCAATTTCTGGATTAGCCTCAACAAGTTCTCCTTCTCCTAGTTTGAGATTTGACCTAGTTAACATTCAACAATCCAGTAAAATCTTGTCTAACCTTAGCAAACCTAAAGCTCTAATACCACTTTATCTGAAAATGAGATCTTAGACTAATATTAAGGTATTACAGACTCATGTACATGGATTTGCCTACATTACTTAGTGCAACAGATCGATAAGATTGCGAATAATATAGACAATGAAGTAGTTAGAAAAAAATAACAAACACATACATAACACAACAAATAATCAAGGAGTTCACCCAAAACTCCTGGGCTACATCTTTTGGTCCAGCCTTGAGTGGTGACCTCTCTATTATGTCTTCAAGAGCAGAGTTTTACAATAGTGAGCTCAATTTGAGTCTCAACACAACAAATATAAAATAGTAGGAGTTTACTTAAATCCCTCAAGTCTCTCTGAGTACACAGAATCTCCCTCTTCTTCTTTGTCTCTATTTCTCTCTGTCTAAGCACTGCTTACCTCTGTCTCTGTCATTCTATGGCTTTTAAGCCAATCAGCGTTGTTTGTCCGTTTCCTCTTCTGGGCTCTCTGGATTTTGGCCTTTGTCTGTTCAAACCCCCTCTGAGCATTAACCAATCATGGTGTAACGTCTTCAGGGATGGTGGCCACCTGTTCTGCAACAGAAGGAACCATCAGTGCTTTATAAATCCTCAAAACTGTCATTCTCAGTTTACACAGATAAATACACAAAAACATGGGAAAATCCACCCAATTGCGATCTATTGGTCCTGAAATATTATCAATTCCACCCCATAATCCCTTCAAATCTGTCTTTAGGTGCTATCACACGTTTACCGTTGATCTATGTGATCTTTGATCCAATGGTTGCCATCGATTTCAGGTGACTAACGCGCATGGATATTACCTGCCTGAAAAGGGTGGTTTTCTCTCTCTAGTGCCTGGCCACATGGCGGCTAGTGTATGGGCTTGGGCGGGGCTCGGTCAATACCACTTAGTGCCTAAGTCCCACCCAAAAGCTCACTCGTTTCAGAACTCAAAGCACATATCATTGCATGTATAAACCATTTTGGGTCTGCTTAATCACTCCATTCATATTTTCTTTGTTTTCCGTTTATTTCCCGAAAATGCGAATTTACATTGAAAAACTCCTTTTTACGGAACTCAAAATATATATATTTCCATCCATAACCCTGTTAGGTCTGGATATTGCAAGTCACATTTGTATCGCTCCAATGCGGTATTGCGATATCACATATCGCATAGTCCCCAGGCCTTTAGTAAGCGCTCCATTGTATTTTGGCGATGTGATATTCCGAGTTAACCCAGGGTCGTCGATCTGCATGCTTGATTGATGGTCCTCATTGACCCACGCTGATGGCTGTCACAACATTCACATGATAGCCTTTGATAGCCTCTGCTTGCCATCTCTGATTGTGATATGCCGATCGGATCTAGGCTGTTCATCGGCTAGATTCGACAACTCCTGTGCATCGTTATTTTGACCTCTAATAGCTCTATTTTTCACTCTTGATAGTGTTTTCGCGATTTTTAATGGTTCATCCTCTACGATGGTTTTTGGTTTTGAAGACTTAGAGGGTTTTTGGGATCCATTTTGGATCAAAAGACTGAAGATATACAAAAAACAACATTTAGAACTCATGAGGGTCATTATGAATTTTTGGTCATGCCTTTTGGCATTACCAATGCACCTTCTACAATTCAAGGTTTGATGTATTCCATTTTCAAACCCTTCCTTAGAAAATTTTTGTTAGTATTTTTTGATGATATACTAATCTACAACAAGTCTTGGAAGGATCATGTTCAACATGTTGACATGATGCTCAAACTATTGGAGGAGAAACAATTATATGCAAAAAGCTCCAAATGTTTCGTTGGTGTACAAGAAATGGAATATTTGGGTACTTAGCTCATAGCTCATCTTATCATCCTCAATCTGATGGGAAAACTCAGATAGAAGGATACCTTCATTTCTTTGTATCTGATAAATAGACACGATGGGTCAGGTTGTTGCCTCTAGCTGAATGGTAGTATAACACTTCCTTCCACACTGTAGCAAAAATGACCCCATTTATGGCACTTTATGGATATCATCCACTCTCCATCACATCATCTTTAAAAGAAAATTCTAAGGTTCCAAAAGTGGAAGATCACATCAATCATCAATAACAAGTTCTCAAACTCTTAAAGGATAACCTCACTTTGGCGCGGAATAGAATCAAACAATGGGCAGATCAACATCGCAACGAAAGAAGTTTTGATGTAGGTGACTCGGTATTTCTATGACTACAACCATACAAACAAATTTCCCTCAAGCAAGCTAAGAATCATAATAGATTATCACCAAAGTATTATGGTACGTACATGGTGTTACAAAAGATTGGTACTATGGCATAGGAATTGGAGCTTCCTGCATCTTCCCAAGTGCACCATGTTTTCCATGTTTCATGCTTAAAGAAGGTTATAGGTGAGAAGATCTCAATTTAAACAATATTGATAGAACTTGATGAGGAAGGAAAAATCATATTGGAATCGGAAGCAGTCACAAAAAAGAGAAATCGACAGCTACGAAATTGATCAATTTTAGAGTATCTCATCAAGTGGAAGAACTTACCTACTGAATATTCCACGTGGGAGGATAATAATTTTATACAAAAGAATCCAGAACTGCTCAAGCATTGAAGACAACACTTTTGGAAGGAGAGGGGCATTTTAGGTCCCGATACTACTAGTGTAACCCCTTATTGTTATTAGTGCAACCCCCTTATTGTATTATTGTGCCCATATAGTCCCCATGTTGTTATTATTATGCCCCATAGAAGCCCACTATTGTTATCCTTGTGCCCCTACAATATTATTGTTATGTAGGCTTTGATTTTATTGGGACCCCTTAGACTTGTATATATAGAAAAGAGGCATTTTCATTTGTATCATCCAATAATTGTTCATTTTTGTAATGTAAAGGAGGTTTCCCCCTCGAAGAGGATGATTTTTAAGTCATTGATTTATCTTTTCTATCTTTTGTGAACTGATTTCATAACAGGTTTCGTCAGTGCTAGTAGCCAGGATCAGGTTGTAGCTTAACAACCTCTTGTTGTTGAGGAAGGTTTGTTAGTGCTAGTAGCAAGGATCATGTTATAGCTTACCACCTCGTTCTACTATCATTTTAATAAAGAAACTAATAATCTATTCTAGTTTGCATTATCTCTCTTTATAAATCTGGATTTGTGTCAGATAGTTTTATGATGTTACTTCTTCATATACATATGTACTTTGAATGTTGTCATCTATTGTTGTTTTCTTGTCTATATTACAAGTCTCCAACTTCAAGAGGACAAGTTACAATTTGGACCTTCGAGGATCATCAACAAATGTAGGACCTTAAGGTATTCCTTATTTTTTCTACCTTAGTCAATTCAAGTGTTTTGCATGTATGATTGAATTTTATGTCTTCTCTATTCGGGATTTCAACCTTATCCCTAACGAATATTTCTCGCAAATACTATATTATAAGAGCCCATTATGTGAATACTTCTCCATGTGGTTTCCCTTTCGATTGGTACCAAAGAAAAATGGTACTTAAGAATGTGTGTGGATTGTTGGGAATTGATCAAAGTTACGGTGAAGAATCATTACCCTCTTTCTTATATTGATGTTTTAGTGGATGAGTTGAAAAATGAATTGATTTCACTAAGTTAGACTTAAGAAGTGGTTATCATCAAGTTAGGAGTTTTCAGGTGATATTTGGAAAATGGCTTTTAAAACATAATAAGGCTTATTTGAATGGTTGGTTATGACCTTTGGGATTTATAATGTTATACTTGGGCCATTCATGTATGATCTTGTAATAGTATACTTAGATGATACAATATTTTTAATAAAACAAGGGGGGTCACGCAAAACATGTTAGGAAATCATTAGATTTTAAAAAAAAGTGGAAATTGCACCTAAAGATGTCAAAATGTGAATCTAGGAAAACATATCTAGTTTATTTCGGTTATATAGTATGGCTAATGAATTCAATATCGATCCCTCTAATGCTAAAACCATTATGAAATCACATAAGCCTAACAATGTAAGAGAAGTTAGGAGCTTCATGGGGGATGTTTGTATTGGAGAGTTTATTTCTAACTTTCCATTTATTTCATCTTCTTCACATGCTTCAGCAAGTACTAAACATGTATTTCAATAAGGAGGTAAATGGAAAAAAGGATTCAAGGCTTTGAAAGTGAAAATCACTTCTAACATTGAAACATTTATAACAACCATTTGATATTGAAATTGATGTAAGTGATTATGCCATGGGAGTAGTGTCAGTACAAATGAAGAAACTAGTATGTTATCATTTTGAGACAGTCACCAATGTGGTAAGAAATTATCCTACTTATGAAACATAATTCTATGTTTTTATTTAGAGTATGAATAAGTTGAAATATATTTTAGATACAAAGATACAATCATCCATATGGATCATTTTCCTTTGTAGTATTTCTAATCACAAAACAAGCTACAAAAATTACATCCTTTTGAATGGATGAGATTCTTGCAACGATTTCATTTGGTAATTAGGTATAAGAAAGATATACAAAACAAAGTTGTTGATATGTCACCTAGACCTTTTGTTAATGTATAATTGTTTTACAACATAATTAATTACCTCATGAAAGTTACATTAACAATATGCTAGAGACGAGGATTTTAAGGATGTATGTCAAACACTAAACCACAATACTAATGTTGAAGAATCAGATTATGTATGACAAATTGTGATATCATCTTGGTATTTTGTGTATTACACAAGATGAAAGAGTGCATATATTTAAATAATCGCATACTTATCTCATTTAAGGTCATTTTGGTGTCGGAAAAATAGTAGCTTGGTTGAAGTTATATTATTATTAGTCTTAGATGTATAAAATTGTGTCCAAATATGTAAAAGGATGTGTGACATGTACAACTATCAATCCAACTAATATAAAATTGAGTTTGTAAATACCACTTATTATACCTTATCATCCGTGGAAAAGTGTGTCTATGGATTTTGTTGTGGGTTTGCATGTGTCGAAGAATGGCCATGGTTATCTATATTGTGTTATGGATGGATTCAAAAAAGTAGTGTGTGTTTTAGTGCCTTGTAAAAAATCAGTGATAGGAGAAGGGACTATATATTTGTTCTTCCATCATGTTTGGGTTAATTTTGGTTTGTACACATCCATTGTATCTAATCAATTCTCCTACTTTCTTAGGGAATTTTGGTCGTCTTTATGGAGGTTGATGGAGGCTAAGCCTCAGAAGAGTATTTTCTTTTATCCTTAGATTAATGGAAAAATCAAAGTGGTCAATAGGATAGCGATACTCTTTGAGGATATCATAGTAATAATCGTAATCTATGGAATGATCATTTGTGTTATGAACAACTGTAGGTTTTAACCTTGTAAATAAATTTCCTGTATACGAATTCTAAAAACAGAAAATAAACAATGGGGAGGGCATAAAACATAAAACATAAAACATATATACACAGATATTTTCCCATGGATCCCAAAACTGGTACTACTAGATTTATTTTTCATTATGTTCCTTTCAATGTTACAATACATATATATACATGACGAAGCATCCATAAACCTCAATCCATTAACCTTGGATTAGAACATAACCATAGTTCCCTTGACTGGATCTAAAAAATACCATGGATAGAAAACCATCATGCCCAAAACCGTGTGTGAAATCCATGCACAAAACCATAGGTAGCTCCAGTAGTCGTGGAATTAATATAACACAACCCAACAACAACATGCCCTTAACCGATAGATAAAGCATGGATGAGAAATTCTATGGTCATATAAATGGTTGCATTAAGGAAGAGTGTTCATGTTGCCAAGGATTCATTCCTATAAACACTTTATATATATATATATATATATATATATATATATATATATATATATATATATAACATCTTTCACTGGTGGGCCTAATATTCCAAGGGACCACAAAACCTTGGAAGCTTCCCCTATACCTTACCTTTTCCCAACAAAGTTAGTTTAATTTAAATCATTCAAGTTGGTTGTCCAACTTAAAAGGATATCATCCTATCAAAATCAGAGAACTTTAATTTTAAGAATTGAACACATAATGTGTTTTCTAATTCCTTTCTCTCTAAAACTCTTGTAGGGTTTACACAAGTTATAACCTGTTCTTGAAAATATCATTTAATTCTCTCTCTCTCCCCACCCCTATAGGGAGGTATGCATAGAAGAGACATCTATATAAGGAAAAATAATTATTTGAATCATCCATTTAAGCCTAATATTTTGAGAGGTATATCAAGGATACTATGGTAGTGCTTAAATTTCCTACCTGAAGGATTTTTAGGCATGTCAAACCAACATCCTACATATTCTACCTTTTAACAATTAAATTAATCATACTACCATACAACATACACAAATGTACATATCAGTCATATGCAATAATCATAAGGGAAACCTATCACGATAGTTAACCACACATGCCATTTAAACCTACATTATTTCTCCAATATGTGAACCCAATGTACAATATTCATTATCTATACCAAGGTTTCTTGAGACATTATCATAATAAATTGTACTAATAGATTTTTTTTGGAATTTAGGAAGAAATACTAGATATACCTTATAACTAAACACTTAATTGGTAAAATCATAACACATAGAATGATAATTCTTACACAATTACAATATTATTATTCCAATTAATTCACTACATAGTTATAACATCCACATAACATATGATCCAGATTTATGAAGGAACAAAATGAAATATAGATTCAAACACAAACATACAGATACATAAAAAAATAACTTAAATCAATAAATAACAACTACTGAAAATTGTTTACATACATAAGAGAAACAAACTAGCTTGGGCGATGGTAGCTTATCTCTGAGAATAAATGTGATCGCTACATGTCATCTGAACTATGTTACAATGAGGCTAAAAGGATTTTTTATCATCAAGAAACAATGAAAAATGATAAACATCCAAAAACCTAACCCTAGGAGATGAGGTGCCAAACTATTATGGGCCTCATTGGGGTTAGTTAGAAAGTTAGCTTCCCAAGGTTGCAACTTTTGCATACGATCTTTGTTTCGCACACATGATACGTTGTTCGAAAGATCTATCTGAGGACAACAAATTTTGACTATAAAACAAGGCCTATTGGCCTATTATTTTCATGTTTCTCAAGAACATCATGTTTAGGTCCTTAAAACAACTCTAGAATTTTAGGACCCGAAAAACTACCAATAATATAAAATTGCCGAAATAGGAAACTATGCTGAAAATCAGGAAACTTAATGGAAAAAAGTGTTGGGGGTCCAAGTGGAATAGGTGGGTGTAAGAAAATATTCACCTGGATCAGTCCTCCTCCCTTAGGAAGCAATTGTTTCCATTACATTGAGTGCCTCCATGAGATGGGGAAACTTTTGTTGAATTTGGTCCCTAGTGAGCCACTTGCCTTGGTGCAGGAGCTGGCCAACTATGAAAACCCGATTCAATTGGATACTATGTTGGAATTTTTTCTTAATTTTCGTGTCCATGATATGATCAATGGTGCCCTATTCCATGAGTTCTAGGTTGAGCTCTATTGATGTCGCAATGTCTGACATGTCTAGCAATGGTGGAAAGTATGGTTGAAGGCGATCCACATTAAATGTGTGGTGCAAGCTAAGGAATGGGTGGATACTAAGATTCAAATAATTATCTGCATGGGGAATTCACTGGGGAATAAATGTCATACCACATGCATTCATATTTGGGTATATATATTGAGGAAAAAATGGCATAATATATTGACCATATAATAGGGGGTAAATAATTTTTATATTGGAAAGTATAAAAGATGGATCTCAAAGTTAATGAAAAAATATAAATGGGTATAAAAGATGTTAATGAAAAGATGGGTACCTACAATATCTAGTGAAAGTAAGGGTTTTTTAAATTGGGAGGGTGTACTGGGTTGATATCGTACGGGTGCTAAATAATGTGACTCTTTAAAGGTATTTTCCAATATGTATTAAAATTAAGCGTATTGTTTGGTATGCCACAAATACATGATATGTCAGAGTTTCATTGAATTAAGCTCTTGTGGTTATCTCCCATAGCATTCATGATGGTGTAAGGCCCATATGTGTTCGAAGCTTCCAATGGGTTCTAACAAGGCGTTCTTTCTGTCAATTCAACCAAACTTTGTCGCACACCTAAAACTTGTGTGGCACCCAATGTTGATCATGCCATTATTTGTACATGGAATGTTATTTATCCAAGATGTCATGATCCTGTTGGTGGAGGTAGTGAATGAATTCAATAAACCTAGTGGCTTTATCAGCTTCAGACTAAACATTTGCAAATTCTTCTTGCATACTTGCAAGGGGCAGTGCAATATCAAAGGGACATAATGGTTGAAATCTCGAGCCCACTTGAAAGGGGTTGTGCCCAATCGAGCTATGGAGAGCTCTGCTATAACTAAGTTTCACATAGGGAAGACTCCCATTCCATGTTCACAAATGCTTAGACTTTTACATATGTAGTATGTGCACTATCATCATGTTGACGACCTTTATTTGGCCATCAGTCTAAGGGTGGAATATAGTCAACTTGGTGAGCTTGGTGTCCAACAATCACTAGAGGCTTGACCAGAATGCACTTAGGAACCTGCTATTCTGATTCGATATAATGGTCTATGGGATCCTAAAATGCACCCACACTCATTCAAAGAAGAGTTTCGTAGTGTCTTTTGATGTGATGCTCTTCTTGTAGGCAACCAATATGGTCATCTTAGAAAATTTGTCGATGACCACAAAAACACAGTTGTTGACATTCTTGGTAGAGGAAGGCTAGACAGATAGTCCAAGGAGATGGATTCCCAAGATTAGCTAGGAGTAGGCATAGGATTATACATTACTTTCTTCTTAATAGTTGTCTTGGTGATGACATAGGAAATGTAGGATCTGATATATTTTCCAACATCTTTTCAAATATTTGGCCAATAAAAATACTTCTACGGTACTACCACTATCTTTTGATGGGCCTCCAAATTGGACATACATTAAGGCCCATCTAACCTTTTTTAGGCCCATGAAGGCTATATTAAACCTCTCCTTCTACACTTAATAATGGTTTTTAGTTTTGATATGTTCATTATGAAGGGTTATGGATAATTGCATATTTGTGTCTAGTAATATTTATTTTTGTAGAATATTGTGAGAATATTGGGCAGATTATGGAGATTTGGAGGAGGAGATAATTTAGTGACTTTCTCCCTACTACGGGAGGATCAATATTGTATAATAAATCAACAAGATATTATAAAATTATTGCACAGATTTTGGAGCTCCAGTGATTGAGAAAATCTAGGAATGTGTTCCCTGTCATTTAACGCAGATTCCTAGTGTTGGGAACCAGATCCACTATTTGAGAGATTTTGGAGGGGAAAGATTCCTCCTTTCATGGGGAACGCTTCCTAATCATTTTATATAAGTATCAAGTTTAATTTTCCTCTAGCGGTTGATTTTTATTAATCTTCTTGAAGAGAGAACTCGTATTTTTGCAGATCCACTTTCATTTCTTGCAAGGATGTATTTGTATTGATGGAAATAATGAATATTGGTGCCATGTTCATTTTATAAATATTGGTATTCTTCATAGGACTCTACCTTTCCTTGGGCTTGGCCAGCCCAGGACCCTCAGAGCCCTTTTGTATCATTTACATTTCTTCCTTTCGCTTCTTATTCACATGCATCTCTTGTTCTTGACTTTTTATATTTCTGCATTTAGTATTGATTATTTCTTGTTGTAGGATTGGGTTAACTGGTTCAAGTAAGCTATTTTGTAGGATCAAAAGTATGATTTAATCCTTTGAAAATAAAATTAAGGTCATAGTGATCATTGAGATACTTGGATTAGTTTGCTTATTCCCAAATCTAAATTTTTGGAAGTCCCTTGTGGCAAATAGTAGTAAATTTCTGCTATTTTTTAGAACATGCTAATAAGATTCAATCGAGTTGATTCCACTTGAATTATATCAAAATAAAATTCCAATTAATAACAAAAGTTACCCCATTTCATTCGTACTTGATTAGGTTAGGCATTTGATAGATTAGCTAACTCATTAGTTCTCGAAGTTTTAGATTTTGGACTAGTAATTTTCTGCTATTTTTTAGTATGTGTTAACACGGGTGTTTTTGAGTGATTCCACTTGGAATAGAGACCTAATACATCCTAGTCAATAAAAAAAAATCCCATCCAATTTGGATTTTATTTTCTTGGTTATTCAATGAATTATATTTTCCTGTAGAAAACTTGTTTCCCGTAGCACTCTTCCAACATGTATAGACTTGCCTAGATTTGATTAAAAAAGGTTAGTTTTTGTCCCTTAGGGTTGAATCATGACCCCTATGCTCTAAATAGATGGTTGAGGAGGAATAGACACCACATAGTACTTACCTTTTTACCCATGTAAAACATCTCAGTGAATTGGGTTAATGGACAAATTTAAGAATTGGATAATACAATAATGATTTTCTTGATTGCCACATCCAATGAACTCTATCAATGGATCTAAACTCTTTGAAATGTAATTATTTATGTTTATTTAATGATATTTAATTTAATCAATTAGAATAATTTTTCATTCCTTGTATTTTCTTTCTTCCAAATAAGTTAAGGTTTCCATTTCGAGCATTTCCATTTCTGCAACTAGTTTGGGTTTGATTCCATTACATGCACTCCATTACATGATGACAACAAAGGAATGACACATTGTATACTTCACATATAGTTCCAATACCTATTAGGTTTGTACAAACCATGGGTTGATAATTAAATTTGGTAGCCTTGGAAGTTGCAACATTCTTGTTGCAATACTGAGGCTCGTCACATTTTGGCGCTGCTGTCGGGGAGGTGTAAAAGTATGGATTGTTTTCTTCCATAGTTGATTCATTTCTTTTACTTGTCTGACATGTCTAGCAATGGTGGAAAGTATGGTTGAAGGTGAGCCACATTAAATGTGTGGTGCAAGCTAAGGAATGGGTGGATACTAAGATTCAAATAATTATCTGCATGGGGGATTCACTGGGGAATAAATTGCATACCACATGCATTCATATTTGGGTATATATTTTGAGGAAAAAATGGCACAATATATTGAGCATATAATAGGGTGTAAATAATTTTTATATTGGAAGGTATAGAAAATGGATCTCAAAGTTAATGAAAAAATATAAATGGGTATAAAAGATGTTAATGAAAATATGGGTACCTACAATATCTAGTGAAAGTAAGGGTTTTTTAAATTGGGAGGGTGTATTGGGTTCATATTGTATGGGCGCTAAATAATGTAACTCTTTAGAGGTATTTTCCAATATGTATTAAAATTAAGGGTATTGTTTAGTATGCCACAAATACATGATATGTCAGAGTTTCATTGAATTAAGCTCTCGTGGTTGTATCCCATAGAATTCGTGATGGTGTAAGGCCCATATTTGAGTGTTCAAAGCTTACAATGGGCTCTAACAAGGTGTTCTTTTTTTCAATTCAACCAAACCTTGTAGCAAACCTAAAACTTATATGGCACCAAATGTTGATCATGCCATTATTTGTACTTGGAATTTGATTTATCCAAGATGTCATGATCCTGTTGGTGGAGGTAGTGAATGAATTCAATAAACCTAGTGGCTTTATCAACTTCAGACTAAACATTTGCAAATTCTTCTTGTGTAGTTGCAAGGGGTGGTGCAATATCAATGGGACATAATGGTTGAAATCTCAGGCCCACTTGAAATGGTTTGTGTCCAGTCGAGCTATGGAGAGCTCTGTTATAACTAAGTTTCACATAAGGAAGACTCCCATTCCATGTTCACGAATGTTTAAACTTTTACATGTGTAGTATGTGCACTATCATCATGTTGATGACCTTTGTTTGGCCATCAGTCTAAGGGTGAAATCTAGTCAACTTGGTGAGCTTGGTGTCCAACAATGACTAGAGGCTTGACCAGAATGCACTTAGGAACCTACTATTCTGATTTGATATAATGGTCTTTGGGATCCTAAAATGCACCCACACTCATTCAAAGAAGAGTTTCGTAGTGTCTTTTGATGTGATGCTCTTCTTGTAGGCAACCAATATGGTCATCTTAGAAAATTTGTCGATGACCACAAATACACAGTTGTTGACATGCTTGGTAGAGGAAGGCTAGACAGATAGTCCAAGGAGATGGATTCCCAAGATTAGCTAGGAGTAGGCATAGGATTATACATTACTTTCTTCTTAATAGTTGTCTTGGTGATGACATAGGCAATGTAGGATCTGATATATTTTCCAACATATTTTCAAATATTTGGCCAATAAAAATACTTCTACGGTACTACCACTATCTTTTGATGGGCCTCCAAATTGGGCATAAATTAAGGCCCATCTAACCTTTCTTAGGCCCATGAAGGCTATATTAAACCTCTCCTTCTACACTTAATAATGGTTTTTAGTTTTGATATGTTCATTACGAAGGTTTATGGATAATTGCATATTTGTGTCTAGTAATATTTATTTTTGTAGAATATTGTGAGAATATTGGGCAGATTATGGAGATTTGGAGGAGGAGATAATTTAGTGACTTTCTCCCTACTATGGGAGGATCAATATTTTATAATAAATCAACAAGATATTATAAAATTATTGCACAAATTTTGGAGCTCCAGTGATTGAGAAAATCTAGGAATGTGTTCCCTGTCATTTAATGCAGATTCCTAGTGTTGGGAACCAGATCCACTATTTGAGAGATTTTGGAGGGGAAAGATTCCTCCTTTTATGGGGAATGCTTCCTAATCATTTTATATAAGTATCAAGTTTAATTTTCCTCTAGCAGTTGATTTTTATTAATCTTCTTGAAGAGAGAACTCGTATTTTTGCAGATCCACTTTCATTTCTTGCAAGGATGTATTTGTATTGATGGAAATAATGAATACTGGTGCCATGTTCATCTTATAAATATTGGTATTCTTCATAGGACTCTGCCTTTCCTTGGGCTTGGCCATCCCAGGAGCCTCAGAGCCCTTTTGTATCATTTACTTTTCTTCCTTTCACTTCTTATTCACATGCATCTCTTGTTCTTGACTTTTTATATTTCTACATTTAGTATTGATTATTTCTTGTTGTAGGATTGGGTTAACTGGTTCAAGTAAGTTATTTTATAGGATAAAAAGTATGATTTAATCCTTTGAAAATAAAATTAAGGTCATATTAATCATTGAGATACTTGGATTAGTTTGCTTATTCCCAAATCTAAATTTTTGGAAGTCCCTTGTGGCAAATAGTAGTAAATTTCTGCTATATTTTAGAACATGCTAATGAGATTCAATCGAGCTGATTCCACTTGAATTATATCAAAAGAACATTCCAATTAATAACAAAATTTACGCCATTTCATTCGTACTTGATTAGGTTAGGCATTTGATAGATTAACTAGCTCACTAGTTCTCGAATTTTTAGATTTTAGACTAGTAATTTTCTGCTATTTTTTAGCATGTGTTAACAGGGGTGTTTTTGAGTGATTCCACTTGAAATAGAGACCTAATACATCCTAGTCAATAAAAAAAATCCCATCCAATTTGGATTTTATTTTCCTGGTTATTCAATAAATTATATCTTCCTGTAGAAAACTTGTTTCCCGTAGCACTCTTCCAACATGTATAGACTTGCTTAGATTTGATTAAAAAAGGTTAGTTTATGTCCCTTAGGGTTGAATCATGACCCCTATGCTCTAAATAAATGGTTGAGGAGGAATAGATACCACTTATTACTTACCTTTTTACCCATGTAAAACATTTCAGCGAATTGGGTTAATGGACAAATTTAAGAATTGGATAATACAATAATGATTTTCTTGATTGCCAGATCCAATGAACTCTATCAATGGATATAAACTCTTTGAAATGTAATTATTTATATTTATTTAATGATATTTAATTTAATCAATTAGAATACTTTTTCATTCCTTGTATTTTCTTTCTTCCAATAGGTTAAGGTTTCCTTTTCGAGCATTTCCATTTCCGCAACTAGTTTGGGTTTGATTCCATTACATGCACTCCATTACATGATGAAAACAAAGGAAGGACACATTGTATACTTCACATATGGTTCAAATACCTATTAGGTTTGTACAAACCATGGGTTGATAATTAAATTTGATAGCCTTGCGAGTTACAACATTCTTGTTGCAATACTTAGGCTGGTCACATTTTGGCGCCGTTGTCGGGGAGGTGTAAAAGTATGGATTGTTTTCTTCCATAGTTGATTCATTTCTTTTACTTTCTTCAAAAAGGAAAAAGAAAATTGCGTTAGGAATATTTCATTTCATTAGCATTCAAATTCATTTTTTTATATATAAAAAAAAAGTACTTCTCCAACACCAACCTCCCCATTTCATCACGTGGTGTAGTAAGAGCCACATTACCATCCACTTTTCCAGGTAGAAGAAGAAGAGGTGGCAGAGAAGATAGAATAAATGGATGGATATGATAACAATGAGGCAGATCCTCTTGGATTTCCCATTCAAGATACTGATGTTAGTGTGCACATGAAGAACATCCCTCTATCTTTTCTACCAAACTTTCATGGTCTAAGGTTAAAGGATCCAAAAGAATTTCTCTTTGAATTTGAAATTGTTTGTAGATCTTATGGTTACTTATTAAACACTCAAAAATTGAGATTTTTTCTGGCAACATTGGAGGATAGAGCTCTTAAATGGTTCATGAATTTAGGGTCTAATTCAATAAGATCATGGAATGACATGCAAAAGATATTTCTAGAAAAAATATAATGATCATGATCTTAAAGAAGAAATCTTTAGAATGGATAAAAAAGAAGATGAGAGTCTTGAGGATCTAATAGAGAGATTCGGGTATAATGTTGAGAGGGAAAAACTACATCATTTAGGATTTGACACACTAAAATACCTCTTATAAAAATTAGGAATGAATGGATTGATCTCCTTGATCTCTTGAGTAGAGGTGATGTATACCAATTATCATTTGAAGAATTTTGTGAAACATGCAAACACATATCAAGAGGAAGGGAAAGAGTAAGTCAATCAACATCAACATCGGTAAGTCAAGCTAAACTTGGAAATTTGCTTGATAACTTTAAAAAATAAATTCTTAGCAATCTAAATGAAAAAGTAGAAATGTTAAGAATACAAAATGAGAAAAAGGAAGACACCGATATTTGTGTTGTCCATACAGAATCACATGATGTTAAATATTTCCCCTCATTACCAAGGTTGAAGGAAGTTTACCAAGAGGACAATGGAGCAAGTCAATTGCCAATGTAGCTATGTTATGTAGCTCTAAGAGGACCATGGCAACCTATTCAACCTAATATGTTGCAAGAGCCTAATTCACAATTTCAATCTTAAGCACATACATATCAAAGTAATTGGAACACACCCTTTCCTTGGCAACCTTGGCCATCTCAACCCCAAAACAAATCTTGACAACAAGGTTGGCAAGCAACTTATGGGAGTCATCCACAATATCCTGAATATTTTCCTCAATATCCTCCATACCCAAATCTATTCTATCCTCTCCATTCACCTCCACCACAATCACAACCCCAACTACATCCATCTCAAATATCCGTTCCCACTCAACTACGTGTACCACCATTTCCAAACCCACAAAAGGAAGTAGCTCAACCCACTTACAATGTTGAGGCACAACATTTCCAAACATCTTCTCTTGATCTAAATGGTATTCATCTTAGCTCGAGAAGAGCATTGAAAAAAATAGATTCTCTTGATGTCATTGAAGGACAACAATCAAAAAAAGAAGATTCAAATGAGAAGACCAAATAATCATGCACTGCACTTGATGAAGAGAAAACATCAAAATTAGAGATTGAGAAAGTTCCCTCATGTTTACCATTAGATCCTCCATATGTTTTGTTATCACTCAGGTTGTTCCCCAAAAGTAGTGAGAAAGGGAATACGGCCGAGGTAACCACTAACCAATCTTTTAGCTGTAGATTCTAGCCAATCTGCAACCAGTGAGGGCTCTCTCTTTGTGATTAAGCTTTGTTTAGCTATATGTTAGGCTAGTTATGAAGCACAAGTATTTGTTTGAATTTTGGATGGTGACATTCAATAGAACAGGGCTGCAAAGTACGAGAAGTTCAGACCATTGGGTTAATGGAGTCAATGAAAATAAACATTTGGGTATGGTTTCTTTGGCAAACGAGGAACTACAGAGCAAGATAATTAAACATGGAACAATCTTCAAGCTGGAATAGGATGAAATGGAGTCAGGGAATGAAAGGCAATTAAGAATCTTTCACCATGCTAACAGAGGGAAAATGGATAGATATTACCAAGGAGCAGTTAAGAACTCCTTAATTATATTCAGAGTGTAAGAACCAAGGAAACAGGAGCAGTTAAGAATTCCTGCCTATGCTAGTCCTGAAGAAAACATAAAAATGATAGGAATTGAACACAGAGTACAACAAAGTAAATTCTGGGCTATTATTTTTTCCTGCAATTTTGAACATGATACTTAGATGATATATAAAACACAAATATAGTAAAACAAGAGTTAAAAAGACTTATTGATCCATGCGGTAATCCAAGAATTCTACAACATGGGCTTCTACCATCAATTTCATAACCAGAGAGTTCATCAGCAAATCATTCCAACAATCTTTATTCATAAGAGTTCTCAAATTTACAGCACGGGTCTAGAATGATATTCACCAACCAAGAATACATCTCTAGGGGAGGTATTTATACAAAAAGAGTTACAAAATATCTCATAGAGAAAATATCAAGCAATAACTTTATCCATCTACTTCTTCGGAGGAAGTAAATGACATTGAAAACAGAGCGCAATGAATGTAGGAGTAAATTCCACCGTACTGGCTACCTTAGGTGGTCAGATATATTTGAATTTTTCACTCAACAAGTTGGCTGGTATTTGTCTCTTTATTTTGCGTTCCTGTGTTGTTGTCCCGGCCCTTTCATCTGTGCCTGATTCCGCTTTAATGCGTTTTGGTGTGACTTCCTTCCTCTGTTGTTTTCATTTTTATGATATGTGGCACGTGCATTGAATTTGATTAAATGCAGATGATCAAAAGAGAATTAACACTACATTGGTAGAACCTCTAACATGCTCTGCCACCATTGGTCTGTTGGCAACCAGTGTCTTTGTAGTTTTACCAATATTTCATCAGCTTCGGTATACCTATAGAAATTGGGCTGGATTTCAAAAAGATGTGTTATTTCATGCTCAATATAGAACAGATTCTCCAACTTGACATATAAGCTCTGTCCAGAGGGAGGTACTATGTCTTCTGAAGTGCTTGATGCTGTGATCTAATTGGTAACATATGTATTCACCATGTGAGCATATTGGTCATGTGTCAACAGTCTTTGACTGCTGGTTAACAAACTGGTTAGACCCTTTTGCTGCAAAACTGTAAATTTTTCTGTAAAAGCATTTATTTCTATCTTCATTTCTCGACACTTTCTCTCTGAATTTTGTTTAAAATTCCTCATAGTCAACACCTTTTTAACTATCAAAATGGTACCTGTTATGTCCCTGATATCTAGAGCTGCTAGTTGTTCTTTGGTATGAGTATTCAAAAAATGAATTAGTCTACTGGCCTGTTCGAGCATGTTTCCTAATAATGCTCTAGCCTTTTGAATCTCTACTTGGGCCATTGCTATCAATTCAATTTGCTTATAGATAGTCTGTATTGATCTCCATTGATTAGTGATGGACTAGCAAGTTTTAGTCCACAAAATTGTTTTGATTTCTGATAGAGGTTTATGAAGAGTAAGATCTTTCTCCAAGGATTTTACCTTATTTTCCAAGGCCTCTACCTCTCTTGTTTTTTCAACCATAGTTATTTTAGATTTATCATAGCTTACCTATAACTTGGCCAATTTTTCTTTAGCTTCCTTCAGTTCTGCCATTTGGAGTTCTTATTCTTTTATTTCCTTCATCATCTTTTCCATGCTCATGTTGGTATTTGGTACAGTTTTTGTTGCTGCTGAAGTATCTGTGACTGATGTACTTGTTGCTGGGACAGTAATAGGTATAGCTGTTGTGGTTTTAGGAGGAACTGTTTCTGGTGGCTGGGAGGTCGACACTCCCTGCTACTCTTTCAATGCTTTCTCCAATGCTTGCTCTGTTTCTGTTAATCATTCATTCATCCTCATCAGTAAACCCATCATATCCTCCTCTGCTTTCTACTGTGAAACTCATGTGGTTTGTGGATGCATTGTAATCGGTAGCTTTAATTGCTTTTTGGGGGCTGCAATGTCTTCCTCCTTCTTTCTTGTTAATGCTTGGATGCCTTTTGGATCCTTGGGATCATGTCCCAGTTCTATGATAATTTCTTCTAAGGATTTAATTCTGTTATCCTTAGCCAAAGAAGAATCCTTTACCAATTCCAATTGGGCAGAAGTATTATGTAATGAATTTTGCAATTTGTGAGCTAATAATGCTTTGTCTGCCAAGGTGGAGTACACCATTTCTCTGGTTTCTTTATGTAATTCAATCTCGTCCATTAGGTGGATGTCTTTAGTGAGAACTTCCAAATTGTTCCTAATATAATCAGCAGCTGACTGTGGCTGCTGTATTGTGGGCTTGAAGTGACTAAGGGTCATTTTTCCTTCTTGTATATCGTATGCCACCATTAACCTTTGTTGATTTGTGGGGCCATTCTCAGCAATTGATTATAAAGTTGGACCCTTATTGGCTCATTTCTAGCCTTTATTTCAGTAAATGCTTTCTTGATATCTGAGCCTTGCTTGCTCTATTGTTTTCTTTGTGGCCTGGTGGATGTAACCTCCAGACCATGTTTCCTCTCTAGCTCTTACTGATATGAGCTAGTTGATGTTTCCAAAATTCGAGGAGTCTGATGTTCATTTCTTCCCTCACCTCTCAGGTTGCCTGTTGTCTCTTCCAAGAGTTCCTCTTCAGAGTAAGGATTTAACCTTTGCCTCTTTTCCCCTTGCTGTTTTGCTGGTCCACTTGCACGTGTGTCTTCTTGCCTGTCTCTTTTCTTGCCTCTTTCCTCATTAAGAGGAGTTTGTAGTACAGGGATTTCAGGTACCTTTGTTTGTGTTGAAGGACCTTTCCCTTGGCTTTGTTCCTTTGATGTATCTGGCTGGTCTTCCATTATATCTTGCTGCTCAGAATGCAGCACTTGTTTGCCTTTGGATGTCGCTACAGGTGGAGTACTTTCTTGGGCAGGTTGTTGTGAAGTTGTAGAAGATGATGTGCCGACTCCAATGTGTTGAGGCAATTTGAAAGGGAACTGTCCAAAAGAGTCCAGGTCAAGTGTTTTTTCAAGCTCTTTCATTGCTTTTTCAAATTTCTCTTCCTGGGTAATCTCTTCTACTAATGTGCCTTCTACCCAATCTTATTGTTTAACATATTGTGGAATTTCAGGGATTTTGTGGTGAACATATCCTGTAAGCTTGTTTTTGACTTATCTATAACTTATGAAATGTTCAGGGTCATATGGTGCCTAATAAAAGCTTTGTTTCAGCATAAGTTGATCCCTTAAAATTTTATCCGCCTCCTCCCAGGATTCCCTTTTGTTGAAGATAAAAGGGCCCAATTGATTTCTTATCTTGAGTTGTGCCTTCTTCCTAGCACCATAGAAATGAGTCAAATCTGAACTAATAAATTGCCTAAAGTATTCTAGGGTGAACAGTCTCATAGGAACATACTTTGGCAGCTTGTAGGGGGATAATTCACAGCCACAAATCCTGATCGCTGTGTGATTTTGGCAAAAGTACGAGTCACCAATACTGTAGTCTTTTGAGAGATGCAAAATTTTCTGCATTTCAGCAAACAGTCTGGCAGGAGGAGTTTTCAATAATAGAGAAGTAGCTAGATATATGAACAGGTCAATAAGCTCATAGTATGTATAAGGAGAGTTATGGACTTCATGGAATACAGAGGTCCAGAAAATTATAGACCTCCTTTCTCCCTTGAGATCCAACTTTCTAAGAGGAATTTGGAAACTATCAGGTTGATTGTACAACAGCAAATGGTATATGTGTGATGTGTATTTGAATACTCCTTCTCTATCCAAGCTGATGAATTTCTCATGGATTTTATTGGCTATGAAGGTGGCATAATCATATTGGACAACAATGGGTTGTCCTGGAGTGAATATGGACATCAACACTAAGACAGTTTCATCAATATACTCACTGGTTTTGAAGCCCAAGATATAGAAAATCATATCAGTAATAAATATTCCAGCTTCATTGAACCAAACTTGATTAAAAGGAGGTGGCTGCCTGGGCTGGCGATCTGGTCTCATGAATAATTGAGCTATTATTGTTATCTCTATACTGGGCAATTTGGCACCTTGATCAAGCAAGAATTCCATGGTGAGAGGAGCCAGAGGTTGAGTTGGCTTAATGTGCAGTATCTCATTTATGGATTGAGGAGTAATATAGAAAAGGATAGTCCCAGATGGAGCCATAACTGCTCTTTGTGTGGGGTCATAATTTGCACAGCACAAATGGATGAGATCAGGCAGCACATTTACTGAAGGGAGGTAGTAGATGGGCATGTTGGACTCCCAAATTCCAAAGACATCAGTATTGCTTCTGTAGCTATTCCTAATTTCACAAAAAGCTTGAAGGTGAGGCTTGTCACCCATCATATCCTTAATTTGGAAATCCCTGTCAGCAAGGGGCATCCATTCAAATTCTTTATGTGGTGCATTCAAGGGGGAAACATTCAGGGCCACTAGAGCCTCCATTTCCAAGTTATTTTATGGCTTTTTTAATTGGGGTTAGGGATTTTGCAGCAACAGTAGGGTAAAATGACAATTTGGTCTCTTCTGTGGAAATTGCAGGCAGAAATAAGCTTAAATTCAACTTGATGGGCGAATTTGCAGAGGGAAACACAGTTCACAGGATTTCTTTGGAAAAAATGGGTAAAGTAGTGACTATAATGCAGAGGTGTAGAGGCAACACTATGATTTCAATTCGAATTCTGGTTATCTGGGTGATTTTTACATGAAAACTTGGAAAAACAGGGTTTATGAGTGGGTTTCGGGTAAATACCTGTTTTATGGGCGCCTGGTGCAAAATGTGGGTGGCGGACCGAGCTGAGGAGCCAAGCTATGGAGTGGATTTCACTGGGTGGCAGATTATTCAGTGAAAATGGTGTTTTGAACATTAAAAACCATGCAAACATCGTGCAGAAGAAACAAAGCGAAATAAACGAAAAATGACGTTTAACGGCTTTTTAACAACAATTTTGATTTTGGCGGGTTTTTGGCACGCTTTGGTAAGGTGACATCAGCATGACGTCATCTTTGTCAGGTAGAGGGGGTATGGAAGCTAACTTGGCGCTGATGTGGAAAACACAGCGGATGATACAGTGGTGAGGTGGCAATGACATGGGTGCTGAGGTGGGCGACGACGTCAGCAGTGGGAAAGGAGGGCGGTTTATGGTTTTATCGCACCGCTTATTGAACAGTGGCGGTTTTGGGCGGAGCGGACGCGATAAACCGTGGAGGCGACGCGTGGACTTTGTACGGCGGCAAAACCGCCGATCTCCCGGAGCCTAACTTTCGGTCATCAGGGGGGTCGCGATATGCATACGAGTCGTTGGATCTACGTGGTATGATCCAACGGCAGGCAGAAAATGAAACATGGCGGAGGGCTGGAGTATGGGACCCGCGTTAATTTTTAACGTTTTATAATGTTTCTGCGGGGTTTTAAACTTTGGTTTATCGGGGTTTTGCAGGCGCGGCTATTTATTTAACCAGGTGTTAAATAAATTCCATGGTTTGTGTATGCGGAGGGGTTATTATAAGGTTCCAAGTGAACCTATAATTCCCGAAATACTATGGTTTATGGCTATAATTGCCGGGGCGGGGAGTATTTAAATATTTGGGGGTTTTTATGTATATTTTTATAAAATAGGGGCGGGGAAAGATTATATAGGAGCTATACAATAAAGTTAATGTGTTAATATGGTTTTATGAATGGAGAACGCTAAGTTTATAAGGTAAAAACTTAGGTTTTTAGGGAAATGAAAGGATTTTGTTACACAAGAAATGTGGCTTGTTTTGGCTAAGTAAACACAGAGTTCCACTTAGTATTTTTCATGAAATGAAGTGAACTAGGACCACTAAGCAGATCCCAATGTCCTTGAGGGGATGTTAGTAAATGATTTTTGGGGAAATGAGAAGGGAAATTAGTCATGCTCCAAATGTTTTGCAGCCACTTTGCCATGGTACCTATGATAGCCATGAGATAGATCATAAAAAAGACAAAACTGTTCATGAACTTGCTTCTGCAACATCCAACTGCCTACCCAACCTAATACACCTAACACTTTTTCTTCTTTCTCCTTGGGTGCATTAAGCTAGCAAACCCTTTCTCTCTTGTTTTCTTTTAACTGCCCTTCTATCAAAGTCTACCCTTATGTCTTCCGGGTATCAGATTTAACTGTTGAGCACCCTTGGTTCTTTATCTAATTACTGATTTGCCAAGCCTAAACTGTTTGAACAAACCTTATTCTCTAATGCTAAAACAAGAAATTCAAACATGAACTGGCCAAGATTGAGCTATTTGGCCATCCATCAAGTGTGACAGAAGTCACTGATTGCATATTTTAAACTTCTTTGCAAAAATAGGACAGTAGTGGCATTTTGACTAGCACACTTTCTTGGTCTTTCTCTGGGGTTCATTTTCTTTCCTTTTTGACCAATTCATTCTTTTTTCCCTTTGATGTTTCTTTTAGGGTATACCCTCTTTACATTTTTAAAATTTTTCGGTTTTTTTTAAATATGGAATCTTTGCAGCATGGAAAGGATGATCATATTTGGCATTTCCACAGTCAATCATGAAATATGACACCTATTGGTATAGGAACCTAACAGTGGCTCCACTTGGGGATGGCTTTTCCAGATGAAAAGCCAAGAACAGCAGGTCAGATGGCCTTATATTCAACTCTTGCTGCAATCTGAAATTTCCTTCTGCTGTAAACAAACAAAACTATATCTTTGTGACATATATACATTTCTCATGAGCTGATTTGAACAGAATTATAGCTCTGTCTTTGATAGTTTTCCTGAATATTGTTATCATTTTTTATAGCTCCCAAGTTTTCTTCTTCACTTCTTCTGATAAACTCAAAATGGAATACAAAAAGGTGGCATAGATCCTTGCTTTTCCTCAAAATTTGCTGCATCTTATTTCCTATCTTATTGTTGTAATAAACTGCAGAAAATATACACTATTATGTACAAAATATAGTCCTGTCATCTCAATCAAAGTGGATCAAAATAATGTTTGAGCATCCGACCATTCATTGGCCCATCCTCTGCTTCTATACCATCCAGGCTTCTCAAAAAATAGGCGTTGTTTCCTTGTACAGTCTGAATGACGAAAGGTCCTTTCCATAGGAAATCAAATTTGCCATGTTTTCCTTTATCTTCCATCCTAGAGTCCCACTTTAGCACGTTGTCTCCTATCAAAAATTCCTCTGCCTTTGTCCTTTTGTCAAATATCTTCTTAAGTTTCTCTTGTAGAATCTGAGCTCTTTGATACACTTCCTCTCTGGTTTGCTGTAAATGAATTGTTTGATTAATTCTTCTTTGAATATCATTGGGTTCTGCCTGTATTTCTTGTAGCAATTTTATCACAAGGATTCCCAAGGATGAAGGGAATACTGCCTCCATGCCATGAACCAACTCA
This sequence comes from Pinus tabuliformis, assembly GCA_031772625.1. NCBI lineage: Eukaryota > Viridiplantae > Streptophyta > Pinopsida > Pinales > Pinaceae > Pinus > Pinus tabuliformis. The sequence continues at coordinate 1,448,567,688 of CM062804.1, forward strand.
TAGGGGCTTGTCCCAATGGATCTCTTTGTAGTCAACCTATCTGCCCAAAGTGCATTAACAAGCTTTTTGTGCCAATTCTTCTTGTTTTCTTCCACTACTTTCTTTATGATGTTGATCAAGATTTTATTGGATGATTCAGCTAGTCCATTACCTTGGGGGTAATAGGATGTGGAGTGGCCTAAGGTAATATGGTATTTATGACAAAAATTGATCATTCTTTTAGATTTAAAGGCAACAACATTGTCAGTTATGATCTTTTCTGGATAGCCAAATCTAGATAGGATATTGGTTTCTAAAAATTGCATGATGAGTGAGTCATTGGCTTGCCTACAAGGAATGGCCTCTATCCACTTGGTAAAGTAATCTATGGCAGTTAAAATCCATTTACGTTGGCTAGAGGAGGAAGGGCGAATTTCTCCAATGAAATCTAAACCCCATCATTGAAATGGTCTCTTGGTGGAAATGGGTTTTAGGGGTAAAGGTAAAAGCTTTCTCTTGCCTTCAAAGATTTGACATTTATGGCAAGAAATTACAAATTTATTTACATCACCAAAAAGGGAGGGCCAATAAAAACCAGCTCTTAAGATTTTATCAGTTGTTGACTTCCAATACAAATGTCCACCACAATCCCCTACATGAAATTCTTTAAGCATTTTGTCAGTTTCATCCTTTGTTAAGCAATTTAGTAAAATCCCTTCATGATTTTTCCAAAATAAAACATTGTCTACTATACAAAACTTTGAAGCTTTCATTTTTAAGAATTTTTTTTTAGTTCTGGATAACCCTGGAGGAGCTTGCAGTTTAACAATACATAGACTATATCAGCATACCAAGGTGATTGTAAAAAGGATTGATTGATCTATGGAGTCGCCATCTCCTGTTCGTTATCCAGTTCATTGATGTCAAGGGCCTGAAAATTAGTTTCAGTCATCAATTTAGCTAATCTTTGTCCTTTTATCAGTTTTGTCGGCTTAATTTCAATGTCATATTCCAAAATGTTGGCTATCCATTTGCATCTTTTGCCTTCAATTCCTTCTTGAGTTAGAATGTCTTTGACCACGACATTTGGGACATAAGCTATTACATGAGAGTACAAGATATAAACTCTGAAATCCTTGATGGCCTTTACAAGGGCATAAGCTTGTTTTTCCATGATTTGATATTTGAGTGGAGCATCTCTAAGTTCTTTGCTGAAGAAGGCTATTGGTTTCTCGCATCCTTGATCATCCTTTTGCAATAGGACAGCAGCAATAGTATGTTCTGATGCAAAGGAAAAGATTATGAAATATCTATCAAACTTCAGGCTTGTGTGGACTGGTGTTTTGGTTAAAGCTATTTTGATATCTTCAAAGGCTTTCTTAGCTTCTATTGTCCACTTTACTTTGGAATCTTTCTTCAGCATGTTATTCAACAATCTTATTAGTTCAACCAAGTTGGGTATGAATCTTCTTAGGAAATTGATCTTTCCTAGGAAGGCTTGCAGTTCTTTGATGTTCCTTGGGTGAGGCACTTGGAGAATAGCTTGTATTCTGTCCGGGTCAATTCTGATGCCATGTTTTAAGATTATGTGACCTAAGTGTTTGCCTTCTTCTAGGCCAAACAATGATTTTTCTGGGTTCAATGATATGCCATATTTTCTGCAAATTAGGAACACCTGTCTGAGATGTTCTAAATGTTCTTGATCTGACTTGGAGAAAGCAGTGAGATCATCAAGATATATGACTAAAAAATAATGAATCTCTTTTGCAAAGGCTATGTCCATGGCTCGTCGAAATGTTGCCCCTACATTTTTAAGTCCAAAAGGCATTTTCACATATTTGAAAGTTCCCCAAGGTGTTGTAAAGGCAGTTTTATCTTGATCATCCGGGTGAACTAGGATCTGATTAAATTCTGAGAATCCATCTAACAGTGAAATCCTAGAAGCTCTCACTACCCTTTGTAAAATGTGATCCATCTTGGGTAAGGGATAATGGTATTTGAGAGAAACTTTATTCAGATTTCTTAATTCAACACACAATCTTATCTCCCCCGTTTTCTTCCTAGTGGGCACCAGATTTGAAATCCATTCTCAGAATATAATAGGTGCAATTATTCTAGCTTGGTACATTCTTTTGACTTCCTTTTCAATGAGAGGAAGGAGAACTAGATTAACCCTTTTAAGTTTTTCTTTAAAAGGCTTTTTGATTTTCTTTTAAAGGTATTGTGTGTTGGAAAACAGAAGTATCATAGGACTTGAGGTCTTCATAGCTCCATGCAAAGACATCTTGAAATTCTTTAAACAGCTCAATATATTTCAGTTTTTGGTCTGGAGGCAAGGCTTTGGACAATTTTACCATCTTAGGGTCTTCTGCAGTTCCTATATTACAGTCCTCGATTTTTGCATTTAACAGCTGCATTTTTGGCTTTCTTGGTATATCATTTGAATCAAAAATATCCTCCGAAGGAGTCAAGCATGTGGGAAAAAAATTATCCTTCAACTCAATTACTTCAGATTCTCCCTCAGCAATTTCATCAAGGTCCATTTGTTTCAGTTCTTGCAAATTTTTGCTGATAAAGATTGTTGGATGCAAAATGTGATTTGCTGTTTCAGCTGATATATTTTTCTCAATTTTGTCTATTTGTTGTTTTTCACAAATGGTGCTTGTGTCTATATTTATGCTTGATAATTCCTCTTTCAAAGTCAAGAAATTATTGATTTGTGTGTCATTTTCAAACACCTGCCAATTTTTAACATTGTCTAGAACAGCAGGTCTGTGTTTAATTTCAGTAGTGAAGTGATGGTTGGGCTCGAATGGTAGCTTACAAAGTTTCAATTACTGCCCCTCTATAAGCCCTTAGCCTGAGATCGTTTGTAACAAAGTTTCCCTTCATCTGTTGGATAATAAAATCTGAGTCCCCTAGAATTGAAATCTTAGTTGCCCCTAGACTTCTAATTAGTTTGAGTCCCAGCAAAAGGGCCTCATATTCAGCCATATTGTTTGTACATCTGAAATTCAGCCTATATGCATGTCCTTTAGCATGATCATTTTGCATGTTATGTACCCAAATTCCTGCCCCTGCTCCTAGTTTATTCACTGACCCGTCAAACTCTAGATACCATAGAATTTCTTGACTACGGCTAGCATGAGGAGTTTTAGAAAGTGTCTTAGTGGGAAAATTTGGATTTTGTAGCTCATATGGTTTTCCTGGTTTGTTTGTTGCATCAATCACTTCAACAACTTTTAGATCTTGAGTAGTGGATTCTTCATTTATGCTTCTTGCTTGTGTTGATTCTAGGAACTTGTCATCAGTTTTGGGACACATTTCAGCATTGTATAAGATAAACGAATCCATATCAGAATGCATGGAATAAATGGGAAAGTTTTAGGGCTTCTCTTGACTGCTAACCACATATTTCATCATTGTTTCCCGATACAATCTCTTTGGCTGGCCAAAGACTGAAATGATGGCATAGAACATGTCTAGCTGCAAAGATCCTTGGAGCTTGGCACCCCAAGATCTGGACAAAAGCATTCCATACTTTGGCGGGATATCAGCTACCATTACATCCATTAAAATTGTCTGAGCAGGGTATTGTACTAGAGATACACACAAATCTTTGATCAGGCCTAGACACCTCACCTGGCTAGAATCAAATAAAAACAAGTCTTTGTATGGCCTTGTGATATCTAGATCCAATCTTTCCATCACAAATTTAGGCATCAGATTATGAGAGGCTCCCGAATCAAACATTGCATTATGTAGCACTTTGTCATGAATGTTTAGGCTTACATAGAATGGAGGAACTCCTCCATCTACTGATTTACCATTAGCTTCAGGGCCAAAAATCAATTCTGGTTGGTCATCTAAGACATTCACTGCATCTCTATTCTCTGATATTTGAAGTGACCTACTGATTTGTTCTCTATATACCTCATGTTTAGCCAATTCGGACAGTGGAATGGCTATTTTTAACTTGCCTATTTTTGTTTCTAGGTTGAAAGGTTTTTCCACTTGAATTTTTGCATTCCGGGCAGCAAGGTTTTCCTTTTCTGCTATGTTTTCAGTGGTTTTTTCTCTATCAGAAGTGTTGTTATGAACTGGATCTGCTTTAAAGTTACTTTCAGGAGAGCTGTTTACATTTTCTTTTGGAGGAAAGGAGGTGGATGGCTGATTATTTGATGGCTGTAAGTCTGATATGTCCTCAACCGTGGGCTCTTTTGGGTTGCGGTCTATTTTATCAGGGAGTTCTGTCAGGGAAGTTTTATCCTTCGCTTTTTTAGGCTGCTTGGTATCTTTCAATGTTGGGTCCCTATAATACTAGTGATTACCCCATTACTATTGTATTTATACCCCTTATTAATATTGTTGTGCCCCTATTGCCCCCATATTGTTATTACTGTGCCCCATAGAATCCCTCTATTGTTATTTTTGTGGCTTTATATTATTATTGTTAGGTCCGCTGGATTATATTGTGACTCCTTAGACTCCTATATATAGAAAGGAGGTTTTGTCATTTGAATCATCCAAGAATTGTTCATTTATGTAATGTAAAGGAGGTTTCCCCCTCGAAGAGGCTGAATTCTAAGGCATTGATCTATCTTTTCTATCTTTTCTTGAGCTGGTTTCATAACATTTGGTATTAGAGCTTTGGATTCTAGGGTTTCGCTGCTCCAAACAGGTCATCGTGGAATTTTCGCTATAACTTTTCTCCTGTGACGTTTTAGAAGTCGCAAAAAAAACCCATTTGAGAAGAAATCACGCTGAACCTTGGGTCCGAATTTTAGAGCTTTTCGCTTGATATTTGCGGAGATATGATCTGAGGAAGTTGGTCTTTTTGCGAACTCCTGAATTACATTCAAAACAGGTGACCTGGGGAAAATCATCATAACTTTCTCTCTGGGAATTGGATTGAAATTTCATAAGAAGGTACAGAAAGAGGATAGATGATAGCTTCTTGTATGCATGTTTTAGATACAAAGGTCGAAATAGTGACTTGTGGCACGTCGTACAAGTTCGCTCTACTGAACTAGTCTATAAGCAAGTCACTGTGGGAGATTTCACATAACTCTTTCTTGGAGAATCTAATTTGGGTCAGACTTGTGGCATTGGAAAGAGGACATAGAGGGCTACTACAGCTCACAAATTTAGAACTAGATGATTGGAAAGTACAAAGATAGATCAGAGGCAATATCGAGCTCCTACAAAGTGAAAAAAGGTGTGTAGATTTTCTTAAATTTTTGCTTAAGCTTGGTTTGAAAATTTAGTTTGAAGGAATTCAAAGGGCATAGTAGAGCATTATTATCGGTAACTGATTCCCCAAGGAAAGAAAATGTAAACACCTAGTAAGGAACCTGAAAGCTCTAGCATGACTCATGAAGAAGAGGAAGAAATGCAACATGATATATCAAAATTACAAGACTAAGTGCAACAACTGTCCCTTGCACAAAAAGGAACAGAATCTAAGATGGATGGTTTAAAGAAAGATGTAGAAGTTAATATGGATGGTTTAAAGAAAGGTGTAGAAGCTAATATGGACTATTTAAAGAAAGGCGTAGAAGCTAAGATGATTGACGTGGAAGCTAAGATGGATGATTTGAAGATAGATTTGAAGACAGACATGGACGAATTGAAGATAAATATGAATAAGTTGCTACAAGAAATGGTCACTAAGGGTGAAAGGGTACTAAAGGAAACTCATGATGAGAACAAAAGAAATGTTAATCATGATTCCATAGACGCTAATTTTGGATCGAAGACTCACCATATTCCAAAAATCGATATGAGGAAGTTTGATGGCAAGGATCCTGCCACATGGATATTACAGATGGAGCAATTCTTTGATCTCAATAATGTGCAAAACACACAAAAGGTACGTATGGCAACTTTATATTTGGAACCAAATCAGTTTGTATGGTATCAATGGCTTTGCTCTCGTAAACCATTTATCACTTGGGCAATTTTTACGGAAGAATTGATAGCACATTATAAAGATACAAAAAGCAACACTCTTTTTAGCCAATTGATAAGTCTCAAACAAAAGGGTTCAATAATGGAGCCCATTGAGGAGTTCCAAAAATTGAACATAAGGGTAAAAGATATTCCAGAGGAGCATAGGATTGATGTGTTCATAGGGTCTTTAAAGGATAATATCCAACATGATGTTCGCCTTTGGGAACCTGATTCATTAGAGAAGGCATTCAGGTTAGCAAGAAAAATGGAAAGCAAAATTATGGCAACCAGGAAGCATACCGCTCAAAACTATAAAGAGAGAAGTGTTGTTGCCCCTAGTCTTCCACAACCTATAAGGTTGACACCACAACAATTGGAAGAAAAAAGAGCAAAAGGGCTTTGTTACAGTTGTGATAGCAAATACACTAAAAGTCATAAGTGTGCTGAGAAGAAATTATTCTACATAGATTGTGAAGAGGAAGAAGAAAAGGAGCAAGAAAGGTCAAAAGAAGAGGATATACTCCAGGAACAAAGCCTAGATGAAGAACAAATAAATCTGACCATATCTTGTAATGCATTGGCGGGAATTACCACTCCTCAAACCATCAAGATAGAAGGACAAATCAAGAAGAAAAAGGTAATAGTGTTGATTGATTCAGGAAGCACCCACAATTTTATTCATTGTAAGGTAGCAAAAGAATTGAATTGCTTCCTATATCCAGCACCAGAGTGTCAAGTGATGATTGCAAATGGAGGAACAATAAATTGCTCTGGAAAGTGCCATAATATCAAGCTATCCATGGGAGAATATGTATTGACTAGCCCAATGCTTTCCATTCCAATGGGAGGTGCTGATGTTGTACTAGGAGTCCAATGGCTACAATCCCTGGGTACAATAGCTTTTAATTTTCAAGAACTTTTCATCAAATTTTCTACAAAAGGAAAGGAAGTTGAATTAAGGGGTATTGCAGGGAAACCAGGAAAGATAATCAGCTCTAATAGTATGACAAAGCTTCTAAAAAAGGAGCAAAGAGGTGTAATTGCACAATTATGCTCGCTAGATGTTTCCACATCGGAATCATCTATTTCTCCAGATCTCCAAAAAGTCCTGGACAATCATTCCAAGGTATTTGAGACTCCCAAAGGTCTCCCACCTATGCGTGATCATGATCATGCTATTCATCTGATTCCAGGAAGTGTTCCTCCAAACATCAGGCCGTACAGATATCCCTATGTCCAAAAGAGTGAAATTGAACGTATGGTTGCAAAAATGCTAGAGGCTGGTATAATTCAACCGAGTCAAAGTTCTTTCTCTGCTCCAGTAGTATTGGTGCACAAGAAGGATGGATCATGGCGCATGTGTCCAGATTATAGGGAGCTCAACAAGCTCACTATTAAAGATAAGTTCCCCATTCCTGTCATTGATGAATTACTGGATGAATTGCATGGATCAATTTACTTCACCAAGTTGGATCTTCATTCAGGATATCATCAAATCAGAATGAAGACTGAAGACATTCCGAAAAGAACATTTAGAACTCATGAGGGTCATTATGAATTTTTGGTCATGCCTTTTGGCCTTACCAATGCACCTTCAACATTTCAAGGTTTGATGAATTCAATTTTCAAACCATTCCTTAGAAAATTTGTGTTAGTATTTTTTGATGATATACTAATCTACAACAAGTCTTGGAAGGATCATGTTGAACATGTTGACATGGTGCTACAACTATTGAAGGAGAAACAATTATATGCAAAAAGATCCAAATGTTTCTTTGGAGTCCAAGAGGTGGAATATTTGGGTCATATTGTATCTCATGAAGGAGTTAAGGTAGACCCTAGCAAAATTAAAGCCATTAAGGAATGGAAAATCCCCACATCCATAAAGCATCTGCGAGGATTTCTCGGTTGACAGGGTATTATCACAAGTTTGTTAAGAATTATGGGAGAATAGCAGCACCTCTAACAACATTATTGAAGAAAGATGCATTTTCATGGACTCCGGAAGCAACAAAGGCCTTTGAACATCTTAAAGAGGCAATGTGCCAAGCACCGGTCTTAGCTACACCGGACTTCACAAAAACCTTTATTGTGGAATGTGATGCTTCAAGAAATGGAATTGGTGTTGTTCTAATGCAAGATGAAAGACCCATTGCTTTTGAAAGTCGTCCAATCAAGGGAAAGTTTTTAAGCAAAGCTATTTATGAGAAGGAAATGTTGGCAATACTCCATGCACTTAAGAAATGGCGACCCTACCTAATGGGAAGACACTTCAAGGTAAAAATGGATCATGATAGCCTTAAATACTTTTTAGAACAAAGATTATCCTCTGAAGAGCAACAAAAGTGGGTCACAAAGATGTTGGGTTATGACTTTGAAATCATCTACAAAAAAGGGAAGCAAAATGTGGTGGCAGATGCACTCTCAAGAAAGGATGAGGATGTGGAAGCATTGTTGTGCGCCATTTCTATTATCCAACCAGATTGGATAAACGAAGCAAGGGAGGAATGGAAGAATGATGAAGAAGTGTGGGCACTTATTGAAAGTTACAACAAGATTCCAGTACGTCTGGTACATTTAGCTGGCAAAATGATTCGTTATGGTACAAAGATCGCTTATACCTCTGTAAGAATTCCAAGCTAAAACAAAAGATTCTTATGGAATTGCACACTTCTCCCTTAGGAGGGCACTCAGGATTTTTAAAAACTTACCACAAGGTTAAGAAGGAATTTTTTTGGGATGGCCTTAAATCAGATATTCAAAAGTTTGTGGCTGAATGTTTGGTTTGCCAAAAAAATAAAGTTGAAACAATTAAGACACCAGGTCTATTACAACCTTTATCCATTCCAAGCCAACGTTGGGAGGAGGTTTCAATGGATTTTATCACAGGTTTACCCAAGTCTGAGGGAAAGAGTGTCATCATGGTGGTAGTTGACAGACTTACCAAGTATGCACATTTTGTGCATTATCACATCCATTTAAAGCCAGTACAGTTTCTACTGCATTTATGGAAACAATTCAAAAGCTACATGGAAACCCAAAGATTATTGTAAGTGACAGAGATCCCATTTTCACTGGAAATTTTTGGACAAAATTATTTTCTTGTCTTGGTACTCAGTTAGCTCATAGCTCATCTTATCATCCTCAATCTGATGGGCAAACTGAGATAGTAAACAAATGTTTGGAAGGATATCTTCGTTGCTTTGTATCTGATAAACAGACACAATGGGTCAAATGGTTGCCTCTGGCTGAATGGTGGTATAACACTTCCTTCCATACAGCAACAAAAATGACCCCATTTATGGCACTTTATGGGTATCAACCACCATCCATCACATCATATTTAAGAGAAAATTCTAAGGTTCAGGCAGTGGAACATCACATCGAACATCAAAAACAAGTCCTCCAACTCTTAAAGGATAACCTCGTGTTGGCACAGAATAGAATGAAACAACAGGCAGATCAACATCGCAGTGAAAGAAGTTTTGATGTAGGTGATTGGGTATTCCTATGGCTACAACCATATAAGCAAATGTCCCTTAAGCAAGCTAAGAAGGATAATAAATTATCACCAAAGTATTATGGTCCGTACAAGGTGTTGCAAAAGATTGGTACTATGGCATACAAATTGGAGCTTCCTGCAGCTTCTTGATTGCACCTAGTTTTCCATGTTTCATGTTTAAAGAAGGTTATAGGCGACAAGCTCCCAGTTCAAACAATATTGCCAGAACTTGATGAGGAAGGAAAAGTTATATTGGAATTGGAAGCAGTCACAGAAACAAGAAGTCAACAGCTATGAAATTGTTCAATTTCAGAGTATCTTATCAAGTGGAAGAACTTATCCGCTAAAGATTCCACATGGGAGGATGAGAATTTTATGCAGAAATATCCAGAACTACTCAAGCGTTGAGGACAACACTTTTTTGAAGGAGAGGGGCATGTTGGGTCCCTATAATACGAGTTATTACCCCATTATTATTGTAGTTATACCCCTTATTAATATTGTTGTGCCCCTATTGCCCCCATATTGTTATTACTGTGCCCCATAGAATCCCTCTATTGTTATTTTTGTGGCTTTATATTATTATTGTTAGGTTGGCTGGGTTATATTGTGACTCCTTAGACTCCTATATATAGAAAGGAGGTTTTGTCATTTGAATCATCCAAGAATTGTTCATTTATGTAATGTAAAGGAGGTTGCCCCCTCGAAGAGGCTGAATTCTAAGGCATTGATCTATCTTTTCTATCTTTTCTTGAGCTGGTTTCATAACATTCAACTTGCTAGGTTTAGGAACATCTACCACTCTGCTTCTCAATTTGTATTGTTTATGAACCTCATAGACAGTTGCATCATACCCCTCTCTAAAATCAAATGATTCCCCAGATTTGATTTGAAATTGGTTGAAAGTGCGAGCCTCTTGGTCATCTTGGGTTGAAAAGATTTGTTGTTCACTCTTTAGACCCATTAGGTTGATTTGAGTATCCTCTGTTGGCTCACTAGAGGTTGAAGCTTCAGCATAGTTTTCTTGAAATGGAGGTTTGATATTCTAGTCAGGACCAGCTTTCTCGGTGTTAGGATTTCGATTTTTTCTAAAGTTTGGATTTCTAGTGGTGTTACTTGGTTGACCTTCCCAAGAAGATTTCCTTTCAATGGTTTCCACTCTATCACCCAGTCTATCCATTCCTTTGATAATTGCATCTAGTTTTTGCTCAAATGTAGAAGGCTCTTCTTTGAAGGGAGTCCTTCTTTCAGCTCTAACTCGAGCTCTTTTAGAGATCAGATTGGCCTCTACACTAACAGCTATGCTCTACATGTCTTCTAGGCTTGGAGGAGCTCTTTCCCCTAGTTGATATGCCATATTAGAATCAAGTCCATCAGGAAATTTGATCAAGGCTAAGTCAGGTGGAGGTCTAAGGTTTTGAGGGATAACATTGTACACGTTATTGAATCTAGCACAGTAGTATTGGACAGTTTCTTGTGGACCTCTTTTCAAGCTTTCATATTTAGACAGGATATGTAATGGGTCCTTCTTCTTTTCCCATCTGTTCAAAAAGGTTTGGTAAAGGGAATTTGGATCAACAATTGTGTTTACAGCAGGTGCTCTGAACCAGGTCCTTACATCATCGGTCAAACTTTGAACAAAAATTTTCATCCTGACATCATTATCATCAATTTCATAGTTCTCAAAATAGTCCATCATTTTCTTAGTGTGTTGTTGAGCTGTGTAGGTGCCAGTACCATCGAAATATGTAATTTTTCTTTGATAATATTGAGGCATGGCCCTTGGATTTGCAGGCAACTGTAGAGGAGCATATCGGTTTTCCATATTTACAAGTATAAATGGGATAGCTGGAAGCACAGGGATAACAATTGAGATAAACGGAGTGGGTGGAGGAGTGGAAAAGGTGCTTTGAAGTGATGATGGTGAACTAGAAGAAGATGTAGCAACAGTAGGAAGGACCGCTGCTTTTCCAGGAGGCGATTGGGTAAGGTTTTGTTGAAGTATATCAAGGTTTAAATTAGTAGAATTTTCTAGACTTTCTTGTCTTCTAAGGTTCTTAGAGATCAAGTTAGGAGTTTCAAAAATAGCTGGAGGATTTGGATCTGGATTTGATATAGTATAATGGGTTTTCTTCTTTGGAGCTAGCTTCTAGATCTGTTTTCGGTATTTTCTGGAGGTATTTGAAGGACACTGGTTTTGACAATATCTTTAAAGGAAATTATAAATTGTGAGGGTCTTGAATTTTCCTGAAGATCTTTTGAAAACAAGAGGAAACTGATCAAATCTTTTAGACAGTTGTTTAAAGCCTAAAGTTATACTAGAGATTGATTGAAGTAGCTTTTATTTACTCCTGTAATTGCACAGCAAAGACAGTTCCAAAGGCTGCCTGGCTAACTTCAGGCTCCATCTGTAGCTTTAGAAAATAGACAGCAGTAACAAACACAGTCATTCAGCTTCCCCAATGGAGTCGCCAATGATGTTATCACTCAGGTTGTTCCCCAAAAGTAGTGAGAAAGGGAATACGGCCGAGGTAACCACTAACCAATCTTTTAGCTGTAGATTCTAGCCAATCTGCAACCAAAGAGGGCTCTCTCTTTGTGATTTAGCTTTGTTTAGCTATATGTTAGGCTAGTTATGAAGCACAAGTATTTGTTTGAATTTTGGATGGTGACATTCAATAGAACAGTGCTGCAAAGTATGAGAAGTTCAGACCATTGGATTAATGGAGTCAATGAAAATAAACTTTTGGGTATGGTTTCTTTGGAAAAGGAGGAACTATAGAGCAAGATAATTAAACATGGAACAATCTTCAAGCTGGAATAGGATGAAATGGAGTGAGGGAATGAAAGGAAATTAAGAATCTTTCACCATGCTAACAGAGGGAAAATGGATAAATATTGCCAAGAAGAAGTTAAGAATTCCTTAATCATATTCAAAGTGTAAGAACCAGGGAAATAGGAGCAGTTAAGAATTCCTGCCTATGCTAGTCCTGAAGAAAACATAAAAATGATAGGAATTGAACACAGAGTACAGCAAAGTAAATTCTGGGCTATTCTTTTTTCCTGCAATTTAGAACATGATACTTAGATGATATATAAAACACAGATACAGTAAAACAAGAGTTAAAAAGACTTATTGATCCATGAGATAATCCAAGAATTCTGCAACATGGGCTTCTGCCATCAATTCCATAACCAGAGAGTTCATCAGCAAAGCATTCCAGCAATATTTATTCAGAAGAGTTCTCAAATTTACAGCGCAGGTCCAGAATGATATTCACCAACCAACAATACATCTCTAGGGGAGGTATTTATACAAAAAGAGTTACAAAATATCTCATAGAGAAAATATCAAGCAATAACTTTATCCATCTACTTCTTCAAAGGAAGTAAATGACATTGAAAACAGAGCGCAATGAATGTAGGAGTAAATTCCGCCGTACTGGCTGCCTTAGGTGGTTAGATATATTTGAATTTTTCACTCAACAAGTTGGCTGGTAGCTGTCTCTTTATTTTGCATTCCTGCATTGCTATCCCGGTCCTTTCATCTGCGCCTGATTCCACTTTAATGCATTTTGGTGTGACTTCCTTCCTCTGTTGTTTTCATTTTTATGATATGTGGCACGTGCATTGAATTTGATTAAATGCAGATGATCAAAGAGACTTAACACTACATTGGTAGAACCTCTAACATGATCTACCACCATTGGTCTGTTGGCAATTGGTGTCTTTGTAGTTTTGCCAATATTTCATCAGCTTCGGTATACCTGTAGAAATTGGGCTGGATTTCAAAAAGATGTGATACTTCATGCTCAATATAGAACAGATTCTCCAACTTATCATATAAGCTATGTCTAGATGGAGGTACTATGTCTTCTAAAGTGCTTGATAATGCTGTGATCTGATTGGTAACATATGTATTCACCCCGTGAGCATATTGTTCATGTGTCAACAGTCTCCGACTACTGGTTAACAAACTAGGTAGACCCTTTTGCTGCAAGACTGTAAATTTTTTTGTAAAAGCATTTATTTCTATCTTCATTTCTTGACACTTTCTCTCTAGATTTTGTTTAAAATTCCTCATAGTCAGCACCTTTTTAACTGTCAAAATGGTACATGTTCTGTCCCTGATATCTAGAGCTGCGAGTTGTTCTTTGGTATGAGTATTCAAAAAATGAATTAGTCTACTGGCCTGTTCGGGCATGTTTCATAATAATGCTCTGGCCTTTTGAATCTCTACTTGGGCCATTTCTATCAATTCAATTTGCTCATAGATAGTCTGTATTGATGTCCATTGATCAATGATGGACTGGCCAATTTTAGTCGACAAAATTGTTTTGATTTCCAATAGAGGTTTATGAAGAGTGAGATCTTTCTCCAAGGATTTTACCTTATTTTCCAAGGCCTTTACCTCTCTTTTTTTTTCAGCCACAGTTATTTTAGATTTATCATAGCTTACCTCTAACTTGGCCAGTTTTTCTTTGGCTTCCTTCAGTTATGCCATTTGGAGTTCTAATTCTTTTATTTCCTTCATCATCTTTTCCATGCTCATGTTGGTATCTGGTACTGTTGTTGTTGCTGCTAAAGTATCTGCGACTGATGTACCTGTTGCTAGGACAGTAGGAGGTACAGCTGTTGTGGTTGTAGGAGGAGCTGTTTCTGGTTGCTGGGAGGTCAACACTCCCCGCTTCTCTTTCATTGCTTTCTCCAATGCCTGCTCTGTTTCTGTTAATATCTCATTCATCCTCATCAGTAAACCCATCATATCCTCCTCTGCTTTCTGCTATGCAACTCTTTTGTTTTGTGGATGCATTGTAATCGACAGCTTTAATTGCTTTTTGAGGGTTGCAATGTCTTCCTCCTTCTTTCTTATTAATGCTTGGATGCCTTTGGGATCCTTGGGATCATGTCCTGGTTCTATAATAATTTCTTCTAAGGATTTAATTATGTTATCCTTAGCCAAAGAAGAAGCCTTTTCCAATTCCAATTAGGCAGAAGTATTATGTAATGAATTTTGCAATTTTTGAGCTAATAATGCTTTGTCTACCAAGGTGGACTACACCATTTCTCCGGTTTGTTTATGTAATTCAATCTGGTCCATTGGGTGGATGTCTTTAGTGAGAACTTCCAGATTGGTCCTAATATAATCATCAGCTGACTGTGGCTATTGCATTATGGGCTTGAAGTGACTAAGGGTCATTTTTCCTTCTTGTCTATCGTATGTTGCCATTAACCTTTGTTGATTTGTGGGGGCCATTCTCAACAATTTATTATAAAGTTGGACCCTTACTGGCTCATTTCTAGCCTTTATTTTAGTAAATGCTTTCTTGATATCTGAGCCTTGCTTGCTCTGTTGTTTGCTTTGTGGCCTGGTGAATGTAACCTCCACACCACGCTGCCTCTCTAGCTCTTGCTGATATGAGCTAGTTGATGTTTCCAAAATTGGAGGAGTCTGTTGTTCAGTTCTTCCCTCACCTCTCAGGTTGCCTGTTGTCTCTTCCAAGAGTTCCTCTTCAGAGTAAGGATTTAACCTTTGCCTCTTTTCCCCTTGTTGTTCTGCTGGTCCACTTGCAGGTCTGTCTGCTTTCCTGTCTCTTTTCTTGCCTCTTTCCTCATTAAGAGGAGTTTGTAGTACAGGGATTTCAGGTACCTTTGTTTGTGTTGAAGGACCTTGCCCCTGGCTTTGTTCCTTTGATGTATCTGGCTGGTATTCCATTATATCTTGCTGCTCAGAATGCAACAATTCTTGGCCTTTGGATGTCGCTGCAGGTGGAGTACTTTCTTGGGCAGGTTGTTGTGAAGTTGTAGCAGATGATGTGCCCGCTTCAATGTGTTGAGGCAATTTGAAAGGGACCTGTCCAAAAGAATCCAGGTCAAGTGTTTATTCAAGCTCTTTCATTGCTTTTTCCAATTTATCCTCCTCAGTAATCTCTTCTACTAATGTGCCTTCTACCCATTCTTGTTGGTTAGCATATTGTTGAATTTCAGGGATTTTGTGGTGAGCATATCCTGTAAGCTTGTTTTTGACTTTTCTATAACTTATGAAATGTTAAGGGTCATATGGTGCCCAATAAAAGCTTTGTTTCAGCATAAGTTGATCCCTTAAAATTTTATCTGCCTCCTCCCAGGCTTCCCTTTTGTTGAAGATAAAAGGGCCCAATTGATTTCTTATCTTGAGTCGTGCCTTCTTCCTAGCACCATCGAAATGAGTCAAATCTTAACTAATAAATTGCCTAAAGTATTCCAGGGTGAACAATTGTTGGAAATAATACTGAGAGGGGGGGTGAATCAGTATTATTAAGTTCTTTTAATAAATCTTCCTTATTTATTCTTTGAATTATTTTTGCATGTCAGTACCATAAAATAATGAGCATGAACAAAGAAAATAGATAGTCACACCAAAGAACACAAGATGTAAGGTGGAAACCCATTGTGGGTGAAAACCACCTGCTGCAATATGTCTCTATCTTCTTTCAAATTAGAAACTCTTTTTACAATGGTTTTGTACTGGTGCAGTCCTTTACCAGTACACAGGCTGCAACCTGCAGAGAGAGCTACAACTCTCTCTCGTTTTCCAGTCTCTCCTGGAAGGGAGCTACAACCCCCTACTTCTTTTCTCTCAAGGACCGCTTTTCATAAATTTTCAAACTGGATCCATAAACATCAAGAGATCAACAAGTACAAGTAAATCACCCAGTCAAGTACAACAACTAGATCCACAATAACAGAAAACTAAACCCAGAACACCTTATCAACAGAAAAATTCAGCCAACAAAAGATCTTAAGACAGATACGCAGTTTTTCTTTCTCTGGCCTACGATCGTACGCACTGCACCTTCTACTCCCCTGCATATACCCGCAGAGACCCTTCTGCCGCACTACGTACCCACGCACTGTTTCTTCAATCACGCTGCGTAATGTTACTGTAGGCACGCACCCAGAGATATTATCGCGCCGCGTACTGCTACTGCAGCCACGCACCCACAGATGCTATCGCGCTGCATACCCATGCACCTGCGGCTTCTGAAGCGCCGCGTACTTTCCCTGTGCCTACGCACCTGAACCTCTGTCGCGCTGCGTACCCACGCACTGCGCCTTCTTCTGCTCTGCGTACCCACGCACTTCTCCTTTTTCTGCTCTGCGTACCCACGCACTTGCACTGTTAATCACCTACATACTTCTGGTTAGGGCTGAATTGGCAGTTCCACCAGTGTGCCACAGATAGTCAGATGCTCAGATCTGTTCATGCGCTTGAGAGATCACCCTTCACAGATTCGCTTTCAACTTCACTTTTATATAGATCAAGCTTTTAAAACAATAACCCAATATTTCAGATCTTAAGATATTCAATTTTGCAAAAAGATACTTGGCCAAGTGATCCCCTTTGCTTTATATAGGCAAGCTCTTCCTAAAATCATGGATCAATACCATAGATAACCAATACAAGGGGCCCAAAAACATGGGGCTCAATAATAATAATAATATAAAACGATACCACGGGCCAAAACCATAGAATCAAGAACGGCGGGCTAAATACCACGAGCCAAACATAAGAAACCCCACGTGAACGCGCTTCTCTGCCTTGAAGTAAGTGAACTGGGGGTACGCACCTTCTGAACGGGTGACCTGCGTGTGTGGCCGCAGTCCCTTCATGGTGTACCTGCGTGTACGCATATTCTGAACTATTCTCCTGCGTACCTCTTAATTTTCAACATTTTGAGAGCTTGATCAGAGCATTGCCACTTGAGGGTGTTGCCATCAAGTACAACATCTGTAACATAGAGCCATATCAGAATCATAATGCCAACAATCTCCCCCTTTGGACTTGATGGCAACCTCAAAAATCTTCAACATCATTCTCCTCCTTTGACATCAAGGGCAAAGGGTTATGCTCCCCCTAAGAACATGCTCCCCCTGAATATGAACCAGATCTGCAATGAAGAACCATAATCCACCAAACACCATAAGAGATAGAGACATATTGCAGCAATAGTCAGACCAGCATCCATGATCTCCTTCTGTACATCCTCCATAATGCCAACAATGCATTATATGCTCCCCCTGAACCTGTGCCATTCGATCTTCAACCAATCCTCAACCCAGCACATGTAACCATCAGAAGAGATTCAACAAGATGATGCATCAACAACCCCCAGCTTTTGCCTAAGGTATTCAAAGGTCTCCCTGGGCAAAGGTTTGGTGAGTATATCAGCAACTTGTTCCTTAGAAGGAACATACTCCAACTTGAACTTTTGTTCAAGTACTTGTTCCCGGAGAAAATGATACTTGATCGGTATGTGCTTGGTCTTTGAATGCATGACTGGGTTCTTTGAAATACTGATTGCACTTGTGTTGTCACATAAGATGGGGATAGGTGGTGTACAAGTGATTTGAAGGTCCTGTAAGGTCTGCATCATGCAAAGGAGTTGAGTGCAGCAAGATGCAGCAACAACATATTCTGCTTCAGTTGTAGACAAGGCAATCGAACTCTGTTTCTTGCTGAACCAAGATACCAATCTGGAACCCATAAAGAACGCACCACTACTTGTGCTCTTCCTGTCATCCACGCTTCTTGCCCAATCTGCATCTATATAAGCATGAAGTGTGAGATCTGTATCTATAGGATACCATAAGCCATAATTTTGAGTCCCTTGAAGATATTTAAAGATTCTCTTCACCGCCTGAAGATGAGTTTCCTTCGGATTTTCTTGAAATCTTCCAACTATTCCCACTGCATGCATGATGTCTGGTCGGGTACCTATCAAATAAAGTAGACTTCCAATCATAGATCTGTAGGTTGGTTGATGCACTGCTGCTGATTCATCATTTGCACTGAGGCTACATCCTGTGACCATGGGTGTACATACTAGTTTTGCATCTTCCATGCCATATTTCTTCAAAATCTGCTTGAGATACTTGGTTTGAGACAAAATGATCCCTCCTTCTTTTTGTTGGATTTGCAAACCAAGAAAATATGTCAGTTCTCCCAGCAAGGACATTTCGAATTCTTTCTGCATCACCAAGACAAAGCTTTGACTCATAGCTTCTTCATTGCTGCCAAATATAATGTCATCTACATACACAACAAGTATCAGCAATTTGTCATTTTCAACTTTTATATAAAGATTGTTGTCTGCTGATCCTTTTGAAAAACCTTGTTGATGAAGATATTTGTCCAAACAATAGTACCAAGCCCTTGGAGCTTGTTTGAGGCCATAGAGAGCCTTTTTCAATCTGCATACAAGATTTGGATCATTTCCAAGAATGAAACCATCTAGCTGCTCAATGTATACTTCTTCTTCCAAGTCTCCATTCAGAAAGGCTGATTTCACGTCCATTTGAAATACTTTGAAGTTTTTAAAGCTTGAGAGAGCAAGGAACATTCGGATGGCCTCAAGTCTTGCAACATGAGCAAAAGTTTCTTCAAAATCTATTCCTTCTTGCTGCGCATACCCTTTACAAACAAGTCTGGACTTGTTTCTAATTACTTCTCCATTTTCATTCAATTTATTTTTGAAGACCCATTTTGTTCCTATAACATTCTTATCCTTTGGTCTAGGAACTACCTCCCAAGTGTTGTTCTTTTCGATCTGCTCAAGTTCTTCATCCATTGCTTTGACCCAAAATTCATCTTTGCATGCCTCTTTCACATTTTGTGGTTCAGTGGAAGAGAGTAATGCTAAATAGCTTGAAGCTTCTGCAATTGTTCTTCTTGTTTGTACACCTGCTTCTTTCTGTCCCAAAATCTGAGATTCTGGATGATTCTTCTGAACATATCTGGATGGAGTCTTCTCTTCTATCCTTATCTGCTCCTCTGGTTCTTCTTGAGGTTCTTCTTCTTCATCATTCTGTCTTTGAGGATGGCCTTCATCTTCTTCGATATCTTCATGATTTACTTGCCTAGGAATGTATCCCTTCTCATCAACCACTACATCACTGCTGTCAACAATTCTTCCAAGTCTTTTATTATAGCACTTGTATGCTTTGCTGTGTGGAGAATAACCAAGAAGGATGCCTTCATCTGCTCTAGGTTCAAGTTTGCCAAGTTGCTCATTAGTATTTTTAATATAGCATTTGCTCCCAAAGATTTTGAAGTGCTTTACCGAAGGAGTCTCACCATACCAGAGCTCATGAGGGGTTTGAGTGCTGTTCACTCGGACATTTGTTTTGTTGAGAATAATAACCGCAGCATGTGCTGCTTCACCCCAGAAAGTTGCGGGAGTTCCAGACTCATCAAGCATAGCACGAGCCATTTGTTGGACAGTTCTGTTCATTCTTTCCACCACTCCATTTTGCTGAGGAGTTCTAGCTGTAGAGAATTCTCTTCTTATCCCATGTTCTTCACAGAAATCGAAAAATTCATTTGAGGTAAACTCCCCACCTCTGTCGGATCTAAGGCACTTAATTTTGTATCCTGATTCATTTTCAACCAAGGCTTTAAAGGATTTGAATTTTTCGAATGCTTCATCTTTGTGCTTCATAAGTCCTAACCAGACAAACCTGGAGAAATCGTCAATGAATAATATCAAGTATTCTTCTCCTCGAGGTGTCCTTTTCCTGAATGGACCACATGTATCTGTATGTAATAGCTCAAGAGGCATGCTAGCTGATCCTTCCTTCTCCGGAAAGGTAGTTCTGGTTTGCTTTCCAAACTGATATGATTTGCATATGGTGTTGTCTGGAACTTTGATATCTGGAAGACCACGAACTGCCTGATATTTGCATGCTTTCCTTATTTGTGAAAAGCTTAGATGCCCCAACCTCCGGTGCCATAACCAGTGCTCATAATCCTTGCTCAGATAGCATTGTTGTTGTCCTTCTTCAAATATGTATAGATTATTTGGAGTTCTTTTACCTTTGATCATTGTTTTACCTGTATCAAGATCACGAACAAGACATCCATTTGATCTGAATATCACCTCGGTTCTTTGATCACACATCTGGCTGACACTTAGAAGATTATGTTTCAATCCATCAACATTCAAAACATTTCCAGCTTTGACCTTTTCTTTTAATTGAGCAGTGCCTTTTCCTTTTATAGTTGTAGGAGTATCATTTCCAAAAGAAACTTTCTTTCCTTTTTCTAGAGCAGAATATGATTCAAGTTTTCTTTATCACCTGTCATATGCTTCGAACATCCACTGTCAATGTACCATAGATTTTCCTGTCCCTCTGCATAAAATGCTATCCCACATCTTTCTGTTTGTGGTTCCTTTATTCTCCATGTTTTGGTGCTTGAGGCTTGTTCCTTTGTCTGCTGAAACCTGCTCCTGCATTCAGAATCTTCATGACCAAAGTTATTGCAAATAGAACATTCAACTTCATTTTCAAGAACCGAAAAGTTGTTATAGGTCCTTTTTGTAATCCCGGTCATACTTCTTTGTTTTTGAGCTTCTCTAGTCATGATCGTTTTATATGCAACACATTGAGCTGCTTTGTGACCAAAGTTATGGCAAGAAAAGCATTGTCCATTGAAGAAATTTCTGCGGTTATCAAATCTTCCGGCCAAACGATTGTAATTTCTATTGTCATTCATTCTTGAAGCAAATTGAGAGGATTTTACCTGTGGCTGGTTGTAGCTTTTGTTCATCCTTAAGACAGATTGCCCCTGATTTGCCTGATAGTCTTTGTTTGTAATTGGTCCCTTCTTTACTTGGTGATCTCCATTGTGCTTTTGCTCATTCCTTCTTACTGCATCAAGATAACTCTTTGAGGTGGATGCTTGAGAAGTTTCTCCATTATAGTCCAGACCGGTCTTGTTTAGAGGAGAGCGCTGTACATTGATGATCTCATCCAGAGTTTCAGATCCTTTGACAAACTTAAGATTAATAGCCTTTGTTTTCTCAATCTCTTTTCTAAGACCAACAATTTCACCTTCTAACTTTTCAAGATATTTTTCTTTTTCATCAATTTGAAGTTGTAGAGTATCAATGATCCTATTCTTTTCCTCTATACATGTCTTGAGTCTAGAAATTTCTTCACAAAAGCTATCCACATCTATAGCATCCATGTAATCATCATCTTCAAATGCCATTAAGAGTTTATAGTCATTACCTCGTTCATCTTCGTCACTATTTAATAGACCATCACTATCTTCATGAGTGTAGTAGCTTTTCTTATTTGCAATCTGTTTCTTGTTCCATCTAGCAGGTTCCTTTCCTTTATCCTTATGAGGACATTTTGCAGCATAATGACCTACTCTTCCACAAGCAAAGCATTTAAAAGGTAACTTACCTCTGAATCTTCCAGTTCCCCTTTGAAGATTTCTAACAAAATTTGATTCTTCTTCTTCTTCTTCTGGCACGTGACTTGCTTCATAATAGTCTCCTTTGCCTGAAGCCTTGAAAGCAGCTTCTCTTTTGTCTGATGGACCTCCCTTTCTCATTTCATAAGCAGTTAGAATTCCGTGTAGCTGAGACATAGTAAGAATTCGTATATTTTCCTTTTCTTCTATTCCAGTACTTTAGATTCAAACTTGGGGGACAATGATCTTAGAACTTTTTCAACCACAATAGCCTCTTTTATTTCTTCACCCAAGTTTTTCATGCAATTAACAATCTCATCTACCCAAAGGAAATAGTTAGCCACACTTTCATCATTATACATTCTGAGATTCTCATACTGAATCCTGAGGGTTTGAAGTTTAGCACGCTTTATCTGTTCATCTCCTTCGTAGCTCAAGACAATCTTGTCCCATATTTCTTTTGCGGATTTATATTGCATAACCTTCACGAATTCTGTTTGAGATAAGCATCCCAGCAGAGTATTGACTGCTTTAGCATTTGTTTCATATTTCTTCTTTTCGGCCGTATCTGTAGGAGTAGCTGAAGGAAAAGTATAGCCTGTATCTATGATATCCCAAACTTCTGTACCAAGAGATTGAAGATAGGCAGTAACTCTTACTTTCCAATAATTGAAGTTTGTCCCATCAAAAATTGGTGGCCTAATTGATGCTTCCCTCTCGTAGTTGCTCATGATGAATGATCTTCCTTCAAGCGATCAAGCTTCTCTGAAGGACCTGCTTTGATACCAATTGTTGGAAATAATACTGAGAGGGGGGGTGAATCAGTATTATTAAGTTCTTTTAATAAATCTTCCTTATTTATTCTTTGAATTATTTTTGCATGTCAGTACCATAAAATAATGAGCATGAACAAAGAAAACAGATAGTCACACCAAAGAACACAAGATGTAAGGTGGAAACCCAATGTGGGTGAAAACCACCTGCTGCAATATGTCTCTATCTTCTTTCAAATTAGAAACCCTTTTTACAATGGTTTTGTACTGGTGCAGTCCTTTACCAGTACGCAGGCTGCAACCTGCAGAGAGCTACAACTCTCTCTCGTTTTCCAGTCTCTCCTGGAAGGGAGCTACAACCCCCTACTTCTTTTCTTTCAAGGACCACTTTTCATAAATTTTCAAACTGGATCCATAAACATCAAGAGATCAACAAGTACAAGTAAATCACCCAGTCAACTGCAGCAACCAGATCCACAATAACAGAAAACTAAACCCAGAACACCTTATCAACAGAAAAATTCAGTCAACAAAAGATCTTAAGACAGATACGCAGTTTTTCTTTCTCTGGCCTGCGATCGTACGCACTTCACCTTCTGCTCCCCTGCGTATACCCGCAGAGACCCTTCTGCCGCACTACGTACCCACGCACTGTTTCTTCAATCACGCTGCGTACTGTTACTGTAGGCACGCACCCAGAGATACTATCGCGTCGCGTACTGCTACTGCAGCCACGCACCCACAGATGCTATCACGCCGCGTACCCACGCACCTACGGCTTCTGAAGCGCCGCGTATTTTCCCTATGCCTACGCACCTGAACCTCTGTCGCGGTGCGTACCCATGCACTGCGCCTTCTTCTGCTCTGCGTACCCACGCACTTCTCCTTTTTCTGCTCTGCGTACCCACGCACTTGCACTGTTAATCACCTGCGTACTTCTGGTTAGGGCCGAATTGGCAGTTCCACCAGTGTGCCACAGATAGTCAGATGCTCAGATCTGTTCATGCGCTCGAGAGATCACCCTTCACAGATTCGCTTTCAACTTCACTTTTATATAGATCAAGCTTTTAAAACAATAACCCAATATTTCAGATCTTAAGATATTCAATTTTTCAAAAAGATACTTGGCCAAGTGATCCCCTTTGCTTTATATAGGCAAGCTCTTCCTAAAATCATGGATCAATACCATAGATAACAAATCCAAGGGCCCAGAAACGATACCACGGGCCAAAACCATAGAATCAAGAACGGCGGGCTAAATACCACGAGCCAAACATAAGAAACCCCACGTGAACACGCTTCTCTGCCTTGAAGTAAGTGAACTGGGGGTACGCACCTTCTGAACGGGTGACCTGCGTGTGTGGTCGCAGTCCCTTCACGGTGTACCTGCGTGTACACATCTTCTGAACTATTCTCCTACGTACCTCTTAATTTTCAACATTTTGAGAGCTTGATCAGAGCATTGCCACTTGAGGGTGTTGCCATCAAGTACAACATCTGTAACATAGAGCCATATCAAAATCATAATGCCAACAACAATCTCATAGGAACATACTTTGGCAGCTTGTAGGGGGATAATTCATAGCCACAAATCCTGATCACTGTGTGATTCTGGTAAGAGTACCAGTCACCAATACTGTAGTCTTTTGAGAGATGCAAAATTTTCTGCATCTTAGCAGAGAGGCTGGCACGAGGAGTTATAAATAATAGAGAAGTAGCTGGATATATGAACAGGTCAATAAACTCATAGTATGTATAAGGAGAGTTATGGACTTCATGGAATACTTAGGTCTAGAAAATTACAAACCTCCTTTCTCCCTTAAGATCCAACATTCAAAGAGGAATTTGGAAACTATCAGGTTGATTGTACAACAGCAAATGGTATATGTATGATGTGTATTTGAATACTCCTTCTCTGTCCAAGCTCATGAATTGCTCATGGATTTTATTGGCTATGAAGGTGGCGTAATCATATTGGACAGCAGGGGGTTGTCCTGGAGTATGGACATCAACACTAAGATAGTTTCATCAATATACTCACTGGTTTTGAAGCCCAATATATAGGAAATCATATCAGTAATAAATATTCCAGCTTCATTGAACCAAACCTAATTAAAAGGAGGTGGTTGCCTGGGCTGGCGATCTGGTCTCATGAATAATTGAGCTATTCTGGTTATCTCTGTACTGGACAGTCTAGCACCTTGATCAAGCAAGAATTCCATGGTGAGAGGAGCTAGAGGTTGAGTTGGATTAAAGTGCAGCATCTCATTTATGGATTGAGGAGTAATATAGAAAAGGACAGTCCCAGATGGAGCCATAACTGCTCTTTGTGTGGGGTCATAATTTGCACAACACAAATGGATGAGATCAGGCAGCACATTTACTGAAGGGAGATAGTAGATGGGCATGTTGGACTCCCAAATTCCAAAGACATCAGTATTGCTTCTGTAGCTATTCCTAATTTCACAAAAATCTTGTTGGTGAGGCTTGTCACCTACCATATCTTTAATTTGGAAATCCCTGTTAGCTAGGGGCATCCATTCCAATTCTTTATGTGGTGCATTTAAGGGGGCAACATTTAGGGCCACTGGAGCCTCCATTTCCAAGTTATTTTATGGATTTTTTAATTGGGGTTAGGGCTTTTGCACCAACAGTAGGGTAAAATGACAATTTGGTCTCCAAGCTTAAATACAGCTTGATGGGCGAATTTGTAGAGGGAAACACAGTTCACAGGATTTCTTTGGAAAAAATGGGTAAAGCAGTGACTATAATGCAGAGGTGTAGAGGCAGCACTGTGATTTCAATTCGAATTCTGGTTATCCGGGTGATTTTTACAGAAAAACTTGGAAAAACAGGGTTTATGAGTGGGTTTCGGGTAAATACCTGTTTTATGGACGCCTGGTGCGAAATGTGGGTGGCGGACCGAGCTGAGGAGCCAAGCTGTGGAGCGAATTTCACTGGGTGGCGGACTGTTCAGCGAAAATGGTGTTTTGAACGTTAAAAACCATGCAAACATCACACAGAAGAAACAAAGCGAAATAAACGAAAAACGACGTTTAACGACTTTTTAACAAAATTTTTTATTTTGGCGGGTTTTTGGCGCGCTTTGGTTAGGTGACATCAGCATAACGTCATATTTGTTGGGTAGCAGGGGTATGGAAGCTGACTTGGCGCTGATGTGGCAGACACAACGGATGATACATTGGTGAGGTGGCACGACGTGGGTGTTGACATGGGCGATGACATCAGCGGCGGGAAAGGAGGGCGGTTTATGGTTTTATCACACCACTTATTGAATAGTGGCGGTTTTGGGCGGAGCAGACGTGATAAACCGTGGAGGCGACGCGTGGACTTTGTACGACAGCAAAACCGCCAATCTCCCAGAGCCTAACTTTCGGTCATCGGGGGGGTCGCGATATGCATACGAGTCGTTGGATCTACGTGGTATGATCCAACGGTAGGCGGAAAATGAAACATGGCAGAGGGCTAGAGTATGGGACCCGCGTTAATTTTTAATGTTTTATAATGTTTCTGCGGGGTTTTAAACTTTGGTTTATTGGGGTTTTGCAGGTGTGGTTATTTATTTAATTAGGTGTTAGATAAATCCCATGGTTTGTGTATGCAGAGGGGTTATTATAAGGTTCCAAGTGAACCTATAATTCCTGAAATACTATGGTTTATGGATATAATTGCCGGGGCGGGGAGCATCTAAATATTTGGGGGTTTTTATGTATATTTTTGTAAAATAGGGGTGGGGAAAGATTATATAGGGGCTATACAGTAAAGTTAATTTGTTAATATGGTTTTATGAATGGAGAACGCTAAGTTTATAAGGTAAAAACTTAGGTTTTTAGGGAAATGAAAGGGAAATGAAAGGATTTTGTTACACAAGAAATGTGGCTTGTTTTGGCTAAGTAAACACAGAGTTCCACTTAGTATTTTTCATGAAATGAAGTGAACTAGGACCACTAAGCAGATCCCAATGTCCTTGAAGGGATGTTAGTAAATGATTTTTGGAGAAATGAGAAGGGAAATTAGTCATGCTCCAAATGTTTTGCAGCCGCTTTTCCATGGTACCTGTGATAGCCATGAGATAGATCATAAAAAAGACAAAACTGTTCATGAACTTGCTTCTGCAACATCCAACTGCCTATCCAGCCTAATACACCTAACATTTTTTCTTCTTTCTCCTTGGGTGCATTTAAGCTAGCAAACCCTTTCTCTCTTGTTTTCTTTTAACTGCCCTTATATCTAAGTCTACCCTTATGTCTTCCAGGGGCTTAGATTTAACTGTTGAGCACCCTTGGTTCTCTATCTAACTACTGATCTGCCAAGTCTAAACTGTTTGAACAGACCTTATTCTCTAATGCTAAAACAAGAAATTCAAACATGGACTGGCCAAGATTGAGCTGTTTGTCCATCCATCAAGTGTGACAGAAGTAACTGATTGCATATTTTAAACTTCTTTGCAAAAATAGGATAGTAGTGGCATTTTGACTAGCACACTTTCTTGGTCTTTCTTTGGGGTTCATTTTCTTTGCTTTTTGACCAATTCATTCTTTTTTCCCTTTGATGTTTCTTTTAGGGTATACCCTCTTTACATTTTTTAAATTTTTTGGTTTTTTGAAAATATGGAATCTTTGCAGCATGGAAAGGATGATCATATTTGGCATTTCCACAGTCAATCATGAAATATGACACCTATCGGTATAGGAACCTAACATCTTCAAGAGAATAATCAACAAAACGAAGAAAATATGAACTTCATGGAAGAAGATGTTATGAAACCAGCTCAAGAAAAGATAGAAAAGATAGATCAACGCCTTAGAATTTAGCCTTTTCGAGGGGACAACCTCCTTTACATTACATAAATGAACAATTCTTGGATGATACAAATGAAAAGACCTCCTTTCTATATATAGGAGTCTAAGTGGTCATAACATAATCAGAGCCGACATAACAATAATAATGTAAGGGCACAATAATAACAATAGTGGGCTTCTATGGGGCACAATAGTAACGATATGGGCACTACGTGGGTACATCAATATAATAAGTGGGTTGTACTAATAAGAATAAGGGGTTACACTAGTAGTATAGGGGCCTAACATGCCCATCTCATTCAAAAAAGCATTGTCCTCAACACTTGAGTAGTTCTTGATGCTTCTGTATAAAATTATTGTCCTCCCATGTGGTATATTCAGCAGGTAAGTTCTTCCACTTGATGAGATACTCTGAAATTGATTGATTTCATAGCTGTCGAGTTCTTGTTTCTGTGACTGCTCTAGGTTCCAATATGATTTTTCCTTCCTCTTCAATTTTTGGCAATATTGTTTGAATTGGGATCTTTTGCAACTTTTGAATAAGTGGCCATACTTCTTCATCCTTCTTCCATTCATCCCTTGCTTTGTTTATCCAATCTAGTTGGATAATAGAAATAGCACAAAACAATGCTTCCACCTCCTCATCCTTGAAGAGTCTTCCCATTCGGTAAGGTCGCCATTTTTTAAGTGCATGTAGTATTGCCAACATTTCCTTCTCATAAATAGCTTGCTTGAGATGTAGCAGTAAAAATACCCAATCACCTACATCAAAACATTTTTCACTACGATGTTGATCTACCTATTGTTTCGTTTGATTTTGCACCGAAGTGGTGTTATCCTTTAAAATTTGGAGAACTTGTTGTTGATGCTCGATGTGATCTTTCACCGCTTGAACCTTTTTCTTCTTGATATGTCCTTCTATCTCTAGAGTTTGAGGAGTGGTAATTTCTTCCAATCCTTTACAAGATATGGTCGGATTCATTTCTTGATGCTCGATGTGATCTTTCACTTCTTGAACATTTTTCTTCTTGATATGTCCTTCTATCTTGATAGTTTGAGGAGTGGTAATTTTGACCAATGAATTACAAGATATGGCTGGATTCATTTCTTCTTTCTGTGGGGTGGGGTCCTGGTGTATATCTTCTTCTTTTGATGTTTCTTGATCCTTTTCTTCCTCCTCTTCATATTCTATGTAAAATAATTTCTTCTCAGCACACTTATGACCTTTAGTGCATTTGCTATCACAATTGTAACAAAGCCCTTTTTCTCTTTTTTATTCCAATTGTTGTGGTGTAACCCTTGTAGGTTGTGGAAGGCTAGGAGAAACAAAACTTCCATCTTTATAGTTGTGAGGAGTATGCTTCCTGGTTTCCATAATTTTTCTTTCCACTATGTCACAAAGCCCTTTTACTCTTTCCAATTGTTGTGGTGTTGCACTAAAGAAGGTGTTGCTCTTTGTATCCTCATAATGTGCTATCATTTCCTTTGTGAAAATTGACCATGTAACAAGTTATTTAGGAGAACAAAACCCTTCATACCATAAAAATTGATCTTGTTCTAAATATGAAGATTCAATACATACCTTTTGTAACAGTGGTACACCATGTAGATCAAAATATTGCTCCATCTGAAGTATCCAATTTACCGGATCCTTGCCATCAAACTTCCTCATCTTGCTTTTTCTTGATTTTAGGAGCTCGATCTTGAAACAACTGTAACTCTGTACTTTCAGATCTTTAAATTCTAAAATTGTGAACTGTGGTAGCCCTCTGTGTCCTCTTTCCAATGCCACCAGTTTTATCCAAATTGGATTCTCCAAGAAAGAGTTATGAACAATCTCCCACAATGACTTGATTATAGACTAGTTCAGTAATGCAAACTTGTACGACGTGCCACGAGTCACTGTTTCAACATTTGGCTCTAAAAAATTTCTAAAAGAAACTATAGTATGTCCTTTTTCTATAACTTCTTACGAAATTTCAATCCGATGCTTAGAGAGAAAGTTATGACGATTTTCCCCAGGTCACCTGTTTGGAATGTAATTCAGGAGTCTGCAAAAATACCGACTTCCTCAGGTAATATCTCCGCAAATATAGTGTTAAAAGCTCTGAAATTAGGACCCGAGATTCAGCACGATGTCTTCTCAAATGGGTTTTTTTTTACCTTCTGGAATGTCGCAGAAACAAAATTATAGCAAAAATTCCACGATGACTTGTTTGGAGCAGCGAAACCCTAGAATCCAAAGCTCTGATACCAAATGTTATGAAACTAGCTCAAGAAAAGATAGAAAAGATAGATCAACGCCTTAGAATTCAACCTCTTCGAGGGGGAGACCTCCTTTACATTACATAAATGAACAATTCTTGGATGATAGAAATGAAAATACCTCCTTTCTATATATAGGAGTCTAAGTGGTCATAACATAATCAGAGCCGACATAACAATAATAATTTAAGGGCACAATAATAATAATAGTGGGCTTCTATGGGGCACAATAGTAACAATATGGGCACTACATGGGTACATCAATATAATAAGTGGGTTGTACTAATAAAAATAAGGGGTTACACTAGTAGTATAGGGGACTAACAGAAGAAGACATCCATGATCCAAATTAGCAAGTGGACCAGGGGCATCAAAATTATATTGACATATGGTTCTAGACAATCAGTAATTTGCAGCCACACACTCTTCTTAAAAAATTCCTAATCTCATCTTAATCAAAGCATTTGGTCTTTGAAATTCAGGTACATGTCAAAGCATATATTTCAAGCCTACACATCAGTTTATATGTCATCTTGTTGTGCACATGGCTCCATTAGCAATATTCTTATACTTGAAAGTGATTTTGTTTTTCAAGTAGAGTAGGATAGAAAAAAAGAAAAAGGAAAATAAGAGAAAAAATGTAAAATCTAAGGTGAAAAACTCCTTTGAGGCGCTTTATATTGGCTCATTGATTGAAAACCTCTACGATGTGGTCAATGGGTTGGGAAAAAAGAGAAAAAGGAGAAAAAGAGAAGATCCTAAGTGAAAACCTCCTTTGAGGCACCTAGGCAGACCTACTAGTTGAAAACCTTTGAAAACCTCATTGAGGTGACTAGTAGGCCTAGAAGAAAAAAAGAAAAAAATAATATAAAAATATTTTCTCCAGGTATCTCTCTCTCATGAATGCAGGTGCACCCAGCTTCTGCAAACAACAAAAGCAAGTTACCCACCAAAAGAAAAGTTGATCAAAAACCTAGTCAAAGGAATTCAAACTTAGATTTTCTCCTCCTTTTCTCAGATGTTACAGAAGGACTAAGGCCATGCCAATCCATCATCCTCATCTATTTCCACCATCCACTCATTATTCCCAAGCTTTTACCACTCATTTTCCTTTCTCTCCCTAAAATTCTACAGCGAGGCTCTATTTTTCTACGGGAAGTAAAAATACACAAAGCAAAAAATTATTTTTGGCATATTTTGAAAATCGTGCATCAATTTTCCAATTTGTTTCAGGTGCAGATGTATATGGATGATAGTAACATGGCCAAGCAATTTCAAAAAATTTTGATGCACACTTTTTGAGAAATTGACCTCCATCACCTACATCCAGTTTTAAATTTTCTCTATATTCGTGCATCCAATTTCCAAGATGTTTCATGGGGAGATGTATACAGAAGATGATAACATGCCCAAGCAATTTCAGCAAATTCCAGTGCACGGTTTTTGAGAAATTGACCCCTATATCCTACAACCATTTTTATTTTTTCTCGAGATTCATGCATCCATTGGCCAAGATTTTTTTACGGGGAGGTGCATAAGGATGATGGTAACATGCTCAGAAAATTTCAGGTTAGTATAGTATACCATTTTGGAGATATGGTCAAAACAAGTCTGCTACAGGTTTGTTACAAGATGTTGCTACCGGATTCCCTGTACTGCTACAGGATGTCCTGAACTACTACAAGAAGTTCGCTGAGGGGTTTTGGAGGAAAATAATGGTGAGATGAAGTGTTGTAAGGGTGTATGGCAGTTGTGAAAAGTGTTGGGAAGGTTATCACCCATGGCCAAGCCCAACACTCCAAGAAGGTCGGATTTGACTAAGACAACTTGCTCATGGTACCTGGAAGACAATGGTTTAGAATGTGGGCTAACATCCATCAACTCAAAAAATAGCAGATTGAACATCAAAAAGAGTCCTGCACACAATTTTTTTTTACGTGAGTCAGAAAAAACATCATGCTATCAAGTCCTATGCATCCACAAACAAAGGAAGTCAACACCTTTGAAATCATCATGTTTTGAAGCTCAACAACAACAAAAAAAACCTAGGAGACCTCGAGATTCAAGGTTATTAGGAGTTGTACCTCCAGTAGATTATCGCATGAAACTTCAAGATCATCAGTAGGAGCTTCAGGACCACCAAACGAAACTTCAACATTCATATCAACAACCTCAATATCACCTGCAAAAACACATGAAGGGTAAGGCTCAAGTATGCAATCCTTTAAACCTTTCTTATGAACTTATTTTAGCTGCAAAATCATTGCAAGTGTATGAAGGAATTTTTTTTTTATAGTGAAGATTATTACTAGAGAAACCTCGACCTTATCTAGCAATTAACTTCACTTTTCCACCAAGACATTTGCACATGGGGGAGAGGACAAGACAAAAGTGAAAAGAACTTGAGAAAGTGGGATGTAATCATTTTGTCATGATAGAAGAGAAGGAGTGAGAAGGGGTAGGTGAGGGCCAACCCAGTTAACTCAAAGAACTTTGAGTTTATTTTGCGTGCAATGAAAAAAAAAGAGAAAAGTTGAAAAAAAGAGAAAAAACAATGCAAAAACTAAAAAAAGAAGAAGGAAAAAAATAAAATAAAACAAAATAAAGAAATGAAAGGTGGACCCATCACCTCTTGGCATTCAAAATTTAGTTTCTACAAGATTCAGGTTGTGTCCAGCTCATTAAAATTGAAGAACCACCTGAGAGAAAGAAACAACCTCAACATACAGTAGGGATTCATTGGGAAATTGAGATAGAAAAATGCAGCAACAAGAAGAGCAGTAGAAAGAACATCAAATAGACCAGAAAACGAAGCACGAAACATCTCAACATACATGAAGAATAACAAGGTGAGCATGATGACTAGGTTGCTGAGAGGATGAGTAATAGTTTCAGCAGGCGGGTATGATGGGCCTCCAAATTAGACATAAATTAAGGCCCATATAACCTTTCTTAGGCACATGAAGACTATACTAAACCTCTCCTTCTACACTTAATAATTGTTTTTAGCTTTAATATGTTCATTAGGAAGGTTTATGGATAATTGCATATTTGTGCCTAGTATTATTTATTTGTAGAATATTGTGAGAATATTAGGTAGATTATAGAGATTTGGAGGAGATAATTTAGGGACTTTATCCCTACTACAAGAGGATAAAGATTGGATAATAAATTAACAAGATATTATGAAATTATGTCATAGATTATAGAGCTCCAATGATTGAGAAAATATAGGAATGTGTTCCCTGCCATTTAATGTAGATTCCTAGTGTTGCAAACCAGATCCACTATTTGAGGGATTTTGGAGGGGAAAGCTTCCTCCTTTCATGGTGAATGCTTCCTAATAATTTTGTATAAGTACCAAGTCGAATTTTCCTCTAGGGGTTGATTTTTATTTGTCTTCTTGTGGAGAGAACTCGTATTTTTGCAGCTCCACTTTCATTTCTTGCAGGGATGTAATTGTATTGATGTAAATAATGAAGATTAGTGCCATGTTCATCTTATAAATATTTCTGCATTTAGTATTGATGATTTCTTGTTGTAGAATTGGGTTCAATGGTTCAAGTCAGTTCTTTTGAAGGATAAAAATGATTATTTCATCCTTTGAACAACTTTGGAACGTCATAGTAATCATTGAGCTCCTTGGATTAGTTTTTTTATTCCCAAATCTATTTTTTTTGGAAGTCCCTTGTGGAAAACAGTGGTAAATTTTTTCTATTTTTTAGAACATTCTAACAAGATTCAATCGAGTTAATTCAACTTTCATTGTATCAAAAAATAATTCTATTTAATAAAAAAAATTACCCCATTTCATTCACACTTGATTAGGTTACGCGTTTGGTAGATTAACTAGCTCACTAGTTCTCGAATTTCTAGATTTTAGACTAGTAATTTTCTGTTATTTTTTACCATGTGTTAAAAGGGGTTTTTTTGAGTGATTCCACTTGCAATGGAGACCTAATACATCCTAGTCAATAATAAAAAAATTCCCATCCAAGTTTTATTTGATTTTCTGGTTCATTCAGTGAATTATATATTCCTATAGAAAACCTATTTCCTGTAGTAGATTCTTGCAGCACTTTTCCAACATGTATATACTTGCCCACATTTTATCAAAAAGGTTGGATTTTGTCCCTTAGGGTTGAATCATCACCCATAGGATCTGATAGCGTCCTGTTGCAACATGTGTTCATATTTCATGATTGACAGTTTTACACGCCAAATATGTCATACTTTTCATGCTGCAATGCTCCATATTTCCAGAAAGAGGTCGAAAAAGAGACCATGAAAGTGTTCCAGTCTAAATGCCACTACTGTATTCCAAATTTTGATGAGTTAACCATTTTTGAAGAATTTTTTGTTAAGGGAACTCCAAACAGCCTAATCTTGGTTTCCCTAGTTTTCAATTTCTTTTTTTAGAATATAGAGAATGAATATCTATCCAAACAGCTTAATCTTGGCAGATTTGTAGATAGGTAGAGAAACAAAGGAGCCCAACTGCTTAATCTAGGCCCTTGGAAGAAATAAGTGTATATTTAGATAGGAAGGCAGTCAAAAGAAAAATGGTAAAGCAGGGTCTGCAAGTCTAAGTGCACCCAAACCAAAAAGAAGAAAAAATGCTAGGTAAATAGGCTAGGTAGGTAGTTTTGAGGTTGCAGAATGTGGATCTATGATCAATTTTGTGTTTCAAAGTGATATTGTACTGCAGATCATAGGTACAAGGTAGTTTTCATTTGGAGGAGCTCAAGCGAGGCATGGCAAACTCCCCTTTCTTCTCATTCCCCAAATCACTCACTAATTTCCTGAAGAGGTCAAGATCTGCTTGATACCTCTCAGCTTCATCGTTTTTTCATATCATTTGCCTTGGTAAATATCTGCTTTACTCAAGGAATGTTCATACTTCCTCTATGAATCATTTTCACCCTAAGTAGCCTAAGATTCACATACTTAGCACTTTCTGATCACTTCATATTAACTGCTAATTTTACTATGTAGCTCCCTATCTATCTCCCCTTCCCCTACTAAAAATATCTTAATAAATCCCCCTATGTACATATTCCCATCCCCTGGCACTATAGCCCTATAAATATTAGTTTTGGAAATGTCGAGTTCATCTGGGACTTAGCATTAGCCTTCCGCGTCCTAACCCTGGGATTGACTTGACATTTGGTTAAGTTAATAACCTTTTCCCTCACCCCTTAACCCATAACATTTCATTATTCTTACCCTCTATCGCTTATTGTTTAAAGTTTATTGTTGAAATGTTTGAACAAACATTAAATTTTACCCCCGGCGTGCAAACCCGCAGAAAACCCACTAAACCAAAGTCTAAACCCCCTGCGGCATTATATAAATTATTCGAATATTCAAGCGGGCCCAGTCCCTAACCCTCCGCCGCCTTGTCTATTTCGTCGGCCGTCAGATCTGGCGCGCCAAAGATCAATGGTGGGCGGGTCTTGTCGTCTCCGAAGCCGTCGATGGTTAGCGCCTAGGAAATGGGCGGTTTTCTAGTCATACTCCCACCACGCGTCACCCTCTCGACTGTGGCAGAGCCCCCTTTGCCAAAACCACTTCTGCTCAAAGGGGGTGTGCCCGAAACCAGATACTGCCTTCCCCCTTCCTGCGTCAGCGCCACGTCAAGCTGACGTCACCATCCCGCATCGGCCTCCTGACGCCTTGTCCTTGCCATGTCACCTGCCACATCACCTCCTCCACCGTACTGACACGTCACCCACCGTAC
Source organism: Pinus tabuliformis (assembly GCA_031772625.1). Lineage (NCBI taxonomy): Eukaryota > Viridiplantae > Streptophyta > Pinopsida > Pinales > Pinaceae > Pinus > Pinus tabuliformis. The sequence goes on from CM062804.1 coordinate 1,448,602,966, forward strand.
TACTAACATCACCCTGCTGACATCATCCTGCCATGTCACCGTCGTACTGGGACCCACCGCTGACATCATGCTGACATCATCGTTAAAAAGCGCGAAAGGCACAAATTGCAGCCTAAGAAGCTCGGAATCATAATCTGAGGTAGTTTTTCATGCGTGATTCGCGCCTAGCGCTAATCGCGCATGGCTACGGGAAATAGGCCAAAATGGAAAGCCCTTCATGGCTCGGCCTCCAGCAGACCCGAAAGGCGCAAAATGACCAGAATTTCTTCGCACAGCATTCAGAAAGGGGCAAACACAGTTTTTAAAGCAACGGAGGGCCAAACAGCAGACATAAAAGGTCGATGAGACAGTCTAAAGCACTCAGAAGACGTTAAAGAGGCCAGGTTCAGCACCCAAAGTATACCAGAGGAAGCAGCAAAGAGTATCAGTCAAATGTTTTTAATGAAAACTTTTATTCCCAATATAGGTGAACATTAAATGACCTCCAACAAAGTCAAAGAAAATGGTGGAGCTCTAATCAAAGCTCTCCCATCACAGTTAAAAGCATTTAAAGCCACCGAACAACAATGGATCAAAACCCAAAGCACAGTTATGGCTAAGTGATTAGCACAGAGCCATAAAGGCAAAACATTAATTCCTTTTTGTTACAGCTGCACCCAATGCAGCTCGAGGATATTTTCCCGCATTTATTTCAGACATGTGTTAGGTTTAGGACATTTATTATAGCAGATCTGTCTGAGATCTGATTAGTGTAGATATTTTGCTTATATAAACAACCCTAATTCACTGTTTAAAGGGTTGGTTGGTTGATAATCCTCATGAGAGACTCGCACTGTATATCTGATATGTTTTTCTTAATCAAAGATTGCTGAAAGCTTGGAGAATGGATTGTTTGATGTGTTGTTAATGGTTTCTGAAGGATGAATTTGGAATTCTTGTGCTGCAGTATGAATCAATAAGTGTTCGTCACCTCTGTTATTTCAATTTCATATATGCTCAAGTTGCAGAACGAAGGATTGGTTTAGAATTTTCTTAGCTGCACTCTATGCTCAGTTTCAGTGGCTTCTTAATGTTTTTCCTCTTGATTTAGGCATAAATATGAATTCTTTTATGGCTCATGTTTGATCTATTTCACATATGAATGACTGTTATCTAGGAATTCTTAGCTGCTCCTAGATAAGGCTCATTTATCTTCCCCTTGCTAACCTGAATGAGAGATTCTTAATTGCCTCTCATTCCTTAGCCTTTCAATCCATCTCTTTGCCTTGGATGATTGTTTCATATGTAGTTGCCTTGCTCCATTTTCCTCTCTTGTGACCAAGAAAATACACCAGCAGTCTTACTCCATGACTCCATGCCCAATGGTTTGAAACTTATCACACTATGTTTTGCCTCTCTACTTGAAAGCATCAATCTTCCCACCAAAATCAAAACAAAACCCCTTGAACTCAATAACTAGCCTAAAATCATTGTCAACAAAGCTAAATCAGAAAGAGAGAGCCCTCTCTGATTGTAGGTGGGCTAGAACCTGTAGTCCAAAGATTGGTTTGTGGTTACCTCGGCCGTGTCCGTTCACGAGTTTAAGGACAAACTGAGTGATAACATAATGGCAACTCCGCTGGGGAACTCCTCAGATAATTTCATGAATCAAGTTGGAAAGCTTGACTAGGGAAATCGAACTAATTTTTCTGATTGTTGTCTATTTGTTAAGACTACAGATGAAGTCTGAATGTCAGCCAGGAAGCCTTTGAAACTGTTCTTGCTTTGCATTTACAGGATTAAATAAAAGCTGCTTCAGTCAATCTTCATTCTAGCTTTAAGCTCTAAGCAGCTGTCTCAAAAATTTAATCAATTCCTTCCTAAACTATGAACATTCCTAGGAAAATACCAAAAACAAAATTCAGAAGCTGGCTCCAAAGAGGAAAACGCGTTATACTAGGTCAAATCCCGACCCAAACCCTCCAACTGTTTTTGACAATCCCAACTTAATCGCAAAGATTCTTAGGAAACACCAAGATTTTGCTGATAATAGTCCTAAACCAGTTCACCCAATCAGTGTTCCAACACCTGTCAAAGTTTTATTTTGGTCAACCCCTACTTCCCCTTGTTCATTGTCCACCTCTCAAAGCACTCCTTCCACACCTCCATTCACTGCACATACTCCCATTACCACTACTGCTGTCCCAATTGTTCAACTTATCCGTGTAAACATGGCCAATAGATATGCACCCCTGGAACTACCTGCTAACCCTGGGGCTATGCCTCAGGATTATCAAACTAAAATCACATATTTTGATGGCACTGGTACTTGCACAACCCTTCAGCATACAAAGAAAATGCAAGACTATTTCGAGAACTACGAGATAGATGATGATAGTGTGAGAATGAAAATTTTCGTCCAAAGTCTGATAGGTGATGTCAGGACTTGGTTCAAAGAACTTTCTGCAAATTCCATAACCAATCCAGATGAGCTTTATCAATCCTTTATCAACAGATGGGAGAAAAGGAAAGACCCCATGCACATTCTAGCTGAATACGATACAATATAAAGAGGCCCTCAAGAGTCTGTATTGGATTATTGTGCAAGATTCAATAATGTTTATAATTCAATACCACAGAACTTAAGACCTCCACCTGACCTTGCCTTGTATAAATTCCCTGATGGATTCGACTCGGATATGGCCTATCAGTTAAAAGAAAGCGCCCCTCAAACCCTTGCAGACATGCAAAATGTTGTTGTCAGCGTAGAAGCCAACCTAATTGCCAAAAGAAACAGAGCTAGAATGGAAAGAAGAACCACCTTTAAAGAGGAACCCTCAGCCTTAGATCAAAAGCTTGATGCTATCATCAGTGGCATGCACAGGCTGGGAGACAGAGTAGAAAGTGTTGAGAGGAAGTCTTCATGGGAAGCACAACAACCTAATGCCATAAGAAACCCAAATTTCAGGAAAACGCAAAACACAAATGCTGGTAGGTCTAGCCCAGACCATGACGTAAGGCCCCCTTTTTATGAAAATTATGTGGAAGCCTCTACATCTAGTGAACCCCCAGAGGACACTCACATGAACTTGGTGGATTCAAGGGCTGAGCAACAAATTTTCCTAACTCAACAAGACCAAGATGAGCATGACTTTAATTAGTTTCAGACCAAGTCTGGTGAGTCTTTTGATTTTAAACAAGGCTATGATACTGCGGTGTATGAGGTCCACAAACAATATAAGCTGAGAACTAGGACCATTGACATTTCTGAACCTAGCAAACCCAAGGATGGCAAACAGCCCAACAAGATTAAAGGCAAGGTTGTCATAATAGAACCAGTTGATATACCTGTCCCAAACCCACATCAAGTGACTGTAGAGGACATAACAGAAATGCAGCCTTCTATTGATCAACCTCTGCCACCTCCTTCCTCAGAAAAGAACTCGAACAATGTTCCAAAAAGCCCTCCTAAAACTGAAAAACCACAAGCAGTCACTTCCCATAACACTGATAAACAAGACCAAATTGCTGATACTCCAATGGAAAAAGGGAAGCTTGCCTCTCAAAATACTAAGACCCAATCTGAAAAATCATTTGACTTAGAGGTAGAAATAGGTAAACTGAAGATATCCATCCCCTTATCCGAACTTGCCAAACATGATGTGTATAGGCAACAAATTCAAAGATCACTTCAAATGCCGGAGGTTAAGGATGATGTGAATGTTCTTGATGATCAACCTGAGCTGCTGTTCGGTCCAGAAGTTAATGGAAAATCAACATATGGATCTGTTCTACCTTTTTATGTTAGTTTGCACATACATGACAAAGTCTTGCACAATGCCATGTTTGACTCAGGTGCCTCACACAACCTTATGCCCAAAGCTGTAATGGAAAAGTTGAACCTTGATGTTACAAGACCCTACAAAGATCTATTCTCCTTTTTCTCAATTCAAGTCAAGTGTTTAGGCCTCATCAAAGACTTGTGTGTCTCCTTAGTCCAATATCCCAACAAGACAATCCTCATGGATGTGGTGGTTGCTGACATTCCACCAAAGTACGGCATGCTATTGTCAAGATCTTGGGGAGAAAAACTTCAAGGGTCCCTCCAATTAGACCTCTCTTATGCCACTATATATGTCTTTGGGCAACCAAAGAGACTATATAGAGAAACACCGATGAAGTATGTGGTAACTAGTGAGAACAAGCCCCAAAATTCTCCTATTCACTCAATCCATTCTGATATGGATTCTTTTATTTTATTTAATGATGAAACAAATCCTCTTATTGATGACAAGCCATTGGATTTAGAACTGAACACACACACCAAAGAAGAACTGGTTGCCCATACTGATGAAATGGTCAAAACAACTGATGCAACCCGCATACAAGAAGAACCTCCCCAAACAGAAAGTTCAAATCTGTCCACTGCAAGAATGACTGAAACTCTTGATATTAACCACAAGCAAGAAATCACATGGTATTTAGAGTTTGATGGCTCTGTTAACAAGTTAGGAGCAGGGGCAGGTGTCTGGATTCACAATACACATAACAATCATGCAGAAGGCCATGCCTACAGACTGAACTTTAAATGCACCAACAACATGGCAGAATATGAGGCTCTCCTGTTAGGCCTTAAATTGCTCAAAGCTCTAGGAGCTGTAAAAGTGTCCATTCTAGGTGACTCCGATTTAATCATACAACAAATGAAAGGTAACTTTCTTACCAATGACAATAGAATGAGGGCCTATAGGGCTGCTGCCACTAATATACTCAATGCATTCATTGAATCCAAGCTTGCTAAGATTTCAAAAAATCATAACATTCGTGCACACAGCCTAGCCACTTTTGCTAGCACATGCAAGCTTCCCTTTGAACCATGTCACTACTTTACTGCTGAGATAATACATAGGCCCTCTGTCCCTAATAACTTTAAAGACTGGCAAGTATTTGAAGATGATGCCCAGATTAACAATTTCCTCACTCTTGAGCATGAGTTTTCAAATATTAACATTGACATGGATGCCATGACAGATGAGCAACAACAAACAAATGAAAATCAGCAGGCTGTAACAGCTGTAACAGCCAAACAAATCCTGAACCCAACCATTTTTGACAAAACCAACATAAGAGAGCTGAGACAAATGCATTTGGAGGAAATAGCCAAAACAGAGGCCGAGATCATTGACTTAAAGGATAACTTTTTGCCTGCTGGGCTAACTCCATTAGAAGATATGTTTGATGCAAATGATGTTCCCAAAAAACCAAAAATGCAGCCCTTAAACACTGATATAGAAGAGCACAACATTGGAACAGCAGAGCAGCCCAAAATGATCAAACTATCTCAATCTTTGCCGCCCGATCAAAAACCCAAATATGTTGATTTGTTCAAAGAATTCCAAGATGTATTTGCTTGGAGTTATGAGGATTTGAAGTCCTATGACACCTCAGTGATTCAACACACCATTCCCCTAAAACCAAACCAAAATCCCTTCAAACAAAAACTGAGGAGAACCAATCCTATGCTTCTCCCTTTGATTGAAAAGGAAGTGAAAGGAATGTTTGAAGCAGGTATCATAGCACCTATCAGATTTTTAGAATGGGTATCCAATCTTGTTCCCACAAGAAAAAAGACAAGTGAGATTAGGCTATGTGTAGACCTAAGAAATTTAAATCAAGTCTCCCTAAACGACCACTATCCCTTGCCAAAAATGGACCACATCCTACAAAGAGTAGTGGGGTCATCTAGAATCTCTTTGCTAGATGGCTTTTCAGGTTTTAATCAAATACTGGTTCACCCAGATGACCAAGACAAGACAGCCTTTACCACACCGTGGGGAACATTTAAGTATGTGAAGATGCCTTTCAGACTTAAAAACGTTGGTGCTACCTTTCAAAGGGCAATCGATATTGCATTTTCCAAGGAAATACATGATTTCCTAGTTCTCTACCTTGATGACTTAACCCCTTTCTCTAAATCTGATCAAGAGCACCTAAAACATTTGAGGCAAATATTCATGACATGTAGGAAATATGGCATTTCCTTGAACCCCAAGAAATCCCTCTTCGGCCTTGAAGAAGGCAAACTCCTTGGCCATATCATATCAAAGGACGGGATTAGAATTGATCCTAAAAGAATCCAAGCCATCCTCCAAATCCCATATCCAAGAAACATAAAAGAGTTACAAGCATTTCTTGGAAAAATTAACTTCCTAAGAAGATTTATTCCAAATCTAGCCGAGCTAATAAGACTGTTAAGTAACATGTTAAAAAAGGATGCCAAGGTAAAATGGTCTCTTGAAACCAAGCAAGCCTTTGAGGGCATAAAATCTACCTTGACCCAAGCCCCTGTCCTCACAAGTCCACAATTTGACAAAGATTTCATCATATTTTATTTTGCATCGGAGCACTCCATAGCTGCTATCCTTTTTCAAAAGGATGATCAGGGAGCTAAAAAGCCAATTTCATTTTTTAGCCGAGCCTTAAGAGATGCCCCTTTGAAGTACCCAATCATGGAGAAGCAGGCCTATGCCCTGGTCAAAGCAATCAAAGATTTCTGAGTCTACATTTTATATTCACATGTGATTGCTTATGTGCCAAATGCTATTGTAAAAGACATATTAACCCAAGAGGGGTTAGAGGGCAAAAGAGGCAAGTGGATTGCTAACATCCTTGAGTATGACATAGAAATAAAACCAACCAAACTGATAAAGGGACAAGGTTTAGCCAAACTGATGTCCGAAACAAACTTTCAAGCCTTAGACATTAACCAATTGGACAATGAACAGGAGCTAGCGACTCCACAAATCAGTGAAACCTTTTTGCAATCCCCATGGTATGTTGATATATGCTTTGTATTGTTAAACCTGTTTGCTCCCCCAGGATTGTCCAGAACTAAGAAAAGATTTTTAAGAATGAAGGCTTCAAAGTTTTGTGTCATAGATGGTGCTTTATTTTGGAAAAATCATGAAGGTATATTGCTTAATTGTTTAACCATGAATGAAACTAACAATGTCATGAAAGAATTCCATGCAGGTGACTGTGGAGGACATCTATATTGGAAGTCCACAGCTGATAAAATTCTAAGGGTTGGTTTCTATTGGCCCTCTCTTTTTGCGGATGTAAAGAAATTTGCCATTTCATGTCACAAATGCCAAATCTTTGAGGGCAAAAGAAAGCTGTTGCCCCTGCCCCTTAAACCCATCTCAACTGAAAAGCCTTTTCAACAATGGGGTCTTGACTTCATTGGAGAAATCCATCCCTCCTCCTCAGGCCAGCACAAGTGGATTCTAACAGCCACCGACTATTTCACCAAGTGGGTTGAAGCCATCCCATGCAGACAGGCCAATGACTCCATCATTATCCAGTTCCTTGAGTGCAACATCCTTTCTAGATTTGGCTGCCCTGAGAAGATCATTACTGACAACGCCGCTGCTTTCAAATCCAAAAGGATGATCAATTTTTGCCATAAATTTCACATCACCTTGGGGCATTCCACAGCCTATTACCCCCAAGGTAATGGCTTGGCTGAGTCATCTAATAAGAGCCTGATTAATATCATAAAGAAAGTGCTAGAAGAAAACAAGAAGAACTGACATAGAAAGCTCACAAATTCCCTATGGGCAGATAGACTTTCAACAAAGAAATCCATTGGGATGAGCCCTTATGAGCCAGCATATGGCATGGAGGCCAGATTTCCTTCATCCTTGGGCATCCATACTATCAAACTGTTACAGGATATTCAGGCTTAACCAAATGACATTCAACGAAGAATCAATCAGACCATTCATCTTCAGCAAACCAGAGAGCAAGTTTATGATAGAGCTCATATTTTGCAAGAGAAGCTCAAAAATATGTTTGATAAAAGAGCTAAGGCGGAAGATTTCTGTGTTGGAAACAAAGTTCTAAGGTGGGATTCACGAAGAGAAGACAAGGGAAAACATGCAAAATTTGATTTTTTATGGAAAGGGCCATTCGTTATTTCTGTTGTTCAGGGAAATAACACATATTTTCTCAAATCTGTAGAGGGCAGCACGGCTGAAGAAGGCCCTGTAAATGGCCGAATGTTAAAACATTACCATGATCCCTTTTAAGGGATACCATGCAGCTCTATATATATCTCTTTGTACATCGATATTTGTATATATCAGCACTTTGTTTTTATTTTTTATAAGCAGTCTGAGTGTTAGAGGAGCAGCAGCAAAGTTTGTGAAGACACAGCCAATGCCAGTATTCCATTTTTAAAGCTCTGTCTCTGCATTAATCTCAGCAAAACAACAAGAGTAGCGCTGTCATATCACAGAAATTCATGGTAAAAAGAAACTGTTTGTAGCTTGCAGTCTTCAGTCAAACAATATCAATAAGAGAGGAGTTTTTTTTTTTTAGTTTCACATCAGCAACTGTTTCTAGATCAGAGCCTAAGGAAATACATCAGTTCTGATCTATGTTTTGGATCTATTTCAAAGGCAATGCTCAAGCAACATTGTATATAATATCAAGCACGCAAAAGAAAGCAGGCAATGCTTCACTTTTCATAACAATTCAGTTGAGTAGAGGGCTGTTTATATTTCCGAGTTTCACACTTTTAGTAGCCAGCATAAAGAAGTTTTTCAATCCACAACAACAATAGAAAATCAAGGCAGTCTGACCTGCTGTTCTTGGCTTTTCACAAGGAAAAACCATCCCCAAGTGGAGCCACTGTTAGCCTCCTGTTGCAACAGGTGTTCATCTTTCATGATTGACAGTTTTACATCCCAAATATGTCATACTTTGCATGCTGAAATGCTTCATATTTCCAGAAAGATGTCAAAAAAGAGACCATGAAAGTGTGCCAGTCTAAATGCCACTACTGTATTTTTAATTTTGATGAGTTAACCATTTTTGAAGAATTTTCTGTTAAGGGAACTCCAAACAGCCTAATCTTGCTTTCCCTAGGTTTCAATTTCTTGTTTTAGAATATAGAGAATGAATGTCTGTCCAAACAGCTTAATCTTGGCGTATTTGTAGATAGGTAGAGAAACAAAGGAGCCCAACTGCTTAATCTGGGCCCTTGGAAGAAATAAGTGTAGATTTAGATAGGAAGGCAGTCAAAAGAAAAATGGTAAGGTAGGGTCTGCAAGTCTAAGTGCACTCAAACCAAAAAGAAGAAAAAATGCTAGGTAAATAGGCTAGGTAGGTAGTTTTGAGGTTGCAGAATGTGGATCTATGATTAATTTTGTGTTTCAAAGTGATATTGTACTTCAGATCATAGGTACAAGGCAGTTTTCATTTGGAGGAGCTCAAGCGAGGCATGGTTAACTCCCCTTTCTTCTCATTCCCCAAATCACTCACTAATTTCCTGAAGAGGTCAAGATCTGCTTGATACCTCTTAGATTCATCATTTTTTCATATCATTTGCCTTGGTAAAGATCTGCTTCACTCAAGGAATGTTCATACTTCCTCTATGAATCATTTTCACCCTAAGTAGCCTAAGATTCACATACTTAGCGCTTTCTTATCACCTCATATTAACTGCTAATTTTACTATGTAGCTCCCTATCTATCTCCCCTTCCCCTACTAAAAATATGTTAATAAATCCCCCTATGTACATATTCCCATCCCCTAGCACTATAGCCCTATAAATATCAGTTTGGGAAATGTCGAGTTCATCTAGGACTTAGCATTAGCCTTCCGTGTCCTAACCCTGGGATTGACTTGACATTTGGTTAAGTTAATAACCTTTTCCCTCACCCCTTAACCCATAACATTTCATTATTCTTACCCTCTCTCGCTTATTGTTTAAAGTTTAGTGTTGAAATGTTTGAACAAACATTAAATTTTACCCCCGGCACGCAAACCTGGAAAAAACCCACTAAACAAAAGTCTAAACCCCCCGCGGCATTGTATAAATTATTCGAATATTCGCGCGGGCCCCGTCCCTCACCCTCCACTACCTTGTCTATTCCGTCGGCCGTCAGATCTGGCACGCCACAGATCAACAGTGGGCGGGTCTTGTCGTCTTCGAAGCCGTCGATGGTTAGCGCCCGGGAGATGGGCGGTTTTCCCGTCGTACTCCTGCCATGCATCACCCTCTCGACTGTGGTGGATCCCCCTCTGACAAAACCACTTCTGCTCAAAGTCGGTGCACCTGAAACCAGATACCACCTTCCCCCCTCCTGCGTTAGCGCCACGTCAAGCTGACGTCACCATCCTGCGTCGGCCTCCTGCCGTCGCGTCCTTGCCATGTCACCTGCCATGTCACCTCCACCATTGTACTGACATGTCACCCGCCGTACTACTGACGTCACCCTGCTGATGTCATCCTGCCATGTCATCGCCGTACTGGGACCCACCGCTAACGTCATGCTGATGTCATTGTCAAAAAGCGTAAAATGCGCAAATCGCAGCCTAGGAAGCCCGGAATCAAAATATGAGGCAGTTTTTCATGCGCGATTAGCACCTAGTGCTAATCGCGTATGGCTACAGGAAATAGGCCAAAATGGAAAGCCCTTCATGGCTCGGCCTCCAGCAGACCTGAAAGGCGCAAAATGACCAGAATTTCTTCGCACAGCATTCAGAAAGGGGCAAACACAGTTTTTAAAGCAACGGAGGGCCGAACAACAGACATAAAAGGTCGATGAGACAGTCTAAAGCACTCAGAAGACGTTAAAGAGGCCAGGTTCAGCGCCAAAGTGTACCAGAGGAAGCGGCAAAGAGTATCAGTCGAATGTTTTTAATGAAAACTTTTATTCCCAATATAGGTGAACATTAAATGACCTCCAACAAAGTCAAAGAAAATGGTGGAGCTCTAATCAAGGCTCTCCCATCACAGTTAAAAGCATTTAAAGCCACCGAATAGCAATGGATCAAAACCCAAAGCACAGTTATGGCTAAGTGATTAGCACAGAGCCATAAAGGCAATACATTAATTCCTTTTTGTTACAGCTGCACCCAGCGCAGCTCGAGGATATTTTCCCGCATTTATTTCAGACATGTGTTAGGTTTAGGACATTTATTACAGCAGATGTGTCTGAGATCTGATTATTGTAGATATTTTACTTATATAAACAACCCTAATTCACTATTTAAAGGGTTGGTTGGTTGATAATCCTCATGAGAGACTCGCACTGTATATCTGATATGTTTTTCTTAATCAAAGATTGCAACAACCCTAATTCACTGTTTAAAGGGTTGGTTGGTTGATAATCCTCATGAGAGACTCGCACTGTATATCTAATATGTTTTTCTTAATCAAAGATTGTTGAAAGCTTGGAGAATGGACTGTTTGATGTGTTGTTAATGGTTTCTGAAGGATGAATTTGGAATTCTTGTGCTACAATATGAATCAATAAGTGTTCCTCACCTATGTTATTTCAATTTCATATATGCTCAAGCTGCAGAACAAAGTATTGGTTTAGAATTTGCTTAGCTGCACTTTATGCTCAGTTTCTGCGGCTTCTTAATGTTTTTCCTCTTGATTTAGGCATAAATATGAATTCTTTTATGGCTCATGTTTGATCTATTTCTCATATGAATGACTGTTATCTAGGAATTCTTAGTTGCTCCTAGATAGGGCTCATTTATCTTCCCCTTGCTAACCTGAATGAGAGATTCTTAATTGCCTCTCATTCCTTAGCCTTTCAATCCATCTCTTTTCCTTGGCTGATTGTTTCATATGCAGCTATCTTGCTCCATTTTCCTCTCTTGTGACCAAGAAAACGCACCAGCAGTCTTACTCCATGACTCCATGCCCAATGGTTTGAAACTTATCACACTATGTTTTGCCTCTCTACTTGAAAGCATCAATCTTCCCACCAAAATCAAAACAAAACCCCTTGAACTCAATAACTAGCCTAAAATCATCTTCAACAAAGCTAAATCAGAAAGAGAGAGCCCTCTCTGATTACAGGTGGGCTAGAACCTGCAGTCCAAAGATTGGCTTATGGTTACCTCGGCCGTATCCTTTCGCGAGCTTAAGGACAACCTGAGTGATAACAGGATCTAAATAAATGGTTGACAAGGAATAAATACCACTTAAAAATTGCCATTTTACCCATGCAAAACATCTCAACGAATTGGGTTAATGGACAAATTTATGAATTGGATAATACAATAATGATTTTCTTGATTTCCACATCCAATGAACTCTGTCAATGGATCTAAAATATTTGAAATGTAATGATTAATATTTAGTTAATGATATTTACTTTATGAAATTATAATATTTTTTCCTTCCTTGTATTTTCTTTCTTGCAATAGGTTAATATTTCCATTTTGAGCATTTCCATTTCTGCAACTAGTTAAGATTTGATTTCATTACATGCACTCCATTACATCATGACAACAAAGAAAGGACACATTTTATGCTTCACATATAGTGCCAATACCTCATAAGTTTCTACGAACCCCGGGTTGATAATTAAAGTTGGTAGCCTTGGGAGTTGTAGCATTCTTGTTGGAATAATGAGGGTCATCATCTTCTTTATGCCAAAGTGTCCTATGACCCGAATCTAGTGTGCCTCCCAAATCATCTTGGCACACTCATGTGAAGTAACAAAAAGGTGTCCTAGGTGGCATAATCATGCATCTTGGAGGTGGAAGTTTGGAACTTGTTTTCCATCCATGAACATATGTTATGTGGTGGTGAATAATGAATCATTTTGGTAAAGTTGTGGCCATCTAGAAGTATTGTGCCCACAAGAGTCCATAATACTGGTCAATGCCACAACTAGTGCCTGATCGAGGAAATCTATTACATTATTGGTGCTTCCCTTCTTGTACTTAATGTTCGTATGAAATTGTTGCAAGTATGTGGAACATTTCCGATTGCAGTCTTTTTGCAACTTCCCTTGTGTTTGCATAAACTAAAGAGGATGGTGATTTGTGTGGATGATCATCTCCTTCCCCATAATGTGGTGTTTTAATCTTGCACAATGGAATACAACTCTTTATCATAGGTGGGTTATTTCTGAATTGTATTAGAGAGTGTCTCGCTATGATAGGCCACTGGATGACCTTGTTGGGTTAGAATTGCACCAATGGCATAGTCAAAGAAATTTATCCCAATTTCGAATGGTTGTTGCAGGTCTTGCAATGTGAGTACTGGTGCATAGAAAAGGTGGTGGTGCTTCATCTAAATGAATTCCATCTTTTGGGACTCAGACTAGAAAAAAAATCTTTCGCTCCACCCTTCGTAACTTAACTCAAAGGCCAAGTAATATTAGAGAATTCCAACACTAAACTTTGATAGAAGTTGACAAGGCCCAAAAAGTTTCAAAGCTCTGTTAGAGTGGTCATGGTTTTCCAATCCTGAATGGCTTGGATCAGAGCCGAATCCACATGCAAACCTTGCTCATTAACGATTTAACCCATAAATCGGACTTCGTTCATGCTACATGTGCATTTTTCCAAGTTGGCACATAGTTTGTGTTTCCATAGGATTTGAAGGACCTTCCAAATATGTTGCAAGTTCTCTTCCCACCTCTTATTGAAGATGAGGATGTTGTCGAGATATACAACCACAAACAAGTTGGTGAAAGGTTGCAAGATGCCATCCATCAACCTTGTAAATGTTACAAGGGGATTTATCAACCTGAAGGGCATGGTCAACCACTAAAAAGTCCCTCCTTGGATTTGAAGGTGGTCTTCCATACATTTATGGTTTCTACTGCAACCTGGTGATTACCAGACTTCAAATCAATCTTACTAAAGTACTTAGCTCCCTTGAGCTGGTAGAGAAGGTCATCGATCTATGGGATTGGATACCTGCTCCTAACAGTGATTTTATTCAGTACCCAATAATCAATGCAAAGTCTCGAGGTCACATCCTTATTCTGCACTAGTACAATTAGGCTCCCACAATGTGAAGAACTTGGTCAGATGTGCCTGTTTGTATCAATTTCCGTAGTTTTCACTTGATTTCTTTGTTTTCTAGAAGAGAGTAGTGGTATATCGGTCGACTGGGTAGAGGTTCTTCGGGAGTGTTATTGATTGAATACTTAACCTGACAGTGTAAAGGTACCCCTATGGGTGAGGAGAATATGTCCCTTATTATTCCATGAACTTATCCACTTGCTTCTACTATGTGGAGGAATAATTACTGGGGGCCATGGATGTTGCCACAATCTTCCCCTTAATTTGAGAGAAAATCATAAAGAGAAAAAATTTTCCTAGTATGGGAGATGATCTTATTGTATTGCTTAACAGAGATCAAAGAAATGGCAGTACACAAGGCTACCTATGGTATCCTGTATAGATTACTACCCAAAGTAATAATAACAATGTGAGGCCTAGACTCACACACAACATGACACTTCCACAAGTATGGTTGGCCAAATAATACATCACAAACTTGAAGGGGAGCAACATCACCCAGTACCTCATCCGTGAAGGGCTTAATGTTGTAGGGTATGTGTCACTACTGGTTAATGTGGAGATATCGCCCTTGATGGAGCCATCCAATGATGTATAGTTGCAGGTGTGGTGTTTTTGACAAGTCCAACTTCTTAACAACCTCTGCTAAGATGAGGTTATTTTGGCTCCCACCATCGATAATGAACTATAGTGGAGAACCCTTCATCCATATTTGTGAATGGAATAGATGCTTCCCCTCCTTTGGATCTTCAGGATCCATCTTTTGGACCTTGGTGATGGAAATAATGGCACTATGTTCTACATCAATAATCTACTTCCCCTTGTCATTCTCCTTGTCAGGTTCTAGCTCAGAGTTGAAACATGCATCTGACACTGAAGATTTTAACTCAACCACTACTGACTACTTTTCATGACACTCATTTTTTTTGTGGGTGGGGCTCTTGTGGAACTCACACCACTTTCTAATATCCTTCTTCATCTTCGTGCTGTTATTCCTTCCATGTGGCTTTGATGGGTTGTCCTCGGTCACTCCACCTTCTATTTTCTCTTACTTTTGCAGTTTAGAGGCACCTTTTCCCGACTTTGGATTCGTAGGTCCAAAGTCTTGTTTCTTTTATTTAAACTTTTGTTTTATTATCAAAACATATCGGTACGTTAGGCCAAGGAAGGAGATATCCATGAATTCAATTTCTTCCTAGATGTATTTGTGCAAACAACCATAGTCCTTGAGTATCATATGTTGGCATTATTATACAAGTGTTGGCCTTGATGGCAACCCACACAAATGACAGATCATAGTGCAGCAGGTCAGTAGCAAAGAATTGATGATCAGACTACAAAGAATGAAGAAGAAGATTATATATATGCAGGCTCAGAGTATATACACAGGTTCACTATATACCAAGTAGGGTATACAAGCAGGTTATACGCAGGTTCACTATGTACCAAGTCACATATATACAAAGGTTCGCTATATACCAAGTAGGGTATACACGCAGGTTATACACGCATCTTCACTAATAAAAAGGCATGTATACATGTGGGATTGCCGATCAAAAGTCGCGTATGCGTATGCACGCACTTTCATGCACAAAAAAGCGTGTACATGTGGGAAAGCTTATTTTGGGTCTGTGGTATTTAGACCTATGTTTTTGGTCCTTGGTATTGCGTCCGAAGTTGTTGAACCCAGGTATTGGGTCCCTAGTATTGGTTCTCAATGGTTTTGGACCATGGTATTGAGTAAGGCCTAAGACTATAAAAGGAGAAGAAGATCATTAGGCAAGGCTATGGAAAAAGTCTTGAATATTTGATGAAGGATGAGATCCAGTATGCAGGTTATGGGTTTATGATGCATTGCTTGATCTGAGCTAAAGAGGAATCTCACCTGTTGGTGGGCTCCAGTATTGTAGCAATAATGCTAGAACTCCTGGAGCTTCCTTCTCTAATTTTATCAACCCGGTAGTTCGTAACAAACTTGGAAGCGACGGTGCTGTATGCACAAGTACTAGCTCTTGTCGCAGCTGTCACTTGGTCAGCTGGCACAAGTCCGCTAGGGCTCAATCCAACTTCTATATGTTCTCAGAAGAAGCTTTCTAAATGATGAACGAAGGCTATCTCAAAGGAAATTAACCTACTTTGCAAGAATGAACTAAAAGCCAACCAAACATGGAAACCCTAGTAAACCCTAATCTGACCAGCTTAATCCTTACAATGCAATGATGGGAATGCAACTCCTAACAATGATACCATTACTTCTAGTGATATGAGATGCATGAATTTAAACTACTTCCATTGAAGAGAACATGTTTTCATATTCTTGCTCAAGTGGTTGGAGTTATTATGATTGTGCTTCTTACTGGGTCTTG
This sequence comes from Pinus tabuliformis, assembly GCA_031772625.1. Taxonomy (NCBI): domain Eukaryota; kingdom Viridiplantae; phylum Streptophyta; class Pinopsida; order Pinales; family Pinaceae; genus Pinus; species Pinus tabuliformis. The sequence continues at coordinate 1,448,619,160 of CM062804.1, forward strand.
ACTGTGCAGGGATAGTTCAAAGGGGAGGAAGGCTTGGGAACAGTCAGGAGGACTCTGAGAGGTTCCAGGGGATCCCTCACATCATTCCACAGAAGTCCACAACGTTTGGCAACCGTGTTTGCAGGCTTCTACAGGATGTCTGCAGGGGATCCTACAGGAAGCTCGGGATTTCTACAGGAAGTCTGCTAACTTCTACAGGATGTTTTGCAGTCAGAGTTTTGGGTGATGGAGGAGTGAAGGAGCTGTATGGATGGATGGGTAAGATGAAAGGGGAGCTTGAGATGGCTCAGGGACGGAGAGATGAGATGGGGAGAGAGAGGATAGAGCTGGTTGGTCAATAGAAGGGTAGAGGCAATGGAAGGTTAAAGAGAGTGAGAAACGTGGACAGTAGGAGGGTTGGAAGGCAAATGAGCTGAACAGAGGATGAGTAGGAAGCTTCGGCATGGTTTAGAAGGAGAAGAACACGATGAAGTGGTGTTGCGCAGTGTAAATGGAACGAATCACCCTTATCTTGCATGTAATACGAAAGTTCACCAACCTATTCTAACTGTTTTATTAGGAATCAAAGATCAGCAATGTAAGTTGAAGGGAAACCGTGCATGATGCTGAACCAAAGAATCATTACTCAAGATATAATCGTATGGACAATTCTTCAACCGAAAACATTACATCAATACTTGCATGCATATGTTAAAACAGTGTTTTTGGCAGTTGGCACAGTCTACACTTCCGGTCCCCAAACAGAGGTGAAAGTGAGCATGCATTCAACCTTTTTTGAACTCAACGTAACTTCAACCTCCCTACGCTAATTCTGCACTACTGAAACAACTGCATTCATGAAACTAACCTACATAACCAAACCAAAACAGTCAACTCAGCAACCTGTGTTTTCCAAATGCATGTAAAGGAAAGAAATGCAATGTTAAAAGAAAGACAAGTAACAATACAAAGAAAAGGAGGTATATTGCTCTCAGGTTGGGCCCTAACCTGAGAGCTATAGCTCCTCTAAGAACTCAGAATTGAATCAAAATCTGCCTGCCTTTTATTAAAAGATCATAATCATGAGTCTGACAACATGCCAAAATTGGCTTACAAAGAGCAAAAACAGAGCTACAGATCGTGATTCAAAATCTACAACAAAGGTTCAAGAGTCTTTTGAAGGCTACAGCCTCAATATTTATACATGATGAGGGCCAAGCTGGCCTCCTCAATTAGTGGGGCTTGGCTGTCCAACTGAAAGTAAACTGTTGTTCTTGTAGAATCTGTTGGCTGCCTTCTAGCTCGGTGGTGATAGCTGCTGGAGCTCGGAGTTGGGGTGGAGATCACGAAGGAGGTCATTCAAGGTTGTGGACAACCTCCCTATAAACCCGCAATGCCACCTTGGTTGTCTCCTTGTCTCCATCTGCGTGGTCTTTGCTCCATTTAATGTCAAAAAACCTGAAATCATCATGTATTAGCCACATAGACATAATGCCTGCCCTTCTTCCTACAAATAACACGAATATACTAAGAAATTATGCATAAGTGATAAAAAATGAAGGGTTGAGCGAGGTAAGTAGGCCAAATGAGCCCAAATTGTTACCAAAAATTGGGGCTCATCATCACCCCCCAGCTAACATATTTGCTCATCCTTGAGCAACTAGTCCAACTCTTCATCCTTCATTGCTTTGACTGCTACCCTTACGTCCCAAGACTCTGTAGTAGTGTCCTCCTTGCTGATATGAAACCCAGCCCTTCTGTTTACCTCTTCCCACTGTTCATTATCATCTTTCTCTGTACTGCCTTCCATTAATCCTAGCAGTAGTGGTGGGCTGAGTTTAAGGCCAATCCAGCTGGCCTGGAGGTTTTGTATGGATTTCTTATAGAGGGCTACCCGTACTAGAGCTTCCCTCATCCGAGTTGGGGTGTGGTACTCTCGGATTTTCAGACTGTGTGCCAATGTTTTCCATCTGCGTGTGCATGCTTGGACAACATTGTCTCCTAGCAGTCTCTCCATGTCCTCAAAGTGAGCTATGGCTTGGGCCTATTGATCCATATATCTTAATGAAGCTTGAGGGTCAGTGGACAAATGTTGGTGTGCCGAGATTAGTGCAACTAGATCCCCTGGTTCTGGTCTGATGAACAATGGCTCATTCAGCTCTCGGTTCATGATTGTTTTGGCTTCTGTTGCTCTTTTGTCCTCATGGTTTATCGATGAGGCAAAGGCCATTAATTGCATATCTCCCAAGGCCATATTGGGATCCCATGAAACAACATTAGGCAGGGCCAGATTATGGAGGTAGAACTCCGCTAATTTGGCCCTATCCTCTGATGAACTACTACTGCAAACTTCAGTGAATTGCTGCGGGTCTTGGAGCTGAGAGATACCTCTTTGCACCAAGGTATTGATTTGGAATTGCAGCCATTGGTCTTTCAAGTACAACCCATAGATTTTGGCTGGATGCCTGCATTGGATAGCATCCATGGCCCAGCTGGCCATGCAGGCCAATTGTGCTTCTTTCTGCTGCAGCTGTTCTCTGAGAGCTTGCACCTCAATTTGTGCTTGCTGTTCTGCTTCCTGTAGAAGTGTGGTTGGCTCCCCAAGACCGGTGTTCAGTTCCTTTTTGCCTTGCTATTCTTCTGTGGTGTCCTTGGAGGATGTACCTGTCCCTGCCCTTAGTTCCTGTAGCTGCAATCTCAGCTTCTGGTTTTCTTCCTGTAGAAACACGCGTTGGCAATTTGCCACGTGTTTGGCCATGGACAATTCACTTCTGGCCTCCTTGAGCTGCTCCTGTAAGGGACCTATGTCCGCCACACCCTTTGACTTTGCTATTTTCATGCATGTGTGTGTACAGAGTCTTTCTTCCTCCAATGCAAAAAACAGTGGCACAGTAAATTTCTGAGGTATAATTTTGCCAGCCTCTAAAAAGTTGTAATATGAACTCAGACTTGGCTGAGGGCTGGGCTCTGGTATATGCTCTTTTTCTACTTCCTTTGGTGGCTCTACTTCACCCTCCCTTGGTGGTGATAAGGGTGCTTCTCCTTCCATTCTCTCAGTTTCTTTAAGCCTGGCTAAGGTTTCCTGTAGAGCATTTTCAGCAACCTGTAGCCGAGCTTTTTCAGTCAATTGGTCTAACTTTTCTTGCCACGTAGTTTTCTTCGGGCTCCCCCTCTCATAGGTGACTGATATCCTCGAGGGGGACCTTTCCTTGGGCGAAGTAGGGGCATCTTCAATAATGATTGGGCTGCTGGACGGAGGCTGTGGCTTGCCCGTCTTTATCCTCACACTTCTTCGAGCTTTAAAATATAGAGGGGTCTCCCTCTTTCTCTTCTCCTTTGGCTTAGGAGGTGTGCTGAGGGCGGCCAGCACAGCTGCTGCCTCCCTTTCATGAATGTCAGCTTTCTTCTCCTTGGGTTTCACTTTTTCAGGGCTTCCTGTAGAAGACCCTGTTTTAGTCAATTTCGGGCTTCCTGTAGAAGACCCTTTTTCGGTTAATTTCGGGCTTCCTGTAGAAGCCGGTTTCGGCTTTCCTGTAGAAACAGGTGTCACCGCCTTGGTTTGCTTTGCTGCATGAGATTTGCTTTTTGACTTGGTTGCGGTTGGTGTCGAGGCACTTTTGCTGATGTGGACCTTCTCAGCCTTGTCCACTCTGCCTTGCAACCTTTTCTCTCTTGCTGACAAGATGGGTGTGTCATCTTTCTCTTTGGCACCCTTTTTCTCTTGTTTCTTCTCTTGCTTTTTCTTCTGCTCCGTGGTCGTGGTCTTCTGGGCTGTTTCTTTCTTTCCCGTGGGCACTGACTCTTTCTCCTCACTGCTAGATGAACCGAGCTCTTCGGTCAGCATCTTTATATCCCCATCCTTTGTCAAATTTCTGAAGGCTTCCCATGAGAGAGGAACCTTGTATGTGTGGAGCGCATCCTCCACGAGGAGTTTGATCAGTCCATGGTGGGCTACCTGGTCTGGTGTGCCTTCTTTCAGCTTGGTGGCACACTCAATCAGAGACTGTAATAGAAAGTAGGGGAGACTGAGCTTGTTTTCTACAAGTAGATCCATCTAGTGCCTTAATTCAGTGAGTAACCGAAAGTGGTACCAGTATACAATGCTAAAACGACCTTCACAGGTGATGTACTTCATAATCTACAGGCTAACTTCATTCCACGGTGCCAGTAAACTGGTTCTACGAACCCCATTTTTGTCTTCTGAGAATTCCTCCTCTGGTGGAAAGAATTCTTTCTTAGCCTGTTGGCCCAATTTCCTTTCTTCTTTGTCCCATGGTAATCCCATTAGGAGCTCAGTAACTCGACTGATGAATTGCGGGGTGAGTTTGAGGCTTAAACCCCTGAAGCTAACGGTGGCCAATGTTTTGGATTTCGGCCTCAGAGCTTGCAAAAACTCTTCTGCCACTTCGTCGTCATAGCCCTGCAATTTGTCACAGAAGGATATCCATTGCGCTCTTGTGAAGAGCTCCACCACCTCAGAATTTTCTCTCAACTTCGTTGAATCAGTGGGTTCCCTTCTGATGAACCCACCCGGCATGGTGAAAAATTGTTGCTTTAGCTAGAGGTGGCGAATGCAAAAGGAATTTGGCCTACTGGGACAGAGCGTAGAATTACGCTTCTGTCATGCATATAATTCACGAAGCTTGTCCCCTGAGGACCTTAACATAGCTTAATTACACTGACATCCTGTAGGACGACAGTTCATGCACGGCAGACAAAGTTTGCAAAAATTTTCCACGACCAGACTGGAGACAACGATTCTGCCACCCTCAAAAACCAATTGCATGGAGAGTTCAGGCTTACCTTTTTAATCTGCCACCTTTTGTCGTGAGGAACCCAACTTCCTGTAGAAACAGCTTTCCTGTAGGAGCAACGCGCGATTTCTGGGGGATACTGCAGTGGGTCTACGCTCTTGGTGTTGCTTCACAGGCGTTCTGATGGCCAAAGACTCAAAGTATCGAGCTGCAAAGGGATCCGGATGATCACTCGAGTCTCAAACGGTGAATGATAAATGCATGGGGTGGCAATCTAGCCGATTAGATTTGAATCGGCAGAATCCGTGGCGCGGGGGTGAGGTGTCCCTGCCGGACCATTGGATGACGTCATTCCATCATTTGCCTGCGAGTTCCCTTACTGCCGCATCATTCCCCGCAGATCCGCCGCCGTCTCTTCTGTTAAACTCGTTTTTTTTCGACGGGATTGCTCTCACGTGTGTACTGCCCGTTTCTTTTGCCACGACCGCCACCCAAACATACGACTAGACCATTAACTGATCGACGTGGCCAGTTGAATGGCCATACAACCGCTCAACCCATTCACTTCACACTTGCAAACATTTTCAAAGTGAAATTCATGCAATTCGTCAGAAGAAAGGGTCGAGACACTTACCTGTGCGGCCGCAACGCGATTTTTCGGTTCTTGGACGATGATGAGTAGATTTATTTGCTGCTGGTGGATTTGCACAGGCCCAGAAGTTCATATTCACAGGCCGCTGACGATGGATTTGATGCTTCAGCTGCATGCACCCGCGTTTTCATTGTATATGGTGTGCACTCTAGCGGGCTTAACTGTTACGGGACTCCTGCAGGATGTCCTGTAACAGTTTTTTCCTCCTCGGGTGCATGCTGCACGACGAAGGCAATGGCCCCACGATCACGCTCACAGAGCTCATGGATGGCTGGGATGGATATGGTATGACATCTCAGCGTTTTTTTCATCTCAAAAATTGCTTTTCTCTTGATAACTCAATGATCTGCTTTGATGGTGCAGGTAACTTCATTGCATGTCGACAGGGATGGTAGAAAGAGGTGACAGCAGTGTATAAGGGTGACAACAGTAGCTTGCATGCGTCCAAACCGATCCTTGGTCGTTAGATCTCCTCATAAAATGAATTCTGGGCCGTCCCGAACTTCTACAGGAAGTTTCCTGTAGAAATACAGAACTTCCTGTAGAAAGGTTGCGTTTCCTGTAGAAAGTCTGCACCTTCCTGTAGAAAGTCTGCATCTTCCTGTAGAAGACTCAAGCCGTGATGAAATTGTGCACATACCTTGGAGAAAATGAGTATTCTTGGAGGAGGTGCTGGTGAGGTCTCCTGGCAGCATGATAAGGATCTTTGGCTTTGCGTTAAAAGACCTCCTCTCCTTCATAGAACACCTGCAACCTGCATGCATTTTCACATTATAAACTTGTTGTCCCTATCTTTTTGCTTATTGTTTTTTTTTCTTTTTTCTCTTTTTTTTTGAAAGATAACAGGGGCGCCTCAATGAGGTTTTCACCCTTGCCATCTGCCTTAAGTGCCTCAGAGAGGTTTTCACTCAAGGATCTTTTTTAAATCTCTTTTTTTTTTTTTTGAAAGACAATAGGGGTGCCTCAACGAGGTTTTCACCCCTACCACCTGCCTTGGGAGCCTCAGAAAGGTTTTCACCCAAGGATCTTTATTATTTATTTATTTATTTATTTTATTTTATTTTATTTTTAGATCTTTCAGGGTATGCCCAAAGCAGAGGCAGAACCCTTCTCTATGACCAACACTGATTTCTCCATAGTTTTGATGAACTCTTGTCTGGAGAGAGGTTTCCTGTAGATCTTCAATCGATGCCCATTGACAAGCATGGGGATGGCTTCCTCATCAATGGTCCGGATAAGAACAAATCCATTGTCATGACATTTTTCCACTGCATACGGTCCCAGCCATCTAGTTCTCAGCTTCCCCTTGAAATCTTTGTACCTGGAGTCATACAACAAGGCCCAATCTCCCGGCTGGAATTGCTTGTCATGGAGGTGTTGGTCATGCCACACCTTTCTCTGAAGTTGAACCACTTCTGAGTGAAGGAGGGCCTGCATCCGGTGCTCATCCAGTCCATTCAGCTGCAATAACCTTTCTTGTTGTGCATGGATGAGATCTAGGTCCAGCTGAGCTGCCATCCTCAAAGTGTTGTATTCAAATTCAATGGACAGCAAAGCTTTCTTCCCATAGACCAGCTCATAAGGTGTGAAGCCAGTGGTGGTCTTCCAGGTGGTGTTGTAAGCTCATGTGGCCTCAACCAGGCGATCTGTCCAATCCTTCCTACTGCTGCTCACCACCTTAGTCAAAATCCCTTCCAATGCTCTGTTGGTGACTTCCACTTGCCCATTTTCCTGTGGATGATAGGGGGTGGAAGTCCTATGCTTGATTTTGTGGTGAGCTAGCAGGTCTTCAATCAAGTTGGATGTGAACTGGCTCCCTTGATCGGTGACCAGCTCTCTTGGGTAGTCAAATTTGTAGAAGATGTTTTCTCTTAAGAACTCGGCCACCTTCTCTTCTGTTGCTGCCTTGATTGCTTTAGTCTCTGCCCACTTTGTCAGGTAGTCATCTTTGCCTCGAAGGAGGGTTGATTGGCCCCACAAAATACATACCCCACTTCTCAAATGGCTCAAGAGTCACTTGAGGTTGGAGAGGCATCTCATCCCTTGGAGTCGGTTTCCCCATTCTTTGGCATCGGTCACATTGGCTGATATATCTTCTGACATCTTGATGAAGTGTGGGCCAATAGTAGCCTGCCTGCAGGATTTTGAAGGCAGTCCTTTTTGCTGCAAAATGTCCTCCACAAGGCCCATCATGACAGGTGAGGAGGATATCAAAGACTTCCTCCTCCCTTACACAACGCCTTAAGATCTGATCAGGGCCAAGCTTGAACACATTGCCCCCGATCGAAGTAAATGAGGCACTTTTTCTGATAATTCTGCTCTTCTCTCTTGAAGATAGGTGCGGAGGGAACTGTGCTGAAACAAGGTAGTTTGCTATATCAGCAAACCATGGAGAGAGTACTAAGATAGCAAACAGATGTTCATCGGGCATCTGGTCATCCACTATTTCATCCTCATCTGCAGACAAATCCAATCTAGATAAAAAGGCAGCAACATCATTTTCTTTACCTAGTTTGTCAACAATGGTCAAATCAAATTGCTGCAACAAAAGTAACCATCTAATAATATGAGCATTCACATCTGGTTTATTCATTAAATATCTAATCGCAGCATGATCCGTATGTACAAAGGTTTGATAACCAGTAATATAATGTTGGAACTTGTTCAGTGCATGGACCACAGCCAAGAATTCTTTCTCGGTTACAGTGTAATTCAGTTCAGCTTTGGACAAGTTTTTGCTAACAAAGTAAATGGCATATGGAATTTTTTGTTTGACTTGTCCTAAAGCTGCACCTATGGCTTTGTTCGAGGCATCAGTGTGGATGTGGAAAGGTAGGGCCTAGTTTGGCCCTCTCAAGATTGGGGCTGACACCAACTTGTCCTTTAATTCATTCAAAGCCCTCTGACAATCGTCAGTCCATTTCAACTCCGCATCTTTTGCCAATAGGCCAAACAATGGCGAGGCTAGCTTGCTGAAGTCTTTAATGAATCTCCTGTAATACACTAGTAATCCTAAGAAACTCCGCACATCCCTTACCTTTTGGGGAGGTGGAACCTTCTTGATGAGAGCAATTTTGTTAGGATCCACCTGTAACCCTTGGCAAGAAATGGTATGGCCTAGCATGGTCCCTTCAGTCATTAGGAATTCACATTTTTCGGGACTAAGGGACAGGTTCATCTCAATGCATTTGGTTAGGACCTTTCCCAGATTGGACAATGCTTCCTGGAAGTTGGACCCATAAGGGGTGAAGTCATCCATATAGATTTCCACCACATCATGGACCAGCTCCGAGAAGATGCTCAAGACAGCTCTCTGGAAGGTAGCAGGAGCATTGCATAGCCCAAAGGGAAGAACTCGGTAGGCAAAGGTACCCCAAGGACAAGTGAAGGTGGTCTTATCTTGGTCTTCCGGGCTGATTTGGATTTGGTTGTACCCGCTAAACCCGTCCAGGAAAGAGAAGAACTTCTTTCCTGCCAGTCCATCCAACACTTGATCTATGAAAGGTAGAGGGAAATGGTCTTTCTTGGTAGCTTTGTTCAGTTCTCGGTAGTCCACACAGATTTTCCATTTCCCATTTTTCTTAGGAACCAACACCAGAGGGGACACCCATCCACTATCTGAGATGGGGTAAATGAATCCGGCATCCAGCAGTTTTTGCAATTCTTCCTTGACAATGTCCTTAAGGGCTGGATTCATTCTCCTCTGAGGTTGCCTAATCGGCTTACAATCCTCTTTGCTATATATGTGATGGGTACAGACCGAAGGATGGACTCCTTTCATCTCCTTATAGCTCCAAGCAAAAGCATCTAGATGGCTGGCCAACAGGCTACACAGCTCCTTTTCCTGGGAAGGAGATAGGGAGGAGCTGATCTTTAACGTTCTCTCAGGGCCGAACTCCACATTCTTGACTCTGGGAGTGACAGGGTTGGTGGCACAAAGGTCCACTAAGGTGCTGGCTTGGGCATCCTCCACCAATTTCTCTAAGGATAGTGCACTGGAAGGTGGATTCTGGATCAAGGTCTCGATCAAGTCATCCTCGGTTGGGGGGTCTCTTCTAGTGGTATCTAGGGTGCACAAAGGTGCTGAGTACACCTCATCCTCTTCCCCTTCCTCCAACCATAGTGGTAAGTCATGCTCCAAGGAGGGTTGGGCAGGAGGGTATAGGACAAGCTGCTTGGACATAGGACCATTTTTGATGGTCATGTTTCCTGCACGACAACTTATGTAAGCATCTGCAGTGGCTAACCAAGGCCTTCCCAAAATAAGAGGATATCCAGTAAGCTTTGCCTTGGGTTGCAGAACCAAGAAATCTGCAGGGTATTCCCAAGAGTCGACAGAGACCAAAACATCCTCCACAATCCCTTCGGGAGTCACAGTGGAGCGATCTGCTAGTTGCAGGACTGTCGAGGTCTTCCTCAAGGAACCCTGAAGATTGAGTTTGAGCATGGTATCCCTGGTCATCACATTAATGGAAGCCCCCAAATCAATCAAGGTGTGAGGTATGATGGTTCCATTGATGTGGACATCTACTACAGGACTCCCAGGATCTAGATACTTTGGGCAGATGACTTGTCCTAACATAAGGTCAGACAGTTGCCCTAAGACATTGATGGTTGAAGCATCTCTCTTTCGCCTGCCTGGGTGTTTGAAACACTTTTCCTTAACCAGTTTGTTGTATATTAGCACATCCTTGATGGCTTGGAGAAGTGGTATTTTCACACACAACTGCTTGAGCTCTCCCAGAAGCTCATCCTCCTCTGGGTTGGGTTGTGTGGTGGCTATTAGTCTCTCAGGAAAGGGTGGAATAGCCTTTGGTTCACTTTCCTGTTTGTCCTCCTCACCCTCTGGGGGAGGAGGTTGGCGATCCGGAAGAGTCTTTCCAGATCGAAGATTGATCTCCTGGATCTCCACAGCATAGGTAGGGCATGATGTTTCCCCAGTGTATACCTACTGGGTCTGTCTATTGTTGGGGTTCGGGTTCGGTTGAGCAGGCATTTGAGGTTGCCTTGGAGGAGCAGGAGGTAATGGTTGAGGTTGAACTGGCGGTGGAGGCAAAATGGCAGGAGGAGTGTTGTACTGGGGCCTCCACCCCGACTAAGGTGCATTCCACTGAGGCTGTGGCTGGGTATGTGAGTGATATGAATGAGTAGTGGGCTGAGTAGGGTACTGAGGTGGATAAGACCATGGAGGGGGCATAGACCAGGAAGGATGAGTAGGGGGGCTCCAGGAAGGCATAGGAGTTGATTGGTTGGGGCTGTAATAAGCTTGGGGTGCCCCTTGCATCCCCTGCTGGTAAGGTCTAGGTCCTTGTGGCCTCCTTTAGTTGAGGAAATAGAGAGGTTCAGTGGGAGCTTCTGTCCCTTGGTACATGGCTTTAAGCCCAGGTAAGGTTGGACATTGATTTGTGGGATGGTCCTCCTCACAGATGAAACACACTTCAACCGAATGCAATGGGCATTCGTTCTTAGGGTGTCTCCTTGTACATCTAGGGCAGAAGATAGCCAAGGCTCTCTCGGCTTCTTCCTTCTTCTGCTGGATCCTGAATGTGTCCAGTTGCATGGCAATGGTCTGTCTCACCTCACTCTTAAGATCTTCTAGTTGATTTTCAAACTCATGCTTGGAGAAAGGGATACCAGCTGAGAGGAGCTTTCCTCTACCTCGTTTCCGGGCTGCCCTGGAGTGGTTTCTAAACACAGTCTTGATGTCCTCATAAGGCAGTTGGTAAATATCTCCCCCAGCTAACATGTGAAGGGTAGGGACTCCTCGGAGCAGGACCGGCTTGAGGGATTCAGGGTCAAGTATGCACCTGGCCCGCTTATAGCTAAGTTGGAACCTCTCCTCATAATCCTCTAAGGACTCATCATTTCCCATGGTCATCCGAAAGATCTCTCCCTTGGTTTCCTTGGACCTACAGTAGTCCCAGTACTTGGTATTGAAAGCTTGCTGCATCTGAGCCCAAGTGGTGATACTATTCCCAGGTAAGCCCATGAACCAGCATAATGCTGCATCCTTAAGAGTTGAAGGGAAGAGTTTCAGCTTTTGCTCATCTTCAGTATAGTCATAGGTTCTACAAAGGACAGCAAACTCAAACAGGAAGGTATCAGGATCTTCAGTAGTCAGTCCATGGAAGTGAGGTAGAGCGGAGGGACTAATGTTTTTCATTTTCATGTCTCCATTGGTTTCTCGGATGGGGAAGGCACCTTCTATTCTCTCATCTTCTCCTCTATTGTCAGCCATAGCTTCAGATGGGATGGTCTCTAATTCTTCTTCTGCTATAGGATCTTCGTATATCTCAGGAGGTTCACCTATAGGTTCTTCTGGATCACTGTCACCGAAGAAGAGAGAAGGGTGACTCAGTGATGTGGTGGGGGTGTTGGGTAGGAATTTGCCTGTTTTATCTCGATTCCTACGAGGCATGAAATGGAAAGACTTTTTTGATTGCTTTTGTTTTTTTTTTTCTTTGGTACCTGCAAAACTGAAAAAGATTGATCTACAACTAACTATCTTGCTAAAATAAAGATGCAGAATGGAATTGAAAGCAGGAAAGAACTAATCTACTTTGCTCAAATGAAATTGCAGGAATGAAAGTGCTAGTCTACACTTACAGAATTGAAAGGCTAATCTATGCTTGCAAAATTGAAATTGCAGAATTAAAATGCTAATCTATGAAAGTAGGAAATGTCTATGCTACTTTTGCAGAATGGAAATGAAATAAACTACTTGGCAGAAGGCGAGAGTAAGAAAACAGAAGAAAAGCAACAATTACTAATACTCTGACGCTTCCCCGGCAACGGCGCCAAAAAGATGGTGGGCTCCAGTATTGTAGAAATAATGCTACAACTCCTGGAGCTTCCTTCTCTAATTTTATCAACCCGGTAGTTCGTAACAAACTTGGAAGCGACGGTGCTGTATGCACAAGTACTAGCTCTTGTCGCAGCTGTCACTTGGTCAGCTGGCACAAGTCCGCTAGGGCTCAAGCCAACTTCTATATGTTCTCAGAAGAAGCTTTCTAAATGATGAACGAAGGCTATCTCAAAGGAAATTAACCTACTTTGCAAGAATGAACCGAAAGCCAACCAAACATGGAAACCCTAGTAAACCCTAATCTGACCAAATTAATCCTTACAATGCAATGATGGGAATGCAACTCCTAACAATGATGCCATTACTTCTAGTGATATGAGATGCATGAATTTAAACTACTTCCATTGAAGAGAACATGTTTTTATATTCTTGCTCAAGTGGTTGGAGTTATTATGATTGCGCTTCTTACTGGGTCTTGACTGTGCAGGGATAGTTCAAAGGGGAGGAAGGCTTGGGAACAGTCAGGAGGACTCTGAGAGGTTCCAGGGGATCCCTCACATCATTCCACAGAAGTCCACAACGTTTGGCAACCGTGTTTGCAGGCTTCTACAGGATGTCTGCAGGGGATCCTACAGGAAGCTCAGGATTTCTATAGGAAGTCTGCTAACTTCTACAGGATGTTCTGCAGTCGGAGTTTTGGGTGATGGAGGAGTGAAGGAGATGTATGGATGGATGGGTAAGATGAAAGGGAGCTTGAGATGGCTCAGGGATGGAGAGATGAGATGGGGAGAGAGAGGATAGAGCTGGTTGGTTGATAGAAGGGTAGAGGCAATGGAAGGTCAAAGAGAGTGAGCAACGTGGACAATAGGATGGTTGGAAGGCAAATGAGCTGAACAGAGGATGAGTAGGCGGCTTCGGCATGGTTTAGAAGGAGAAGAACACGATGAAGTGGTGTTGCGCAGTGTAAATGGAACGAATCACCCTTATCTTGCATGTAATACGAAAGTTCACCAACCTATTCTAACTATTTTATTAGGAATCAAAGATCAGCAATGTAAGTTGAAGGGAAACCGTGCATGATGCTGAACCAAAGAATCATTACTCAAGATATAATCGTATGGACAATTCTTCAACCGAAAACATTACATCAATACTTGCATGCATATGTTAAAACAGTGTTTTTGGCAGTTGGCACAGTCTACACTTCCGGTCCCCAAACAGAGGTGAAAGTGAGCATGCATTCAACCTTTTTGAACTCAACGTAACATCAACCTCCCTACGCTAATTCTGCACTACTGAAACAACTGCATTCATGAAACTAACCTACATAACCAAACCAAAACAGTCAACTCAGCAACCTATGTTTTCCAAATGCATGTAAAGGAAAGAAATGCAATGTTAAAAGAAAGACAAGTAACAATACAAAGAAAAGGAGGTCTATTGCTCTCAGGTTGGGCCCTAACGTGAGAGCTATAGCTCCTCTAAGAAATCAGAATTGAATCAAAATCTGCCTGCCTTTTATTAAAAGATCATAATCATGAGTCTGACAACATGCCAAAATTGGCTTACAAAGAGCAAAAACAGAGCTACAGCTCGTGATTCAAAATCTACAACAAAGGTTCAAGAGTCTTTTGAAGGCTACAGCCTCAATATTTATACATGATGAGGGCCAAGTTGGCCTCCTCAATTAGTGGGGCTTGGCTGTCCAACTGAAAGTAAACTGTTGTTCCTGTAGAATCCGTTGGCTGCCTTCTAGCTCGGTGGTGATAGCTGCTGGAGCTCGGAGTTGGGGTGGAGATCACGAGGGAGGTCATTCAAGGCTGTGGACAACCTCCCTATAAACCCGCAATGCCACCTTGGTTGTCTCCTTGTCTCCATCTGCGTGGTCTTTGCTCCATTTAATGTCAAAAAACCTGAAATCATCATGTATTAGCCACATAGACATAATGCCTGCCCTTCTTCCTACAAATAACACGAATATACTAAGAAATGATGCATAAGTGATAAAAAATGAAGGGTTGAGCGAGGTAAGTAGGCCAAATGAGCCCAAATTGTTACCAAAAATTGGGGCTCATCACCGGTTGATGGAGAACAAGATCTAAGGATAGATCGGGATCAAATGGTTTGAAATGAACTATCTCTATATGGTTGATTATGCTTATTCTAGAATAGTATACTGACGCAAGTAATGTTCTGAACTGAGTATAATTTAAGTTGAAATAGCTGCAAGTCATGATTGAATATTTATAGATCTGTACGAGGGTTGGCTTTGGTGAAAGTGCGTATGTACGTGGGTTTGATTCATCGTAGTAGCGTATACAGTATGAAGTATGATATTTGAAGTTGCAGTTGGGTCTGATTGTCATTACAGAGTTCTGTTGTCTACTCTGTGTTCTGGTGACTATGTTGTTGACAGGGTTTTCAGTGTTTTAGTGATTCAGTGATTGATGATTGATTTTGTGCTTCAATGATATTGATGGGTCCAGTATGAAAATGGGATGAAACGTGGCCTTCAGATTATAATGTTGTGCTTCAGGAGTATTTAGTATGAAAATGTATGAAATGTGGTCCCTGGAGGATGAAAGGAGATTGTAGGCCGGCGCCTACGTACTAGTACATCAGCTAGTACAAGAGCAAAGGGGGTGGTAGCTCCCTTCCAGTAGCAACTGGAGAACAAGTAAAAGTTGGAGAATTTCAGTAGGCCGGCACCTATGTACTAGTAAATGGATCGACTAGTACAAGAGCTAAGGGGGTTGTAGCTCCCTTCCAGGAGATTCTGGAGAATGAGAGAAGGTTGTAGCCTTCTGCAGGTAGAAGCCTGTGTACTGGTACAAGACTGCACCAGTACAAAAATATTGTAAAATGAAGTTTCTTATTAAAAGAAGATAGAGACGACTTGCAGTAGGTGGTTTTCACCCACATTGGGTTTCCACCTTATATCATGGTGTTCATGTGTGCTTCTTGTGTGTGATGATCTATTCTATTTTACTGATTAAGTTCTGATGCACTAACTAAAGATCATTATTTAATGGATTAACTGAATCATAAGTATTCTGGATATACGCTAGTTTCATTAGACGTAGTTGTGTATACACGCGGGTTCTATTAACTGAAGTAGCGTATATGTATTGAAGTATGGAAATGAAAAAGTTTTATTGATTAATAATACTGATTCACCCTCCCTCTCAGTATTATTTCCAACAATTGGTATCAGAGCAGGTCCTTTGGTAGAAGCTTGATCGCTTGAAGGAGATCCGTAGATTAATGGGAAAGAAGCTTAAGCAGAAAGTGCCTAAGAAGAAGAAGACATCTCAGAAGAACTATGACAGTGGGAGCATCGATTGGGGATTATGTGGAAGAGGCACTTCAGATTTAGAATCACTTCAGAATGAAGATGAACAAGATCTATCAGGTATGAATTTGTTATCCTCTGGTGATACATTTATCCATCCATGTGAAGATGACGAAAGTGATAGTGAAACATCTGAATTTGCTCTTATGGGTGAGCAAGAAAGATATCAAATAGAGGCAGAATTTAAAAGGCTAACAGAAAAAATTAGAGATCAACAAGATCTATTGAACAACAGGGAATGTGCCTTCAAAGAAGTAGCTACCAAAATAAAAGCTCAACTAGAGGACGGTAACAAGGTAAGGAAGATATTCAAGGAAAAATATCAAAAGTTGCAGGATGAAGTGACATCATTAAGAAATTAAGTAAATGAAAGAAGCACAACAATCAAGAAACTCAGAGATAGATCTAGTTACTATGAAAGGCTTGAAGCTATGATCCTCTCGCTAAAGGAAGATCTTGAAGAATCAAAGAAGCAGAATAAAGAACTACTCCAAGATCATGAAAAACAAGAAAAAGAAGTTCTTGATCTAAGACATCAGTTGGAAGAAGGAAGAAATGTTGAAGAAAACATGAAGAAGCAGTATCTTAAAAAGGAAGAGCAACATCAGGTTGAGGTAAATATTCTAAAAGATAAATTAGAAGAAAAAGATAAGCTCTTACGATTTCAAGATAGTACGAAGATCTTGGATGATATTCTTAGTAGTCAAAGGTCTCCTGCTATCAAAGCTGGTGTTGGTTTCCATGAATCTGTTGAAGAAGAATATAGTAAGACAAGGGAATCTATGTAAAATTTGAAATGCTCAACAAGGAAATGAGAGGTCAACCCTATCAATAGCCAAGGAAAGAAATGTTTCAAAGAAAATCTTTTACTCCTCCAATGAATAAGGTTGAATGTTATGTATGTCATAATCTTGGACATGTTGCAGCCAGATGTAGAAGAAGAGTGGTTCAAGAATGTCATGCAGAAAGATCATCACATTCCAGGTACTTTAATGGATATTTCTTTTCTTGCAATATGTTTGGTCACAAAGTTGCTGATTGCTACAGGAGGAATATGAAACGGGTAAGATGTTATGCATGTAACAAGCTTGGACATATAGCAAAGGAATGCAAGAACAATGTGCGGGCACCATACCAAAAGGAGAAAACGTCATCATGCTTAAAGATATGGAAGAAGAAGGAAGTACAGTCAGAAAGATGTGGCACAGCACAATGTACTCAGACACAACACAACACAGACATAACAAACTCAGGGGGAGTTGAAAGTGTGAAACTTCAGTGTCCTAAATCTCATATGCAAGTTTCATAAAGGAAGTCGTGTATATACGCGAGTTTGACACTGCACAGTCACGTATATGTTAGTTTGAGAAAAAGCAGTGGGGATAGGCTCAGAAAAGCGGTCTGATATGATTCAGTCCATTATTTGCTTTGTTTGATAATGGTTACAATCTGCTTATGATGTGTGGAAATGCCTTGACACTTGTAAGATGTTTATAAGTGTTTTTGATCCTAACTTGAAGATGATAATGCCTTGATACTTCTTGTTGATATATGCATGATCAGATCTGACAGTAAACAAGATGGCATAGGTTCAGGGGGATCATATACTTTCAATAATGAATTGTTGGCATTATGGTTGGTAGTCCTTGGTGATGATGCTTATATGGCTAAATGATATATCTTGCTATGATATAGTCTCATATGATTCTTGGGGTTACATAGCTGATGTTCAGATCAGATTTATGGTTGATTCTTTGATGATGCATATATGGTGTTTACATGGTGATCTTCATAAGGATAAGGAGAAGTACAAATCTTGAATACACATCTTCTTTACTTGATGATGAGTCACTCATATGCTTCCATCGTCATATGCATAAAGATCATATAATACAGTAATGATGTAGGATTCTTATAGCTCTTGGTGCTCATGTGGATGAGGATTGTTGATGTTGATGATATAAAGAAGTCTTGACAAATGATCTTGAGCTCAAGATACATAGTGCTGGATACATGAATTATTACTCAAAGTTGCATTGTTGGAGACATGATGATGATGAGTTCTTACCTATATGATGATAGGTTGATACTTACATATGTTCCCAAAGTGATGATACTTGGATCATGCAGATCTTGATGATGAGATGACTATGGTGTTTTACACATATGATATAATGTGAATGATTTTATGATGATGTTCAAAAGGATGAGTTGATATCTATATGCAGACATACCTTGTTATAGGACATTTACAGGTTGCTGATCTGGAAGTGGTTGTACGTGAGTTTCATGAGGAGGATCTGCATATATACGCCTGTTTCTGTGGATATAGATGCATATATGTTGATTTTAAGGAAATCAGTGGGCCAAACTCAGGATGAGAAGAGTCTGATATAGGCCTGACAGAGACCGTCTGGCATAGACGGAACAAGTGCAGAAGGAGAACATGATTGCTGGTCTAGATACCGCTGATGATAGTTTCTGATGAATATCTTACTCTTGATAGTTGGTCTCTATGTCATGTATTTCTTTTATTATCAACGTCATGTAACAGCCTATGTTGGTTTCCCCACTATGCCTGGGATGAATGATGTTATACTCTTGTATTATCATGTGTAAATTTTTGGTATATCCCCACTTTGATGGGAGATGGATGTATGTATGAGTCTTTGGTGATAGGAAGGTCATTTATGATAGAGTCATGTTCTTCTTATAGAACACCTTTTTGCAGACCTTGCTTACAGTTAGGGGGAGTATGAACAACACTCTTCACTGGAACAGAGACTTCAACATGTACTCAGAGGGAGCATGGATAGATTGGTACACCTTGGCATATACAAAGGAGGAGCTCATTCAGAGATTTCAGCAGGTACTCAGGGGGAGTATGGGCAACAAAATGTTTATCAAGGAAAGAGAATATCTTGGTCTACCCTTTGCCCTTGATGTCAAAGGGCGAGAGAGATTTGGTGTTGTTGCCATCAAGTCCAAAGGGGGGGATTGTTGGCATTATGATGCATGTGTTGTACTTGATGGCAACCCACTCGTAGAAGAACAACTCACTTATCTATATATAACTAGATGAATCTACAGAAGAGATATCAGACGTGACAAAATACATGGGATGTAGGACAACTCAAAGGAATTAGATGATAGTTATCAGTATGACAAGTTAGCTTTGCCATCAAGTCCAAAGGGGCAGATTGTTGGCATTATGATACAAGTGTTGGCCTTGATGGCAACTCACACAAATGACAGATCATAGTGCAGTAGGTTAGTAGCAAAGAATTGATGATCAGACTACAATGAATGAATAAGAAGAGTATATATATGCAGGCTCAGAGTATATATGCAGGTTCACTATATACCAAGTAGGGTATACAAGTAGGTTATATGCAGGTTCACTATGTACCAAGTCGTGTATATACGCAAGTTTGCTATATACCAAGTAGGGTATACACGCAGGTTATACACGCATCTTCACTAATACAAAGGTGCGTATACACGTGGGATTTCCGATCAAAAGTCGTGTATGCGTATGCACGCACTTTCATGCACGAAAAAGCGTGTACATGTGGGAAAGGTTATTTTTGGGTCCGTGGTATTTAGACCTATGGTTTTGGTCCTTGGTATTGTGTCCGAAGTTGTTGAACCCAGGTATTGGGTCCCTAGTATTGGTTCTCAATGATTTTGGACCATGTTATTGAGTAAGGCCTAAGACTATAAAAGGTGAAGAATATCATTAGGCAAGGGTATGGAAAAAGTCTTGAATATCTTATGAAGGATGAGATCCAGTATGCAGGTTATGGGTTTATGATTCATTTCTTGATCTGAGCTAAGGAGGAATCTCACCGGTTGATGGAGAACAAGATCTCAGGATAGATCGGGATCAAATGGTTTGAAATGAACTAACTCTATATGGTTGATTATGCTTATTCTAGATCTGTATACTGATGCATGTAATGTTCTAAACTGAGTATAATTTAAGTTGAAATAGTTGCAAGTCATGATTGAATATTTATAGATTTGTATGCGGGTTGGCTTTGGTGAAAGCGCGTATGTACGCGGGTTTGATTCATCGTAGTAGCGTATACAGTATGAAGTATGACATTTGAAGTTGCAGTTGGGTCCGATTGTCATTACAGAGTTCTGTTGTCTGCTCTGTGTTTTGGTGACTGTGTTGTTGACAGGGTTTTCAGTGTTTCAGTGATTCAGAGATTGATGATTGATTTTGTGCTTCAATGATATTGATGGGTCCAGTATGAAAATGGGATGAAACGTGGCCTTCAGATTATAGTGTTGTGCTTCAAGAGTATCCAGTCTAAAAATGTATGAAATGTGGTCCCTGGAGGATGAAAGGAGATTTTAGGCCGACGCCTAAGTACTAGTACATCAGCTAGTACAAGAGAAAAGAGGGTGGTAGCTCCCTTCCAGTAGCAGCTGGAGAACAAGTAAAGGTTGGAGCATTTCAGTAGGCCGACACCTATGTACTAGTAAATGGATCGGCTAGTACAAGAGCTAAGGGGGTTGTAGCTCCCTTCCAGGAGAGTCTGGAGAATGAGAGAAGGTTGTAGCCTTTTGTAGGTAGAAGCCTGTGTACTGGTATAAGATTGCACCAGTACAAAAATGTTGTAAAATAAAGTTTCTTATTAAAAGAAGATAGAGACGACTTGCAGCAGGTGGTTTTCACCCACATTAGGTTTCCACCTTATATCATGGTGTTCATGTGTGCTTCTTGTGTGTGATGATCTATTCTGTTTTACTGATTAAGTTCTGATGCACTAACTAAAGATCAATATTTAATGGATTAACTGAATCATAAGTATTCTGGATATACGCTAGTTGCATTACACGCAGTTGCGTATAAGGGTATGGAAAATGTTTCTGAACTTTGGTACATATTGGTCCCTTCCCTACCGTAGTTTGGTCCACTTTATGTGCTTATCTTCATAGCTTCTGATAGGGTAATATTGTTCCTGGACAACATCTCGAAAAGAATTCCAAGAGGGTGAAGCTGAAAATAGTGAGGGTTCCTCCTCATATCTCTACTCACAATAAGTTTCCCATCAGTCCTTGACATGGAGTACGGATTTAACGAGTGCAAAAGCACTATTTTCCCTATCATAAAAATTATGGACTGAAAATATCCTTTCAACAGATTTAACCATATATCTAGGGCATTTACAACTATTTGGCCTTCAAAAATAGGAATTTCAAAGTTAAATTGTACCTTAAATGGGATGGCGCCTCCAAAATGACTACTCGGTGAAGATACTTAACTAATTGATACCCACCGAAGGATATGGGAAATTTTGCTACCATGTTGTTCCTTTGTTGCTTGGGGGATTGAAGAGATATTTTGAAATGATCTCCTTCTCCATCATCTTTATTTTCTTTCACCATGGGAGGTTGTCGGGGTTTGTAAGGATGGTATTGCAAGTTTTCAACCATTTCAAGTCCCAACTCCTTATACCCTAACCTCATTGGGGACATGCACATAAAAACAGAGAAAGAGCAGACCGATCTGATACCACTGATCCATATTTTTGAAGGAAACAAATGAAATATAGATTCAAACCAAAACACATAGATATAACAAAACAAAACTTTGATTAATAAATAACAACTACTAAAAATTGTTTACATACATAAGAGAAACAAACTAGCTCAGGTGATGGTGTCTTATCTCTAAGAAGAGATGTGACGGCTACATTCCTCTTGAACTATGATACAATGAGGTTCAAAGGACTTTTTATCATCAAGAAGCAATGGAAAACCCTAAACATAAAAAAACCTAACCCTAGGATATGAGGCACCAAAATCTTGTGGGCCTCGTTGAGGTTAGTTGGAACACCAACTTGCCAAGGTCATAAATTTGGCATACAATATTTGTTTGGCATACACAATACCTCGTTAGAAACATCTATATGAGGAAAGATTTTTTTACTACAAATGACAAGTTTTTTCATCTCTCATTTTCCCTTTTATAGAAAAAACGTCGTTTAGGGCCTCAAGACGACTCTGGAAGTTCAAGACCTAAAAAAATGCCAAAAATATAAAATTATTGAAATAGGAAACTATGCTAGAAATTAGGAAACTAAATGGAAATAGTCTTGGGGTTCCAAGTAAAATAGGCAAGTGGCCACCTAGATCAACATCTCCTGGCCAATATAACTACTAGGTATACAACCTACAGGTCTTACATACATTAAGTTTTGCAAATGATTTATAAGGTTGTATTTTCTCCATTTAAGAGATTCACTACAGTTCCATTAACAAATTCACCCTAATCAATTTTATATATAAAAAAAGGATAATGCATCAATGAAATGAATATAGTAAAGATTCAAGGTTGTAGACATAAATTCAAATATGAAAACTAGCTACCAAATTCATAACTTTGTAATAGTTCTAGTCTAATTGAACATCCTATGAAATGCAAGCATGACTTAATAATTGAAACATATTGCATATATATTCCAGCGTAGAAACTAGAAACAATTATCTAATAATTTTTTCCTTGCAAACTTATTCAGTGTTACTAGAAATGTTCTCATTGGTTCTCATGACCTCCAAAAATTTTAGGCACCTCCTCTATTGGCTCTACATAGCACAATATCTAGTGATCTTCACTACCACATAGTCCCACCAAAGTTCGAAAACCACTCAAAAAATTCACTACAATTCAAATTTCTATTGTAGAGCTTTATTCAAACACTTTGTCAATACCTAGGTTGCAATTCTAATAAAAAAATTACACTCAAAAAATTGAATTAACTTAGAAAATTCAATTTTGATTATTATGAACAACAACAAAGATGACAAATTCTAAACTTATTAATCAACAAATAACTTAACAAACCATGAAATTGTACTTAGACATTTTTGGACAAAATTCCCTGGAAAAAACCCTGAGGGAAAACCAGTTGGCAGAGGAGGGACTTTATTATTTAGCTTCAGTAATAAAATTTTACACAACAGAATATAACCCAAAAATGAAATTATAGACTTATCTACATTTTTGAGCTTCAAAACAACCCTGAAATATGTTGTACAGCAGACTTCATAGTGTATTCCCTATGTTGTCCAAATCGTATAGACTATACAACCACAAAATCAATGCCAAAATTTCCTTGTAATGCATGCAAACAGTTGTTGTACAGTACAACACTCCCTTAGAGAATCATGCCACTTATTTTCCTCAATTTGTGTGCCGTTTTATTGATGTATGTACTACTTCTTCTTAGTTGTATGGTCTGCAATTAAGTCTCACACTTCCTTGGGATTTGTGCCAACACTCTTGTATTGGAATTTGTGCCACTTGACTACTATACTCAGCAACACATCCTCCTTCCTTTAGCTCAACCTCTCTCCCTTCTTTTGAGTCTCCCAATAAACAATTGGAAATCAGCTTCTCCTTTGGATTCATGCCACTATAAAGCCAAGAAAGGGTGTCCTTTGGCCTTCCACCTAGCCTCCAAGATCAAGGGCTAAGATTTAATCTTGGGCCCTCTTGAACCAATGTTTATCTTTTAATCTCTCATTGACATTAATAAAGTACACTTTTCTTGTTAAATTTATATCTCATAAAGTTAAATTAAACCCCAAGTCTCTTAAGGGAAATTTCTCACATGTTAGCTCCAAGCATATGTGGAGAACTCTTTTCATAGCTAACTTCTAACACTCCTTCTCAGTTAGGAAAGTGTTCTTCATCTCTCCCATTTTGTTCCTAAATGATAAAAAATTCCTATTCATAAGATACTTCATGAGAATTTATGCAACCTATTCATCAGTGGCTATATATCTCAACTTCACTACTCCTCTGTAGACATGATCTCAAATGAAATGGAAAATGATGCCAATATGTTTATATTGATCATGAAATATTGGATTCTTTGAGAGTTTGATGTAAATCCACTTATCATAGTATACTGTAATGGCCTCTAGCTATTGTCCAAACAAAATAACCAACAAATTGCAAAGCCATATGGATTAACAACTTTCCTGATAGCTGCCATGTTTTCTGCCTTTGCAAAACTCAATAAAACTAACTCTTGCTTTCAACTGAGCCATGACACAACTTTCAAGCCCAAACTAAAGCAACATTTGGAAGTACTCTTTCAGTCCACTACACTTCCTTCCCAATATGAATCGGTGTAGCCACTCAAGTGCACTTGATCTCCTTGCACATAATCTACACCATAATCCACTATCCCTAGTAGGTATCTTAACACATGTTTTGATGCAATCCAGTGCACTATTTTAGGCTCCACCATGTAGTAACATAGAATTTTCATTGAAAACACACGTCTAGCCTAGCCTTGTATGTTAGGATACATTTTGAATATTTTGATTACATGCATCAGCCTTGGAGGTTGATTACAAGAACTGATCAATTATGTCTGACTACATGCAGTTATGCATATTTGTAGTTGGTTTGGCATTGCTTATGCATATTGCTGGTTGCATGTGGCAGTGTGTACAATGGAGTGATGGCTTTTTTCATGCATGACGTCATGTCATGCATTGTTGATATGGCCTTGCATTCATGACTCAATCCTAGTTAGAGTAATGTTTATGAGTTAATACATTTACTTGTGTATGTATATATGTTTTTATGATTATGTTATACATGTATCACATTTATTTCGTAATATTGCAGACAACGTATCCTCCCTAATTTATGCTAAGGTACGTGATTTATTGTCATTGGTTTATCTAAAATACTATGCTTTGCAGGAAGAAATATCAAATGGCTAGCAATGTGGTTGACTACAAAGACTCTCCCTATGAATCCAAAGAGGAGTATGGTGTTGGGAACGCCTATAACTTGGCAGTTACATTGAGAAGTTTAAAGGAGGAGATAAGGAGTTGTAAGGCAGATAATGATAGAATCATACAATCATAGGAAAAGTTAGCAGAGGTGAATGCAGTAATACTTCAGATCTTGTCGGATTTGCAGCAATAAGTACCACTACAAATCAGTCATGAGCAGGAAGATAAAACTAATGGGGCATATGATATTAGATCACATGGTGATATTCGATCGGATATAGATGATAGAGTTAGATATGACAGATTTTTGGACACTCCAGAGAGGAGAAGGGATAGACACAAGAACGAATCTAGTTTTGATTCAGATAAGCACTATGATAATCATCAATATCATGCTTACAGGAGGAGTGATAGGGGGTATTTGTCAGATGAATTTAAGAATGCAAAGCCACCTACTTTTGATGGAGAGATAAAGAGATCACAAGATGTAGAGGCATGGCTTCTTGGTATGAAGATATTCTCTAGCTTGCATGACTACTCAGAGAACATGAAAGTTAGAGTGGTTGTTTTCAGTCTTAAAGGTAAATCAGACATCTGGTGGAAAGACATGAAAAATGTCAAGGACATAAATGACAAAGATCTAATTTGGAGTGAATTTGAGCAGTTATTCAAGAAGAAGTAACTGTCAGAGAGATACTTCGATGAAATGGAAAAAGAATTCTATGAACTAAAGATGGGATCCATGATAGATTATGAGTACACCAGTAAGTTATTAGAACTGTTGAGGTATGTGCCTTACCTCAAGGAGGAGAAGGCTATGATTCAGAGATTCATTAGTGGACGACTTGTTGCATTCAAATAAAGGATTGAAGTCGATGAGCCTAGATCATTAGAGGAGGCCATTTGAAAGCTAAAGCATTGATATGAAAAATCAAAGCGCATAACTGAGACTAAGCCAAACTGGAGAGGTAATGTAAAGAACAAAGGAAAATGGGATAAAAAGTGAGAAAGGCCACTGGGTACAGATAACAAGTAGAATATTGAACCACCTAATAGTTTCAATGCATCAGATAGAGGATAGGGACACAAAGCTGAAAAGAAGGAAAAGGATGGTGGGTAGAAGCCCATAGAGTGTTGGACTTGTGGCAAAGACCAGCGTAGGAAAGATTGTCCACAAAATTAGGGTTGTAGACCTTAGATATACAGTGTACAAGAGGCACAAACTGTTGGAGATGTAGGCTAGAGTATTCCTCATATCTATGCAGTCGTGGACAATAGGCAAGCAGAACACTAGGCATCTATCATTGAGATGGATGGTAAGCTTTGTGATCAAATTATTTATATTTTGATTGACCCTGGATCTAATTATAACTGTGTTAGTCCTAATTTGGTGGATAAGTGTGGGTTGAATAAGGAGTTTCATGTAGAGTCTTGGTTAGTTCAGTTGCCTACAAGTACGAAGAAGAGAGTTCATCATTGGGTAAGAACTTTCCTATTTGACTTAAATGGTATGCCTACAATAACACATTTGAATGTTTTACCGTTGGGTTCATACAGTATGTTATTGGGCATGGATTGGTTGTATCTACATAGAACCAAGGTTGACTTCTATGACAAGGCCATTGAATGTGTTGATGACAATGGAGAACCAAGAGTCTTGCAGGGTAAGAAGAAAGCCACATCAGTTAGGATGGTGGTAACCATGCAATAAAAGCGTAGCCATAGGAAAAGGTGCAAGCTATTTGCAATACACATTTCTAGTGATAAGGTAAGGAGGTTGAAGATGCAGATGTGTTGAACAAGTACCCGGTTTTATAGCAGTTCAGAGATGTGTTTCCTGAGGACATTATAGAGTTTCCATCTCATAGGGAGGTAGAATTTTCTATTAAGTTAGTGCCAGGGGTAGCTCCAACATCGAAAGCACCTTACAGGATGAGCACACATAAGTTGGTTGAGTTAATGTTGTAGCTGAAGGAAATGTTGGACAAGGGGTACATTAGGCCAAGTGCATCACCTTGGGACGCACTAGTCTTGTTTGTGAGGAAGAAGGATGGTACCCTCATATTATGCATTGATTACAGGAAGTTGAACAAAGTGACTATCAAAAAAATATACCCTTTGTCAAGGATTGATGACTTTCTTGATCTGCTGAAGGGAGAAATAGTGTTCTCAAACATTGACTTTAGATCCAGATACCATCATATATGCATCAAAGAGGAGGATATATACAATACTGTGTTTAGGACCAAATATGGGCATTATGAGTTTGTTGTTGATCCATTTTTCTTAATGAATGTTCTAGCTACATTCATGTGTTTGATGAATAGTGTGGTGCGTCCATATTTGGATAAGTTGTTATTGTGTTCATTGATGATATACTGCTATATTCTAAAAATGAGGAATAGCATGCCGAGCACTTAGAAGCAGTGTTGAGGTTGTTAAGGGAGAATCAATTGTATGCTAAGGTCAGCAAATTTATTTTCTTTCAGACTGAAGTACACTACTTGGGACATGTTCTCTCTAAGTAAGGTATTATAGTAGATCTAGAGAATATAAGGGCCATCATGGAGTGGGTAGCTCCTAGGAGTGTGGATGAGGTGAGATCTTTCATGGTTCTTGTAGGCTACTATAAGAGGTTCATCAAGAACTTCTTATAGATTTCTTATCCTATCACATCGTTGCAGAGGGAAGGTAAGAAGTTCGAATGGACCGAAGAGTGTGAGGCTAGGTTTGAGAAGCTTAAGCAGTTTCTGACACATACACCAGTTCTATAGATTGCAAATATGGAAAAAGAGTTCGTTTTATGTACAGATTCTTGCAAGAGAGGACTTGGTGGAGTCCTTATGCAAGATGGACAAGTGGTATGTTATGAGTCCCGAAAACTAAACAAACATGAGAAAAACTACCAAACACGTCATCTCGATTTGAAAGCGATTATACATGCACTAAATATGTCGAGGCACTATCTTCTTGACATACGGTTTGAGCTTATGAGTGATCACATTGGGTTGAGGTATTTGTTTGACCAGTCGAATCTGAATGCCAAGCAAGCTATATGGTTGGCTATGATCAGTGAGTTTGATTTTGAGATCATGTATATCAAAGGTAAAGAGAATAGAGTGGCAGATGCTCTTAGCAGGTAGGTACAGGTGAATCACCTAGCAGCGATGAGCTCTTATGGGACAGATATATAGGACAAGATCTTGCAAGCAAGACAACGATATGTGAGATATATGCAGATTTTTCACAGGTTGCAAAAAAGTACAAGTACAACTACAGGTGATAGTGCAGGTACCAGTATAGTTGATGGCATAGCTACAGGTGTAGGTGATGGAATAGGTACAGGTATAGGTAGTGGTATAAGTATAGGTGCAGGTGCACAAAACTTGGAGTAATGTCTTATAACAGATGGATTGGTCAAGTTCTAAGATAAGATATATGTATCGGATAACAGTGAGCTCAAGAAGGTGATCTTAAGGGAGTTTCATTCCAAACCATATTCAAGTCACCCAGGTTATCAGAAGACACTCATAGTCATGAAGATATATTACTATTAGCCAAATATGAAAAATGATGTAGCAGATTTTGTGGAGAGATGTTTCGATTGTCAGTGAGTGAAGACAGAGTGAAAACATCCATGAGGACTGCTACAACCGAATGTGATTCCAGAGTGAAATTGGGAGGTGGTTTCCATGGACTTCATCACACGGTTACCAAAGACAATGAAGCAGCATGATTCCATCATAGTCATTGTGGATAGGTTAACAAAGGTTGCACACTTTATTCTGGTGAAGTCTACGTTGTCAGCTAGTGATGTCGCATAGGTATTCATTTGAGACGTGGTTAGACTACATGGTGTTGCAAAGAAGATTGTGTCAGACAGGGATGGGAAGTTCGCTTCCAAGTTTTGGAAGGAGTTATTTGTATGTTTGGGCATAGAGTTGGCCTTTAACATAAATTATCATCCATAGATGGATGGAATGATAGAGAGGGTCAACAGGATATTGGAGAACATGTTGAGGATGTATGTGATGCATCAGCAATTGAAGTGGGAAGAGTATCACCCGTTGGTCAAGTTTGCATACAACAATGTTTATTAGGAGTCACTGAGGATGAGTCTTTTAAGGCATTATATAGGCATAGTTTTAACACTCCCATTAGTTGGAGTGATCTAGTTAGCAAAGTACTGATTTAACCAGATATGTTGGAAGACATGGAACAGGAGATGCAGGTCATCAAGAAGAATCTCAAGGAACCACAGGATAGGAAGAAGAGTTATGTAGAAAGGAACAGGTTTTTCCAGGAGTTCCAGGTTGTGGAATAAGTGTACTTGCACATCAAATTGAAGAAGAGCTCCTTGAAATTGGCTCATGCGCCAAGATGGCACCACGGTTTTGTGGACCCTTCCATATCATTGAGAGGATTGGGCCAGTAGCCTATCGACTTGCATTGCCTCTGACATTGAAAGTCCATTATGTTTTCAATGTCTCATTGCTTAAGAAGTATGTTAAATATGTTGATCATGTTATTGACTGGTCTGTATTGCAGGTGGAACCAGATGGAGAATTCCAACTAAAGCCTCAATGTATATTGCAAAAAAAGGTTCTCATGCTCCAGGAGCTGAACAATCGAGCAAGTTAAAGTGCAATGGAAGCACTTTGGGCCCGATGAAGCTACACGGGAGATGGTGGATCATATGTGGGCCATGTATCCTTCCTTATTGGCCATTTGAGGCAAAGTATCTTGACATAATGGTTTAGTACTTTCTTATGATGGCTTGGTATATGCTTCAGGTGGTTTAGTATTTTCTTATGTTGGTTTAGTATATTCCTTATGGTGATTGATATATGCTTTGTGATAGTCGATATTTTTTATATGATGTTTTGATATATGGCTAGATATGGTGTTAGTATATGTTTGATATATGATTTGGTATATGATTTGGCATATGCTTTTGGTATATATGATTTTGATGAAATTTCTATATGTACACCCGTGTGAGTATGTAAATATCGTAACAAGCTATGTTATAAAGTTCCACTTTGTAGTATGGGTGTCATGTTAATATGCTATCATGTGGTTATGTTATCATCATGTGGTGATATTATATGAGTTGGCACCCAGCATGATGATCATTGTAAATACCATAATGGGTTGTGTTATAAAGCTCCACTATGCTATATGTTGTCATGTTGTCATGATGTGTTGTCTTGAGTAGATATTTCTTTGTAAATACTACATCAAAATGTGTTATAAAGATCCATGAGCAGTATGTATTCTTTCAGTAGTTTTTTGAGGTATATTTGTGATTGAACACCGAGGATGATGTCCCCCAAGGGGAATGGTTCTGTAATAACCATGGTGAAAATTCCATGTAATAAATGTTAAAAACAATAACCACAAATGACTGGGACACTTATTCTAAGATGA
Organism: Pinus tabuliformis; assembly: GCA_031772625.1. Lineage (NCBI taxonomy): Eukaryota > Viridiplantae > Streptophyta > Pinopsida > Pinales > Pinaceae > Pinus > Pinus tabuliformis. Next base: position 1,448,648,904 of record CM062804.1, read on the forward strand.
ATGTTTGGAAAGACATCCGAGGGGTGTTCATTTGGTCTTTTATGGCTAAGGAAATTGGAAAAGGCAATGGCTAAGGCATTAAATGACATTTTGGCACATTTGTTTATGGAAATAATGGAAATTAGGAGAAAAAGGAGGTGCAAGGTCACAGGTTGCATGAGAGGAGGAAAATGAAGAAAATAGAGGCCTCATTCATAAAAAGGTTTCTAAGGATTAGTTGGCAACCTTTTTGTCAATTCAGTGTTGGAACTCTCTCTCATTATTCTCTCTCTCATACTCTTGGATGCTTATAGTTTTCTTGGAGCACTCTTGGATGGTGTGAAATATTTCGATTCTTAGAGAAAGAAGGAAAAGGAAGAGGAGGAAAGTGCAATAAGGAATCAACATTAGTGGCTAGATTAGATGTTCATGCAGGTATCGAGTTGTGTGTATGATTTCTTCACTAGTTTTGGCATGCATGGTATGTGAATGTGGTTTCTTGGTTGTGATTTGTCATTAGCATGGAGGATTGCCTGGATCAAAAGTGGATTTCTTAGCCTTTCCATTTCCTAGATAGCCATGGTGATTGTGGGTTTACTTTCATGATTTGTTTTTGGTTGGTTCTAATGACTCCTTAGCTTGGGCTGAGTTATTAGTTCCTGAATGCCCTGGTTGGACAAACGCTCTAGAAGCCTTGTAAGAGTTTGGGTTGAGTTACTCACCCTGGAAACCTTGGATGGAAAAACTCTCTTGAAGCCCTTGGTGGGTTGAGTTACTATTACTAGAGGCCTTAATTGGCGAAATGCTCAGGAATGTCGACGACAGCTGTGGGTTGAGTTATTAGTCTTGGAAGCCTTGGTTGGAAAAAATGCTCTAAAAGCCCTGGAAGGCTTGGATATAGACCAATCTAATGATCGTTTTGGTCATGTCTGATGGTGATGTGGAATCATTATTTTATGGGTTGAGGTGGATGGCCTCTCGAATCCGTGGATGATTTTTGTTGATGTTTTCTATGAGATCCCACAGTCATGCTTAGAATATGGCACAAGGGTGAATGGATGAGGAGAGATTTGGCTCAACCATTCTATGGTCGAGCGGAACATGGTAGTCCCATCTCCGGTTGGTTCATTGCATTTATTAATGAGAAATCCATTCCCTTGTCTTTCATTTGTAAAGGTACTGACATGTTTATGGATTTGATGATTGATATATTTATTGTATTTTTGTTCCTGTTATCCTAGTTATATGCACATTTTATGTCAGTAGCATGCATGGTTCTCAACATGTTTTTACTTGTATGTGAATGGTTAATGTGCCGATGACCTAATAGATGATAATACAACAAATGGCATGAAGGAACAATGGTTCATAGTGATTCTTAGATAAGTGTGAGATCCTTACACTTAACTATGTTATTTACACCTATAGATTACATGTTGATGTTATGTTTGACGAAATGCATGTCATGGGTAGTAGGGATCTAGTCAATGTCTTGAACAAGTATTTCTTTAGTACTTTCATTTCCATGTTAATTTACTGATTTGAAGAGATGGATCAGTTTTGGGAAGTGCCCTGGGCTCTGAGCCTAAGAAGGTGGCTTAAATCCTGAGTCCATTGGCATATGACTAACAATTTTGGTCCACAGTCGCTCACAGGAAGTTCTGTGAGAGAAAATTTATGTTGTTGGTTGCTCCCTTGCCCATAGAATGAGAGAGACTATGGCCCAAGAGACATAAAATAGTAGTGGGACCGAGGGACAGGCTCTTTGAGTGGCTGACTTGTCTTCTGAAGATTTTGATGATGATGTTGGATATCTGTATGGTGTGTTTCTATTGGTTCCACTTCGTTAATGTGACTTAGGAGGTTGTATCATATCACAGCGGCCTCTCATCGCATGTTTACCTCGGCTAGCTAGTTGCCTGGGTAGATGTGGGAGGAGGGTGTTACCGAGTGGTATTAGAGCATGGTTCACCCCTCGGACTAGATGGGCTATGTGTTGGTCATGCATGCATGTCAGTTGCATGTGTGTCTATTACACTTATATACTTGTTACATTTGGTTGATGATTGATTAGTTATCATGGAGAATTTGTTATTGATTTCATGAAATATATTTGAAATGAGTATGTGACTGACTGTGTATGGATTACATGTTGCTTACATGTTGATTTCATCGTACCTACTTACATCCTTATATGTTAGGCTACATTTTGAATATTTTGATTACATGGATCATTCTTGTAGGTTGATTACAAGAACTAATCGATTATGTCCAACTACATGCTGTTATGCGTATTTGTAGTTGGTTTGGAATTGCTTATGCATATTTTTGGTTGCATGTGGCCATGTGTACAATGGAGTGATGGTTGGTTTCATTGATCTGTTGTTGAATGTCAGTTTTGTTGTGCTAATTTCAACTTCAAAATTAAAAACAATTTCTTATCATTTGTTTCATGTGCATAGGTTTCCTTTATGGTGTTTGTGAATGAACAGGTAAATTTTGTCAAGTTTTATGTAAAATTCATGAGAAAAATAGCATGAAAGTAAAGTGTTGAACAACAGCAAACAAATGTACATCAAACCATAAATCTAAACACTTAACACAATGCTTTGATGAAGGAGTTCATCCCTCATGGGCTACATCTCCTTGGTCCAGCTTCCATGGATTGAGCCTTTGTATTAGCTAAAAATGGAAAAGTGTTGTTTACAATGCTCTACTACTCTTGAAACCTGCTTCAATGTGCTCAGAACATAAAAATCATCTAGGAATGAATTGGTTTTAGCTCAATTTGGTCGAAATTGGAAAAATTTATGGCTTCTTTAATTTCTCCTAGGAATTCTCCAGTAAAACTGGAGGAGATCCAATTAAGTCCACTAAATCTCAAGATAGCACCGAATTTAAGTGACCACCAGTTTTTCTGCCAACTTAACTCATAGTTTATTAGCAAATAAACTTGGATTAATTAAGAGTTAATCTTGATTAGTGCTTAATCTGGCACGGTTTTGGTTAACCATTAGCGGTTAGTTATGTAATAGTGGTCACATGGGAGGGGCCTGCCCGTGGGCTAGCCCTCTCCTCCCCCAACCTCCAACGTTAAAAAATTTAAATGGTAGTTGTGACCTATGTATGTTAAGAACCATGATGGCGGTAGAATGGTAAGATGTTGGATCTGTGCGGGTGAGATCGCGGGTTCAACTCCACCGACCTACCATAAAAATTTACCAATATGCACCAATGATGTTTGACCTTTGGGAAGGGACCCATGGGGACCTCTGGGCTTGCCACATGTCTGCTCCTCATTGGTCCTTCCTTCAACCAATGAAATCAGGCCAACTCACCACACTGCAAACCAACCACAACGCGCCACTTGGTGAGATCCCATTAGCCGTTGACCAACCCTTTCACCATCCCAGTCACCTACCATGTTAGCAGTAAGAACTACTGACTGTGTAGTGGGTGTACCTTTTTCTGCAAAATTATTTTGTTTGGAAAAGCAGACAGAACCAGATATCTTCCTCATACAAACTTCATTTTAATTGAAACAAGTTGCGTTGGGATCGTATCTTTGTGACAGACACAGTCGTTCAGGGTTTGAGCACTTTGATTTTTGAGCTAAATACTGATCACCTAATCATTCCTCCCCACTGGAAGCCTTTTGGACCCCTAAAGATACTATCAATTGTTCAACAGGTGAGGGTACAACTCCCTCACCTTCTTAATCTGCATCTATTTGGCCTTAGAAGGATTTTGTCCCTTGAGTCCCACTTGAAGGTATTCAAATTCCCTCTCTTTGAACTTCTGGTTCTTCTATTAAGTATGAGATATTGTTGAAATTCATCAATATATTCTGGTGAGAAATCATCTATTGATGAAAGTTGAACATGCTCTTCTTGGTTATCAATCAAAGGAGGCTCAAACAATCTTAAATTATCAACATTAACAACATAGTATATTTGCATATAAGGAGGCGAACCTGACTTAAATGCATTGTTACCAATCTTTTCTAGAATTTTAAAAGGACCATAATGGATTGGCTTCAACTTTTTACTTTCCTCTTGAAGTCTCTCTTTGCTAATATATAACCAAACTTCGTCTCCAACTTGAAATTTATGATCAACACAGTGTTTGTCATGCCTTGCCTTGTAGTTGCTTTGACTCTTTTTAAGTTGTTCTTCCACTGTGTGATGTATCAACTAAATTTTCTCAATGAGCTTCCTTTCCTTATTGATGTCGCTATGACCATCTATGGCAACATATTTCTCAAATATGAAGTCCAATGGCGATCTTGGCAAGTACCTGAAGCATGCCTCAAATGGAAATGTGTTTGTGGAAGAAAGCTTTGCCCTGTTCTATGCATGTTGTATGTAATTCAACTGTTCATCCCACAACTTGGGATGTTTTTTGCAATATCCTCTAAGAAGATGAATGATTGTCCTATTAACCAATTCAGTTTGTTCATCAGTTTGTGGATGAAAGGTTGTACTCTTCTTCAAATTAGTGTCCATCATGTCCTACAAATTTGACCAAAAATTCCCAACAAATCGAGAATCCTGATCAATTACAATGGAAGTAGGAAGACCAAAATGAACCTAAATATTTTGAAAGAAAAGATGAGCTATTTGTTCAGCTGTCATTTTCCTTTTACATGGTGTTAGAATATACATTTTGTTGAATCTGTCTACAACTACATACAAGTAATCATGACATTTCCTTGACAATGGAAGACCTCCTACAAATTCCATTGAGATACTCTCCCATGGATGTGAAGGTACCGGAAGTGGAGTGTACAATCCTAGTTTCCTATTGCTAGGCTTACTTGTTGCATGCAAAGAACATCCTCTAATGAAACAAGATACATTATCAAAAATGTGTGGCCAATAACAATACCTTTGGAGATTTGCTACTGTCTTCCCTACACCAAAATGTCCAGCAATCAATGAAGTGTGTGCATCCCTTATGATATTGTTTCTTTATCCCTGTGGAATACATAACTTTCCCAATTGATACAACAAATTGTTATGTACATGGTACTCTAACTCTTCTGTTTGGTTTCCTTGCCTCAATCTTGCATACACATCTTCAAAGTCATTATCATATGCATATTGTTCGATGTAACTTTCATGTAAAATAGAATTGCGCTTGAGTATAATAGATGAATTTACAATAGGCCTAAAAAGCATATCAACTACCTTATCGTAGATTCCCTTTTTGTACTTGATAACCAAATGAAACTGTTGTAGAAAGCCCATCCATCTGAAGTGTTGTGATTGTTGCAGCTTTGATTGTGACTGTAAGTACTGCAATGGTTCATGGTTGGTATTGATAATAGTCTCCTTCCCCATCAAGTAGTGTTTATATTTTTTAACACTTTGTACCAATGTGTAAGGTTCTTTGTCATAAGTGGGATAGTTAGTCATAGCACCATTACAAGTTCAGAATGAAATGAAATGGGCTTACCATACTGCATAAGAACTGCGCCCATGGCATAATCACTAGCATCCGTTTGAATCTCAAATGGTTGTCTAAGATATGGAAGAGCCAATACCGGTGTTGAACTTACATTTTGTTTTAAAGCATCAAATGATTTCTGTTGTACATCTCCCCAATGGAAGACTTTCTTAATACTATTCAATGCATGTAGTGGAGCTACAATGGAAGAAAACTTAGCAATAAATTTTCTCCAATATTGTGCTACCCCTAGAAAGCTTCTTAGCTCTGTAACTGTATTGGGCTTGGGCCAGTTCACAATGACCTTAACCTTAGAGGGGTCTATCCTCAGCTCACCTCCTCCAAAAATGTGTCCCAATTACACTAAAGAAGTATTGCCAAATTCACATTTTGACATATTTAAAAACAATTGTTCTTTTCTCAAGACATCAAGTACTTTGTTTACATGCATGACATGTTCATCTCTGGATTTTCTGAGTATGAGAATATCATCTAAGTATACAATGAAAAATCATCTAGAAATGGTCTCAATACATCATTCATGACTCTCATGAAAGTATCTAGAGCATTTGTAAGACCGAAAGGCATAACAAGCCAATCAAACAATCCTTGTTTAGTTTTAAATGTTGTTTTCCAAATTCCCTCTTTAGCTGTTCTAACTTGATGATAACCACTTCATAAGTATAACTTAGTGAAATACTTTGCATACCTCAATTGATCAAGAAAATAATCAATTCTTGGTAGTGGATAACAATTATTTATCATTATATTATTTAGTACATGGAAATCCAGACACATGTGCCAAGTCTCATCCTCCTTTGGCACTAAGATAATGGGTGAACCACATGCCGAAGTAGATGGGCGTATCATACCTTTGTTCAGTAATTCTTGAATTTTTCTTCTTGATTTCCATGCTCTCCATGATTGACATGCAATACATGCCAATATTTGGAAGTGGAACATCTCGCTATAGTTGTATCTCATGTTGAATTCCCCTCTTGGGAGGTAACCCCTTTGGTTCCTGAAACATCTCGCCATGCTTGCTTACCACATCAAAAAAATCAGATTTTAACTTATCATCACAACCTTCAAAAGATTCATAATCTATATCATTCTTTTTATTGATCATGAGAAGCATAGAAGTTTTACTTGCATTTACTAGTCTCTTCATCTACCCTGCATTAACCAAAGAAATGTTTAACTTTTTGCGATGGGCTCTCACAATAGACTCCACTCCATCCTTGAGAAATGGATTCTTTTTCTCATGGTGATAAAATACTACTTTCCTATCATTAAAATATGGCCTTCCCAAAATGATCCTTGAGATGTCAAGTGGAACTACATCTATCTCAACTTCATCAATGAATTTTTCAGTAATGGCAAACCTAAATAAGCATTTCCTTGTAATCTATAAATTTGCATTATTAACTATACAACCCAAGGGATATGGCTAATGATGAGGTACAGTTTCAAGGTTAAGATTTTTGACCAAGCCTTCTAAAATTAAGTTTGATTCGGACCCACCATCAAATAATGCATCAATTTTTGTATGATTTGAAATTACCCTTACATGGAACAACTTTATCCTTGATTCTTCATTTAGAGTGTTTTTGTGACCATGTGAGGAACTAGTTCTTGCAATAACTTCTTTTCCTTTTGTGACCATGGCTGAAATCTTGGTCTCATAACTAGAATCAGACCCAAGGTCATGTTGTGTGGTAGCGTTCATCTTCTGTTTCCCCTTATTGTTTGGTTTCTTAGGCCTTAGTTTGGGATGTAATTTCCAACAGTGGGTTTCATCATGCCCCGCTTTGGAACAAGGTTGGTATATAGTTTTCTCCCCTTGTTTCTTTACACTTTAATTCTTCTTTCCTTTCAATTTTCCACCCTTCTCTTTCTCCTTACCCTTGAATTGCTTCTTCTTACTACCCTCTTCCTGAATGCTCTTTCCTCTTGCTTAAAGGTGCATGACTTGCACACATACCTCGTCTAAATTGCTTGGATTGAACATAAGGATAGTGTTTTTTTAGTAGGAATGTAAACCCCCAATATATTTCAAGAGCGTATCTTTGGAATTCAAGTTTACTCCTAAAAACAAAGCCCTTTTCCTAAACTCCTAGGTATAGTCTTGAAATATTTGGCCCTTGAGTTGCCTAAAAGTTTGCCAACTCATAATGGCTTTTTACATATAGGCTAAAGGATAAAATTGTCTTCTAATTGAAGAAACAAATTCAACCCAACAAATGGATATCTTACGATGAATTCTCATTTCCTCTTGAGTCTTTGCTTCCCATCAAATTAGTGCTACTCCTTCTAGCTGTTGGCATTATGACACACGTTTGGCGCTATGGCACAGGTGTTGTCCTTGATGGCAACTCACTCTGGCGACAGATCTCAATTCAGGCTCTCAGAATGAAGGAAAAATATATATACGCGGGTTCATCGTGACTAAGCCGCATATACATGCGGGTTAGACGTTCCAAAGACGCGTATGCATATACACGCACTTTCACGCAAGGAAAAGCACGTATATTTGGGAGAACTTATTTTTGGTCCATGGTATTTGAACCTATGGTTTTGGACCATAATATCTCGTTAGATGTGTTGATTCCAAGTATTGGGTCCATGGTATTGGTTTGTTATGGTTTTGGACTGTGGTATTGTGAAAGGCCTAAGACTATAAAAGAGGAAGGAGATCATTGGGCAAGGATCATCTGATGTATTGAATATTTAAAGATGTGCAAGTGATTGGTTTGTGTGGTTGGATCTAAATCAAGGAGGAACCTGAGCATTACAAGATAGATAAGTTCTATTGATGGGTTGAGATCTCAAGGCTTGAATAGCAATATCTTTTTGTGATTTGATTTGTTATAATCGGCACATAATTAGATCTATAAATCTGATAATATGAGTATAACTGAGGTCTATTTAAGTGTAAAGGTTGAATTGTCTTTTGTCGATATATACGCAGGTTCAACTCTGCAAAGGCGCGTATACATACAGGTTCAACAAGAGAAGAAAGCGTATACGCTAGTTGACCTTGATTCAGTTGTGTATGTACATAGGTTTATACACAGTGAAGTAGCATATGTCTCTTGAAATATGTTCTAGCTGCTTCTGTGGATTACTGCAGTGTTCTAGGTTCAGCATTGGTGTCTAGTATTGTTTTTCTTGTTACAACATTTTGAGCAGTTATTGATTGATTTAGTAGTTGTTTGTGGAAAGGAGATTGGTTGATGCAAATATACTTGATGTTTGTTTGATATTCATGGATCCAGTCTAAAAATTGATGAAATGTGGTCCCTGGAAGAGAAGAGAAGGTCGTAACCTTCTGTAGGTCAGCACCTACGTACTAGTATCTTAGCTAGTACAAGAGCTAAGGGGGTTGTAGCTCCCTTCCAGGAGAAGCTGGAGAACGAGAGAGGGTTGTAGCTCTTTGCAGGTTGCAGCCTGCGTACTGGTATAAGTCTGCACCAGTACAGAATGATTGTAAAAAGAAGTTTCTAATTAAAAGAAGATAGAGACGAATTGCAGCAGGTGGTTTTCACCCACATTGGGTTTCCACCTTATGTCTTGTGTTCTTGTGTGTGATTGTCTTCTACTCTATTTTTACTATTCCTGGTTACTGTTTATATGACTCTGATGCACAGACTAATGATCAACATCAGTAGAATACATTAAATTATAAGTCTGCATGGTATACGTTGGTTTTCTTATCTGAATTTGCGTATATACGTGGTTTTCTCTGACTGAAGTGGCGTATATGATCTGTGTGTGAAATAAAAAATATTTGACTTAATAATACTAATTCAACCCCCCCTCTCAGTATTATTTCCAACAATTGGTATCAGAGTAGGTCCTTTAGAAGAAGCTTGATCGCTTGAAGGAAAATCTATCATCATGAGCAACTACGAGAGAGAAGCCTCGATCAGGCCACCAATTTTTGATGGGACCAACTTCATCTATTGGAAGGTAACAATTACAACCTATCTTCAATCACTTGGTACAGAAGTCTGGGATATCATAGATATAGGGTACACATTTCCATCAACAACTCCTACAGATCTAGTTGGAAAGAAGCAGTATGAAACAAATGCAAAGGCTGTCAATACTCTATTAGGGAGTCTATCTCAGACAGAATTCGTCAAGGTTATGCAACTCAAAACCGCAAAAGAAATATGCGACAAGATCATTTTGAGCTATGAAGGAGATGAACAGGTAAAACGAGCAAAACTTCAAACCCTCAGAATTCAATATGAAAATCTGAGAATGCACAATGATGAAAGTGTGGCTGACTATTTCCTGAGTATAGATGAGATTGTTAGTTGTAACTTGGGTGAAGAAATAAAAGAGGTTGTTTTGGTTGAAAAGGTTCTAAGATATTTGTCTTCTAAGTTTGAATCAAAAGTTTTTGCCATAGAAGAAATGCATAATCTATAGAGCCTTACCATGTCACAGCTACACGGAATTCTAACTGCTTACGAAATGAGAAAAGGAGGACGATCAGACGGGAGAGAAGCTGCGTTCAAGGCTTCAGGCAAAGGAGGTTACTATGAGTCAAGACACATGTCAGAAGAAGAGGAAGAATTAAATTTTGTCAAGAACCTCCAACGGGGAACTGGAAGATTCAGAGGTAAGCTTCCTTTCAAATGCTTTGCTTGTGGAAGATTCGGTCATTATGCTGCAAAATGTCCTAATAAAGATAAACTAGACAAAGGTAAGGAACCTGTCAGATGGAACAGAAAGCAGAATAAGAAGAGCTATTACATGCATGAAGACAGTGATGGATTGTCAAATAGTGATGAAGATGAATGAGGTAATGATGATAGACTTTTGATGGCTTTTGAAGATGAGGATTTCTTGGATGCCATAAATGAAGAAGGTCTTTATGAAGAAATTTCTAGACTCAAAGTTTGTTTAGAGGAAAAGAATATGATTATAGATACACTAACATTCCAACTTGGTGAAAAAGATAAATACAATGAAAAGTTAGAATGTGAAATTACAGGACTTAGAAAAGAAATTGAGAAAACAAAAGCCCTTAATCTCAGATTTTCTAAAGGATCATAAACTTTAGATGAGATTATCAAAGTGCGGTGTTCTCCACTAATCAAGATAGGTCTGGGATATAATGAAGAAGCGTCTCAAGCACAGGAGCCATCCACCTCCAAAAGTTATCTTGATGCAGCAAGGAGGAGTGAATAAACTGTTAATAGACAGGAAAGGCACAATGGAGATCACCAGGTAAATTAGGGACAATTTACCTCAATAATGAACAGAGACTACCAGGTAAATCGGGGGCAATCTACTATAAGGATAAACAGAAGCTACAACTAGCCACAGGTAAAACATTCTCAATTTTCCTCAAGAACAGATGTCAATAGAAACTACAATCATTCGGTTGGTAGATTTGATAATCGCAGGAGTTTCTTCAATGGCCAGTGTTTCTCTTGGCATAACTTTGGTCACAAAGCGGCTCAATGTGTTGCCTATAAGACAATCATGACTAGAGAAGCTCAAAAACAAAGAAGTATGACTAGGATCATGGAAAGGACCTACAATAACTTTTCTGCTCTTGAAAATGAAATAGAATGTTCTATTTGTAACAACTTCGGTCATGAAGATTCTGAATGCGGGAGCAGGTTTTGGCAGACAACTCAGAAGGAACAAGTCTCAAGTTCCAAAACATGGAGAATGAAAGAACCACAACTGGAAAGATGTGGGATAGCCTTATATGCAGAAGGACAAGAAAATCAATGGTATATCGACAATGGATGTTCGAAACATATGACAGGTGATAAAGAAAAACTTCAATCATATAGTGCATTAGAAAAGGTAAAGGTCTCATTTGGAAATGACACCCCTGCATTCATAAAAGGTAAAGGTAAAGGTTCAGTTGAAAGAAAAGGTCAAAGCTGGAAATGTTATGTATGTTGATGGCTTAAAGAATAATCTATTGAGTGTCAGTCGGATGTGCGATCAAGGAACTGAGGTAATATTTCGATCAAATGGATGTAGTGTTCGTGATCTTGATACAGGAAAAAAAGTGATCAAAGGCATAAGAACTCCAAATAATTTATACATATTCAAAGAAGTACAACATCAATGCTATCTAAGCAAGAATGATGAACACTGGCTATGGCACAAAAGATTGGGGCATATTAGCTTCTCTCAGATAAGGAAAGCATGCAAATATCAGGCGGTTCGTGATCTTCCTGACATCAGAATTCTAGATAATACAATATGCAAATCATGTCAGTTTGGTAAGCAAACCAGAACTAATTTCCTGGAAAAGGAAGGATCAGCTAGCAGGCCACTTGAACTTGTCCATACTGATATATGTGGTCCAACTAGGAAGAAGTCACCTTGAGGTGAAGAGTACTTCATAGTGTTTATTGATGACTTTTCAAGGATGTGTTGGTTAGGACTCATGAAGTATAAAGATGAAGCTTTTGAAAAGTTCAAATCATTCAAAGCCTTCGTTGAAAATGAATCAGATCCTCGAATCAAATGTCTCAGATCTGATCGAGGAGGAGAATTTACCTCATACGAATTTTTCGATTTTTGTGAAGAACATGGCATAAGAAGGGAATTTTCTGCTGCAAGGACACCTCAACAAAATGGAGTAGTGGAAAGGATGAACAGAATGGTTCAACAAATGGCCCGTGCTATGCTTGATGAATTTGGAACTCCCAGAACCTTTGGGGTGAAGTCGCATTTGCTGCAGTAACTATTCTTAACAAGACAAATGTCCGGGTGAACGGCACTCAGGTTCCTCATGAAATTTGGTATGGTAAGACTCCCACGGTGAAATACTTCAAAATTTTTGGAAGAAAATGCTACATTAAAAGGACTAATGAAAATCTTGGCAATTTTGAACCTAGAGCAGATGAAAGCATGCTCCTTGGTTACTCTCCCCATAGAAAAGCATATAAGTGTTACAATAAAAGACTTGGAAAAATTATTGAAAGTATTGATGTAGTGATTGATGAAGAAGGAAATACTCCTAGGCAGGAAAGATCTGAAGTTTTCGAAGATGATGAGGACTATCCCTCAACATCAAATCAGATTCATGATGAAGAAACCCATGAGGCACCAGAAGAACAAATAAGAATAGAAGAAAAGACTCCATCCAGATACGTTCAGAAGAATCATCCAGAATCTCAAATTTTGGGGCAAAAAGAGGCAGGTGTACAAACAAGGAGAACCATTTCAGAAGCTTCAAGCTATCTAGCATTTCTCTACTCCACCGAACCACAAAATGTAAGAGAAGCATGAAAAGATGAATGCTGGGTCAAGGCAATGAATGAACAACTTGAGCAAATTGAAAGGAATAACACTTGGGAGTTGGTTCCTAGACCAAAAGATAAGAATGTCATAGGGACAAAGTGGATTTTCAAAAATAAGCTGAATGAAAATGGAGATGTGGTTAGAAACAAGGCAAGACTTGTTTGTAAAGGATATGCGCAACAAGAAGGCATAGAATTTGAAGAAACCTTTGCACCAGTGGCTAGACTTGAGGCTATAAGAATGTTTCTTGCTCTCTCTAGCTTTCAAAAGTTCAAAGTATTTCAGATGGACGTAAAATCTACCTTTCTGAATGGAGACTTGAATGAAGAAGTGTACATTGAACAACCAGATGGGTTCATCCTTGGAAATGATCCAAATCTTGTATGCAGACTCAAAAAGGCTCTCTATGGTCTTAAACAAGCTCCAAGGGCTTGGTATTTTTGTTTGGATGAGTACCTTCATCAACAAGGTTTTGCAAAAGGATCAACAAACAACAATCTATATATAAAGGTTGACAATGAAAGGTTGTTAATACTTGTTGTGTATGTTGATGATATCATCTTTGGTAGCAATGAAGAAGACATGAGTCAAAAATTTTCCTTGGTAATGCAAAAGGAGTTTGAAATTTCCATGCTTGGTGAGCTCACATATTTTCTTGGTTTACAAGTCCAACAAAATAAAGACGACATTTTTCCAGCACAAACCAAGTATCTCAAGAAGATCTTGAAGAAATATGGGATGGAGGATTCGAAACCAGTATGTACTCCTATGGTTACAGGATGCAGTCTCAGCACAAATGATGAATCAGCAACTGTACATCAACCTACCTATAGATCCATGGTTGGTAGTCTACTCTATTTAACAGGTACCCGACCAGACATTATGCATGCAGTAGGGATAGTTGGAAGGTTTCAGGCAAATCCAAAGGAAACTCATCTTCAGGCAGTCAAGAGAATTTTGAAATACCTTCAAGGGACTCAAAACTATGGTTTATGGTATCCTAGATATACAGATATAACACTTCATGCATATACAGATGCAGATTGGGTAGGTAGCGTGGATGACAGGAAAAGCAGAAGTGGTGGTGCATTCTTCATGGGTCCTAGATTAGTATCATGGTTCAGCAAGAAACAAAGTTCCATTTCATTATCTATAGCTGAAGTAGAGTATGTAGCTGATGCATCTTGCTGCACACAACTCCTTTGGATGATGCAAACATTGCAAGATCTTCAAATCACTTGTACTCCACCTATTTCCATTTTTTGTGATAATACAAGTGCAATCCGCATTTCAAAGAATCCTGTCATGCATTCAAAGACCAAGCACATACCTATCAAATACCATTTTCTTCGGGAACAAGTGCTTGAACAAAAGGTCAAGTTGGAGTATGTTCCCTCTCATGAACAAGTTGTTGATTTCCTCACCAAACCACTACCCAGGGAGACATTTGAATACCTCAAACAGAAGCTAGGGTTAGTTGATGCATCATCTTGCTGTTGAAACCTGTATGTTTCAGAGAAATATGGTTGTATGCGAGTTGCATGAGGAGGATCCGCATACATACGCCGATTTATGGAGATATAGTCGCGTATATGGTGGTTTGAAGGAAATTAGTGGGGACAGAATCTGGTTGAAGAGAGTCTGATATGGGTCTGACAAGAGACCATTTGGCACAGGTTCAGGGGGAGTAGATAATCTTCTAATAATGCATTGTTGGCATTACATTAGAAGCTCTTGGTTCGAGTACAAAAGCTGTTTTGGGTTCAGGTGGATCAGTTGCAAAAGGAGAATAGAAGGAGAACATGGTTGTTGATCTGAATAGTGCTGCTGATATTAGTTATTGGTGACCGTCATAGTCTTCATATAAATTTTTCATCTCTATGTCATGTATATATTTTATTATCAAGGTCATGTAACAGCCTATTTTTTGTTTCCCCACTATGCTTGGGATGAATGATGTAATGTACATGGCTATCATATTTAAACTTCTGATGTATCCCCACTTGGTTGGGTGGATGATCCCCACTTGGTTGGGCGAAGGATGTTTGTATAGAGTCTTTTGGTGATAGGAAGGTATTTTATGATGTATAAGTCATAGTTCTTAAAGAACATCTTTTTGCAGATCTTGCCTACAGTCAGGGGGAGCATGGTCAGCACAGCAGAGTAGAGATTCTAGCATGTACTCAGGGGGAGCATAACCCTTTCCCCTTGATGACAAAGGGGGAGAATGACTTTGAGGATCTTGGGGTTGCCATCAAGTCCAAGGTGGAGATTGTTGGCATTATGACACAGGTTTGGCACTATGGCACAGGTGCTGTCCTTGATGGCAACTCACTCTGGTGACAGATCTCAGTTCAGGCTCTCAGAATTAAGGAAAAATATATATACGCGGGTTCATCGTGACCAAGCCACGTATACATGCGGGTTAGAAGTTCCAAAGATGCGTATGCGTATACACGCACTTTCATGCAAGGAAAAGCACATATATTTGGGAGAACTTATTTTTGGTCCGTGGTATTTAGTCCTTGGTATTTGAACCTATGGTTTTGGACCATAGTATCTCGTCAGATGTGTTGATTCCAAGTATTGGGTCCATGGTATTGGTTTTTTATGGTTTTGGACCATCGTATTGTGAAAGGCCTAAGAATATAAAAGAGGAAGGAGATCATTAGGCAAGGATCATCTGATGTATTGAATATCTAAAGACGTGCAAGTGATTGGTTTGTGTGGCTGGATCTGAATCAAGGAGGAACCTGAGCATTACAAGATAGATAAGTTCTATTGATGGGTCGAGATCTCAAGGCTTGAATAGTAATATCTTTTTGTGATTTGATCTGTTATAATCGGCGCATAATTAGATCTATAAATCTGATAATCTAAGTATAACTGAAGTTTGTTTAAGTGTAAAGGGTGAATTGCCTTTTATAGATCTATACACAGGTTCGGCTCTACAAAGGCACGTATACATGCAGGTTCAACAAGAGAAGAAAGCATATACGCTGGTTGACCTTGATTTAGCTACGTATGTATGCAGGTTTATACACAGTGAAGTAGCATATGTCTCTTGAAATATGTTCTAGCTGCTTCTGTGGATTACTGCAGTGTTCTGGGTTCGCCATTGGTGTCTAGTATTGTTTTTCTGGTTACAGCATTCTGAGCAGTTATTGATTGATTCAGTAGTTGTTTGTGGAAAGGAGATTGGTTGATGCACATATACTTGATGTTTGTTTGACATTCATGGATCCAGTCTAAAAATTGATGAAACGTGGTCCCTGGAAGAGAAGGGAAGCTTGTAGCGTTCTGTAGGTCAGCACCTACGTACTAGTATCTCATCTAGTACAAGAGCTAAAGGGGTTGTAGCTCCCTTCCAGGAGAAGCTAGAGAACGAGAGAGGGTTGTAGCTCTCTGCAGGTTGCAGCCTACGTACTGGTATAAGTCTGCACCAGTACAGAATCATTGTAAAAAGAAGTTTCTAATTAAAAGAAGATAGAGACGAATTGCAGCAGGTGGTTTTCACCCACATTGGGTTTCCACCTTATATCTTGTGTTCTTGTGTGTGATTGTCTTCTACTCTGTTTTTACTGTTCTTGGTTACTGTTTATATGACTCTGATGCACAGATTAGTGATCAACATCAGTAGAATACATTAAATTATAAGTCTGCATGATATACGTTGTTTTTCTTATCTGAAGTTGCGTATATACGTGGTTTTCTCTAAATGAAGTAGCGTATATGATCTGCGTGTGAAATAAAAAATATTTGACTTAATAATACTGATTCACCCCCCGCCCCCTCTCAGTATTATTTCCAACACTAGCCTCAATGAAGCCAACTAGATTTTTATGTCATCTTCTTGAAGGTTCTAAATTTTGCAATAAACCTCCAATTATCGCATCCAATTGTCTAACTTTTCTGCATTGACCTCACCATTGTACATGGGAAGTTCAAACTTAATGTCCAATTTGAGTAAGGGAGTTTTTTCTTTTAGGGTTTTTGAATGAGTATGAACAGTTTTTGTGGTGGAAGTGAAAGATGATGTTGTTTGTGATGATGAGGATGATGAAGATGATGAGGAAGATGATGAAGATGGTGGAGATGGAGGAGGATTTCCTCCATTACCATTTGAATCCTTCTTTTCATCTTTTTTATCTTCTGAGCTTCCCTCTCCATGTGGGGACTTAGAACTCTCTCCAACCATTCTAGTATTCCTCTCTTCATAGAGGACTCTAACCATGTCAGTTAAGTCATAGAAATCTTTCTTGAATTCTTCCTCTTTTGAAAGACCTTCAGTCTCTCTTGCTCCACACATGATGGCTTTAGATTCAAGCTCAGCTTTTGGTACTGATTGCACCTCCTCAATCTCAATTGAAGGTAAAAGTTGAGGTGCTTCAAGTGCAGCCGGGATTGAAACTTTAGGTGGAGATTGTGGCTCTCCTTCTTCTGGGCATTACCTCAGGATTTGCAACAAATAGTTTCCCTTCTCCTCTCTACAAATTTAACCTTGTAAGCATCACAAATTTGCAACCATTAAAACCCTACTTGCACAAAACTCAAGCAATCAAGAAAATAACCTTTGCTCTGATACCAACTTAATCTGTTGTTGAAAGTTATCTTTGTTGTGATAATTTCAACTTTAGAATTAAAAACAATTGCTTATCATTTGCTTCATGTGCATAGGTTTCCTTTATGGTGTTTGTGAATGAACAGGTAAATTTTGTCAAGTTTTATGTCAAATTCATGAAAAAAATAACATAAAACTAAAGTGTTGAACATTAGCGAACAAATGTGAAACAAACCATAAAAATGAACACTTAACATAGTGTTTTGATGAAGGATTTTACCCCTCCTGGGCTACATCTCCTTGGTCTATCTTCCATGGCTTGGGCCTCTGTATTAGCTCAAAATGGAAAAATCGTTGTTTACAATCCTCTACTGCTCCTCAAACCTACTTCAAAGTGCTCAGAACATCAAAATCATCTAGGAATGACTTTTTTTATAGCTCAATTGGGTCGAAATTGGCAAAAGTTATGGCTTCTTCAATTTCTCCTAGGAATTGTCCACTAAAACTAGAGGAACTCCAGTTAAATCTACTAAATATGGAGTTAGCACCGAACTTAGGGGACCGCCAATTTTTCCACCAACTTAACTCGCAGTTTATTAGCAGATAAACTTGGATTAATTAGGATTTAATCGTGATTAGCACTTAATCTGACATAGTTTTGGTTAACCGTTAGCCGATAGTTATGTAATAGTGGTCACATGGGAGGGGGCTGGCCCATGAGCTAGCCCTCTCCTCCCCCAACCGCCAATGTTAAAAAATTTAAATGGTAGTTGTGACCTATGTAGGTTAAGAACCACGATGGAGTTAGAAAGGTAAGATGTTGGATCTGTGCAGGCGAGATCGCGAGTTTGACTCCGCCAGCCTGCCATAAAATTTTGCCATTCTGCACCAATGATATTTGATCTTTGGTGAGGGACACGTGGCGACCACCAGGCTTGAAACATGTCTCCTCCTCATTGGTCCTTCCTTCAACCAATGAAATCATGGAAACTCACCACACTACAAACCAACCACAAAGTGCCACTTGGTGAGATCCCATTAGTGGTTGACCAACCCTTTGACCTACCCAGTCAGCTACCACCTCAATAGTACGGACTATTTACTGTGTCGTGACTATACTTTTTTTGCAAAATTCTTCTGTTTGGCAAAGCAGACATAACGTGATATCTTCCTCATACAAGATTTGTTTTGAGTGAAATGAGTTGTGTTGGGATCGTATCACCGAGATGGACGCGGTCATTCAAGTTTTGAGGGATTATGAACACTTTTATTTTTGAGCTAAATACTGATCACCTAATCAGTCATGCATGAGGTCATAGCATGCATTGTTGATATGGCCTTTCATTGATGATTGGATCCTAGTTAGCATAATGTTTATGAGTTGATACATTTACTCGCATATGTCTATATGTTGTTATGATCATGTTATACATGTATCATTTTGATTTGGTAATCTTGTAGACAAGGTATCCTCCTCAAGTTATGCTAAGGTATGTGATTTATTGTGATTGGTTTATCTGACATACTATGCCTTGTAGGAAGATATATCAAATGGATAGCAAGATGGTTGACTACAGAGACTGTCCCTACAAATCCAAATAGAAGTATGGTGTTGGGAACCCCTCTAACTTGGAAGTTGCATTGATAAGATTAAAAGAGGAGATAAGGATTTTAAGGCAAATAATGAACGAATAATACAATCACAGGAAAATTTATTAGAGGTTAATGTAGTAATACTTCAGATCTTGTCAAATTTACAGGGACAAGGACCACTACGAATTAGTCATGACCAAGAGGATAAAACTAATGGATCATACGATAGTAGATCACATGGTGGTCGTCAATTAGATAGAGATGGAAGATTGTTGTACACTCTGGAGACAAGAAGGGATAGACATAGGCATGACCATAGTTCTGATTCAAATAAGCACTATGATCATCATCGTTATCATCCTTATTGGAGGATTGATAGGAGGTATTTTCAAAATGAATTTAAGAAGGAAAAGGCACCTACTTTTAATGGAGAGATAAAGAGATCACAAGATGTAGAGGCATGGCTGCTTGGTATGAAGAAATTCTTTAGGTTACATGACTACTCAGAGAACACGAAAGCTAGAGTGGCTCTTTTTAGTCTTGAAGGTAAAGCAGACATCTAGTAGGAAGATGTGAAGAATGTTAGGGACATAACGGAGGAAGATCTGACTTGGACCGAATTTGAGCAACTATTCAAGAATAAGTAATTTTCAGAGAGATACTTCAATAACAGGGTAAAATAATTATATGAACTAAAGATGGGATCAATGACAGATTATGAGTACATCAGTAAGTTCTTGGAACTGTTGTGGTATGTGCCTTACCTGAAGGAGGAGAATGCTAATATTCATAGATTTATTAGTGAACTACCACTTGCACTCAAAGACATGATTGAATTCGATGAGCCTAGATCATTGGAGGAGGCCATTCGAAAGCTAAAGCATTTCTATGAACAATAAAAGGGAAAACTTGAGACTAAACCAAACTGGAATTTAAAGAACAAAGCAAAATGGGATAAAAAGCGAGCAAGGCCACAGGGTACATATAACAAGGAGAATATTGAACCTCCTAAGACGTTCAATGCATCATATAGAGGACAGGTACATAAGCTGAAGAGAAGAAAAAGGATGGAGGTTGGAAGCCCATAGAGTGTTGGACATGTGGAAAAGAGCATCACAAGAGAGATTTTCCATAGAATCAGGGTGGTAGACCTCAGATATATAGTGCGTAGGAGGCTTAGACTATTGGAGATGTAGGCGAGAGTATTCCTTGTATCTATGCAGTCATGGACAACGGGAAAGTAGAACACTAGGTATCTATAATTGGGATGGATAGTAAGCTTTGTGATCAAGTTATTTCTATTTTTATTCACCCTCGATCTCATTATAGCTATGTTAGTCCTAACTTGGCAGATAAGTGTGGGTTGAATAAGGAGTTGCATGTAGAGTCTTGGTTAGTTTAGTTGGCTACAGGTATGAATAATTGAGTTCATCATAGGGTAAGAGCTTGCACATTTGACTAAATGGTATTGTTACTGTTAGTGTTAGTCATTTCTGGTTGTCGCCAGTGATCAAATGTGCTTTTACCAAGTTTTGTTTGGGGTCTCAAGGTCAGATTTTATCATGTCACTAGGTTTTCGGAATAAAATTTGGTCATTGGTCAGTTTGTCTAGGATTATCTTTATTCTCTCAAGAATTTTACATGTCAATCGCTTATCATCATAAAGAGAATGCCATCATCATTTCATTCATCCCATCATGATTTCACTCAGTATAATGTCTTAATTAGGTCATTAGGGTTTCAGGGTCACCTACATTTTCATTTCATGCATAAAAATCCGGCATAGGATGAGTTGTGATAAGAAACTCTTTTCAATAAATTTTGATGAAATTTCATAAGTACTTCATGGCTATAGTTTCAAGGTTCCAAAAGAAAGAAAGTTCATTGTTCAGAAGAGATAAAAATAAGTCCAGGTTACAAAACTCCAAGGTTGTCAAGTTCAAAAAGAGTGAAAGTCATGTTTGAAAAATATTTGTGATGCCCATTTTCACTCAAAAGAGAATCATGCTATGTCTATAAAATCCCAAAAGTCTGAAACACATTTCATTTGCATCCTCTATCCCATTTTGTTATCGATATCTTTCCTCCTTAAGTGGAAAAACATAGGTTTTTAAGCTAAAATTGGCAAAAATTTCTTGGTGCTGTGCTTTTGTGAATCGTGTTGTGTTTCTGGGAGAGGCACTGCACTCCTGTGAACTACGCTGCGCTTCTGTGAACTATGTTTCACATAGGACAGAGTATTCTGAAACTCACAGAAAAACACCCAAATTCAAAATTTAACTTTCATTCTAGTTTCTTATTTCTCTAAGCCATTTAGCAAGTAAGTATACTCATTTCACTCCCTCTTTTCCTTTGGAAAAAAAAAATGATGGTGAGTTTAATCATCTAGGATTTGTATGAATTTCATGTTTTAAAGCTTGCAAATGATCAGTTGGAAACATTCAAACCTTAGAAATTGCTATCCCCACCTCTTTTTTCATACAAATCATATCCCATCCACCAAACAAATCATTTCCCTTTAGTTTACTTCACCTTCTTACAAACCCTAGCTCTTACCTATCAAATTGAGCAGTTTCCCTAGCTAGGACTATTTTTAAATTTTCTTTCTCATTTCCCTTGATTTAACTTCCTAAAGATTTCTGAAACTCCTATCCATCTCCCAAAATTTCCCTATCATTGTTTCCCTTCCCTAACTCCCTCATTTCGCCACTTCACTCATTTCTCATTGTTTTTTCCATTTTGCTGTCATCTAGGGTTTTCAAAATGGAGGGAGATTCTTCAGCATCAAAAAATAGAAAACATCATAAAGGGGGGAGGATTCTAAGTTATGATCCCACAAACTACAATGAGATCAACTCTTCACCATTCACTAGACAGTGCTTTGAATATGTTAGTTGCCTAGGGTTTTGTCAAAGAGTGGGTGAAGTAGGTTTTCATGAGCAGCTCACTGATTGGATTGCCACCAATCTGAAGGGAGAAAAATACACCATAGCAGGGATTTATTTCACATTCTCAGTTTCTTCCATCTCTCTTGCCACAGGGATACCAAATCATGGGGAATATTGGTTCAAAGGCATGAGCCTAGACCTTGAGCAATACAAAAATTTCTTGAAATCACCCTACAAAGAGGCTCATTCACACATCATTCCATTCGGATACGTGTTGGAAAAGTATGCACCACTGATGAAGGTTGTAATGAAGTTTTTCACTTGTGAGGGAAGATTTTCCAGATTGTATCAATACCACACTAGGCTGCTAATTCATTTCACAATTGTGAAACCTCTCAACCTGTGTAATTACTTGTGTAGAAGTTTCATTAAAATGTTTGAAAAGGTGAAAATGAAGAACAAAGAGAATTATCCTAGCCTTTTCCATCATAGTTTGATAAAGGTTGTAGTCCTCGATCAGTTGGCAGAAAAGAACATGGCATGGGATACCTTCATTGAAACAACTTTGCAGAGTCATGAGACTACTTCACCAAGCCATCACCAAGACACATCAACACAGCCTATGGAGGTAGGGCCATCAAGAAAATTAGAGGAGGCTCCCAAGGAACCTAGACCTGATGTGACCAAAATATATTGGAGAGGAAAAAGACTTTTGTTTACTTCTCAAGTTGGGAAAAGGGCCAAGCCTTCTACATTAGCACAACAGGGATTACATTTGTAGGATGAGGAGCTAATTGAGCATGATTTTGAACTATTTGACTTGGAGGCAGCAGATGAGCATTCAAATTTGCAACAAGATATCAAGGAGAAGGATTCCCAAATTAGGGAGCTCATGGACAATTTCGCAAGAGAAATATTTATCATTTCATTCCTTGAGCAACAAAACAGTCAACTCAAGGCCAAATAGCTAATCATGGAAAAATAGAAATCAAAGATATTGAAGAAAGAGTTAAAAGGTAAAGAAATGTTAGAGCATGATGAGCATGATGAATAGGAAAAGTAGGTTGGAAAGAAGAATCCTAGGACAAAGGGTCTAAAAAGAGCATTGCAGAAGGAAAAAGAGCAAAACCAACTCAATGAGGACTTGGATATTAAAGACAGAATTGCTATGGAAATTAATGAAGTCAGAGAATATTGGCTAGGTAAATTCAATGGTCATCTAGAGCAGCTTCTTGGAAATGCTAACAGAGACAACCAACTATTGAGGCACATGGCCCACCACTACCAAACCAGAAACAAGATTTGCAACATCAAGCACAAGGAAATGCAAAACAAGTTGAGGAAACCCTAAAAAGAAAATATGAGAATGTTGGGCGTGGGATCCCCCAAGGGTAGTTTTGAAAGTGCGCCTATAGCCATGGATCCGCGAGGCTTATACCATTACAGCCTCCATTGAAGCAAAGCTTCCACAACTGCAAACAACTCAAGAGACAATTCAGGGCAGTAGTTCAGCAACAACGGTCATTGAACAACGCGTAGAGGAAGTTCATCAGGTAGCCGCTCATTGCGTTGCCGAACTTGCAGCGATCTAATAAGAGTTTGGAGGTCTTTGTACAAATATATCTGCAGCTATAGAGTGACTCGATGGTGAGTCATGATGTTTGTTTTCGGGGAATGTTGGGGGGAGCGGATCCCCCAAGGGTAGATTTGGGGCTTAGAGCCTAGTTTTTGGTCCAAGTTTGTAATTCCAATGTAAAGACTCCACATTTTGTGGGCGTGGAGCAGGTAGTTGTTAAAGAGTCATAGAGTTGTCTGCCATTATTTTGATAATGTAATGTCGGCTATGGAAGATCTACCCATGGTCAGCAAAGCATGGGATTGTATAAATAGAGCGAAGCTCTAAGTAGTTAAGACATCAAAATATATCGACGAATGAAGATGTATGCGAGATAGTTTTGAAGTGTAAAGTCTAGTTTTGGGTCATACTGTAGGAAGAGGCTTTGTATCTGAGTGCGTAGAGGCCTAGTAGCCCACAGCTAAGTGCGCAGGGAGAGTTGAGTCTGTAACCATCTGAAGTATTAATAAAGAGAAGTTTCTATCATTTTTGCATGTTTATTTCTTGTTTTATGCATCTGTTATATGGGGTATGAATTTCACTTCTAAGGCTTATATGATGCATGAATGTGTATAATTGTATTGGTTAAGTGAACGCAAGTAAGAATATTTGTTTACACGAAGATAATTAAGGTCTGTCGATAAGATAAGTAAGATACTTAGTCTAGATTGGTAAATAACATAGTTCGTTTCCCTAGCAACGCAAAAGGACTTCAGCCCCTGGGTAGGGTTGTATCAAAGCTGATTGTAATATATCATGAAGGTACTAAAGGTTAGAATAGAGTGCGAAGCAACTTGTGTGAAGGGAGGTACTGGAAAATCAACGTTTCCAAGCCTTGGACTGGGTACTGCGGGCTATGCCCGTGAGATGGTGGGGTACGCACAAAGGAAGCTTTGATGACTGGTGTGAATGTAGGAGAATGATCCGAGTATGATTTGGGAAGCCTAAGATGCGACTAACAGACAGGTATGATGGATAGGATGACCCACATGCACATCTAGCCAAGTGGATGTAGGCATATGGAGAAAAGCCATAACCTGAGTGGGTGCACCTGTTTTGTCATACCCTAAATGTTATACCGATGAACTAGTATATAGAAATAAAGCTCTACCATGGGAAAGGATAATGGGATATCCTATGCGAAGGGTTCATGAATGACATTTATTTTTGAAGATGGGTTTGACAGTATTGAAGAAGTGCTACAAGAAGTAAAATCAACCATGTTTAGGATTCTGCAAGATCATTTAGGACTAGCATAGCCTGAATGGGCTACCCAGATGAGTTTCACGTTGGAATGCTATAATCTAACTACTAAAGAAGAGGATGAAGAACCATGGAAAATTAACATTCTAGAGACAAAAGGCCATCGTGAGGTTTAAGGACCACAGATTGAGAACCCTGACATAACCGCACTGGTGAAGACTAAGCAGGTGAATATTGGTAAGGAGGCAAAGCCCAAATTCGTGAAGATCAGAGACTACTGGGACAACGCGACAGTGGATAATGTCAATAAATTACTCTGCGAATATCAGGACTTATTCCCGACCAAGTTTATGGATTTGAAAGGAATAATCAAAGATTTAGGGGTAATGAAGATCACATTAAAACTCGACGCGAAGCTAGTTAAGTAGAGGCCGTACCGTTTAAATCCGAAATACAAGGAGAAGCTTCGCGTATAACTAGAAAAAATGGTCATAGCAGGCATCATTGAGCTTGTGGAAGAATCTGATTGGGTATGCCCAATGGTGGTGCAAGAGAAGAAGCAGAAGGATGAGATAAGGATATGCGTGAATCTCAGAAAATTGAATGACACTTTTGTGCATGATCCATTCCCAACTCCATTCACGGATGAGGTGTTGGACAATGTAGGTGGTCAGGAAGCATATTCGTTCACTGATGGGTTCTCAGGGTACCACTAGATCAAAATCGTGCCGAAGGATAGGAGCAAGACAACCTTTGCAACTGAGTGGGGTTTCTTTCAATATATTGTCATGCCATTTGGATTGAAGAATGTGGCGGCTATCTTTTTGCACGTGGTTGTTGCAGCATTTAAGGAATATATTCATAAGTTCTTGGAGGTCTATTTTGATGAGTGGAATGTATTTGGGCTGGTTGAGTTCCATGTAGTTAGCTTGCACTTGATGCTAGATACCTACCGAAGATACAAAATCACACTCAACCTCAAGGAGTGTGTGTTTCTCATTCCTTTTGGGAACCTATTGGGACATGTGGCTTGCAGACAAGGGCTGATGGTAGACCTCGTGAAGATCACGGTGATTCTGAAATTGGAAGCACCGCAAAGTGTGAAACAGTTGCATGCTACTCTGGGAAATACGGGGTATTACAGAAATTTTATCAAAGTTTATGCCCAGATCACCGTGTCGATAGAAAAATTGTTGAAGAAGGATGTCACATTCTACTAGAATGATGAATGTAATAAAATCCTAGATATATTGAAAGAAAAGATGGTTACTGCATCGATTCTTATCTTCCTAAACTGGAAGAAAGAGTTTCATGTCCATGTTGATGCGTTGTGTATAGCACTGGGGGCAATACTAACATAGGATGGTGGAGAAGGCCTGGATCACCCTATCGTGTTCGCAAGTTGCAAAGCAGAAAAGAACTATTCCACCATTGAGCACGAAGGGCTAGCTATGGTATATGCACTCCAAAAGTATCAACACTACTTGCTAGGAGCTCACTTTAAGATGTATACAGTTCATTCCACGCTAAAGTACTTGGTCAATAAGGCTGTGTTGAGGGGGCGCATCTGCAGTTGGCTTTTATTATTCTAGGAATATGATTTTGAAGTTGTTGTGAAGCCCAGATAATTGAACATGGGACAAGATCACCTGTTGCCCATCAAGACAGGGGAGGAACCTACTAGTTTGGAGGAAGGATTACCCAATGCACAGCTCTTTGCTGTGCGCGTAGCGGATGGACATTTTGCAGATATAATACACTTTCTAACAATTGGAAATGCATCAGAAAGATACTTTGTCCAGCAAAAAAAAGAACTACTGGTGTGCGCAACAGATTTCTATGTCATTGTTGGGCATCTCTACAAGATGGGGAATGATGAAATATTGCGAAGATATGTACCTGAATTTGAACAAAGCACCATCCTCATGGATGCTCATGGGCGTGCTACAGGAGGAAATTATGTAGGAAGAGCAATCGTGCAAAATATTCTATGCGCAGGGTTGTGGTGGCCAACCCTTCATCAAGATTCAAAAGCATATTGCAAGGCGTGTGACGTATGTCAAAGAACAGGTAAGCCATCGCGGAGGGATGAAATGCCTTTGAATCCACAAATGATGTTGCAGCCTTTTGAAAATTGGGCAATAGATTTTGTAGGACCTATTCAGCCTGAAGGAAAGACAGGCAGGAGGTATATTATCACTGCGACGAATTACTTGACTCGTTGGGCAGAAGCTTAACTGGTGAAGGATTGCATGAGTGTGATTGTTGCGAAGTTTCTATTTGAACATGTACTAACATGATTTGGATGTCCGAAGATCTTGATGAGCGATCATGGTACACACTTCCTGAATGAAATGATCAACATGCTGGGGGAAAAGTTACAGGTGTATCATTAGAAGAGTACATTGTATAACCCACAGGCTAACGGGACAATCTAATCATTCAACAAAGTACTAGAAATTGTGCTGACCAAGGTATGAAAT
Organism: Pinus tabuliformis; assembly: GCA_031772625.1. Taxonomy (NCBI): domain Eukaryota; kingdom Viridiplantae; phylum Streptophyta; class Pinopsida; order Pinales; family Pinaceae; genus Pinus; species Pinus tabuliformis. The sequence continues at coordinate 1,448,675,964 of CM062804.1, forward strand.
GCACAGTGAAGTGATTGGGACCTACGCATACCTGTAGTGTTATGGGCTTATCGAACGACGTGCAAGAAACTAACGAGATAAACACCTTTTAGGCTTCTCTATGGAGTGGAAGTCATAATACCTATGGAATACATCGTGCCTAGTCTGTGCATAGCAGTGCTCATAGCTATGACAGATTTCAAAGCCCTAGAGGAGAGGCTCGTGCAGTTGGATGAGCTTGCAGAAGAATGATTTTTGGCCGGATTTCACTAGCAGGTCCATAAGCAGCGTGAAAAGGCATGGAATGATCGACATATTAAGTTGCGCACCTTTAAGGTGAATGATTTGGTGCTATTGTATGATAGTAAGTTTGATAAAGTTCCAGGGAAGCTCAGAATGCACTAGCTGGGACCGTATGTTATAAGGAAATTACCAATGGTGGTGTGGTCCAGCTGGTTAAGTTGAATGGAGATCCCTTCCCAGGAAAAGTGAATGGTAGTCATTTGAAGCCATACACAGGTGGTTCGACCATCTGAATAGCCAACAGAAGCACAGTCTTAGCGCTCTAGGTAGCTAAAAGGAGGCGCGAGACTATAAACTACTCTGCCTGAGAACTACATAATGTCAGGATTGCGCGTAGTAGTGAAGTGTCATAGGGTCTGCGACAGTGCGAGGACAGCTACGCTGGTGCGCGGGTCGACTGGGAAGTGACCATTAAAGTCACTATTCATGATGTGATGCTTGGTTTGAGGCCAAATGGAGAGGGTGGCAGGAATTTAAGGCAAACTTTATGGGCTAGATTCTTGAAAATATACCACCAATCTAGCATTAATGGACTGAATGTGGGGGGAACAGTCGAATTCAAATTCAAAAGGCACTATAAATTTCAAGTGGCTATCTGGAAAATAAAACTTGGCAATTTGAGAGTTGAGTTGTTGCACACTCAGATATTCATGAACCGAGACTTATTCGATATGCTAAAAGTGAATTCGTTGCTTAAGCAATTACCGGAGACACTGAGAGAACTGTGGAATCAGATTATGTCAGCACCCGAAGAAGCCATGGACACAGGCACAGTGACAACCAAGGCATCCGCGCAAGAAATTGCGGAAGTAGAAGCCCTAGAAAGTGTCGGAATAATCGCAGAGGTCCCTAAATCACTACGCATGCCGAGACCTAAGAAGGATAAATAGGCCATGATATTGATGCGTGTCTGACCCAGAAATCTGCTAAGGACCAAGCTCATAATGGAGGAAAAGAGGAAAGCCATTAATTTGGAGGCCAATCAGGAGGAAGAGTTTGAAGAGATCCTGGTGGAGGAGGAGGACGTAGAGATGGAAGTCGAAATGCAGGGTGCATACCCTCTCACCACATTGCCTGCATATGTTCCTCTATGGAAGGGTAAAGCCAAGGTGCCCAAGGATATAGATGAGAGAAAGAGCTCTCTACAAACTCTGCTACTCCCAGATGATATTGTGTTTGAAGGAGCGCACTTGGGACAAGTTCTCATATTGAAATTTGAAGATTGGGTCCTTGCATCTAATGCACCAGAAGATAGACGCATCGGCTAGAATGATAGAGTTGGAGCCACACAAATGGCTCAGAGGTGTTTGAGAAAGCAGGGTTACTAAACTTGCTCCGGGTGTCACATTACCACCGTGCCCCAGCGACCATTTTCATCATTAGGCAGCTGCTCTGCTTAGTGCATGATGGGTGCTTATGGCTGGAGGATCCCATCTCCATCACAGATCATTTCGTTCACCAGATCACATAGCCACCTTGCATAGGGGAGGACCTATAAAACATTTCAGAGGGAAAAAGTGATGACTTGGCCATCGTGGAGGCCATGAAAAGGAAATTTGAGTTGCAGAAGAAGAAGCAAGGGTATGCCATCTCCATCATCAACAACCCTGCAAATAAGGTCATGACACAGATATTGGCAGGAAAAGTGATGTAGAAGTTTCGCGCAGATGAGGTGCTTGCATTAGTGGTTGCACTAGCAGTGCAATGCGTAGAAGGGGTCTAGTTCAACTGGGAAAATTATCTATGCGGTGAGTTCCTTGCAAATTTTTGCAAGGCACAGAAGTAGGGAAAAACATTCCATTACACATGGCTCCTCTTATTGATAGTGCCAGTGGCATGGGAGTTGCCTGAAGATAGCCATTTCCCATTGATCGTACAGGACCTTATAGAGGCAACAAACTACACTTCACTGTGGGAAATCAGGGATGCATAGAGGATAAGGGAGAGCAAGATATTTTGGGTGGTCATGGAGATGGATGTCAAGATGGGGATCAATCGCAAGCCATGGTTATAACCCACTATCTACAATAGTCTACAGATCTTCACGGAGTTCAAAGCAGACTTCCACCATGTCTTCATTAGGGTGCAGAAGGACCCTACAAATACGTGGGATGAGATACCATATTTTGTGACTGATGATGTGATATTCGCAGTCCTTGAGTCTTGGCTACCAAAGTGGCGCACTCCAGCTGGCTCTGCAGTGGAAGTAGAGAAGTCTGCTGCGTAGCGGAAGGAGGAAGAGACAAAACTATGGATAGCACAACTGGTGGAAAAGTGTAGGAAAGAAGAAGTAGCGGCTAAGGCCCAGGCGGCGCTCGACGTTGTGTAGTTGGTGGAGCAGAAGGAAAAAACAGAAGAAGGGTGAGAAGGACAAAAGTCACCTTCGCCCAAACCAGAGACAGACATATAACAAGGTGGCACGGACCCGCAGACAATGTCCACATAGCTCAAACATCCATGCCGACGAGAGTAGGCAGCCACAAAAGAAGACAAAGGCCTCAAAGACTTCTTTCGACACAATCACCGTCACTAAGGGGGATCTGCATGATATCGGTCAAACAGTAAGGGATGTCACTGTGGAGGTCCTCCAGTAGTTTAAGGAGAAACACTAGTTGGTATTGGGGGCTCTTCTGACACAAATAAAGGAGTTGCAGGTGAGCACTCCACAGGCTGGCACAGTGTCAACTAGCCTCGCATTCAGCACTACAGCGGCCGAGGAAATTTCACACACCAGGATGACCAACACAATAGTCCTACCAGATGGAGAACTCAGAATAAAGAATGAGGCCGATAGGCCTATGGTCAGCGGTTTGAAAAAGGTTGGGTTAAAAATTTCTACGCTCCCTCAGGAGATGCTCTATCTTTTGCAGGATGTAGTCACTGTAGAAATTTGGGCTAGGGAGAGCCACACTATATAGGTAATGAGAAAGTAGTGCATCAACATTGAGTAGTCGAGCGTGCAAAACAACGAGGCCATGGAGCAGAAAAAACAGATAGTGTAGGTTTTGGAGGAAGCTTGCCAGATGGTCCCAGAGTTGGCCATCCAAGCAGGGGAACCGGTGTAGGTGCACTTCTAACAGTTAGCTATAGTGGTGTGTGACGCAAGGGCAGAAATGGCTAGGGTTTAGCTGGAGCTAAACCTTCAGATAACATAACTATAGTTGAAGGTGTTATCACTCAGTAATTTCCCAAGGTTAAAGAAAGAAGTCACTGAGGTAACCACCAACCACTTTTGGAGCACAAGCACTAACCAACCTAGGCTCAGAGAGGCCTCTCTCTATCTGATTTAGCTTTGTTTGTTTGATTTTTAGGCTAGTTATGAATGTTCAGGGGGTTTTTGATTTGTATTGATGATTAGGTGGTGGGGTTCTTTAAACAAATGGATAGAATGGTGTCTCTAGATCACTGGGCTATGGAGTCAATAGAAGGGTAGCATAACTAGATCAACTCACTAAACGGAGAGAAAGCAGAGTAGACTGCAGGTCTTTGGTCCAGAGGGGTGAAAAGGTTCTAACCAGGGTAAGAGAGAAATTAATAATTCTTAGGCTAGGATTGAAACGAGGAACAAAGGGTAATCGAAGACAAAGGGAAATTAAGAATCCTTCACTATAGATTATAAAGAAACAACCTAAAATAAGGAGCAATTTAGAATTCCTTAACTTAGATATTAGTAGAAAACATGTATTTTCCTAACTGTTAAAACTGAGTGTAATTAAACAAATTCTAAGATAATACTCTAGTTATAGCATTTAGATTCAAATATACATTATGGAAAAACATTAAGAAAGATAACGACAACATGAGAAAATACTTTTTTGCATTTTGCTCAACACATGAATCCTTTGAAATATCTGGTCGTTATTCATCAATCCAGGTTGCTGGCTTAGTCAATGCTCCAATGGCTTTATAGTCTTTTGATCAAGAAGTCTATAGAAATTTCTAATAATCCCCCCCAAAATACTTCAAATGGAGAAGTATTTATACAAATTCTAAACTGAAATATCTTGAAAAAATATCAAGATTGGTTTTACAAATATCTCAAATTGTTTTACATTAATAGAACATAAATAAAGGACACTCAAAACCAATGAATCTATTTGGCACTATATTTATGGATTGATGGTGACAAAGAAGAGAAATTTGAATTTGATAGCAACTCTTAATTGATGATGAGGCTTCCAAGTCACTTACTACCTCCTTCCTTTGTGCATTCTGCCCCAGAAATTCTGCAAAATTAGGGTCTAGTGATACCTTTGTATATCTCAATCCGAGATAGATATGTAAAAAGTGAAAGACGTTATTGTAGATAAGTATGTTATTGAGGTAAAAATCTTTCAGTTTCCAAAAATTCAGCTCCAGCTATTCACAATATTCTCTGCAAAAAGATGTCAAAAACAAGACTTTGCAATCTCTAAAAAATAGTCTCTGAAGATATGCATTTATCTCCCTTTTTGTAATACATGTGTAAAACATGACATAGATTTTGTAGATTGGCCTTTTAGGAACAAAAACCTCTTCCAGTTTCTCAAAATTCATCTTGGATTGGCCACAATAGTTTCTGCAAAATTATGACTTAAACATGAAATTTCTGGAAAATGTACCATTTATGCTCTGTTTTTCATCTATCTTCACTTTGATTTTTCAATCTGATACACTTTTACTTTGATGATCTGTCAATATCCTTTACCGTGTTTTTACTTTTACTGTACATTTTAACTTTTTATCATGTATTTCAACAATAAATCATTTAGTTTTTATATGTATCAACATATGGTGATGGATATTGATCAACTTTCTGTATGTTTGATCTGTTTGTCTTTTGACTGTATTCTCTGTTTGGTTCCTTTGTTTTAATAGTCAATGTCTCTATGTGAATGATTTCTTTCTCTGTTCTGTGTATAACTATTTTCTTCTTCTGAATGAAGGTTTTTAAATAAATTTCCTTTTGAGTCTTGGAGTAAACAATTTTTGTGACTAGTATCAAAATTGTTTATCCAAGGTCTAGTCTTCTACTAATTACCTGCAAAATACAACAATAATTAAGAAAAAAAAGGTTGGCAGGAAAGGCAATTGATGGCTTTATTGCACAGGGATGTCTAGGGAAGCAGTCGTGGCAATGTTTTGAAAGTAATTGGAGGTCGAAATGTGTTGCAGAGGTTCAGGATGGCGTCAGAAGGGTTTGATATGTTTTACTGTGAAACAGGGAAAAATGAATGAAAACAAGGGTTTTCAGGGTTTTAACGGGCAACTCTTTTAAATTTGGCATGGGATTAGTTAAGTGAATAGTGATGGTCTTTGTCTTATGTGGGGAGGCAGTTTTCCAAGCCATCACACCGCTTTTGTGGCAAAGGTGGTATTTGGGAGGGGTCACCCGATCTACCTCCACGCTCGACACGTAGCCTTTGGGGTTCAGGGGAAAACTGCTTTATCGGGAAGTAACGATCGGCCATCGGGCGCGGTCGATATGGATGTGGACTATCGGATGAGCAAGATGGTGATCGGACAACCATTGGGTGAGGGAAGCGTGTGGGTGATATGAATTGAGGTGTCGAGGGGGAAAGACGTTGATCACAGTGGATTGTGATTATTTAAGATTTAATCATGGGTTTAAAGCGATCGGGCAGGGCTTAATGATGGGGTTAGTTTCAGTTCACCATGTAGGGGTGTATTAAGAGGGTTTTCTCGGGATATGGGGTGAATTGTATAGTTTTTATTAAAACTAAGGGTTGGGATATTACATAGGGGATTTAATTAATACGGAAAAAAAGTATATCAGGGAGGTAATACATTAGGTTAGCATGTTAATATGAAATGAATGTGTGGGAATGTAAAATACACTAGGCATAGTATAAAATAAAAAAAAACTAGGCGTTTGTTTATTGTGATGCCCCACATAATCATTTAACACTTCTACTTAGGATAAAGCTTTTTTGTGGGTTTTTGAGTGAAAAATGGGACTTAACACGAGATTTTACTTTTCATAGGAAAATGGTGTTTAACCTTAGGAAAAGAGGTTTTATTAGGGTAATGAGGGAGAAATGAATTTCATGAAGGGGATTCCAACACTTGGTGTCCATAAGTCATTAAGCCGAGGGTCCGGTCCCACCAAAAGTCAGAGAAATGCTCTGAGCCTCTTTGACATGAAGGATTTAAAGTGCTAGAATATACTTGTGGATAGGAAATTAGTGAGTGAGGGGGAAAACGAATGAGGTGGAGTTAAACATATTAGCTTGCAAAACTTTGTTTTTTCTTCCATGGTTGATCATACATATTAGCACATATGTCTAAGCATGATGAAAGTGTTTGATCCAATCAACTTTATACTTCAACAACCTTTCTTCTACTTACCCCTTACATACCCTAACATTTTATTCTTCTTTATAATTATTAGGGTGCATTTAGGCTAGAAAACCCTTTTCTTTCCTTTTCTTTTATACAAAAAACTATCTACTTCTAACCTTATATCTTCCAAGGGCTGGGATTAAACTGATGAGCTCCTTTTATTTCTCTATCTATCTACTAAACTGCTAAGATTATGCTGTTTGGTCAGATTTTATTCTCTAAATAAAAACATAAAATTCAAAGCATGAAATAACCTAGATTAAACAATTTGATTACCATGGATTGTGGCACAAATAACAAGCTGTACACAATCATTATTATGCATAAAAGTAAATAGTAGTGGCATTTAGACTTGCACACTTTCATTTTCTCTTTCTATTTTTCTGGGTTCATATATCTTCTTCTTTTTTGACCTTGTCTTATTCTTTTTGTCCTTTGATTTTCTTTTAGGACATACCCTCTTTACATTTTTTAATCTTTTTAATATGGAAAACATTTGCAGAAAGCAAAGGTATGTACAATATTACAAGGCTTAACCTTAGTCATTCAAAATTATGATTCCTATTATAGGAACCTAACAAAAGGTTCAGCCTTCAACTCCCCTGGACGTTAGAGAACAGTGTACCACCTCGATCACAAAAATAATGGTGGTGATTGACAGTGCAGTGACATACTGCATGAAATTTTTCAAGAAGTCATTCGAGGTCCTCACCACCCTGCAGGAGGACCTGAACATAGAGTGCCTAGAGATAGAGGGGTGCGAGCTACAACATAGGTACAACGAGGTAAAAGGGACCACGCAGATAGTTTCCCTTACACAGAGGCTTGCAAGGATGCAGCAGGCAAAGGCGCTCAAGGAGAACGTGCATGCCGCTCGGCATAAAGAGGTAGTTTTGAAAGCGTGCCTACAACTATGGATCAACGAGGCTTATACCATTACAACCTCCATTGAAGAAAATCTCACACAGCTGCAAGAAACTCAGGAGAGGATTCAAGGCAGTAGTTTAGCAATAACGGTCACTGAACAATGCGTATAGGAAGTTTAGTAGGCAGTCGCTCAGTGTGTTTCCAAACTTGCAGCGATCCAATTAGAGTTGGAAGGTCTTCATGCTAAGATATCTGCATCTACAGAGTGACTCAAGGGTGAGTCATGATTCTTGTGTTGGGGGCCTGTTGGGTGTGGAATCCCCCAAGGGCAATTTTGGGGCTTAGAGCCCAGATTTTGGTCCAAGTTTGTAATTCCAATATAATGACTCTGCATTTTGTGGGCGCAGAGTGCAGAGTTATTAAAGATTCATAGGGTTGTCTGCCCTTATTTTGATAATGTAATGTCAATTGTAGAAGATCTACCCATGGTCCACAGACCATGGGATTGTATAAATAGAGCGAATCTATAAGTAGTTAAGACATCACAATAGATCGAAGAATGAAGATGTATGCGAGATAGTTCTGAAGTGTAAAGTCTAGTTTTGGGTCGTAGAGTAGGAAGAAACTTTGTAGCTGAGTGCGTGGACCCCTGCAACTAAGTGTGTAGGGAGAGTCGAGTCTGTAACCATCTGAAGTATTAATAAAGAGAATTTTCTATCATTTCTACATATTTATTTCCTATTTTATGCCTCTGTTATATTGGCTATGAATTTCACTTCTAAGGCTTATATGATGTGCGAATGTATATAATTGTATTCGTTAAGTGAACGCAAGTAAGAATATTTGTTTACGTGAAGATAATTAAGGTCTGTCAGTAAGATAAGTAAGATACTTAGTCCAGATTGGGAAATAACACAGATTTCTTCCCTAGCAGTGCGAAAGGACTTTAGCCCCTAGGTAGAGCTGCACGAAAGCTGATTGTAATAGATTGTGAAGGTACTGAAGGTTAGAACAGAGCATGAAGCAACCTGTGTGAAGGCATGTATAGTTGGACTAAAATGACATCATAGTCATCTCAAGGGTGTGGAAACTTGGTTCCAGCATCCCCCCATACTACTTCAGATGAGACTTCAGCCTGTGATGTGAGGGCTAATGTCGAAAGGGCTAGTAGTGTAGGGATTTGTTTGGCTAAATAACTTTGAACCTGTGTTAGGCCCCCTTAAGACAACAGAGAGGGAAAACTTGGAGATTCTTGCTGAAGCATCCATGAGAGAATAATATACCTCATTTGGCACTTCTGGACCAATTTTGGGAGTTTTCCGAGCATTTTTGGGTTTTTGTGAAATTTGGTGCAAAATTCAAAAATTACATTAGTCACAGAGGTGCTGCACTTTTTTCTCAGAGCTTCAAATGACAAGTCTATTGCATTTTTCGAAATATTATGGCCTCCTCTCAAAACCCATTTCCTTAGATTTCTCAGACATGGCTTAGACTTTGAGAGAAATGAGAAAAAGGGGTCAAATATCAACATTATGCCCCTCTTTTTGACAGGCATTGTGCTTTTGGAGACACCTTGGGAGAATCCATTTTTAAAGGCCTTCCCATGGGTCATTTTCAAAAATTCAAGATGTTATGGAAAATAAAAAGGAAAGGCTAGTTTACCATTCTTTCAGATTTCAGATTTTACTTCAAGAAGGCATCTAAAAGTGGTCTCAAAGTTGGCTCTGTGCTTATGCAATTTTCTAAGTTTTTATTTAGCAATTCCACAGTGTAATTTCTCATATTTCTAGATTGACTTGGTCAAAAGTAACTTGATGATGTAACTTTAGTAGTTCGAAGTCTAGATGTGTAATCATGAATAAATTATCATTATAAGTTGTTTTTATGATTAATTAGGCCTCATAAATGAAGCAAAACTCAAATCAAAGTCTAAGAGAAGATTTTGTTTTGACCTTCTCACTCTCACTTGTTGGTTGAGAGATTCTTGGAAACTGTTCCACCACTTAAGGATTCGACCCCTGAATGTGGGGAAGATGCTTTTTTTAGTCTATATGTATCATTTATCATTCAGAGGGAAGGGTGGGACTTCAGAGGAGAGAATTTGTATCTTATGCTTTCACTCAATTAATCAAAGGAGAAATTGTAGCTATTTTTCAGGAATACATGTGCAATGAGTTTGTGATGTTGTTTTCTTTCTATGTTAGTTTCTTATGAATGAATCCATATTTCTTAACATTTTTTTTCCTTCCTCAATGATTTTCCTTACAATTATATAGGAAGAATTCTTTATATTCAAAGCTCTGTTTATGTGGAAAATCATTTCTATGTATTTCTTCTTTTAGATTAACGAATTCATGGTACACATGATCATTATGACCTTCTAATATTTTCAAACCCTACACTACATTGACCAAATTCTCAGATTCATCACAAGACACTACTATCCTACTCCTCTTTATGCCTGCTACTACAACCCTTTAAGACCTTGACCTAATTTCTTTTTCTCATCCCCGGTCCACCAACCCCAAAACCCTAAATTTTCAAGAAAGGCATCTAAAACTATTACATCTAGCCTAAAATCCATTTCTCTTCCATTCATTGACTGCCTTAGAGATATCCCTCTTTGGTTTAGCAAGGCTAGCTGCTGAACTGCAAGTGGTTTGAAGTTACCTCTTTCGATCTCCTCCTCAGCCTAGGACATTGTAGAGGATAACATTTTGGCATTGTTTCCGAGGAAATGATTAATATATCATTCCTTGGATTTGTTCTATTAGAGCATTCAATAAGACTAGTTCTATAGGTGACAACTTCTAGTATCTAAAGATAGGATGATTTAAGAAATTATATCAAGTTCAACGTGTAAAACATTCTAGCTCCTAAAAGACATACTAGGTGAAATACTGACCCAAATCCACCTTCTATTGTTGATGACCCAAAAAAACTACTTAGAAAACTCAAGTCACCTATTTATGAAAGTACAGGTCGCAAATTAGAAAGGACTACTTATTTTCCTGAAAATTTATTCACTATTGAGCATATTCCTTTTGATATTCAGTTTGAGCTATCTCTTTTCAGGTCAAAATCCGAGTCTTTCCTTTCTTAAATGGTATTTGAACCTTTTCAATTTAATTCTCACCTCCTTTCTTCTAAATCCCTCTTTTCTAAAGCTAATCATGAACTGTGGTTAAAATTTGATAAACTCCAGAGTCTAGCTGACCAACTTCAAATCACCACTGAAAAATCTTACATCCAATATCAGCTTGAAAACCTAATTGTTGCTTCATCCTCTACTACACCTCCAAATACATCAGCTACTTCATCTCTTTTTACACCACCTCCATTAGTGTCATCATATTTACTTAGACAGCCCATGTAGTACCTCTACTACATCTTCCAGTAGTCATGGCTCAGTTTGCCCCTCTAATCTTACTTGCTCAACTTGCTACTCTACCTCAAAACTATGGCCAAAGACTCCCTCTGTTTGATGGAAGTTCAGAAATCACAGCCCAACAACATGTTGATAAATTGGTAGATTTTATTGATCTTGAAGAGATTGATGAAGAAGATGCTAAGATGAGAATCATAGCTCAAAGTTTTTCCAGATATGTGAAGAAATGGTTTCGAAGTTTGGCTGATAATTCTTTCAATAGCTCTAAGAAATTGATAAATTTATTCTTATCACGATTGCAAGAAAAGAAAAATCCACTACAGATTTTGGCCGAGTACAATTCCATGAAAAGAAAACCAAACGAGATAGTGTAGGAATTCACAACAAGGTTCAATATGGTGTATAATTCCATTCTTGACGATATGAAACCTCCTCCTGGTTTAGCACTTCTCCACTATCCTGATGCCTTCAACCTAGATATGGCATATCAACTTAGGGAGAGACCCTGTAACTCTAGAATAAATGTAGCGAAATGCAGTAAGTGTCGAAGCTAATCTTCTCATCAAGAAATCTAAAACAAAACCTGAGAAGAGAGTTTCCTTTAAAGAAGAGTCCACTTCATCTTCAGATGTAAAGCTTGACACTCTGATTAAAACCATGGAAAGAATGATGGACAGAATGTCTATAATAGATCGACAAGCAGAGCCTTCACTAAGGAATCAATTTTATCGAGGACAATAACAACAATAGTTCAAAAATAAGCAAAAAGAGCAACAAAATTAGGATCCTCAGGGACAAGTAAGAACTCCATTTCAGAAAAACTACATTGAAGGGTAGGAAAAAGATGAAGAGGAAATTGGAGAAGCAAATCATTTCTTTGAGGAAGATGAGCTACCTACTTTTCTGACTAGGGAAGATCAATTTTCTTAGGAGTCTTTTATACCAAGTGATCAGCAGCTCATACTTGCAAGTGATGATCTATGGGTGGTGCAAACCAAAGAATACCAAAGAGGATATCATAATGCACTCAACCATTTCCAGAAGAAGTACAATTTAAGAAACAGAAATGTACCTGACACATTGAATCTGAAAAGGCAGAATGCACAGAAATATACACAAAGCAAAGAAACAGCCCCTGTGGATCAAAATAAAGAAAAGGAGATTGTCATATTGAGTCGGGATAATACCAATGAAGCCTCTACGAGGAAATTGAGGAAGGATAAGGAGGTTCAAAGCGAAAGTTATAAGAAGGAGTCTCAAGCTAAAGGGAACATTGAAAAGAAGGACATCACTGCAAAAGAGGTAGATAAGAATTGCAATCTGTTTAGTTTAGCGAATGAAATTTCCGAATTGAAAGCTTCAATTCCTCTAACTGAATTATTAAAGAATGATAAGTACAAGTTTCAGATTGCTAAAATGTTGAAGGTAGACCAGATGTCAGACACAGTAAATGTTGCCAATGATGAGCCTGCAATTGTGTTTGGTCTAGCCTTAGAGGGAAGTCCTAAATATAGTGAAATCCTACCTTTCTATCTTAGTCTCAAACTTCATATTTCATCCTCCATGACACCATTCTAGATTCTGGTGCCTCGCATAAACTTATGCCAAAATTTGTTATGGACAAACTAGGATTGAGTATCACCTAACCTTATCATGACCTCTACTCATTTGATTCGGGAAGAGTGAAATGTCTTAGCCTTATCAAATACTTAGTAGTGTCCCTGGACCAGATTCTAGCCAAGAGTGTGTTGATCGATGTAGTGGTCACTGATATTCCTCCTTGGATTGGTATGTTTCTCTCACAGTCTTGGGGGGCAATGCTGAAAGGAACCTTGCAACTTGATTTTTCATATGCTACTATACCAGTATTTGGATAGCTTAGAAAACTCTATTGAACAGATCAATAATTTCCTACAGATGGAAGATGAATTCTAGAATTCCCATAGTGATGATGCATCTAATATGAATGATCCAAAAATTGAAGCAACTGAGATTGAAATATTTCAGTTGAAGGACAATAACATTCCACGAGGTCTCATACCTTTGGAAGAGTTATTTGATCTTGATAATGTTGCTAAAAATCCCACCATGGTTCCCACAGCAAAAGGTGTTGAAGATGTGAATATTGGTACAACAGACAAGCCTAAGATGGTAAAATTGCCATGGTCTCTATCTCTTCAGATGAAAAGTAAATACATTTCTTTGATGGAAGAATTTTTTGATGTATTTGCTTGGGACTATTCAGATTTAAAGGTGTATGATAAGAACATAATTCAGCACATTGTACCAGTTAAGCCTGATCAAACGCCATTTCACCAAAAGCTGAGGAGGATTAATCCTAATTTGTTGCCATCCATTGAAAAAGAGGTAAATAAGCTTTATAAATATGGTATTATAGTTCCTATTTGATTTTCTAAATGGATGTCCAATCTTGTGTTGGTGAGAAAGAAGACCAGGGAGATTCGTCTTTGCATTGATTTCAGAAATTTAAACAAAGTATCCTTGAAGGAAAATTATCCCCTGCCAAAGATGGATCATATTCTTCAGAGGGTAGTTGGGTCTTCCAGGATGTCATTACTTGATGGATATTCTAGGTACAATTAGATTTTGGTACATAAGGATGATTAGTTGAAAACAGCCTTCACAACACCATGGGGTACATTCATGTATGCTACAATGCCATTTGGATTAAAGAATGCAAGAGTGACATTTCAGTAGGCTATGGACATAGCTTTCGCTAATGAAAATGATGTATTTCTGGTTATTTATTTAGATGATCTCACAATTTTTTCTAAATCTGATGAAGACCATTTACATCATTTGAGAATTGTCTTTCAGAAATGCAGAAAATTTGGTATATCACTAAATCCAAAGAAGAGATTATTTTCCATGGAAGAAGGCAAGTTGTTGGGGCACATTTTTCTCCAAAGATGGAATTCACATTGACCCTACAAGAGTTGAAGCCATTCAGCAATTATATTTCCCAAGGAAAAAAAAAAATCAGTCATTCAATGGGAAAATCAATATTTTGAGGAGATTCATTCCCAACCTCATTGAACATTTGAGATAAATGACATACATGGTAAAAGAGGACAGCGAGGTAATATGGTGTTTAGATGCCAAAAATTCTTTCAATGCAGTTAAATTTGCATTATCTACTTCTCCTACTTTGAGTAGTCTTGATTATACTTTAGATTTCATCATATTTTCATTCGCCTCAAAGCATACCTTAGCAGTTGTCCTAATGCAAAAGAAAGATCAGAAAAATGAACAACCTATAGCATTTTTCAGTCAAACAATAAGGGATGTAGCACTGAAATAAAATATAATTGAGAAGTAGGCTTTGGCTTTGGTGAAAGCTCTCAAATATTTTCGAGTTTACATTCTGTATTCTCACACCATTTCTTATGTTCCAATAGCAACTGTAAAAGAAGTCCTTATGCAGATAGATCCAGAAGGCAAGCGGGGAAAATGGATCGCACCATTGTTAGAATATGATTTAGAGATCAAGCCCACAAAGCTCATCAAGGGACAAGGTTTGGCCAAGCTCATGGCTGAATCTAATTTGCATGCATTAGATATCAATCTAATTGTTGCCCTTTCTAAAGAAGAAGAAGAAGAAGATTCATAGTTACAAGTGTATGACATGTTCACTTCATCTCCATGGTACTCCAACATTGTTTATGTATTGTAGCATTTAAATCCTCCACCAGAAGTACCCAAAGGTAAAAGTAGATCCTTAAAGTTGAAAGCTTCAAAATATTGCATTCTTGATGGTGTTTTGTTTTGGAAGGATTCGAGTGGTGTGTTGCTGAACTGTCTAGTTGAAAATGAAGCAATGGATATAATGAGAGATTTCCACAAAGGAGATTGTGGTGGCCACCTTTTCTGGAAAACCACAGCAAAAAAAAATAAATTAAGAGTTGGTTTTTATTGGCCTGCTATTTTTTTTGATGTATATAAAATAGTGATGAGATGTCATGAATGTCATATTTTCCAAGGAAAAAGAAAACTTTTACCATTACCCTTGCAGCCCATTTTAGTCACAGCTCCCTTCCAACAATGGGGTCTTGATTTTATCAGCAAAATACATCCTTCATCATCTTTACAACACAAATGGATCCTAATAGCCACGGATTATTTTACAAAATGGATTGAGGCAATCCCAACTAGGAAAGCTATTGATTCTGTTATCATTCAGTTTATTGAATCTAATATCTTGTCTAGATTTGGCTGCCCATGGAAGATGCTCACCGATAATGCTACTGCTTTCAATTCAAAGAAGATGGTGGATTTTTGTGCAAAGTATCATATTGTATTAGGGCATTCTACTGCTTATCACCCATAAGGGTTTGGTCTTGCTGAATCTTCCAACAAATCTTTGATCAACATCATCAAGAAGTTTTAGAAGTCTATAAGAAGAACTGGCACAAAAGGCTCATTAATTTTTTATGGGCACACAGAGTCAATACTAAGAAATCCATAGGTATGTCTCATTTTCATTTGGTGTATGGGATTGATATTTTTTTCCTTCATCCCTTGCTATCTCGGTCATGAAAATTCTATAGGAAATGGACAACGAAACAAATGATATGTAGCGAAGGATAAGTCAGATGATCCATTTGAAGCAAACTAGGGAGGAAGTTTTTCAAAATACTTCTAAACTTCAGGAAAGAATCAAAAAGATCTATGATCGCAAGACAAAAGAAGACAATTTCAGCCTAGGTGTTATGGTTCTTCGTTGGGATGCGAGAAATGAAGAAAAAGGAAAACATGGAAAGTTTGAAAATTTATGGAAAGGACTGTATAGAATCTTAGGTTTCAGAGGAAAGAATGCTTTTCTAGTGCAGGAAATGAATGGGGAAGATTATTCAGGAGGAGCTATCAATGGTAGGTTTCTCAAGCACTAGCATATGTGAAGAAATTTCTGCAAATTTTCATTACCATTGTATATACTAGTTTACTTTTCATGTCCAAGTGTGAAGTGGCTATCATAGGAGTTTGAAGCCCGAAGAGAAGGCCATACAACTTCTTTGATCGGCTACTGGTTTTATTTTTCTTTTAGGGTCATGTCATATCAGATAGTTAGTCAATTTTTAGTTTGAGTCTAGTCTTTTGCATTTTGACTCCATTGCCCAATGAATAAGGCTACCTGGTCTATGGTGTTATTGACACCTCCAAGGAGCTGCCATCCCCAACTAGAGCCAATGTTAGTTTCAGTCATTTCTGCCTGTCACCAGTGATCAAATGTGCTTTTACCAAGTTTTGTTAGGGGTCTCAAGATCATATTTTATCATGTCACTAGGTTTTCAAAATAAAATTTGGTCACTCTTTAGTTTGTCTAGGATTATCTCTATTCTCTCAAAAATTTCTCATGTCGGTTGCTTACATCACTCAAATGACTGTATCATCATAAAGAGAATATCATCATCATGTCAGTCATCACCATCATGATTTTACTTAGTCTAATGTCTCCATTAGGTCATTAGGGTTGTAGGGTCACCTACATTTTCATTTCATGAATAAAAATTTGGTATAGGATAAGTTGTGATAAGCAAATCTTTTCAATAAATTTTGATGAAATTTCATAAGTACTTCATGGCTACAGTTTCAAGGTTCCAAAAGAAAGAAGGTTCACTATTCAAAAAAGATAAAAAGAAGTCTAGGTTACAAAACTCCAAGGTTGTCAAGTTCAAAAAGAGTGAAAGTCATGTTTGAAAAATATTTGTGGGGCCCATTTTCACTCAAAAGAGAATCATGATATGTCTATAAAAGCCCAAAAGTCTCAAACACATTTCATTTTCATCCTTATCTCATTTGTTTATCAAGCTCTTTCCTCCTTAGGTGAAAAAACATGGGGTTTTCAGCTAAAATTGGCAAAAATTTCTTGGCGTTGCGCTGTGTTTCTGGGAGAGGCGGTGCACTTCTATGAATTGCGTTGTGCTTCTATGAACTGCATTGCACTTCTGTGAACTACACTGCACATAGGACAAAGTATCCCTAAACTCACAGAAAATCACCCAAATTAAAAATTTAAGCTTGCATTCTAGTTTCTTATTGCTCTAATCCATTTAGCAAGTAAGTACACTCATTTCACTCCCTCTTTTCCTTTGGCAAAACAAATAAATGATGGTGAGTTTAATCATCTAGGGTTTGTATGAATTTCATGTTTTAAAGCTTGAAAATGATCAGCTGGAACATTCAAACCCTAGAAATTGCTATCCCTACCTCTGTTTGCATACAAATCACCATCCCATCCACCAAACAAATCATTTCCCTTCAATTTACTTCACCTTCTTACAAACCCTAGCTCTTACCTATCAAATTGAGCAGTTTCCCTAGCTAGGACTATTTTTAAATTTTCTTGCTCATTTCCCTCATTCATTTCCCTCCATTTAACTTCCTAAATATTTCTAAAACCCCTATCCATCTCCCAAAATTTCCCTATCACCATTTCCCTTCCCTAACTCCCTCATTTCACCACTTCACTCATTTCTCACTGTTTTTTCCATTTTCCTATCATCTAGGGTTTTCAAAATGGAGGGAGATTCTTCACCATAAAAAAGGAGAAAACATCGTAAAGGGGAGAGGATTCTGAGATATAAGCCCACAAACTGCAATGAGATCAACTCTTCACCATTCATTAGATAGTGCTTTGAAGATGTTTGCTGCCTAGGGTTTTGTCAAAGAGTGGGTGGAGTATGTTTTCATGAGCATCCCACTGATTGGATTGCCACCCATCTAAAGGGAGAAAAAGCCACCAAAGGAGGGATTGATTTCACATTCTCAGTTGTTGCCATCTCTCTTGCCACAGGGATACCAAATCATGGGATTATTGGTTGAAAGGCATGAGCCTAGACCTTGAGCAATACAAACCTTTCTTAAAATCACGCTACAGAGAGGCTCATTCACACATCATTCCATTCAGATACCTATTGGAAAAGTATGCCCCATGAATGAAGGTTGTCATGAATTTTTCACTTGTGAGGGGATATTTTCCAGACTGTATCAATACCACATTAGTCTTCTAATGCATTTCACAGCTGTGAAACCTATCAACCTATGTAATTACTTATGTAGAAGTATCATCAAAATGTATGAAAATGTGCAAGTGAAAAACAAAGA
Source organism: Pinus tabuliformis (assembly GCA_031772625.1). Classification (NCBI taxonomy): domain Eukaryota; kingdom Viridiplantae; phylum Streptophyta; class Pinopsida; order Pinales; family Pinaceae; genus Pinus; species Pinus tabuliformis. Next base: position 1,448,693,968 of record CM062804.1, read on the forward strand.
GCATTATCGTAGCATTTTACATCACAGTTTGATAAAAGTTGTAGTCATCCATCAGTTGGCAGAAAATAACATGTCATGGGATACCTTCATTGAAACAACTTTACAGAGTCATGAGACTACTTCACCAAGCCATCACCAAGACACATCAGAACAATCTATGGAGGTAGGTTCATCAAGAAAATTATACGGGGTTCCCAAGGCACCTAGACCTGAGGTGACCAAAATATATCAGAGAGAAAAAATACTTGTGTTTAATTCTCAAGTTGAGAAAACAGCCAAGCCTTCTACATCAGCACAACACAGATCACATTTGCAGGATGAGGAGCTAATTGAGCATGGTTTTGAACTAGTTGACTTGGAGGAAGTATATGAGAATTCAACCTTGCAACAACCTATCTAGGATAAATATTCCCAAATTAGGGAGCTCATGGACAATTTGGCAAGGGCTAGATTTATCATTTCATTCCTTGAGCAAGAAAACAGTCAACTCAAGGCCAAACAACTAATCATGTGTTACAGGGAAAAGTGTCTATATAGAACTGCTCTATCCCACTAAGGTGTGACAGCTGCCTTAGAAACAAACAGAGAAAAGCTACTTTCATTTTTCCTTTATGAATTATAGATAGAGAGGAACAGAAAGACCAACCTCTGTCTTGCGCTAATCTCCTGATTTGATTCCCATCTTCTTTGATAGTCTTTAGCTACCTGCTCCCTTGCACGCCCAGCTTCACAAAGTACCTATAAGATCACAGAAGCATAGCACTATACAAAGACATGGATCTATAATCATAAACAATCTAGGATCATATGTAAATTGACCATACAAATGTATAAATGTATGGTAGTGGGTGAGACACAGGTGAATTCTCTAAATGACTTCTCTTGAACATATCAGAAACACTGTTGTGATGGATTGGTAGCATTAACCCCAAATGTGGATGGTATGATGGGACCATGGTGATGTGACCGGTGAATGAAACAACCCAACCCGACTCGGACACAGAGTGGAAGTGTCATGTTCAAGAGCGACTTGCTACCAACAAAGTTTCTTCAAGTTTTCTTCCCAATTTTTCCCCAGTCATTGCTGACCAGTACCTCTTTATTTTTGTCAAGCTTGAGGAGGATAACATATGCTTGTTCTATAATTTGCCCTTCGGGCAAACCCATCGCTATGTTTTAACGAGCCTAGCGATAGTGAAACTCATTCTCGTCTATAGACAAGTTTGTCGCTATTAATCTTTTTAACGAGTTTAACGACAAAGATAACTTGGTCCTTTTCAATTTTAGAGAGTCTGAAAAGGAACGTAAAGGTAACTCCAAAATTCCTTTTTCGTCATCTAATCCCTTAAGTCTGAAAAAGTATAAAACAATACAAAAGGGATGAATTTTCGATACTTTTAACGAGCCGAACAAAACAAGCGCTCGATCTTTTTGTGTAATAATCCCTCAGGTCCAAAAAGATTAAAATTTAGAGGAGGGATAGCACTTCCCGTCCCTTTAACGAGCTGGAGAGGCCAATGGCTTGACAATCTTTTCATATTTTACGAGTCAGTTGAAAAGAGCTTAAAGGAGACTCGTCTTTTGAGGAACGAGTGATAAAATGGGTAGCAACTGATTCCAGGTAAGGTTTGGAATTTTCCAATCACGGTAGTGTTACAGGGATGGCTAGTGAAATCACTCTTCGCAGCTGTTCCTCTAAATGGGTAAAAAATCAAATGGAGGTGAATGATCGGCCAATGCAAAAGTGGAGGTGACGGTGCAAACACGACCAAGGCTTTAATGGCTGAAGTACTAAATTCACAATGGTTATTTACCGGGGAATAGTTCATTTTTTAACGAGGTTAAACGCGGGGGGAAAAATTTGCTCATGGCTTATGTTTATTTTTTAACGAGCTTGAACTATGTGCTAAAACTGATCGATGCGGGTTTATTTTTTAATGAGCTTGAACCTTGCGGTAACATTGCTCGATCCACATCCTCTCTTTACGCAAGTTAGAAAACGACCAATCCTACGAGTTTAAAGGGTTAGAGGACCGACAAATTTAAAAAATAAATAGTCGTTCTTCGCTTGCACTCCAAAAGGTTTTCATGCCCCCAGGTATAAAACAGAGTTTCAAGGTTACCCCTTCTTTATTCCGTTAAAACATTTGTTTTACCGAGAGAGGCCTACCTCTTACAGGTTACCCAAATATTGTTCTATTCACAGCGCAAACAAAACAGTTCTTCGGCGATGTTTACCGAGATAGACAAAGGTGAGCGAAGGAGGCTACTCCACTCACGTAACTTTGACAAGAGAATATTGTTCTAGAATAACCCCCTCTTCCAATCACGGACGGGAGTACAGACTAGTCGTATTCTCTCGCGGAAACCTACCCTATACCCGAAGTTTTCCTGTCGAAGCAGACCAGGGTGCATGCCCCCTGGGTTTCAGTCATGTCCTCGTGAATCACTCGCGCTCATCGGGTGGATGGACTGGGGATTGAGACATTTCTTATGTGAAAAGACCATTTAGGGATGGTATATGACTATTTTCTCTGTATGATCCTGGAAATGAAAGCTGGTCTACGAGCTTGACCACTTTCCCTTCATGCGGAAAACACATTACTCTAAAGAGTGAGGAGACAATTGCTCCCATGCAATAAATATAGTCTCGTCCAAGGAGTAGATTATAATCCAAGGGTCCTTGAACTACCATTACGTTCATGTCAACTCTTTTCCCTCTCAATGTTATGGGAACATTGGGAAGGATCCCTAATGGTCGACTGGTTCCTTTATCAAAACCTGTTAGATTTCTGATCTCAGGCAAAATCGATGGTGAACCAAGCGCTTTCCAAGTAGTTGAGGAAAGGATGCTCACAGAAGCCCCCTCATCTATGATGGTACCAGCCATAACCATTCTATATATTTGAACAATGATTCGGAATGGTACACTAGCTAGTAAACGGGGTCTACCTAGTTGATTCCAGTCGAAGGAGACAGCTAGGTTGCTTGGAGGTGGGACTGAATAGACAGCCGAGTACGAATTTGACGAACTTCCTTCCTACGGTAAAGAAACGGGTAAATTGCCCCCATGTTCGTTGGAGTCTGTGCTTATGAAAAGAATTTGGACGGTGTCATCCTTGTTCTCTTCAGTGACTATATAATCTGAAGATGGAACCTATGAAGGCAAGACCGGTTCAACTGCTGCCTCGACCTTTTGAATTTCGTCTGGTATGGGTTCAGATGGTTTATCTTCAATGATAGATGCTTCAGCCGACCACTTGAGCGGGCCAGCCAGATTTTCAACCAGTGACGGACTCGGCAAGAGTTTTTTATATCCAGGAGGAAGTCGTAACGGTGAAACCAGACGATCGTCCAAAACTCTTTTAGCTTCGTCTAAGAAGGGACAACAGTGGACGGCATGATCGCCTTCGCACAGTTTACAAGGAAATCTATATTTTCCTTTTTATCCTGGGGCTTCACTTTCACTAGTTGACGGTGTGTTTTCAACATGAGCATCAGAGGTTGACAACACTGGGTTGTGCAAACGAGGAGACCAGTCCCTTAAGATCTGAGGGATGCAAGGACAATCTCTATGATAGTGGTCTCCTTTGCAAATGACACATGGTGATTTAGGCCTGGTCAGTGCAGTGTGTGGATTTTCGCTAGACGACACTCGTTTGCCCTCATTCGCTTTTGGCTCCTTCTTCTTCTTCTCTTTCTTCTTCTTTTCCTTCTTCTCCTTAGGTACTTGACTTTTGGATTTACCAGCCCCATCAAGCGAAGAGGAAGGAGGAGAGGAAGAAATAGAGGAAGTATAAGGTTGGTGGGTAACTCTAGACTCGTCTAGTTACCGATTCGATTGTTCAGGAATTGTGGTGTTCTGAACGACAGAGGTTGAGAAGAGCCATACAGGCAAACCAATTGTCAGTCCTGGAAGCGACAATGTGGCCATATGGGGTGCACCGACATCTCCCCAAGAGGAGAAGGGACTAGGATTTCCTCCATGGGGAATTCCTTGGTTCGTGGACTCCATTTTCTCAAACCAAGATCAACGTAGGAAAGGGGTAATGAGTATTCTGTTTAAAATAAATTTTAGACGCTTTGACACAACTTGTTTTCTCAATTTTTAAGAGTCAAGAAAAAACAAAAGATGACTCTAGTCTCCTTCGATTTTTAATGAGCCTGAAGTGACAAGTGCTCAGATGGACCTTTTTTGTTAAGGAGTCTAAAAAGGAACGAAAGGGGCTGCTCTGGAAATCTAGGTAGAGGGATTACCAAAGCAATCGCAAAACTGCAGAATACTTTTTACCGTACGACAGTCAATCTTCCCGAATGCTATGTTCAGTGCATTATGATCGATAGGGTGACAGACATGGCTTCCTATGGATAAAGGATTAAGCCTATTGGGGTCTCCCAAAATATACTCGACGGTACGTGGGAGCACAAGTCCATACTGGTACTTATCGTCTCAAAGTGGAGGAATCACCCAACCATCAGTGAGAACAACAGTTACCAGGCTTTACAACACCGGAATACGTCTCTAGCCTAGACTTCTAAATGTTGTGCATTAGGTTCCAAAGCGTTGTTAGGTTCATTGAATTTATTTTAAGTTGATATTGTTTATGATGTTTGCCTTTCAGGTTCACCGCGAGATGTAGATGTAATTCCTAAAATGCCATCTAAGATGATAAACAAACTTTTTATCTTCTTTGTGCAATGAAAATCCTAGCTACTAAGGAAAAGAAAGACAGAATCTTTTCACAAAGAGCAAAGAGCACACTCTAAATGCACTTTCCTAAATCAAGCCAATCAAACTGTCTATATGCAAATGCACATGCATGTATTTGTTTTCGACTTTCTTAATATATGAACGCTAAAAAGAAAGTTGATGCACAAATTTGAATTTCTTTTCAAGTGACAAATATCAACAAGTTTCTTTTCGAAATCAAAAATGGAGACGATCACAACACCTTACAATTTTGAAATGAATACTTGTTCTTGACACTAGAAAATTACAAATTCAGACCAAAAGCAATAGTAACAGGATAATCTACCATCAACAGCAATCAAACTCTTTCCTACGATTGAAAACGACACTTGCGACAGTTTCAAATCAAAGGATGACAGTACGATTATGCTACTTTTGCAAAGTAGAACTGTAAATGACTCAACAAACACACAAAAACATCTACGGTTCTTTTGTACAAAGGAGGCAGAATAACAGCAAGGAAAAGGGGTTTCAAACAGACATATACTGATCACAGGCAGCAAGATTCAGGAATAGAACTGGAAAGAATGAATCACAGAAACCAAAACTGCATAGAGCCTAGTCTGATCAGCACACCTGTAACACAGAGAATTTGAAATGTAGTGCAGCTTGTCCACTTGGGAAGTGCGCTGAAGTTCTGATTCTCTGAATAGTACCTACGCTGGGCTAGAAACGAGACTTTGTTTGGGTTCCGGGTCACAGTTTGTAGTTCAGTTCTTGGGTTTTGGCCAAGCAAAAAGCAATCAGTAATGCAACAATCAGGAGTAGATCTAAGGATGATATAAGAGCTATCACAAGGGAAATCATATAGTTTGTGAATCAGTTGTTTAAATCATAAACAGATCCAGTAGATGGATTGAAGTAGCAGTTATCTACTTTGCATTTGTTATGGCAAATGCAGTTCGAATGCTACCTGTAAGTTTATGAAACAAACAACAAAGAATGATAAACAAACAAACTAATTATCTCCCCAGTGGAGTCGCCATTTTGTTACAGGGAAAAGTGTCTATATAGAACTGCTCTATCCCACTAAGGTGTGACAGCTACCTTAGAAACAAGCAGAGAAAAACTACTTTCGTTTTTCCTTTATGAATTATAGATAGAGAGGAACATAAAGACCAACCTCTGTCTTGCGCTAATCTCCTTATTTGATTCCCCTCTTCTTTGATAGTCTTTAGCCACCTGCTCCCTTGCACGCCCAGCTTCACAAATTACCTGTAAGATCACAGAAGCATAGCACTATACAAAGACATGGATCTATAATCATAAACAATCTAGGATCAGATGTAAATTGACCATACAAATGTAGCAAGCATCAATGTCACAAAAGCATGGAGGAAAACTTGAATAGCTTTTATTGATAAAACAAGAAAGAGCCAAGAGGAGTTACAACCAGTTGTTCTGACCCAGCATCAACCTCCCAGCAAAGAAGCCCCTCTTCACCTCAAACAAAGCTTAGATCACCCAACAATCTGATGTTTGTCTCAAGAAACCAACAGCAATTCCTTACAATATGCAAAATTCCAGCCTCTGGATCTCTGGGAGGAGGGATCCATATATAGATGTCTGTAATGGAGATGAATCATTTCATGATTTGATTAGTGTCTTCCCTCTGATAGTTCTTGCTTCCACTTGGAGATTGATGGTCTCTTACTCATCCTTGGTCGAATTCAGTGAGGCAAGTGTCACAGGAGAAGATTCTGGAAGCTTCCATTACCTCTCCACCTCGCGGAATGATACTGCCATTTGTCATTTATCACCCATCGCACCCCACAGAAGGGATTTTTGAAATGCAACAAACCCACACAGTGTATTTAGGTGAGATGCAATGCACTTGGCCAGTGGAGCAGCTGAAATGATCCTGTTTTGACCAATTTTGAGCAGTTTTTCATGGAGAACTTCTGGGAGAAGTTGTAATCTGTTGACCTTGTTCCTTTAGGGGTTAGAACAACACTTTTAGGGACTTAGGAGCCCTTGGTTTATGGACATTTCATGCTTGGGGTTGTAGGGCCCAAAAATATCTATAACATCATGGAAAAAGAGAAATCCAAGATAATGAAGTAAGTGGTAAAAGGTAAAGCAATGTTAGAGAATGATGAGCATGATGAATAGGAAAAGTAGGTTGGAAAGAAGAATCCTAGGACAAATGGTCTAAAAAGAGAATTGTAGAAGGAAAAAGAGCAAAACCTACTCGATGAGGACTTGGATATTGAAGACAAAATTGCTATGTAAATTAATGAAGACAGATAATATTGAATGGGTAAATTCAATGGCCATCTAGAGCAACTTCTTGACAAGGCTAACAGGCACAATGAGCTATTTAGGTACATGGCCCACCACTACCAAACCAGAAACAAGATTTGCAACATCAAGGTCAAGAAAATGAAAAACAAGTTGAAGGAAACCCTGAAAAGAAACGATGAGAGGGAAAACTTGGATATGCTTGCTAAAGCATCTATGAGACCATAATATACCACATTTGGCACTTCTGGACCAATTTTGGGAGTTTCCGAAGCATTTTTGGTTTTTTGTGAAATCTGGTGCAAAATTCAGAAATTACAGTAGTTACAGAAACACAACGCATTGGCACTGTGATTTTTCCTCAGAGCTCCAAATGAAAAGTGGCTTGCATTTTTGAAAATATGATGGCCTCCTCTCAAAACCCATTTCCTCATATTTCTCAACATGGCTCAGATTTTGAGAAAAATGAGAAAAAGGGTCAAAAATCAACATTATGCCCCTCTTTTTGACAGGCGTTGTGCTTTTGGAGACACCTTGGGAGAATCAGTTTTTGAATGCCTTCCCACGGGTAATTTTCAAACATTCAAGATGTTATGGAAACTAGACTGGCAAGGCTAGTCTACCATTCTTGCATATTTCAAATTTTAGTTCAAGAAGGCACCTAAAAGTGGCCTCAAAGTTGGAGATGTGCTTCTATAATTTTCTGAGTTTTTAATTAAAAATTCCAATGTGTAATTTCTTAGATTTCTAGATTGACTTGGTTAAAGGTAAATTGATGATGTAAATTCAGTAGTTCTAGGTCTAGATGATGTAATCATGAATAAATTAGCATGATATGTTTTTTTATGGTTAATTAGACCTCATAAATGAAGCAAAACTCAAATCAAGGTCTAACATAATAGTTTGTTTTTTACCTTCTCACTCCCACTTGTTGGTTGAGAGATTCTTAGAAACTATTCCACAACTTAGGGATTTGACCCACGAAGGTGGGGAAGCTGTTTGTTTTAGTCTTATGTATTATTTCTCATTCAGAGAGAAGGGTGGGACTTCATAGGAGAGAATTTGTATCTTATGCTTTCACTCAGTTAATCAAAGGAGCAGTTGCAGCTATTTTTCAGGAATACATGTGCAGTGAGTTTGTGATGTTGTTTTCTTTCTATGTCAGTTTCTTATGAATGAATCCATTTTTATTAACATGTTTTTATTTCCTCAATGATTTTCATTACAGTTATATATGAAAAATTCTTTATATTCCTTGCTCTATTTATGTGGAAAAACATTTCTATGTATTTCTTCTTCTATATTAATGAATTCATGGTACACATGCTCATTATGACCTTCTATGATTTTCAAACCCTACACTACATTGACCAAATTCTCATATTCATCACAAGACACTTTTATCTTGCTCCTCTTTATGCCTACTACTACAACCCTTTGAGACCTTGACCTAATTGCTTTTTCTCATCCCTCGTCCAATAACCCAAAAACCCTAAATTTTCAAAAACTCATCTAAAACTATTAAATCTAGCCTTTAATCCATTTATGTTCTAGTCATTGACTGTGAAAAGCTTAGAGAGATCCCTCTCTGGTTTAGTAGGGATAGCTGTTGAACTATAAGTGGTTTGAATTTACCTCTTTTGATCTCCTCCTCATCCTAGGACATTATAGAGGATAACACCTACAACAACACATTTGAATGTTTTACTGTTGGGTTCATACAATATGTTATTGGGCATGGATTTGTTGTATCTACATAGAACCAAGTTTTACTTTTATGAAAAGGCCATTAAATGTGTTGATGACAATGGAGAACTAAGAGTCTTGGAAGGTAAGAAGAAAGCCATATCAGTTAGGATGGTGATAGCTATGCAAGTAAAGCGTAGCCATAGGAAAGGGTGAAAGTTATTTGCAGTACATATTTCAAGTGATAAGGGTAAGGAGGCTGAATATGTAGATGTGTTGAATAAGTACCCGGTTTTACAATAGCTCAGGTATGTATTTCCTGAGGACATTACAGAATTTCCACCTCATAGGGAGGTAGACTTTTCTATTGAGTTAGTGTTAGGGGAAGCTCTAGCATCGAAAGCACCTTATGGGATGAGCACACCTGAGTTCGTTTAGTTAAAGTTGCAACTGAAGGAAATGTTGGACAAGGGGTACATTACGCCTAGTGTATCACCTTGGGGTGCGCCAGTCTTGTTTGTGAGGAAGAAGGATGGTACCCTTAGAGTATGCATTGATTACAGAAATTTGAACAAAGTGACTATCAAGAACAGATACCTTTTTCCAAGGATTGATGACTTGTTCGATCAGCTGAAGGGAGAAGCAGTTTTCTCGAAGATTGACTTGAGATCTGGATACCAACAAGTACCCATATAAGAGAAGGATATATACAAGACTATGTTCAAGACTAGGTACGGGCATTATGAGTTTATTTTTGTTCCATTTTGCTTAACGAATGCTCTAGCTACATTCATGTGCTTGATGAATAGCGTGTTGCATCTATATTTGGATAAGTTTGTTATTGTGTTCATTGATGATATACTAGTATATTCTAAAAATGAGGAACAGAATGCTGAGCACTTAGCAGCAGTGTTGAGGTTGTTGAGAGAGCATCAGTTGTATGCTAAGCTCAACAAATGTAGCTTCTTTCAGACTGAGGTACTCTACTTGGGACATGTTGTCTCCAAGGAAGGTATTGCAGTTGATCCAGAGAAGATAAGGGCCATCACGGAGTGGGTAGCTCCTAAGAGTGTGGATGAGGTGATATCTTTCATGGGTTTGGAAGGCTACTATAGGAGGTTCATCAGGAAATTCTCGCAGATTGATTATCCTATCACATCATTGCATAGGAAAGGTAAGAAGTTTGAATGGATCGAAGAGTGTGAGACTATCTTTGAGAAGCTTAAGCAATTGCTGACACATGCACCAGTGCTATAGATTATAGATCCAGATAAAGAGTTCATAGTAAGTACAGATGCTTGCAAGAGAGGACTTGGTGGAGTCCTTATGCAAGATAGACAGGTGGTATGTTATCAGTACCGAAAACTAAATGAACATGAGCAGAATTGCCCGACACATGATCTCGAGTTGGAAGTGATTATACATGCAATGAAGATATGGAGCCACTATCTTCTTGGCAGGTGGTTTTTGCTTATGAGTGATCACATTAGGTTGAGGTATTTGTTTGACCAACCTAATTTGAATGCCAGGCAGGCTATATGGTTGGCTATGATCAGTCAGTTTGATTTTGAGATCACGTATATCAAAGGTAAAGAGAACAGAGTGGCATATTCTCTTAATAGGAAGGTAGAGGTGAATCACTTAGCAGCTATGAGCTCTTATGGGACAGATTTATAGGAAAGGATCTTGTGAGTAGGACAAAAGGATGTCAGATATATGGAGTTTCTACATCGGTTGTAGAAACGTACAGGTACAGGTGATAGTACAGGAATAGGTATAGCTGATGTCATAGCTATAGATGCAGGCGATGGCACAGATATAGGTACAGATAGTGGTACAGGTATAGATGCAGGTGCATAGGACTTTGACTATTGTATTATAGCAGATGGATTAGTGAGGTTCTGAGACAGGATATATGTACTGGATTACAGTGAGCTCAAGAAGGTGATATTGAGGAAGTTTCATACGAAACCATATTCAGGTCACCCAGGTTATAAGAAGACACTCACAATGGTGAAAATATATTACTATTGGTTGAATCGAAAAAGTGATGTAGCAGAGTTTGTGGTGAGATGTTTCGATTGTTAGTGAGTGAACATAGAGAGAAAGCATCTAGGAGGACTGTTACAATTGATCGCAATTCCATAGCGGAAATGGGAGGTCATTTCCATGGAATTTATCACAAGGTCATCAAAGGCAGTGAAGCAACATGATTCCATCTTGGTCATTGTTGACATGTTAACAAAGGTTTCACACTTTGTTCTGGTGAAGTCTATGTTCTCAGCTAGTGATGTGGTACAGGTATTCATCCGAGACATGGCTAGACTACATGGTGTTCCAAAGAAGGTTGTGTTAGACAGGGATGCAAAGTTCACTTCCAAGTTTTGGAAGGAGTTATTTGTAGGTTTGGGCAACGACTTGGCCTTCATCACAGCTTATTGTCCGTACATGGATGGAAAGATAGAAAGAATCAATAGGATATTAGAGGACATGTTGAGGATGTATGTGATGCATTAGAAAAGGAAGTGGGAAGAGTTTCTCCATTTGGTCAAGTTTTCATACAACAATGGTTACTAGGAGTCATTGAAGATGAGTCCTTTTGAGGCATTATATGGGCGGAGTTGTAACACTCCCATTAGTTGAGGTGATCCAGTTGGAAGAGTATTTATTGGACTAGATATGTTGGAAGACACAGAAAAGGAGATGCAGGTGATTAAGAAGAATCTCAAGGAAACACGGGATAGGCAGAAGAGTTATGCAGATAGGTACATGTTGTTCAAGGAGTTCCAGGTTGGGGAATAGGTGTACTTGTGCATCAAAATGAAGAAGAACTCCTTTCGAATTGGCTCATGTGCTAAGTTGGCACCATGGTTCTGTGGATGCTTCAGTATCATTGAGAGGATTTGGCCAGTAGCCTATCTACTTTCACTGCCTTTGACAATGAAAGTCCATGATGTTTTCCATGTCTCATTGCTTAAGAAGTATGTTAAATATGTTGATCACGTGATTGACTGGTCTTAATTGTAGGTGGAACCAGATGGAGAATTCGAACAGAGCCTCAGTGTATATTTCAGAAAAATGTGCTCATGCTCCAAAACCGAGCAATCGAGAAAGTTAAAGTGCAATGGAAGCACTTTGGGCCCGATGAAGCTACATGGGAGATGGCGGCTCAGATGTGGGCCATGTATCATTCCTTGTTGGTCAGTTGAGTCAAAGTAGCTTGACATAGTAGTTTAGTATTTGCTTGTGATGGCTTGGTATATGCTTCATGGTGGTTTAGTATGTTCTTGTGTTGGTTTAGTATATGCCTTATGGTGATTGATATATGATTTATGATAGTTGATATATGTTATGTAATGTTTTGATATATGCCTACATATTGTGTTAGTATATGTTTGATATATGTTTTGGTATATGATTTGGCATATGTTTTTGGTATATATGATTTTGATGATGTTTCTATATGTACACCCATGTATGGATGTAAATACCATAACAATCTATGTTATAAAGCTCCACTATGCGGTATGGGTGTCATGTTATTATGCTATCATGTGGTTATGTTATCATCAAGTGGTGATGTTATATTAGTTGGAACTTAGTAGGATAAACATTATAGATACCATAATGAGTTGTGTTATAAAGATCCACTATGCGGTATGTTGTCATGTTGTCATGATGTTTTGTCTTGAGAAGATCTTTCATTGTAAATATGTCATCGAGCTATGTTATAAATATCCATGAGCAATATGTCTTCTTTGAATAGGTTTCTAAGGTATATTTGTGATTGAACACCAAGGGCAGTGTCCCCCAAGGGGGAGGGTTCTGTAACAACCCTGATGAAAATTCCATGTAATAAATGTTCAAAACAATAACCACGGATGACCAGGACACTTATTCCAATCTGAATGTTAGGAAAGACATCCTAGGGGGCATTCATTGGTTGTTTATGGCTAAGGAAATGGCTAAGGAATTAAAGGGAATTTTGGTGCATTTATTTATGGAAATAATGGAAATTAGGAGAAAAAGGAGTTGAAAGGTCACAAGTTGCATGAGAGGAGGAAAATGAAGAAAATAGAGGCCTCATCCATAAAAAGGTTTCTAAGGATTGGTTGGTAGCCTTTTTGTCAGTTCCGTGTTGGAGCTCTCTCTCATTATTCTCTCTCTCATTCTCTTGGATATTTAGAGTTTTCTTGGAGAACCCTTGATGGGTGTGGCATACTTGGATTCTTGGAGAAAGAAGGCAAATGAAGAGCAGGAAAGTGTAAGAAGGCATTGGCATCAACAACTACATTATATTTTCTTGCAGGTATCGAGTTGCATGTATGATTTATTTACTAGTTTTCGCATACATGGTATGTGCATGTGGTTTCTTGGTTGTGATCCATCATTGGCATGGAGGATTGCCTAGATCGACAATGGATTGCTTAGCCTTGCCATTTCCTGGATAGCCATGGTGATTGTGGGTTCACTTTCATGATTTTTTTTTGGTTGGTTCTCAGGACTCCTTAGCTTGGGTTGAGTTATTAATTCCTGGAAGCCCCGATTGGACAAATGCTCTAGAAGCCCTGTAATAGCTTTGGTTGAGTTTCTAGTCCTGGAAGCCTTAGTTGGACAAACACTCCTAAATCCCTTGGTGGGTTGAGTTACTAGTCCTAGAAGTCTTTGTTGGAGAAATGCTCTGGAAGCCCAGTGACAGTTGTGGGTTGAGTTACTAGTCCTATAAGCCTTGGTTCGAAAAATGCTCTGGAAGCCCTAGAAGGATTGGATGGAGACCAATCTAATGATGGTTTTGGTGATGTATGACCGTGAGGTGGAATCAATTTTTTATGGGTTGAGGTGGATAGCCTTTGGAAGCCTTGGATGTGTTTTCATCGATGTGTTCTCTGAGATCCCACATTCATGCTTGGAATACAACACAAGGGTGAATGACTGAAGAGAGATTTGGCTCAGCCATTCTATGGGTGGATGGAATGTGGTAGTCCCATTTCCGATTGGTAAATTACATTCATTAATGAGAAATCCATTCCCTTGATTTTCATGTGTAAAGGTACTGATGTATTTATGGATTTGATTACTGATAAGTTTATTGTATTTGTGTTCCTGTTATGCTAGTTATATGCACATTTTATGACAACATCTATGTATGGCTCTCAGCATGTTTTACTTGTATGTGAATGGATAATATACCTATGACCTAATATATTATAATGCAACAAATGGCATGAGGTAACAATGGTTCATAGTGATTCCCATATAAGTATATGATCCCTACACTTAACTCTATTATTTACACCTGTAGATTACATGTCGATGATATGTTTGACGAAATGGCTATCGTGTCTAGTAGGGATCCAGTCAAGGTCATGAACAAGTATTGATTTATTACTTTCATTTCCATGTTACTTTACTTATTTAAAGAAATGGATTAGTTCTAAGCAGTGTCCTGGGCTCTGAGCCTGAGAAAGTGGCTTAAATGTAGAGGTCACTAGCACAACACTGACAATTTTGGTCGACAGGTGCTAGCAGGCAGGCTTGTGACAATGACTTTAGGTTGTTTGTCTCTCCCTTGCCCATAGCATGAGAGTGACTATGGCCCAATAGACCAAAAACAATAGCGAGACCCAAGGACAAGCCTTCTAACTGGCTAACTTGTCTTCTCAGGGTTCTGTTGATGATGTTGGATGTTTGTATGGTGTGTTTTTGTCGGTTCCACTTCCTTAATGTGAATTAGGAAGTCGAATCATATAATAGTGGCCTCTCGTCATATTTTTACCCTGACTGGCCGGTTGCTTGGGTAGATGTGGGAGGAGGGTGTTACAAAGATCCATGAAATCCCTTGAGAATTTGAGTAAGAAGATGACATAACAACTATTTTTGGCACTTTAGATTTCAATAAGGTGTTTCAAGTGCATTGTGATATAAGTGGCTCAATAGTTGGAGTATTTTTGAGTGAATAAGAAATTGTGATTACATTCTTTAGCGATAAGATAAATGATGTGAAGAATAATTACTTAGCTTATAGAATTTTTGACCGGAGAATCCACAGTGATAGAATTTTTACACCAACGTTTCGAATCCCAATTGGGATCCATCATTAGGGCAAGAGAAAGAAGATTGAATATGATAAAAAGAAGAGCCAGATGGAAGAAATAAATACTAATGAATATAAAGGAACAGCACAGGTCGGCCAGAGAGATTTTAAAAAGAAACCTAAAAATGATTTTAATAATTATGAATTAATATTCATTATTTTTATTTATATAATTATGAGTTAATATTCATTATTTTTAATTATAATTATTACTTAGCTTATGATCAGGAGTTCATTTTTATTCTATAATCATGCAAAATCTTTGAAGAAATAATGACACTACTTGCTACCTGTTATTGTTGCAACAAACACCCTCTAAATTTCACCTATACTTGAATTTTAGAGCCTACTATGGATCTTGTGATGGACCTTTTTGTAGTTAATTCTAGCTTTGTTAAGTCTTTGAGCTTCCTTTTAGATTGTAAGTGTTGGAGTCACCTGCTCATACATGCTCAGTCCATAATGAATTCGTGAGTGCACTCATACATGCAAGACTGAAAAATCCTAGCACAATCTCTCAAGACAATGCTTGCACTATGAACAATCCATGTCGATAGACAGTGCGCAGTGAGATTGATATTTTATCACTTCTAGCTGTGTTTGTACCTCTATTTCAGTGTTTTTTTGCAAAGTGTTGCTTTTGTGCACCCTTTCCATCACAAGTGTTGTTTTCATGCTTTTGATTGTCATTTTTTTTTGTCACTTCAATTATTGTCATTTTCATGTTATCTTTGCTTTGTCATGTGTTTCTTTCACTGTTGTTTTCACATTGCAAGTGTCGTTTTCACTTCTCTTGTCATAAGTGTCGTCTTTTGGCGTGGGAACTATCGCTTATCATGTAAAATGAGTTCTAGCTTCTTTCAATGGGAATTATTTTTTGATAATGAGTTGTTCTTATCATGTAGACATGTTTCTCACTAATTTCCAAAGTTTCAAGCATTATCGCACAAGTTTCGTCGCTTTCGTCACAAAGTGTAGCTTTTGTGGAACACTTTGTAGGAGCCCCCGCAAAGTTGTTGCATTGAGGAAAGTATGTTGTTCATATGTTTTGATTGTTCCTTGTCATGTCGTCAAGTGATTTAAGTGTGTGATCATTCTTAGAGTCTCTCTCTTGCTCATCTTCCTCTCTTTGATCCAACACTTGGTCAAAATTGGAAAAACTCCCAAATGGACTACTCAGCATCATCTAACCCTCCTGAACTACTCGCTGCGCTATATCAGTCCTCAAGAAGAAACCTTGTCTCTTGGAATTGTAGAAAGGGGAAGCCTCTGCCTCCAAAAATTGCCCATTTCACAACCTTAGTGCTCAAGCCCAACCCCTTAGTCCCATAAATGTGTAATGTTCTCTCTAGCCAAGCCAACATTGAGCAACTACACAATCATCTAGCCTCATGTCCTTCCAGTACTATGCACTATGAAATTTGAGTGCTCAAAGTCGAGGTTGTGGCCTAAAAAACTATGCGATAATGCCCTCCAACTAGGCTTGAACTATGCATTGTGTAGTCTCAAACCTCAAGACCAACCCTTGGTTTCCTGAGTTTTGAAACTATGCAGTCATTTGGCCTCCTCTTCCTTCCAGAACTGCACAGTTGGATGAAACAATGCAAAACCCCTCAACCTGGTTTATTGACTCCCAAAACTGTGCAATCAACTTGCCCAATCCAACCTGAACTGTGCATTGCGTAGTCTCAAGGCTCAACCTTCACCCTTGACTTACTGAGCTACATAGTTTCATAGTCACTTAGCCTCTCCCTCATCTTGTCACCTAGTTCCGACTCAGTTAATGGATCATCATACAACATATGAGACAAGGGGTTTATCAGACTGATGTCATCTTGTCATGAGTGGATTGCAGATGCTGGTACTCTATCATGTTATGGAAAGATGATGAAGAAGGAGATGGAGAAGGAGGCCATGCTAGAAGACACTTTATTAGCTGCAAATGCAATCTCATCAATCAAGAGAAAACAAAGGGACATCAAATTGAGACAACAATTGGAGATCAAATTCCACTGAAGACTCCTCATCTCTAATCCATTTGGAGGAAAAAGAAGAAGATCATGACCCATATTTTAGATGATACAAATAAAGCAGTAAAAAAACTGGACTTGACATTGTCATGTCATCATGCATACCATGTCATCATTATCATGTCATGTCATGTCATGAATCATCATGTGCCACATAATTTTGTGGAACATGTAATTCAATATTGGAGAAATATAATGTAAAGTGGAAGTCCAATATTCATTCATGTAATGTGAAAAGTCATGTAATAAGTCAAAAGGTCATAGAGAACTTAAATAGTCATGAGGGTAGAACAAGGGTCATAGGGGAGGTGAACGATCACCCCATTTGTTATATATACACCCTCATTCTACAAGTAAATGACTTTTAACCTTGGCTCCTCCCGCAAGGCATTAGAGAGACAAGCTAGTTCTTTTGGGGAGAAAGGAGTGTCTAAAATGCTCCACTATTGGGGATAGTGGTGTTAGTTTTATAGATGTTTCTTGTGACTTTTAATTTCTTAGAGTTAGCTAGTTTGTCATTCGTCTAATGTCTTCGAATCTGTAAATTTGTTGTCATGAAATAAGTTGAACTCATAAACCTTTTACTGTGATGAGTTCAACTAAGCACTGTTTGGGAAGTCTGAAAGTGGGGAAAGAAGCACTTAAAGGATTATACACCAACACACCATCATATCAAGAATGCCCATTTTCTCATTTTTGTTCAAAACCATCAGCAACCATGCCAAGAATGGAGGTCTTCTACACTTTGTTATGTAATTTCCTCTAAAATTGATGGTTTTGGTCATTGTTTTGAAAATAGGTTTATGACCAAATGGAGCTGAATTTAGAAAAATGGAAATAGGTTTTTGTCAATAACAGGTTAACAAACAATAAACTTTTCCATTTTATGCATAGGTATTATAGATCATGAGTTGAAAATGCATATTTAATGCCTATGTTTTAGACTGTGTATTCTCGTGTTTTAGTCATGGTTTTTTAGAGTCATTTATGAAGTTCAAGGGACAAATTTGAAGCAACCGAGAGAGGTTTTTCTTCCAAAAATGCTCATATACAAAAAAATATCTCATATTACATAAGCTCTATATTTTTGGAGTTACACGTATCAATTGGTGGCCCATTTTCGTAGTTTCTACTGATAGGATTATGCAATTTTTGGAAAGAATGCCAAGGACGGTTTAACCTGAATCAAAGTATCCTCAAAAAGTACCCACTAAACACAAATATTCTACACCTAAAGCTCCTAAGGTTAAATCTTCCACCAACAAAGCCTCCAGCAAGAGGAAAAGGAGGTAACAATTCCTTGCTTGAAGTCTTGAAATTTTGTTCTTGTCTCAAAGTGTTTACGTTGCACAACAGGGGTACTCCTTTTTGTTTTCAAGTTGCAGTTGGTATTTTGATCAGTATGATAAGATGGTTTTGGATATCTGGAGTAACCTACAGTACTGTGGTTTTTCCCTTGTAAAAGCTTTATGGTGTAAAGGAGGCAGTAGTGAAAGTTCAGCTACGCAGTCACTACGCAACCCCTGACTACATGCTTTTACAAGTGTAAGGAAGTTTACATTTGTTAGAGGTTGAAGGGATGAACGTGTAGCAAAGGTGGGAGCTAGCTCAAATCTTTAGTCACCAACCACATTCCATTCTTGGAAGGAAATTTTTCCAAAACTGTGGTTTCCTAGCTGCTACGTAGTCGCTGCGCAGTCACGGGGGCTTCACTGCGGGAGCAATACCATAGCAGGTGGGTTCATATTGGGGGATATATAATGAAGAAAAAGTGACATAATATATTGGGGGATATATAGGGGGTAAAGGGTTTGTATATTGATAGGTATAAAAAATGGAGATCAAAGTTAATGAAAAAATATAACGTGGTATAAAAAATGTTAATGAAAAAAATGGATACCTCCAATATCTAGTGAAAGTAGGGGATTTTTAAATTGGTAAGGTGTATTGGGTTTATATTGGTAAGGGGTAAAATAATGTGATTTTTAGAGGTATTTTCCAATATGTACTCAAATTAAGGGTATTGTTTAATATGCCATGATGGCATGTGATATGTCTCGAGGTTCATTAAGTGAAACCCCCGTGTGCACAGTCAACTCTCAGTTGTTCATGTTTGTGTTGTTTTTCTTCCATGTATATACGTTTTGAAGATAGGCTTTCTTTTAGAGAGATTTAGTTTTTTTGTATTTAGATAAATTCATTAACACTTTTATGTTTTTTGTTTTATCAGTTGAGGAAAAAGACTTAAACAACAAAATCTTTCCTCTTTTTGGTTTTAGTTTGATCCACTGTATGGATCAATGATGCAATGTATCTAGACACTTTTTATTTGTTGTTGTATGTCTATTTAAACTAGAAAAAATAGTTGGAAAGGTTATTTTTCGTTCGATATTATTATGAACTATTGTAGACACATGTGTGTTGTGATATTTATTAATGAATATTCTTGATGTTAGAGTTATTCTAGTTACCATTACAGAGATACTTGTGGTATGATTGTTATAGACATTTTTGTGCCTTACAACTCCAAGCATGAAATGTCCATAAACCAAGGGCTCCTAAGTCCCTAAAAGTGTTGTTCTAACCCCTAAAGGAACAAGGTCAATAGATTAAAGCTTCTCCCAGAAGTTCTCCACCTGAAACTGCTCAGAATAAGTCAAAACAGGATCATTTCAGCTGCTCCACTGGCTAGGTGCATTGCATTGCACCTAAATACACTGGCTAGGTGCGTTGCAATGCACCTAAATACACTGTGAGGGTGCGTTGGGCGAGAAATGACAAATGGCAGTGTCATTCCACGAGGTGGAGAGACAATGGAAGCTTCCAAAATCTTCTCCTGTGACACTTGCCTCACTGAATTCGACCAAGGATGAGTAAGAGGCCTTCAGTCTCCAAGTGGAAGCAAGAAATGACAGAGAGAAGACACTAATCAAATCACAAGTTGACGCATCCTCCTTACACATATCTATATATGGATCCCTCATCCAAGAGATCCAGAGGCCGGAATTTTGCATATTGTAAGGAATTGCTGTTGGTTTTGAGACAAACATCAGAGTATTGGGTGATCTATGCTTTGTTGGAGGTGAAGAGGGGCTTCTTTGTTGGGAGGTTGATGCTAGGTCAGGAACCATCAGTTGTAACTCTTCCTGGATCTTTTCTTGTTTATCAATAAAAACTATTTGAGTTTTTCCTCCATGCTTTTGTATCATTGATGCTTGTTACATTTGTATGATTAACTTAAATCTGATCCTAAGTTGTTTATGAATATAGATCCATTTCTTTGTATAGTGTTCTTCTTCTGTGATCTTACAGGTACTTGGTGAAGCTGGGTAAGTAAGGGAGCAGGTAGCTGGAGATTGTCAAAGAAGAGAGGGATTGGATCAAAGGATTAGCGCAAGACACAGGTTGGTTCTTCCTATTCCTCTCTATCTATAGTTCATAAAGGAAATACAAAAGTAGTTTTTCTCTGTTTGTTTCTAAGGCAGCTGTCACACTTTAGTGGGATAGAGCAGTTCTAAATAGACACTTTTCCCGGTAACAAAATGGCGACTCCGCTGGGGACTATGTCTAATTAGTTTGTTTGTGTATCTCTTTGTTGTTTGTTTCATAAACTTATAAGTAGCATTCGAACTGCATTTGCCATGACAAATGCAAAGTAGGCATTTGCTGCTTCAATCCATTCACTGGATCTGTTTATGATTTGAACAGCTGATTCACAAACCATCTGATTTCCCTTGTGATAGCTCTTAGACCCTCCTTAGATCTACCCCTGATTGTGCATTACTGATTGCTTTTACTCGGCCAAAAACCAAAGACTGAACTGCAAACTGTGACCCAGAACCCAGACAGATTCTCGTTTCTGGCCCAGCGCAGGTACTGTTAAGAGATCCTGAATTTCAGCGCACTTCCCGAAAGGGCAACCTGCGCTGCATTGCAGTTTCTCTGTGTTACAGGTGCGCTGATCAGACTAGCCCTGTGCAGCTGTGGTTCTTATGCTTCATTCTTTCCAGTTCTGTCTCTGAATTTTGCTGCCTGTGATCAGTATATGTCTGTTCAAAACCCCTTTTCCTTGCTGTTATTTCGCCTCCTTTGTACAAAAGAACTGTAGACATTTTTGTGTGTTTGTTGAGTCGTTTACAGTTTTCCATTGCAAAAGTAGAATAGTCGTACTGTCGTCCTTTGATTTGGATCTGTCGCAAGTGTCGATTTTGATCATAGGAGAAAGTTTGTTTGCTGTTGATGGTCGATTATACTGTTACTATTGCCTTTGGTCTGAATTTGTGATTTTCTAGTGTCAAAACGAGTGTTCATTTCAAAATCATAAAGTGTCGTAATCGTCTCTATCTTTTGATTTCGAAAAGAAGCTTGTTTGTGTTTGTCGCTTGAAAGCAAATTCAGATTTGTACATCAACTTTCTTTTTAGCATCAATACTAAGAAAGTCAAAAACAAATACATGCATGTGCATTTGGATATAGACAGTCTATTTGGCTTGATTTAGGAAAGTGCATTTACAGTGTGCTCTTTGCTCTTTGTGAAAAGATTGTGTCTTTCTTTTCCTCTAGTAGCTAGGATTTTCATTGCACAAAAGAGATAAAAGTTTGTTTATCATCTTTAGATTGCATTTTAGGAATTACATCTACATCTCGTGGGGAACCCAAAAGGCAAACTTCATAAGCAAGATCAACTTAAAATAAATTCAATGAATCTAACAACGCTTTGGAACTTAACGCACAACATTTAGAAATCTAGGCTAGAGACGTATTCCGGCGTCGTAAAGCCTGGTAACTATTGTCCTCACTGATGGTTGGGTGATTCCTCCACTTTGAGATGATAAGTG
Source organism: Pinus tabuliformis (assembly GCA_031772625.1). NCBI lineage: Eukaryota > Viridiplantae > Streptophyta > Pinopsida > Pinales > Pinaceae > Pinus > Pinus tabuliformis. The sequence continues at coordinate 1,448,715,607 of CM062804.1, forward strand.
CCAGTACGGACTTGTGCTCCCATGTACCGTCGAGTATATTTTGGGAGACCCCTATAGGCTTAAATCCTTTATCCTTAGGAAGCCGTGTCTACCACCCTATCGATCACAATGCACTGAATACAGCATTCGGGAAGATTGACTGCCATACCATAAAAAGTATTCTGCGGTTTTGCGATTGGTTTGGTACTCCCTCTACCTAGATCTCCAGAGTAGTCCCTTTCGTTCCTTTTTAGACTCCTTAACGGAAAAGGTCCATCTGAGCACTTGTCACTTTAGGCTCATTAAAAATCGAAGGAGACTAGAGTCATCTTTTGCTTTTTCTCGACTCTTAAAAATTGAAAAAACAAGTTGTGTCAAAGCGTCTAAAATTTATTTTAAATGGAATAATCATCACCTTTCCCTCGTTGATCTTCGAAGTTAGTCTCCCTTCATCACAAGTTCTTGTAGAATCGCTAGGAAATCTTTTGGATAGACTAGATATGTCTGAACAACCATCAACATCCAGGACTGTGTCATCTGATGCAGCAGTGGCAGAGCCTCCTGCTGCTACTCCAACGATGTTCGATGGTATACCAACTGTCCCGGCAAGTTATCAACAACAAGCCGGAGTCCAATCGGGGACTGTTTCGACGACATGGTTAGTTCCTATTTCTTCATCCGGATTATCATCTGGTATTTCTTATGTTGAAACTCAACAAGTTGATCCAATGTGTCTTCAAAGGCCAATCTACCCTTTAAGTACTGGATTTCCACCATATGGAGGGCAGTATGCCTTTTCATTGTTCCCTCCTAGAGAACAACCATATGGGAGTTTACAACAAGGTTCAGGTCAAACTGGAATTACATCCAGCGGTTGGGTACCAATACTGCCTCAGCAACCAAGGGTTGTATATTCAATGCAACCAGTCCACCCTGTGTTGAATATTCCCACTATACCTGCCATGGTGACTGCATCGCAAGTACAAGCGTTACCTGTTGTATGTCAACCCCAAGTTTCTCAGGTTGCAATACAACAACCTCTTGTCTCAACGACTCAATCACAACCTCAGGTTAGTGCCTCCTTATCTGGAGCGACTCAGGCTCAGACAAGTACTATGACTCCTCATCTTGGTCAATCATCCAGTGTTGGACAACAGCAAATGGTCCAACAACCAGGGCTGGTTCAATCTCAACAACCGCCATTCCAGCAATCATATCAAGGACCTGCGCAACAAGTCTTTGTAAGTAATGGGCAACCGCCTTTCCAAAGCGGTTATCAACAACCATATTATAATGGTTATGCCCATCAACCTTGTCAAAGTTGCCAGCATCAAATACATTATGCTAGTATGCAAAGACCCATTGCTCAGGCGATTCCATCTTATCCTGGGTATGCTTCGCCTAACCTGAGTCAACAGTTGCCCTTTGTAGCAACTCTAGAATTACCAGATCTAAATCGGCTGACGAATAATCCAATTGCTTATTCCCCTTGGTGGCCGGCGATTCCGCATAAAATTCCGTCAGATATTCCTAAATTTAATGGAAATCCGGGTGAAGATCCGTCGAATCATGTGATGACCTTTCATCTGTGGTGTTCATCAAACACCCTAAACGATGATTCGATTAGGCTTCACCTTTTTCAGAGGACGTTAACTGGTCCAGCAGCAAAATGGTATATCGAATTGCCTAGAGCTTCATTTGACAACTTCAGTACCCTAGCCACAACCTTTTTAACCCATTTTTAGTTACCGATAAGGTATGAAATGGGAATGGAACTTCTTACCAATTTCAAACAAACAATGGCCACTCACATATCTGATCATATACATGAGTGGCGACGTCATCGTAGAATGGTAAAAACATATGTTCCCGATCAGCTTTTAGCTGAATGGTTTATTAAGTCATTATTGCCTTCTATCAAAGAAGATGTGGCAAAAGGAGGAGTCGTCACCGAAGAGTAGGTTATCGCTCGTGCGCAATATTTGGACTTGATTTACACTCAGTCTAGCATGCTCTATGATAAAATACCTGACGCTCCTAGACCGGAATTCTCAGTCCCTCCTCCTCCTAAATCAAACAATGACTCGCATGCCGGCGATGGTGTGATTGGCGCAATAGACACGAAATCGACAAAGGCTACATCTAAAAAGGCCTGTAAGATTTCTAGTCATAATGAAAATGAGGAACTTCTTACCTCGGAAGTAAATGCTGTGTCAGCCGACAAGGGCAAACAACTGAAGCAACCAGGGGGCAAGAAGAAAAATAAAGGGAGAAAAAGGAAGTAGGATGAGTCATCTCCTGGAAAATCTTCTGCAAACCCTTCTGGGCAAAGGAAACCCCCTGCGGGGTGTCATATATGCGATGAGGATCATCGAACGAGAGATTGTCCACATAAAGCTGAAGTTAAGAAACTCTTTAAGAGTTCAAAAACCTCAGCAGTATTGACTGATTCGTTTCCAAACCCGGGAACCAAACTGGTTGCTAATCAAAATGCTTCCCGATCCCAAGTGCTTATGTTGTCTATCTCAAAGCAGAAAAGTGATGATTTGACAAGGAATAAAGATTACGGGAATCCACAGCTGTCGAATAACAAGGCTAATGAACAACCTAGTAGTTCGACAACAGCTTTCACTGAAGTTGTGCCACCCATCATTCCTGAACCAATGGTAAAGCCACCAAAGGTAGTACACAAATCGACATTCAATCCTTGTGCAAAAGTAGCACAGAATTATAATATAGTAGAGGACCTGGCCCAATCGTCGTCTGCTATGTCGGCACTTGAGGTACCGCAAAATTGCCCCTCCAAAAAGCAAGCTTTATTATCAGCAATAGGTCGGATTGACCCAATGGATTCCAATCTTGTGGCCTTTGATCATAAAGGATATGACCCTCAATTACCATCTCAACTAGCTTTCCTTATTCAAGTGAAAGCCCTCAAAAAAACTATTCATCGAACAATTATTGATGAGGGGGCATCTACATGTATTATGTCGATGAGTTGCTGGAAAAATTTAGGGTCACCACCCTTGTCGAGATCGTCAACGACATTAAAAGCATTTGATGGACGATCATACACTCCATACGAGATTTTAAGTAACTTGCAAGTTGAACTGGGGGGAAAAACAGTAGAAATTGATGTTGAGGTTATCCATGAAGACATCGATTACAACATCCTACTGGGTAGGCCCTGGATATATGCCATGGCCGCAGTTGTGTCGACCTACTTCAAGAAGATTGCATTTCCCTTTCAAGGAAGAATTACAATCGTCGACCAACAAATATTTCTCCCCAACAGTTCACAAGTTACGGGAAGCATTCCAATGATCCATGGAAGCAATCATTCGCTTCAAAATATTGGAGTAGGCCTCCTAAAAGACCCTGCCTTAATGGGTACTTTTGCCCTACCGCCTCCGAGTAATCTAGCGGAAGTGGCCACAGTGGAAACCTACAATATGAAATATTCTATATCTAATGGATTCAGAAGATTCCTAAACATTTTGTCAGCATGGATCATCGCCATTTTAGAAATATTGTAGCAATCAATTTTCTTGGCCTGGGGGGCAAACCCAAATCAACGCTTATCGAGTGTTTGGATAGATAGGTCTAAGGAATATGGTACCTCTTCAGATCCTTGGTCGCATGTACATTCTACAGACGAAGGAATCATTCAATCAATGATGATAGGAGAGGCACCATGGGAAGATTACCACCATCTATCCCATCTTCCGGATTACCACGAAGATTATTCCAGCAACCTTAATCATCCTTCAGTTTTGATTTTCTATCAAATACTGTAAATATGGTGGATTTCAAGGATGGTTCTTATCTCGTGTCGACCTCGTTAAAAAATGAAACAAGGAGTCATGAGGATAATTCTTTTACTGTGTCAACCTCATTAAAAAATGAAACAAATCCCCTTTCCAAATCTCAAAGGTAAACCTTCATTCCAACCACCGAGTTGAATGCAATGAAGCTTGGGGGGCATGCACCTCGATTTGCGTTATTATGCTGGGGGCATCTAAACTTATCACAAGCAGTGTTACTGCAGGGTTCAAGCTCGTTAAAAAATAAACCCGCCTCGAGCAGTGTTACTGCAAGGTTTAAGCTCGTTAAAAAATAAACCTGCATCGAGTAGTGTTACCGCAAGGTTCAAGCTCGTTAAAAAATAAACCCGCATCGAGAAAATGTTTCCACCCACGTTTAAGCTCGTTAAAAAAATGAACTATTCCCAGGTAAATAACCACCGTGAATGTAGTAATTCAGCCATTAAAGCCTTGGTCGTGTTTGCACCGTCACCTCCACTTTTTCATTGGCCGATCATTCACCTCCATTTGATTGTTTACCCATTTTGAGGAACAGCTGCGAAGAGTGATTTCACTAGCCATCCTTGTGACACTGTCGTGATTGGAAACTTCCAAACCTTACCTGGAATCAGCTGCTACCCGTTTTATCACTCGTTCCTCAAAAGACGAGTCTTCTTTAAGCTCTTTTCAACTGACTCGTAAAATATGAAAAGATTGTCGAGTCCTTGGCCTTCCAGCTTGTTAAAGGGACAGGAAGTGCTATCCCTCCTCTAGATTTTAATCTTTTTGGACCTGAGGGATTATTACACAAAAAGATCGAGCGCTTGTTTTATTCGGCTCGTTAAAACTATCGAAAATTCATCCCTTCTGTATTGTTTTATACTTTTTTGGACTTAAGGGATTAGATGACGAAAAAGGAATTTTGGAGTTACCTTTACGTACCTTTTCAGACTCTCTAAAATTGAAAAGGACTGAGTTATCTTTGTCGTTAAACTCGTTAAAAAGATTAATAGCGACAAACTTGTCTTTAGACGAGAACGAGTTTCACTATCGCTAGGCTCATTGAAACATAGCAAATTATAGAACAAGCATATGTTATCCTCCTCAAGCTTGACAAAAATAAAGAGGTACTAGTCAACAATGACTGGGGAAAAGTTGGGAAGAAAACTCAAAGAATCTTTATTGGTAGCAAGTCACTCTTGAACATGACACTTCCACTCTGTGTCCGAGTCGGGTTGGGTTGTTTCATTCACCGGTCACATCGCCATGGTCACACCATACCATCCACATTTGGGTTAATGCTACCAATCCATCACATCAGTGTCGCCGACATGTTCAGGAGAAGTCATCCAGAGAAGCCACCGGTGTCTCACCCACTACCATACATTATACTCCATTCTTTCATGACCGCCACCCTGAACATTATATCATCAGATCATTTCCACCTCCATCAAAATCATTTGCTCTGTTCCGTGTCATTGATGTGGGATTCATTAAGGCCCTCCTTTGACGGATCACTTCTTGTCGACATCAGCTCATTATCCAAGAAGTTGGTCTAGGAACACCCCATTCAGTACTTTGAAGCTTGCATGCCTCAATGGCAAGTTTCTCACTTCCGGCAACAGGTTTACATCAATGACCTTCGACCGAAAGATTTCACGTGGTGTTCGACGCCAAGTCCTTTATTCACACCACGTGAATTGTACTGCAGTACCTTGAGGATCATTATCATTATCGGTGATCCCTCTCGCGCTTGTTAACAGTTTACATCATTGACTGGTAATCAAGCGATGTCTTTCCATGTTCGACTTCAGAACATTTCTCACATGGATCGACTTGTACTTCGAGTGAAGATCGGACGAGATTGAAGACCCCGGATCTAGTTTCATCCATCCGGGCTGCGATATATATCCAGGGAAATAAAGACATTAAATGTACAGCATTGCAGCACAGATAATCATCCTACCAAAAGGATGATGGCTCTATCAGAATCATCAGTCTACACTCAGACGATTGTCTGTCCTATGTACATGAAAATGAATTTATAAAGCTGAGCATGGGAATGCCCGCCTCAGCTAGATCATGAAAACAGTATGAAGATAATGTATTGTATTGTATCTTATTACAGGTCTCCTCCCAGCATTGAAAGAACTTTGGATCCTCATAATAAAGCATTTCACCCGACACCAAAAGGTTAACGGCCTCATACTTTAGGGGGCAACCGTTATAGACATTTTTGTGCCTTACAACTCCAAGCATGAAATTTCCATAAACCAAGGGATCCTAAGTCCCTAAAAGTGTTGTTCTAACCCCTAAAGGAACAAGGTCAACAGATTACAGCTTCTCCCAGAAGTTCTCCACCTGAAACTGCTCAGAATAAGTCAAAACAGGATCATTTCAGCTGCTCCACTGGCTAGGTGTGTTGCATTGCACCTAAATACACTGGCTAGGTGCATTGCAATGCACCTAAATACACTGTGAGGGTGCGTTGGGCAAGAAATGACAAATGGCAGTGTCATTCCACGAGGTGGAGAGACAATGGAAGCTTCCAGAATCTTCTCCTGTGACACTTGCCTCACTGAATTCGACCAAGGATGAGTAAGAGGCCTTCAGTCTCCAAGTGGAAGCAAGAACTGACAGAGAGAAGACACTAATCAAATCACAAGCTGACTCATCCTCCTTACACATATCTATATATGGATCCCTCATCCCAGAGATCCAGAGGCTGGAATTTTGCATATTGTAAGGAATTGTTGTTGGTTTTGAGACAAACATCAGAGTATTGGGTGATCTATGCTTTGTTGGAGGTGAAGAGGGGCTTCTTTGCTGGGAGGTTGATGCTGGGTCAGGAACCATCAGTTGTAACTCTTCCTGAATCTTTTCTTGTTTATCAATAAAAACTATTTGAGTTTTTCCTCCATGCTTTTGTATCATTGATGCTTGTTACGTTTGTATGGCTAACTTAAATCTGATCCTAAGTTGTTTATGAATATAGATCCATTTCTTTGTATAGTGTTCTTCTTCTGTGATCTTACAGGTACTTGGTGAAGCTGGGCAAGTAAGGGAGCAGGTAGCTGGAGACTGTCAAGGAAGAGAGGGATTGGATCAAAGGATTAGCGCAAGACACAGGTTGGTTCTTCCTATTCCTCTCTATCTATAGTTCATAAAGGAAATACAAAAGTATTTTTTCTCTGTTTGTTTCTAAGGCAGCTATCACACCTTAGTGGGATAGAGCAGTTCTAAATAGACACTTTTCTCGGTAACAATGATGCTTCAAAAATGTCATTCTCTAGTGTATATGTGATCTTATTCATGTTTCTTCTTAGTCTTGTTTAAATGGAACAACTACATTAGAACTCATCTTATATGCTCTTGTTTAGATGTACCGAATGTTTCAATTGCAAATGGAACATATTATGCCTTTAAATGTTTTTTTTTTCCCTCTTGATATTCACTCATTGAAATTGCAGTAATAAAAGTTTCATTTTTTCTCTTATTGTGGATGAGTGTTTAAATTTTCATGTTCCATTGTATTACAAATTGTTTTCTTATTTGAAGTATGTACTAGACAAGCCTTTGTGTATGCAACTAGTTGGGAAATGCACAGGTATGATGAGCCAGTAAAGTCATGATCACATGCATCAATTATTGCAGAATCCTTCACCAATTACCAATTAAAATTTTAAAAACACTTTTCAGATCTGGTCTCTACTAGAATTTGTGCTCCAAAGTCTCCTTTTTTTGAGTTTTTCGAGTGAGGGAGTCCCCCTGATTCGAGAAGACCAATTTCTCAACCAAAAGAGGTTTGTGATTACCTTTGTGACCCTTTTCCTTTAGCCTAAAAGGAATCATGGAGTGCTAACATACTTAATATCAGAAGCCTCATGGCCAACACATTCTTCCTGCATGGATTATGAATATTTGCAAGACTACTTTTTGGATGTTTGTAATTCATGTTCGATTTGATCTATGCTAAAGTAGTTTACCTATTTTGGTTATTTTAGCACATATCATGTTGAGAATGTGTTGTAATGATTCTTATATCTATCGCATCCTTTTGGACTATTCTGCTAGGTGTTAGATAAATATTTCTTGTTTATAATGGTTGCAATGACTGTCCCATATTTTTGGATTTTCTGTTGGATGTTAGCCATATATTTTCTTTCTGTGTGTCTCTAATAAGGTGGTACTCTTACCTCTCTCCTAGAGGCTCACTTTCCTTTCCATATATAGTAGAATAATCTTAACACACATACAACCAAACACTCACTAAGCATACTCACTTATTGATCCAAGATTACCTGTGCATAACTCTCTTGTGCTGAAATTTGTAGCCAAGGAAAACCTATAAGAATACATAGAAATCAGGTAGATATCTCAGATGGGGCTTCTATTCCAAACGGTGTGAGCTCTAATTGGGACTTCACATTAGAGAGATCCCCTTGGTTGACATTAGGGGAATTTTGAGGTCTAAAATGGGCCTCCTAAGAAAAATGTACAACCAAAATAAACTTTATAAGAACCAATAGGATTCAAGATGATGATGTCAACCACGAGGGATGATTCACCATTTTTGGAGTAAAAAGGTAAAAAGATTAAAAAATAATAAAATAATAAAACTACTTTTTCAACTCGTATTTTCAACTTATCTCCCTAAGGTTTTAATCAAATTTTGAGCTGGAGTACTCATTAGATGCAAAATTTGATTCCTCATCCAAGGATTACCAATGTTGCATACTTTCGATGGACTCTACTACACGAAAAAATAGAAATACATGAAAAAACATTATTGCAATCACACTTTTCATCTATTTCTCATTTTTTGTATAGTAGGGTCCATTGAAAGTATTCAACATGGGTACTTATTGTATGAGGAATCAAATTTTGTATCCAACGAGTATTGCTGCTTGAAATTTGAGTAAACCCATAGGGAGATAAGTTGAAAGTACGAGTTGAAAGAATAGTTTTTTCCTTTTTCCCTTTAAAACTTGATGATGTAATATAATATTATTTTATTATTTCCACTATTATTCTATAATTTTCTTAGGAGGCCCATTTCATACCTCAAAATTCCCCTAATGTGGATTTCCAACACTGTCAACAACTGGTGCTAGAAGGAGGGCCATATGACAAGTTGTGCACAGTGAGTCTTGGATATCTTATCTTAAATGGCTCATCCTGAAATCATACTCTTGGGGTTTTTTCTAGCCTATCCCCTAGTAAATGTTTAATCCCTGATGAGCCTCTTTACCACTTGTACCAATTGAAGTTTGATGGTGAGGATAGAACATCCACAACCAGGCACATTTCTAATTTTCTTAAAGTTTGTGAAAACTACAAAATCAATGATGATGATGTTGCTTGTGTGGCTTTCTTCCTTACCCTTGAAGGTCGTGTTAATCGATGGTGCCATACCTTAGAATCTGCTTCCATCCATTATTTCCATCATTTCGCCTATAAGCTTTATCAAGCCTTCGATAGGTATGATTACTGAGATGTTTATAAAAGAATGAATCTGTTAAGAATGAACCCTAATGAATCAGTTAAGGGTTTCTCTAATCAATTGCTTCACCTTTATTATGAATTTCCTGGAGAATACATACATTGGGATTTATTTAAGCACAAGTTTGAGCATTTGGTTCAAATTTCTTTCCATGATGAACCTAAACCCCCTAATGTTTCGACTTCCCAAACTCTTGTGAATTATGAGACACCTCTAATTTTAGAGGAGGAATTTATTGCTCCTTTTGTTCCTTGTCCTCCTCCTTTTCCAATTCCAATGAGGGTGCCTTCACGCGATGATAACAAAGTTTGGAAATCTCCAGATCAAATTCCTAAGCCATCTCTTTATCCTCCTTCTTCTTTTCATTATTCAAATCTAACATAAGAAACCCGAAATGGCTCATGGAGCCTAGGGTGAGGGCTAATTCTTTCATTCCTCAAGATGACATTAGCACTTTTAACAACAATCTTGAATCCAGTTCCATTGAAATTGTTACTTCTAAAAGGGACATTTGTCATCCTCTATCATCTACTTTTTTATCACTTTGCATATCATGATCTGCTTGATCAAACTCCTCCACCAACTAGCTCTTCATTCTCTCTTGTTTTTCAAGTTAATGGCTCCAATTGTGATCATATGTAAGGCAACCACATTACACTGGTAGAGGAGGAGGAAAGTGAAGATACTTTTGATCTCCCTTCCCTTTTTCAAAGTCTCTCATGTCAATATAATGCGCTTCAATTCTTGGATGATTTCCAATATGCTAATCTTGGCAGTGAATCAAATGAAATCACTTCTTTGGATCAATCTGTAGCCTTTGGTAACAATCATTCCGATGATGATGCCTTTGTTGATGTATTTGATCATGAATTCTGGGGTACATTAGTTAATCTTTTAGTTTCTCATGAATATTTTGATTTAGACATAGTATGTAATTAATTCAAAGAAGATGTCCTTATCAAAACTTCCTCTTCATCTCATTATCCATTGTACTCTATTGTTTGCAATGCATATATTTGTGATGGAGATACTCTGTAACATCCCTGGTTAAAAATCCATGTAAAAATATATAATACCACGGTCATGGGACATGTACTCCAAGTTGAATGATCGAAAAGACATCCTAGTGTGGCTGTTCATTTGATTTATTATGACTAAGGGAAATTGGGAAAGGAAATGGTTAAGTCTTTGGAGATGAAAAATAACATTTTTGGGACATTTGTTTATGAAAATAATGGAAATTAGGAGAAAAGGAAGGTGAAAGATCACAGGTTATATTTGAGTATGAAAATGAAGGAAAATAATGGAAAATGAAGAAAATAGAAGCCTCATTGATAAAAAAGGATTATGAGGATCAATTAATGGACTTTTTTCAGTTGAGTTTTGCAGCTCTCTCTCTCCCTCATACTATTGGATACTTAGAGTTTTCTTGGAGTGGTTTGGTATTGGTTTAAGAAAGGAAACGAAGGAAAAAGGAAGAAAATATCAAGTAAGGAAGAGTAGGATCAGGCAGCTACAACATGATTCTTTGCAGGTATCGATTTGCATGTGTGTTTACCTTGCTATATTTGGCATGCATTGTATTGCATGTGGTTCTTTGTTGTCATGGCATGGGTTTTTCAAGGTGTGATAGTGTTTTCAACCTTGCCTTGCCATTTCCAGATAGCCATGGTGTGATGGGATTCTCATGTTTTGGATGAGTTGGATTTCCAAATGGATTCGAAGCTCAGTGAGGTGGATCTCTGAAAGAAACAACACATGGCATAGTGATCCCTGAACCAGACTGTGCATTGCGGTAAACCCACTGGCCTAGGGACTCATGAAACGGACTGTGGGTTGTGGTAAATCCAAGTATTGTGTGCCTCAGTGGGCCTAGTAATCATCGAACGATTAATGGTGGGATATACAGTAAAGCCTAGATTTGGTTTCCATTAATTAGCCTTAGTAACACTTGCCAGTGAATGGCAAGATATATGGTAAAGCGTAGAGGGTGGAGTCTCCATTTAGGGCCTAGTGATCCCTAGGTCAGACTATGGATTACGATAAAGCTTGATAAACTAGGAGACAGGAAAATTCCTCATGGTGTAGATGGAGAAATTCGATGGCATCCATGCTTGTTTTGTCCTACTGTTCTGGTGGAGATCATGGTAAAGCCTATTATTACATGTTTATTGTGTTGGCCTAGTGATCCGGTGTGGATTGCAGTAAATATCTTGGCTTATATTGGTGATTGCGAGGTGGTTTAGCCTCGGGATGCCTTGGTTGCTTCTTTTGGTTTGATTCCCACATTCATGCTTAGCATATGGCACGAAGGTGATTGGCTGAAGAGAGATTTGGCTCAGCCAATATATGGTCGGGTGGAATGCAGCAGTCCCATATTGGGTTGGATTTTACATTCATTAATAAGAAGTTATTTCATCAGTATCCTATGTGTAATTTTATTGGTTTATATGTGGATTCTATGGCTGATGTATCCTTGATATTAAATTGTTTTATGATGGTTATGCACATGTATTATGACAGTGGCTATGTATGGCTCTCATCATGTTTTTACTTGTAAATGAATGAACACTGTATCTATGGACTAATAGATGAAATTGCATCTAATGTGTTGATTCATAAATTCTTATTAGCAATTCTCAGATAAAAATGAGACCCCTATACTCAGATTTGTTTTTTAAACATGTAGATTACATATTTGTGACATGTTTGTCATGGCTAGTAGGGGTCTAGTCTAGTCCTTGTTCAATTAGTTGCATTTGTTTCATTATTTTGTTGTTACCTTTTAGTTAAGAAAATGTCATTGAGTTATAAGCAGTGACCTGGGATCTGGGCCTGAAATATGGGCACAAATCTTGGAGTCGCAGGCATAGGTCCGAGGAGAAAAATCTCTAGACACATGCATACCTAGGTTGTGAGAGTGTCTGGAGCCTCCTGAACACATGCATGTCCATATCAATGGAGAATACGAGGGTTTAATGGGCTAAAAATTCATTTGGTCTCAAGGGTTGGTTACCTATGTGGTTGGGAGGTGATCATGCACTAAAAAAATAACTCAAAATTCAAAGTTATCAGATTGGTGTGGAACTTGGACAATAGCATAGTGCCTGTCATCTTGAATCTGATGCAACTCATTTCATGCTAAACAGACACTGTATGCTCTTAGAATCATGTTCTATTCACTTTAGCAAATAGATAAAGTTTTGTAAAAGTTTGACAACCCACTCATCAGTTTGTACTGCTGATGTGGTGCTGACTTGGCAGGTCTATGTGGCGCTATGACTAGTCAACAGGCTCAACGAATGGTATTGTGCCAAGTGGCACATTCTTATTGGAAAAAATTCAGCTTTTTTGATTGATTAGATTGGGGGCCAACTATAGGCCAACACATGGCCCAACCGAAGGCCACCACATGGCAACCCAGGGGCCACCAAAATTATGGGTCAAAGTCTAGGCAACAGTAGCAGGGGTCGAACCCACGACCTCACAACACAAGTCCAAAGCCTCCACTAATACCCATACACATAGTTCTTAACTATATAATAACTCTGCATATGTCTGAATTTCATATCCACACCATTCAGGGTTAGGGCCAACCCTTGGACATGCAAATTCCATGTGACCATTATCAAAGGGGAGCGGGGGCATGTCTGGCAAGCGCAGGCCACTAGCCTTAGCCCCGGGCACCTGGCCCCAATATGGCCCAAAGTTTTCGGACCTAAGGCCTTAGAGGCCAAATTAAGGTGCCCACAATTCGCCATTTTTTGGGAACAATGGTTTTCCATTAGCACAATCTGGGGTGAAATTGTGGGTTAGGTGTTAGATTTTGGGAAGTTTGTAAAGAAAATAGCAACCAAACTTGGGCAAATCAGGAGCAGAAAGAGACTACAAATGCATTTTTGGGAATTCTAGAGCCATTGGAAAACGTTTTAGAGCTTTCTGAGCATTGTAAATTGATGTATTCACATTTTTTAGCATAATAGAAAGGGGCAAGCCATTGGAAGCTGGACCAAGGAGACGTAGCCCAAGAGGGGTGAACTCCTTCATCATGTGCTGCTATGATATTTTTTATGGTGATGTTTATTTCTATTATATGTTATTGTTCATTAATTTGTTTATCTTAATTTTCACATAAAAATTACATAAAAGCATTCAAAAAATCATGTTTTAAACTTCCAAATAATCTCTTGAATCCTTAAACACATTTAACATAATATGAAAAGGAATTTAGTACAACAAACTAGTTATCCCAATCAGATCAAGTTTGGTATCAGAGCTCTTGGTTTTCTTTCCAAAAGAAGGATTTAACTATTTTGCAAGTGAAATTCATGCTTACAAGGTTGAAGCTCAAGAGAGGAGAAGGTAAGTTGGTTGAAAGCCCTAAAGTTAGGTCAAGGGGAAGGAGTGTAAGGTTGCCACAATCTCCACCACCAGTTCTTCCTCAAATTTCTGTTGAGACTTCAGTAAGCATGTCTCATGAAGGAGAGCCTACAAACATGATAGAGGATGAGAAGGCCTTCAGGAAGGTTTTCTTTGACATGACAGAGATGGTGAAGGTCCTCTATGAAGAGAGGAATACCATACTGCAAGGTGAAAGCTCCAAGCCTACCAAAGGAGAAGGTTCTTCAGGAGGAGGAGGTAATGGAAATGGAGGTAAACCTCCACCCTCTCCACCATCTTCTTCTTCACAGGAATCTTCACCCTCTTCCACTAACACAACCCTTATACACATCAACATACTTCAAAAGGAACTAGTAAATCACCCTTGTTAGAAATTGATGTTAAATGTGAACTACCCATGTATAATGGTGAAGTGAATGCAGAGAAGCTTGAAAATTAGGTTTGTCAGTTGGAGGTCTATTCCAGAATTGAAAACCTTCAAGAGGATGACATAAATATTCAATTAGCATTCTTGAGGTTGGAGGGTGCAACACAAGTATGGTAGGAACCAAAGACAGAAGAAGAGATAAAAAAAACATGGTGAGATCTCAATTTCTTAGTCTGATTTCATTGCTCCAATTAAAAGGCAATTCTACCCTCTAGCTTATATGCAGAAAGCCATCAGTGTTATAGCTCCAAATCTCACTCTTATGGTTTGTGATGCTGCACTCATGGCCTAGGGCAGCCCCTCCTTCCAGACCTGGTCCTAAAATTAAAAAAACAGTGTTTTATCCCTTATACGCGACATTGCCCTGAGTTAAACGCGTGTATACATGGGTCTGTGTATACCCAACCTGCGTATATGTATTAAAACACTTAAAAAAATATAAAACTCCTTATTTTTAGGTGGATATCACGGGTTTTACCTGCTAATCACTTGTTAGTGCCCATGGCCCAACTATTCCCAACCAACTCCCAACTAAAAAACTACTTTGGGAGAGGTATAAAAAGACCTCAAAGGGAAGGCCTAAAGGAGGAGAGAAGAGAGAGAAAGGTTATTATGCTGAGATTTTTCCCCTGACCAGGTCTGAAGTCCCTTGTGCCTTCTGCACTTCTCCCATTTGTAATGGAAACCCTTGTTTCCTTGTGTGTTGATGTTCATCCACCATTTATGACATCATGGAGTAAGTCATGGAAGGAGTTTGTTAAAGGCTTGAGGCTGGAACAGATCCGGAAGGAAGCTTTTCTTGGAGCCTGCTGAAGGTGACTCAGGTGAAATTATTCCTTTTTTATGTACTTTATTTGTCTATAATAAAATAAACACATGTCTTGGTTCCCGATATAAATCTTCTTTATGTTTATGGTATTCATGTTTAGAATTCATATGTAAATGGTTGTTTGGATTTCATAACTAACTACCTTTATTTATAACATGAAGATGGTTTCTTTATAAGGTTTTGTCCATATACTACTATGTTCTTTGGAATTGGTTGTTTTGCAGGGCAAAAGAGAAGAAGGGAACTCCAAGAAGGGTTTGGACCCTAAGGGCCTTCTCAAACGTAGGACCTAAGGTACGTACCCTTTACAATAGAATTTGCTTATAATAGCATAATGGCTGTGTGAATGTGTGCTTCTTTGAATAGATAACTTTCAGTCTGCTAGGGTTTCAACCCAAAAAGCCCTAGGGGAACATTTCCCTCCAACAGAATTGGCGACTCCACTGGGGACAACACTCTTGTTGTTCCTAGTTTGGGTGTTTTCAAGCCAATCAGGGCTCAGTTGCCTTGTCTGCTTGTTGTTACTGTCTAGTCTATTTTTGAACTTTAAGTTTCTTCAGTTTGTTTTTTATTTTTCTTGAAACCTTTTATATACGTTGTTTTTCTTAGTTACAGAGGCGTATGTACGCATGTTTCTTTAAGTGAACCCGCATATACGCAGGTTTCCTTAGTTACAGTAGCGTATACACGCAATCTGTACATAAGTACAGTCGCGTATATCTTGCAATTTTCAAGATTTGTAAATCTTTTTGTCTCTGAAGGTTTGTCTGGTAGTTTGAGTCAGTCTGAAACAGTCACTTTCCAGTATCAGTTTTTGTTTTTACAGCGAGCATCTTGTTCCGAATTCTCTCTGATTATAAGGAGTATTGGTCTTGTTTTTGTTATTGCAAGCATCATCTTTTCTTGTTCAAGCACGCAAGATTTCTTGTTTGGAATCTTGGCTGCTTTGATTCATCAGGGTAGATAGATTGTTCTCAATATTCGTGTCAAATCTTGCTTTTGGTGACTTTTTTTTTGCTTGACAAAACCGCTTTTGTGACCATCTACTTCTTTGTTTCATGAAAGTTGTTGATTAACACTTTCTTGAAATTTGTCCTTTTGATCTTTTTGGTCATTGTTGCCAAAGCTTTCATTGCTGCTTTTGATTGTTAAGAGCATCCTTAAACACATCTCTTTTTGTTAAGTTTTCATCCATTGTGTGGTGTCAATTTGCAAAAGTGTTTGTTGCCTGTTCTTCAATCACAAGTTTCAGTGTTGTTGAGAGCATTTTTGAAAAGACTTTTTTGTTGTTGCGTTTGAAGAAAATATTTTTGAAAAACTTAGTTTTGCTTTCTTGAACTTGGTTTTCATTTGGTTTCCTTTTAGTGAATGAAAGTGCTTTATGTTTGTCTTAGAACTTGTTTTTAGTGTTTAGACGAAATGAATGGTAGCATCTCATATTCCATCTAGACATTTTAAGTGGCAAGATAAAGATTGATAAGCAAGCAACTTTCATTTTGTTAGAGTAGTTTCGAATCTTGCATCGGCATATATTTGTTGCATTAGGATAGATTTGCATACCTTTTTAGGCATACATAGCTTTGTTAGCTTTTGTGAGTGTGAAGCGTGAATTAACGAAAAGAAAAGAAAAATTTGTTTTATTAGAAGTTCCTCTGAACCCTATAGAAATTGCTCTTCATCGAAAAACGAAAAAGTGCATGTGCATGTAGTTAAGTTTTTATTAATTTATTTTGCGTCAAAAAACACCACTAGTTTCACTTCCGTTACCTTGTGACTTAAAGAACAGCCTATTTTAAAATCAAGCGCTAACTAAAATTCACTAGAACTTTTTGTTTAAGTCAGTTACACCAACAAGTTTAGGATTTTAGGGCCTTGGATTAGGCGAGTGGAGAGTTAACTCTCCAAGGCCATATAAACATCAAACGTAGGAGTTTGAATAGTGAGTGAAAATCCAATAGCGTTAGGAAGACCAGGAAAGCTCCAGATCTGGGAGTTAAGCACGAGGGTCTGTGAAGACAGGGAAGAGAGATACCCCCTCTCCTACTTGTCCGAACTTACCTCACGACTGTTCCACCTGGCTTCTGCGACGAGTTGGTATCCATAGTTGCTACTTCAAGGGATTTACACAGGTGGCTGTGGAGGGGAATCCCGTGGCACCTGAGGTCGACGTTGCATCACTCTCGACAGTACTACTGGAGGGCACCCTTGCAAAGCTTGGGGGCTTGCACCGGCGCAGGCTATTGTTAGGAGGTTAGCGTAACTTCCTCTGATACCTTCGCTGATAGGACTGGGCCCTCATCATCCTAGACTATCTCCTGAAGGCCCCTTAATTCACTTTCTTGTATTTTGGTGTCCAGTCCTAATCACCCGGAGCGGAAATACTTGGAAATTGTTTGACTGGCTGTTATCTTTAGGGACTTTATAGTGTGTGCTCTGTGCTCTTAGTTGGCCTAGCTTTCAATTTCTTGAGTCTTTTTTTAGATCATAACAAAAATTTCAAAGTGGCTGACCGATCTCCCAGACGGTCTCGAAGACTTCATGGTCTTTCACCACCAAGTTTAGAGCCTTCTCCTAGAAGGTGCAGAGGTAATACTACTGGTGGGTTTTGTCCCACGGCAGTTGACGCATCGGGGATTGATCCTCCTCTCGGGGGAATTAGTGTTCAAGCAAGGCCTGACACTTCTGAACAAGAGAGGGACACTCCAGTCCTTTCTCAAGTTCTCTTTCAAGCGGAGAATAACATAGAGGTAGAAGAACTCTCAGAGTCATTAGCGGCTCCGAATTCTCCACTACCATCTAGTCATCCAGATGTATTACAATACGTTGGGACTCCGACGCATAGACCGTCAAGTCCAGGTTACGCTACGCGCTTACCATCGATGACCACTACTAGAAGCATGGCTTCTACAAGTGCTACGACTATGCAAATTCCAACATCGGTGCAAGGGGGAGGAACGATTTCCATCTCCTCTGCTTCCTTGTTTGGATCTTTTGCTAGCACATCTTTTGTTGGGTCTACCTCCATTCCGTCAATGAGTGGAGATGCCCAAACCAATGCTTTTGGTACTGGATTCTTCCCATTTGGCACCCACTCACAGGGTATTCCATTGGTTCCGTTTAGTGCCGCTACGTCCATGATGGGTGGATCAGCTTCATTCCAGGGTTTTCCTTTCGTAAATGGTCATATACCACATTCCAACTCGACGATAGGATCCATGCCTTTTTCTTTTGTAGGAAAAAGCAGTAATCCTTTCCAAGGTTGGACTAACCCTGGGGTTAGTGGCGCAAGAACTGGGAATCCGTTTATCATCCAATAAGGGAATAGGCCGTACTCCACGATTATTTCATTTCAAATTATTCCTCCCTTAGCTTCGGCTTGGAATCCGTATCAGGGGTTATCAACTCCTTATAATCCTTTAGGAGGAAACTTTGCTGGTTATGGAGGCTTTACGGCCGGAGTTGGTCAAAATCTGAATTTTGCTGGATCACAAGGCTTGCCTTTTGGTTCAGCCGGTTCTACTGGTTACTTCGAGTAGCCTGGTGCCTTCCAAAATCTAGGCCAATCTTTTCAGAACTTTGGGAATTCCGCCCAGTCTGGGTGGAATCTCCAAGGTCCTCCTAGGCTTCCATTTTCTGGCAACGTTGAACTTGTCAGATCTCACCAAGTTAACAAACGATGCAATCAAGTACAATATGGCCTGGCCTCTGGTCCATACCAAACTCCCTTCGAACATTCCAAAATTTGAAGGGAAGAGTGGTGAGGACCCAGCCGACCATGTAACCACGTTCCATTTGTGGTGCTCATCTAACTCCCTTATCGATGACTCGATCAGGTTGAGACTTTTTCAATGCACCTTGACTGGTAATGCGGCCAAATGGTATATAGAGTTGCCAGGGGGCAGCTTTATATCTTTCGCTGACTTAGCCAATATTTTCTTAAATCATTTCCAGTTGCTTGTCCGTTATGATGCCGGAACTGAACTTCTGACCACTTTTCGTCAAGATAAGGCAACTGACATTTCTGACCATATTCAGGAATGGAGATGGAGAAAGAGGCTCATTAAAGCCGAAATCCCTCCGGAGTACTGTCTCGAATGGTTTTTGAAATCTTTACAACCCGAGATCTCCAAGGATGTCTCCATGTCTGGAGTCTATTCTGAGGAGCAAGCCATTTTTAGGGCCCAGCAATTAGAACTTATCTACTCTCAGTATGGGATCCTAAAAAAATACTTGCCAGATGCTCCTGGGTCTAAGGTTGACATAGCTAAGTCGAAGCCAGGTCCCCACACGGATGGTATTGTTGGGTTGGTAGACACAACTACCGTGAACTTGTTGAACCAATTGCAGCAGTTGTCCTTACAAACTGCTTCTAACAACCAAGTCACATCGTCTAATCCCCCGGCTTCCCAAAATTCTTCAATTAATGTTGTCCAATCTGATAACCCCAAAGGAAATCAAAATTCCAATGGAAAAAAGAAAGGACAAGGTAAGAAAAAGAACCAGGATGGGAAGCCTGATGCAAATAAGTCTGGCAACAATGCTGGTGGTGGTAGAAGTGAGTCCAGAAAGAAAGTCAAGTTTCCATGCAAGTTGTGCAGTGGAGACCATTTAACTCATCTATGCCCTAAGATTGAAGATGCTCAGCACTTGTTAGGACAGTAAGGGACTTCTAGTTCTTAGACTATGTTAACAAACCCTTTTCCCCAAGGGCAGCAACTTCTTGTTGGCGCGAGTTCAAATCCTGGTACCTCCGTAGGGGGCAATCAGGAAGGGGAAAAATCATCGAATGATTTCATGATGGGTTCTAACGTCCATGTGACTACTCGGTCACGTGATTATGGTGAAGCCGAAACCTCCAAGGACAAGACTGTTCCCGAAAATACCGACCTTCATATTGAGCGACCCCCTGTTGAGACTATACCATGGATATCGAAAGGTTTCGCTAAATGCCCGACTATTAATCCTAATGCCAGGGCCACCTAGAATTACTCCATTGTGGAGGATCTGGCTCAGATTCCATGCGCCATGTCCGCTTTAGAGGTTCTCTAGTCGTGTCCGGCTCAGTGCAGTGCTTTACTTTCCGCAATTGGAGCAGTCGATCCAACTAATTCTTTAGTTCTCACTTTTCACATGTTAAATGTCAAAAAGCGACTCCCTCATCATATGGCTTTCCAAATAAAGTCTACATACCGGAAAATAAACATTTTTTGTATCGTTATAGATGAAGGAGCTTCCACGTGCGTCATGTCGATGTCATGCTGGAAGGCTATTGGATTGCCTTCAGTTGTTCCTTCACCTGCCGTCTTGACTGCATTTGATGGTCATTCTCATAAGCCGCATGGGATTATCCCGGCCTTTCCTATATGTGTTGGGGGGAAGGTTGTCAATATTGAAGTAGAAGTCATAGATGCTAACCTAGACTATAATCTCCTATTTGGAAGGAACTGGGTATACGAAATGGATGCCGTTGTTTCGACTCCGTTTCGTGTCATTTGCTTTCCTCATGAGGGGAAAATCGTTAAGGTTGATCAAATGGATTATTGTCCAGTCGATCCTCAAGCAAGCTCTGACTCTATTGTTCCTTTAGTGGATAACCCTCACCCGCCTACTGAGAATTTAGGAGTGGGAATGTATTCCTCATTGATGGGTACCTTTGATCTTCCCTCTCCTTTCACTAAAATAAATGTTGTTTCATCATCTAAGGAGTCTCCTCGAGAAGAGTTCTTCTGAACTCGTTATTTTTCAGACCCTTGGACCTTGCCTTCACCTACGACCACATTAGTTGAAGGACAAGTAAATGGAATAGCATTCCCTATATCTGCAGCAAAGCTTAGATATCAGTCTATCATAGACTCTGCAGACAACCACTCTGCTCCTTTTTCCAAAGAGCATTTAGATGGTGATGTGGCCCCAGCCCGAAGCCTTGATTCTACCTCTACCTTGGACTGCTTAGATTCAGTTTTACCTTCTAAAGAAGCAATCCTCGAAGCAATGATGGGTATAGATCGACCTTGGGAAGACTTACACCATCGTTCATACTTTCTTCCTCCATTGCAGGAAGTAGAATCTAGATTCTCCGAGCTCTTCACTAGTGATGTTTGTACGGTGTCAAACCCTTTGGCTCCAGCACACGTTCGTATCGAAGGTAATATGTCGGTGATTTCAAAAACGATACCTATAAACATCTCTAGAGACCCTAACGTGATCGAGAATCTCTTCATCGGAATTGAATGTTCCCTTGAAGAAATTCAAATTTACACCGACCTATTTAAGGAATTTCGAGGTGTATTTGCTTGGTCTTATGAGGAAATGCCTGGAATTGATCCTTCTATAGTTCAACATGAGATCAAGACATATGAGAACGCCAAACCGGTTCGTCAAAGGCTTCGACCGGTTAACCCTAGGAAAGCAGCAGCTATCAAGGCTGAAGTTGAGAAGCTGCTAAAGGCGGGTTTCATATACCCTGTTCCTCTTACTGATTGGGTTTCTAATCCAGTCCCTATGGATAAGAAGCAAGGAACAATCCGAGTATGCATCGATTTTAGGGACCTAAACAAGGCTTGTCCAAAAGATAATTACCCCACACCATTCATTGATCAAATTATCAACGAGTGCGGGGTAATGAGATTTTTTCCTTCATGGATGGTTTTTCGGGTTATAATCAAATTTCTATCCATCCTAAAGATTAACATAAGACAACCTTTATATGTCCCTGGGGTACCTTTACATATAGAAAGATGCCTTTTGGTCTTAAAAATGCTGGAGCAACTTTTTAGCGGGCCATGTCATATGCTTTCCACGACACCAAACATGTTATCGAAGCATACTTGGACGATCTCGTTGCTCGTTCTCGAAGGAGAATTGATCATCCTAGTCATCTTCGAATGGTTTTTGAGCGATGTCGTTTTTATAAAATCTGGTTGAATCCCAACAAGTGCGTTTTCGCAGTTACGTCCGGTTGGTTGTTAGGGTTCATCGTGTCCAATGAAGGGATTCGGGTTGATCCCTTCAAGGTTGAGGCAATAGTTCAGTTGCCTCCCCCATCCTCGATTCGAAAACTTCAAAGTCTTCAAGGGAAGGCTAATTTCTTAAGACGATTTATAGCAAACTATGCCGAGATCACTAAAGGGTTCATGCGTTTGCTACGGAAAGGAGTTCCATTTGTATGGGACGACTTTGCGCAGTGATCGTTTGATGCTTTGAATAAGGCATTAGTCTCTGCCCCGCTTTTGAGTCCACCGGATTATGGTAGAGACTTCCTTTTATATCTCGCTGCAGAAGAATCAACCATTGGTATGGCTCTCGTTCAGGAGGATGATGCTCTCACCGAGAATGTGATTTATTATTTGAGCCGAGGCTTAATAGGTCCTGAACTTCGCTATTCTCCGATTGAGAAGTTGGCCTTGGCAGCTGTCCATGCTGTCTAGCGGGTCCGTCATTATATCCTGCTATGCAAAACTTTTGTCTTAGTGGCAGTCAATCCATTTCAATTTTTCCTCTGTAGGCGAGTGATTGGGGGAAATATAATCGATGGATAGTCATTTTGCAAGAATTTGATCTCGAGTTCTTGTCTGCAAAGTCTAAGAAATCCATGGTTTTCGCGGAGCTAATTTCTGAGCTACCTTGTGGAGAGGATACTGTTTATGAGGAAAGTTTTCCCGACGAACATTTATTCCTCATCTCTTCACTCGACCCTTGATATGGAGATATCATTGTTTATCTCCAGACTTCGAAGTTTCTCTCTACTTTCTCCAAGGATGAATGTCACAAATTACGTCACCTGGCTAAAAACTATGTTATCATTGGTGACACATTATACCGTCGAGGGGTTGATTCAATCCTTCGACGATGTTTAACCTTAGAGGAAGCAGTGTCAGTCCCCAATGACTGCCATAGTGGAGCTTGTGGTGGTCATCTATCAGGGCTTGCTACAGCCCAGCGCATCTTACGTGCTGGCTATTTTTGGCCTTCACTCTTTAAAGACTATGTGGAAGCGGTCAAACGTTGCCACCCATGTCAAATTTTTACTCAGAACATGCGTGCACATCCAGCTCCTATTTTTCCCGTTGTCACCGTCGGTCCCTTTACTAAGTGGGGCATTGATTTTACAACTTGTAATCTGCCTTCATCAGCGTATCACAGGTACATTATCGTGGTTGTAGACTACTTTACGAAGTGGGATGAAGCCATGCCTACTTATAAGAACGATAGTGACATGGCAGCATTGTTTCTTTTCAATCAAGTTATATCAAGATTCGGTATCCCGAGAGAGATTGTCATTGATCATGGCAGTCATTTCCAGAATCAACTGATGTCTGAATTGGCTCTCAAATTAGGTTTCCGGCAGGAGCATTCGTCTCCTTATTATCCTCAGGCCAATAGACAGGTCGAGGTAGTCAATAAAATTCTTAAGACGATTCTCCAATGGACAATCGACAAAAATTGATCCAATTGGCACGTTATGTTGTATTCGGCTCTTTGGGCATACCGAACCTCCGTGAAAATGGCTACTGGTTTTACACCTTTTTAGTTGGTTTATGGGATGGAATCTATCTTTCGGGTTAAATGTGAAATTCCATCTCTTAAATTAGCTGTTGAGCTCCTTCCAGAGACTTCGAGTCTCGAAGAGCGCCTACTTCACTTGGAACATCTCGATGAGTAGCGTCGAGATGCCGCCACGGTGAATGAGGTTCATAGGAAAAGGGTTAAAACGCAGTGTGATAAATCTATCCGTCCTCGAGTCTTTTCTGAAGGTGACCTTGTCCTGGTATATGACCAAGATAAAGACACCTTGGGGGCAGGCAAGTTTAAGCCTATGTGGTACGGTCCTTTCATTATTAAACGAGTTTTAGAAAAAGGGTCATATGAGTTAATCAATTTTGAGGGAAACAAGCTGGCGGAGCCCCGAAACGGGTTCTACTTAAAGAAGTACTTTGCTTAGTTTTGGCCAAGCAATGGCTTCTTTGTACTTTATGTATATCTGTACATATATCATTCAGATTTTTTTGATATCAGCGCTTTTTGGTCTGCTGTGGCAGGTGTTGATGGATGACTTGGTCTATTTTTGGTTCGCCGATGGTGCTAGTCGGCACACTCGGAATCTCGCTTCCGCAGCTTGGGTACTCTATTATCCAACTCGTCAATTGATGGTATCAAGAGGCATATGCATTGGTTCTACTTCAAAAAATATGGTTGAGTATACTGCCGTTATCAATTTATTATCCGAGGAAATCTCTCATGGGATCGACTCAGTGGTAGTGTATCTTGATTCTCAATTGATAGTGTCTCAATTAAATAACATTTATCGGGTAAAGGATCCATCTTTATATCGCCAATATTTAAGGGTGAGGTTTTTGCAAAGATCATTTACTTATATTAATTATTTGTACATTCCAAGATCTCATAATTGGTTAGCTGATTCTATCGCTAATCAGGCATTAGACTGGCACATCAATCATTCATCACAATAAAATCGAGCATCAAAAAAGTCAAACTGTATATATATATATATATATATATATATATATATATATATATATATATATATCATAAAGCGTCTCGAGTGTACATATGTGTGTCCAAAAATATACAAAATTGGGACTCAAATGCCCATAATCATGTCCGGCATATCTAATGCCTCGGCTCAAGATGAGCGGCTAAGTATGTAACTATCGCATTGGCCACACGCCGAAAAGTGTGAGCCCAGTCACGTGGCATGCCAACCACATGACGCTGCATGTCCTCAGGAAGGTCCTCTATGGCAGCCATCAGTACTCGGCAGCTCAGTATCGCTAAGTGTCGCTGGACGTTGTTTAGATTCCGTTCTGTATCAGCAGCCGCCTCTTCGGCTCCTCGGCCGTGCCATCCATGCCACGGGAACCCATCTGGTCGTACCGGCCCAATGTCATGAACATGATCATCATATCAGTCATTTGAATCTCATCAAAAATATTTTTCAAAATTCATCATTATATTTGAAAAATCCAAAAAAATCATAAAATCAAAAAATTCTTACCAATCTCGCCCCATGCTGCGTTCGGTGGTAACGCTAGATCATGATCTCCTCGGAAATCCAGCGCAGCATAGGCGTAGCCATCCACGGCGATGATCTGCTGATCCCACCAGGTGAAGAATTCATCGTCAAAGGTAGTCCTTGGGACCTCCCCACCCCCCATACGTTTCATTAGATCAGCCCACCGGCCCATGCGTGGATCGCGTGGGGTGCTGATGGAAACTGCTACCCTAGGGCGGAGTGTGGGAACCTTCTCGAAAAAGAAAGTGCACAGAATAGTCCCATATCCAAAGTTTTTAGTCTGTCCCCTCCTGATAGAAGTGAGCTGGCTCTTCATGTTGGCCAGAAGAGGAGTACACTAGTCGAACACAGTCGTGAGACAGTCAACTGCCACGCTCATGGTCAGCTGTGAAGCCTGATGCAGAGAGGATGATCCATTCACTCCAGCTATAGTGAACAAGATTATCCTCAGTGATAAAGTCGCCACATGTGTGATGGAAATCTAGCTCCCAACCTTCTTGGGATGTCCTAGGCAATATATCTGTACATAGTCCTCTATCGTGAGATTACTCCGTGTCCTCCCCTGGGAATGTACTAACTCTCGCCTTCGGGAAAGGCCCGTGATGAAATAGATATCTTCCACTTCTACCCTGAGTGGCATATGATCGATCATAAAGGATTCCTCCTTGATGTCCCAATAATCAATGAGTATCTCAAGCAAACGTGTGTTTGCTTTCATATTCAGCAACTTGAAGAATTTAAGCAAACCGCATCCCCGTAGGGCGTCTAAAGCTTCTGGACTGTTCATAACTTCATTATCCATCACTGCGTGCTCTCTTTCATGCCACGTGACAGGCATCCTGAGGAAAAAATGATTTCTAACCATTAGTTTTTGTTTAAGAATTGTTCGCGGCGTATACGCGGGTCCCTGTGCACACAATTGCATATAGGGCCCCCGTGTACGTGGGTTTCATATTACCAACCCGCGTATACGCCGTGGGGAAATTTTGGGCGAAAATTCAACAGTGAAACATTAATCAAAAATCTTAAAACCAGTCACAATCAATTGCAAGCTAAGTATAAGAGTTACCTGGAGTTTTTTGACAAATTTGAAAAATTTAATCTGGCTATGGGAAGTTTACTCCTTTTGCTCCAAATCCTTTGCTCTCAAACTCAAATGGTAAAAATGGTGAGTCCAAAATCTCTTTTATAAGTTTTGAAAATGCAAAATTTTTTCAAAATTTTATTTTGTTTGGCCTCATGTGACTTTTAACTTGGAAGCTTGGAATGTCGAGATTGGTTTGTTTTTCAGGACATTTTGGATGTTTTTCAGTTTCGAGACAGTTCCATGACTGCTGACCAGTCATGGCAGGTATCATTTTCTCACTGGCATATAGGTTAGGGACACCATTTCTCCATTGCATTATGCATACTAGCCTCCATTTGCCGATACATCTGCCATAGGGTCGACCCCATCGTGTTATGGTTCGTAAGCCATCTTCACTTGCCGATCCTTTAAATCATGACACGATGGTAGAGCCATCCTTTACATGGGCATCATAGTTAGCACCTCACTGACATTTGTTGCCCATGCTGCTCCGATTTGAGTAGGCTCGGGAGTCCTCTGTAGTCCTGCCATGACTTATGCAATGAAGACTCATCCCTCTTTGCTTCTTCGCTTTGTTCTGGCCTTATACCCTAGAGGCTCCTCTGTGTTGAGTTGTACTACTGCATTTCATGTTGACCACTTGCACCTTTTGGCCTAGAGCCGGCTTCACTTGGACTCGTGTTTAAGCCAACTTTTGACCATGACGCATGCAAAATCAACCTTGCATACCTTTGACTTCTGCAACTTGACACACCTTGACCCGTGGAAGGAACACACCTTTGAGTGTCACTGACCAGTTTTCACCTCCCTGCATTGAGCATAGGAACGTTCCATTCCCAGGAACTAGATCATCTGTTTCACTTACACTCGTTCTTTACACTATACCATAGCATTCTTTTATTCTTTTTCAAGCTTAACAGAAAAAGACAAAAAGAAATTAAATATTCCAAAAAGATTGGGAATGGGACATTATTTCCATTTATTGTTGGCAGCTAGAGTCAGTCGTGTCGCCCTTGAACAAAGCACTCAAAACAAAGTCTCCTCCGTTTGGGCAGGATTTAGTTTGACTTAGGTATGCCTTAACCTTGTTATTGAGTCAGTTCTCCCCCGATTGGTTATCTCTTCCAATCATATGGAGGGTTCGTTCGTGCCTCCTGCATGACGAACTTATACAGAGTCATCATATGCTGCCACATAGTCACATTGAGTCGTGTTTTTGCTCAAGGGAAGTTAGCCTGAGTTGGCCTTTCTGCAGTGTTTCTTGACTCATTTTTCAGTCAACCATCCCTGGTTGTCAGTATCATGTCTATCATCACATCAGCTATATTGGTCCTTTACTTGTGCCGGTTTGAGAAGGTCCCCATTGACTTCTTGCTGGCGGGTGTTGTTATTGACAACAACACCTTGCTCTGAGGACAGGCCTAGAGCTGCACCCTGGCCCTATTTTCATTATTGATATGTCACCTTGTGCTCAGCATCGATCAGTATCATGGGTCTTTGACTGAGTGGTTTCCCTTGTGTTCGCCATCAGCTTACATTATCACACATTGGGATTCGTGTAGTACCTTGGTTTCCATTTGACCCTATTGGTGGATACCTCGCCTCTGTGTCAACTTTCATTATTGGCTGGTTCAGAGGGTTTGTGTCGTACGCTAGCCACATCTTGTGTATGCCAGAAACGTACTTCGGTTTGGTTACTACATCTCTTTTGTCCGATTCCTTCCACATTATTGGCCTACGGGTTACACTCGCGCTAGATTGATGAAGGATGCCTTAATGCCTTCCTTCTAGCGGATCTTTCCCTATCGACTCCGGCTCATTGCTCTGGGGCAAAGATCTAGAGTCCATTTGGCAGTACCTTGGGGTTTTCAGTCATTAGTGGTAGATCCTTCGCTATCGACAGTAGGAAACCATCATTTTCTCCTGATCGATAGATTCTTACAGGTGTTCGACTCCAGCTCATCTATTCACACTTGTTAGATTGTACTGGGTACCTTGACGCTCAATATCATTATCGGTGAGTAGTCTCGCGTTTGTTAATAGTATACATCAATGATCGGTAATCAAACGATTTCTCACATGGTCGACTTCAGATCATTTATTCCCATGGTGTAGAAATGTACCACGATGGTCGGTGAAGACCTCAGGTTGTATCAGCATTCATTGCTTCACTTGAAAGTTGCTCCTATTGTTGCTAGTTGATACCACTCCACCTTATATGTTGCAGTCAGTCATGGCGACATTCTATATGCTGGCACCTGAGTCTGCAGCGTAGTACCCTCCTATTCCATCATGTTTAGTTGGTACCTTTTGGGATCAGTCTTTGATATCAGTGATCCGTTGCATCTTTCAGCATCATTGACAGTCTTATATGTGATATTCAGACATGTACTTTTTCATCATGATCAGATGATCCATTATGTATTTTCCAGTCATTTATACTTGTATACTTAGTGGATCCGCTTGTACTTGATATGCGGACATGCTTTACTTTTTCTGAGCATGGGTATGCCCGCCTCAGACAGTGTTTCTTTCTGATCTCGTTTGGTGGCTTGGCAGGCTGAATTCTGGTGAAGTCCTCCTCGGTTTTTGACAGATTTCCTTTCCATGTACTTGCATAATACAATTAGGCCATCATGTACCCCTTCTGACCTCATATATTAGGGGTCATATGTTATAGCTCCAAATCTCATTCTTATGGTTTGTGATGCTGCATTCATGCCCTAGGGCAACCCCTCCTTCCAGACCTGGTCCTAAAATTTAAAAAACAGTGTTTTATCCCTTATACGCGACATTGCCCTCAGTTAAACGCGTGTATATGCGGGTCTGTGTATACCCAACCTGCGTATATGTATTAAAACACTTAAAAAATATAAAACTCCTTATTTTCGGGCGGAGATCGCGGTTTTACCTGCTGATCACCTGTTAGTACCCATGGCCCAACTGTTCCCAACCAACTCCCAACTAAAAAACTACTTTGGGAGAGGTATAAAAAGACCTCAAAGGGAAGGCCTAAAGGAGGAGAGAAGAGAGAGAAAGGTTATTATGCTAAGATTTTTCCCCTGACTAGATCTGAAGTCCCTTGTGCCTTCTGCACTTCCCCCATTTGTACAGGAAACCCTTGTTTCCTTGTGTGTTGATGTTCATCCACCATTTATGACATCATGGAGTAAGTCATGGAAGGAGTTTGTTAAAGGCTTGAGGCTGGAACGGATCCAGAAGGAAGCTTTTCTTGGAGCCTGCTGAAGGTGACTCAGGTGAAATTATTCCTTTTTTATGTACTTTATTTGTCTATAATAAAAGAAACACATGTCTTGGTTCCCGATATAAATCTTCTTTATGTATATGGTATTCATGTTTAGAATTCATATGTAAATGGTTGTTTGGATTTCATAACTAACTACCTTTATTTATAACATGAAGATGGTTTCTTTATAAGGTTTTGTCCATATACTGTTGTGTTCTTTGGAATTGGTTGTTTTGCAGGGCAAAAGAGAAGAAGGGAACTCCAAGAAGGGTTTGGACCCTAAGGGCCTTCTCAAACATAGGACCTAAGGTACGTACCATTTACAATAGAATTTTCTTATAATAGCATAATGGCTGTGTGAATGTGTGCTTCTTTGAATAGATAACTTTCAGTCTGCTAGGGTTTCAACCCAAAAAGCCCTAGGGGAACATTTCCCTCCAACAATAAGGAATTGGTAGAAATTTAGACATCTTAAAGGTCAAAATGTTCAAGATTACACCCAAGAATTGAGAAAAAGGTCTCTAATGTTAGGTGTATATTTGCAATCACAAGACACGTTGTTGAAGTACATAGGGGGTTTACATAGTTACCTTAAACATAGTATCCTTATGTTTAATCCCAATAATATAGATGAGGTGTGTGTGCAAGCCACTCATCTTGAAGCAATAGGGAAAAATACTCCAGAAGAGGGTAGTAAAAATCCATTTAAGGGTAAAGGAAAAGAAAATGGTTTTAAAGGAAAGGGAAATAAAAATTCATCTATTAAGAAGGAAGGAGAGAAATTAACTTGCAAGCATTGTTCCAAAGAGGGTCACGATGAATCTCGTTGTTGGAAGCTTCATCCCAAGATGAAACCAAAGAAATTCAACAACAAGGGAAAACAAAAGACAACTGCAACCACTCAATAGGATTTGGGATCTGATTCGAATGATGAAACTAAAATTACATCCATTGGCATGAAAGGAAAAGAATCCATTGTTATCAGTAGTACTTCAAATTCACACAATGAAACTCCAAATGAAAAGACGAGGATAAAACTTTTTCACATGAGGGTAATGTAAAAACATAGCAAAATTCATACCATTTTTGAAAGTGGCTCTTAATCAAATCTTATCTCTGAAAACATTGTCAAAAGATTAAACTTGGAAACGATTCCACATCATAAACCACATACAGTAGGATGAGTGTGTGACAATGCACAATTACAAGTAATTAGAAAGTGTAAATTAAAATTCACCATTACTTTAAATTTCATAGATGAAGTGGAGCTTGATGTTGTGCCATTAGACGTATGTGGTATAGTTTTGGGCAACCCATATCTCTATGACAGAAAATCTATCTTCCATATGTTAGAGTCGGTCTAGTAGCCCTCCATCAGCGATCAAAGCTCTTTGCATTTGCATAAGTAGGTGTCTCATCAGTGTCATTTTTTGCATTCCATTAGGCATGCCATAACCCTGATGGAGGAGCTGGTGCCTTTGTCCCCCTCTTGGCATTGCTGGATCAAGGTTGTTTCAATCCTTAGACTCTTTCAAACTTACTTGTCTTGTCTTGAAGTCAAATTCTAGGTCTAGGGTTTTGGTCAAGTTTGTCTTCAAGGTCATTGTCTTTGAAGGTCAATAAGTGCCCAACAAGCCAGAGGGATGTTTCTCAAAGTGTTTCTTCGAAAATTTCTATCTTGTACAGTTAAATTTCACCTTGGATTTAAAAACCCTGTTTTTAAAGCCAAGGTCATTTTTCAAAATTTTGTAAAAAATGGTAAAATTTCAAAAGGCTTCGAAGGACAGCATGTAACCCTGGCTCCCTTGCCAAGATCCCTCAGATGTTATCCCTACAAAAAGTATCGAGAAAAAGCATCAAATGAGTCAATTTCAGGACAAAGGAAACCAAAAAAGTCAAATTTATAAAGTGTCAAAGAAAAACATTATAAAGTGGGTTTGGGCATGAAATTAATTCAAATCAAAGTTATAAGAGCCCAATCTCCCTCCATAGACCCTCATTGTGCATCTAAGTCACTTGCAAGAGAGATTGGGTGAGAAATTGGCCGAAGTTGAGAGCTGGACAGGCGCGCGACCCGTCAGACCAGGCGCGCGACCCGTCAGAGGCGCGTGACCCGTTGAGCGCCCTCCGACAGTGCAATTTTTTAACGGGCGCGACCCGTCAGTGGCGCGCGACCCGTCAGCGCCCTCCTTATCAAACTGCCTGCAAATTCATCCAAGGAACCACCAAAATCGCCGAATTGCCTAAGGTAGGCCCTCCAACTTAAAAATTGTTGCTTGTTATGGTCAAAGGAAATCGTGATTGCATTTTTAAAAATCTATATTTGCAAGAGAAAAGCTCCATGTGGCTGTGGTTTAAAATTGTAAAAAATGGCTAGGGTTTTATGTTGTTTTAAGGTATTCCCTTGTAATCATTTTTTCCCCATTTCCCATTTCATTTTCCTTGTCTTCCTATGTAAATTTCCCTTTTAAATTTGTAAAGAAAACCTAAACCCTACCCCTCTTCCCTAAAAAAATAAAAAAATCAAGCCCTAACCCTACCTCTCATAATACCCATGTAAACAAATTTATATAATGATGCATATGCAATGATTTTGCAATGATTTTTCCCAAAAATACCTGTTTTATATATTTATTCCCATTTTCCCTTTAAAGTGTCCCTCCCCTAACATTCCCCTCGTGCTCCTTGTCCCCTTGAAACAGCATTTTAATCAGCATTTTACTAAGCAGAAACAGCGTTACATTTCAGCCACTTTGCTCCTTAAACAATGTCAGAAACCGAAACCAATTATGAGCAAAGTGATGACCAGACATCAGCTTCAGAGTTGGAGGTACAAAGGAGGCCTCATAAGGGTGGAAAGGGTGGTCATCATAAGAGAGAGGAGCCCACTTCTTTGACAGATTTACAGGCTTGTCCTATGGCAGTCTCATGTTTCCGGTATATGTCTTGTTATGAGTTTTGCGAGAGAATCTCTCGAATTCAACATCACAGAGAGTTGGCTCACCTATTTGTTTTACATTTGCATGATGGACATGTCAACCTTGCCGGGGTGGACTTTACATTGACACCCGAGATGATTGCACAGGCCACAGGGATACCTAATGTCGGAGAGGTATGGAATAAGTGCAAGGTGTTGGACAGTGTTCAGTTTGAGCCTTTCGTTAGACCCGCACTCATGAGACACTTGACAGGTGTGTTTCCCTTCAGATTTCTCAGGAGTGAGTATGCTCCCATGATGAGGCTTATCATGCTCTATTTTACCTGTGAGGGCAGATTTTCACAGGTATATTCGTACCATATTCGCCTATTGATGCACTTCACACGGGTACGGATGATGAACATCCCTGTTTTCTTCTGCCAGAGCATTGAGAGGATGGTGCCTGTGATGCAGCGGAAGAGCCCGGCACAGCAGTATAGGAGCCTTTACCATTATGGTTTGATTCAGCTTGTGGTCTTACATCAATTGGCTCAGCAGGGCATCTCATGGGAGGAGTTTATCTCTCGTGAGCTTTTCACAGCACCACCACCGCCACATCCTGAGGTTATTCACGAGGAGGGAGGACCATCACAGCAGCATGACATCCCCGTGACTAGACATGTCAGCTCCTCACCATTGGTCACTTATCAGAGAGGCCAAAGGGCCTTATTTGCGGCAGCTCGGCGAGTACTTTCTCCACAGCATGTGGAAGGGGTCTCGCCTTCTTCGTCGGCCCAGCGAGTGTTATCTCCACATGAGGTGGAAGGGGCCTCTCTTTCTTCAGCAGCAAAGGTATCAGAGAGGGGCAAACTGGCCAGGATTGATGAGGGACCATCAGGTGTTCCAGATATAGAGCTTATTGATCTTGATGTCAGTTCTCCTAGCCTAGAGTCGAAGGAGATCATTCAGCACCTTAGAGCTGAAAATGATGCATTGCAGAGGAGATTAGAGGGGGCACAATGGACAATCTCATATCTAGAGCATCGCAACAAGCAGTTGGAAGATGAGCAAGCTCTTGATGAATTGTGGAGGATTCGTGGAGACCGCATCTTGAATAGAAGAAGACCCGGTGATCTATTGCCCGCTGAGCGAGAGTCCATGCTTATCCGATTCAATGCTCACTTGGAGAGGCTGTTGGCTAAGGCCAACCAAGATAAGAAATTGTTGAGAAACATGAAGAACCATTATTGGGCGCGGATGCACGTGTGCAAGGCGAAGATGAAAATGTTCCAAAGGCGGTTGGCAAAGGCACAAAAAAGGAGAAAAAGGCCCGATCCCCTCCACATCTTGGCCGAAGCTTCCTTGAAGGAGCAAGGCACTAAATAGCTCAGCCACAGCACAAATCCCAAGAAATTTTGAGCATTTTGGGTCAATTTTGGTTTTTTCAGGCAATTTATAGGTTTTGTCCTTTTAACGGGTCTCACCCCCCCGCGCGACCCTTTCTCTTGGCAACTTCATTTTGCAAAAACTCAGCATTTCCAGATTTTTCATGAAAAGTTACACATGCTCATCCATTGCCAAGAGATTTTATGAAGTTTTGGGCCTCTAGAAAGTAAAAAAAAAGCAAAAAAATGACTTTCTGCCACATTTTTGACACACAGAAAGCAGTCTTGGGAGATTGCAATTTTGGAGGGGCAAATGACAACCAAATTCAGAAATTCCAGTTGGGTTGGAAAGTAGACTCACAGACCTTTCCAACAAGCCTACTCTTGCCTCATTTGGACACCTGGAAGTGCCCCAAAAGTTCCCTCAAAGGCGCGCGACCCGTCAGGCAGAGGCGCGCGACCTATCAGGCAAATTTCTCAAAATTTCACTGTACAGCTCAGAAAAACGCAGTTTTGACCATGTTTGACTTTTTGGAGTGGATTGTTATCCTCCTTGATGTAAATAATGTAATTTTTTGACACTTTTACACTTATGTATCTCTTCTAGAAGATTCATTCATGAAATAGGTGAAAATTAAATGAATGAATTGGTTTCCTAGCTTATAGAGGCAAGTTGTTTTGACTGCCTAGTTTTCAGTGCTTAGTTTAGAAGTGGTTGAAACAGCTCCTAGGATAGTGAGCTCGATCCCTAGAGGTAGGGAAAGATGTTAGATGATCTATATTATGTACTTTCTTGCTCATTTTCATGGTTGGACTCTTGAGGGAGAAGCTATCATTGTATTATTCACTGTATCTCTACAATTTTTGGCTAAGGAAGACCAGGGTTTTGCAGTCCTTTTTGGGATTCTTGTGGTTACATGTATTGATGGTGTGTTTCTCTATGTACTTGTAAGTGTGTTATGTGAATCATTTCCTTTCTTTTCCTTCTGCACATTAAGCAAATGAAGTGTTAAAGTAGAACTCATGACTGTCATGCTCTACTTTTAAGTTTGTTTAATTTCAATGTTTTCTACTATTTAAGGAGAATTCAAAGTTATTGTTTGCTCTCCTTAGCTCCTCACCTATCTTTCTCATCCATTCACCTCAAGCTAAGGCATCAATACTGTCTCCTATCTCGCCCCAAAGAACCCCCTGCAGAAACTGTGTCCAATCCCCGCACCCAAAATTGCCATCTCCTCAATTTGCCACCAAAAACCCTAAAAACCCCAAATCAACCCTTTTGATCATTTTACTAGCCTAAAATCAGTGTTACCCTATTGGTCATCTCACCAATTGAATATCTTTACCGAGATAGACCGGAGAGAGCCCTCTCCTGCCCCGTAGGGCTAGCTACGAGGCTAAGTGGTTTGATGTTGCCTTGAGGTTTACCTTTCTCAGCCTGAGGTGAAATTTCAAGCGCTAACATATTGGCGACCATACTGGGGAAAAAAAAAACTAATCGTTTGCTCATTGACGTGTTATTTCATAAGTCTTAGACGGAGCCTGAAGATACGCCAGGTAACCTTCGAAAACGCTCTTGTTTTACATCAGCGTTAGTAGATAAACGCCGCTTCAGTCAATCTCCGTGAGCTTGTGAACATAGCGCTTCATTAGCAC
Organism: Pinus tabuliformis; assembly: GCA_031772625.1. Classification (NCBI taxonomy): domain Eukaryota; kingdom Viridiplantae; phylum Streptophyta; class Pinopsida; order Pinales; family Pinaceae; genus Pinus; species Pinus tabuliformis. The sequence continues at coordinate 1,448,750,874 of CM062804.1, forward strand.
TTTATCCCAGTATAATTGTTAACTCTGAGCCGTGGATGATAGGTTGAGAGTTTTCACAGGCTGAATGGTTTTTCTTTCCTAGTCTTTTTGAGAAAAACAAGCTGGCTACAGATCCTAGACCCATTTTTAAATCTCATTCATCTCCAGCTATTATCAAGTATTTTGAAGATCTAGACTTTGACGAAAGCTTTGAGTTGTCCCTATTTAAAGCCAAGTCTGAAAGTGCGCTCGATTCTCTAGTCCTTGACCCTGATTTTGCAGCTGTCATTGAATTTGAGAGACACAACAAGTTGGTCGAAAATTTCATTTTGAGACATCTCCAGACACATATTCAAGCTACTACCCTTGCTGATTTTGTTGAGAATATCTCTGATCATATTGGATCCACTATCACGGCTCACGAAGAATCTTATCCTCCTTATGTTTCAGTTTCTCCTATAATCACCTATCTCGAATCCACAGTCGGTTCTCCTTCTACACCCCATACCCCTCCTACTTCTCCTACTCCTCCGACTCCCCCAACTCCACAAACTACAACTCCTCTTATTATAATCCCTGCTATCACAGCTCCTCCTCCTCATACTCATCCTACTCCCCCTCCTAAAGCAATGGCTGCCCGGTTTGCCCCACTTGCTCTTCCCCAAAATCTTCATGATATGCCAGCCGATTATCAAAGTAAAATCCCTATGTTTGATGGTACTCCACAAAGTATTTCTGCTCAGCAACATATTGACAAAATGACCACTTTCTTCGATCTATATGAGATAGATGAAGAAGATGTTACTATGCGGTTGTTCATCCAAACATTTGGAGGGGAGGTTAGAAAGTGGTTCAAAGGGTTGACAGCCAGAAGCATTGCCACCTTGGAAGCACTTCAGAATCAGTTTTTAGATCGATGGGAAATCAGAAAGGATCCGCTTCAAATTAATGCCGAATACAACAACCTCAAGCGTAATCCGGGTGAGTCCATTCAAGATTACATAATCAGATTCAATACAGTTTATAATGCTATTCCCGATGATTTGAGGCCATCTAGAAAATCAGCACTTCTTAAGTTCCCAGATGGCTTTGATCCGGAGATGGCCTACTCATTAAGAGACAGAGATCCTCCTACCTTGGAGGATATACAGAAAATTGCTGTCAGTGTTGAGGCAAACTTAAATGATAAAAGGGCAAGAATGAAGGCCGAAAAGCGAGTCACAATCAAAGAGGAAGCATCCACCTCAAATCAACTTCTTCGTGAGGTTGAGCAGATTAAAAAGGCACTTGAAAATGTTCGTCTTGACAAGCCGGAACCACAGATCCGTAATCCTAATTTCCGAGGTGCACAGCAGCAACAATATAGAATCAAGCAGCGTGAAACAAAGGCACAAGAGGCAGCAGTTCAGCAGCAAATGAAACCTCCTTTTCAGTAGAATTTTGTTAGCCAAGAATCAGAGGATGAAGGTGATAATGTTGGAGAAGAAAATCACTTCTTCACTCCTGATGATCTGCCCACTTATATTACAGAAGAGGAAGAGTTGGTGAGTAATTCCATCATTCCCCAATATGAGCATTATATTTTGTCAAACGATGCAGCACTTCAAGAAGAATCCGAAGAATATCAAAGAGGGTATTTGCATGCTTTATCAGCGCAGCAAGGTCAGCAAAGGCAATTGAGAAACCAAGTAGTTCCCATAAATCCCATCCAAAAGAGAACAGAAGCTTCGGCAAAGAATGGTTTTGCTGTCTCGCAGAAAAAAGGGAAAGAAATAAGCGATCCTCCAGCAGGCCAATCATTATCAGCAAGCAAAATAGACCAGCCATCAAACGCACCAAGAGATAGAGGTGAAAAAAGAGATAATCCGGCCAAAGAAGGTGAGAAGATTTCAGCTTTCAGTTTGGAGAATGAGATTGCAAAGTTGAAGGTGTCTACTCCCTTGACGGAAATCATGAAGAACAGCACTTACCGAGGCTAAATCTCCAAGATGCTGAATTTCGATCCAATGCTAGACACGGTGAATGTAGAAGATGATCAGCCTGAGCTGATCTTTGGGCTCGCTTTAAATGGTGAGTCTCCCGAGAGTGATGTTCCTCCGTTCTATATCAGTTTGCGATTACATGAGTATGTGCTACACAATGCCATGTTTGATTCGGGAGTTTCACATAATTTGATGCCCAAAGCGATTATGGAGAAGCTGGGACTTGACATCACAAGGAAGTATCATGATTTGTATTCGTTTGATTCCAGCCGGGTGAAATGTATTGGTTTGATCAAGGACTTGGTGGTGAGTCTAGATCAAATTCCAGCAAAGAATGTATTGATGGACGTGGTGGTGGCGGATATTCCTCCACGATTTGGCATGTTGCTTTCGAGGTCATGGGGAGCCAAGCTCAAAGGTACACTTCAGCTCGATTTTTCCTATGCTACAATTCCCGTTTTTGGTCAGATGAGGAAATTGTATTGGGAACAAAAGATGAAATACATGATCACTAGTAAGGAAAAGCCCGTCAATCATCCTGTAAATTATGTACAAACAGATTTAGAATCTTTTGTTTTGTTTGCGGATAATTTCAATGAGACAGATAGTCAGTTAGTTCAAGCAGAAGATATACCAGATATTACAGAGAATTTTAGAGAAGTTTTGAGAAAGGAAAGTGAAGAAAGGTCTGCTGTCATAAATCCAACAGCTGAAATAAATGGGCACCAAACAGAGAATGCATCAACATCACATTTTCAGCACTTAGAAGACGATGAGGATGGTCTTTGGAACATGGATTTTGATGGTGCGGTGGGCAGCGATGGTGTTGGTATAGGTGTGTGGATTCGAAGCCCATTTTCAGTCCAAAACCAAGTTCCAAGTAAGGTAAGGGTATGTTCATATAAATTAGCATTTGATTGTTCAAATAATGAGGCGAAATACGAGGCTCTTATTGCTGGTCTGAAAATCCTTCGGAAGTTGAAGGCAAAGAAGATAGCGGTATATGGCGACTCCGAGTTGGTTATCAAGCAAGTGAAAGGTGAATTTCAGGCCAAACATCCTCGTATGCGAGCATATCGGAATGCTGTCCTAGATATCTTAAAACTGTTTTCAGAACATACTTTGGCATGTATGCCCCTGATTCAAAATGGTGTTGCGGATGCATTGGCTAAGGCAGCGAGTAATCTGAAAATACCCATGAATTCCAGCAATAAGTTTGAGATATATGTGAAGCATCGTCCTACAGTTCCAGATAATCAAAGGTGTTGGCAAGTTTTCCAAGATGACGAAGAAATCAAAGATTTTCTGCAAATTGAGGGTAAATTTGAAGACATCTCAATAGACACGGAAGCTGAAGGAGTAAATCAGATGGATGTGTTGCAGCTTAAAGACAATTACATTCCTAAAGGATTAATTCCTTTGGAAGAATTGTTCGATCAAGATGATGTGGCCCGCAAGCCAACTTTGAGGCCAACAGAAGAAGGTGTCGAAGAAGTGAATCTCGGGACAGCTGAGAATCCAAAGATGGTGAAGCTATCAAAAGCATTGTCGCCCAAGGTAAAGAAAGAATATATCAGATTGTTGTCTTCATTTTCTAATGTTTTTGCATGGGACTATTCAGATTTGAAAACTTATGACACAAGTATCATTCAGCATACCATTCCCATAAAGCCAAATCAAAAGCCTTTCCAACAAAAGTTGAGAAGAATTAATCCTAAGTTGCTGCCATTGATCGAGAAGGAAGTCAACAGGTTATATAAGTCTGGAATCATAGTGCCAATCCGATTTTTTGATTGGATTTCCAACTTAGTGCCCGTGAGAAAGAAGATCGGCGAGATTCGCTTGTGTATAGACTTCAGAAATCTGAATAAGGTATCGCTAAAGGACAATTATCCGCTGCCCAAAATGGATCATATATTGCAGCAGGTAGTTGGGGCATCAAGGATGTCATTGCTTGATGGTTATTCCGGGTATAATCAGATTTTGGTACATGAAGATGACCAAGACAAGACAGCATTCACTACTCCGTGGGGGACATTTCATTATGCCAAGATGCCGTTTGGATTGAAGAACACTGGTGCCACATTTCAGCGGGCAATGGACATGGCCTTTGCTAATGAGAAAGATGTCTTTTTGGTCGTTTATCTTGATGATTTGACTGTGTTTTCTAAATCTGATGAAGAGCATTTGTTTCATTTGACTAAGGTGTTCCAAAAGTGCAGAAAGTATGGTATCTCGTTGAATCCGAAGAAGAGCCTTTTTGCTATGAGCGAAGGCAAGCTGTTGGGCCATATTATTTCTAAAGATGGCATTCGTATCGATCCTGCACGGGTGGAAGCAATTCAGCAATTAGAGCAGCCCCGAAGCAAGAAGGAGGTTCAGTCCTTCAATGGAAAATTGAATTTTCTGCATCGCTTTATTCCCAATCTTGCCGAACATCTTAGAGAAATAACCAACATGCTCAAAAAGGACAGCAAGCTCAAATGGACCGAAGAGGCGGTAAAGTCTTTCAACTTGGTAAAGTTAATCTTATCTTCAGCCCCAACTTTGATCAGCCCGGATTATACACAAGATTTTATTTTATTTTCATTTGCTTCTGAGCATACATTGGTAGCCGTGTTGATGCAAAAGAGAGATGGAGTTGAGAAGCCCATAGCTTTTTTCAGCCGCATCATAAGGGATGGAGCGCTGAATTATAATATCATCGAAAAGCAAGCATTGGTGCTAGTAAAAGCTTTGAAAGATTTCCGGGTATACATACTCAATTCTCATATTTTGGCATATGTTCCCAACGCAGCTGTTAAGGATGTTTTGGTACAAGCGGAACCGGAAGGAAGAAGGGGTAAGTGGATCGTTGCACTATTAGAGTATGATGTGGAAATTAAGCCTACTAAGTTGATTAAAGGTCAAGGTCTTGCTAAGTTGATGGCTGAAACAAATCTTCATGTCTTAGACATCAATCTGATTGCTGCCTTATCCGATGAAGACGAAAAAAATTCAGCTCTACAGGTATCAGATATCTTTGTTTCCTCTCCTTGGTATGCTGATATTGTATATGTGCTTCAAAATTTGTCTTCACCCCCTGGGATGCCTAGAAACAAAGCTAGAACATTGAAGTTAAAGGCTGCCAAATTTTGTATAATTAAATCTGCACTTTATTGGAAAGACCCCGGTGGCATATTGCTGAATTGTTTGGTCGAAGATGAAGCTAAGACAGTAGTAGAGGATTTTCATAAAGGTGACTGTGGGGGTCACTTGTTTTGGAAGACCACGGCTAATAAGATCTTAAGAGCTGGTTTCTATTGGCCTTCTTTATTTTCTGATGTATATAAAGCAGTTAAGAGTTGTCATGAATGTCAAATTTTTCAAGGAAAGCAGAAATTACAGCCGTTGCCTCTCAAGCCCATTGAAATCAGCGCACCATTTCAGCAATGGGGCTTGGATTTTATTGGCGAAATCCACCCAGCATCTTCCGGGCAGCATCGATGGATCTTAACCGCCACAGATTACTTCACGAAGTGGATTGAAGCCATTCCCACTCGGCAGGCCACGGACTCGGTAATTATTTCTTTTCTTGAGAATAACATATTGTCACGTTTCGGCTGTCCACATAAGTTGATTATAGATAATGTAGCAGCCTTTAAGTCGAAGAAAATGGTTGATTCTTGCTACAAATATAACATCAGCTTGGGGCATTCGACCGCCTACCATCCGCAAGGAAATGGGCTGGCCGAATCTTCGAACAAATCTCTAGTGAACATCATAAAGAAATTGCTGGAAATCAATAAGAAGAGCTGGCACAAAAAGTTAGTAAATGCATTATGGGCTGATCGGGTAAGTCAAAAGAAGTCAATTGGTATGTTACCCTTTGAACTAGTTTACAGGATAGATGCAGTGTTTCCTACTTCTCTTAGTATTCTGGTAGCAAAGTTGCTTCAAGAAGCTGGTGGCGAGGAGGATCTTATGCAATGGCGGATTAGTCAAATGATTCATTTAAAGCAGACACGAGAGGAGGTTCTTCAAAATTCCCTTAAGTTGCAGGAGCGCATAAAGAAAATCTATGACAAAAAGGCCAAACCAGATGATTTTCAGATAGATGATGTTGTTTTGAGATGGGATGCCCGAAATGAAGACAAAGGGAAACATGGAAAATTCGACAACTTGTGGAAAGGTCCCTACAAAATTGCAGCATACCGTGGTCCAAATGCCTTTCTTCTCAAAGAAATGAACGGTGATGATTGTCTCGGTGGGTTGGTAAATGGCCGGCTGCTTAAAAGGTATCATGCTTGAGCATTTTCTGCTCTAATCACTCTCATTGTAATTACCATTTTACTTTCATTCTGCAGCAAGTGTGAACTGATCTTCTATCTTTAGTCTGGGGCCCGCGGTGAAGGCTATATTTCTGAAGATGGTGATTAGTTGGTGTGAGTTTTTCAGGTTGTTTTAGTCAGTCTTTTTTCTGCATAAAGTGAGTTGGTTTGTGTCAAAGTTAGTTCAAATTTCAGTCAATTGTCAAAGTCAATAAAGTTGTCCAACTTTGGGTCACATGTGTAAATATTGACTCCATTGCCCAATGATGATAAAGCACTGGTCTGCTCTCCCAGAGGTCTAAGGTTCTTGGTACCTCCACGGAGCTACCATCCCCATTGGAGCCAATGTTAGAGTCAGTCTAGTAGCCCTCCATCAGCGATCAAAGCTCTTTGCATTTGCATAAGTAGGTGTCTCATCAGTGTCATTTTTTGCATTCCATTAGGCATGCCATAACCCTGATGGAGGAGCTGGTGCCTTTGTCCCCCTCTTGGCATTGCTGGATCAAGGTTGTTTCAGTCCTTAGACTCTTTCAAACTTACTTGTCTTGTCTTGAAGTCAAATTCTAGGTCTAGGGTTTTGGTCAAGTTTGTCTTCAAGGTCATTGTCTCTGAAGGTCAATAAGTGCCCAGCAAGCCAGAGGGATGTTTTTCAAAGTGTTTCTTCGAAAATTTCTATCTTGTACAGTTAAATTTCACCTTGGATTTAAAAACCCTGTTTTTAAAGCCAAGGTCATTTTTCAAAATTTTGTAAAAAATGGTAAAATTTCAAAAGGCTTCAAAGGACAGCATGTAACCCTGGCTCCCTTGCCAAGATCCCTCAGATGTTATCCCTGCAAAAAGTATTGAGCAAAAGCATCAAATGAGTCAATTTCAGGACAAAGGAAACCAAAAAAATCAAATTTATAAAGTGTCAAAGAAAAACATTATAAAGTGGGTTTGGGCATGAAATTAATTCAAATCAAAGTTATAAGAGCCCAATCTCCCTCCATAGACCCTCATTGTGCATCTAAGTCACTTGCAAGAGAGATTGGGTGAGAAATTGGCCGAAGTTGAGAGATGGATAGGCGCGTGACCGGTCAGACCAGGCGCGCGACCCGTCAGAGGCGCGCGACCCGTTGAGCGCCCTCCGACAGTGCAATTTTTTAACGGGCGCGACCCGTCAGTGGCGCACGACCCGTTGGGTGAGGCGCGCGACCCATCAGCGCCCTCCTTATCAAACTGCCTGCAAATTCATCCAAGGAACCACCAAAATCGTCGAATTGCCTAAGGTAGGCCCTCCAACTTAAAAATTGTTGCTTGTTATGGTCAAAGGAAATCATGATTGCATTTTTAAAGATCTATATTTGCAAGAGAAAAGCTCCATGTGGCTGTGGTTTAAAATTGTAAAAAATGGCTAGGGTTTTATGCTGTTTTAAGGTATTCCCTTGTAATCATTTTTTCCCCATTTCCCATTTCATTTTCCTTGTCTTCCTATGTAAATTTCCCTTTTAAATTTGTAAAGAAAACCTAAACCCTACCCCTCTTCCCTAAAAAAATAAAAAAATCAAGCCCTAACCCTACCTCTCATAATACCCATGTAAACAAATTTATATAATGATGCATACGCAATGATTTTGCAATGATTTTTGCCAAAAATCCCTGTTTTATATATTTATTCCCATTTTCCCTTTAAAGTGTCCCTCCCCTAACATTCCCCTCGTGCTCCTTGTCCCCTTGAAACAGCATTTTAATCAGCATTTTACTAAGCAGAAGCAACAGTACATTCCAGCCACTTTGCTCCTTAAACAATGTCAGAAACCGAAACCAATTACGAGCAAAGTGATGGCCAGGCATCAGCTTCAGAGTTTGTGGTACAGAGGAGGCCTCATAAGGGTGGAAAGGGTGGTCATCATAAGAGAGAGGAGCCCACTTCTCTCACAGATTTACAGGCTTGTCCTATGGCAGTCTCATGTTTCCGGTATATGTCTTGTTATGAGTTTTGCGAGAGAATCTCTCGGATTCAGCATCACAGAGAGTTGGCTCGCCTATTTGTTTTACATTTGCATGATGGACATGTCAACCTTGCTGGGGTGGACTTTACATTGACACCCAAGATGATTTCACAGGCCACAGGGATACCTAATGTCAGAGAGGTATGGAATAAGCGCAAGGTGTTGGACAGTGTTCAGTTTGAGCCTTTCGTTAGACCCGCACTCATGAGACACTTGACAGGTGTGTTTCCCTTCAGATTTCTCAGGAGTGAGTATGCTCCCATGATGAGGCTTATCATGCTCTATTTTACCTATGAGGGCAGATTTTCACAGCTATATTCGTACCATATTCGCCTATTGATGCACTTCACACGGGTACGGATGATGAACATCCTTGTTTTCTTCTGCCAGAACATTGAGAGGATGGTGCCTATGATGCAGCGGAAGAGCCCGGCACAGCAGTATAGGAGCCTTTACCATTATGGTTTGATTCAGCTTGTGGTCTTACATCAGTTGGCTCAGTAGGGCATCTCATGGGAGGAGTTTATCTCTCGTGATCTTTTCACAGCACCACCACCGCCACATCCTGAGGTTATTCACGAGGAGGGAGGACCATCACAGCAGCATGACATCCCCGTGACTAGACATGTCAGCTCCTCACCATTGGTCACTTATTAGAGAGGCCAAAGGGCCTTATTTGCAGCAGCTCGGCGAGTACTTTCTCCACAGCATGTGGAAGGGGTCTCGCCTTCTTCATCGGCCTAGCGAGTGTTATCTCCACATCTGGTGGAAGGGGCCTTTCTTTCTTCAGCAGCAAAGGTATCAGAGAGGGGCAAACTGCCCAGGATTGATGAGGGACCATCAGGTGTTCCAGATATAGAGCTTATTGATCTTGATGTCAGTTCTCCTAGCCTAGAGTCGAAGGAGATCATTCAGCACCTTAGAGCTGAAAATGATGCATTACAGAGGAGATTAGAGGGGGCACAATGGACAATCTCATATCTAGAGCAGCGCAACAAGCAGTTGGAAGATGAGCAAGCTCTTGATGAGTTGTGGAGGATTCGTGGAGACCGCATCTTGAATAGAAGAGGACCCGGTGATCTATTGCCCGCTGAGCGAGAGTCCATGCTTATCCGGCTCAATGCTCACTTGGAGAGGTTGTTGGCTAAGGCCAACCAAGATAAGAAATTGTTGAGAAACATGAAGAACCATTATTGGGCGCGGATGCACGTGTGCAAGGCGAAGATGAAAATGTTCCAAAGGCAGTTGGCAAAGGCACAAAAAAGGAGAAAAAGGCCCGATCCCCTCCACATCTTGGCCGAAGCTTCCTTGAAGGAGCAAGGCACTAAATAGCTCAGCCACAACACAAATCCCAAGAAATTTTGAGCATTTTGGGTCAATTTTGGTTTTTTCAGGCAATTTACAGGTTTTGTCCTTTTAACGGGTCTCACCCCCCGCGTGACCCTTTCTCTTGGCAACTTAATTTTGCAAAAACTCAGCATTTCCAAATTTTTCATGAAAAGTTACACATGCTCATCCATTGCCAAGAGATTTTATGAAGTTTTGGGCCTCCAGAAATTCAAAAAACAAGCAAAAAAATGACTTTCTGCCACATTTTTGACACACAGAAATTAGTCTTGGGAGATTGCACTTTTGGAGGGTCAAATGACAACCAAATTCAGAAATTCCAGTTGGGTTGGAAAGTAGACTCACAGACCTTTCCAACAAGCCTACTCTTGCCTCATTTTGACACCTGGAAGTGCCCCAAAAGTGCCCTCAAAGGCGCGCGACCCGTTAGGCAGAGGCGCGCGACCTATCAGGCAAATTTCTCAAAATTTCACTGTATAGCTCAGAAAAACGCAGTTTTGACCATGTTTGACTTTTTGGAGTGGATTGTTATCCTCCTTGATGTAAATAATGTAATTTTTTGACACTTTTACACTTATGTATCTCTTCTAGAAGATTCATTCATGAAATAGGTGAAAATTAAATGAATGAATTTGGTTTCCTAGCTTATAGAGGCAAGTTGTTTTGACTGCCTAGTTTTCAGTGCTTAGTTTAGAAGTGGTTGAAACAGCTCCTAGGATAGTGAGCTCGACCCCTAGAGGCAGGGAAAGATGTTAGATGATCTATATTATGTACTTTCTTGCTCATTTTCATGGTTGGACTCTTGAGGGAGAAGCTATCATTGTATTATTCACTGTATCTCTGCAATTTTTGGCTAAGGAAGACCAGGGTTTTGCAGTCCTTTTTGGGATTTTTGTGGTTACATGTATTGATGGTGTGTTTCTCTATGTACTTGTAAGTGTGTTATGTGAATCATTTCCTTTCTTTTCCTTCTGCACATTAAGCAAATGAAGTGTTAAAGTAGAACTCATGACTGTCATGCTCTGCTTTTAAGTTTGTTTAATTTCAATGTTTTCTACTGTTTAAGGAGAATTCAAAGTTATTGTTTTCTCTCCTTAGCTCCTCACCTATATTTCTCATCCATTCACCTCAAGCTAAGGCATCAATACTGTCTCCTATCTCGCCCCAAAGAACCCCCTGCAGAAACTGTGTCCAATCCCCGCACCCAAAATTGCCATCTCCTCAATTTGCCACCAAAAACCCTAAAAACCCCAAATCAACCCTTTTGATCCGTTTACTAGCCTAAAATCAGTGTTACCCTATTGGTCATCTCACCAATTGAAGATCTTTACTGAGATAGACCAGAGAGAGCCCTCTCTTGCCCCGTAGGGCTAGCTACGAGGCTAAGTGGTTTGATGTTGCCTTGAGGTTTACCTTTCTCAGCCTGAGGTGAAATTTCAAGCGCTAACACCATAGACATAGAAACAAATACCATTTGTTCAAAGATGGAGTAGAATATATTGTGAGAGCTCATATCAAGAAACTAAATCTTTCACTTGCTAATGCGGGGCAGATGAAAAGATTAGGGAATTCTAGCAAGAATTTTGTGCTTCTAATGATCAAACCCAAGAATGATGTTGATAATGAAGATTTTTAAGGTTGTGATTTGAGATTGAAATCTGAATTGGTTGATGTTGTTAACCAATATGATGAGATGTTTCAGGAAACAAAAGGATTTCCTCCCAAGAGAGGAATCTAACATGAGATACAGTTGCAACAAGATATTCCTCTTCCTAAAATTGGCATGTATAGGATGTCATTGGTTCACCTATTGTTTTGGTGCCAAAGAAGGATGGAACATGGCACATGTTGTGTGGACTTTTGTGCATTAAACAAGATTATAGTAAAGAACTGCTACCTACTACCTAGAATATATGAGTGACTTGATCAATTGAAAGATGCAAAGTATTTTACTAAGTTGGACTTAAGGAGTGGCTATCTTCAAATTAGAATTTTTGAAGGAGATATTTGGAAGACAACATTAAAATCAAAACAAGGTTTGTTTGAATGGCTAGTTATGCCTTTTGGTTTATGTAACGCTCCTGCTACCTTCATGCATGTGATGAACGATGTGTTGAGGCCATTTCTTGATGACTTTGTTATAGTCTACTTATATGACATCTTAATTTTTAGTAAATCTCGTGATGAACATGTCATGCATGTGAGAAATGTACTTGATGTCTTAAAGATATAATAGTTATATTTAAAGATGTCAAAGTGTGAGTTTGGAAAAGCTTCTTTAGTTTAATTGGGTTATATTGTTGGGGGAGGTGAGTTGAAAATAGATCCCTCCAAAGTTGATGTCATTTTGAATTGGTAAAGGCCGAAGATAGTTACTAAGGTAAGAATTTTTCTGGGAGTAGCCCAATATTGGAGGAACTTCATTGCTAATGTTTCTTCTATAGCAGCTCCTTTGCATGCGTTGGCCAGTGTGAAAAAGGTTTTTCAGTAGGGAGGCAAACAACAAAAGGCCTTTTATGCATTGAAGGAAAAGATCATTTTAGCTCTAGTACTTTCACTTCCAGAATTGAGACAATCATTTGAGATCCATATTAATGCTAGTGACTACGCCATGGGTGCAATCATCATGCAACATGGTAAGCCTATATGTTTTCATTTGGAAAATTCCAATGGTGCAATGGTTAATTATCCTACATATCACAAGGAATTGTATGCATTGGTGCAAGGTGTGAAAAGGTGGAAACACTACATGATGGGTAAGGAAGCAATCATTCACATTGGTCAACATCCATTGCAATACTTGCAATCTCAATCTAAGTTGTATGAATCAAGGAACTTTTGATGGATGGGTTTTATTCAACAATTCCACTTGATAATAAGGTATAAGAAAGGTATCTACAATAAAGTTGTTGGTATTCTTTCTAGGCCTATCATTAGTGTAGCTAATTTACTCAAGCGTAATTCTGTTTTGCATGAAATTTATATTGAGAAATATGCATTAGACAATGAACTAAAGGATGTTTATGCAAGCTTCAGTCAAGGTAACCAGGTAGAGGAATTGGATTATCATTTGCATGATAACTTGTTGTACTATCTTGGCAAGCTTTGTATTCCACAGGGAGTAAGAGTCAACATCATAAGAGAGGCACATAATTCTCTTATTGTTGGTCATTTTGGTGTAAGTAAGATGGTGGCACATCTATAAGGTATTATTATTGGACTCATATGCTTTAAAGTGTGTCACGTTTGATTAATGGATGTTTGTTATGTGCAGTCAATAAGCCTAGAAATAGGAAGTTAAGATTATACACACCACGTTCAATTCCTTCGCGACCATGGGAGAGTGTTTCTATAGATTTTGTAGGAGGTATTCCATTGTCAAAAAGAGGTCATGATTATTTGTATGTAGTTGTGGATAGGTTCAGCAAATGTGTATTTTTATGCCATGTAAAAAGAAAATTACAGCTAAAAAAACTGCTCGGTTATTCTTTCAGAATGTATGGGTGCATTTTGGATTGCCCACATCCATTGGTAGTGATTAATATTCTCACTTTGTTGGGAATTTTTGGTTAAGATTCTGAGGATTCATGGACACCAAATTGAAAAGGAGTACAAAATTTCATCCAGAAATAGATGGTCAAACAGAGGTGGTGAACAAGACAGTGATACTTCTTCTTCCTGAGTATTGCAACAATCACCTTAAGTTGTGGGATGAACATTTGCACTACATTCAGCATGCTTACTACCAGGCCAAGCACTCTTCAAATCAAACATCGCCATTTGAGGCATGTTTGGGATATTTGCCTAAGTCTCCTTTGGATTTGATTTTGGAAAAGATGTTGCTATTGATGGTCATAGTGACATATACAAAGCAAGAAGGTTCATTGAACAACTCCAATTGGTACACCAAAGAGTTTAAGAACAGTTGGAAAAGATACAATTAAAGTACAAAGCAAGGCATGACAAGCATCGTATAGATCACAAGTTCCAAGTTGGTGATGAAGTTTGGCTTCACATTAGCAAAGAGAGGCTCCAAGGTGAAGGTACAAAGCTAAAACCAATTAGATATGGTCCATTTAGAAATATGGAAAAGATTGGTAACAATGCTTTCATGTTGGAATTGCCTTCATATATGCAAAATTATGCTATTGTTAATGTTGAAAACTTAATATTGTATGAGCCTCCTTTGGTTGAGGATCAAGGAGAAAGTGTCCAAATTCCTTCCATTGAGGATTTTTTTCCTGAATACCTTGATGAACTCCAGTAAGACACCATTCTTCATAGAAGAACAAGGTCCTAAAACCGAGGGAATGTGGATTACCTTTGAGTTCGGCTTAAGGGAACAAATCCTTCAAAAGCCAAATGGATCGAGATTGGAAAGGTGAGGTAATTGTACTATAACCTGCTGGACAACTAAATGTGATATTTTGGGCTCCAAAAGGCTTCTAGTGGGGAGGAATGATCAGGTGCTAAAAAATAGCTCAAAATTCAAAGTTGTTGGATCAGTGTGGAACCTAGACAACTATGTAGTGGTCCTCATCTTGAATCTGGCAGAACTCATTTTGTGCAAAATAGACACCTTATGCTCCTAGAATCATGTTTTGTTCACTTTGCCAAATAGGAGAATTTTTGTAAAATTTGACAGCCCAGTCAACAGTCCGTACTGCTGACATGGTGATGACTGGGCAAGTCTATGTCGTGCTTTGACTTGTCAATGAGCTCATCGAATGGTATTGTGCCAAGTGGCACATTCTTATTGGATGAAATTTTGGGGAGTTTGTAGAGCGACTAGCAACCAAAATTGGACAAGTCATAACTTGATGAGTTTTTTACCAAATCAGGAGTAGGGATAGGCTACATGGGCATTTTTAGGCATTCTGGAGCCATTGGAATAGATTTCAGATATTTCTGAGCATTATAAACATATGTATTCACATTTTTTAGCATAATAGAGAGGGTCAAGCCTTTGGAAGTTGGACCAAGGAGACGTAGCCCAAGAGGGGTGAACTCCTTCTACTAGAGTCAGTGTTTGCATACTACCATCAATTATCAAAATTGCTATTTTCATATTCATTTTAGGTGTCCCACACAGAATTTTTTTATCATTTCATTAGGTCATGCAAAAAAAATAGTCACTAATCGTAGTCCTAGTCCGAAAACATCACTCTTCCATAAATGTGATTACTTGCTGGCATACATCATCCATAAAGTTATTTTTATCATGCCATTTGTATCAGTCATGAGGTCATTATGTCATCTTGAAATTCAGTCCTTCGAGATCTCATTAGGTCTTTTAGGGTTCTTTATGGTTTCATTAGGTCATTAGGGTTGCCAAGGTTCCATTCCATTGCATAAGACCAGCAAGTAAAGGGTGATCAAATAACATCCCTTCACCATGTGAAGATTGTTTGTAAAGAGAAATGTTTATTTCATTATGTAATTCTATGTCTTTCAAATGTAAGAATTTCACCATCCCAAGTTGTTAACTCAGTGTTGCAAAGATGCTAGACAATGGAAAGATCAATTTATCGAAGGAAATAGTCAAGTGTAAGGGTAAAGTTTTAGAGGGTTAAGTGCATGCCAAAGGGAGTTGTCTTTTCCCAAGGGTGTCCAAATCATCATTTTCCTCAAGCACTAAACCCTAATTTCCTCACCCATTGAGCTAGGGTTTGCTATAGAATCAGAGATATCCGAGCAGAGGAGGCATAAGGGATATCAAAAAGTATGAGGCCATTTCATATCATCAACATCATGTCTCCATCATTTTTCAAGAAGTCATTCCAAGGGACAAGTCATTCGCCACACATAAGGGCCGGTTTTTCTTCAAACTGTGTTTCTGACCAAGAAAAGATGAATTTGACAAACATGAGAGAGGTTTTTGTCCATCATAGAACAAGGAAGAAAAAACTCCTTCATTTTTTACACAGGTGTCATGGTTTTGGAGAAATGTCAAAAATACAGGTGCCACAGGAGAGTTGTTGCACTTCTGGAGTGACCTTGGGAAAATCAAGTTTTCTCCTAGCTGGAGTGTCCAAATGACTTTCTTGATAAGTCAAATGACAACTATACTAGAATATATTTCCAATGAACTATCATGATCTCAATTTGGAGTTGAGGAAGACCTCCAAAAGTTTCCTGCAAGAGAACACTTTAGTTTTGCACCTTCATTTTGAACTTTTTGACTAGTCTTGGGATAATTGACATTTTTGTTGCTATAATTGATCAATTTTAGTACTTGATAGGTACATTATGTAGCCAAGCACAAGACCTTTCCAATGTGCTATCATGGACTCAATTTGGACACCGGGAAAGCCTTCAAACGTGGCTTGCAAAAAGGTGTTGCGCGCCTATTAAGAGTGCCCAGTGAGGTCCAAGGCCACTCAAAGCTCAGCAAAACACCTCCAAAGTTCAAAATTTTGTCACCTAAAGGATTTCATCACATGAAACAAGTAGGTTTCTCTCTATTTTCTTTGCTCATACATTGTTTACTTGATGTATCATTGTGTATATTTTTTCCTAAATTAAACTAAAAACACTAACCCTGAGGCACCTATTTGCCTAAGCTCCCTATACCCTACCCCTAATTCACATCTCCTATCCCTTAAAACCGCTATCACTGTGGTGTAGCTATTGTGACAACACCTCCAAAAAATCTGAGTAAACATTAAATTTTTGGAGCCCCTACATCAAGCCTAAGCTTCGGCCCCGTCAGGTCCTTCCCGAAGGTTCGTCAGTGTCGGTAAACTCGAAAAAAATCCAAGTTTTTGGCTAAGTTAAGCCAAGTAGCAAGTTCATGAAGTAGACCAGGTCACATAGCTGTAACACGACTATCGCTTGTACTGGTGAACACGGCAACCCTTCTGACCATGGCGACTCGCAGGTCGCAAAGTCGCACTTCCAACTTCTCAACTTCCATGCGACCCTGGGAACCCGAGACCCGTGACCCCACGACATTCCGAGTCGCAAATTCGAAAATTTTCCTTAATTACCATCAGTCACTTGTGTGACCACGCGACTATGTGACTATGCAACTCTCAAGATCTCAAGGTCGCATTGCCTATCCACACATTCCAACCTGACCTCATGACCCATGTGGCTTCGCGACCTGCGAGCCACAAGGTCACGATATCCGCACTCCCGACCCTTGCAACCTCTACACGTACGATGATTTTATAAATAGGAGAGCACCCTGGTCACATTTGCCAAGGCTCTGTTGGTCATAGTGGAAGCCAGAAATCCCTCCGACCTGACTTCGCATGCGTATCTGACTCCAGTAAGTTACAGTCCTCCCTCCTGCAATGATTATTTTCTTCCAAATTTCATTGACTACACCTCCTGACCTCCGACTTACCTCCTGCCCTAGGGTTTATCCCTTTACTTAGCTTTCCTTTCCGTTTGTACTTCATAAATTACCCTAGAATTTCCCCACTCTTCCACTCAGAGTTTCAGGTTTCCCTTGCACTTGATCACCCTTATTAGATCAAGAACCCGTAATTCCATCCTTTTGAAAGTGACCCTGATCTCCAAAATTCATTCAGGGCCTTGTCTAAGCCAATCTGAGCCATAGTCACGCACCCCGTCGCTGCGGTACCCTTCCCCTCGTGACTTCGCGCCTCCTCCTTCCCCACGACATCCTACAGTTTGCAACCTGTGACCACCACTCGTTGTGCAATCCACGATATACTTTTTCTCATCGCAACCCTGCAATCACGCCCGACCCTTGACCTCAGTCACACAGATGTATTTTTTACATCAGATACCTTTCAACTCGCTCATCCCCGTGACCCTCCTCTCACTGGCTAAGTTTTCTTTTTTTTGTTTTAATTTATGGTCATGCCCTCTCTCTCGTTGTGGGGTTGCATTTTTGACATTCCAGGTGACGTCGAGCTCGAGTGCATATCCATTTCTTCTCTTGAAGATGAGATGGATCATCCGACTACTAAAATAGATCAAGGTGCATCAGGAATTGGGGCATAGGAAACAGATCCAGACAAACAGCCACCTATCTTTACAAACACGGCTTGCAACATAAATAAAACCACCAGGCTCTCTTGGTATGAGATCTACAAAGAATTTGCTAAGAGGGATATCTCAGAAACATAGGAGGACTTCCAAGTATATATCAACGTCAAAAGGTCAAGATTACATAAAGTGGTGGCTCATCCACCAGTATTCCCATGCGCTGAGATCATCGAATGGGTCTTGCAGTGTACAAGCATAGATGACTAGATGATTAGGGGTCATGATGGAGCACCTATAGCCACCATTGCTTCGACGAACATCAGCACCTACTACAAATTGCCTGAGAAGCAACATATTTTTAACACCAAGTGGCTCGCCGGATTCACTACCCGACGAAAGACATCTTGAGGGATTGGTGGCAAGAACCTGTGAAATTCTGAGTCAGGACAGACCAGGCCTACAAGACAGAAGGGCTACGCAGAGTATATCAGTTAATCACTGCAATGATGTGCCGACTATATGGCAAGGTAGACTGCGATGTGTTTTATGGCACGTGGGTCCCACTCATGTATGTTGTCGCCACTCAAGGAATTATTTTTAATTGGGCGAGCATCCTGTCATCATCCTTGAGGACCAAAATAGTCGCCACCCAAAGCCCACCTCTCGAGCAACCTCCAAAATTCTATATGTCTTCATACCTCCTTGATGTTGTCTATTCAAGGTGCCACTTTGAGCACTAGAGCTGCAATTGGGACTCATCAGTATCCCAACCCATCCACTACCACTACAAGGTCTTCTAGGACACAACTTATAGAGCCACATTGGATATAATATCTGAAACATTTATCATCCCATTATACCAACTGCTATTTGGGGAAGATCCACCTTGCATGTCAAAGAGAGCCATGAGGACCGTAGTTAAAGTAGCTCATTGGTTCCCTGTCGTTGAAGGAACAATCGTGGAGGTGTTTGGTACTCATAAATATCCACACATTCTAGCCAAGTTCGTCACAGATAGGACTCTTCTACGAAAGGTTTGCTATCAGATGACATAGGGTTTCTCGAAGGTGTTGAAAAAAGGTAAGAAGAAACCTTGACCACCTTTTCCTCTTACCACTAGAGCGTACATAGTAGAAAACTTCAAATAGGTGGAAGCGGAAGCTGAAGAACTAGGGGGGAGCCAGCCATTTTGTGACCTTGAATTACCTAACGTGTGACCTCGAAAAGGTCGTAGCTACCCACTGTAAGAAAGTGAAATTTAGTTGGTCTTACGCCCACACTAGGAAGGATCTCGGGGATGGAATTAGGAACTAGTATAACTCCACAAGGGAGATCAGCCTCAACGAGAAACAGGCCATAGAAGATGAGCTCCTTGATGATTTATAGGATGATGTAAGCCTCATAGAAAGAACACCAAATGGAGTCGAGACATCAGGGAAGCAAAAAGGAAAAGAAGTGGAAGACCCTGTAAGAAATAGGGAGGAAGAGGACGTTACGATCATACAAAGAAATACCAAACTAGCGAGAAAGAAGCGAGAGCTAAAGAGGCAAAGAGAACTAGAAAGAAAACAATTGCAGGAATTCGGCGACCAAAGCCAGGATGAGATAGAGAAGAAAAGGCAAGAAGATGAGAAAAGGCGGTAGGAAGAAGAAAAGAGAGCACAGGATGAGATACAGAGAAATAAGCAAGAAGAGGCTGAAAAGCAAAGACAATCAAAAGGAGTTGCGAAGAAAAAAATAAGAGGAACAACAAAGATTAGAACAGGAACTGAAGAACATGGAGGAAGAGCTAGAAAGGCAACGGGCACTAGCAGAAAGAGAAAAGAGGCAACAGGATGAGGAGCTTAGGGCAAACAGGGAGAAGGAAG
Organism: Pinus tabuliformis; assembly: GCA_031772625.1. Classification (NCBI taxonomy): domain Eukaryota; kingdom Viridiplantae; phylum Streptophyta; class Pinopsida; order Pinales; family Pinaceae; genus Pinus; species Pinus tabuliformis. The sequence goes on from CM062804.1 coordinate 1,448,770,313, forward strand.
TTGTAGTAAATGAACAAGGAGAGACGAGCAGGGTGGTCGACCCAAGCTCAGGAAAAAGTGAGCTTCCGCCTTTGGATATACCTCCTGTTACTCCCCTCACTGGTGGCCACCTACCCCTTCGAGAGCTAGACATCTTAGAAGATCAAGATGAAGAGGTTCTAGATCTGACTAAAATCACATTTCATGAAGTAAACCTCAAAATTATACAGGAGAGGAAGAGATCATGTAGCCGAAACCCAGTTGACCCATTGTCGGTAAATACGGCAATAGATATCGTGCCAAATATCACGTCAAACCCTCAAATGATCACCTTTTCCGGTACAACATTTGTAGCTGCTATTAGCCTTATCAGGATGTGGCCCAAAGTGAATCCAAAACACTCCACGAAGTCTTCAAAATTTCTTAAGGATCGTTCAAAGAGAAAAACAGTCGCATGCCAAGAGAACTTGGAAGGGTGGGAAAACACTATCGAGAGGCTAAAACATAAAAAAAATAGTGAAAAACCATGAATTGCAGGCTTAGATAGTGCAGTGCAGAGCAACCGTTAGATCTGGCTGATCAATGGCCTAGATCTAAGCGGCAAACCACAAATCGGTGAGCAAAGAGGACGACTTAAGACTAGGCGCAAGACAACCCCCAATCAATGATCTCTGATGATTGGATCGGCATGTCGCAATCGGCGGGGACATATGCCATGTTATATAAAGACCATTGGCTCAGGCGATATGCAATTGCAACATCGTCACATCACAATATCACGTCAGAACATTGTGAAGGTGCGGGGCCTTAATACAGCCATATGCGCGATGCATGATGCAAACCCAACGGAGTGTTGAATAATATTTTATAATATTTGAGGTCCGCGGAAGGCTAGTTTTCAATACATTTGTTGTGTATTTCATTATTTAACGAAATACAAAGGGAAGCTTGGATTTGCGATATGTGATAAGACTCGGACCTGAAAGGGTCTGGGAAGCGAAATATATAATATTTGAGGTCCATGAGAAAGCTGTTTTTAATGTGTTTTGTGTGTTTTCGTTGTATAACGAAAATACAAAGGGAGCCTTGGGCAGCGCCAATGTGATAAATACCTGGACCCAAAAGGGTTCGGAAATGAAATATAATATTTTAGATCCACAGAAATCCATTTTTCAATGTTTTTCACAGTTTTTTATGTATTTACAAAATACAGAGGGAACACAGTGTCAGGCCACTTCCGATTTGCGGTAGCGACCCCAAGGGTAGAGCCGATGGATGAATAAACCATATTTGAGGACTATTGAAGTCCGAAAGAAACAGAAATGGGTGGGTTTTTACAGTATTGCATCATTTATCTATTTTTAATAGAAAGCAGTCATTTTTTTCATTTCAAAAGGGAAAACAGAAACCCGAATAGCCATTCCAACATAGAACAGAGACTGAAAAGCGAAACAAAAGGGCCCAGCATGATGCAGCCACAACAAACAAACATCATGGAACATCTCTGGCACGAGATAGCTCCCTGTCGACACAACCAAAATATCAGAATGTGGTTATTATTCTATCAGAAGAAGAAACCCCCAAGCCCATGTGTGCCTAGTCATGGCATCATGACTAAATGGATTGCAAAATTCATAGAGTTTAACATAGAGGTGAAGCCAACTAAGCTTGTCAAGGGCCACGGCTTGGCTAAACTCATGGATGAAGAAAATTGTAGCTTGTTAGACATAAATTGCATGGGTCTAAATTCAAATGATGAGCACACAGAGGGAGCAACAGAAGAGAAAAAGAAGAATCAGTCTCTGGCTGAAAATCTAGCCACCTGTGAATGGTATTCTAGCATAGTTCATTTTTTGCAGAAGCTAGAAGTCCCTCCAGGGCTTAGCTCAAGTCAAGCCCGGGCCATTAAACTCAGATCAGCCAAATTCTGCATTAATAAAAATCTACTTTATTGGAAAGACCCATCAGGAATCCTCTTGATATGTCTAGATAAAGAACAATCTATGGAAGTCATACACCAGTTCCATTCTAGCATCTATGGAGGGCATCTTTATTGGAAAGCCACAGCCCACAAAATCTTGACGGCTAGGTAGTATTGGCCTACTCTATTCTCTGATGTGTTTTCTTTTGTGAAATCTTGTGACAAGTGTCAGAGGTTTGCAGGAAGAAAGCAGCCAAAATCTCTACCCTTCAAGCCAATACATGTCAATGGTCCCTTCCAACAGTCGGGCTTGGACTTTATATGTGAGATCAACCCACTTTCCAGTGGCCAACACAAATGGATTTTTGTAGGCACTGATTATGTTAGGCCCCTATACTACTAGTGTAACCCCTTATTGTTATTAGTATAACCCACTTATTATATTGATGTACCCCATAGAAGCCCATATTGTTACTATTGTGCCCCATAGAAGCCCACTATTGTTATTATTGTGCCCTTATATTATTATAGTTATGTCGGCTCTGATTATGTTATAACCCCTTAGACTCCTATATATAGAAAGGAGGTATTTTCATTTGTATCATCAAAGAATTGTTCATTTATGTAATGCAAAGGAGGTTGCCCCCTCGAAGAGGCTGAATTCTAAGGCATTGATCTATCTCTTCTATCTTTTCTTGAGCTGGTTTCATAACATTTGGTATCAGAGCTTTGGATTCTAGGGTTTCACTGCTCCAAACAGGTCATCGTGGCATTTTCGCTATAACCTTTTTTCTGTGACGTTTCAGAAGTCGCAAAAAAAAACCCATTTGAGAAGAAATCGCGCTGAACCTTGGGTCCGAATTTCAGAGCTTTTCGCGCGATATTTTTGGAGATATGATCTGAGGAAGTTGGTCTTTTGTAGACTCCTGAATTACACTCAAAACAGGTGACCTGGGGAAAATCGTCATAACTTTCTTTCTGAGCATCGGATTGAAATTTCGTAAGAAGGTACAGAAAGAGGACAGACTGTAGTTTTCTTTTGTATATTTTTTAGAGTCAAATCTTGAAACAGTAGCACGTGGAACTTCATACAAGTTCGCTCTACTGAACTAGCCTACAATCAGGTCACTACGGGAGATTGTGCATAACTCTTTCTTGGAGAATCCAATTTGGATCAGACTAGTGGCATTGGAAAGAGGACACAGAAGGATACTACAGGTTGCAATTTCAGAACTTAAAGATCGAAAAGTACAGAGTTACAGTCGTTTCATGGTCAAGCTCCTAAAATCAAGAAAAAGCAAGATGAGGAAGTTTGATGGCAAGGATCCGGTAAATTGGATACTTCAGATGGAGCAATATTTTGATCGACATGGTGTACAACTGTTACAAAAGGTAGGTATTACATCTTCATATTTAGAACCAGATCAATTTTTATGGTATGAAGGGCTTTTTTCTCGTAAAAAACTTGTTACGTGGTCAATTTTCACGGAGGAAATGATAGCACATTATGAGGATACAAAGAGAAACACCTTCTTTAGAGCAACACCACAACAATTGGAAAGAGTAAAAGGGCTTTGTGACATAATGGAAAGCAAAATTATGGAAGCTAGGAAGCATACCCCTCACAACTATAAAGATGGAAGTGTTGTTTCTCCCAGCCTTCCACAACCTACAAGGGTTACACCACAACAATTGGAAGAAAAAAGAGAAAAAGGGCTTTGTTACAATTGTGATAGAAAATGCACTAAAGGTCATAGGTGTGCTAAGAAGAAATTATTTTACATAGAATATGAAGAGGAGGAAGAAAAGGATAAAAAAACATCAAAAGAAGAGGATATACGCCAGGACACCACCCCAGAGAAAGAAGAAATGAATCAGACTATATCTTGTAAAGCATTGGCAAGAATTACCACTCCTGAAACTATCAAGATAGAAGGACACATCAAGAAGAAAAATGTTCAAGAAGTGAAAGATCACATCGAGCATCAAGAAATGAATCCGACCATATCTTGTAAAGGACTGGAAGAAATTACCACTCCTCAAAAGATAGAAGGACATATCAAGAAGAAAAAGGTTCAAGCAGAGAAAGATCACATCGAGCATCAACAGCAAGTTCCCCAACTTTTAAAGGATAACGCCACTTCGGTGCAAAATCAAACGAAACAACAGGTAGATCAACATCATAGTGAAAAATGTTTTGATGTAGGTGATTGGGTATTTTTATTGCTACATCTCAAGCAAGCTATTTATGCGAAGGAAATGTTGACAATACTACATGCACTTAAAAAATGGCGACCTTACCGAATGGGAAGACTCTTCAAGGATGAGGATGTGGAAGAATTGTTTTGTGCTATTTATATTATCCAACCAGATTGGATAAACGAAGCAAGGGATGAATGGAAGAAGGACGAAGAAGTATGGCCACTTATTCAAAAGTTGCAAAAGATCCAAATTCAAGCAATATTGCCAAAAATTGAAGAGGAAGGAAAAATCATATTGGAACCTGGAGCAGTCACAGAAACAAGAACCCGACAGCTACGAAATCGATCAATTTCAAAGTATCTCATCGAGTGGAAGAACTTACCTACTGAATATTCCACATGCGAGGACAAGAATTTTATACAGAAGCATCAAGAACTACTCAAGCGTTGAGGACAACGCTTTTTAAAGGAGAGGGGCATGTTAGGCCCCTATACTACTAGTGTAACCCCTTATTGTTATTAGTATAACCCACTTATTATATTGATGTACCCCATAGAAGCCCATATTGTTACTATTGTGCCCCATAGAAGCCCACTATTGTTATTATTGTGCCCTTATATTATTATAGTTATGTCGGCTCGGATTATGTTATAACCCCTTAGACTCCTATATATAGAAAGGAGGTATTTTCATTTGTATCATCGAAGAATTGTTTATTTATGTAATGTAAAGGAGGTTGCCCCCTCGAAGAGGCTGAATTCTAAGGCATTGATCTATCTCTTCTATCTTTTCTTGAGTTGGTTTCATAACAGATTATTTCACCAAGTTGATTGAGTCTATACCCACTAATAATGCCAATCATCAAATTGTCATAAAGTTCTTGAATGAGAATATTTTCACTAGATTTGGTTGCCCAACCAAACTAGTAACTAATAATGCAACAACTTTTAAGGCAAAAGAATTGGTGGATATGACTGAATCCATGGGCATTCAAGTGGTGCATTCTACCTCATATTATCTTCAAGGCAATGGCTTGGCAGAATCATCTAACAATAGTCTGGTAAGGGTAATCAAAGAACTGTTAGAAGACAACAAAAAGAGCTAGGATTCCAAGTTGAAGTTTGCACTATGGGCTGACAGAGTTACCATCAAAAAGTCCATAGGGAATTCTCCATTTAAGTTGGTTTATGGCGCTGATGTTGTTTTCCCTATCCAGCTGATTCTCCGTGTGACTAAATTCTTGCAAGAAGAACAAGATGAAGAGAATAACATGGTAAGAAGAATGAATAACCTGGTGGAACTACAATAGATTAGAGAGCAGATGGTTGAGAAGTCTAAAGCTCATAAGAAGAAAATCAAAGAAACCTTTGATAGGAAGGCAAAAGTGGACAATTTCCAAGTTGGTGACTAGGTTCTTAAATGTGACTCATTTAAGGAAAAGAAAGGTAATCATGGCAAGTTTGAATCCTTATGGATAGGTCCATTTGTCATCACTCAAATTCAGCAGAAAAATACCTTTATTTTACATAGTATGGAAGGAGGAGATGTTTCTGGTAGCCCAGTAAATGGGCGGATTTTGAAACTTTATTTCATTTAAGGCTTTAAATTCTTGTTATTGTAAATATGTTTTTCCAGCTTTTATTTTCATTTTCAAAATAGACTCCATGCCCAATGGAACACGAGGAGGAAGATTTGATTTTGTTGTTACAGGAAAGGCATCGGCCTGAGATTCTTGAAACCTCACAGGGAGGATTTCATCCCCAGAAGGAGCCAGTGTTAGCCTTTTTAGGATGTGGCCCAAAGTGCATCCAAAGCACTCCACGAAGTCTTCAAAATTGCATAAGGATAGTTCAAAGAGAAAAAAAGTCGCATGCCAATAGCCCTTGGAAGGGTGGAAAAACACTATCGAGAGGCTAAAACACAGAAAAAACAGTAAAAAACCATGAACCGCAGGCTTAGACAGTGAAATGCACAACAACCGTTAGATCTGGCCGATCAACGGCCTAGATCTAAGTAGTAAATCACAAATCGGCGAGCAAAGAGGATGACTTAAGACTGGGTGCAAGACAACCCCGATCAGCGATCTTTGATGATCGGATCGGCGGGTTGCAATTGGCGGGAACATACGCCATGTTATATAAAGATCGTTGGCTTGGTCAATATGCGATTGCGACATTGTCGCATTGCAATATCGCTTCGGAACATTGCGAAGGAGACGGGCCTTTATACATGCATATGCACAATACGATAATGCGGACCCGACAGAGTGCTGAATAATATTTTATAATATTTGAGGTCCATAGAAAGCCAATTTTCAATGCATTTGTCACGTATTTCATTATTTAACGAAATACAAAGGGAAGCTTGGATTTGCGATATGCGATAAGACCTAGACACAAAAGGGTACGGGAAGTGAAATATATAATATTTGACGACCACGGGAAAGCTATTTTTAATGCGTTTTGTGTGTTTTCGTTGTATAACAAAAATACAAAGGGATCCTTGGGCAGCACCGATGCGATAAAGACCTAGACCCAAAAGAATTCATAAATGAAATAAATAATATTTCAGATCCGTAGAAAGCCATTTTCAATGTTTTTCATAGTTTTTTATGTATTTACAAAATACAAAAGGAACACAGTGTCAGGCCACTTGTGGTTTGCGATAGCGACCCCAAGGGTAGACCCGACGGATGAATAAACCATATTTGAGAATTGTTGAAGTCCAAAAGAAACATAAATGGGTGGGTTTTTATAGTATTGCAACATTTCTCTGTTTTTAACAAAAAGCAGTGATTTTTTGCATTTTAAAAGGGAAAAAAAAATGCCCGAATAGCCATTCCAACATAGAACAGAGACCGAAAAGGGAAACAGAAGGACCCAACACAATGCATCCACAACAAAAAAACATCATGGAACATCTCTGGCACGAGATAGCTTTCTGCCAGCGCAGTCAAAATATCAGAATGCGGTTATTATTCTGTCAGAAGAAGAAACCCCCGAGCCCATGCGTGCCTAGTCATGGCATCAGGTTTTTGAAGAGACAGAGGGATAGATTAAGACCTCTCGAGCCTCAGAAGGCCTGAGAGCATTGTAAAAAGCTATAAATATCTGAAAGCTAAATGTAACAAGGGTTCAACTTTTGGAAATTGTGGAGACTCTACTCCTCTAGCTTCTCATCTTCATTCCAACAATATAAGCTTCTTTTGCTATTACATGTTCAATTCTCATCTTCTCTATTGTTCTATGCTTTCACTTGAATAGGTTATTCATGTTTCTGTTGTGTCTAATGCTAGATAACTATCATCTTTCTCCGCATTGATAAATTAGATTTGCAAGTTCCATTTACTTCCTGTAGCTGGCCATTCATATATGTTTATGTATGCATCTGTTGGTACAGTCAGTATTCTCCATCTACCCATTGAATCTATAAACTATTGAGCATTAGTGGTATAAAGCCTTGTATTGTTGAGGGTGTTCATGCATATCTTGAGTGAGAATAGAGATGAAATGGTTATTTGACTTGATCCAAACCATCATCTATTCCAATAGTTCAGAGAACAATATTTAAGATTATATGTGTTACCAGGCATCTCTGAGCTGCAACCTAGGAGAGTTTCTTGGAGTGATAATAGCTACCAGAGAACACAATGTAGCCCGGATGAGTAAACAAATTGTAGATTTGCAAAATAGGTTATACGCATCCGAGCAAAGGGCCAACATTGCAGAACAAGGGAAGAGAAACATGGAGGAGGAAAACATGACACTCCACTTGTTACATATAGGATCAACTGATTTCCAAGTGGTAGTCACATCAGAAACAGAGATCCTGGGGGAGACTATGGCAGTAGTTTATGAAGAAATGGAAAAACTGCACCACACTATAGCTCCCATAGTGGCTATTCAAACTCACTCAAAAGAAAGGGTTGCCATGCTCAAGGAGGCCATGACCACCTTAGATAAAATACATGAGTGGTCTGAAAAGTACCCCGAAGCCCCGATAGTAGTTCCTAGGAAAGATTGGATTGCTATGCAGAATACCAGGGTCCAGCTTCGTATCAAAGTGCAGTCTAGAGAAAAATTGGCTAAAGATGCAGAGAGGGTGTTGGCTTCCTACAGGAAATTGTTCAGTAGTCTGGAATCAGTGATCCAACTGCATGGGTCCCCTTCTATAAGAGAAATTGGATAGGTTATAAATCAGGAGAAGATCAACAATGAGGTGCAAGCATTTGTGGAGACATATAGACAAGTCACCCGCACAGGAGGTATGCCAGTCTCAAGAGAAAATATCAAGCATTACATCATAGAACTAGTGAGGCTCTACACCAAGTTGGGTACCTTGAACAATCATATATGTGCCAAGCGAAATACCCTTATCCCAGATGCACTGGAGTGCTTACACCAACATCATGAAGGCCAGCCACCAATCGCTCCCATCGCGGTAGAATACAACATATGGCGCACTTACCTGATAGAAAAGCTCGGGCTCAGCATTCAGGAACTCGCCATTTGCAGCTTAGTCAACTAGGATAATAGTCATTTTTCTTTTGTGTACTATGATAGAACGGTTACTCTATGAATGCGAAAGGTCACATAGAATGCCAAGAATCATTTGGTTGGTGAAAGGTCACTAGGAAGTCCAAGAGTCAAGAGTAGACCAAAGGTCTCTCTCATCCTATAAATGTAACCTCATGCCTCATTTGTAAGGGCTTTTTGCTGAGGACCTTTTTGGAGATTTATAGACATATTGCTTAAGAGAATTATGGTTCTTCTAGTCAATACAAGAGTTAATTGTACATTTTCACTATTGAATGCTTCAAATATCTATGTGCTTGTGCCATGAGTATTTCCTCACTTGACGGATCGAATGTTCCCAAAAGCTTTTTGATGTGCGGTCTCTCCACATGCTGTTTCGTACTCCAAATCTGGTTTTGCTACGTATGAATGGTATTTGGTTTACTCACTCTATACGCATGCCAATGAACTATTTCTTTAGGTATTAGTATAATCTCTCTTTTGACTACACAGTTATGTACGCTGATAAATGGTTGATTGTTGTAAACTGATTTTGCAATCGTTAAACAGTATTTATCTAGTTTGCAAAAGTCTTATCTAAATTCCTGCTAACAGTAACTTTATGTGAGACTGTGTGGTTTACCTTTTTCTATCGATCATATATATATGGTACAAGATATTTGTCAATTATTTTCTTGTGTTTATTAAAGCTCATACATTCTACTATGTTTATATCACACCTTTGTCTGAAGCTAGCCCCACAAGACTGAACGGTAGTCGGACCTACATACCGAAAGGGATCACCAACACACTCGGTGCAGGCTTTAGTTGGGAACCTACACCGGAGAGATCCCCTTGATTGTTGGTGATAAATTCTAGCCCATCAACACACTGCTACCTCCCTATCATTCCTTTCACATTCCAAATATCCTTCCCATCCCCTCAAAATTCCCTCTCATTACCACATACTCCCTTCATCTATATACCCCTCCATCACCTCCCTAGGGTTTTGTTTTTCACTCTAAATTACACAATGGCAGAGGTGGACATGTAGGAAGAGAAAGGCCTCCATGAGAAAGAAACATATTTTGAACTTATAGACTTGGACACAATGGAGGATGAATAGAAACTTCAAATGGTCATTAAAGGTTAAGATGCTAAGATCAATGAGCTCCAAACCAATCTTGATAGGGCAAGATATGTTATTGACTTCCTAGAGCAGGAAAACAAGTAGCTGGAAACCAAACACTTCATTGATGAAGTGAAATGCATCAAGACAAAGAGGGAGGTAAGAAAGCCAAGTTTCAGCTTGATGAGGTTTATGGAGATTATGGAGAGCCATATGATGAACAGGGACAAAGAAAAAGGCCAAGAACAAGAGGATTGAAAAAATCCTTAGAGCTTGAAAGACAAAAAGAGGTAGAATTGGAGGAGCTGCTCACTCTAGATGAGCAATTGGTCAAGGACATAGCTGAGAATAGAGAGTCTTGGCTTGAGAAAGTAAACACACACTTGGAGACCCTCTTTGACAAAGCAAACAAAGATGTTGAGATACAAAGGAAGATGGTCAAGTATTATGCAAGGAGAAACCAAGTGGCAAGGAATAAGCTCAAAAGAGCTCATGAGAAAATTGACAAATTGACCAAGCAAGAGGAGAAGAGGAGACTTGAAATACTATCTAAGGCATCCCTACATGCCTCTAACCTTTGATCGGTCATAAAAACACATTTTTGGGCATGTTGAACCATTTTTCAGCTTGAAAGAAGTTGTTGTGTTTTTCAGTCCAGTTTTTGCACAACCATGGAAGGCAAATGCGCAGTGCCTTGGGTGCTGCACTCTTTTTTGAGGCATCTACTCAGAAAAAGGTCAGCATCTTCGGGTTTCTAGTGACGAGTGCATGCACCCTGTACTTTTGCTAAGGATTTGGAGGAGAACTGGTTGGTCAAAAGGTCAAAAAACACTAAAAAATGACCGTTCCGCCCTGGGTGCTGCACACTAAGTAGTGTTGGGAGATTTGGTTTTTGACTGGGCAAATGACATCCAAATTCAGAAATTCAAGTTGTTCTGGAAAGTAGACAGGAAAATATTTCCAACAAGATATTGTGGGCCTAATTTTGACATCGAGAAGGCCTCCCAAAGTGCAGCTAAAGTTGAAGGGCACTCTGGCACTTGGCGCTACGGGTTTGACACTTTGTCCATATTTTCACTGTTTTGTCCCAGTTTTCACTTTCACCTTGGAAAATCATGAATTTGTCTATGTAAATGATGATTTAAATGTACTTATCATGTTTCTAGTACTTACTAGGGTAAATACATTAGGTAAATCAAGTTCATGAGGTGTACTGAATCTATTTGCTTGGATTAGGGATGAGTCACTTTGACCACCCTATTCTCTTGTTATCAGTTCAGCCTTTCTTAGATCTTTCCTTCTTCTCATGGATTAGACGCCTTGAGGTTAGGATGAGTGGTTTGAAGCCTATATTATGTATTTCCCTAGTCATTTTTAGGGGTTTGTTTTAGTGGGATTGCTTAGGCTTTGATAGACATCATTTTGTACCAGTTACAACAAGAGATTAATGAAAATTGCAGCTGTTTCTTTGGGATCCATGTGGTATGATGCTCAGTTTAGTTTTTCTTATGTTTTCATATGTTAAAATGTATTGTTGACTCCATTTCATCATTTCATACTCTTTCTGTGAATGTATACAAGTCTGAAAGGCAGAATCCATAACTTTTATGATTTGTTTTGGGTAGACATTTCATAGTCTATGTTTTCTTCAGTTTAGGAAGAATCCATGTGGTTTACATGCTCTTTCTAGCTCCTCACCTATCTTTCCACCTCATCCATCAAACCCTAAGGTTCTAATAATTGTGCCTACCTTTCTCCATCAAACACCCTGTAGTTTTGACCTAATTTCCTTTCCCTAACTGTTTGGCTCTTTCTGATCTAGTAAAACTCTTCAAACAAATCAAATCAAAACACTGTGCTACTATGCCTAGCCTAATATTAGTTTCTTGATCTAGTCATTTTGGCTGAGATCCCTACAGAGAGAGCTCTCTCCTGGCCTAGTAGGGCTAGCTACTTGGCTAATCGTGGTTTGTGGTTACCGCAGAATTTCCTTATTCAGCCTGAGGTTCAATCGAGGTGCTAACATAGTGGTGACCATACTGGGGAACGAGCGAAAGGTTTTGTATTCCCTGGGAAATATAATCAAAGTTCAGATCTAGATCTGATTGTTGATGGTGGACAATGATGAGACACAGGAAGGCCGAAATCATTCACCTGGTGACTTCAAGTCAGTTTCGAGATCATATCCAAAGACTCCACTGGAGGATGAACCTGACCAATTGAGACATGAAAGGACAATATGGAAAGATCAAGTATTCAAGTTGGAATTTTATCCAAGACATTATGTTCTTTGTTATCAATTATTTTTTCTCTTTCCTGAGAATGTCAAAAAGGTTTTACAAAGTATACTATGTTTGAGAAAATATCCTAGACTTGCATGTGATTCCTTCCCTTGAAAGATTGTGAAAACAAATTCTTCGTATGCCTTTGATCTTGATCAAGACCCTTATTCTGAATCTTATGATGACAATCTTTAACTTGACGAGCCTAAAGAAACCAATATTGATTCTATAGCTTCTATACATACTCCTACACCTTGTAAAATTCCAGTTCGATACAAACCACTCATCTTACCTCCTATACTCCATGCTTTCCTTGAAAATCATTACCTATACCTGCTGAGGTTTGATGGTGAATATGACAATATCACTGCTGAGAGACATATGTAGAATTTTGAGACTTTCCTCAACCTTTTTGAAGTCGATGAAGAGGATGTCAGTATCAGGCTATTCGCTCTTTCTTTGCAAGGAAAAGTCAAGAGTTGGTTCAAAAACCTGCCTAATGTGAGCATCTCAGATTTCTAGCAGTTTGTCAAAGTTTTCCTCGACAAGTGGGTGGTCAAACAAAACCCTTTCTTGATTCTAGAAGAGTATAACCAGTTGAAAAGACTGCCAAGGGAGACAGTACAACAGTTTTCTGCCAGGTTTAACCAAGTCTATTTTTCGATGCCTGCTAATATAAGGCCTCCTCCTAGATCTGCTCTCTTGCACTGCCTCGATGCCCTTGATTTGGAAATGGAGTTTCAGCTGAGGGAAAGGAACCTTGCAACACTTGAAGAGATGCAGAATAGTGCAGTAGATGTAGAGGCTAATCTGTTGATCAGAAGGGCAAAGTTGAAGGAAGAAGAGAGAGAGAACATTGTAGAGCACCTAACATCTTCAGAGGTAAAGCTCGACATTTTGGTAAGTAAAATGGAAGAAATGATGCAAAGAATCACCTCGAGAGATGAATTTTCTATTCAAGATCACCATGACCCACCTGTCCCAGAAAAAGAAAAGATTGCTAGCCCTAAAAATTTTCTTGCTAATCCTAGCTACCATAGATTTGAAAATGGATTTGTAGATCAATCTGAGGAGAAACAATCTAATAATATAATGTGTATGATTGGTGACATTACTTATATTGATGATTTGCAAAAGTTTGATCAGTATGACAATTATTATGTTCTCCAAACAAAAGCTAATCTTGTAGAGCAATCAACAGCTGGTTTGTGGGAGGAGGAAGTTCAGTTTCAGCAGCTCGAATACAGTAATCAGCCAAAGCATATCAGCTATGACAGTGATGAGGAAAGTGTAGAAAATTTGGAAGTAAGTGAAGGATCTTTGCCTCTTTGTTTTACTTCATTTCAGTTCATCAGAGGTAACTTTGATGTGATCAGAAATCAACACTCATTGAGTTTTGATCTTGACAATCAAGAGGATAATCAAATTTTTTATCAGAGCTCCTTACCCTTGTGTTTCTCCTCATTTGCAAAAATAAGAGAAAATTATAAGAAAGAAGATAAGCAAGTGGTCAACACTATAAAGGATAAACCTTCACACGAATTGGTCGAGGAAATCATTTGCGACATAGAAGCCTCCCTAGCTCTAGATTTGCAACCACCTAGTTCCATTGAATTTGAAATTACAGGTGAAGCCTTGGAAGCTAAAACGTATGATAAAATGATGCAAGATGACTTTGTACCACTATGTTTTGAAACATTCAAATTTTTAAATAAAAAATTTAATAATATCTCTAAAGCAAAGGATGAGCAACCTATAGAATGTCATGCAGTCTCATTAAAACTAATGGAAAATAGGTTGCAAGAATATTCACAAGTTTTTCATGACCCAATAGCTGATGTGTTGGATGATATTTGTAGTAAAATTCCTTCTCCATTAGCTAACTATGAGCCTGAAAAGAATGTTGATATAAACTTGATCTGATAGCCAACTTCATTGTCTTGTTCAGCAGGAGTTTCATTACAAAGCTCATACCAAGATTTGCAGTCATATCAGGAGAGTAATGAAGAAGATTTTTGTTTTGTTGTTGATCATCAAGAAAAATTAGTCATTCATGAGTTTCAGGATCCTTTTGTCAATTTTCTGTAGTCATCAAAGAAAGAAAACATAGATGTTAGGAAAATTTTAAAATGAAAGTACGAAGACTACCTAGAGCAGAGCAGTAACGTATTAGATGGGTTGGAAATCAATATGTATTCCTATGAAGATACTTTCGCAGCATTCTTGAGGTCAGAAGGTGGGTTCATGCTTTGCAATTTAATCAAGATTCAATTTGTTGACAAACCTTTCAGTAGTTCTCTCTTCTTGCTCATAAACAAGCACTTGTGGAGGATTCAAACAGCAGCCAGAATGCTGACTTGGTTGCATTGGTTGTTTCATTTCACTTGATCAGGTGATGAATGGAAAAATTAGAGTAGGTTTTATTGAATAAGATCCATTTTGAGCATATTTTTCAGTTTGTCAGTTATGTTTTAGTATTGAGTCAGTTTTCAGTTGAGTAAAAGTCAGTTTGTGTCTATGAGTCATAAGTATTCAGTCATGCATTTCAGATTGAGTTTTTTTTTTTTTGACTCCATGCCCAATGGATAATGCTACTTGGTATACAGTGTTCTTGGCACCTCCAAGGAGCTACCATCCCCAGTGGATCCAATGTTAGAGTCAATATTTGCATACTGTCATCAATGATCAAAATTTCTCTTTTCACATTCATTTTAGGTGTCCCACATAAATTTTTTATCATTTCATTAGGTCATGAAAAAAAATTAGTCACTGATGGTAGTCTTAGTCCAAAAAAAGTTAACTCTTCCCTAAATGCGATTACTTGCTGGCATAGTTTCATATCTTATTGATTGTACATCATCCATAAAGTTATTTTATCATGCCATTTGTCTCAGTCATGAGGTCATTATGTCATCTTGAAATTCAGTCCTTCAAGGTCTCATTAGGTCTTTTAGGGTTTTTCAAGGATTCATTAGGTCATTAGGGTTGCCAAGGTTCCATTCCATTGCATAAGACCAACAAGTAAAGGGTGATCAAATAACATCCCTTTTCCATGTGAAGATGATTTGTAAAGAGAAATGTTTATTTCATTATGTAATTTTATCTCTTTCAAATGTAATAATTTCACCATCCCAAGCTGTTAACTTAGTGTTCCAAAGGTGCCAGACCATCAAAATATCAATTTGTCAAAGGAAATAGTCAAGTGAAAGAGTAAAGTTTCAAAGGGTTAAGTGCATGCCAAAGGGAGTTGTCTTTTCCCAAGGGTGTCAAAATCATCATTTTCCACAAGCACTAAACCCTAATTTCCTCACTGATTGAGCTAGGGTTTGCTATGGAATCAGAGATATCTCAGCGGAGGAGGCATAAGGGATATCAGAAGGTATGAGGACATTTCATATCATCAACATCATCTCTCCATCATTTTTTGAGAATTCATTTGAAGGGACAAGTCATTCACCACACATAAGGGCCAGTTTTTCTTCAAACTATGTTTCCGACCAAGAAAAGATGAATTTGACAAACGTGAGAGAGGTTTTTGTCCATAATAGAACAAGGAAGTAAAACCTCATTCATTATTTACACAGGTGTCATTGTTTTGGAGAAATGTCAAAAATACAGGTACCACAGGAGAGTTGCTGCACTTCTAGAGTGACCTTGGGAAAATCAAGTTTACTCCTAGCTGGAGTGTCCAAATGACTTGCTTGATAAGTCAAATGACAATTAGACTGGAATAGATTTCCAATGAACTATCATTATCTCAATTGGTAGTTGAGGAAGACCTCCAAAAGTTTCCTGCAAGAGAACACTTCATTTTTTCACCCTCATTCTACACTTTTTGACCAGTCATGGGATAATTGACTTTTCAGGGGTTGTAATTGATCATTTTTAGTGCTTGATAGGTCCATTGTGTAGCCAAGAGAGAGAAATTTCCAAAGAGATATCATGGGCTCAATTTAGACACCGGGAAATCCTCCAATACTGGCCTACAAAAAGGTGATGCACGACTGTGAAGAGTGCTGCGCGTTTGCACAGTGAGGTCCAAGGCCACTCAAAGCTTAGCAAAACACCTCCAAAGTTCAGAATTTTGTCACCTAAAGGCTTTCATCACATGAAACAAGTAGGTTTCTCTCTATTTTATTTGCTCATACATTGTTTACTTGATGTATCATTGTGTTTAATTTTTTCTAAATTAAAATAAAAACCCTAACCCTGAGGCACCTATTTCCCTAGGCTCCCTATACCCTACCCCAATTCACATCTCCTATCCCTAAAAATCCCTATCACTACTACCTCCCTGTCATTCCTTTCACATTCCAAATATCCTTCCCATCCCCTCAAAATTCCCTCTCATTACCACATACTCCCTTCATCTATATACCCCTCCATCACCTCCCTAGGGTTTTGTTTTTCACTCTAAATTACACAATGGCAGAGGTGGACATGTAGGAAGAGAACGACCTCCATGAGAAAGAAACGTATTTTGAACTTATAGACTTGGACACAAAGGAGGATGAACATAAAATTGAAATGGTCATTAAAGGTTAAGATGCTAAGATCAATGAGATCCAAACCGATCTTAATAGGGCAAGATATGTTATTGACTTCCTAGAGCAGGAAAACAAGTAGCTGGAAACCAAACACTTCATTGATGAAGTGAAATGCATCAAGACAAAGAGGGAGGTAAGAAAGCCAAGTTTCAGTTTGATGAGGTTTATGGAGATTATGGAGAGCCATATGATGAACAGGGACAAAGAAAAAGGCCAAGAACAAGAGGATTGAAAAAATCCTTAGAGCTTGAAAGTCAAAAAGAGGTAGAATTGGAGGAGTAGCTCACTCTAGATGAGCAATTAATCAAGGACATAACCGAGAACAGAGAGACTTGGCTTGAGAAGGTGAACACACACTTGGAGACCCTCTTAGACAAAGAAAACAGAGATTTTGAGATACAAAGGAAGATGGTCAAGTATTATGCAAGGAGAAACCAAGTGGCAAGGAGTAAGCTAAAAAGAGCTCATGAGAAAATTGACAAATTGACCAAGCAAGAGGAGAAGAGGAGACTTGACATACTTGTTGAGGCATCCCTACATGACTCTAACCTTTGATCATTCATAAAAACACATTTTTGGGCATGTTGAACCATTTTTGAGCTCTAAGGAAGTTGTTGTGTTTTTTAGTCCAATTTTTGCACAGTCATGGAAGGCAAATGTGCAACGCCTTGGGCGTTGCGCTCTTTTTTGAGGCATATAATAAAAAAAAGGTCAGCATTTTTGGGTTGCTAGTGATGAGTACATACACCCTGTACGTTTTCTAAGGATTTGGAGGAGAACTGGTTGGTCAAAAGGTCAAAAATCACCCAAAAAAATGACCTTTCTTCCCTCTTTTTGCCCTGGGTGCTGTGCGCTGAGCAGTGTTGGGAGATTTGGTTTTTGACTAGCCAAACGACATTCAAATGAAGATATTCAAGTTGTTCTGGAAAGTATCTAGGTAGAGCTTTCCAACAAGCTATTGTGGGTCTAATTTGGACATCGGGAAGGCCTCCAAAAGTGCAGCTAAATTTGAAGGGCACCCTTGCACTTGGCGCTGCACGCTAAACACTTTGTCCAGATTTTCACTGTTTCGTCCCAGTTTTCAATTTCACCTTAGAAAATAATGAATTTATCTATGTAAATGATAAGTTAAATGTAATTATCATGTTTCTAGTACTTACTAGGGTAAATACATTAGGTAAATCAAGTTCATGAGGTGTAATGAATCAGTTTTCTTGGATTAGGGATGAGTCACTTTGACCACCCTATTCTCTTGTTATCAGTTCAACCTTTCTTGGATCTTTCATTCTTCTCATGGATTCATCCCCTTGAGTTTAGGATGGGTGTTTTGAATCCTACATTATGTATTTCCCTAGTCATTTTTAGGGGTTGGATTTAGTGGGATTTCTTAGGCTTTGATAAACATCATTTTGTACCATTTACTGCAGGAGATTAATGAAAAATTGCAGCTACTCCTTTGGGATCCATGTGGTATGACGCTCAGTTTAGTTTTTCTTATGCTTTCATGTGTTAAAATGTATTTTTGACTCCATTTCATCATTTCATACTCTTTATGTGAATGTATACAAGTCTGAAAGGCAGAATCCATAACTTTTATGCTCTGTTTTGGGTAGACATTTCACAGTCTGTGTTTTCTTCAATTTAAGAAGAATCTATGTGGTTAACATGCTCTTTGTAGCTTCTCACCTGTATTTCCACCGCATCCATCAAACCCTAAGGTTCTAATCATTGTGCCTACCTTGCCCCATCGAACACCCTGCAATTTTGACCTAATTTCCTTGCCCTAACTGTTTGGCTCTTTCTGATCCAGTAAAACCCTTCAAAAAAATCAAATCAAAACCTTGTGCTACTATACCTAGCCTAATATCAGTTTCTTGATCCAGTCATTTTGGCTGAGATCCCTACGGAGAGAACCCTCTCCTAGCCTAGTAGGGCTAGCTACATGGCTAAGCGTGGTTAGTGGTTACCTTGGAATTGCCTTATTCAGCATGAGGTTCAATCCAGGTGCTAACACCTTCATCATGTGCTGTTGTGATATTGTTTATGGTGATGTTTATTTATGTTATATGTTGTTGTTCAATATTTTGTTTATGTTAATTTGCACGTAAAAATGATATAAAAACACTCAAAAACTCATGTTTTAAACTTGCAAATAATCTCTTGAATCCTTAAGCACATTTAATATAATCTGAAAGGAATTTAGTACAAAAAACTAATTATCGCAATCAAATCATGATGGCTCTTGGGATTTTTGTTGTTGATGTGGAAGGTCTGTGTGATGTGTTTCCATCGAGTACACTTTCTTACCTCACACATAGGGAGTCGAATCATGTCATAGTAACTTCTCGTCGCATATTCACCCCGGTTGGTCAGTTTCTTGGGTAGATGTGGGATGAGGGTGTTACAGAGTGGTATTAGATTCGATTGTGCTCTCTTTGGGTCATACTAATACCACAGAGTAGCATCAAAGCACGGTTCAACACTGGGACTGGATGGGCAGAATGTGTTTATCATGCATGCATGTAGGTTTTATATGTGCTTGTTATGTATGCATGGTAGTCATCATTGTTACAGTTCTATTGCCATGTTGAAGTTGATGGTGTTGTTTTTTGATGTGGTCGTCATGATTGCATGTTAGTTGTCTATGAATTTGTTATGCATGTCAGTGTCCATATATTATTATGCGTGCATTGTCATGGTTATAGTTATGCATGTATAGTAGGTCAAACATGCATTGTGAGGTCATTGTATACATTTTAGGTAATCATGATTTTGTTAGTTTTTATGATGCTAAGGAGTTGGTTGAGATAAAGCAGGAGATGTAGACCATCAAAGTGAAGTTGCAACAATGGACTTAGGGGGAAGAGAAAATCATCATATATGTTTGTATGGTGGGCATGCAGGTATGTGTTTAATGGTTGTTATAAGAATTAGGGTTATTGCATTAAGATCTTGATGTTATATATATCATGCTAACCTGGATTGGTTTATGTAGATGATTATGGTTATGGTATCTAGGTATGAGTCGACTTATTTATGACAGTGTGTTGTACTAATATAGACTGATTGTGCATATGTGATTTCTATGCATGAATGAAAATTGTTTATGACATTATGATGTGAACATGTTAGCTAGGTATCATTATGGATATCATGACCTTATTTATGTTTGAGTTGATATGTTGTGAAGTTATATTGTGCTAATCTAGATTGATTGTGTAGACAAGATAGCCTCCCTTGAGATAAATTAAGGTATGACTTTTCTTATGTCATCTATTTGGTGTTTGAATGTTTGACTATGTCATTTATTTGGTCTTTGAGTGCTTGGTGTCTATTATGTCATCTATCTATTGTCTGAATGTTTGATTACTTGAATTATATGAGTATGTGTCTATAAGATTTCTTGCTGAAATGATATTTTTTTTTTAAGATGGTTGTAATAATACATATGTGTTGAGACAATTGATATGTACTTAAGTGTAAGTAGGTGATGGTTGTAGCATTATGTATTATGATTGATGAATGTGAGTTGATTGTTGATTATGACATTGTTTTTAGACTTGGTAAAGGCTGATTTTAGATTAATATATATGTTGTCTTGATCTATAGAACATGTGCTTGACATGTGTGAGCAGTTGCAAGGAAACATGCTTGGTGTTAGCATGAAAAGGTAATAGTTGAATTGTTTATATAACTAACAACTAGGTGATATGATAATGAATAATAAAGACTTGATTGCAACAAATAAAAATATAAAATAAAGGAGTTGGGTGAGAATTCGATTTAATATGTTTGGAAACCCTAATTCCAAACGAATGAGTGCTTTGCATATAGGAAGTCTTCTTAACTTTGATATTGTCTGACATTATGCGGATATGCGCATAGTCATGAACATGTATTTGACAGGTATATTACTTATTAGCTAGTTTCTAGTTATAGCTAGATCTATCAAGGATTGGAGTCCCTTGAGAGATGGAGTGGATGTGTTCATTTGCAAGCAATGTGCTTGGCACAACAAGATAATGTAACTGGTGTATTGTTATGTTTATTTATGCACTGACAGTTATGTGTGTATGGTAGTATGTTGTAGGGGATTACATGGCAAAGAGATTACCATGAAATCTTGAAGAAGGCTTAGGTTGAGCTATCCTTTGGAATCATTGGGAACCATGGGGTTGAGTCATGATGTTTGTCACTAGTATTGTTCTTTTGGTCTTTTGTGATTTGTTGAGCTTGATTTGCGGTTTTGTTTATGTCTGGTGCAAGGCATTGCCAATTTTTTTGTGGTGTCATATTGCTATTGGTTTTCATGGTTTTCTCTTGTCTTATTCTTTTTCTTGGGAATTGGTTTGGAAAACAGGAAATTTAATGGAGCTCAGGAAGAGTTGAATGAAATATAGCATGAAATGTAAGACTCAAATGAAGTGGGTGCATGTATAAGGGAAATTGAAGGCAAGAGTATGGTAGTCAGTTGAATTGGTTGGGTCCATTCGGATAAATGAAAAATTACAGAATAATTATGAGAAAGGTAATAGGAAAGGTAAAGTAAATGGACTTGAGGTGTCAGATACCTTGGCTATCTTTGGAACTGTTTTTCTCAATGTTGTGCATGAATAAAGGAATTTCTCTTAACCTTGACCTTATGCTATCTGGTAATTATGTTATGATCATGATTATGCTGATGTTTATATCAGTATACATGTATGTATGTATGTATGTATGTCATGTGTAACAGGGTCGTCATGGATCATGGTTGTTTACTGCTAATGTTTAAATGTATTTATTTCATGGATGACAAGATCGTCATGGATTATGGTTGTTTAGTGCTAATATTAATATGTATGTATGTCATTTTCTAACAAGATCATGATTGTTTTATGCTAATGTTTATGTATATGTATGTATGTATGTATCCATGCATCTATGTCACTGCCCGATAGGGTTGTCAGGGATCATTCTTGTGGAGGAATGATTGCTTATGCAAGTGAATGGCATGACAAGGCTCGCAGTCTTATGGGGAATCAAGTGGGGAGAGTAGTCATGAAAAAATATGAGGTTAGTATAATGTGGATATGAATTGATATAGTATGCTTGTATTATGCCTATGTTTATGTTATGACAGATAACTCTAAGGGATACATTAGCTGAATGAAAGTAGTGAGATATGAGGCATGCTAGGATAAGCATAGATGGTAGAGAGACACTAGAAGCAAGGTTGCCTGGTAGAGACAGTGTGGTTTTGGATGTGTGGTACTACTATTTTTTATATGTTGTGCATGTTGTATACTCAGTGATTGTACCTATGGTGATGTGTACATGTAATATATGTAGTACTGTGTACATATGATGTTGTGTGCCTGTTGTACGTATGGTGTTGTGTGTACATTGCATATCCAGTGCTAGATATAGATGATGTTATGTACATGTTGTATATGCAGTGCTAGGTACATATGCTGTTGTTTGCATGTTGTACAATTGGTACTATGCATATATGGTGTTGTGTGCATGTGGTGTTGTGTACATGTCATGCATATGGTGTTGTATACATGTTGTATCAAGTACATGTGCATGTGGTGTTGTGTATGTCTGGCACTTTTTACATGTTATATATATGGTATGATGTACATGTGGCGTTGTGTAGGTGTTGTCATGTACATGTGATGCTATGCACATGTTGTACAGGTGGTGTTGTGTATAGGTGGTATTGTACATATGGTACTAGTATACATGTGGTATTGTGCGCATGTCATTCATGTTGTGTTGTAGGCATGTTGTTTTATGTATGTGAATTGTGTACTTGTGGTATCGTGACATGTCTACTCATTGTGTTGTACTATATGTAGTACATGTATTGTATTGTGTTGTATGCCAGGTGTAGGTACATGTATTTTGTGGTGTCACATGTTGTGTGTGGATGTATGTGTTTTGATGTACATTGTGTATGTGTACATGATTAAAGAAAAGAAAAAGGAACTGGGTGTTTTTTGGCTGTAGCAACCCATCTGGTGTGTGTACACAAAGAACAAAGGAAAAGTAAGGATCAATGAAGGATAAGTATTGATATTTTATTTTAGCTTTATTATGCATGTGATATATGATTCTAACTTGTAATGGTTACATGTGATTTAGGATTATGGTTTATGACGATTTCATGTGATTCATGATTTTAATTTATGATGGTTAAGTTTGAGCTAACCAGACGTGTTATGTTTACTCATAATGATTTGATCAAACAGTTAGTTTGACTTGTTGTGACAGGAAGTAAACAAGATTGCAAGTGTACCTTGTTGATGGGCCACCAATGAGGTATGATGTGAATTTATTTCAATTTATTTTAAATCTAATGGAATTTATGTGCTTAGTATAGGAAGCACAAAAATTCCCGGTTGGATGGTTGAAACTGACTACAAGAATTACTAGTGGTAGTGAAAGGAATTGGAACATGTAGCAGTATGTTGATAAAGCACTTCAGGAGAAGGGCCATTGTGGGACACTGGTACCCAATAATGTCCATTGATTTCCATGACAATGATATGAATGGTATGATATTTTTGAGGCATGTATATGCCTTGGTTAATTGACCTTCCGATGCAAGAAATATTTTCCAAGGGATGGATCACTCAGGATAGGGGATGTCAGGGAACTTGGAAGGTGAGTGACTAGAAGGAAAGGGTGACTAGATTTCTTGAGGGCCTGTGTAGTAGAGAAGGGAATGTCAAGGATGGATTTTTTTGGTCCTTAGCATTGTGATATGGAATCAAATGCACATTTGGAGTGCACCCTAGAACAATGGGCTGGTAACTATTCACTGAGGCGACAAGTGGCATAAGATTGTAGTGTTGGAC
The DNA here is from genome assembly GCA_031772625.1 of Pinus tabuliformis. NCBI lineage: Eukaryota > Viridiplantae > Streptophyta > Pinopsida > Pinales > Pinaceae > Pinus > Pinus tabuliformis. The sequence goes on from CM062804.1 coordinate 1,448,793,732, forward strand.
ATTGGATGCAACTTTGAATTTGACAGTGGATTTTGGACTTCCTGGGAAGAAGGTGAATCATGGTACTACTTTGAGGGTGGAGGTGTGAGCCTATGAATTCCCTTGTTGTGGATGCAAGCATCGTATTCTTTTAGTTGTTGGCTGAGGAAATGTGCATATGTGTATATGTGTCCATTATTGTAAATATTGTATTAAGTTGGATTTATAAAGCTCCATAGATAGTATGGTTATTTGGTGGGTGAAGCAAATGTGTATGTGTGTATATGTGGTTATTATTGTAAATACCATAAAGATTTGTGTTATAAAGCTCCAGTAAACTGTATGTTTGTCATGTTTTAGCAGATGTTCATTGTAAATACTGCAACAAACTGTTTTATAAGGCTCCCTGGGCAGTATGTTTTGTTTTCAATGGTCTTGCTGGTTATAGGTGTCATTGAACACCAAGGACAGTGTTCCCCTGGGGGGGTTTGTAACAACCATCATTAAAAATCCATGTAAAAATATATAGACCATAGTAATGGGACATGTATTCCAAGTTGAATGTGGGAAAGACATCCTAGTGTGAGTGTTCATTCAATTTATTATGGCTAAAGGAAATGGCTAAGGCTTTGGAGAGGAAAAATCGCATTTTTGGCACATTTATTTATGAAAATAATGGAAATTAGGAGAGAAGGAAGGTGAAAGGTCATAGGCTGCATCTAAGGAGGAAAACGAAGGAAAATAATGGAAAATGAAGAAAATAGAGGCATCATTGATAAAAATGCTTTTGAGGATCAGTTCATAGACTTTTGTCAATTCAATTTTGGAGCTCTCTTCTGTTCTCTCTCTCTCTCTCTCATACTCTTGGGCATAGAGTTTTCTTGGAGCACTTTGGCATTAGGTCAGTAAAGGAAAAGAAGGAAAAGGGAAGCAAATATCAAGCAAGGGAGACTAGGATCAAGCAGCTACGGAAGGATTCTTTACAAATATCAATTTGCATGTGTGTTTTCCTTGCTAGATTTGGCATGCATGGTATTGCATGTGGTTCTTTGCTATCATGGCATGTGTTTTTCTAGGTGTGGCAATGTTTTCAACCTAGCCTTTCCATTTTTGGATGGCTATGGTGTGATGGGGTTCTCATGTTTTGGTTGAGCTAGATTGCTGGATGGATTTGAAGCTGAGTGAGGTGGATCTCCGAAAGAAACAACACATGGCCTAGTTATCCCTGAACATGATAGTGGATTACGGCAAATCCACTAGCCTAGTGATCCCTATGGGTTGTAGTAAAGCCATTCATTGTTTGCCTCGGTGGGCCTAGGAATCCTCGACCGGTTAATAGCAAGATATATGGTAAATCCTAGAGGTGGTTGCCCTTGATTAGGCCTAGGAATCCTTACCGATGAATGATGGGATATACAGTAAAGCCTAGAGGGTGGAGTCTTGGTTTAGGACCTAGTGATCCTTGGATCAGACTGTGGATTGTGGTAAAGCCTGAGAGACCAGGAAACAAGAAAATTCCTCACAATGTAGGTAGAGAAATCTAGTGGCATCCATACTTTTTTTTGCCTAGTGATATGGTGGAGATCATGGTAAATCCTATTATTAGTTTATTGTGTTGGCTTAGTGATCCAGTGTGGTTTGCAGTAAACCCTGGTTTCTATTGATGAGGGTGAGGTGGTTTAGCTTGGGGATGTCCCAGTTGGTTCTTTTGGTTTGAGCCCCACCTTCATGCTTGGAATATGGCACCGGGGTGATTGGCTGAAGATATATTTGGCTCAACCAATCTATGTTTAGGTGGAACATGGTAGTCCCATACCGGGTTGGCTTTTTCATTCATTAATAAGAGGTTCTTTCCTTGGTATCTTATGTGTAAATGGATTGGTTTATATGTGGATTCCATGGCTGATGTATCCTTGATATTTCTAATATTATTATGCTAGTTATGGACATGTATTATGGCAATGGCTATATATCGCTCTAATCACACTTTTACTTGTAAATGAATGAACAATGTATCTGTGAACTAACAAATGAAATTGCAGCTAATGTGTTGAGGCATCAATGCTTCTAAGTGATTCTCCAATAAGTATAAGACCCCGATGCTCAGATATGTTGTTTAAACCTTTAGATTACATACTTGTGACATGTTTGATGAAATACCTATCATGGATAATAGGGGTCCAGTCAAGTCCTTCTTTAAGTATTTGCATTTGTATCATTACTCTGTTGTTATCTTTCAGTTCTGAAAGTTTCATTGAGTTTTGGGTAGTGACCTGGGCTCTGGGCCTACAAAAGTGGCACAAATCCCAGAGTCACAGGCACAGGCCTGAGGAGAAAAGTCTTGAGATGCATGCATACCCATGTTGTGGGCGCATCTAGAACTTCCTGGATGGATGCATGTCCATATCAAGGGAGCATCTCGGGGTTTAATGGGATAAAAATTTAGTTGATCTCAGCAGCTGGTTACTTGAGTGGTTTTGATGGCTCCTGGGAGTTTTTTGTTGATGTCAAAGGTCTTTGTGAAGTGTTTCCATCAATTCCTCTTCTTTAACTGACACATATGGAGTCAAATAATATCACAATAACTTATGTCGCATATTTACCCCGATTGGCTAGTTACTTGGGTAGATGTGGGATGAGGGTGTTACATACTCCATGCTCTTGAAGTTCTTCATCTGACGAATTAACTTCTCAATTGACATAGGGTGGTGAGATTATCCATATGAAAATAGTAAAACCATTGAGTACTCTTTCCATCCTTCATCATCTCTTCTCTTTCACAAAGATAGCTCTTCAAATTAGGTTGTTCATGCAATTTCTCCCATCCATACACTTTCATATTTGTGATTAGAAGAATCATTCAACTTGAGTAATCTGGCTACTGATGTTGAAATATCCGGTCAAATAAATAACAAATATCGTTTCCATCCAATGAACAAGGTCTTATTGAAACCAGGGTTAGTAGTTAACCTCACACCATACACAATCTAGTTCAATCTTCAAAATGCGATTTTTACAATCTTTAAAGGTTTCAGTACTTGTCAGTAACTTGAGACACCTCAACTTCCATTGATGGTTGTGTCAAGAACTCGTGACTCTAGTAAGTGTCTTGAACTAAGTCATATATGGTTTCTCTCATACAATCCTTCTCTTTGCATGGTTTCACTTGATGTAAATTTCTTTTTGAAAGATATTTGGTATTTCAGATGTAATTTTTCAAATTTTCAAGATTTCACTTCTTGATTGGATTCTAGAATATTCTTTAGTTGATTCATCTTCATGCAAATCTCTTGCATCAAAAATCAGATTTGGAATGTGTATATCTCTTAGAACCATGGAACTATGAAGTTTATCACCTCAAAGAACATGTTTGGTCAAAGGAATCATATCTATCAAAATTATTTCATGATAAGTGGCTCATGGTTTTCCTTGTAAATATCATATCGTAAATCTTGGTCTTCATAGCACCTAAAATCCCCTTGAGTGTGAATTAATGCATGAGTTATTGTGTGAATCAAATTCTTCTTCATTCACTATATTTTGACTGGTCTCATGTGTTTTCTATACTGGCATCCCTTTTCACTTCTTTCGATGATTATGATGCCAATGCAGTGTGTCATTTGTCATGTGAAGAATATGATTCTATTATTCGAAGAATTTGTGAATATTTTAAAGATAACTTATCTTTGTTATTTTCTAAACCAGAATCTCATGCAAAAAATGCTCCATCTCATTATGATATCAATTATCATTCATTTCACCACTTTCCCACAAGTGTACCCAATGACAATTTTTTTTACATCCTTTCATCTTTATGGTTCAACATCCCACCATTCGGATACTTGCTGAACAGTTGAGGCACTCCATTCATTGTTGATGGTTATGTCAGGTCCTCATTGTCCTAGCTTGTCTGCTAAATATGATCAGATCTATTTTCCCTCACGAGATTCCCATCCTAGTTCCACACATTTAATTAAAGATTCATTATTTCAAAGTTTTTAGGGTTTTCAAGAGGATTGTTTCAAATTTCATGATCCAATCGTTGAATGGTTGGAGAAATCTTACTTGGAAAGCTCCATCACAAATAACAGGTTTAATTATTTTCTCATTCTTTTTAAGTAGGATGACATGGAAGAAGGTGAATTCACAAGAATTCTTCGAGGTTTCTCTGATTATAGTTTCTATCCAAAATGTAAGAATGTGAACTAGATAAAAGTAGTGGTTGTGACACATCATTTTGCCCACGAGAAAGATCAGCCTTTTGTTGTGCAAGTTATTCAAGCTCTCATCTTTTCTCTTGCATGTTATTTTATATCAATTTTAATCAATTATGTCTTTGTCATTGCTAGTTGAGAAAAAATTCAGTGGCTTCGTTGGAAATTTCATTATATGTGACCCCAACCTTCTAGCTATTAGGCTAGGAGCAGGATTAGATGCATTCTAGTTTCCCCTGTCTTGCACTCATTCTGCACTTCTTCTCTTTATACTTTCTTGTCTTTTCTTACTTCTGTCTTCCATCATGTTTGCTTTAGCCTCCTTGTTTGTGCTTTGGTTTCTCTTTCTTGTTGTGTCATTTCTTTTCCTTTTTATTATATTAATAATACTTTGCATGAAGAATGTACTTTTTGGGCTCGAAAGGCAATGTGGCAAAATGGAGAAGGACTTTGTGATACTGCAACATTTGGCTAACTCTCCATCCTTTTTCCTTCTCATTGTTACACCTTTTGGTCAATGATGTTTTGACAGAAAATATGATCCTTGTGTTAGGAAAGCCTTATGTTGAACCACGATCTCCATGTCCATTCTAGAAACCTCATTCCTACACTTGGGTCTTTATTTTTCAATGTTTTTAGGCTGATCCAATCAAGTATAAAAGGATAAGGAGAAAATATAAATGAGAAAAACAATATCAGAGGTATTATATATGATTCTCTGAAGGGACAACCTCTCCTACTCTCAATAAGTCAAGATCACTCTTTCGTCCATGAAATAAATAAGTGTCAATGCATAGTCCTATATAAATAAATAAATAAATGCAAAAGAAGAGAAAGGATTCTTGCATAGAGATCTTGAGCAAGAAACTCTTCTGGGGTACTATCCAGGCTCGCTGGAAGTGGAGCAATGTTTGTGTTTCTGTAGTGATTCTATCGGGGTACTGTCCAAGCCTGCTAGCAGTAGGGAAACACCAGAGATGAAAAATTATACTCTGAAAATATAAATCTCACAAACTTTAGTACCCTATCTTGATTTGAAACATTGTGTGATCATTGATCTTATGATTGTGTTTAATCAAGTAAAGTAATGAAGGGGACTATGTTTATGAATGAGGTAAGTGGGGAAGACATGATAATATAAATGATGAATCAATACTCCCTGAATAAATATATCCTACACAAAAGAATTGACCAAGGTAGAGAAGTTGGAGTTCTACTAGTGTGTCGCCAAATGTTTTCGCTGCGACAAACACCCTCCAAAATTTCACCTGTACTTGAATTATGGAGCCTTCCATGGATCTTGCGATTGACCTTTCCATAGTCACTTCTAGCTCTGTTAAGTATTTGAGGTCCCTTTTGGATTGTAAGTGACGAAGTCACCTGCTCGCACATGCTCAGTCTGCAATGCATTCATGAGCGCACTCCTACACATATGCTTGAAAAAGACTAGCACAATCTATCAAGACAGTGATTGTGCTATGATCAATCCATGTCAACAATTAGTGCACACTGGCATTGACAGTTACTCACTTATAGCTGCATTTGTACTTCTATTTTTGGTGAGTTTTTCAAATTGTTGCTTATGTGCACCCTTGCCATCAGAAGTGTCATTTTCATGCTTTTTAATATCATTTTTTCTTTCTCTCGCTTCAATTACTTTCATTTTCATGTTATCTTTTATTTGGCATGTGTTTCTTTCACTATCGTTCGGATATCGAAAGTGTCGTTTTCACTTCTCTTGTCACGTTGCAAGTGTTGTCTTTTGGTGTGGAAATTGTCGCTTATCGCATAAAGTTTTTTGATTGTTTTGAGGGGAAATATTTGTGATAATGAGTTTTTCTTATCATGTAGACATGTTTCACACTCATTTCCAAAGTTTCAAGCATTGTCGCACAAGTGTCGTTGCTTTCATAGCAAAGTGTACCTTTTCTGTTGCACTTGGTAGGTGTTAGTATTTTTATATGTTCTTTTAATTCCCTATATTTAAAAATGTCAATCCGGATTTCATAATCTTAGATTAGAAAAGCATTACAGTTCAGATCCAAGTTCACTGCTTTATATTCTTAGAAGATTTTCTAGAAACAAATTCAATAATCACCATAATCTATTCTCAGAATTTAACTTAAGTAACTTGTTTCACTCAATACTTTCACACAAAACTAACCTCGGGGTCAAAATATAAATCAAAAATCAATCCTAGCAATGCTATTAAACTCAGAATTCATTCACTTGGTTCTCTGATTCCATAAATCCATTCAAAGCTAATTGAAGAATGAGATAGATGATCTACAGTCCCTACACAATCCTATGAAAACTTCCAAATATCAAACATTGGTTGCAAATACCTTCTATTGAGAATTCTGACTCACAGACAGTAACATATTTCGTTTCAAATAAAAGATTTCATTCTTAAGACTATATAAAACTCGACCTAAATAAATCCAATTCAAATTAAAGCATGTTCATTCAAACTCAATGCTTTGGTAAAATAAATGCCTACAAATTCAAGTAATTCCTAATAATGGTGTAGATCTGAATAATGTAAAAGACATGTAAAAACATATCTAATTATGACTCTTACCTCCATTTATGAGTTGAAACAATTTAATCAATATAGAATGGTTTGATGTTGGAAAAAAGAGAAAAATGGGGTAGGATATAATGAAAAATAGTAGGATAAGGTTTCGAAAAGGGTGAAAAAAGTAGAGCCCAACATCTCCCCATGCCAGAGGGAATGCATGTCCTCATGCAAATGTCTTCCAAAAATAGGTTAGAAATCAAAATTGGGTCGTCCTCCTTTTTCAAATTCCCTCCGCATGAACCAGAACCTCTAAACCATGTTTTTTATTCATTGAATATTGTTGGAACCTCCAACCTCGTTCATGATCATTAAATCTTTTAATAGGCTTTAATTTCCTCAAATTCCAAATAAGAAGTCGTTTGTTCTTCAAGACTAGTTTATCATTCTTCGATACCAAAGCCAAATTCTAGGTCCTATACATTTCATTTTCTCTCCTGACATGATGAAACAAGGTCTTATACTTATGATACCTCTCCTTGAGCTTCAATTTATTCTTTTGTAGTTTATTTACTTGCAACTACATGTCACCTTCATCATGAACAAAGACATCTTCAGGGGGTAGGGTATGCTTCTGTGAACTACTTCCCTTATGATTTCACTTCTTATGAGTCTAGTTGACCATTGTTTTGGCTGCTTGCTTCCCTTTTGTTGGCTCTAGTTCAGACAAATCATTCTATGGAAAATCACTCTAAATATCATGAAAATCATCAATTTCCCCTACCCCCTCGGGTGGGGTTTTTCTCAAGATCTTTGTATCTTCAAGTGCCTAAGAGTGAATATTTTCTTCTAACTCTAGAGAGGATAAGATAGTTATCGGATCACGGGTTTGAGTGCTCTAAGGAGGAAATTTTTGATGAGTCATACTTCTGGTGTGTCGCTGACCTTGCTATGCAGTTGGAATATCTAATACTTATGGGAGCTCTTCTAATAGTGGTGGTGGAGTCGATATCGATGTCGCTTCATCCTTCTCATGGAATAGCTTCCTCTTCCCATTCTTAGGAACAATTTTGGATTTTTCATCTACTCGGTATTCAGCCACTAAAGTGACTAGTTTTACAACCTCCACCCACAATTTATTATTCTTACTCTGTTGGGGTTTCTCAGATGCTACATCCTTCACCTCGGGTTATTTTTCTTGTCCCCGTATTTTTTTTTCTTCTCCGTTGAAGCTAGGGGCCCTTTCTTTAAAGAGGAGCTAGGGTTGATTGATTTTGGTTTATCCAGGGGGTTCATCATACTTCCCTCAACTTCTACTGGTCCAAGGGTTTCTTTAGAGGCTTTGTCTTGCTTAGAGGATGAGTCATAAAGGGCTTCATTCTCTTTGTCTGATTTCTTAGAGCATAGACTGATAATTCATTGCCTCCAATTTATTTGATTTTCCTCCCCAGGAAATGTTTTAACTAAGAACCTTCCCATGTTTTCCTCCGTCGACCAAGTTCATGAACAATAAGCATTTTTATAAGACTAAAATGGCACAAACTATTTTCAGCCTTCTTAGAAGTCGATTGAACACCTCTAGCAATCTTATGTAAACTTTGATGAAGGAAGAAAGATAAACTAACCTCACGACCATCTGTAAAGTGCAAGAGAAGTCTAATATGATAGAGGAACACAGACTTATACCTCAAAGGTTATGAACCTTTATATCATGGTAATGAGTGGCCACTGTTCTTCTTCAATACATCTTCTCAATAACCCTTTTTACTAGTTAACCAATTTATATGCAGGTTTGAGAAAAATTGAACATTCATCCCATTCGAGCGGTCCACCTTTGAAATAACTCTCACTACACAAAGGTAACCGTGTTGCCTTTCTTATCAATTCCTCTGTAACCTTAATCATTAAATTTCCAACCTTTGTTATCCTCCCATCAAAGCTCTGTGTGAATGCCATAACAACCTTGTCATTGTATCCTTGAAACTTTTTGAAAAAATAAATCCACACCTTCTCCTCAAACCTGCTTCTGCAAGCTGCATATTCTAGGTTGGCATCGAATTGGTCGAAGGTAGGCTCATGTCTATTGGTCCCCATGCGGACAATAGAACAATGTCAAAGCCAAAGGAAAAATTAGGGAATGTAAGGTTAATCATAGGGTGCTTACGAATTTTGGCAATACTGTAGGCACAAACAATCCTTCACTTCTCTGGTTTTCAAATAGGCTAAGGATTAATTAGAAAAGACGACCATGTTTTCAAATTATGCCATGAACTAGTCTATTTTAATCATGCTGCAAGTATCGAAGTGTATGTATCATGATGAAAGGTTAATGAGTAAAATGCATTTTGGATAAGACAATCTAGAGTACTAATAATAAGGAATTTCAATTCTATGAGGGAGGATCATAAGAAATTATGATTACATATGACTCGAGTAGATGGAGGCAATATCACTAATCAAAATCCATTATTTATAGTCCTTGGATTAACCCAAGTAAATGAAAACTTGTTCATACCTTTTATTGTTTGTATAATAATGCCTAAAGCTCCAAAAAAATTAGTGGTCAGACACTTTCATCATTTAACAAAATAGTTTACGATTGTTGAATCTGATGTAGGCATGTTTCTTCTTAGATCATGAATGAACTACGACTTATAAACTTTACCATATTTTAATGCTTGTTGAGCTAAAGATGGAACACACTGATACACTTTTTGGCTTAATATTCACAATCTTAGATATAGGCTCATTCAATACTTTAAATTTGTGGATTGTAATAAGTATGGAATTAAGTACAAAATTTCTGAAATCACCCATAGTAAAAAAAACACTGAACCATTGGGACTGTGTTGAAATGGAAAATTGATGTCATTCCATATCAACTTGGAACTAGCATGGAAAATCAACTTTCTTTTAGGGAGAAAATGCAACTGAAATCTAACTGTTGTTGCTGCAAATTAATACAAGTACTACCCTTCCATGGATTTTGACCAGCCCTGGAATGGTTTCTTCCTAGTAGCATTTCAATTTTTGAGAGTCTAAAAGGCATGAAAGAAGACTCGAGGGGCTTCTTCCCTGTAATTATTCTGCTAAGCCCAGAAAAGAATAAATATATACTTAGAAGATCTCTATCTACTACCATCTCATAAATTTTAATGATATTTAGTTAGCTAATGCCCGAAGTGTTCTGTTAACACCCAGGTTGTTCCCTATGACTCCCAAGGGAATACGGCCAGGGTAACCACTAACCAATCTTTTAATCACTGTTTCTAGCCAAACAGTGATCAGAGAGGGCTCTCTCTTTATGATTTATATCTACAGTGATGGTGTTTTAGGCTAGGTATTGAGTACAGGTTATGTTTGTGTTTCGGTTGATGTAATTCCCTTAGACTTTAGTGATGTAGTTTTCAGATATGTTGAATATCATTGGGCAATGGAGTCTGTGGCTTGGTGTGTTTGAAACTGTAAGATGAAGGATGGAACGTACAGGGCCTTTTGAGTGCTTCATTAAAACGTATTTTTTGGGTAATGACAGGAGACAAGAGAAAACAGAGGTCACAGGGGCAATAGTTGAATCCCTGAAAAATGACTGTTACAATAAAAATACAGTTTCGAATTGCAGCAACTAAGAATTACAATTCTTTCACTGTATATGAGGAAAACATATATAATAGCTCAGTTTGAGTCCAGGGTAAACATGGTTAAATCCTGGTACTATCCTTTCACCTTGCTATCAAGTGTAAAACATTAGAACAACAAAGAGAACAAAAGACTCAAAACACATGACAAAGAGATTTGTGAATACTTATAGTTTTATGCAACACCCATGGAATCCTGTAACATGCATCCTTCACCACAAGACATCAAATACACCAAACTTCTGGAAGTTCCATTCCTCCTTTGTATTAATTCTCTGAAAATATTACAGCAGATGGAAGTTATCCAAGAGAAAATTCCAGCAACCCCTTCAGCATCTGTGAAGGGTGTATATATACTAGCGGTGGTCTACAGAAATATCTGAGTTCTGCGTTATCTCAGTCTTTACATTCTCACCAACTCTTTAAGATATTATGTCAAAAATTTATTACACATTTAATACACAGTACAGGCATTTTAATGCTCTGTCAGAAGATATTTAGCTTTATAAGAATAGCTAAGTCGGTCTGAATATTTGGAGTTAATGCATAGAAAACCCGACTGTAGGCTAGTACACTATGTCTCGGACCTGTCAGCTGTGACTTTGACTGCTGCTGGTGGTGAGTGACTGGTCTGGCTGAGTTGGCTCAGCCTCTGCTTTTTCTGTAAATTTAATTCCCAAAATTGCCACTGCGCGTGTCTACCTTTTTCCTTCTGCGCTATTGGTTCTGGCCTGTCAAAATTGTCTGGGTCAAATGCCTCCAGACATCCTGTGTGGGCAGTTGATGTGCCAAAATTGCGCCTAGAGTCTCATCTGCTTCTGTGAATTTGAAGAAATTGGGTGGTGTATCAAACAGATGCTCTATCTCATTCATGAGAAAAAACAGGTTTTCCACCCTGTCATACACCATTTGCCCTGTGGCTGGCCCTGTGTCTGCTGAAGTGCTGGGAGATTTTGCAATCTCTGCTACTGCATGGGCATCAATTCTCTTGTTATAGTTGTCCAGGGTGAGCAGTCTTCCCACGCTGCTCAAAATGTTGGGGAGGCCTCTGTTCTGCAGTGTTACAAATTTCTCCAGGAATTTGTTAATTTCTGTCTGCATGTCCTGTGTTCTCCTCTCCAGGGTCCCAACCAAGTTTCTCAATGTAACAACTCTCTTGGCTATGGCAATTGTTTCTGTCCTGTTGTTGATTCCCATGGTAGCCAATTGAGTGCTGGTCTTGTAATTCAGGATATTGATCATCCTGGTAGCTGCTTCTGGCATGTGTCCAAGGCTTGCCCTGGCTCTCTGTATCTCCTTGTTTGCTTTGGTGATGAGCACCATTTGCTCATCCATAGTCTCAATATATTGCCACTGGTTGGCAATGGATCTTCCAATGTTGCTCCATAATACTGCTTTCATCTGAGCAGTTACCTTTTCCAATGCAAGCTCTTTTTCCAGCTCAGCAATCCTTCTCTTAAGGGTTTTCACCTCTCTCTCCTTGGCTGCCTCATTTTGTTTGCTTTTATCAAATTTCTCATTAACATTAGCCAAGTTCTGTTTGAGCCCATCCAGCTCTTTCATTTGAGCTTCCATAGCTCGGATCTCTGCTTGTAGCTTCTGCATGTCTAAGCTAGCAGCTTGCTCTGATGTTGTTGTGGGGGCTGTGGATGGTGCTGTAGCTCCTGTTTGCTGAGGAGGAGGAGTGATGATCGGAGGTGCTTCCTCAAGATTTATTATTAATGGAGGAGGCTGGGAGGATTGACCTTCCCCTTTCTGTTTCATGGCTTCTTGTAGTGCTGCCTTTGCAGCTTCAGTTTGTCCTAGCTGGTCTTGAGTCCTAACCAGCTCTTTGTATAAGGATACCAGCAGGTCTGTGGTATCTTTTTCTTGCCGTTGCTGGGCAACTTCATCTGTTTGTGGATGGATGGTGGCCGGGAGTTTGATTTTCTTTCTTAGGGCTGCCATGTCTGCATCCCTTATTTTCAGCAGTTCTTGGATGCCTTTGACATCCTTGGGATCATGTCCAATATCTATGATTACCTCCTCCAAGGATTTGATCCTGTTGTCCTTGGCCTGTGAGGATGCTCGTTCCAATTCTAGCTGGGATGATGTATTGTCTAGGCTGCTCTTTAACTTGTAATTTTCCAGTGTCTCATCTGCCAGGGAGGCATACACCATTTCACCCGTTTGTTTGTGTAACTCTATCTTATCCATGGGGTGAATGTCCTTAGCCAGAACTTCCATATTTGTTCTCAAATAGTCTGAGGTGGACTGAGGATGTAGAGTTGTGGGCATGAAATGGCTCATTATCATTTTGCCCTCACTCACATCAAAAGCAGACATTAGTCTCTGCTGGTTGCTGGGAGCTAGTTTTAACAAGTGATCATAGAGTTGCACTTTTATGGGATCACTCCTTCTCTTGATTTCTATGAACTGCTGCTTTATACTTGAGTGCCCCTCTCTATGCTGGCCAGAAGAGCTGACCTCTCCTCCCATTGTCATATCTGGTCCTCTTTGAGATGAGCTGGCCGAGAGTTCTCCACTGGGTGGGCCCATGCCCATGGCCTGCCTTATTGCTATGTCCTCCTCTTGGGAGTCATTCAATCTTTGTCTCTTCTCTCCTCTGATAAAGGATGAAGTCTGGGGAGTCTCTCTCTCTCTCTTTCTGGTTAAGTCCTCCTTCTGAGGTGTTTGGAGGACTGAGCTGTCCACATTGATGTCTGTTCTTGGAGACAACTCTGTTTGGGGCTGCTGTTCTGTAGGACCGGGCAAATCTGTCTCTTTATCTTGCTGTAATGGCTGCTGCCCACTAGTTTGTGGTTTATCTTGTTGCTGCCCCAACTCCTGTTTTTCCATTTCTTCTTGCTGCTGTAGCAAGGTGTCAACCTGTTCTTCTGTTAATATAGGTGGTTGTTCCACCTGTTTGCCTTTGTCCTTGCTTGCTGCTTGGGTTGTCTGCTCGGCAGTTCGCTGTTGTGTTGCTGGTGTTGTGGTGGCTGCCCCAATTTGCCTCCTGTAGGAAATAGGCACCTGTCCACAAGTTTCCAAGTCAGCTTGTTTTTGGACATTTCTAGCCTCTTGCTCAAGTATTTCTTCATTAGTCATTTGCTCTACTAATGTGCCCTCTTCCCAATCTGGTGCATTTGCATATTTTTCAATTTCAGGTAATCTTGCATGAGCATAGTTGCCTAACTTATACCTGATCCTCCTGAGGGAAATAGAGTGGTTAGGGTCATATGGAATCCACTCAAAACTAGTTTTCAACTGGAGTCCTTCCAGGATCCTGTCTGCCTCTTTCCAGCCTTCCTCCTTCCTGTTGTATAAGAAGGGACCTAGCTGATTTCTCACTTTCAACTGTGATTTCTTGTTTCTACTCTGAAAGTGTAGGTAATCTGAGTTCCCAAATTGCCTGAAATATTCTAAGGCAAACAGTCTCATGGGAACGTACCTTGGCAGCCTAAATGGATTTAATTCACATCCATACACCCTAATGACTGTGTGATTCTGGTAGAAGTACCAGTTGCCGATGTTGTAAAGCTTGTTCAAATGAAGAATTCTCTTCATGTCATCGGTCAGTCTAGGAGGAGGGGCACCTTGCAGCACTGTTAGGGCTGGATGAACAAATAAATCAATAAACTCACAGTATGTATAAGGTGATACTGAGGTACAATGGAACACAGGGGTCCAAAAAACAACTGATCTTGGGGTTCCTTGGGCGTTGAGTGGCCTCAAAGGGACAGAGAAGGTAGCTGGCTGGTTGAACAAGAACAGATGGTATATGTAGGAGGTGTATCTGAACAGCCTCTCCCTCTTCAAGTTCATGAACTGGTCATGAATCTTCTCAGCTATATAAGTTGCATAATCATAGTGGATAGCTGGAGGCTTACCCGGGGCAAATATGGACAGCATGGCCAATATGCTGTCATCTACATCTTCCAGTCCTCTGAATCCCAGGACATATCCAATCAAGTCCACCATCATCCTGCCCAACTCATTCAGGTATTGGTACCCAATGGGAGGGGTTCTGACTGCTTCAGAGCTAGGTGTGACAAATAGCTGGTTAATCTTCACAATCTGGTCATTAGACAGGTTATTTCCTCTCTTTATCAAATCTTGCATGGAAAGAGGGGTCAATTTCTTGGCTGTATGGAAATGCAGCATCTGATTTATACTCTCTGGAGTGATCTGAAACAGGACTAGGCCTGTGGGGCTAATGACTGCCCTTTGGCTGGGGTCATAGCACTCTTGGCAACTGTAGATAAGCTCTGGCATGGGATTAACTTGGGGAAGGTTGTATATGGGCAAATTTGATTCCCAAATTCCCAGGATATCTGCTCCACTCATGTGCTGGGCTCTCAGTTCATTTAACATCTGGATATTATACTTAGTTCCCATAGGAAACCAGTCCAACATCTGGTAATCCATGTCTCCCAGGGGCTTCCATGCTAATTCTTGGTGGGGGGCATTGATAGGCTTAATATTGAGAGCAATGGGAGTCTCCATAGCTTGTGAAGGGATAAACTATTGCAATTTGACAAGTGAGTTGGCAAAGACAGACTGCAGATTGCCCTCTGTGGTAAAAACTTGATTTTCTGAACTGTCAGAGGGGAATTTACCAGCTAGAAATTGAAATACTGCTGGTAATTGGTTACAGAGACTCTTTTGGGGCCCAATTTAGCTCCTGGTAGTAATTCAGAGGTATTCAGCGGGGCATTAGCCGAGAAAACGCAGGACGAGGGGTTTTCAGATGAATTGCAGTTTGTTACAACTCTGCAGGGAATTTTTGGACTTCACAGAGACAATGGTGGAGGTATAACCCGGTTCTAGCGGTGAAAAAGTCTGTTTTACGGTCCTATTATGCCTGTGAGCAGTTTAGAGCAGAATGCAGGTCGTATGGAGGGCAGGGCAGGGTAAATACCTGTAACTCGACGTGCAGAAGTCGTGATAAGGTGTACTGCAGTTGCTGGAGTGGTCGCCTTTGTTGAATTTACAGGTTGGCGGAAATCCGGGCAGAAACGGTTAAACAGAGAGTTCAGCAGACAAAACGATGAAATGGTGAAAAAACGCGTGAAATTTGGTTAATATGAGATTTTTACCCATTTGGCGCTTTTTTTTTTACGATGACGTCAGCATGACGTCATTGGTGGGTCACGGTGATGTGACGTCAGCTGACGTCATCGGGGAGGACGTGGCGGAAGACGACAGGTCAACGGGGGTGAGGTGGCAGTCCAGTCAGCGGTGAGCTGGACGCGTGGTGGAGGCGGGTACGAGACGTGGCAGACAGGTCAACGGGGACGGGCGGAGGTGAAACCGTGACGGTCATGGTTAAGGCTCTAACCGTCACGGTTTCTCGGGGCGGTTAGAGTACGGCGCCCAGGGTGTCAGAGGGAGCTCCGAGATGGTCCATCGGGCGACGCGTGGCGGAGGAGTGACGAGGCGCAACGTCATGTTCTCGGGAGTTAACGTGCGGACGTGGATAGCGCTCCGATATTGTTGTGGGCCGTCGGATCTGGAAGGCTTGATCCGACGGCTGGCGGAGGTGTAAGGTGCACGGCGGATAGGGCGGCGGAAATATTAACTGTTTGTGGGTTTTTTGACATGGTTTTCAAATGTTTCAACTTCTGACCACCCGCGCTTGCATTTGGGGCGTGCTGAAGGCGGAATTTTGCCTTTTATAAGGTTTGCGGAGGGTTTGTGGGCTAGAGGGGTTTAGAGAGGGGTTTTTACCCATGCAAAGGTATTTTTTGAGGGGAAATGATCTGCAGCAAAGGGAGAGTATCGGAGATAGGTTCACCATGGTGGCCAGATGCCACTATGATCCCTCTTTGCAGATTTCTCGGCTATTATGCCTAGGGGAGGGAATATATAACATTTAGGGCTTTATACACCTTAGTGTTATTACTATTAGGGCAAGGGGTAGAATAAGGGAGTTAAATAGTAGATTTAGGAGTTAGTAAAGTGAAGGAGGGGAATCTTTGAGAAAGGGGATGTTAATGATGGAGTAGAGGGGAAAAAGTGAAGTTAGTGATGCTCTCTGCTGTGAATCCATGAAATTCACCACCTTTTTTGCTGATATGTCCATTGCCTTGGCAAAATATCTTTGACAACTATGTAATGGTGAACCTGTCCTTTCTGCAACCACAACTGCCTACCCAACTATTTCACCTAACATTTTTTAGTTTCTTCTTGGAGGGGCACTTAGACTTGCAACCCTCAATTGCCCTTTCTTTTCTTTGGCTTTTTCATTTTTTACTCTATCTGCTTCTACCCTTATCTCTTCCAAGGTCCCAGATTAGGCTTTTGGGAACCTTTGTTTCTCTACCTGAACTACTTATCTGCCAAGATTAAGCTGTTTGGACAGACTTCTTTCTCTATTCTATAACTCAAAATTGAAACATGGCATGATCCAGCTTGAACTGTTGAATCATCCACAAAATTTGTAATAAGGTCCTCAATATTTGAAGTATTTCATACACCTCTGATTTCCTGGAAATATGGGATCTTTGTAGTAACAAAGCAGAGCATATTTGGATTTTCAATAATCAATCATGAAATATGAAACCTATTACTATAGGTATCCAACAGTGGCTCCACATGGGGATGGTTTTTCTTTTGAAAGACCAAGAACAGCAGGTCAGATTGCCTTGTTGCTCGATTGTCCATCTTAATCTTTGAGCTCTGATACATGTAACCTGTCAAAATTGTGTGCTTTTTGATGGGGAACCTCTGGTTCTATGTGCCTATTGCTGCTAGGTGCAGCACTTGGAAAACCTCTTCTTACAAACTAAAAATAGAAAACATATATAGGCCTGAATATATACAATGAACCTTTGGATCCTTATCATAGTGGACCATCATAATAGTGCTTCAGCATCCTGCCATTGACAGGACCTTCATCCAGTTCAGTTACAGTCAAACTTTTAAGGAAATAAGTGTTATTACCTTGCACTGCTTGGACAGCAAATGGTCCTTTCCACAAAGAATCAAATTTCCCATGTTTCCCTTTCTCTTCTCTTCTTGCATCCCACTTTAGAACTTTGTCTCCCATATTGAAATCTTCTGCTTTGGTTCTTCTGTCAAAGGCCTTTTTAAGTTTTTCCTGTAGTATTTGCACTCTGCTGAAAACTTGTTCTCTGGTCTGCTGCAAACAGATTATCTGGTTGATCCTTCTTTGCATATCATTTGGCTCTGCTTGACTTTCTTGTAGAAGTTTCATAACTGGCACCCCTAGTGATGAGGGAAATCTGGCCTCTAATCCATAAACTAACTCATATGGGCTGGTCCCAATTGATCTTTTGGTGGTTAATCTGTCTGCCCATAAAGCATTTACTAGCTTCTTGTGCCAGTTCTTTTTGTTCTCTTCTAGCACTTTCTTTATGATGTTTATCAAACTTTTGTTTGATGATTCAGCAAGACCATTTCCCTGAGGATAGTAAGCTGTAGAATGGCCCAAAGTAATGTGAAATTTATGACAGAAATTTATCATTTTCTTGGATTTGAAGGCAGCAGCATTGTCTGTTATTATCTTTTCTGGGCAGCCAAATCTAGCCAGTATATTGTTTTCTAAAAATTGAATGATCACTGAGTCATTTGCTTGTCTGCATGGGGCAGCTTCAATCCACTTGGTGAAGTAGTCTGTTGCAGTCAAAATCCATCTGTGTTGTCCTGAAGATGAGGGATGAATCTCTCCAATGAAATCCAAGCCCCATTGTTGAAAAGGTCTTTCTGTTGAAATGGGCCTCAAAGGAAGTGGCAGCAACTGTCTTCTGCCTTCAAACAGCTGGCACTTGTGGCATGATGTTGTGAATTTCTTCACATCTGAGAACATGGTGGGCCAGTAATAACCGGCCCTTAATATTTTGTCCACAGTGGACTTCCAGTACAAATGTCCACCACAGTCTCCAGCATGGAATTCTTGCATAATTTTATCAGTTTCATTCTCAAGAAGACAGTGCAGCAAAATACCTTCATGGTTTTTCCAGAGTAGATTCTCATCTAACACACAAAATTTGGATGTTTTCATTTTTAGGAACCTAGACTTAGTTCTGGACAGTCCTGGGGGAGCACACAGGTTTTGTAACACATAACAGATATCAGAGTACCATGGAGATTGTTCAAAGGCTACATTGATCTTTGGAGTCGCCAGCTCTGTTTCACTGTCCAGTTGGTTGATATCTAAGGCTTGGAAATTTGATTCTGTCATTAACTTAGCCAAACCTTGCCCTTTTATCAACTTTGTAGGCTTTATTTCAATGTCAAATTCAAGTATGTTTGCAATCCATTTTCCTCTCCTTCCCTCTAAGTTTTCTTGTGTGAGAATGTCTTTGACAATAGGACTTGGTACATAAGCTACAACATGGGAGTAAAGGATGTAAATCCTAAAGTCTTTGATGGCTTTGATCAAGGCATAGGCTTGTTTTCCATTATTTGGTACTTTAGGGGGCATCCCTAAGAGCTCTGCTGAAAAAAGCAATGGGCTTTTCATTCCCTTGGTCATCTTTCTGCAATAAAACAGCAGCAATAGTGTGTTGGGAGGCAAAGGAGAAAATGACGAAGTCTCTGTCAAACTGAGGGTTAGTTAACACTGGGGTTTGAGTCAAGGCCAATTTTATACTTTCAAAGGCTTGCTTTGCTTCCACAGTCCACTTGACCTTTGAGTCTTTCTTTAGCATATTGTTTAGTAGTCTGATCAATTCTGCTAAATTTGGGATAAACCTTCTCAAAAAGTTGATTTTTCCCAAGAATCCTTGAAGCTCTTTGACATTCCTTGGGTGAGGCATTTGTAGGATAGCTTGTATCCTATCTGGATCAATTCTTATGCCATCTTTCGAAATGATGTGTCCTAGAAGTTTCCCTTCTTCCAAACCAAATAAAGACTTCTTGGGGTTTAAGGAGATGCCATATTTTCTGCATGTTATGAAAATCTGTCTTAAATGTTTCAAATGTTCTTGGTCAGATTTTGAGAAGGGTGTGAGATCATCTAAGTAAATGACCAAGAAATCATGAATTTCTTTTGCAAAAGCAATGTCCATTGCTCTCTGAAATGTTGCCCCTGCATTTTTCAATCCAAAGGGCATTTTCACATACTTGAAAGTTCCCCATGGGGTAGTAAATGCAGTTTTGTCTTGATCATCAGGGTGCACTAAAATTTGATTGAAGCCTGAGAACCCGTCAAGCAGTGATATCCTTGAGGCTCCTACTACTCTTTGGAGGATGTGGTCCATTTTTGGTAAAGGGTAGTTATCTTTGAGTGAAACTTGATTCAGATTCCTTAAGTCTACACAAAGTCTGATCTCACCAGTTTTCTTTCTTGTAGGGACCAAATTTGAAATCCACTCAGAAAACCTGATTGGTGCTATGATCCCAGCTTTGAACATTTTTTGTAATTCCTTTTCAATGGAAGGAAGAAGCACAGGATTGATTCTTCTCAATTTTTGTTTGAATGGTTTTTGATTAGGCTTGAGGGGAATGGTGTGCTGTATAACAGAGGTATCATAAGACTTCAAGTCTTCATAACCCCAGGCAAAGACATCTTGGAATTCTTTAAAGAGATCAACATATTTGGGCTTTTGATCGGGGGGCAAAGAGGCGGACAGCTTGACTATCTTAGGCTTTTCCATAGTGCCAATATTACATTCTTCAACTCTTGCATCTAATGGCTGCATCTTTGGCTTCCTAGGGATGTCATTTGAGTCAAAAATATCCTCTAATGGGGTAAGGCCCACTGGGAGGAAGTTGTCTTTGAGTTGTATGATTTCAGTTTCAATGTTACTCATCTCTTCACAGTCCATTTGTTTAATTTGTTGAATGTTTTCATTGTTGAAAATGGTTGGGCTGAGCAGTTGTTTTGCTGTCCTAAGTGACATTGGGTGAGCAGATTGTTGAAACTGTAATTGTGATTGACTTGCTCCATCAACAATTTGAGATTGACTTGCTGTCTCAAGGTCAATATTTAATCCTGTAAACTCTTGTTGCAAAGTTAAAAAGTTGTTTATTTGCCTATCATTCTCAAATACTTGCCATTCTTTGACATTGTTTGGAATAGAAGGCCTATATTTGACTTCTGCTGTGAAACAATTGTTGGGTTGTAGTGGGAATTTGAAGGTGCTGGCAAATGTTGCCAAGCTGTGAGCATGGAGATTGTGGCCCCTTGGAATCTTTGTGAGAACAAACTCGGAGAAAGTTTCTAGTATTTCAATTACAGCAGACCTGTAGGACCTTAATCTTTTGTCATTGGTGACAAAATCCCCTTTTACTTGTTGAATTACTAGATCAGAGTCCCCCATGATTGAGAGGCTATGTGCTTGTAATGATTTTGCAATCTTGAGACCTAGTAGCAGAGCTTCATATTCTGCCATGTTGTTAGTGCATTTAAAGTTCAGTCTATATGCCCTGCCTTGTGCACAGGCTTTCTCTTTGTTATGTATCCATACTCCAGCTCCTGCCCCTAACTTGTTAACTGAGCCATCAAACTCTAGGACCCACAGACTATCTTGCTGGTCAGGGGATCTTAAATTCTTCTCATGGGATGGCCATGTGAGCATGAGTTGAGGTTTCTTTTCCCATTTGTCTCCTAGGATAATTTCATCATTTGTTTGACAATTTTTGACAACTAAAGGAGGGTGAATGGGTATTGTTGGGCTGATTAAATTTTGGCAGGTGCCACTTGTTTGATGGATGTTTTGTTCTTGTATGGGTGTTTCGGTCTTAATGTTATTGCTTAAGGAATTTGTGCTGTCATTGAAAAGGATGAAGGAGTCTATGTCCGAATGGACAGCATATATTGGAAAATTTTGAGGCTTTTCTTCACTGCTGACCATGTATTTCATGAGTGTTTCCCTATAAAGTCTCTTGGGTTGTCCAAAGACAGAGATGGTTGCATATGACATGTCTAATTGCAGGGAGCCTTGGAGCTTGGCTCCCCATGATCTTGATAAGAGCATTCCATATTTGGGTGGGATATCAGCAACAACAACATCCATTAAAATGGTTTTGTTGGGAAATTGAACCAGGGACACACATAAATCCTTAATCAGGCCCAAGCATTTTACTTGACTAGAATCAAAAGAAAACAGGTCTTTGTATGGTCTTGTTATATCCAAATTTAATCTTTCCATGACTGCTTTTGGCATGAGGTTGTGAGATGCACCTGAGTCAAACATTGCATTGTGCAGTATTTTATCATGAACGTGTAAGCTGACATAAAAAGGTAAAACCCCTGTGACTACTGTTTTTCCATCTACCTCTGGACCAAACAGTAATTCTGGAGTGTCATCTAGCACATTTACATCATCTTTGTTGTTGGTGAGCTGAAGGGATTTCTTGATCTGTTGCTTATATATGTCATGCTTGGCTAGCTCTAAAAGGGGAATTGCTATCTTTAACTTGCCAATCTCTGTTCCTAGGTCAAAGGGTTTATCCACCTGAATTTTAGGGTCACGGACAGCAGTCCTTTCCTTGTTCAATGAATCTTCTTGTTGGATTTCATCTTGATTTTGGAACCTGCCCCCCATGCCCATGTCTTGAGGGGTGATGTTCGGATTTGGGTGAGAGGATGATGTTGCTGTGGGCTCTTGTGGTGTGGACAGAAATTCAGTGACCTCCTCAACCACTACTTCCTTTGCAGGCAAGTTTGTTTTGTCATTAGGTTCAGTGACTGAGGCTTCTTTAGATTGCTGTTTCTCCTTTACCTTTTCAGGCTGATTTGCATTTACAGTCCGACTTCTTAGTTTGTACTGCTTATGGACTTCATAGACAGCAGTATCATATCCTTGCTTAAAGTCAAAGGATTCTCCTGATTGTGTTTGGAATGTTTTGTTTTCATCCTCATCATGGTCTTCTTGTGTTAGGAAAACATGGCTTTTACCATCCAGACCTATTAAATTGATCTCAGGATCTTCATTGAGCTGATTAGCCGAGGAAGTTTCTGCATAATTTTCTTGAAAAGGTGGTCTGATATCTTGGTCAGCACCTGTTTTTCCTATATTGGGGTTCTGTGTTCTCCTAAAATTTGGGTTTCTAGGAGTATTGTTTTGTGGTGCTTCCCATGATGACTTTCTTTCTACTGATTCCACTCTCTCACCTAGTCTTTTCATGCTGTTTAGTATTGCATCCAACTTCTGATCGAAGCCCGAGGGCTCTTCTTTGAAACCAACCTTCTTTTCCAGCTTTGCCCTGTTTCTTTTGGCAATTAGGTTGGCCTCTACAGTGACTGCAACTCTTTGGGCTTCTGCAAGGGTTGGAGGGTCTCTTTCTCTCAACTGATAGGCCATATCAGAGTCAAAACCATCAGGGAAGTTATAAAGGGCCAAATCAGGAGGGGGCCTTAAGTTCTGGGGAATAGCATTGTATATGTTGTTAAACCTAGCACAATATTCCAACACCGTTTCTTGGGGACCTCTTTTAATAGTGTTATATTCACCAAGTATATGGTGTGGATCTCTCTTTTTCTCCCATCTGTTGGTAAATTCCTGGTATAGAACTTCAGAGGTTGCAATGGAATTTGCATTCAAGGATCTAAACCAAGTTCTGACATCCCCAGTTAGGCTTTGGACAAAAATTCTCATTCTAACACTGTCATCATCTATTTCATAGGTCTCAAAGTGGTCTTGCATCTTTTTAGCATGCTGGATGGCTGTCAAAGGGCCATGGGAGTCAAAAAATGAGAGTCTAGTTTGGTAGTCTTGGGGTAGAGCCGGAGCATTGGCTGGAATCTGCAATGGTGCATATCTGTTAGCCATGTTTATAGGGTTAATAGGGTTGATAGGAACAAATGGGACAACTGGGATTACAGGTGTACTGGGGTTAATAGGATGGATAACAAGTGGAGAACTGGTTGAGTGAGTATGTGCAGATGGTGAAGATGGAAAGGTAGGACTTTGAGGGTTTGAAGATGAACTAGGGGAGTTGGGTGTGGAACGAAAAAGGACTTTGCAAGGAGTGGGAATGAGGATGGGTTGGTCTGACCTTATATCTGAATCAGCAGGTTTATCCTGCTTGTGCTGTTTCCTTATGTTCTTTGGGATGATATTTGGGTTATCAACAATGATGGGTTGATCAGGGTCAGGGTGTGCCCTAGTATGCCTTGGGTTTCTTTTAGGAGCCAGCTTCTAAGTGTTCTTTCAGAACTTTATACAGAAGTTTTGTATTTACAAGGGCAAAATAAGAACTCTGGAATGACTATATATGTTTCAAGGCTAGGATAAGTTTCCCTAGTTAGCTCTTCCCTAAGACTGCCCCTGTATTAGAGAAACAGTCCTAAGATGTCTTGGCTAGCTTCAGGCTTGATGAAAGCTTTGGAAGATAGATAGTGATTGAATAGTCTGATCCCCAGTGGAGTCGCCAATTATGTTAACACCCAGGTTGTTCCCTATGACTCCCAAGGGAATACGGCCGGGGTAACCACTAACCAATCTTTTAATCACTGTTTCTAGCCAAACAGTGATCAGAGAGGGCTCTCTCTTTATGATTTATATCTACAGTGATGGTGTTTTAGGCTAGGTATTGAGTACAGGTTATGTTTGTGTTTCGGTTGATGTAATTCCCTTAGACTTTAGTGATGTAGTTTTCAGATATGTTGAATATCATTGGGCAATGGAGTCTGTGGCTTGGTGTGTTTGAAACTGTAAGATGAAGGATGGAACGTACAGGGCCTTTTGAGTGCTTCATTAAAACGTATTTTTTGGGTAATGACAGGAGACAAGAGAAAACAGAGGTCACAGGGGCAATAGTTGAATCCCTGAAAATGACTGTTACAATAAAAATACAGTTTCGAATTGCAGCAACTAAGAATTACAATTCTTTCACTGTATATGAGGAAAACATATATAATAGCTCAGTTTGAGTCCAGGGTAAACATGGTTAAATCCTGGTACTATCCTTTCACCTTGCTATCAAGTGTAAAACATTAGAACAACAAAGAGAACAAAAGACTCAAAACACATGACAAAGAGATTTGTGAATACTTATAGTTTTATGCAACACCCATGGAATCCTGTAACATGCATCCTTCACCACAAGACATCAAATACACCAAACTTCTGGAAGTTCCATTCCTCCTTTGTATTAATTCTCTGAAAATATTACAGCAGATGGAAGTTATCCAAGAGAAAATTCCAGCAACCCCTTCAGCATCTGTGAAGGGTGTATATATACTAGCGGTGGTCTACAGAAATATCTGAGTTCTGCGTTATCTCAGTCTTTACATTCTCACCAACTCTTTAAGATATTATGTCAAAAATTTATTACACATTTAATACACAGTACAGGCATTTTAATGCTCTGTCAGAAGATATTTAGCTTTATAAGAATAGCTAAGTCGGTCTGAATATTTGGAGTTAATGCATAGAAAACCCGACTGTAGGCTGGTACACTATGTCTCGGACCTGTCAGCTGTGACTTTGACTGCTGCTGGTGGTGAGTGACTGGTCTGGCTGAGTTGGCTCAGCCTCTACTTTTTCTGTAAATTTAATTCCCAAAATTGCCACTGCGCGTGTCTGCCTTTTTCCTTCTGCGCTATTGGTTCTGGCCTGTCAAAATTGTCTGGGTCAAATGCCTCCAGACATCCTGTGTGGGCAGTTGATGTGCCAAAATTGCGCCTAGAGTCTCATCTGCTTCTGTGAATTTGAAGAAATTGGGTGGTGTATCAAACAGATGCTCTATCTCATTCATGAGAAAAAACAGGTTTTCCACCCTGTCATACACCATTTGCCCTGTGGCTGGCCCTGTGTCTGCTGAAGTGCTGGGAGATTTTGCAATCTCTGCTACTGCATGGGCATCAATTCTCTTGTTATAGTTGTCCAGGGTGAGCAGTCTTCCCACGCTGCTCAAAATGTTGGGGAGGCCTCTGTTCTGCAGTGTTACAAATTTCTCCAGGAATTTGTTAATTTCTGTCTGCATGTCCTGTGTTCTCCTCTCCAGGGTCCCAACCAAGTTTCTCAATGTAACAACTCTCTTGGCTATGGCAATTGTTTCTGTCCTGTTGTTGATTCCCATGGTAGCCAATTGAGTGCTGGTCTTGTAATTCAGGATATTGATCATCCTGGTAGCTGCTTCTGGCATGTGTCCAAGGCTTGCCCTGGCTCTCTGTATCTCCTTGTTTGCTTTGGTGATGAGCACCATTTGCTCATCCATAGTCTCAATATATTGCCACTGGTTGGCAATGGATCTTCCAATGTTGCTCCATAATACTGCTTTCATCTGAGCAGTTACCTTTTCCAATGCAAGCTCTTTTTCCAGCTCAGCAATCCTTCTCTTAAGGGTTTTCACCTCTCTCTCCTTAGCTGCCTCATTTTGTTTGCTTTTATCAAATTTCTCATTAACATTAGCCAAGTTCTGTTTGAGCCCATCCAGCTCTTTCATTTGAGCTTCCATAGCTCGGATCTCTGCTTGTAGCTTCTGCATGTCTAAGCTAGCAGCTTGCTCTGATGTTGTTGTGGGGGCTGTGGATGGTGCTGTAGCTCCTGTTTGCTGAGGAGGAGGAGTGATGATCGGAGGTGCTTCCTCAAGATTTATTATTAATGGAGGAGGCTGGGAGGATTGACCTTCCCCTTTCTGTTTCATGGCTTCTTGTAGTGCTGCCTTTGCAGCTTCAGTTTGTCCTAGCTGGTCTTGAGTCCTAACCAGCTCTTTGTATAAGGATACCAGCAGGTCTGTGGTATCTTTTTCTTGCCGTTGCTGGGCAACTTCATCTGTTTGTGGATGGATGGTGGCCGGGAGTTTGATTTTCTTTCTTAGGGCTGCCATGTCTGCATCCCTTATTTTCAGCAGTTCTTGGATGCCTTTGACATCCTTGGGATCATGTCCAATATCTATGATTACCTCCTCCAAGGATTTGATCCTGTTGTCCTTGGCCTGTGAGGATGCTCGTTCCAATTCTAGCTGGGATGATGTATTGTCTAGGCTGCTCTTTAACTTGTAATTTTCCAGTGTCTCATCTGCCAGGGAGGCATACACCATTTCACCCGTTTGTTTGTGTAACTCTATCTTATCCATGGGGTGAATGTCCTTAGCCAGAACTTCCATATTTGTTCTCAAATAGTCTGAGGTGGACTGAGGATGTAGAGTTGTGGGCATGAAATGGCTCATTATCATTTTGCCCTCACTCACATCAAAAGCAGACATTAGTCTCTGTTGGTTGCTGGGAGCCAGTTTTAACAAGTGATCATAGAGTTGCACTTTTATGGGATCACTCCTTCTCTTGATTTCTATGAACTGCTGCTTTATACTTGAGTGCCCCTCTCTATGCTGGCCAGAAGAGCTGACCTCTCCTCCCATTGTCATATCTGGTCCTCTTTGAGATGAGCTGGCCGAGAGTTCTCCACTGGGTGGGCCCATGCCCATGGCCTGCCTTATTTCTATGTCCTCCTCTTGGGAGTCATTCAATCTTTGTCTCTTCTCTCCTCTGATAAAGGATGAAGTCTGGGGAGTCTCTCTCTCTCTCTTTCTGGTTAAGTCCTCCTTCTGAGGTGTTTGGAGGACTGAGCTGTCCACATTGATGTCTGTTCTTGGAGACAACTCTGTTTGGGGCTGCTGTTCTGTAGGACCGGGCAAATCTGTCTCTTTATCTTGCTGTAATGGCTGCTGCCCACTAGTTTGTGGTTTATCTTGTTGCTGCCCCAACTCCTGTTTTTCCATTTCTTCTTGCTGCTGTAGCAAGGTGTCAACCTGTTCTTCTGTTAATATAGGTGGTTGTTCCACCTGTTTGCCTTTGTCCTTGCTTGCTTCTTGGGTTGTCTGCTCGGCAGTTCGCTGTTGTGTTGCTGGTGTTGTGGTGGCTGCCCCAATTTGCCTCCTGTAGGAAATAGGCACCTGTCCACAAGTTTCCAAGTCAGCTTGTTTTTGGACATTTCTAGCCTCTTGCTCAAGTATTTCTTCATTAGTCATTTGCTCTACTAATGTGCCTTCTTCCCAATCTGGTGCATTTGCATATTTTTCAATTTCAGGTAATCTTGCATGAGCATAGTTGCCTAACTTATACCTGATCCTCCTGAGGGAAATAGAGTGGTTAGGGTCATATGGAATCCACTCAAAACTAGTTTTCAACTGGAGTCCTTCCAGGATCCTGTCTGCCTCTTTCCAGCCTTCCTCCTTCCTGTTGTATAAGAAGGGACCTAGCTGATTTCTCACTTTCAACTGTGATTTCTTGTTTCTACTCTGAAAGTGTAGGTAATCTGAGTTCCCAAATTGCCTGAAATATTCTAAGGCAAACAGTCTCATGGGAACGTACCTTGGCAGCCTAAATGGATTTAATTCACATCCATACACCCTAATGACTGTGTGATTCTGGTAGAAGTACCAGTTGCCGATGTTGTAAAGTTTGTTCAAATGAAGAATTCTCTTCATGTCATCGGTCAGTCTAGGAGGAGGGGCACCTTGCAGCACTGTTAGGGCTGGATGAACAAATAAATCAATAAATTCACAGTATGTATAAGGAGATACTGAAGTACAATGGAACACAGGGGTCCAAAAAACAACTGATCTTGGGGTTCCTTGGGCGTTGAGTGGCCTCAAAGGGACAGAGAAGGTAGCTGGCTGGTTGAACAAGAACAGATGATATATGTAGGAGGTGTATCTGAACAGCCTCTCCCTCTTCAAGTTCATGAACTGGTCATGAATCTTCTCAGCTATATAGGTTGCATAATCATAGTGGATAGCTGGAGGCTTACCCGGGGCAAATATGGACAACATTGCCAATATGCTGTCATCTACATCTTCCAGTCCTCTGAATCCCAGGACATATCCAATTAAGTCCACCATCATCCTGCCCAACTCATTCAGGTATTGGTACCCAATGGGAGGGGTTCTGACTGCTTCAGAGCTAGGTGTGACAAACAGCTGGTTAATCTTCACAATCTGGTCATTAGACAGGTTATTTCCTCTCTTTATCAAATCTTGCATGGAAAGAGGGGTCAATTTCTTGGCTGTATGGAAATGCAGCATCTGATTTATACTCTCTGGAGTGATCTGAAACAGGACTAGGCCTGTGGGGCTAATGACTGCCCTTTGGCTGGGGTCATAGCACTCTTGGCAACTGTAGATAAGCTCTGGCATGGGATTAACTTGGGGAAGGTTGTATATGGGCAAATTTGATTCCCAAATTCCCAGGATATCTGCTCCACTCATGTGTTGGGCTCTCAGTTCATTTAACATCTGGATATTATACTTAGTTCCCATAGGAAACCAGTCCAACATCTGGTAATCCATGTCTCCCAGGGGCTTCCATGCTAATTCTTGGTGGGGGGCATTGATAGGCTTAATATTGAGAGCAATGGGAGTCTCCATAGCTTGTGAAGGGATAAACTATTGCAATTTGACAAGTGAGTTGGCAAAGACAGACTGCAGATTGCCCTCTGTGGTAAAAACTTGATTTTCTGAACTGTCAGAGGGGAATTTACCAGCTCGAAATTGAAATACTGCTGGTAATTGGTTACAGAGACTCTTTTGGGGCCCAATTTAGCTCCTGGTAGTAATTCAGAAGTATTCAGTGGGGCATTAGCCGAGAAAACGCAGGACGAGGGGTTTTCAGATGAATTGCAGTTTGTTACAACTCTGCAGGGAATTTTTGGACTTCACAGAGACAATGGTGGAGGTATAACCCGGTTCTAGCGGTGAAAAAGTCTGTTTTACGGTCCTATTATGCCTGTGAGCAGTTTAGAGCAGAATGCAGGTCGTATGGAGGGCAGGGCAGGGTAAATACCTGTAACTCGACGTGCAGAAGTCGTGATAAGGTGTACTGCAGTTGCTGGAGTGGTCGCCTTTGTTGTATTTACAGGTTGGCGGAAATCCGGGCAGAAACGGTTAAACAGAGAGTTCAGCAGACAAAACGATGAAATGGTGAAAAAACGCGTGAAATTTGGTTAATATGAGATTTTTACCCATTTGGCGCTTTTTTTTTTTTTTACGATGACGTCAGCATGACGTCATTGGTGGGTCACGGTGATGTGACGTCAGCTGACGTCATCGGGGAGGACGTGGCGGAAGACGACAGGTCAACGGGGGTGAGGTGGCAGTCCAGTCAGCGGTGAGCTGGACGCGTGGTGGAGGCGGGTAGGAGACGTGGCAGACAGGTCAACGGGGACGGGCGGAGGTGAAACCGTGACGGTCATGGTTAAGGCTCTAACCGTCACGGTTTCTCGGGGCGGTTAGAGTACGGCGCCCAGGGTGTCAGAGGGAGCTCCGAGATGGTCCATCGGGCGACGCGTGGCGGAGGAGTGACGAGGCGCAACGTCATGTTCTCGGGAGTTAACGTGCGGACGTGGATAGCGCTCCGATATTGTTGTGGGCCGTCGGATCTGGAAGGCTTGATCCGACGGCTGGCGGAGGTGTAAGGTGCACGGCGGATAGGGCGGCGGAAATATTAACTGTTTGTGGGTTTTTTGACATGGTTTTCAAATGTTTCAACTTCTGACCACCCGCGCTTGCATTTGGGGGCGTGCTGAAGGCGGAATTTTGCCTTTTATAAGGTTTGCGGAGGGTTTGTGGGCTAGAGGGGTTTAGAGAGGGGTTTTTACCCATGCAAAGGTATTTTTTGAGGGGAAATGATCTGCAGCAAAGGGAGAGTATCGGAGATAGGTTCACCATGGTGGCCAGATGCCACTATGATCCCTCTTTGCAGATTTCTCGGCTATTATGCCTAGGGGAGGGAATATATAACATTTAGGGCTTTATACACCTTAGTGTTATTACTATTAGGGCAAGGGGTAGAATAAGGGAGTTAAATAGTAGATTTAGGAGTTAGTAAAGTGAAGGAGGGGAATCTTTGAGAAAGGGGATGTTAATGATGGAGTAGAGGGGAAAAAGTGAAGTTAGTGATGCTCTCTGCTGTGAATCCATGAAATTCACCACCTTTTTTGCTGATATGTCCATTGCCTTGGCAAAATATCTTTGACAACTATGTAATGGTGAACCTGTCCTTTCTGCAACCACAACTGCCTACCCAACTATTTCACCTAACATTTTTTAGTTTCTTCTTGGAGGGGCACTTAGACTTGCAACCCTCAATTGCCCTTTCTTTTCTTTGGCTTTTTCATTTTTTACTCTATCTGCTTCTACCCTTATCTCTTCCAAGGTCCCAGATTAGGCTTTTGGGAACCTTTGTTTCTCTACCTGAACTACTTATCTGCCAAGATTAAGCTATTTGGACAGACTTCTTTCTCTATTCTATAACTCAAAATTGAAACATGGCATGATCCAGCTTGAACTGTTGAATCATCCACAAAATTTGTAATAAGGTCCTCAATATTTGAAGTATTTCATACACCTCTGATTTCCTGGAAATATGGGATCTTTGTAGTAACAAAGCAGAGCATATTTGGATTTTCAATAATCAATCATGAAATATGAAACCTATTACTATAGGTATCCAACATGTTCAATTTTACAAAGTCTGAAGGACTCAAAGTAGACTCTAGGGGGCTTCCTTCTTCCTTTCTGTAAATATTCTTCCAGGCTTGGAAAATAATAAATATGTACTTGGCAGATTCCTAACTACCACTATCCCATTATTTTTAATTAGCCTGGGTTAGTTAGTGCTCAGAACATTCAATTTTAGAGAGTCTAAATATGTTCAAAGTAGACTCTAGAGGATCCTTTTCCATAAGTAATCCATCAAATTCGGATAAAGGAATAAACCTACACTTGACAAATTTCTTCTTTTTTCTATGTGAGCTATGGAGGAAGACAAAAATCAACCCATTGTTATTTATTCTATATATATATATATATATATATATATATATCTATATATATATATATATATATATATATATATATATATATATATATATATATATATATATATATATATATAATAGAAGTTAATTAGAAGAACCAGCAGGAGTTGGATCCCCTTTATCAACCAGATCCATTCTTGGGTTCTATTGCACACTTTGCAAAAATTCTTGTTTGGAATGTGGGCGGCGGTATAATTTTAATATATGCCTATTCACCACAATTCAACCCTAATTTTGACTAAGACATTGTCAAAAAAGTCCTCCACTTCATAGGGTCTCAGTTGCATCTAGTTAAAAACTTTCCCTTTAAGTATTTAAAATTGTCATACAATAGTGCCTAGTCTCCTAGTTGAAAAACAATATTTTTAATATTTTTGTCATGCCATCAGGCCCTTGGTCCTGTACCAACATAATCTTTTGGAGAGCATCCTATCTAATTTCATCAAGTTCATTTAGTTGGCACACTCTTTGTTTATAGGCTTCATTTAAATCCATCCCAAGTTTTGCAGTAGTTCAAAATGATTTTACCTGAAATTCAATGGGCAACAATACCTTATTCCCATATACCAGCTCATAGGGAGTGTATTCTATCACATTTCGCTATGTTATTTGGTAAGCCCAAAGTTCTGGTAACTTGTCAGCCCAATCTCCATGATGCAGCTAAATTTTTTTAGTGAGAATAGACTCCAAGACTTCATTGGTAGGTTCTGCCTGTCCATTCGCCTAAGGATGGTATGGCATATATTTATGGTGCTTAATTTGGTATTGTTCAGTAATAGGTTTTACTAGTTTGTACGTAAATTGTGTCCTCTGATCGGTGATAATCTCTGTAGGTACTCCAAACCGAGTAAATATGTCCTCAGAAATGAAATCTACAACAGACTTCTCAGTAGTAGAATATAAGGCTTTAGCTTCCAGCCACTTTGTCACATAATTGGTACACACTAAGATATACCTCTTCTTTCTGTACATAGGAGAAATAGGCCCTATAAAATCTAATGCCCACTTTTCAAAAGGTTCAATTGATAGTTGTGTTTGAAGAGGCATCTCATCACTTGGAACAGGTTTCCCCATTCTTTTGCAAGAATCACAGCTGGAAATAAATTTCTTGGCATTTTTAAGAAGAGTGGGCGAATAATATCCCACATGTAGCACCTTATAAGTTGTCCTTTCATCCACAAAATTCCCACCACAAGTCATGGAAAATTTTAGGTTCTAATGTTTTCCCAGTGGGCTAATTTTCCATGATTTTTCCACAAAAACGATTCGCCAATTTCCAATTTTTATAAAAGATGATTCACCCAAATTTTAGAATATAAAAATATTTTACCTTAAAAATCACCAACATTATATAAAGACTATATATAAAATCATTATAAATTTGAATAATTTTACAAATATACCAATAAACATTTTATAGTTTGCATACTAGGGATCAGTGAGATTTTCCAATGTAGTTAAAGTTCAAGAAAATTTTCCATCCTTAAAATTTTCCTTGCACAAGGTTCACTATGAAAATATTTCAAGACATCATACATCTCATCCTCCCACACACACCTTGTGATGATTAGATATGGTCCACTGAAGCATAGGTATCCTTCTATCCATGAATAATTGGCACTTGACTGCACAATCTTATGTTTCTCACTAGCAGATAGATTTTGTGGTAGCCTACCTATTACTAAGTAATTAGCCACATAGTGAATCAGCGAGTAAAAGTAGAAATGGTGAATAGGTGCTCATCAGGAAAATCATCTACAACTGGGGCAATGTCCTCTTAAATGGTCATTCTGGATAGAAAGTCTACAACATAATTTTCTCGTCCAGGCCTGTCAATCCTAGTAATATTAAATTCCTATAATAGGAATAACCATCTAGTGATTCTACCATTTGTAATGGGTTTGTTCATAAAAAGTCTAATAGTCAAATGATTAATATGAACAAAAGTTTTGTAACTAGTAATATAGTGCCTAAATTTGTTGATAGCATGAATCAATGCTAATAATTCCTTTTCAGTAACGATGGAATTCAATTCTGAATGTGAGATATTTTTTCTTACAAAATAAATAACATAAGGAATGTGATCCTCCCTTTTTCCTAGCATAGCTCCAAGGGTTGTGTCTGATGCATCAGTACAAATATGAAATGGGAGGAACAAATTAGGCCCTCTCAACATTGGAGCAGTTGATTTTCTATCCTTTAATACCTGAAAAGCAATCTGACAATCAATATTCCATGAAAAATAAACATATTTAGCCGAAAATTTAAACATAGGTGCAACGAGTTTGGTAAAATTTTCAATAAATCTTCTATAATACCCTACATGCCCCAAAAAAATTGTTACCTCTTTCTGTGATGTTGGGACTAGACTCTGTGAAATTACCTTGATTTTTGGAGGATCAACTTTTATCCATGTTTGTGACACATGATGACCAAGGACAGTTCCCTTAGTTTGCATCATTTTCATTTTTTGTTACTAAGGGCTAGGTGAGTCCCTTGACAACGAATCAAAACTTTTTCTAAATTTTCCAAAGCCTCCTCAAAATTATTGGCATACGCTATGAATTCATCCATGTAAACTTCCACACATTCATGTATAAGGTCAGAAAAAATGGCTAAAACAACCCTCTGAAAGGTAGTTGGGGCTATTTGGATTTAATTGTAATCATTGTACCCATCCAAGAATGATAAATACTTTTCCTTGATAAAGTATCAATGACTTGGCCAATAAAAGGCAAAGGAAAATAATCTTTCAAAGTGGCCTTGGTTAACTCCCTATAGTCAACACAGATTCTCCATTTCCAATTTTTCTTAGGAACCACCACTAGAGGAGATATTCATTGGCTATCAAAGATGGGATATATAAAATTTGCACTCAAAAGTTTTTGAAGTTCATCTTTGACAATTTCTTTAAGGGTTGGATTCATGCATCTTTTTGGCTACCTTACACGTCTAATTTATTCGTTGGTGTAAATATGATGTATGCATGTGTTGGGGTGAATCCCTTTCATATCCAGATAGTCCCAAGAAAATGCCCTGGACTATTTTTGGATCATTTCTATTACTTGTTGTTTTTGTTCTCTACTTAAGTCTGTACCTATATACAATGTTTTTCTAGAATTGATTTCAATAGGTTGTACACTTGCTTCCCTATTTTCTCCTATGGCTGCAATAGTAAATGATGCAAACATAGCAAGATAACAATTTTCTTGAAACTCACTACTGAAAACATGATTATAACCACTAAAAGAAACGAGGTATTCATTACATCTTATATCACATAAAAATTGTTGCAAAAGATGTTCCTTTAATTGTTCTTGAAATCCCCTTGATTGTTCTAAGGTTAGCAGGGGAAGCATACATTCTTCCTCTCCATAAGGGATTTCCAACCAAAGAGGGACTTCACCAGCTAATTGAGCAGGTGGAAAAATGGTCAATATTTGGATTTGATATCCATTCGAGATAGTCATTTCCCTAGTTATGCACCCAATGACAACATCAACAGTAGCTAGTCAGGGTCAACCTAGGACTATTGGGTGTCCTATTTTAGTAGTATTTGGAGAAATTACTATGAAATTAATTAGATATTCCCAAGAGGCTACTCTTACCACCACATATTCTAGGACTCCAACAACGTTAACAACAAACTTGTCTACTAATTCTAATACAATAGGTGTGGGTTTTACATCATTTAGTTGTAGCAATGTCATAGTATCAATAGTCATTGCATTGACGGTTGCTCCCATATTTACCAAGGTGTTAGGCAGAAAAGTCCCATTGATTAATATGGCCACTACTAGATTCCCTGGATCATCACATTTCGATAGTAATCCAAATATTAATTATGGCATTTGGCTGATTACTTTGATAGTCTGATTATTATTTTTCTTCCTTCCTGGTTTCTTGATGCAAATATCCCTAATTATCTTAGTGTAAATATGTATATATTTAATGTCTTGTAGTAAGGGGATATTTATACAAACATTCATTAATTCAAGTTCCAAATCATATTCTCTAGGTGACTCAGTCTTCTTTACAAGCAATCTTTCAGGAAAAGGAGGCTCCTTATGATCCAAGAGCTCCCGAGATTCTCTTACTACATCGTTCCTTTAATTTTCCATTTGTTCATTTGATTTGCCTTCAGATTCTATATGGGGATCCTCATCTTGTATAACTACTGCAAATTTATTTTTATGAATTATTTTCCCAGGCCTAATTTGAATTTCATTTATAGGAAATGAAGTGATAACATAAGTGGGAAAATCCTGCAGTTCGATGTTTTGCATAGGTTGAGGAGATATATTATTAGGGTTAGAAATAGGTTGTGCAGAAAACTATGTTGGCCTAGGAGGATTTGAGTTAAATGATTCTTGCATCTATTGTGAAGATGGATTGGCATTTTGAGGTAATGGTAGTGCAAATTGTTATTGTGTGGGATAAGCAGGGATATACCCTTGTTAGTATTGAGTCACATTAGATGTATATGGAACATACAGTGGATATTGTGGCTGGTAATGGGGAGATGGAGGTACTGGAATCTAGGAATGAAAGACATTCCCATAAGGGTTTCCCTTTGATCCTTGATTCCATGGTTAATTCTGAGGTAGTTGGGCTGGCCATGAAGGATAAGATGTCTGAGGGTTCCATGGTTGAAACTGGAAAAAAGGCTTCATATTAGGGTCATGATAAGGGTTATTGTTTGATGTCCTCCATGGTGGTTTTCTAGAAGTTTAAGGAAGCTCACTTGTTTCAGCCCCTCCTTTATAAATAGCTTGTAATCTTGGTAAAGAAGGGCATTGTTTAGTGGGGTGATCATGGGTGAAAATTCCACAGACTTCTACTGCATTTACAGGACATTCAACATGTTTTCTTCTACATTTAGGATAGAAAATGGCTAAAGAAGCCTTCTCTTCCTCTTCTTTCCTCTTGATTTTCAGAGTATCCCACTGGTCAGTGATAGTATTTATGATGTCTGTCTTAAATTTTTCCAAAGGCTCCCAAGTTTAGTTTGAGTAACACCACCCTAGACAGGTTTAGAATTCCTAGACACATAATCCCTTGGGATGTCACGAATTATTTTCCCTACCTTAGCTTGCCTTCTGGAACAAGTTATATGCGACTCAACTATTTCAGCAAAAGGTTTCTTAGAGATGTCCCCAAAACTTAAGAGATTTAATGTTTCAAGACATTCTTCCCTTAGCCCTTTTAAGAAAACGGTCCTAAAGGTCCTCTCGTCCAAATTACCTATTCAGGATTTATGATAATTATAAAGGAATATTTCAAGATATTCTTCCAAACTCTCGTCTTCCATTTTATAAATTATAAAATTAACATTAATATCTCTACTTTTGCAATAATATTGATATTTATTAAGAAAGACAGATTTCATATCATCCCAAGAATAGATAGTGTGTTCTCCTAAGCTCATGAACCACCTAAGGGTTGAATCTTTCAAGGTAGAGGGAAATAGTTTTAGCTTATGTGCATCATCATTATAGTTATAAATTCTACAAAGAATATCAAACTCAAATAGAAAAGAGTCAGGGTCTTCAAAATACATACCATGGAAGAGTGGAAGAGATGCCAAAGGTATATTTTCCATAATAATATTCCAAGTAATATCCACGATTAGAAATCCAAATGTGGTGGGTTATTCCTCCTCTTTCTCCTCAAGTCATCCCCTAGGTCCATCTATTCTATCGCCATTAAGTAAGGTATTTATTCTATCATTGTTCCCACCATTTCTCCTATCATTATTTTAGTCATTGCTTCTGTTATTGTTTCTGTCATTATTACAGTTCTCTTCACCTCCTATGTAATTCATTCTTTCAATAAGTCTAAAAGTAGTAGGCTCTGGTGTAGTACTCCAATTGGAAGTAGATTAAACTGAGATAGTTTTTATATGCCCAAGCCCCAAATCTCTCTGAGGTCCTGCTATTGAAAATTCCACTTGTGAGACTATCATTGCTTATGTTCCTACAACAACTCCTAATATGGCATGTTCTTGTTGTGGTGTGCCTTCAAGCTATATTTCCCGCTCTGAATGGAGTATTTCCTTTCCTGAGCCCACTATTGTAGAAGAGATTTCCCCTTCCCCTTTGATGTCAGGATAACAATTAGTAGGGTTAATTGGTTGTGGGGAGGGAGGGCGGGGTGGGTATTTGTAGGAAAAAATAGTTTTGAAAATGATTTTTTACTCTTAATAAATCTTCCCATACTATCTCTAGGTCTACCTCTAATTTTACACATAAGAAAAGAAGAACTACAAAATATTGATCAACAATAATCAGACTTTGGAGAAACCCCACCATAGTAGATGCGTGGCTCTTCACTGACATCTTACCATACTTTATTTTCCCTCTAATTGTAATGCAAAATCCCTGTCATAGAATTGAGTCTACCAAAATAAAACATTATCTATACCATTTGAAATTCCCTATAAATGACACAAAAAATGTATTTATATGTTCTCTTAATTCCCTATATTTAAGAATGTCAATCTAGAATTCGTAATATTAGATTTTCAAAACATTACTATTCATATCCAAGTTCACTGCTTTATACCCACTTAGTACATAATTAAAGACCAAATGTTCATTCCAATCTTTGTCCCTAATTCTAAATCATTCCATTACTCTACTGAAATATGCTGAAGTAAAGAAATGTATTATGTTTTTCTAATATCACACACAATTAAAGTTCCTAATTTATCTTTAACAACCAATTCATGCTTAGAATCTTTACTAGAAACAAATTTAATAATCATCATAACCTATTTTCAGAATTCAACTTAAGTAACTTGTTTCAATCACTACCTTCACAAAAAACTAACCCTAAGGTCAAACTATAAATCGAAAATCAGTCCTAGTGATTTTATTAAACTCAAAGTTCAT
The DNA here is from genome assembly GCA_031772625.1 of Pinus tabuliformis. Lineage (NCBI taxonomy): Eukaryota > Viridiplantae > Streptophyta > Pinopsida > Pinales > Pinaceae > Pinus > Pinus tabuliformis. Next base: position 1,448,831,688 of record CM062804.1, read on the forward strand.
TCACATGACTCTATAGTTCCGTAAATACATTCAAACTAATTGAAGAATGAGATAAATGATATACAATCCCCACACAATCTTATGAAAACTTCCAGATATAAAACATTGGTTGCAAATACCTTCTATTGGGACTTCTGATTCACAGACAGTAAAATATTTTGTTTCAAATCAAAGTTTTCAGTCTTAACACTATATAAAACTCTACCTTCAGAAGTCAAATTCGAATTACAGCCTGTTCATTCAAACTCAACAATGCTTTGGTAAAATAAATGCCTACATATTCAAGTAATTCCTATGAAAATTAATTAATACACTTAAGCAATTTGAAATGGGAATCTATTCTTTAATAATCCACCATCAACTGAGAACTTAATAAACAAAGTGTTCAGATCTATAGAAGATTTCAAATTCTATTCAATCACACCCTAACTACCGAATATCTGAAAACCACAATAGAACAACTATTTAAAATGCAATTACTCTATGCCAATCCACACACATACTTCTTATCTAACTAAGATCAATTACAAGACTTGGTTGAGGTCGATGGTGGGCCCTTGCCATGACCTGAGACAAGCTAAATTACCTCAATAAAATTTATAAACTAGAGACACATGAATTCACAAGTATAAAATCCGATATCACTTATATTAAGAGTCTTCAATAAAACATGGATACAATAGTTCCAAACTGAAATTAAAATAGAGTTATATAGTGTTCACAATCATAATTCTCTTTTTTCAACTCCTAACCTCTAACATTGGTACTTGGACCTCTCAAAGAAAGTATGGCCTAAAGATAGATGTAACTACATGATCAAGAAAAATAATATGAGTATTATCTAAGCTTAGTTAAGATAATCCATATTCTCAAGAATCACTCATTTGTTCTATCATATCCAAAAAAATCTAACCCATTCTATCTTTAGGCTGAAGCCATTGTTGTTTCTATCACAATCATAAGAAATGGCCTCAGAGAGTTCATTAGTTTGGTTGATGTCAATCCTGGAGTAAGGTATCAAATAGAGTACAAAATTAGGTACTGAATTGTTGTCAAGTGCACTCTGAGCTATATGTTGAATCATGAGTGACTTGTCAATGCATTCAAGTCTCCATCCTCATATTTAGGAAGACTAATAAAATTTCAGTCAAATTGAGTCAAAAGTGTATGAATTCATTTAGCATCTACCTTAACTAACCAAAGACATGTATAAATAGACCTAATTAGGACTCTTACCTCCATTTATGGGTTAAAACAATTTAACCAGTATAGGATAATTTGGAGGTGGAAAATAGAGAAAAATGGGGTAGGATATAATGAAAAATAGTATTATAAGGTGTGGAAGAGCATGACAAAAGTAGGGCCTAACAGTGTTAATTTTTCATAGGGATACATGTTCTTTGCTTTGATAATTGCATTTCCTCATTAATACATTAAGTTCACCCCATATTGTCATTACATTATTCATATCCACACCATTATTCATCAACATATGCAATTACATAGAAAGAACATTATCATCATCGTCATAAATGCAATGGAATATAAAGGATCAATAGAAGAAAAACATGCACACACATAGAGACACCAAGATACATCCAAGACCAGGGAAAAACCCACTATGGTGAAAACCCTTTCAAATATTCTTCTTCTTAGATTGTCATCAAATGATTCAGCAAAAGAGAGTACAATGATCTATAACTTTATCTATGCAACAAAACAAAACAATTATGATATCCATGAAACTGATATAATCATGCTTATAATAAAAACCCTCATTCTGAGGACTGTAGTGTGTTGTCACTAATTGTAGCCAACTGCTAGATATTGTTGTCACTATGTCAAACATTGTTGAACATTGTTGTCACTGAGTGGAACACTACTAAACATTGTTGTCACTGACTGAAACAATGTTGAACACTATTGTCACTAGGTGGAAACTTCGAAATACTGAAATCTCATTATTGAGTCCTGAACAGAGGGAGGAGGAGATGTGTGAGTGTCTATAACAGTCATGGACACTCTCTGCATAACTGGACGATTGCATCTGGAATAGATCTGGATGCTCCCAGGTGAAGTAAATGAGGGAATTTGGGGTCAAACATACCCAAATTTACTTCAAGACTTGGGACACTCTCATAAGGCTGATCTGCAAGCATCTATGGCAGCCTAGACACTCTCAAGACCACTCTGTGCAAGTGTCTGGGGACTAATACAACCTGATCTATCTCTGAAACCTTGGACGCTCCCATAGCACACTCTTATAGCTTTCAAGGCTCCGTAGACGCTGTCAGCACCACTATGTACCAACTTCCAGGCACTAAAATGTCGATTTTTGTGCCAGCATATGAGAACTAGAAAACCCTAGATCAATGCGAGCTTTGATCCTAAGATTTCAGACCCTTGTGAAACTTTCATCCAATAGACCCATTCTATATTTAGGTTGAAGGAGTTGTTGCTGCTACCACAATCATAAGAAACTGCCTCAAAGAGTTCATTAGTTTGGTTGATGTCAATCCTAGAGTAAGGTATCGAATATAATACAAAATTAGGTACCGAATTGTTACCTAGTGCACTCTGAACTAGATGTTGAATCATGAGTGACCTGCCAATGCATTCAAGTCTCCATCCTCATATTTAGGAACCCTAATAAATGTCAGTTAAATTGAGTCAAAATAGTATGAATTCATTTAGCATCTACCTGAACTAACCAAAGACATGTAAAAATAGACCTAATCAGACTCTTACCACCATTTATGAGTTAAAACAATTTAACTAAAATAGGATGGTTTGGAGGTGGAAAATAGAGCAAAATCAGGTAGGATATAATGAAAAATAACAGGATCAGGTGTCAAAAAGATTGAAAAAATTACGGTCCAACAATAGGAGTCATCGCAAAGTTGTTGCATTAAGGAAATAACATTTTTCATATGTTATGAGTGTTCCTTGGTGTGTCATCAAGTGATCTAAGTGTGTGATCATGGTGATAGTCTCTCTCTTTCTCATTTTCCTCTCATTGATCCAACACTCAATCAAAATTGGAAAAACGCCCAATCGGGCCACTCAGCCTCATCCAAACCTCCTGAACTGCACACTGTGTAGTCTCAGTCCTCAAGCAACATGTTGGGTCCCTATAATACTAGTGATTACCCCATTACTATTGTAGTTATACCCCTTATTAATATTGTTGTGCCCCTATTGCCGCCATATTGTTATTATTGTGCCCCATAGAATCCCTCTATTTTTATTTTTGTCGCTTTATATTATTATTGTTAGGTCGGCTGGGTTATATTGTGACTCCTTAAACTCCTATATATAGAAAGGAGGTTTTGTCATTTGAATCATCCAAGAATTGTTCATTTATGTAATGTAAAGGAGGTTGCCCCCTCGAAGAGGCTAAATGCTAAGGTGTTGATCTATCTTTTCTATCTTTTCTTGAGCTGGTTTCATAACATTTGGTATCAGAGCTTTGGATTCTAGGGTTTTGCTGCTCCAAACAGGTCATCGTGGCATTTTCGCTATAAATTTTTTTATGCTATGTTTCAGAAGCTAAAAAAAAACCCATTTGAGAAGACATTGCGCTGAATCTCGGATCTAAATTTTGGAGCTTTTTGCTCTATATTTGCGGAGATATGATCTGAGGAAGTTGGTCTTTCTGCAGACTCCTGAATTACATTCCAAACAGGTGACCTGGGGAAAATCATCATAACTTTTTCCTTAAGCATTGGATTGAAATTTCGTAAGAAGGTGCAGAAAGAGGACAGACTGTAGTTTCTTGTATATATTTTTAGAGCCAATGGATGAAACAGTGACTCGTGGCACATCGCACAAGTTCGCTCTATTGAACTAGTCTATAATCAGGTCACGATGGGATATTTTACATAATCCTTCCTTGGAGAATCCAAATTGGATCAGACTAGTGGCATTGGAAAGAGGACACAGAGGGATACCATAGGTTGCAATTTTAGAACTGGATGATCTGAAAGTACAGAGATACATCAGAGGCAATATTGTGCTCCTACAAAGTGAAAAAAAGATGTGTAGATTCTTTTTAAATTTTTGCTTAAGAGTGGTTTGAAAATTTATTTTGAAGTAATTCAAAGGGCTAGTAGAGCATTATTATCGGTAACTAATGCCCCGAGGAAAGAAAATGCAAACACCTAGTAAGGAACCTGAAAGCTCCAGCATGACTCATGAAGAAGAAGAAGAAGAAATGTTATATGATATATCAAAATTACAAGAACAAGTGCAACAAGTGTCACTTGCACAAAAAGAAACAGAATCTAAGATGGATGGTTTAAGGAAATATGTAGAAGCTAAGATGGATGGTTTAAAGAAAGGTGTAGAAGCTAAGATGGATTGTTTAAAGAAAGGCGTAGAAGCTAAGATGGATGGCATGGAAGCTAAGGTGAATGGCGTGGACGCTAAAATTGATGGCATGGATGATAAGATGGAAGAATTGAAGATAAATATGAATAAGTTGCTACAAGAAATGGTCACTAATGGTGAAAGGGTACTAAAGGAAACTCATGATGAGAACAAAAGAAATGTTAATCATGATTCCATAGACTCTAATGTTGGATCGAAGACTCACCATATTCCAAAAATCGATATGAGGAAGTTTGATGGCAAGGATCCCGCCACATGGATATTACAGATGGAGCAATTCTTCGATCTCAATAATGTGCAAAACACACAAAAGGTACATATGGTAACTTTATATTTGGAACCAAATCAATTTGTATGGTATCAATGGCTTTTCTCTCGTAAACAATTTATCAATTGGGAAATTTTTACAGAAGAATTGATAGCACATTATGAGGATACAAAAAGCAACACTTTTTTTAGCCAATTGATAAGTCTCAAAACAAAAGGGTTCAATAATGAAGCACATTGAGGAGTTCCAAAAATTGAACATAAGGGTAAAATATATTCCAGAGGAGCATAGGATTGATGTGTTCATAGGATCTTTAAAGGATAATATCCAACATGATGTTTGCCTTTGGGAACCTAATTCATTAGAGAAGGCATTCAGGTTAGCAAGAAAAATGGAAAGCAAAATTATGGCAACCAGAAAGCATACCACTCACAACTATAAAGACGGAAGTGTTGTTGCCCTTAGTCTTCCACAACCTATAAGGTTGACACCATAACAATTGGAAGAAAAAAGAGCAAAAGGGCTTTATTACAGTTGTGATAGCAAATACACTAAAGGTCATAAGTGTGCTGAGAATAAATTATTCTACATAGATTGTGAAGAGGAAGAAGAAAAGGAGAAAGAAAGGTTAAAAGAAGAGGATATACTCCAGGAACAAATCCTAGATGAAGAACAAATAAATCCAACCATATCTTGTAATGCATTGGCAGGAATTACCACTCCTCAAACCATCAAGATAGAAAGACAAATCAAGAAGAAAAAGGTAATAGTGTTGATTGATTCAGGAAACACCCACAATTTTATTCATTGTAAGGTAGAAAAAGAATTGAATTGCTTCCTATATCCAACACCAGAGTGTCAAGTGATGATTGCAAATGGAGGAACAATAAATTGCTCTGGAAAGTGCCATAATATCAAGCTATCCATGGGAGAATATGTATTGACTAGCCCAATGCTTTCCATTCCAATGGGAGGTGATGATGTTGTACTAGGAGTCCAATGGCTAAAATTGGTACAATAGCTTTTAATTTTCAAGAAATTTTCATCAAATTTTCTACAGAAGGAAAGGAAGTTGAATTAAGGGGTATTGCAGGGAACCAAGAAAGATAATCAGCTCTAATGGTATGAAAAAGCTTCTAAAAAAGGAACAAAGAGGTGTAATTGCACAATTATGTTCGCTAGATGTTTCCACATCGAAATCATCTATTTCTCCAGATCTCCAAAAAGTCCTGGACAATCATTCCAAGGTATTTGAGACTCCCAAAGGTCTCCCACCTATGCGTGATCATGATCATGATATTCATCTAATTCCAGGAAGTGTTCCTCCAAAAATAAGGCCGTACAGATATCCCTATGTCCAAAAGAGTGAAATTGAACGTATGGTTGCAGAAATGCTAGAGGATGGTATAATTAAACCGAGTCAAAGTTCTTTCTCTGCTCCAGTAGTATTGGTGCACAAGAACAATGGATCATGGTTTATGTGTCTGAATTATAGGGAGCTCAACAAGCTCACTATTAAAGATAAGTTCCCCATTCTTGTCATTGATGAATTATTGGATGAATTGCATGGATCAATTTACTTCACCAAGTTGGATCTTCATTCAGGATATCATCAAATTAGAATGAAGAATGAAGACATTCTGAAAATAGAATTTAGAACTCATGAGGGTCATTATGAATTTTTGGTCATGCCTTTTGGCCTTACCAATGCACCTTCAACATTTCAAGGTTTGATGAATTCAATTTTCAAACCATTCCTTCGAAAATTTGTGTTAGTAATTTTTGATGATATACTAATCTACAGCAAGTCTTGGAATGATCATGTTGAACATGTTGACAGGGTGCTTCAACTATTGGAGGAGAAACAATTATATGCAAAAAGATCCAAATGTTTCTTTGGAGTCCAGGAGGTGGAATATCTGGGTCATATTGTATCTCATGAAGGAGTTAAGGTAGACCCTAGAAAAATTAAAGCCATTAAGGAATGGAAAATCCCCACATCCATAAAGCATCTATGAGGATTTCTCGGGTTGCACCTCTAACAACATTATTGAAGAAAGATGCATTTTCATGGACTTCGGAAGCAACAAAGGCCTTTGAACATCTTAAAGAGGCAATGTGCCAAGCACCGGTCTTAGCTACACTGGACTTCACAAAAACCTTTATTGTGGAATGTGATGCTTCAAGAAATGGAATTGGTGTTGTTCTAATGCAAGATGAAAGACCCATTGCTTTTGAAAGTCGTCCAATCAAGGGAAAGTTTTTAAGAAAAGCTATTTATGAGAAGGAAATGTTGGCAATACTCCATGCACTTAAGAAATGGCGACCCTACCTAATGGGAAGACACTTCAAGGTAAAAATGGATCATGATAGCCTTAAATACTTTTTAGAACAAAGATTATCCTCTGAAGAGCAAAAAAAGTGGGTCACAAAGATGTTGGGTTATGACTTTGAAATCATCTACAAAAAAGGGAAGCAAAATGTGGTGGCAGATGCACTTCCAAGAAAGGATGAGGATGTGGAAGCATTTTTGTGTGCCATTTCTATTATCCAACGAGATTGGATAAACGAAGCAAGGGAGGAATGGAAGAATGACGAAGAAGTGTGGGCACTTATTCGAAAGTTACAAAAAGATTTTAGTACGTCTGATACATTTAGCTGGAAAAATGATTCATTATGGTACAAAGATCGCTTATACCTCTGTAAGAATTCCCAGCTAAAACAAAATATTCTTATGGAATTGCACACTTCCCCCTTAGGAGGGCACTCAGGATTTTTAAAAACTTACCACAGGGTTAAGAAGGAATTTTTTTGGGATGGCCTTAAATCAGATATTCAAAATTTTGTGGTGGAATGTTTGGTTTGCCAACAAAATAAATTTGAAACAATTAAGACACCAGATCTATTACAACCTTTATCCATTCCAAGCCAATGTTGGGAGGAGGTTTCAATGGATTTTATCACAGGTTTACCCAAGTCTGAGGGAAAGAGTGTCATCATGGTGGTAGTTGACAGACTTACCAAGTATGCACACTTTTGTGCATTATCACATCCATTTAAAGCCAGTACAGTTTCTACTTCATTTATGGAAACAATTCAAAAGCTACATAGAAACCCAAAGATTATTGTAAGTGATAGAGATCCCATTTTCACTGGAAATTTTTGGACAGAATTATTTTCTTTTCTTGGTACTCAGTTAGCTCATAGCTCATCTTATCATCCTCAATCTGATGGGCAAACTGAGATAGTAAACAAATGTTTGGAAGGATATCTTCCTTTCTTTGTATCTGATAAATAGACATAATGGGTCAAATGGTTGCCTCTGGCTGAATGGTGGTATAACACTTCCTTCCATACAGCAACAAAAATGACCCCATTTATGGCACTTTATGGGTATCAACCACCATCCATCACATCATATTTAAGAGAAAATTCTAAGGTTCAAGCAGTGGAACATCAAATCGAACATCAACAACAAGTCCTCCAACTCTTAAAGGATAACCTCGGGTTGGCACAGAATAGAATGAAACAACAGGCAGATCAACATCACAGTGAAAGAAGTTTTGATGTAGGTGATTGGGTATTCCTACTGCTACAACCATATAAGCAAATGTCCCTCAAGCAAGCTAAGAAGGATAATAAATTATCACCAAAGTATTATGGTATGTACAAGGTGTTGCAAAAGATTGGTACTATGGCATACAAATTGGAGCTTCCTGTAGCTTCTCGATTGCACCCAGTTTTCCATGTTTCATGTTTAAAGAAGGTTATAGGTGACAAGCTCCCAATTCAAACAATATTTCCAGAACTTGACGAGGAAGGAAAAATTATATTGGAATCGAAAGAAGTCACAGAAACAAGAACTCAAAAGCTACGAAATTGATCAATTTCGGAGTATCTTATCAAGTGGAAGAACTTATCCACTGAAGATTCCACATGGGAGGATGAGAATTTTATACGAAAGTATCCAGAACTACTCAAGCGTTGAGGAAAAGACTTTTTTGAAGGAGAAGGGCATGTTGGGTCCCTATAATACTAGTGATTACCCCATTACTATTGTAGTTATACCCTTATTAATATTGTTGTGCCCCTATTGTCCCCATATTGTTATTACTGTGCCCCATAGAATCCCTCTATTGTTATTTTTGTGGCTTTATATTATTATTGTTAGGTCGGCTAGGTTATATTGTGACTCCTTAGACTCCTATATATAGAAAGGAGGTTTTGTCATTTGAATCATCCAAGAATTTTTCATTTATGTAATGTAAAGGAGGTTGCCCCTTCGAAGAGGCTGAATTCTAAGGTGTTGATCTATCTTTTCTATATTTTCTTGAGCTGGTTTCATAACACAACAACCTTGTCTCTTGGCATTGCATAATGTGCAGTCTTTGCCTCCCAGAACTGCTTATTTTGCAACCTCAATGCTCAATCCAAACCCCTGAGTCCCATAGCTACATACTATTTCTCTTTAGCTAAGCCATCACTATGCAATCACGCAATCACTTGGCCTCATTTCTTTCCAGTACTATGCATTTCATAATTTCAGTGCTTAATCCCAGGCCTTGGCCTCCAAAACTATGCAATCATGCCCTTCATCTAGGCCTAAACTACACATTGTGCAATCTCAGACCTCAAGCCCAAACCTTGAGCTCCTGAGTTGCGCAACTGCACAGTCACCTAACCTCCTCTTCCTAAATAGTGCAAATACCCCTCACCCTCGCTCACTCACTCCCAAAATTGTGCAATCTACTTAACCAATCTAACCTGAAATATGCATTGCGTAATCTTAAGGCTCAAGCTTCACCCCTAACTTCCTGAGCTGTGAAGTTGCATAGTCACTGAGCCTCTCCTTCATCTCGTCACCCAGTTCTAGCTCAATCAGTGGATTATCATACAACATCTAAGACTACGGTTTTATCAAACTGATGTTGTCTTGTCTTGAGTGGATTGTAGATGCTGGTACTCTATCATGATATGGCATGATGATGAAGAAGGAGATGGATAAGGAGGCCATGCCAGAAGACACTTTATTAGCTACAAAGATAAGATGAAATATAAAGAGAAAGCAAAGGGACATCAAATTGAGACAGCAACTGGAGATCAAGTTCCACTGAAGACTCCTCATCTCTAATCCATTTGGATATTGACAAAGAAGAAGATCATGACCCATCTTTTAGAAGACACAAAGAAAGTAGCAGAAAAACGTGACTTGACATTCATTTCATCATGAAAACCATGTCATCAGTATCATGTCATGTCATGTCATGAGTCATCATGTGCCACATCATTTTGTGGAATATGTAATTGAATATTGGAGAAATATAATGTAAAATGGAAGTCTAAGAGTCATTCATGTAATGTGAAAAGTCATGTAAGAAGTCAAAAGGTCATAAATAATTCGAATAGTCATGAGGTTAGTCTGGGGGTCAAAGGGGAGGTGAAGGATCACCCCATTTGTTATATATACACCCTCATTATACAAGCAAAGGAATTTTCACCTTGGCTCCTCCCACAAGGCATTGAAGAGACAAGCTTGTTCTTTTGGGGAGTAAGGAGTGGCTCCAATGCTCCACTATTAGGGCTAGTGGTGTTCTTTGAATACATGTTTCTTGTGACTTTTACTTAATATCAAAAGCCTCATGGCCAATGCGTTCTTCCTGCATGGATTATGAATATTTCTAAAACTATTCTATGGATGTTTGCAATTCATGTTTGCTTTCATCTATGCTAAAGTAGTTGAAATATTTCGGTTATTTTAGCACTTATCATATTGAGAATATTCTGTAATGGTTTCTATAACTGTCACATCCTCGTGGACTATTCTGCTGGATGTTGGACAAATATTTCTTGTTTATAATGGTTACAATGACTGTCACATCTTTGTGTACTATTTTGCTAGATGTTAGACAAAAAAAAAAATTGTGTGTGTCTCTACTAAGGTAGTAATATTACCTCTCTCCTAGAGGCTCTCTTTCCTTTCCCTCCATAGTAGAAGAATGTTGACACACATACAACCAAACACTCACTAGGAATACTCACTTGTTGATTAGAGATTACTTATGCTTAACTCTCTTGTTCTGAACTTTGTAGCCAAGGAAAACCTATAAGAATACATGGCAACCATGCCAATATCCCAGATGGGGCTCTTATTCAAAATAGTGTGAGGTCTAATTGGGACTTCACATCAGGGAGACCCCCTTGGTCGATGGATTTCCAACACCGTCAACACTACCAATGGCGTTTTTCTTATTTATTGATCATAGGGAACTACAAGATATCAAAATTTAATTTACGCTGAATCATAAACTTTCTAAATTGATAGATTTTTTGCAAATTAATTTATATATTTGATTAAAGCATAGGTCTAGATAATAAGATAAGGTTACATATGCATTAAGTTAGAGGATAATGTTGTTGAATACTCTTTCAGTTGAAGTTGTGAGCTTGAAATGTATAAAGGACTTGCATGAAGAGGATGTAGATTTTGCAGATGCTTGGAAAGCATTCAAGGCACCATGGAGTATTGGTATAACTCTATAGTTGGATTCCCATGTCGAAGAATGATTCTTGTTTAAGAATCAAAGTTTGTGCATGCTATGGAGCTCATTAATCATAAACCATGTTAAGGAACTATATATTAGATTTTATGGATGTTTTGGTGTTAACAAGGCAACATTGTTAGTGAGGGGAAGATATTTTTGTCCTAGCATCAACAAGGATATTAAGAAATTGTTGTAGAATTTTTTAGATAGTGAAAGGAAGGATTTAAAACATAGGAGTGTATACTCTATTTCCAATACTAGAGAGCTCTTGGGAAGACGTACGTATGGACTTCATTTTGGGACTACATAGAACATAGAAATATTGTGACTCTGTGATGATTGTAATGGACAAGTTTTTGAAGATGACACATTTCATACCATGTAAAGTAACTAATAATTCTAATGACGTGACTATTTTTTTTTATGTGAAATTGTGAGAATACATAGACTATTAAGGAGTATTACCTCCTATAGAGATACTAGATTCCTTGGCCATTTTTGGAGAGCAAATTGGAAGGAATTAGGTTTCTAGTTGTTGTACAATTTAATGTATCATCCAAAAATGAAAGTATAGATGGTAAACCAAAGTCTTGGGATTTTTTTAGGATTAGATGGGGAGAAAATCCAAGACAATGGGATTTGGTTTTCACACAACTAAATTCACTTCCAATAATTTAGGCAATAGGTCTATTGGAAAGAGTGTATTTCAATTTTTTAATGGAAAGTCGCCAATAAGAGTTGTGGATTTTGTTAAGTTATGAAATTTGGAATATAAAAGGAGTTTTGATGTAAGTGAATTTGTAGAAGACATGCAAGAAATGAATAAGAAATTCAAACAAAAGATGAATGGAGGATTGCCAGATATAGGAAAAGGATTTTTCTATGAAGGAGACAAAAGTTTTTTAAAGAAGGAGAAAAGGTGATGGCACCTTTGATGAAAGAAATATTACCAGATATATGAACAATAAACTCAAGTACAATAAAATTGTACCATACCAAGTACTGAAGAATATTTCTATAATGCTTATAAGTTTGAGTTACTAAAATAATTTGACATTTACCTAATATTCAATTCTACCAACATGTATGAGTTTCATGAAGGAGAACTGTATGATGAAGGAGGTATCATGGATGAGTGGAAGAAACAATTTCCCATCAAGCTAGCAGAAGAACTAAAGCGAGTTCTAGAAAACAGGGTCAATAGAAGCACCTGAAATAAGGACCATTATCAATATTTGGTCATGTTAAAGAACATCGATCCTTGGGATGCATTATGGGTGTCTGAAGAAGGTTTGATAGACCTGTGAAGACTTTCCTTCCCTATGATGGGTACAGTCATGTCCAAATGATTTGTAGGCTCATGCTTTTCTCACCAAGGTTATCTAATATAAGAGCATCCTTATCCGAAAGAAGTATGCATCGATTGATTTTATTCAATAGCTCAGGAGATGAAATAAGAATGTTGTGACATTGTCCTGCTTGTGTCTTGTTGTAACATCATTGTTGCGATATCTCTGCTGCAACATCACCTTACTACATATTGTTGTAACATGTTATTGTAACACCTCTACACTCTATTATAACATGTTGTTGTAACACCTCTACTACAACATCACCTTACTACACAGTGTTGTAACACGTTGTTGTAGCACCTCTATTATAACGTGTTGTTGTAACACCTTTGTTATGGTTATGTTGTTGTGAATCTAAAGTTGTGTCTATGTTGCAACTCTATTAGATGTTGTGGGTCATGAATTTTAGTGAGCCCACATGTATCAAAGGGCTTTTCATGAATCAATTGACTACATGTGTGTAAAAGTAATGATAAATCGATCAAGAAGAAATGATTGCTATGGAACTGAACAAAGAAATGAAGATTGGATAATGAATCAAACCATCATGGTTGTTTAGTGTCCATGAAGGATGACGATCCTAAAAAAAAACTACAGAAATTGAACCACTATGATGGTTTATCCTTCCAACCATCATTTAAGAGGAAATTGTGTAGGAGGGGAAAAAAGTAGAGACAAAGGGGAGACAGAGGAAGAAAACAAAGGAGAAATTTACGAAAAAGGAGAGATGAGAAGAGAGTAGAGAAATGAAATAAAAGAAGAGTTTGAGACTAGAATATAGGAAACTCATGAAGTTGGAATAATTGGAATAGAGGAGAGAAAATAATAGTTTTAGTTTGGTGTGAAATATACGGTGCATATGTTGAGGCATAACACAAAATCAAATCATACTCTCATTTGTAAGAGAAAATTTACTCTCATTTGTACGAGAAACTTTGCTATGTATATGAATAAAAATGAAATTTTACTATTCCTTTCTTCTCTTTCCTCATGTAAATTTACTTAATTATTTAATCGTGTGTTAGTTTAATTATTGGTGTACTATAATAAAATTCATTGTGCACTCTAAGGGAAAAAAGTGTCATTATTGTAGTGGTTGTTTGCAGGTTCATCATACCCAAACCCCTATGTGATCATGCTTAATATATTTTGAAGTGATTGTTATTGGAATTGTTATTAATATGGTAAATTCATATTAAGATAATACAAGTAGTTGTTGGATTCCTTGATGACAATTAATTTAATACTTTTGATATTGGTATACCTATGTTGTTTATGGAATTCTCAATATTGTATTCATTTTGGACAATTTGATGATTTTACATTCTCTTATTTGTTGATTATGGATTCTCATCATGATGCAAAATAGATAATGACATTGGAAATCAGTATGATATTTAGTTAATGATGATTCACTTAAGAATAATACGCTAATAAGAATGTTTTTCTATAGTTGTAGCAAGTAAAAATAATTTACTAAAAATATTTTAACACCATATTGTAAAATAGTTATAGTTGAAATTTGACAATTACATTATACATATCTGTAGATCAATATTACATTTTAGATGTGCAAACATTTTCTTAATTTTTTACAAATTAATAAAAATTTACACTTCGAAACATATGACTCTTATTAATATTTGATAAATTCATTCTTAAATAGTTATGTTTTTTCAATTGAATAAGATGACACCACCATAATGCAAAAGGTGTATTTTAATATTATATAAAGTATATACCATAGAATGGTGTATATAAGTGTTAAAGATAGTTATGAATTCACTAAGAGGGAAATCTTAAATTTGACAATGTGGCCATTGAGATTTTTCTTTCTGATACCCTCTTTGAATTTAATATTTGTTTGAATGTTTATGCCATGATTTACTTTGCATATGGAATGCTAGCATTACCATGCCATTTTGAGTTACAATAGTTGTAAATTTATATAGGTTATGGGTGAGAGTTTTGCATATAGAATGTTAACATTATCATGTTATTTTTGAGTCACAATATTAGTAGCTTAGTCTATATTTTAGGTGAAAGTTTATAAGTTTTTTTTTTTTTTTTCACTTATCAACATTATAAAAATTGATATGAAATTTGTGTTTATGAAAATCAAGATATAAGTGAATAAACATATTAGAAAAATATTTATAATATCTTTCTTTCCTACCTCTTATTAAATAAAACATTCATAATAACTACCTTTCCAACCCTAAAAGAGAATAAAATAAAAACGAAATATTAAAAAAAACATAATATAATCTTAAATGAAAATTTGAAAGACATACATGAAAGTCATTTTTTTCTTCGGCTTAACTTAATATAATTATATATGAGCATGTAACATCCACATGCTTTCCAAATTTGAAAAATATATCGACAATACATTGCTTCCACTAGATGTAAAATTACCCTCGTACAATAATTCCCCAGGTTAAAACTATTACCATGTGATTCATGGGAAATAGCTAGTTTACACTAAATACTTCTTCGTGAAAAGTTATTTGTTTAATGTCAAAACTTCTTTGTGAAGAGTTCCACTCCATTCCATGCCATGGATACCATATGAGCGTATTAAATTCGTTTCCCCATGTTAATTATCAAGTCACAATAACAAGATGGTTTGATAAGTATCGATGGTTATTCGGATTGTGTGTTTGTTTCTTTAATTGGAAGTGTTTATTAGATCATTGTTGTTAATGGTTATATAGATACCAGGTGTGGATTTTTAATTGTAGTTTATGTATATTGATGCAGGAGAATTTAGATTTAGTCAGCAATGTGATGTTATGATTACATGTTGTGACTAACAAAGGGTTGGAAGACAAGAGATTAGTTAATTTTATTAATTTAAATGTATGAGAGTGTTTTAATTGTTGTTAAAATATGAGGAAAAAGGGTATAGTGGCTGATTGATCATCCCTACGTGGAGATCAGGCCAAGAAGTTATATTATTTGGTTTGAATAGGATGTGAGGGATTTGAAAGCTTAAATTAGCATTTGGTTGAGAAAAGAGTGGAGTAAAGAAAGAGAGAGATTTTTGTATCTGAACTAAGTTTGGTTCATGAATCCATTCTTGTATAAATTATGATCTTTTGCATAATTAGAGGGGTTAGTTAGAAGTTAGTCGTGAGTTAGATGCAGATGGAAAGAGAGGATGAACGAGCGAGAGGAGGACCGAAATAGTCGAGTGTGACTATTTCGTTGTAAATATTATGATACTAAATAGTGTGGATTGTGTATATTATGGGTGAGAATTTGTATCTGTATGGGTTTTAATAACCTTACAGTGTATTAATTGTGAAAACGAGAAATAGTGTGGAATCCTGTGTTGAAAGAAGCATGAATGTCTGATGGGGTTTCCTTTATGGAATCCGTATTCAAATTGTTTAACAAACCCTATGTAAAGGCATGTAGAGATTGGGAATTCATATTGAATTGATGGAAGGAATAGCAGAAGCAAACATAATTGAGTTTCGCTTAAAACTCAGAGTTCTATTGTTTTGTGTGATCACGTTTAATCCTTCTTTGTGTGTATTAACAACTGTGGGGTTTGAAAGTGTATGGATTCCTTAATCAGGTTGAAGTGCTGCACTCGTTGTTAACCATTGATTTCATAATCAACGCATTATGCCCAATCAAACAACGAGGTTTGGCCTGTTATTAACCCTTGTGTTAATCGAAGTCCCATGAGCCGTAGATTCTGAGAACCTCTGTCATCGGGTGTTAATCTCAAGTCCAGACCTAAACTATTATAAATTGAGGTTTATAATCCTATCGCCTCCGTGAAGCGGTAACGTCACGTAGGCCTTGGTGCGATACCATAATGACCATCGGATCACTGATGAATGCTAACTGTTGGATGGATCTCGCATCACATCGGTCGTAAGTCAAGGGACCTTGACCTCGTAGAGCTATGAAATGCGACTTGCGATACGAAGCGCACCGATAGATATCGCATCACAACGTTAATAAGTAAAGAAACTCGGGCCAATGAGTTTGCGATATGTGATGAGCCGAGAATGCGGTGAAGGGTCAACCATCGGATTGATAGTGGCGACCAACGATGGAGATTGAAATCCATTGCAATATTGGTGATTGCGCAAGAAGGGATTTGTCAACGTATTTCTTTTGCATAAGATATGCAATAAAGCTTGGGCATGAAGCAGACTCAAGAAGTTTATAGACACGAGTTGGATTTCCTTTGAAATCCGGTCTTCGCATCCATCACAGTGGGTTGTGGTGTATTTATTTTGTTGGCCTATCTGCGGGGGTATAAAGGTGAGGACCACCTATAGAGAGCACTTTTGATGTCAGTGTGGGCCTAATTCACAGGCCACATGCAAAGATTAGTAAAATCATAGTTTTGCTACATCATTTTGGGTATTAGAGTTATACTAACGCTCTGTGGAGATTGGTTGAGAAATTGAATTTTAATCTCAACATATGTATAATTTGCACTGAAGTGAGTTCGATACAGATGGAGATCTGAACACAAAGGACACTGAGATTAGAATGGGGAACCAATGAATTCACTGATGAAGGTCTGGTAAGAATGTTTATTTTTATGATTTTGTAGAGATTTGTTTTGAATGTCTAAAGAACAATAAGGGATTGAAATTTCAAAGGAGAAGATGTTTTCCTTTCACGAAAATGAAATTTCCATGTAATTTGATTGAATGATTAGTTTGATGTAAAAGGTAAATTGAAGTGAAAGGTTTAGAGTTTAAAGTTAAATAGAAGAGTGGTTTGCTATGACACTGAAGTCATTTAAATGATTTGAAGAATTTTGTGAAAACTGAGAATGATTGAGGATTGCTTAAAGTATTGTTGAATACAATGATATTGATGGTTGAAAGAATAGAGATTGGGTTTAATAGGACTGAAAGAAGAACCACTACAAGGAATGAATTTTGGAATTTGTAGAAGCAAGACAGGATTTTCTTACAAACAGGTTATCAGAAGGAATTTGTAGTGTCTATCATGAATTGGTAAATATAATTGAAATTTAGATCTAATCGTAATTGATCTTGAAAGCTGAAGAGTCCATTATGAAAAGTAAGATGAAAAATAGTTGCTGACTGTATGAAGGCTTTTGAATGGAAAAGTTTAAATGAAATAGTGAACAGATGAATCATTTGGCAAAGATTTAGCTAATGGAATGGGAATTAGTTTTAAGACATATTTGAAGAAAAAATACAGGTTTAGAAAGGTACTTTGATGTATCTTGAGATACGATTGTGCAGGTCAATGGAAGCAGTGGAATTGCTAAAAGGTAGAATGAGTTGTATCATCATCATAGCATATGAGCTATGTTAAAGAAGATAGAGAAACAAGAATTCTCAGATCAGTAAAGGTGACAATACCCAACAGTAAATGAAATTACTGAATGAAAGAAGGAAGTGAGCAATTCAAGATGTAGAGCCTAGGGAAAGGAGTGTTCAAGAGAAGCTGTGAACAACTTCCAAATATAGTTGGGTAGAAGTTGTTGAGGTAGCTCCACAGTTGTGATTGTGGGTAGAGTTGTCTTAAATATAACAATTCCAACAAGAGGAGTGTTAGGTAAAATTGTTAGTCAATGAAAGGTTCAAGGAAAGAACCAATAGATGCCAAAAGGTTGAACTCAGAAAAGTGTGGTGAGGCATGAAGGAGACTTGTTATAAATGAATTAAAGGGCTAGTTGCAGCTTACCAGTGAACAAGGAATGTTCACCAGAGGAAGAAATGGAATTGACTATTGATAGTCATAACAGGGATACAGAAGAAAGTCACAGACAAAGAGAAAAGAGTGGTAAAGTAGTTGGACTCAAAAGTATGAGTAACAAAGAAATTGACATAGAGGTATCTAAGATAGAGACAGAACTCAGTCATTTGAAGAAGTTGGTACTGAACAGAATCAGAGAAAAATGGAAACAAGGATTTTATGTGGGAAAGAGGGTTAAGTGGTATGTCAGAGAAATATTTACTGAGAAATTAATACTCCGAATAGTTGAGGATGAAGGAGTATATTACATCTGTGAATCAGAGAAAGTATCTCTCCTTGGGGAAGGAGACAATGATGAAGAATTGATCTATGCCAATCAGAATGCGAGGAAGGTACTGATAGCATCTTCACAGACAAGAGTCTCATATTTTTGGTATGCATCCTAATAAATGTGAACCTATACATGAAAAGGTGAAAGAGGCAGAGGTAAGAAAACCACAAAAGGAGATGCATAAAGACTTTCAAGGCTTCAATTGGTGGAGAAAATTAAAAGGTATGAGAAAGTGGATGTGTCTTCTCTTAGTGAAAACTTATTGGATCATGTTACAGGAATTTTAGCATGGATAGAAGACCAATGGGAAATGGAAAAAGGAAAGGAAATAAATGCATTGCAAATTTGTGAAGTGAATAAAAGGAAAGCTAACATAGAGAACTTAGTTGAAGAAGTTAAGTCAAGGAAATCTTTGAAATATCAAAGTCTTATCATAGAAGAGGAGGAGACATTGTTGCCTTATTTGGATAAAATGAGTGCAAGAGAAAATTGTGTAAGGCAGAAAGGAATTCTACAAAGCTATGATGAAGTTGCCAAGCATAGCCAAGAAGCTACAGTCCAAGAAGTATTCTTTAATGAGAAAGAAATCAGAGATGTTGAGGAATAATTTCTCAATAACTTAGTGAACTATTAGAATAGTTCAGAGAATCATGAAGATCTGATCACTGAGGCTTCAAATGAAGAGACTTGTATTTTTGAAACTAACATGTTGTGTATGTTTTCAAGTTTGACAGGTGATGAATAGCAATTGGACAATGTGCTTATGCATGTTGATGAAGAAGTGAGATTACTGGAAGAGATGGCTAAAACAGAAAGATATTTTGAGCATGTATTTAATAATTTTAAGAATGATGGTATTGACAGGGAAATTGTCATGATTAAGGAAGCTGAAGATAAGAAAATGAAAGTTTGTGATGATAACTAAAATGAAGTATCTTCAGTAGAGAATCAAAATGAAAGCATTATGGAAATTGTGAAGGAATATATGATGATGTTGACAGATACAGAGGTTCAGGAACTTTGTGATTCTAAAGTGGATTATTTTTATGAATCTGTAAACCATGAAGAAGCTTTAGAAAACTAGAATTTTGTTTCTGTTGTAGGTAAAGATGAAACAACATCATTTTGTTGCAATAGTATATGTATAGAAGATGAAAGGATACTTCATAATGATATGCTCCAAGAAATTCTAGCTATTGAATTGTTGAATGATAGTCTTGCACCAGAAGAAGGAACACTGTGTAATGCAGAGGAAAGTATTGAACTGAAAAATGATGAGAGTTTCATAACTTTTGCAGAAGGACAGTATAAATATTTGATGGCAAAATTACCTATGAAGATGGAAAACCATAGTTAATTTAAATCTGACAATTGTGATGGAAATTTTGTTTTATACAGGAAGGAGGAGTCATATGCAAATGACATGCTTATTGAATATGAAGGAAATTGTATTTTTTCTGGAAAATTTATTAAGTGAACCTGATAAGATAAAGAGAAAGATTATCTTTAATGATAATGAAAGGGAAGCTGTAGAGTACAAACAACAGTTTGTAAATGACAGAGGGGAAGGAGAATTGAACATAAATTTCATAATTTCTATGGTAAGGGAGAATGTACAGCAGGCAGATGTTAGTGGAGTTCAACTGAGAACAAATTGTAAAGAGGAAGTTGAGAAAGTGTGGAAAATGAAGTCAGTTAAGAAGAGGGACAGCAAGAAAGAGAAATTAACAAAAGAAATTTGTATCAGCAAGGAAAGAGGACAACAACAACATAAGGATTGGAATATTGGAAGAACAAAAGTGACAGTGGTAGAAGAATTGAATCAGCAGCATGATGAGAGTGATGACCAATTACAAAGTAAAATTTGGGATACTGGATGATCAGCAGAAGAAATACATGACCAGGAGGTCATGAAAACTTTCAACTTTGGGAGTCTGATGCAGGAGCATTTATACCTAGTCAGCAATGTGATGGTATGATCACATGTTGTGACTAACAAAGGGTTGGAAGACAAGAGATTAGTTAATTTTATTAATTTAAATGTATGAGGGTGTTTTAATTATTGTCAAAATATGACGAAAAAGGGTAGAGTGGTTGATTGATCCTCCCTGCGTGGAGATCAAGCCAAGCAGTTAGATTATTTCATTTGAATAGGATGTGAGGGATTTGAAATCTTAAATTAGCAATTGGTTGAGAAAATAGTGGAGTAAAGAGATTCTTTAGGAAAGAGTGAGAGATTTTTGGATTTGAACTAAGTTTGGTTCATGAATCCATTCTTGTATAAATTATTATCTTTTTGCATAGTTAGAGGGGTTAGTTAGAAGTTAGTCGTGAGTTAGATTCAGATGGAAAGAGAGGATGAATGAGCGATAGGAAGACTGAAACAGTCAAGTGTGATTGTTTGCTTGTAAATATTACAATACTAAATAGTGTGGATTGTGTATATTATGGGTGAGAAGTTGTATCTGTATGGGTTTTAATAACCTTATAGTGTATTAACTGTGAAAACGAGAAATAGTGTGGAATCCTGTGTTGAAAGAAGCATGACTGTCTGATGGGGTTTCCTTTATGGAATCCATATTTAAATTTTTAATAAACCCTGTGTAAAGGCATGTAGAGATTGGGAATTCATATTGAATTGATAGAAGGACTAGCAAAAGCAAACATAGTTGAGTTTAGCTTAAAACTCAGAGTTCTATTGTTCTGTGTGATCACGTTTAATCTTTCTTTGTCTGTATTAACAACTTCGGGGTTTGAAAGTGTATGGATTCCTTAATCAGGTTGAAGTGCCACACTCATTGTTAACAATTGATTTCATAATCAACACATTGCATCCAGTCAAACAGCGGGGTTTGGCTTGTTATTAACCCTTGTGTTAATCGAAGTCCCGCTAGCTGTAGATTCTGAGAACCTTTGTCATCGAGTGTTAATATCAAGTCCAGAACTGAATTGTTATATATTGAGGTTTATAATCCTATTAGCTCCATGAAGCAGTAACATCGCGTAGGCCTTGGTGCAATACCACAATGACCATCAGATCACTAATGAATGTTGACCGTTGGATGGATCTCGCATTGCATCAGTCGTAAGTGAAGGGACCCTGACCTGGTGGAGTTGCGAAATGCGACTTGAAATGTGAAATGCATCGATAGATATCACATCGCAACATTAATAAGTAAAGAAACTCGAGCCAATGATGTTACAGGGAAGAGTGTCTATTTAGAACTGCTCTATCCCACTAAGGTGTGACAGTTTCCTTAGAAACAAACAGAGAAAAACTACTTTTGTATTTCCTTTATGAATTATAGATAGAGAGAAATAGAAAGAACCAACCTGTTTCTTGCGCTAATCCTTTGATCCAATCCCTGTCTTCTTTGATAGTCTCCAGCTACCTGCTCCCTTGCATGCCCAGCTTCACAACGTACCTGTAAGATCACAGAAGGAGAGCACTATACAAAGACATGGATCTATATTCATAAACAACTTAGGATCAGATTTAAGTTAACCATACAAATGTAACAAGAATCAATGATACAAAAGCATGGAGGAGAACTCAAATAGTTTTTATTGATAAACAAGAAAAGATCCAGGAGGAGTTACAACCAGTGGTTCCGACCCAGCATCAACCTCCCAGCAAAGGCGCCCCTCTTCACCTCAAACAAAGCATAAATCACCCAACAATCTGATGCTTGTCTCTAGAAACCAACAACAATTCCTTACAATATGCAAAATTCCAGCTTCTGGATCTCTGGGATGAGGGATCCATATATAGATATGTGTAAGGAGGATGAGTCAGCTTGTGATTTGATTAGTGTCTTCTCTCTGTCAGTTCTTGCTTCCACTTGGAGACTGAGGGCCTCTTACTCATCCTTGGTCGAATTCAGTGAGGCAAGTGTCACAGGAGAAGATTCTGGAAGCTTTCATTGCCTCTCCACCTCGCGGAATGACACTGCCATTTGTCATTTCTCGCCCATCGCACCCTACAGAAGGGATTTTTGAAATGCAACGCACCCTCACAGTGCATTTGGGTGAGATGCAACGCACCTAGCTAGTGGAGCAGCTGCAATGATCCTGTTTTGACCAATTCTGAGCAGTTTCTGGTGGAGAACTTCTGGGAGAAGCTATAATCTGTTGACCTTGTTCCTTTAGGGGTTAGAACAACACTTTTAGGGACTTAGGAGTCCTTGGTTTATGGACATTTCATGCTTGGAGTTGTAGGGCACAAAAATGTCTATAACAGTTGCCCCCTAAAGTATGAGGCCATTAACCTTTTGCTGTCGAGTGAAATGCTTTATTATAAGGATCCGAAGTTCTTTCAATGCTGGGAGGAGACCTGTAATAAGATGCAATACAATACATTATCTTCATACTATTTTCATGATCTAGCTGAGGCGGGCATTCCCATGCTCAGCTTTATAAATTCATTTTCATGTACATAGGACAGACAATCGTCTGAGTGTAGACTGATGATTCTGATAGAGCCATCATCCTTTTGGTAGGATGATTATCTGTGCTGCAATGCTGTACATTTAATGTCTTCATTTCCCTGAATATATATCACAGCCCGGATGGATGAAACTAGATCTGGGGTCTTCAATCTCGTCCGATCTTCACTCGAAGTACAAGTCGATCCATGTGAAAAATGTTCTGAAGTCGAACATGGAAAGACGTCGCTTGATTACTAGTCAATGATGTAAACTGTTAACAAGCGCGAGAGGAATCACCGATAATGATAATGATACAATTCACGTGGTGTGAATAAAGGACTTGGCGTCGAACACCATGCAAAATCATTCGGTCGAAGGCCATTGATGTAAACCTATCGCCGGAAGTGAGAAACTGAGGCATGCAAGCTTCAAAGTACTGAATGGGGTGTTCCTAGATCAACTTCTTGGATAATGAGCTGATGTCGACAAGAAGTGATCCGTTACAGGAGGGCCTTAATGAATCCCACATCAATGACACAGAACGGAGCAAATGATTTTGATGGGGTGAAAACGATCTGATGATAAAAGGTTCAGGGTGGCGGTCATGAAAGAATGGAGTATAATGTATGGTAGTGGGTGAGACACAGGTGACTTCTCTGGATGACTTCTCTTGAACATATTGGCGACACTGATGTGATGGATTGGTAGCATTAACCCCAAATGTGGATGGTATGGCGTGACCATGGTGATGTGACCGGTGAATGAAACAACCCAACTCGACTCGGACACGGAGTGGAAGTGTCATGTTCAAGAGCGACTTGCTACCAACAAAGTTTCTTTGAGTTTTCTTCCCAATTTTTCCCCAGTCATTGCTGACCAGTACCTCTTTATTTTTTCAAGCTTGAGGAGGATAACATATGCTTGTTCTATAATTTGCCCTTCGGGCAAACCCATCGCTATGTTTTAACAAGCCTAGCGATAGTGAAACTCGTTCTCGTCTAAAGACAAGTTTGTCGCTATTAATCTTCTTAACGAGTTTAATGACAAAGATAACTCAGTCCTTTTCAATTTTAGAGAGTCTGAAAAGGAACATAAAGGTAACTCCAAAATTCCTTTTTCGTCATCTAATCCCTTAAGTCCGAAAAAGTATAAAACAATACAAAAGGGATGAATTTTCGATAGTTTTAACGAGCCGAACAAAACAAGCGCTCGATCTTTTTGTGTAATAATCCCTCAGGTCCAAAAAGATTAAAATCTAGAGGAGGGATAGCACTTCATGTCCCTTTAACGAGCTGGAGAGGCCAATGGCTCGGCAATCTTTTCATATTTTACGAGTCAGTTGAAAAGAGCTTAAAGGAGACTTGTCCTTTGAGGAACGAGTGATAAAACGGGTAGCAGCTGATTCCAGGTAAGGTTTGGAATTTTCCAATCACGGCAGTGTCACAAGGATGGCTAGTGAAATCACTCTTCACAGCTGTTCCTCAAAATGGGTAAACAATCAAATGGATGTGAATGATCGGCCAATGAAAAGTGGAGGTGACGGTGCAAACATGACCAAGGCTTTAACGACTGAAGTACTACATTCACGATGGTTATTTACCGGGGAATAGTTCATTTTTTAATGAGCTTAAACGCGGGTGGAAACATTTGCTCATGTCTTATGTTTATTTTTTAACGAGCTTGAACTATGTGCTAAAACTGCTCGATTAATCCAGTCTTGTGATAAGAATGTGCCATATAAAAACGGAAAATTTTAGAGTTTTTCCCCATATCCTTTCTTTATGCAAGTTAGGAAACGATCAATCCAAAAAACAGATAAATGATCGCTCTTTGTTTGCACTCCAAAAGGTTTGCATGCCCCCGGGTATAAAACAGAGTTTCAAGGTTACCACTTCTTCAGTCCGTTAAAACATTTGTTTTACCGAGAGAGGCCTACCTCTTACAGGTTACCAAAGATTGTTCTATTTACGGCGTAAACAAAACACTTCTTCGGCGATGTCTACCGAAATAAACAAAGGTGAGCGGCGATGCCCGCCAACTCACATAACTTTGACAAGAGAATCTTGTTCTAGAATAACCCCCTCTTCCAATCACGGACGGGGGTACAGACTAGTCATATTCTCCCGTGGAAACCTACCCTATACCTGAAGTTTTCCTGCCGAGGTAGACCAGGGTGCATGCCCCCTGGGTTTCAGTCATATCCCTCCGAATCACTCGCGCTCATCAGGAGGACGGACTGGAGATTGAGACATTTCTTGCGTGAAAAGACCATTCGGGGATGGTATATGACTATTTGCTCTGTATGATCCGGGAAATGAAAGCTGGTCCACGAGCTTGACCACTCTTCCTTCGTGCTGAAAACACATTACTCTAAAGAGTGAGGAGACAATTGCTCCCATGCAATAAATATAGTCTCGTCCAAGGAGTAGATTGTAATCCAGGGTCCTTGAACTACCATTACGTTCACGTGAACGGTTTTCCCTCTCAATGTTATGGGCACATCGGGAAGGATCCCTAACAGTCGACTAGTTCCTTTATCAAAGCCTGTCATATTTCTCATCTCAGGAAAAAGCGATGGCAAACCAAGCGCTTTCCAAGCAATTGTGGAAAGGATACTCACAGAAGCCCCCTCATCTATGATGGTACCAGCCATAACAATTCTATATATTTGAACAATAATTCGGAATGGTACACTAGCTGGTAAACGGGGTCTGCCTAGTTGATTCCAGTCGAAGGAGAGAACTAGGTTGCTTGGATGTGGGACCGAATAGATGGCCGGGTACGACTCTGACGAACTTCCTTCTTACGGTAAAGGAATGGGTAAATTGTCTCCATGTTCGTTGGAGCCTGTGCTTATGAAAAGAATTTGGATGGTGTCATCCTTGTTCTCTTCAGTGATTGTATCATCTGAAGATGGAACCTCTGAAGGCAAGACCAGGTCAACTGCCGCCTTGACCTTTTGACTTTCGTCTGGTATGGATTCAGATGGTTCATCTTCAATGACAGATGCATCGGCCGACCACCTGAGCGGGTCAGCCGGATTTTCAACTAGTGACAGACTCGGCAAGAGTTTTTTATATCCAGGAGGAAGTCGTAACGGTGAAACTGGACGATCATCCAAAACTCTTTTAGCTTTGTCTAAGAAGGGACAACGGTGGACGGCATGATCGCCTTCGCACAGTTTACAAGGAAATCTATATTTTCCTTTTTGTCCTGGGGCTTCACTTTCGCTAGTTGACGGTGTGTTTTCAACATGATCATCAGAGGTTGATGACACCGGGTTGTGCAAATGAGGAGACCAGTCCCTTAAGATCTGAGGGATGCAAGGACAATCTCTGTGAAAATTCTCTCCTTTGCAAATGACACGTGGCGATTTAGGCCTGGTCTGTGCGGTGTGTGGATTTTCGTTAGACGACACTCGTTTGCCCCCATTCGCTTTCGGCTCCTTCTTCTTCTTCTCTCTCTTCTTCTTTTCCTTCTTCTCCTTAGGAACTTGATTTTTGGCTTTACCAGCCCCATCAAGCGAAGAGGAAGGAGGAGAGGAAGAATTAGAGGAAGTAGAAGGTTGGTGGGTAACTCTGGACTCGTCTAATTGCTGATTCGATTGTTCAGGAATAGTGGTGTTCTGAACGACAGAGGTTGAGAAGAGCCATACAGGAAAACCAATTGTCAGTCTTGGAAGCGATAATGTGGCCATATGGGGTGCACCAGCATCTCCCCAAGATGAGAAGGGACTAGGATTTCCTCCAAGGGGAATTCCTTGGTTGGTGGACTCCATTTTCTCAACCCAAGATCAACGTAGGAAAGGGGTAATGAATATTCCATTTAAAATAAATTTTTAGATGCTTTGACACAACTTGTTTTTTTAGTTTTTAAGTGTCGAGAAAAAACAAAAGATGACTCTAGTCGCCTTTGATTTTTAATGAGCCTGAAGTGACAAGTGCTCAGATGGACCTTTTCCGTTAAGGAGCCTGAAAAGGAACGAAAGGGACTACTCTGGAGATCTAGGTAGAGGGAGTACCAAACCAATCGCAAAACTGCAGAATACTTTTTACGGTACGGCAGTCAATCTTCCCGAATCTTGTGTTCAGTGCATTGCAATTGATAGGGCAGCAGACACGGCTTCCTAAGGATAAAGGATTTAAGCCTATAGGGGTCTCCCAAAATATACTCGACGGTACGTGGGAGCACAAGTCCATACTGGCACTTATCGTCTCAAAGTGGAGGAATCACCCAACCATCAGTGAGTACAATAGTTACCAGGCTTTACGACGCCGGAATACGTCTCTAGCCTAGACCTTTAAATGTTGTACGTTAAGTTCCATAGCGTTGTTAGATTCATTGAATTTATTTTAAGTTGATCTTGTTTATGAAGTTTGCCTTTCGGGTTCACCACGAGATGTAGATGTAATTCCTAAAATGCAATCTAAAGATGATAAACAAACTTTTATCTCTTTTGTGCAATGAAAATCCTAGCTGCTAGGGAAGAAGAAAGACAGAATCTTTTCACAAAGAGCAAAGAGCACACTGTAAATGCACTTTCCTAAATCAAGTCTAACAGACTGTCTATATGCAAATGCACATGCATGTATTTGTTTTCGACTTTCTTAGTATTGATGCTAAAAAGAAAGTTGATGTACAAATCTGAATTTCTTTTCAAGCGACAAATGTAAACAAGCTCTTTTTCGAAATCAAAAACAGAGATGATTACGACACCTTACGATTTTGAAATGAACATTCGTTCTTAACACTAGAAAATTACAAATTCAGACCAAAGGCAATAGTAACAGCATAATCGACCATGAACAGCAATCAAACTTTCTCCTATGATCGAAATCGACACTTGCGACAGATTCGAATCAAAGGACAACAATACGACTATTCTACTTTTGCAATGGAAAACTGTAAACGACTCAACAAACACACAAAAACGTCTACAATTTTTTTGTACAAAGGAGGCGGAATAACAGCAAGGAAAGGAGGTTTCAAACAGGCATATACTGATCACAGGCAACAAAATTCAGGGATAGAACTGGAAAGAATGAAGCACAAGAACCATAACTACACAGAACTAGTCTGATCAGCGCACCTGTAACACAGAGAATCTGAAATGCAACGCAGGTTGCCCCTTCGGGAAGTGCGCTGAAATTCAGGATCTCTGAATAGTACCTGTGCTGGGCCAGAAACGAGACTCTGTCCGGGTTCCGGGTCACAGTTTGCAGTTCATTCCTTGGTTTTTGGCCGAGTAAAAAGCAATCAGTAATGCAACAATCAGGGGTAGATCTAAGGAGGATCTAAGAGCTATCACAAGGGAAATCATATAGTTTGTGAATCAGTTGTTTAAATCATAAACAGATCCAGTGAATGGATTGAAGCAGCAGTTATCTACTTTGCATTTGTTATGGCAAATGCAGTTCGAAAGCCACTTATAAGTTTATGAAACAAACAACAAAGAATGATACACAAACAAACTAATTAGACATTCCCCAGTGGAGTTGCCATTTTGTTACAGGGAAAAGTGTCTATTTAGAACTACTCTATCCCACTAAGGTGTGACAGCTACCTTAGAAACAAACAGAGAAAAACTACTTTTGTATTTCCTTTATGAATTATAGATAGAGAGGAATAAAAAGAACCAACCTGTGTCTTGCGCTAATCCTTTGATCGAATCCCTCTCTTCTTTGATAATCTCCAGCTACCTGCTCCCTTGCATGCCCAGCTTCACAAAGTACCTGTAAGATCACAGAAGGAAAGCACTATACAAATACATGGATCTATATTCATAAACAACTTAGGATAAGATTTAAGTTAACCATACAGATGTAACAAGCATCAATGGTACAAAAGCATGGAGGAGAACTCAAATAGTTTTTATTTATAAAAAAGAAAAGATCCAGGAGGAGTTACAACCAGTGGTTCCGACCCAGCATCAACCTCCCAGCAAAGAAGCCCCTGTTCACCTCAAACAAAACATAAATCACCCAACAATCTGATGTTTGTCTCTAGAAACCAACATCAATTCCTTACAATATGAAAAATTCCAGCCTCCGGATCTCTGGGATGAGGGATCCATATATAGATATGTGTAAGGAGGATGAGTCAGCTTGTGATTTGATTAGTATCTTCTCTCTGTCAGTTCTTGCTTCCACTTGGAGACTGAGGGCCTCTTACTCATCCTTGGTCGAATTCAGTGAGGCAAGTGTCACAGGAGAAGATTCTGGAAGCTTCCATTGCCTCTCCACCTCGCGGAATGACACTTCCATTTGTCATTTCTCACCCATCGCACCCTACAGAAGGGAGTTTTGAAATGTAACGCACCCTCACAGTGCATTTGGGTGAGATGCAACGCACCTAGCCAGTGGAGCAGCTGCAATGATCCTGTTTTGACCAATTCTGAGCAGTTTCTGGTGGAGAACTTCTGGGAGAAGCTGTAATCTGTTGACCTTGTTCCTTTAGGGGTTAGAACAACACTTTTAGGGACTTAGGAGCCCTTGGTTTATGGACATTTCATGCTTGGAGTTGTAGGGCACAAAAATGTCTATAACAGATGAGTTTGCGATATGTGATGAGGCGAGAATGCAATGAAGGGTCAACTGTCGGATTGATAATGACGACCAACGGTGGAGATTGAAGTCCATTGCAATATTGACAATCACGCAAGCATGGATTTGTCATCATATTTCTTTTGCATGCGATATGCGATAAAGCATGGGCCTGAAGTGGACCCAAGAAGTTTATAGATGTGAGTTGGATTTCCTTTGAAATCTAGTCTTCGCATCCATCACAGCAGGTTGTGGTGTATTTCTTTTGTTGGCCTATCTGTGAGGGTATAAAGGTGGAGACCACCTATAGAGAGCGTTTTCGATGTAAGTGTGGGCCTAATTCACTGGAAACTTGCAGAGATTAGTAAAATCACAATTTTGCTACGTCATATACATTTATGTGAAAATTTAATTGGAAATGCTAAAATTATTAAATGGATTAAAGGTGGTGTTATGACTTTCTAGAGACAACTTTTAGGTTGAAAAAGAGATCAATTCATATGACATCTTAAAGTTTTTGAAAGATATATCGGTAGTATTCAAGATATAAATGTATTATGATTTAAAATTCGTTCAGATATCTTATCCACAGTTAGATTCAATAGACACTCATATATTGAGTAACTTTTTTAAAGAATTAACATTCAAGTCTGGTGGTCTTCATATGAAAATTTTAGCTCTATTGGCTATTGCAGTATAGGTGAGAAGTAAAACATAAAGAACAAAATAAATACAAAGGGTTGATATCAGAATCATATGCATTAAATTTCAATAGAAAAATGGAATAGATAAAGAAAATGAAATTTAGAAAACGTGGAGCGCATTTTAAGGACATTTGATCTCAGAGATCACAGGCACCCTTTATCAAAACATGACAGAGACGAATCCACAACTTTGGTATTACGTCAAATAGCTACAATTACATTTCTTTCCGGGAAAGAAACACATATGAATAAATAAACAAAGAGAGGATTACATACTACACATTTCAGCATTTGGAATCACCAAAACTTCTTTATTAATCTTCGAAAAAGAGCATACATCACATAGTTCTTTAGACACTTGCAAAACTTGTCAATTAGAGCCACCTCTCGACATAAAATTCAGAACCTTTTCTAATGAGTCACTCACGCTCTTCTATAGAGTCTCAAAAATGATGACCATACAAAATATTCCTTCTTGAAAATCTCATAACTTCCTAACCATGTGCCAACTCAAGCATGCTACTGGAAAAATTGTCCTAATTATCACATAACAATATTGATTCTATCCTTGAAACAAAATATTTGCAAAAATTTAAAAATGACACAGCTTGTCATGATTAGCATATCAAAATATCCTCATTGCTCGCCAGTTGGTTCCACTAGGAGAGACCTCGACTCTATAATTCGTACTTGTGGCGGATTAATGAATTATTCACATATTTGCCATATTGTTGGGTCAGCTACAGGAGTGAGGATGAAATTCGGATAAGTTATCTTCAAATTGGTGAGCTCAATGTAATTTGGCATATTAGTAAACAAAGTCTTCACCAACTAGAGTATATGGAAATCCTTCTCCAATTAGTTGACTATGGTCCTTCCTTTGAGGGTAGAAGTATTTTCATGAGAAGAATCAACCTTAATCTTGACTTCTACTAGAATTCATTGATATTGTTCTTGTGAAAGCAGGTTTCCTTGTAAATCCCAGCAGCTAGGTAACCCTTCTCTAATCCTCTTATCAAAACTCGAGTCAAATGTAGCTACAGTTTTCAATAAATCACCCAAATACTCCTTAATTATAGCTCTGGCTATCTCTTTTTGAATCATCTTAGAGACTTCAACAATAGTCATTATACTGTCGACAATGTCCATTGCCCTCAACTCATTGGCTCATCTTTGGTTGAGGTACCTAATAAATTTCTTTGTTGTCCTCGTGTTATTACCATATTCTTCTTTGGCTGATAAGAGAAAGAACTCAGCCTCCTTGATTTCAATTTTTTTCTCTACAACTAGGGTCATATGCTCCCAGATGTTCTTTAGTTCAGAAATAATTTCGTCCAAAATTATATGCCTAGCTTGGATAAGAGACATATTACCTTTCAATTTACTTTTTAATTCTTTCATCTCCTCATTTGCAATCTCCAAGATTTTGTTAATTTGCTCCACATTTTTCCTAGTTTCCTAAAGCTCCTTCTCCTTTTGTGTGAGTGCATGGTTGGATATTTCCAAATCAATTTGCATCTTTTTTATCTCACCCTATGACAATTTCAATTCAGTTAGATCCTTGGTTAGTTGTTAAAACTGATTTTGTGGGTTTTTTGGCACAATTACTACAAAGATGTGGGAATCGATCCTCTCTTGGAGTTCTACTACCTGTTGTTTGAGGACCATTACCTAATCGTTTTTGTCTATTAGCTCCTTGGAAAAATTTCCTTTTTCACTCTCCACCTGGGCTATCTGTTTGGATTGTACATGTTTAGATGTAGGCATTTGTAGCTTGTGCGTCAACTCTTGGATTTCGACTTGTAAGCTCTGAATGATGGTTTCTAAAACAACCTTATTATTTGGGTTAGCTCTTAATTTGACAATTAATTCTTTGAAGCTTTAATTATGCAAGTGGAGGGATCTAGAGGTTGCATTTTCTTGCTTTACCCTGGTGGAAACATTTCCTAATAGTTTCTTAGCCTTACTGATAGTCAAGGCATTTTTACTCAGCTCACTATAGAGGATTTCTCAAGTCTTCTTGTGACAATTTATTTTATCTCGTAAAGAAATACTTGTCATATCTAGGGACAGAACCACTGCCCTGAATTGTGGTCCTAATGGGAGGGACTATGCAGAAGGATGATATATGGAGAATTTCATCTGGTTTCTTTCTAGGTCGATGGCAGCTAGGATCCTTATCTGATAATAAATTGAATGTGTTGCTAGTTGTTGTTGCATTTCATTTTTGAATCTTTTGTTTCTCTCCTCTCTTCTTTTCCTCTCTTCCCATTTAGGGTCTGGTGTTGATGCACTTCCCAAAGAGCCCAGGATTGCTACCTCTGTGGACATAGAAGTGGCAGCTTGCTCAGAATCTTCTAGGAGTATCTGGAAGCCTGGCTAGTCTAAATTCCTATCGACCATCCTAGTATCAATTATTGATCTGCTCCTGGATCTTAGCTTTCTTGTTTGATGATGCCACCTCCATCTCTATGTCTCCAAATTCATCCACGCTTCTCTTTGATGTATTCTCCTTTGAAGAAAGTGTTTCAATTTCCATTTCTATATTAATGAGCCAATAATTCAATTAGCCTTCCATTCAACTTTAGGTCTATACGCATGCTCATAAGCTGAAGCATTTATATCCCTTCTTCTCTTTGATATGACACCATGAAGATCATATTTCCACATGTCTCCCATTTCAAAATTAACCTCTTTAAACATGTCTTCTACTTGTTGAAGGGATTTTTTGGTGTTAACTGTGAATGGACCTATCGTCCTACCCAACTTAAACATGTAGTCCTTTTTTCCAGGAACAAAGTGGAGTTAATCAACATTCAAGCTCTATCTCATAAATGCTAGGGCAAATATTCTCATGGGCATGAAAATAGGAAAGTGGTATGGGGGAAGTTCTGACCCATAGACTCTGATCTCAGTGTAGCCCTCAAACAAGAACCAATCACCCACCCTAATATCTTCACTAAGGTGAAGTATTTTCATTTTCTGGGGAATAATTCTAGGAGGGCAAATGTTATTTATAATTTTTAAGGCGGTGGACATATAAGTGGAGATAAACTGAGAAAACCCTTGATTATCTGGCATTTTCTTTGAGGCATTGTCCCAATCAAAGACAAACTTCCTCTGCTTGTGAGAATTTGTGATACTAAGGCCCAGATACTAAAATTCTTCTATGTGGGTATAGAGGAAAATATAAAAAAAAAAAAATAGTATACGAAAAAGGAAGTGATGGGAAAATGGTTGAACTAGAGTTTTATAAATTATGCAAGGAACGAAGGCATATCCGAGATGATATCCAGCTGCATCATTGTGTGTAGGAATCCTATGGCGAATTTAATAATATTGGTAGTTCCTTCTTCCCCAAAAAGCAAGGTGATATCGGTCAAAATAGGTTTTACAGTTTCAAAAAACATTGAAACAGGGAATCTATCTGCGATGGGGAGGGTTTGATTATTGGATGCTAAAATCAACTAGAGGAAGGCTTGTTGTTCTTCTCCTAAGTGCCCATTATTCGTGTAGAAGTGGGTAGCTTCTCTAAACCTCTCAGGGTTGGGAGATTTTGGTTACATGATATCCATTTGATTTAATTCTAGCGTGACTTCCAAAATATTTTCTCTAGTGGTGGTTATGAAGAAATTCCCCTATTTAAAATAGGAAGCTACGAGCCAAGAAACAAATTTTGGAAAATGGTAGACTGTGGGAGATTTGGTGATACAACCATAAATATACGACTCAAAACTGGTTTTCTCTTTTTAGGTGACGATCGTATAGGTCGAAACAAAGATCAGACAGGTGGTAGAAATATAATGGGTCGCGGATTTTGGCTTTTGTGTCCATGAGAGGCTCAGTATGGCCAAAGGTTTTCACCTCTCAAGTTTTAGGGGTTTTGGGCTCTAGATTTTTCATTTTAGGCATAACGGAGAATGAATGAGTAACGAAGGATTATAGGTTACCTGGTGGCCTGATTAGGTGCTCAAAATTCAAAGTTATCAGATCGGTGTGGAACATGGATGACTCCATAGTGCTTGTCATCCTGAATCTTGCACAACACGTTCCACATGAAACAAATATCGTATGCTCCCATAATCATGTTCTTTTCACTCTCCCAAATAGGCAAATTTAAAAAAAAATGACAGCCCAGTCAGTAGTCTGTACTGCTGATGTGGCACTGACTGGGTAGGTCTATGTGGCAGTTTGACTGGTCAACGGGCTCCTCCGACGAATGGTAGGCTAATAAGTGTCAGTTTCTTATTGGATGAAATTTTGTGTTTCTGATTGGCTAGATTTGTGGCCAGCCACAGGCTAACATGTGGCCTAACTGGAGGCGGCCATGTGGCAGCCTAGGTGCCACCAAAATTATGGGTCAAGTCTGGGCAGAGGCAACAAGGTTGAAGTCACAACCTCACACAATAAATCCAAAGCCTCCACCAACGTGATATCGCATTTGTTTCATAACCATATGGTTCTCCACGTATATTTAAATGTTAATAATGCACCATTTGGGGGTAGGGCCAGCCCATGGGGATCAGCCTTGGTCGCACCACCAGCAGATGACCACTGACGAAGAGCTATGTGTGGGCTCGACTGGCGGGGTCGAGCCGTTGACCTTAGCCCCAAGCACGTGGCCCCCCCACGTTGCCACATTTTTCGGAAATAAGGCGTTAGAGGACATTTAACACGTTCGACAAATTCGCCTGATTTTCAGCAAAATTGTCACTCCATTAGCGCATTTTGGGGAAAAATTGTAGGATGGTGTCAAATTTTGGGGAATTTGCTATGCGATTAGCAAAAGATTGGAAAATGTCATAACTTCTTCAGTTTTTTACCAAATCAGGAGCAAAGAGATACTACACATGCATTTTTGGGCATTTTGGAGCCATTGGAATAGGTTTCAGAGCTTTCTGAGCATTCCAAATTGATGTATTCACATTTTTTAGCATAATAGAGAGGGTCAAGCCATTGGAAGCTGGACCAAGGAGACGTAACCCAGGAGGGGTGAACTCCTTCATCATGTGTGACTATGATATTGTTTATCATGATGTTTATGTCTATTATATGTTATTGTTCAATCATTTGTTTATTTTAATTTGCACATAAAATTACATAAAAGCACTCAAAAACCCATGTTTAAACTTGAAAATAATTTCATAAATCCTCAAGCACTTTTAATATACTATGAAAAGGAATTTTAGCACAACAAATCTAATGTTCCCAATCAAATCAAGTTTTGGTATCAGAGCTCTTGGTTTTATTTTTGCAAGAAGTGTTTAACTGTTTGCAAGTGAATGTCATGCTTACAAGGTTAAAACTCAAGAGACAAGAAGGGAAGTTGGTTGAAAGCCTTGAAGTTACAGTTCAGACTCTAATGAGCATTTCTCATGAAGGATAACCTACAAACATGACAGAGGATGAGAGGGTCTTCACGAAGGCTTTCTTTGATATGATAGAGATGGTGAAGGGGCTCTATGAAGAGAGGAATACTAGACTACAAGGGGAAAGATCCAAAACTCCCAAAGGAGAAGGTTCTTCAATAGGAGGTAATGGAAATGGAGGTAAACCTCCAGCCTCTCCACCATCTTCTTCATCTTCTTCTTCACAAGCATCTTCACCCTCTTCCACTAACACAACCCTTACTCATACTCATCAACATACCTCAAAAGGAACTGGTAAATCACCCTTATTAAAACTTGATGTTAAATTTGAACTCCCCATGTACAATGGTGAAGTGAATGCAAAGATGCTTGACAATTGGGTTCGTTAGTTGGAGGTATATTATAGAATTCAAAACCTTCAAGAGGATGACATAAAGATTCAATTAGCTTCCTTGAGGATGGATGGTGTAACACTAGTATAGTGGGAATCAAAGACACAAGAAGAGATAAAAAAAACACGATAAGATCTCAATTTCTTGGTCTAATTTCATTTTTACAATTAAAATACAATTCTACTTTCTAGCTTATATGCAGAAAGCCAACATGAATTGGCAGAACTTTAGACAACTTAAAGGTCAAAATCTGTAATACTACACCCAAGAATTCAAAAAAGGGTCTCTAATGTTAGGCGTAGATTTGAAATCACAAGAGACGTTGTTGAAGTACATAGGGGGTCTACATAGTTACCTTAGGCATACTATCCTTATGTTTAATCCAAATAATCTAGATGAGGTGTGTGTGGAAGCCACTCATCTTGAAGCAAGATGAAAAATTATATGAGAAGAAGGTAGTAAAAAGCCATTTAAGGGTAAAGAAAAAGAATAGGGTTTCAAAGGAAAGAAAAATGAATCCATTAAAAAGGAAGGAGAAAAAATAATATGTAAACATTGTTCCAAAGAGGGTCATGATGAAGCTAATTGTTGGAAGCTTCATCCTGAGATGAGGTCTAAGAAATTCAACAACAAAGGAAAATAAAAGACAGCTACCATCATTCAAGAGGATTTGGGATCCGATTTGAGTGATGAAACTAAAATTACAGCCATGTGTATAAAATGAAAAGAATCCATTACGAGCACTAGTATATCAAATTGTTACACTAGTACTCCAAATGAAGAAACAAGGATTGAATTATTTCAAGTGAGGGTAATCTCAAAACAAACACAAATTGACACACTATTTGATAGTGGGTCTCAAGACAACTTGATATCTGATGAATTAGTCAAGAATCTTAATCTTGAAACCATTTTACATCTCAAGTCATATCCATTGGGTTGGATATGCAAAGACACAAACTTACAGATTACAATAAAATATATTCTTCGGTTTGCAATCACAATAAACTTCATTGATGAAGTTCAATTAGATGTTGTACAGCTTGATATTTCAGGAATTTTTTTGGGTAGTCCTTACCTCTATGATAGGAAATAAATCTTCTATCATCATGAAAGCAAGTACCAATTGTTCAAAGATGGTGTGGAGTATATTGTGAGAACTCATCGCAAGAAACTAAATCTTTCATTAGTTAATGCAAGGCAAATGAAAAGACTAGTTAATTCGAGCAATAACTCAGTGCTTCTTATGATCAAACCAAATGTTGATGTTGATTATGAAGTGCTTGATGGTTGTAATTCAAAATTGAAAACTGATTTGGTTGATGCAGTTAACCATGGTGATGAGTTGTTTCAGAAAGCAAAGGGATTTCCTTCCAAAAGGAGAATCCAGAATGAAATACCCTTGCAGAAAAAGTGTCTTATTCCTAACATTGACATGCACTAGATGTCAAGAAGGGAAAGTGCAGAAATAACAAATCAAATCCATGGGTTGTTGAACAAAAGGATCATCCGACCATTTCCTTCACCATGTGGTGAACCTATTATTTTGGTGCCCAAGAAGAATGGAAAGAATTTAATTAAATGGGGTTCAAGGAGTGGCTATCATCATAGTAGATTTATTGAAGGAGACATATGGAAGATGACATTCAAAACCAAGCAAGGTTTGTTTGAATGGCTTCTTATGCTTTTTGGTCTTTGCCATAATCCTACTACTTTCATGCATATGAAGATGTATTGAAGCTATTTCTAGACATGATAGTCTACTTGAATGACATTTTCATTTTCATAAAATTTCATTATGAACATGTCATGTGTGAGAAAAAAATACTTGATGTCATATGTCAAGAATATTTGTTATTGAAGATGTCAAATTATGAGTTGGATAAAACTTCTTTGATGTAATTGGGGCATGAAATTGGAGAAGGTAAGCCGAAGTTAGACCTCTCCAAGAATGATGCCATTATGGATTGGTCAATGCTTAAGATATTCATTTGGATAAGAGTTTTTTTGGGAGCAACACGATGTTGGAGGAAAAATTTTGTTAAATTTTCTTCTATTGTAGCTCATTTTCATTCTTGGCATTTGTGCAAAAGGTATTCCAGTGGGGAGGCAAACAACAAGAGGCATTTGATGATTTGAAACAAAATATCAGTTCAGCCTTTATACTTTCTCTTCTAGGCTTGAAAAATTCATTTGAGTTTTAGGTTGATGTATACGACTATGCCATGGGCTCAGTCCTTATGCAACATGGTAAGCCCATTTGATTTCATTCAGAAATTTTCAATGGTGCAGTGATTAATTTGTAGCAACAAAGGCACTTTCATTGGATGGGTTTTCTTCTACTATTCCATTTGGTCAAAGGAATAAGAAAGGTATAGGAGACAAGTTTTTGGATTTACTTTCTATGCCTATTGTTCGTATTACTTTCCTCAAGCATCATTTCTTTTTGCATGAAAGTTATGTTCATCAAAATACATACTTTCAAGATGTACATTCAAGCTTAAGTCAAAGGAATCAAGTAGAGGAATTTGTTTACCATTTGCATCATAATGTCTTCTATCATCTTGGTAAAATGATGTTTCTATTGATGGTAACTTGGAAAAAGCCAAGGAGTTCATTCAATGACTCCAAATGGTACATCAAGCAGTGCAAGATCAACTTGAAAAGAGAAAATGCAAGTACAAAACAAGGCACGACAAGCATCGTATAGATCACAAGTTCCAAGTCAGTGATGAATGGATTAAGATTGGAAAGGTGAGGGAACTGTACCCTCACCTGTTGGACAATTGAAAGTAATCTTTTGGGGTCCAAAAGGCTTCCAGTGGGGAGGAATGATTAGGTGCTCAAAAAATAGCTCAAAATTCAAAGTTTTCGGATCGGTGTGGAACCTAGATGACCGTGTAGTGCTCATCATCCTGAATCTTGTGCAACTCATTTTGTGTGAAATGACACTGTATGCTCCCAGAATCATGTTCTGTTCACTTTCCCAAACAAGGGAATTAAAAAAAAATTGGCAGCCTAGTCAGTAGTTCGTACTGTTGATGTGGCACTGACTCGGAAGGTCTATGTGACAATTTGACTCATCAACAGGCTCCTTCGGTGAATGGTAGCCTGACAAGTGTCAGTTTGTTATTGGATGAATTTTTTCTTTTTTGATTGGCTAGATTGGTGGCCAACCACGGGCTAACACATGGCCCAGAAGGAGGCTACCATGTGGCAACCCTGGGGCCACCAAAATTATGGGTCAAGTCTGGGCAAAGGCAATGGGGGTCAAACCCGCGACCTCATACAACAAGTATAAAACCTCCAACAACTTTCTATCGCATTTGTTTCTCAACCATATAGTTCTCTGCATATAATTAAATGTTAATAATGTGCCATTTGGGGCTAGGGACAGCCCACAGGGGTCGGCCCTTGGTCGCACCACCAGCACACGACCAGCAGCGATGAGCAGTGCGGGGTCCTGGTTGGTGAGGGCAAGCCATTGGCCTTAGCCCCGAGCACGTGCCCCCCCCACGTGGCCACATTTTTTGGAAATAAGGGGTTAGAGGACAGTTAACGCGTCTGAAAAATTCACCTAATTTGCAGCGAAATTATCGCTCCGTTAGCACGTTTTGGGGCAAAATTGTAGGATGGTGCCAGATTTTGAGGAATTTGCGGTGTGGTTAGCAGAAGATTGGAAAAGGCCATAATGTCTCAAGCTTTTTACCAAATCAGGAGCAGAAAGAGGCTACACAGGCATTTTTGGGCATTCTAGAGCCATTAGAACAAGTTTCAAAGCTTTCTGAGCATTGTAAACTGATTTATTCACATTTTTGAGCTTAATAGAGAGGGCCAAGCTATTGGAAGTTGGACCAAGGAGATGTAGCTCAAGAGGGGTGAACTTCTTCATCATGGGTTGTTGTGATACTGTTTATGGTGATTTTTATGTTTGTTATTGTTTTTTGGTCATTTGTTTATGTTAATTTACACATAAAAATTACATAAAAACACTCAAAAACCCATGTTTAAACTTGCAAATAATTTCATAAATCCTCAAGCACTTTTAATATATTCTGAAAAGGAATTTTAGAATAGCAAAACTAATTTTCCCAATCAAATCATGGTCAGATGCAATTGGACGTAGTGGCGCTAGAAGAGCTCTGCACTGCTGAAGGTCGAACAATGTTGAGAACAAGCAAAGCGATGAGGGATTGTCATTTGAATGAAAAAAAAATTGAACTCCAACGACTAACAGGTCGAGGTTTTATGAGCGGAAAATACGGTGGAGTGACACACGGGAGAGACACGTGGAGACATGTAAGAGCGACACATTTTGCTACTAGGTTGAATGAGAGATGAGAGGGAGGGGTCTGTCACCCTGTATAAACATGCTCACCTGCTGACGTCGATGTTCTGTTGGTGGGCTTAGTGCAGGCATGGTCCCCACACTCTGTTGAGGTGATTGAACAATTTTAAGAGCGGGGTTCAATCCCCCATAGTTGATCATGGTTTTTGGTTGGCAAGCATGCTCACTGATTTTGACTAGTCCGGGGGCTAGTGTGAGCTTATATGCCACACCAGTTACCCTACTGAAATTTTTTTTGGGCCGAGCGGCCTAAGGATGGACGACAATCCACCCCACAACTGCTTTTCAATTAACTCTTATGGAGATGATACGTCGGTGGGGCCAATTGCATCTATCTTTCACTCCTTTGTCTTTTTCCTAGGTTCTCTTCATTTCTCCAATGTCCCGTCTTCACCTTCTCTTTTGTCTTTTAAACTTGTAGACCAAAATTTTCTACAGATCAACCACTCTAGGAGAATGTATAGGTCACAACAGGTGGCATTAAAATCACACAATATCCAATAAGATAAATAAATATACTACATGACATTTAGTGAAAGAGTATGATGTATAAAGTTAGATATAAATAGTGAATATATTATTATAAGATTAAATTTATATAATAAAATTAATCTATCATATTTTAATGAAACAATACAAATTATTTTTAAAATTATATATATATCTGGAATTCATATAATTTGAAGAAGACAATATTTTCTTGTTATTTAAAATGTGACTACAAACACTATACTTTAAAAATAGAAAAGCTAAAACATAAAAGAGTTCCAAATATACCCAATCCAGCCCAAAAAAAAACACTTTAAAAAAGCTTAATCTTCTAGGAATTACTAAATTCCAAATTAAAACAAATTCACTATTTTTTTTATAAAGAGAGAGAAAATCTAAGTGAATTTAATGGTGAAGAACATTAACTTCTTTGTAAAAGGTGAAACCTTCCCCTTATTCTCTCAAATTTCTTTATAGTGCACATATCTCCAAGATGAATATATATATATATCATGGTGAATGTGGTTGCCACTATAACACTAAGAGTATATACAACAACTAGTAAGCAGAAATTTATGACTTAGCAAGAGGGTGGGGAGGCCTACTCCTTGGGCTTTATTACAAGGGGCCAAAGATGTTCCCCGTGGGATTTGAAACCCAATTGAGGAGACAATAACCCATTTTTCCAAGCATTAAATAGTCCCATGAGGAGACACTTAAAGTGAATTGCTAACTTGTTGGAATAATATGGGTCTTAGATCAAACCTAAAAACTACCACAATAACACCAAGAGTATATCCAACACCCAATAAATTAGTAAAAAAAACATCACTTTAAAAAATCTATATACCTTTACTATAAAATATATATATCCTATTAAATATATATATCCGAGAGCCAATGCTTTCTCTTAAATCTTCATAAGGGCCTATAGATCTTTGTAATAATAGTTTTATACTTCATTATCAATTGGTTTTAAATATCGTGTTTAACCTCAAACCGTAAAAAATATTACACGATTCTTCTAATACTCCACACACCTCTAGAATACTCTAGTAAATATTTCTTGACACAATCATCCTGAAGAATTAGAAGAAAATAAGTAAATACTAACCGAATGTTTTTTAAATATTAATATCTTAAACAGGCCATAATTTTTTAATTAAATATTGAAGTAAATAAATAAAAACTAAATATGTATGATAAAAAAAGATTCGATGAAAATTATATAGCAAAAAATTTAGTTGATGTGTTTGAATTAATTAGTATAGTTCATCTTGAGGAAAAAAAATTGTGTCATACATATTATAAATCAGAAACTTAAATTAACAAAAAAAACAAACAAACAAACAAAAATATTTTTAAATATTTCTTTTTTTAATGTTTTTAAAATTGATCTCTTTCAGAGGAGATC
Source organism: Pinus tabuliformis (assembly GCA_031772625.1). NCBI lineage: Eukaryota > Viridiplantae > Streptophyta > Pinopsida > Pinales > Pinaceae > Pinus > Pinus tabuliformis. The sequence goes on from CM062804.1 coordinate 1,448,873,964, forward strand.
TGATTCTGGGTAAAAATAAACTCTCAAAAAGGAAGTATATGGATAAAAATAAACTCTTAGAAAGGAGGTATATGGTCAATGAGTAGTATAGTGTTCAAAATTTTACAACAAAAAGAGTTAGGTTTAAGTCAATCTCTTCCTGACGAAATCTGATTTTGGGTAAAAATAAACTCAAAAAAAAATAAAGGATCAATGAATAGTATAGTGTTTCAAAATTTTACAAGGAGAGTTAGGTCTAATTGGTCAAAAGGAAACACCAGAAGCAAAAATACATAATATACTATGAGGCAAATGGATCTGAGTTAGTAGTAATAACTTTCTGGTTGTAACTCAAAATGGGGCTGGGATTCCAAGATACTGGTCTATACGCTCCATCCTAGGATCCAGGTCCCTCCTGAGTGATAAATATTTGCTCAGATCCAAGGCCTTCTTGAGTAAATTAGCATATTTGCTCGATCTAATAGAACTCTACGTAGCAAAAATTTATGTATAAACACCTCATCTTTAACCATACGAAAAGAAAAAAATAGATAAATGAATATTTATTTTTATTTATTGATCGATCCTTATAATTTACATTAGTATTCTGTCCGGGTTCACAGCACATTATAAATTAGTATTCTGTTAGGGTTCACCACAGTGTCATTCAGCATCTTCTCCTTAATTACCGTTCAAATTGGTAATGAGGTTACAGAATGGCATCTTCTCGTCAATCACTGGTCAAATTGGTAATGAAGTTATATTATGGAAAAAAAAAAAAAATTCAAAGTCTTTGATGTAGTGCAGAAGGATATTTCCTTAAAAACAAGCCAATAACATTTAAAAAAAAAAAAAAAAAAAAACTAAAACCTATATGCATTATAGTAAAACGTTTTCCATAATTAAATAAACTATTGTAATTTAATTAGAATATAATTCAAATGAAAATTAAAAAAATTACTATTATTACAAAAAATCATAAAGGTAGGAATATAAATAACATCATGAATTATTATAATCAATATAGATATATTAATAAAAACATGTTAACAATTGGACTAGTAAATCATTATGATGACAATGAAAATAATAGAGAAATTTATAAAATATTTCATGATGAAGATAATAATAAATAATTAAAATAAAATAAACAATATTGAACTGGTCGGCTTTACTTCACAATTTTTTGATCATATTTAAAACTCAAGTTTCTTTTTTTTGTAAATCAATATTGATGATGAGTCTTGAGTCTTGTTCTAGACTTGAAATGTAAAGAACATAAAATGAAGACTGTGAAATGTCTGAATTCTGAACCTCAATCACAGAAACTTAAATTAAAAGAAATAATTAAATATCTTTTAAATATTTCATTTGTTTTTTTATGTTTTTAAAAGAAATGTATTATCTGTAAAATTGGAAATTTCATACAAGTACCGGATGGGTTAGGTCAATCTATTTCAGGAGAGATCTAATTCTGTGTGAAAATAAACTCTCCGAAGGGAGGTATAGGATCAATAAGTCGCATAGTGTTCAAAATTTTACAACAAAAAGAGTTAAGTCTAGGTCAATCTCTTCCAGAGGAAATCCGATTTTGGGTAAAATTAAACTCTCTAAAAACCTAGGAGATCAATTAGGAATGTAGTGTTTCAAAATTTTACAGAGGATGAATGAGTAGTATAGTGTTTCAAAATTTTACAGAGAGATAGGACTAATTGGTCAAAAAGAAACATCAGAAGCAAAATCTGATGACGAAGTCATGATATACTATAAGGCAAATGAGTTAGTAGTAATAACATTCTGGTTGTAACTCAAAATGGGGACTGGATTCCTATATACTGGTCTATACGCTCCCATCCTGGATCCAGGTCCTTCCTGAGTGAAAAATATTTGCTCAGATCCAAATCTTTCATGAGTAAAGAATATTTGCTCGATCCAATAAAACTCTACCCAGCGAAAATTTATGTCAAAACACCTCATTTTTAACAAGATGAAAATAAAAAAATAGATAAATGAATATTTACTTTTATTTATTGATCGATCCTTATAATTTAAATTAGTATTCTGTCCGGGTTCACAGCACATTATAAATTAGTATTCTGTCAGGGTTCGCCACACTACCATTCCAGCATCTTCTTCTTAATCACCGTTCAAATTGGTAATGAAGTTACAGAATGGCATCTTTCCTTAATCACTGTTCAAATTGGTGATGAAGTTCCATAATGGCATCTTTCCTTAGTCACTGTTCAAATTGGTAATGAAGTTACATAATGGAAAAAAATCCAAGTCATTTATGTAATTTAGAAGGATATTTCCATGAAATGAATTTTCAGTGTCACCCTTGGAAGACTAAAGGAAAGAAATGAAGTATAGTTTTTAGAATAAAAGATTGTGTTTTTCCTTTGGTTAATAAATTTGGTAACATGAATTTTAAAATAATTTGATAATATAATTTTTAAATTTTTTATTTAAAATATAAATTTTAATTTGTTTAAAATTTGTTTTTAATATATAAATAAATTTAATATTTTCAAAATTTTTGAATTTTATAAATTATACCAAACTTACACAAAAATAGCTACTAATTTTTTATTAATTTCAAACAAAAATAATTAAAATAATTATAATTATCAAATTCATGGTTAATAGTACTGGCTTGGGCTAGTGGGAGATGAAATGTTAATATGCTTCGGTTTGGTTTAGTTTTACTTTTAGTCTCAGCCTTTATGAAAAAGATAGTTTTTCTAAGAATTTCCTTAGAACATATATGGATAATTGCTTTGAGATAACTAGATAGAAATAATTGTGAAATATGAATATAAAAAAAAAAAAACAAACAAACAATTTTATCATCGTTTTAAAGGGTTGGAAAGTTAAGAAAGAAAGAATTCTTAAAACGAATTAAGATTTATTTTCTAAATATGTTTAGAATGTCTATTTATTTATCAGGGAAAAATTTTAGACAAAAAAGTTTTGAAACAAACTAATGTGGTTAGATTTAAGTTTTGAAAATAAAGTGCAGGAGAAAAGAGGAAGCAGGTTTTTCTTCGAAGGAGAAAATAGGAAGCAAGTTTTTTTTTCCAATTATATATCTAAGATTGTTAAAGTTGTTATATTATTTAGAATTATTCAAAAATTCAGAATGAATGAGGGAAAAAAATAATTAACAGAAAACATTATTGTTAAAGGAAAATTGATATATCTATATATATCTATATATATATATATATATATATATATATATTATTCTTTAAGATGTATGCTATCTAATTTTTTCATAATTTTAATAACTATTTTGATATATTTTTATAGATACTACATTTTTTTATAAAAAATGTAAATTTTAAATTATTTAAAATGAATTTTTGAATACATAAATAGATTTAGTGTCAAAAAATATAAATTTTAGATAATTTAAGATGCGTTTTTGAATACATAAATAGATTTAGTGTCTTGAATAACCATTAAAATTCTATTTTAATTTCCGAAAACTAAAATTTGAATTTGAATTTAAATTTAATAACTATATTCATAAAACAATTATAGATATTACAATTTTTTATAAAATTGTAAATTTTAAAGTATTTAAAATAAGTTTGTAAATACATAAATAAATTTAGTCTCTTGAATAATATTAAAATTTTATTTTAACTTTAACCACTGATTAAATTATATAGCTTACCATACAACTACCTACAACTATCTTTGAAAATGAAAATAGAAAAGATAAATTATCTTGAAAATGAAAATAGACAAACATTCTGAAGAAGGAAACTCATATGAAACGTGAAACTTAACACCCTCACAAGATGGATTCATCTTATTCTCCGATCCTAAATCCAAGTTTACATCTATAAATCTTTGCCAATTGCCAATGCCTGTAAATGAATGGCGAACTGACACTAAATAATACATACGGAAGATTCATGTTCACCTGCTGGTGCTGGTGATTTCATCTATTTAGAGCCATCATGACCCACAATTATATAAAAACCATGTTCTACAACCATAAAACTTTAATTATTTTTCCCAAATATAAATCCAGTGCTGGCCATCAGCAACATGTCTCGCACAACCAACAACAGCACAGAGCCGCGAGGCTGCAAATCCATTAAAATGCAGAAATCAATAAGGCAAAATCATAACCCATATATACCTACAGAATAGTGAAAATTTGCAATTGAATTCATACCATCCTTCAATAAATCCTTTCTCTCCTCTCTGCTGCGTTTTTACAGGCGCGGATGATTCAGCGTACTGGGTAGGAGGAGCTTGCGTTGGATACCCTGATAACAACATCAAAATTCTTTTTATGCAACTACAAATTATTTGTGATTATCTTTCAAGAAAATAATTGACGAAATGACAAAAGCAGGAGGACAAGAGAACCGAACCTGGCGGAGGAATTCGTTGAGGGTAGCCTGCGGGTGGTGTTGAAAACTTGTTGTCAGTCATGGCTGCTTCAGATTCGATTCAAACTCACAAAAATGAAGGGAGAATAAGCAATAATAATGAAGCGGCTGCTTCAGATTCGATTCGAACTCGCAGAAATGAAGGGAAAATGAGCAATAATAATGAAGCGACTGTGTTGTCTGTGTGGATTAGATGGGATGTTACATATATATATATATATAAGGGAGTATTATCCGCGTTCACTCGTAAAAGAAATCCACTTCCCTACGCATGAAACATGACAGCCCCACTTTCCCTGTCCGTTCTCCTACCCAGAGCTACCGACATCCAGAACATAACGAAGGGCACGTGGGCGGTCATGTATTTTATTGTGAATTCCTAGCCTCCGACACATCCTCGCACCATCCGGTTGACAATTGTGCGTTGATTATGTAGAGGCGTGCGTTTTGAGACTGCAGGTTGGCGGAATCTTGCGCGGCGTACGCTAATTTCCAATTAAATCACCTGCTTTCGACGATATTTTAAAGCGTATTCTGAGTAAAACTAATATATATATATATATAAACGAGCACGTTAATTTTCAATATTCATTTCTTAATTACGATTGGAAGTGTCTACCAAGGCGATGAATGGTTTAGAAGGTTCAAAGGAGTCTGAATTTGGATAAATAATTTTAAAAAATTTAATGTCAATGAATGTTATGCTGAGTGGTTGAATGTTATCTGGGTGGTTGGCAGGGTTTAATAATAACCTCTTGATTCGGTCCCAATTACTGTTGCGACATGAAATGTTGATGTCAGATGACACAACTATATGTAACATGATGTAAATGATGGGATCAGCCATGTTTGAATCATATTTTTATTTTTGATGGTGGAAATGGATTCCAGAATTTCCATGATTTTCAAGCAGAAAACAGATAAAAAGGCAGTCTAGTTAGACTAAGGCATTATGATCTAACATACTTTAGACTTATTAGAAATACTCTTTTCTGGTCAAAGTATTTGGGAAAAAGTCCCACATCCCTTTTTATCATTGGCTGGGCAAGGTTCAAAATTGAACAGGCCACAGCCAGTCAAGAGGGCTTCAGAACATCTCAAAAGTGCTAAGTCAAAATTAAATGTAAAAAAAAATGTAAATTTTTATTTATATTGGTTAAATCTAAAGGCTTATTCTACCACCCAACATGATGTGTAAAGATATCAATCCATTAGCAAAATTGAAATTTTATTTATAGTAGCTAAAAAAAAGATTAAAATAATTATGTAAAACATTTAAATAATATCAACTCATAAAAAAATTACTAGATCCTCTAAACTCATATTAAATCCCTATCTAAAATAAATCAAGCTAATTTAAATAATATAACAAAATGATTTGTGAAAAGCTGTTACTGGAGTTTGGACCTGGAACTTGGTTGGCAACTTGGCAAGTTGCCCTTATGCACCGAGTACGCAGCCAGCCCTTACTCACAATGCAAATAGCAAAACCAACGATATTTTTTTGAGTCTCTTGAGATATTCTATTTAAAAAACAATAAAACAATTACACCAGTCAATTAACCTCTGCTTCATCTATCAAATCAATTCGTGCATGACACTAATTTCACTCCCCACCACATCAAAGACGCTGACAGATCTTCAATGCCTTTGCCAATAGTGCACAGTTGCTTTTCTGCATAGTTGCTCTTCTTTCCTGGCAAAGGCTAACCAGCCTGTCATAGGGCATTAAATGCCCAAGTATATGCACACTCTATAACAAAATAATACACAGTCTTTACTTTTAATTTATGTAGCCACCAAAAAAATGTGTGTTATTTTGTTATAAAGCATGCATATACCTGGCCATTTAATGCCCTATGGCAGGCTGGTTAGCCCTTGCCTTCTTTCCTTCCTCCCAAAGCACATTTAATATGATTATTTTTGTGGCAAAACAAAAATGAAAATGAAGGACGCGGTTTCTGCATCTTGCGGTTTCTGAAAAAAGATTCAGTCGATCCTATCTTGTATCAAGTCAAATATTTGTCTTCAATGCTAAAAAGAAATACCTATTCAATTCATGTGTGCTTTGCTTTTATTTTTGAAGACGAGGGGGAAAGAACAAAAAAATGGGGCATCCACCATTTATCAGGCATTGCAGGTGGCTCTGTGGTCCACATGGCTATCTGAGATTTTATTGATAGGGTATCTATATGCAACACAATTTCTTTCTTTCTTTAATGGATCAAGGCAATCCTGACAAAGCCATAGTTGAGGACAATGAATTACAGTCAGGTCTCACTGTAATGGTGGAGGAAACGATCATTGAAGGGATGAAGGGAAGCTGGCTTGAACTGGTTGTTAGAGGTAATGACCATCTGGAAGCATTCAATCTGACTTGAACCGAACGGGGTTTGGGGGAATACCTCATAGTTTTGAAACCCCCTAGTATCAATCAACCAAGTGATGGCAGGCTAGGTGAGGTTGATTTGACAAGGGTGTGGTTGACAAGAGTGGAAGTGTGTAAACATGGCATTAGGATTGTTATGTATCTCATGTCAGACTTGAACTGTAATGAAATCTAGGGAGACAAGCTACCACATCCCCAGTCGAATGACCAGGTGGGACACTTGAATCCTAACCCCCACCGTCTCGCACACTTGACACCCCATCTGATGATGGCATATCTTTCTAAAAGAGTTGCCAACATGTCTTCTTGAGAGAAGTGTTCACCACAATGTGCCAAGTGGAGGAGATATTGAGAAAAGAGTCTAGACAACCATAATTCACAAGCATATTACCCACGTAGTTCCATGATCATAGAGATGGATGGGAATGGTGATAGGGATCCTAACAGTTTGAGTGGAGATTCAACATAGTTCTTCCAATGGCCAACTCATAGAGATCTTATGAACAGTGGTGTCGTTTTAGAGTTTGCGAATCATATGGATTATGGTCTACGAATCTCCTTCCATAAGAAGTTTAGAAAAGGCTTAATTTTTTTTTGTTATATCCAAGTCTTCAATGGGAGTAGTGGGCTTTGCTACATTATTTCTATTGATCTCAAGCATACCAAAGTATATGTAAAGAGGTGACCCAACATAATTTCTAATCTATTTTAATTAGGATTTGCTTTGAGGCGCCATCAAAATTTAATTTGAGAAAGGAGAGAGGTGGATGAGACTAAGACAATGGGATAACTAGGATAGGTTGTCGGATTGGAGAGGAAAGAGGGAAAAGGGGTGGGGAAAAGTTCCATCTACTAAGAAGCATGGCTTCATTATGGTTACTAGCCTTGAGGGTGCTAGGGAAGAGCACTAATAGTTTTTGTAGTATTCCTTTGTGTGATGTTCCAAAGAGAGTCAAGAGGCAAAGAAGAGTTTTTGGAAATGTGGCAATTGCACCCCTTCCACACAACCCATAGTAGGAAGCCAAGAAAGAGTGTCAAAATGAGGTTTAGGATGTGGTTGGAAAATTCTTGGCTTCACCATTGCGAAATGGTGTTTGGAATTCTTAATAGACACTGATTAGAATAATTGAGGCAATTTTTGAATCGAAACCAAAGGCCATTGGAGAAGGTACAACTATTAAATATTCTTTCAAGACATAGAGTGGATGAGATGGAGGGCGAATCTGGAGGGACCTTGATGGTTGCAATTTTGGATATTATCACATGTTAAAGCTTGGTTTTGCACCAAGAGCCGCGAGAAGGAAGAAATTTTTGGCTAGGTGTTATGCTTCCAATTTTTATCTAGATCTCATCTCATTGTAGTTCTTAATGTCTCGCTTCGAGATGGTAAGCTTCTTGAATGGTAAAGGATCCCTTTGAGTTGTAGCCCCATTATAGTCTATTTGGCTTAGAGGACAATGGGATTAACTATTGTTGGAGGTTACACCAGAAATGGCTCCATACTTCCCCCTCTCGCTTGGGATGCCAATCTTCTTATAGTAGCCATTGTCTCCATTGTTGAATTTTCCATGGCATGTGAGAATCTAGGTTAGTGTCTTAAAATATATGACATAACCAACTCAAATACCTCAACTTATCCTACTTTGCAAAGAAGAAAAGTACAAATCAAATGAATCAACTAGTGCACATGACAACTTTTTAAAAAAATCAACCCTTCTTTGTTATATTAACAAACTCATAATATAATTGTCTAAGGCTCCCGTACTAGGGATAATAGCCCTCATACATCCACAAGTACAAGATACAAACCAGGGTTGTTGTCAAACACCTATGACAACCAAACTGCGCTAAACAAGATATGATGACTGTGTAGTTGATGTAGCATGCAATCACAACTATTGTGGTCATATCTTGAACACTTGTGGGTCCTTCGCTGTCATTCTACAGTACTACCACTATCAATGGTCCTAGTCCTTTAGGTCACTGAATCTCGACTATCCAATCTTCCTTTTAGCTTATCATAAGTCCATCTACAACCAGCACATAGGGTCTTCACGCTCATTAGCTTCTCCTTAGTCCTTCAAGGCCATAACACTTTGAGTCTTCTTTCCCACTACTTCTCCTCAATTACTTAGCAACTTCTTCCCACTATTGTCTTCCTGTCCTACTCTAATGAAGACAAACATAGGGCAGGAGGGTTGCCACCTATCACTGAAAGACGTCCTCCTCCCACAATGAACTTGGATTGTGCAATATTGCCCCTCTCACTGATCATACCTTCAACCTATTCAATCTTCTACTTCTAGCAACTACCTTAGTCCTTCAAGGTGCCGCACTTAGGTCACACCAAGAATCACTCTCTCATTTCCCTCCAACAAACCACAAATTCCCTTCAATTTTGTCCAAACCTGGACTCCTTCATGCACTACATCTTGTTCTTTAGCTCTACCCATTCTTAAGTCACTACTTGAATAATCTTGGGCTAACACAAAATTGCTCCTCTGTTTTGAAATAGCTCCTCTATTGCATAGATATGGATCTCAACTATGTCGGTGCACCAAACCCTGAAGTTGCTCCATAAATATGCCCTCTTCTAGGGCTTTTTCAAGCTGCCCTATGTTCTACAATTTGATTCCTCAAATTGCACAGATATAGGCTCTTGAATATGCCCTCATTTATGGCACCTTTTCACAGTCAAACTCTTCTATCTTTGCCCAGATATTTGGCTCTTAAACTATTGATTCAAACCCCAAAAGTAGACCTCCAAAACTCTTTAGATCTGCTCTAAATGTACTGCTAGACTTCTTCCCTTCAATCTAAGGATTGGCACCAGATCTTCTGTCATCTAGTTTTCGTATCCTTTTGTTGTCCATGCACTATGGACAAACCTCAAAAATATGTTCTAAACTTGTGCGTATTCCTTCCATAGAGCCTCTATCATGTGTGCGGCTTTTTGAGGGATCTCAGCTCCTAGTCTTAAGTATGATCCAAGACTAACAAGTTCAAAACAAACCCTACTCAAGGCTCGGTCATACTCAAACTTACAATTAATCATGTGGCCTTGGCACAAGAAATTGCACCATTAACTTTTGCATAGATCTACCTTCAACAATCCTTAATCTTGATCCTCTTAAAGCCCATAAGGTCTCCTTTAATAGTTGTGTCCATCTAAGTTCATATGTCCTTCTTTTAGAACAAGATCTACCCTAATCTAGGGGTTGTAAACCTTTGTCCTGAATGCTTCAAAACTGATCCTGAACTCTTGGCATATAGTCAACTTGAGAATCAAATCAAGCCTACCTCATCTAGATTTCTAGATCTATCCAGAAGTAGGTCTACATACTGTGCTTGACAGAGGTAAATTTTTCCTTCATTAGGGCTACAAGATGACCCTAAGTTACGATGATATATTTTCCTCTCTTTTCCTTGTGACATCCCTCAATAAGGCCTTATACACATTCGTTGGTTCATCAAGATGTGAAACCTTCCTTCTAGACTAGTGTGAGGCCTTGTGTCCCTCTAATATTTCACTTGGCAAGGGTCTCAGCCCTCACCCATATATCTAAACTATTATGGCCTCTTATCTAGAGATATTCTTCCCAAAAAATTAGCACATATGTCTCCAAAATCTCAGTTTCCTTCCTTCCTCATATGGTCGAATCAGATCACAAGAAATAGGTCCATTATCATAATTTTCTCTTCTTTATATTGGCCCTAGTAGGATGCGACTACCTCATTATGATCCTCCTCTTGATTGAAATGTCTTCGGCCTCCCTTGTAGCCCATCTAGGCCTTCAACTTGACCTCTTTAGAACTACATCTCAACCCTCTTCAATGATCAAGAGAGCTCCTCTCCACTTGATAATCTCTTGCCTAGCCTTAGGCATTCTTAAATAGTTTTTCCTAGGCCTTCTTAGGAACCCTCTAGATATTAGATGAATTTCCACTTAGACTTAGGATTTTAATTTATTTTTTTTCTCTTAGAATTTTAAACCCCGTTTGGGTCTAAAACCCCTTCACTTGGGCCCTTTTCCCACAAACTTCTTTTGTGAAAAAACGTATCACAAACCCCAAATATGGGCTTGTCGAATACCTCCCAATCTACACATTGCAACACTCCCTTTTAGCGAGGGAGGTACTTCCACTGCTTAGAAGTAACCAACATCACTGGTGACACTAGCGAATCTCAAATCGATCATTATAGCATAACCTGCGGACTAGATCAATGTTCCTATAGTGTGTCTACCTCATTGAAACCTGAAGATAATTAGATTCCTCAGAGTTTCTCCCTCTGAAGCTACACTCCCTCTGAGCCTGCACGATCTCCACTGGCTCACATGCTTCCACGTGCAAGCTCTTATCCATTGACCTCTCAAAGTAGCTCTGATACCATGTTGAATTTTCCATGACATGTGAGAATCTAGGTTAGTTTCTTAAAATCTATGACATAACCAACTCAAATGCCTCAACTTATCCTACTTTGTACATCAGAAAAGTACACATCAGTGAATCAACTAGCATACATGACAACTTTTAAAAAATTTCAACCCTTCCTTGTTAGATTAAAATTTTTATAATACAACTATCTGGGGATCTCGTAATAGGGATAATGCCCCTCATACGTCCACAAGTACAAGATACAAACTAATGTTTGTTTTCAAACACCTATGACAACCAAACTTCCCTGAAAAAGATACATTGATTGTTTAGTTGATGTAGCATTCAATCACAACTGTCATGGTCATATCCTGAACACATGTTGGTCCTTTACTCTCATTCTGCAGCACTGCCTCTATCAATGGTCCCAGTCATTTAGGTCACTGAATCTCATCTATCCAATATTCCCTCTAATTGATCATAAGTCCATCTATAATCAACACATAGGCTCTTCACACTCATTAGTTGCTCCTTAATCATTCAAGGCCACAACACTTTGAGTCATCTTGCCCATTGTCACTCCTCAGCTACTTAGGGACATCTTCCCACTATTGTCTTATTGCGCTACTCCAATGAAGACAAAGATAGGACAAGAGGGATGCCACCTATTACTACAAGACATCCTTTTCCCACAATGAACTTGCGTTGTACAATATTACCCCTCTAGATGATCAGACCTTGAGCTTCTTCAATCTGTCACTTCTAGAAGCTACCTTAGTCCTTAAAGGCACTACACTTATGGAACACTGAGAATAACTTTCTCGCTATGCTCCAACATACCACAAGTGTCCTTCAATTTTTTCCAAACCTAGACTCCTTCCTGCGCTGCATCTTGTGCTTCAGCTCAACCCATTTTTTAGTCACTACTTGACTAACCTTGGGATAATACAAAATTTCTCCTCTATTCTGCAATAGATCCTTTATTTCAAAAATCTGGATCTACATTATGTTGCTACACCAAACCTTGAAACTACTACATAAATTTGCCACCTTTTAGGACTCGTTCGAGCTTCTCTTTGTTCTACAATTTGTGTCCTCAAATTGCATAGATTTGGGCTCTTGAATCTGCCCTCATCTACGGCACCTTTTCACTGTCAAACTATTCCATCTCTACCCAAATATTAGCCACTTAAATTGTTGCTTCAAACCCCTAAAGTAGACATCCAAAACTGTTCAGATATACTGGAAATGCACTTCCAAACTTCTACCCTTCAATCGATGGCTTAGCACCTAATATTTTCCCTCATCTAGGGATTTTATCCTTCTATTATCCATACCCTATGGATAGACCTCAAAACTCCTTACTAAACTATGCATATTCCTTCATAGAGCCTATATCCTGTGCACTAAATTTTTAGGGATCTCGACTCCTAGTCTTAGGTCTAATACAAGACTAAAAAGTTTAGAACATACCCTATGTAGGGCTCGACCCTACCCAAACTTACACTTAATCATGTGGCCATGTCACAGGAAATTTCACCGTCAACTTGTGCATAGATCTACCTGTAATAGCTATTAATATCAACCTTGATAAAGCCCAAAAGGTCTCCTTTGATAGCTGCATCCATCTCAGATCATATTCCCTTATTTTAGAACCATATCTACCCTAAACCAGGGCTTGTAAACCTTTTCCTGAATACTTTAGAATAAATCCTCAACTCTTTCCATCTAGTCAAGTTGAGAACCAAATCAACCCTACCTCATCTAGCCTTCCAGATCTGTCCAAAAGTAGGTCTCCATTCTATGCTTGACTGAGGTAAATTTTCCCTTCATTAGGGCTACAAGATGATCCTAATTTACGACCATAGCTGCTCCTCTTTTTCCATGTGACATCCCTAAATAAAGCCTTATACACATTCATTGGTTCATCCATATGTGCGGCCTTCCTTCCAGACTAGTGTGAGGACTTATGGTCCTCTAATATTTCACTTGGTAGGGGTCTCGTCCCTCAACCAGAGATCTGAATTGTTGCGACCTCTTATCTAGATATATTTTTTTTGAGTAATTCTAATTCTATTAAGAGAAACAAAAAATATAATTACGAAGAGGCCACAGCCTCAGTCGATAGCATTGAAGTCCATCAGGAGCATCTGAACTGCCCCATATTTGGGAAAACTAGTTTGCCATAACTAAAAACCATACAAATAACCCAGAGCTAATCAACAAAGAAACCAGAAGAAGTTTTGACATAGCATAACATGACACAACTGAAAGTATGACAGATCTGTCGATCGATTAGACAAAAAAATCAAACGACTAGACCACACTAGTCAGCATCAAAGACCTGAGATGGTGTGTGAGTGGCATCACATGCCACATGGCTTCACTTGGGCTCATGCTATTCAGGGGTATCCTCGACAACGTGGCAAGCGTACTGGTACCAAACTTCATCCGCCTCCACCACACTGCCTTCCTCCACTCCACTTGGTGGCTCCCTCGCAAGAAGAGTGCCTCTCGAGCTACCAGTCATAGCTACTAGAACAGAAGCACCAACTAAGCTGCCACCTGGTGGCCTAATGTCTCCAGTGTGTCCTGCTCCTGCATGCAAACTGCCATGCCGAATTCCTCTACCTTATTCCTTTGGGAGCAACCTAGAGTTGCGTCCAATTCCCTATGCTCGTTCCTCCTGAAGTTGTGTTTCAGAATTTCTCACAGGTGCATTGTGCTGCTCGTTCTCTTTTGAGAAGACAATGGTGACATTCGCCATGATGATAGGCCTGTTCAGGTTGCTCTAGAACCTCCATTGAGTCGAGTGAGGGACCGAACTAGGTTGCAGAGGAAAAGTGGTTGTATGAAGCCTAAAATCTCTGTGCTCATCAGATGAAGCCTTCCCATGACCTCGGCCACTGTGAGTTTGAGGATAATGTCTGAGTGGCGAGCTGGGAGGGGGAGAATTTCCATGGGGAGGATGAGGAGAGGTAGGTTCCAAGCTCTGTGCTACCTGTGGGCGAGCGTTGCCACCATGGGTACCACCTCCGTGGCTCCTCATTTGGTGACGGACCATATCAGTGTGGTGGGTTTGGAATTCCGCAGGAGAGAAAGCCTGGAAGGATAGTAGATTATGAATAGCAGGTGACTAGGTGGGATTCAGAGGACAAAGCCTGGAATGGGAATAATGATGCCCATTTCGAAGGTCAATACAGCATAGAAGCCAACAGCGTCTCCCTGTTACAGTTTTTCTACAGAGATTTCCAGTAAGGGGCAAACAAATTGTGAGGGAAGGAGGGCAAGCTGAGGGGTTGAAGATCTCCATGTTATGTCGAACAGTGTCCGAATCTCAGTCTAAGTGGCCATTTAATGCATTATGTAAGCTAGCCTACTCTCATTTCAAGTAGACTTGGGATGGTGCACTGGCCACCATCTGCCTAATCCAAACGCCACCATTCCGTCGAGTCTTTATTAATTGCTTCGGTTGTCACCCACATCTAGGTGCGCTTCTTCTTCCTGTGCCATTTCATTCTTCACCAGTTCCTTGTATTCGAATAATTGGTGTTTAGTGGCCAGCGTAGAAAGCAAACCTATATGGAGATCCCTCCCACTTTCCACTCCTATATTAGCCAGTAGATCAGCCACTTTATTTCCATCCTGCCGTATATGCTTAAGATTGACCGCTCTGTTGGAAGAGAGCTAGATTTCAATAAGTTCTAGTCGACTCACCAATCTCAAACTGTTGCTTACTTTGCTTGATGGTGTTCCCTGCAAAATTTTATTGACCATATTTATAAGGATCTGTGAATCACCTTCTATAACAAGCAGGAAAAAACCATGATTTTGAGCTAGAAGGAGTCCCTACATAATCCTTCTAATTCTACTGAGTTATTAGTATCCCATCCACTTAAGCATAAATAGGATAGAAGGGGAGCTCCCTTATGATCCCTGAATATCCCTCTGAATCCTATTTTGCCTGAATTCCCTTTCGAGGCTCCATCAAAGTTTAGCTGGATCATGTGATGGGGAGGAGGAAGCCACTTATCCGGTGTCTTTCTCTTTGCTGGAGTTTTTCCTTTGATTATCATCTCTTGATTCCACTGAAGGTTCCAATTTGCCCATATGTTTTGCACCTAAGGGAGGGATGGAAATCCCTCCTCATGCCATGTTTGAAGAAGTAGAGTTTCCCTGATATTTTGACAAACAGTTTTCCAAAGAATTTCCAAGGGCGAGGATTGGTTCTTGAAGATTCGTTGGTTTCTCTCCTTCATTATTGTCCACATGAGAAATCCCAGAATAAGCTTCCATAAGGAGTTTAAAATCTTGCTTTTAAATGGGTTCCTAGCCTAGTTGCGAACAGTGGATATGATATCTCCTTGGATCCGTCCATCCTTTTGACATCTAAAACTAGCTTTTTCCCAGAGCTTGAGAGCTAGAGGACAAGAATGCATAAGATGCTTGATGGATTCTGTTGTAGGGAAAAGTATCCGATTCGGATGACCCTATCCCACTCTAAGGGTGATAGTACCTCAGCAACAACTGTAAAGAAAACTACTTAAGGTTTACTTCTTTATGAAAGCAAGAGAGAATGAAGAAATGCACTAACCGTTGCCTTGCGCTTAATGTCGAATCCAAACTCTTCTCTTTGCTTGCTTGCTCCCAGCTCCTTGCTCTTTTACTGGCCCAGCTACAATGAGATCCTGTAAAATAACAAAGAAGGAAACTACAAGAAGCATGCAATCATAACTGATTCAAGGATTAGCATAAATCAAATATACAATTATCACAACACATCATTGAAACAAATGTATATAGAAGAACCTCAATAGCTTTTATTAATAGAAGAAGTAAAGTTCTGAGAGTGTTACAACCATTGAAGGCCCCAATCCAGCAACACCTCCCAGCAGAAAGAATTTCTCCTCTTCACCTCCTTCAAGCAATCACCCAATAGTTCTATAGTGAAACCAACAGCATATCATTACTTTGCACAAAATTCCAGCCCCTTGAGCTCATAGGAGAGAGCTCAATATATAGATGAATTGAGAAAGGGTGAGTCAGCTTGCAACTGATGTGTAGCTGCCTTATGTCCTCTCTCTCTTCAATTGATCTTTAGTTCTTGAGTCCACTTGGAGAACCTTGCTTCCACTTGGAGAAACAGAGCCTCTGACTCATCACAAGGCGAAATCCCTGATCCAAGTGTCATTTTTGGAAGATTCCAGAGCAATGACTCAGTGTGCCACTTGTCCCATCTCGCTCAGCGCAGGTGGCCTTTGTTCCACTTGCTTTGCAACGCAGGTACACCATGGAGGAGTTGAGTTTCAGCGCAGAAGCCTAGTGGAGCACCTGCTTTGATTTCAGGATTGCTTGTTTTTGAGTGTTTTCAGGTGGAGAACTGATCTGAGAGCTGTTGGTTTGCTGACCTTGTTCCTCTAGGGGTAGGAACATCATGTTTAGGGACTTTGGATCCCTTGGATTATTGACAATTCATGCCTGATGCTGCAAGGCACAAAATTGTCTATAACAGATGCCCCCTAAAGTATGAGGTCGTTTATCGGGTGAAATGCTTTATTAGGAGGATCCGAAGTTCATTCAATCTGCTGAGAAGTGTCCTGTAATAAGATACAATACAATACATTATTTTTCATACTTTTTCATGATCTAGCTGAGGCGGGCATTCCCATGCTCAGCTTTATAAATTCATTTTGGTACATAGAACAGACGATCGTCTGATGGTAGACTGATAATTCTCTGCTGAAATTATCATCCTTTGAGAAGGATGATCTTCTGCTGCAATGATGTACATATCAAATGTCTTTATATCCTGAATATATATCGCAGCCTGGATGGATGAAACTAGATCCGGGGTCTTCAATCTCTTCCGATCTTCACTCGATGTACAAGTCGATCCATGTGAGAATTTC
Source organism: Pinus tabuliformis (assembly GCA_031772625.1). Classification (NCBI taxonomy): domain Eukaryota; kingdom Viridiplantae; phylum Streptophyta; class Pinopsida; order Pinales; family Pinaceae; genus Pinus; species Pinus tabuliformis. The sequence continues at coordinate 1,448,891,027 of CM062804.1, forward strand.
TTGAAGTCGAACATGGAAAGACATCGCTTGATTACCGGTCAATGATGTAAACTGTTAACAAGCGCGAGAGGAATCACCGATAAGGATGATGACCCTCAAGGTACAGCAGTACAATTCACATGGTGGGAATAAAGGACTTGGCGTCGACCACCATGCAAAATCTTCTGGTCGAAGGTCATTGATGTATACCTATCGCCGGAAGTGAGAAACTTGCCATTGAGGCATGCAAGCTTCAAAGTACTGAAGGGGTTGTTCCTAGATCAACTCCTTGGATAATGAGTTGATGTTGACAAGGAGCGATCCGTCAAAGGAGGGCCTTAATGAATCCCACATCAGTGACACGGAACGGAGCTAATGATTGTGATGAGGTGAAAACAAACTGTGATGTATGATTCAGGGTGGCGGTCATGAAATGGATGAAGGACAATGTATGGTAGTGGATGGGACACGGTTGACTCTTTGCAGAACAACTTCTCTTGAACATATAACGACACTGATGTGATGGATCGGTAGCATTACCCCAAATGTGGATGGTGTGGCGAGGACCATGGTGATGAGACCGGTGAATGAAACAACCCAACCCGATGTGATACGGAGGACAAAGTGTCATGTTCAAGAGCGACTTGCTACCATTAAAGCTGTGAGGTTCTCCCAATTTTTCCCCAGTCATTGCCGACCAGTACCTCTTTATTTTTGTCAAGCTTGAGGAGGATAACATATGCTTGTTCTATAACCTTCCCTTCGGGCAAGCCCATCGCTATGTTTTAACGAGCCTAGCGATAGGGAAACTCGTTCTCGTCTAAAGACAAGTTTGTCGCTATTTAATGAATTTAACGAGTCTAACGACAAGGATAACTCGGTCCTTTTCATTTTTAGAGAGTCTGAAAAGGTACATAAAGTCAACTCCAGAATTCCTTTTTCGTCATCTAATCCCTTAAGTCCGAAAAAAGTATAAAACAATACAGAAGGGATGAATTTTCGATTGCTTTAACGAGCCGAACAAAATAAGCGCTCGATCTTTTTGTGCAATAATCCCTCAGGTCCAAAAAGATTAAAATCTAGAGGAGGGATAGCTCTTCCGGTCGCTTTAACGAGCTGGAAGGCCAAAACTCGGCAAACTTTTCATTTTTTACGAGTCAGTGAAAAGAGCTCAAAGAAGACTCGTCTTTTGAGGAACGAGTGATAAACAGGGATAGCAGTAGATTCCAGGTACAGGTTGGAATATTCCAATCACGGTAGTGTCACAAGGATGGCTAAGTGAAATCACTCTTCGCAGTTGTTCCTCAAAATGGGTAAACAAACATATGGAGATGAACGATTGGCCAAATGAACGGATGGAGGTGATGGCATATAAACACGACCAATGGCTTTTAATATGGCAGTCAAAGGTTACATTTACCAAGGTTATTTACCAGTTCATTTTTTCTGGGTGAGCTTGAACTCTAGGGGAAGATTGCTCACAACTTATGTTTATTTTTTAACGAGCATGAACTATGTGCTAAAACTGCTCGGATCTTGCGTTTATTTTTTAACGAGCATGAACTGTGTGCTAAAACTGCTCGAATATACCAGTCATAATACAAGGAACGCCTCAGGTGAGGTATTCTTATTTAAGGAGCTATACCTCACTAGCTACTCCAATTTGGCAAGTTTTGACTTTTGCCCCACATCCTTTTTTCATGCTAGTTCGGAAACGACTAATCCAAAAAGTAGATAAATAACCGCTCTTAGCTTGCACTCCAAAAGGTTTGCATGCCCCCAGGTATAAAATATAATTTCAAGGCTACCCCTCCTCCATCCCACCTCCGTTTTTCTACTTGTCGTCTTGCTATATTTTTAACGATACTTGTCTTCTCGTTATTTTTCGGTGCCGACGGTACTTGTCTTCCCATCAGTTCACTTTTAGGTTTTGCAAGATCGTAACAGATAAAACATTGGTGTTACGGAGGGAGGTTTGCCTCTTACTTATTATCCAAAAAATGGTTTTGTTTGCTGCCGCAAACTAAACTCTTTTTCCCGGCGATGTCTACCATTAGGTTACTAAAGATGGTGACCACTTGTTGCCGCAATAGAATCTCTTTCTTTGGAGGCTGCCCCTACTTATCCTTCAAAACATATGTTTTAATGGGTGAGGCTTGTCTTCAAAGATGGTTACTACTTGCTACCGCAAATGGTCCCCTTCCTCGGTATCCTTATTATCTAGACAAGGGGAGCGAGAAGCTGATTATCTCACTCACATAACTTTGACAAAAGAACTTTCCTAGAACAACCCTCTCTTCCTTCTTTCGGACGGGGTACGGACTAGTCCCATTCTTCTGCGGAAATTAACTTTATACCCAAGGTTTCCTCTGCCCAAGGCAGGCCAGGGTGCATGCCCCCTGGGTCCCAGTTATATCTTACCGAATCACTCGCATTCATCGGGAAGTAGAACCGGGGGTGGAGGCATTTCTTGGGTGAATAAGCCGTTTAGGGTTGGTATTTGACTATTTGCGATGCGAGATCCCGGAAATGAAAGTTGGTCTACGAGCTTGACCATCTTTCCTTCGTGTGGAAAACACATTACTCTAAAGAGTGAGGAGACTATAGCTCCCATGCAATATATATAGTCCCATCCAAGGAGTAGGTTATAATCCAAGGGTCCTTGGATGACCATGACATTCATATGAACTGTCTTCCCCTTCAATGTAACTGGAACATTGGGGAGAATCCCTAACGGGCGACTGGTTCCTTTATCAAAACCCGATAGATTTCTCATCTCAGGTAAAAGCGCCGGGGAACCCAGTGCTTTCCAACCAATAGAGGAAAGGATACTCACAGATGCCCCTTCATCAATGATAGTTCCAGCCATCACCATTCTGTAGATTTGGACGATGATTCTGAATGGGATACTGGCTGGTAACTGGGGTCTGCCTAGTTGATTCCAATCAAAGAATACAACTAGGTTGCTTGGTGGTGGGACCGAATACACGGCCGGATACGACCCTGACGATGTTCCTTCCTGCGATAAAGGAATGGGCGCATTGCCCTGATGCTCATCAGAGTCTGTGTTGATGAAAAGAATATAGACGGTGTCATCCTTATCCTCTTCAGTGAGGGTGTCATTTGAAGATGAATCTTCAACGACGGTGTCATTTGAGGATGAAACCTCTGAAGGAAGAACCGGGTCAACTGCCGTTTCGACCTTTAGACTTTCGTCTGGTCTGGATTCAGCAGGTTCATTCTCAATGACCGACACTTCAGCTGACCACTTGAGCAGGCCAGCTGGATTTTCAACTATCGAGGGATTAGGCACGAGTTTTTGGTATCCAGGAGGAAGTCGTAACGGTGATACCGGACGATCTTCCAAAACTCTCTTCGCCTCATCTAAGAATGGACATCGGTGGATGGCGTGATCGCCTTCACACAACATACAGGGTGATCTTGGTCTCCCTTTTCGTCCTTCACTCTCGCTAGTTGACGGACTGCAATCAACATGACTACCAGAGGTTGATGTTACCGGATTGTGTAACCTGGGGGACCAGTCCCTTAGTATCCGGGGAATACAAGGACAGTCACGGTGGAAGTGGGTCCCTTTGCAAATGACACATGGCGATTTAGGCCCGGTCGGTGCAGTGTGTGGATTTTTGTCAGATGTCTTTTGCTTGCCCCCAGTCGCCTTCGCCATAGGCCCCTTCTGCTTCTTTTCTATCTTCTTCTTTTCCTTCTTCTCCATGGGAGGCTGACTTTTGTCGGCTCTACCTTGTGAAGATGAAGGATCAGAGGAAGAATTGTAAGAAGTGGAAGGCTGGTGGGCAGCTCTAGACTGGTCTGACTGTTGATTCGACTGCTCAGGATTTGTGGTGATTTGAACTACATTAGTTGAAAAGAGCCATACAGGTAGGCCAATTGTCAATCCTGGAAGTGACAATGTGGCCATATGAGGCGCACCAACATCTCCCCAAGAGGAGAAGGGATTGGAACTTCCACCAAGGTGACTTCTTTGGTTGGTGGGCTCCATACTTTTTCAACTGAAAGATCAACGTGGGAATAAGAGGTGATTATGTTCCGTTTAAAATAAATTTTATTAACGACGCTTTAGACACAACTTTGCTTTTTCATGTTTTAAGAGTCGAGAAAAAGCTAAAGATGACTCTAGTCCCCTTCGATGTTTTAACGAGCCCGAAGTGACAAATGCTCGGATGGACTTTTTCAGTTATAGAGTTTGAAAAAGGCCAAAAGAAACTGCTCTGGAGTTCTAGGCAGAGGGTGTGCCAAACTTTTCGCGAAACCACAGAATACGTTTTACGGTACGGGTGGTCGATCTTCGTGAATGCTGTGTTCACTGCATCGCGATCAGTAGGGCGACCGACACGGCTTCCTATGGATAAAGGCTTTGTTCCTATAGGGGTCTCCCAATATATACGCGACGGTACGTGGGAGCACAAGTTCGTATTAGTGCCACCGACTCTCAGGAGGAATCACCCACCTTCGTAGAGATCGACAGTCACTATGTTTAACGACGCCGTAACACGTCTCTACCTAGACCTCTATGTGTTTGCGTTATGTTACAAAGCATTGTTATGTAAATTGAATTTATTTTAATGTTGATCTTGCTTAGCAGTTTGCCTTTAAGGATCACCACGAGATGTATGTAACAAATTCCTGAATGCAGTCTAAGATGAGAAGCAAACTTTTCAATCTTTCAACTTTGAAAATCTTAACTACTGAGGAGAAGAAAGGCAAATCTTTTCACACAGATCATAGAGCACACACTAATGAAAAATTTCCTAAATCAGCATGTAAACAGTCAAATGCAAAATGCACAATACATGTATTTTCTTTTCCCTTTCTTAATGTTGATGTATTACAAAAAGAAAGTTGTTATATAACTTTGATTTCGATTTAAAGCGAAAACAAACAAGCTTGTCCAAAATCAAAAGACACCTTAAGATTTACTTGTTTAATCACTGGAAATACATGAAATCAAACCATAATGACGAAAGTAAAAAGACTAATCAGCTATGGACAGCAAACAAGCTAACTCTTTAGACCAGCAAAATGCCTAACACAGGTTCAGATCTAGGAGGCCAAAGCAAGACTAGTTTACTTTCGTTATGGGAAATTGTAAATGACGTAAGAAATACAAAAGAACAAGTACAATTTCGCTATATAACAGAGGCGGAATGATGGCAAGTAAGGTTGGTTTCAGAACAGGTACAAGACTGGTAACTGGCAGCCAAATCTATAGTGAAAACAGGAAGAAAAAGGGAGGAAACCCCAAATGCACAAGGCAAAATTGGGCCAACGCAGGTGCTGCACAGCCAGTCTGGCTCTCAGCACAGGTAGCCCCTTCGGGACCTGCGTTGCAAAGCAGTTAGCCTGTGTACTACCTGCTTTGGAAAACGAAAGTTGCGTTTTCTCAGTTTCCGGGTCACAATTTTCTCAAAAATGCACAGTTTTTGCTCAAATCAGAAGCAATCAGTCAAGCACACACAAAGGGATGATTAGGAGGATGAAAAGCTATCACTAAGAGCTTACAAGGATCCTTGTAGATCAGCTCTTCAAATCATGAACATGCTCAGAAATGAGCCAGAGTAGCTGCCCTCTACTTCGCTTTTGATATAGTCAAAAGCTTTTCGATTTGGTACTCTTTTGTTCAGGAAATGAATAGCAAAATACTACAAACAATCAAACAGATACGATCCCCAGCGGAGTCGCCAGTTTGTTGTAGGGAAAAGTATCCGATTCGGATGACCCTATCCCGCTCTAAGGGTGATAGTACCTCAGCAACAACTGTAAAGAAAACTACTTAAGGTTTACTTCTTTATGAAAGCAAGAGAGAATGAAGAAATGCACTAACCGTTGCCTTGCGCTTAATGTCGAATCCAAACTCTTCTCTTTGCTTGCTTGCTCCCAGCTCCTTGCTCTTTTACTGGCCCAGTTACAATGAGATCCTGTAAAATAACAAAGAAGGAAACTACAAGAAGCATGCAATCATAACTGATTCAAGGATTAGCATAAATCAAATATACAATTATCACAACACATCATTGAAACAAATGTATATAGAAGAACCTCAATAGCTTTTATTAATAGAAGAAGTAAAGTTCTAAGAGTGTTACAACCATTGAAGGCCCCAATCTAGCAACACCTCCCAGCAGAAAGAATTTCTCCTCTTCACCTCCTTCAAGCAATCACCCAATAGTTCTATAGTGAAACCAACAGCATATCATTACTTTGCACAAAATTCCAGCCCCTTGAGCTCATAGGAGAAAGCTCAATATATAGATGAATTGAGAAAGGGTGAGTCAGCTTGCAACTGATGTGTAGCTGCCTTGTGTCCTCTCTCTCTTCAGTTGATCTTCAGTTCTTGAGTCCACTTGGAGAACCTTGCTTCCACTTGGAGAAACAAAGCCTCTGACTCATCACAAGGCGAAATCCCTGATCCAAGTGTCATTTTTGGAAGATTCCAGAGCCATGACTCAGTGTGCCACTTGTCCCATCTCGCTCAGTGCAGGTGGCCTTTGTTCCACTTGCTTTGCAACGCAGGTACACCATGGAGGAGTTGAGTTTTAGCGCAGAAGCCTAGTGGAGCACCTGCTTTGATTTCAGGATTGCTTGTTTTTGAGTGTTTTCAGGTGGAGAACTGATCTGAGAGCTGTTGGTTTGCTGACCTTGTTCCTCTAGGGGTAGGAACATCATGTTTAGGGACTTTGGATCCCTTGGATTATTGACAATTCATGCCTGATGCTGCAAGGCACAAAATTGTCTATAACAGATTCCTCTTCTTGCTTACAGTTGGGACAGATTGAGGGGTCGTGGAAGCTTCTCTTCCGGAGATTTTCCCACGTAAGGATTTTTTTTTGACATAAAAGCCATAGAAAGGTGGAAACTTTTGGCCAGAAACTAGGGTCCAATACTTTGTTCCAAAGAGGATCTTTGACGATTTGTTCCTTTATGATAATGTTGTAAGCCTCCCGAGTAGTGAAAGTTCATTTTTCTTCATATCCCCATCTAAGAACATCGTTTTCATTTGAATATTGTATTCTTCTTTTCGCAAGTTCTATACCAAGAGTCTGTTGAGCTAAAGCTGTTCAATGTCTTAAGATGTGGTCCATGCTAAGCCATTGCCTGTAGCCCTGTGTTGTGGAAGAGTGCCTGAAAAGCTTGACTTTGTCAGATTTCTGCAGTACCTGCTCCAGGATTTGATGAGGTAAGATTATGTCCTTTAATTTGGGTTGCTGCCACCAGGAATCTTCCTAGAATCTTGCTGTGTTTCCATCCTTAACTTCCCAGAAACTGTGCTGCTGGATTAAGATCTTGTGTTGCTTGGCCACATTCCAGATTAAGGAACCTAGATTGACTTCTAAAATTCAGATTAGTTCTTCTGTAGGTCGATTACTGGCATATTTTGTTTTCTAGAGGGTGGCCCATGGGGTGAACAGCTTGGTAAGCCACTTCCACCAAATGTGAGCACCCATGACCACATTGCTGTGATGAGGATCTTGAAGTCTAGTTCCTCCTGCAATATTCAGTAGAAAAACTGTATCCCATTTAACCAAAGCACATTTACGATTTTGTCCCGAATTTCCCCAAAGAAAGGATCGTTGGAGATGCTTGATTTCTTTGAGAACCCATTTCGGTGTGGCCAGGATCGAGAAGAGATACAACGACATGGATTGGAGAACTGCCTTAATTAGAACTAGACGACTGGCCATATTGAGGGCCCTATGAGTCCAAGAGGAGAGGCGCGCCTCCAGTTTTTCTAATAGCACCCTCCGAGATGAGTGTTTCAGAGCAGAGTCAGTGATGGGGGCTCCAAGATAATTGGAAGGGAGAGCAGCAATTGTGAATCCAAGAATGCGGGCAATGGATGCTTGGGTAACTGCAGGGGTATGAAAAAAGAAAATTTGGGATTTGGCTTTATTTATTCTGGCTCCAGAAGCATCCGAGAAGTCTGTCAATAGAGTTTTGTATTGACGTGCTTCCTAGAGTGAAGGATGACCAAACAACATGTTGTCGTCCATGAATTGTTGATGGGTGAAAGCAAGGGTATTAGGAAATGAAAGGCCTGTTAGATGCCGGGATTGCAGAGTGCATTTAATGCTTCGACCAAGACCTTCTGCCATGATAACGAAGAGGAATGGCGAGATAGGGTCTCCCTGTCTGATTCCTCTGGAGGGATGGAAAGAAGAAGAGGGAATGTCGTTGATCAAAATAGAGAAGAAGGAGGAAGATATGAGACTCATTACCCATCTTACCCAGGGGATGGAGAAACCAAAGGCAATTAGCGTCTTTTCTATATACATCCAGCTTAAGCTATCAAAGGCTTTTGAGAGATCTATTTTAAGGAGCATACCTGACATTTTGGAGTGCTTCAGGGAGTGGATGATTTCATGAGTAAGTATGATTCCATCCGTAATCTGCCTGCCTTCCACATATCGGATTGCTCAGGCAAAATGAGAAGGGGGAGAAACAATTTAAGTCTTGAGGCAATGATTTTGGAGATGATATTGTAAATGACATTACACAGGGAAATAGGCTGGTGTTTGGCAGGAGTACTGGGTTGAGCTTCCTAGGGAATGAGGGCGATGAATGTGGCATTCATGGCTAGAAGCATCCACCTCAGAGTTCTCGATTCTTCAACGACCTGCCAAACTTCCATTTTTATCAGCTCCCAGAAGTTGTGGAAAAAATTTGAAGTAAATCTATCAGGGCCAGGCGCCTTCCCTTCCTTCAATTGATGTACTGCATTTTCCACCTCTTGTAAGTCGACCAGCCTGAGAAGGAGTTGATTGTGCTCCTTAGTGATAACTTTGGGAATATTCTTAGTTATTTTTTCTATGGCCTGCGATCTGTCAACCTGTGGTTCTTGATGTGCCTACTTGAAGTAGTTGAGAAGTTCATGTTCAATATCTTCATGTTTTTCCATCTTTACCCCCTACTCATTTTGGATATGAGTGATGTTGTTATTCATTCTTCATTGAATAGTAGTTTGGTGGAAAAATTTTGTGTTTTTTTATCCATCCTTTAGCCATCTAATTCTCGATTTTTGCCTCCAGAGCATTTCTTCTTGTTTTGTCCTCTCTGATATCTGAGATTCTAGAGACTTTTCCTGTTCTGAAAATTCCTCTGATCGGCCTTCTGTGATGATTCTTTGCTACAGTCGTTTCATATCTTGATTGAGAGCAATTTGAGCCTAGAATATATTACCAAATGAAGAATGTTCCATTGTTTTATTTTAGTCTTGAGGTTTTTAAGCTTTTGCTAAATTGAAACACTTTTGAACCATTGGGAGGAGAGAAATTATTCCATTCCAAATTAATTAGGTTGATGAAATCCAGATGTGTCATCCAAAAAGTGTCATAGTGAAATGGCTGACAGGTGGCATTGCCTGGTCGTGACCATTGTAGAGAAATTGGCTAGTGATCAGATCCTGAGAGCGGCAATATTGAAGTTGAGAGGTCTCCTCGTAGATGGATTGCGTTGTCTGATAGTAAAAATCTGTCCAGACGAGAAGCAATCTGATGCGAGCTGGCCCTTTTTAATTCCAAGTGTAAAGTCCATTGTTGAATGGCATGTTAATAAGCTAATTGTTTTGAATGAAATCTTTTAGATTATTACTTTCCTTGTCCAATCTATTCCTTCCTCCCCGCTTTTCTTCTAGCTTGGTTATCATATTGAAGTCGCCCTTAGCGATCCAAAGCGGATGAGTTCTTTCAGCATTGATTAAAGAAAGGGTATTCAGAATATCTACCTTGTACAAAACCTCCTGAGGAAAGTAGACATTGGTTAAATGACCGTGTATATTGGTTCTTGTGATGTGGAAGGTAGCTTGAATGAAATGCTTGTTTGCATGAATGTTATTGAGCGTGATGGCGCGTGCGCCCCAAATGATTGCCAGGCCACTTGAAGCACTAGAGGCATCCACCACAACTGCAAGACTACCTGGCCAGACTTTTGCCGTAGTTTGATCCATAGAGGTGGAGTTGCATTTTGTTTCTTGCAAAAAGAGGATTTGAGGCTTCCTTGCTGTATCATATTCTTATTCAGTCTACATTTCCCGGGGCTATTGAGCCCTTTGATATTCCATGAGATTAGCTTCATGATGGTATGTTGGGGAGAGAGTTGTAATAATTTGTAAGCTTGGAGTATCTTCCTGAATCCACCAACATTTCCCCGATGCGGATGGTTCATTAGAGATCCGTTTTCCTTCCTCTCTTTTTGTTGTCTTTGGTAACATTTTTCCCATCCCAGAGACCTCCCGTCTGTATGCCTAGGGATTTTTGCCGTTTTGCCCTTGAGAGGATCACCTCCAGATTCTCCAGCTGTCTCTCTAGAATTTTGTCATAATTTTTTGTTCTGCACGCCTACTCTAGGCCAAGAATATCCAAATCCCTAATATCTATGCTTTCTAGTTCCTCATCCATGTGTTGGGTATCACTTATAACTTCTGTTGTTTCTATTGCCATTGTAGGGGCAAGCTACACGTTATCTACCTCCATGCCCTGAGAGATCCTCGCTGGGACTTTACGTGGAGCCAAGGAGGAAGGGTCTGTGGGCAAAGTATCTTTTTGGGCTTTCTTGGAATCGAGATGGGCAGATTGCTTGTTCAACTTGGGTTCCTCCTCTGAGGGGGTGGGGTTTTCAGAGTTATAACCATCTTGGCGGGCCAACATTTCAAAACTATTGCTCGTAGAAGGCTTGGATGAACTAGCATGAGGCAACTTGGGGTTTATAGTAGGTTTCTTGTGGTTTTTCCTACGATTGGTGACTTAAGTGAATCCATCTGAATCAAGCTTATCAGAGGCAGAGGGGGTTGAGGGTTTCTGATTTAAAGGATAGTCACGAAACAGATGGCCAAGTGCATGGCATCTCTTGCATCTAAACGGGACATGTTCATATTCTATTAACTAAACCCATTCAACATCATCATGATAGAGACTTACCACATCTAGAAGTGCCTTGCTAAGATTCATATAAATGCAGATTTGGGCATATGAAGTGTATCTTCGAAGTTTTGTCTCCTCTGTGATTTTGATGAATTTGCCGAGACCATTTCCAATGTCTTGTAAAGACTCTTCGTCCTAGTATTCCAAAGGGAGTGAATAGAGACAGATCCAGACAGGTGCCCACCTGAGGTCTTCTTTATCCAGATTAAATTGCTCAACCCAGTCCCTTAGATATAGGCCAACTACATTGAAGAAATAGGGCCCTCCATCTAAGACTCTGTTTCGGTTCTCTAGGTAGTTAAAGATGGTTGTGAAGAAACCTTTAGGCCCTAGCTGTAGGGTTATGTGCCCTTTTGGCTTCCACTTAGCTGCTATCCAACCATGCAGTTCTTTTTCTATTGGCCATAGTCCTATGAATTTGCCTATCAGGGCATGATCTTTCATGTACTAGATCTGAGCATTGATCTAGTGGCTTGGAAGCTCTATCTTCAGGTGCTCCATAGCAACCGGCTTACATGTGGTCGATGTGAATTGGGGATGCTCTTTGTCATCCGTTTTGGCATTTTGTGGATCCGTTTCTACTCCAGATCCATTTTGTTTAGTGTGTCTAGTACCTTCCTCATGCATTTGAGGAATTTCATTTTCAATGGGGGGAGGTGCCGCGTCCTCCCCCTGGGGGGGTATTCATGATGCACATGACTCTCCTTATCATTTATGGTTTATCGTATTACTGGTAGTAAATGACAGAGGTGTAGAGGTCTGTATAGGTCTACTGTTGCAGGTTCTCTAGCAACCCTAAATTGCCATTCCACCAGAGCGCTCCATGTTCAATTAAGTTAGTTTCTTCCAAGAGAAAGGTATTATTAAAGTTCTTATCTAGATATATTATGTCCACAAACTTAGCATAAATGTCTCCAAAAACTCGACTACCTTCCTTCCTCATATGGTCCAATTAGATCACAAGAAATAAGTCCATTCTTGTCCTTTCCTCTTCTTTAGATTTGCCCTAGTAGGATGTTTCTGTAGAAATTCATGCAAATTCTCTACAAATCTACCACTAAGAGCTATGTAGAAAATCTGACTGTAGATTAACTCGATAATGCAATATACTAAAGCAAAATACTTCAATCTACTTCTGCAATCAAACTTGTGGAAGCTTAAAGATCGAGCTAAATCAGAGCTGAACACATATAAACAAAAGTAGAATCAATGCACATGAAACGTAGAAGAATACTTTGGGGAAAGCCTCAGCTAAAAACCTCGCTATCTGTATTATCATACAGGTGGAAATATCTCAGGATTACACAAAGCTTTAGCTCACAAGCTATCCAGCTCTCAGTACAATCCCTCACTGCTACTTATAGAAAAAAAAGACAACACATATGCCTTCCTTCAATCCTCCAAGCCTCGTATTTCCTTGCGCAGTTTCTCCTGGGTCCTCCAGCTGCAACCTATGTGATTCTCACCTCACACACAACAATGACCTCTGAAATAACTACACAATCCTGAAGGAGATAATTCCTTCTGCATGGATGAGTTTCCTTTATAAGAAAATTCCTCCAACTCATAATACACTGTCCCTTCCTTTAATCTCAACAGGGTCTTTCTTTGAACTGACATGCATGAGTTATTTATGAGAGAATATTCAACTATCTGAAGTACACTAGTTGCATGCATGCATGCATTGAATAACTGAACTCACAATCAGTTCCACAAACTATTGGAACTAATCGAACTGGACTTAGCTCAGTTAACTGAGCTAATTAACTACAACTCAAATACAACTCATCATTATCTCCTTAATTAAGGGATAACTTCCTTAATCAAAGGAATAATTGTTGCATGTCTTCACAGAGACTTCATTTTTTATTTTCTCTAACTAATTAACTCAAGATGAATTAATTAATTATTTTTCAAAGCGCTGCTGAGACCAAATTCGAATTTTAATTCTCAATTTTAATTCAGGGACTAATTAAAATTGGAATATATCCTGAAATGCTATTTATAGCAATGCTATTTTTAGCATTTCTATTTTATCATTCCTTGTTGCTATTTTCAACACTGGTAACTGAAATGATATTTATAGCAATTCTATTTATAGCATTTCTTGTTGCTATTTTCAACACTCCCTCTCAACAAGAAAGGCATTCAACTCGAACCTGATCCTAAATCTTTGGAATTTTTTACATGCAACACTTCTCCCTAATGTTGTTGCTCCATAAACTCTAGAAACAAAAAAATATCCAACCTAAATCAGAATGATGCCTCTGTCATCAAAATCTCTAGCTGCTATTACCTCTGTCAACTGAAAACTATGCACCTTTGTGCCCTTCAGTATCTGACTCCTCTAGCCTCTGTCACTTTGATCTCTGACTACATCAATCACACTGATTCCTCCTGCTGCATCCGTGTTGTTTCTGGTCCTATCTCCCACCACTGCATCTGCACTGCATCTCCTCTCATCATGTTGCATCGTGCTGCCCAATGTTGCATTGCAACTCAGTTACTGAGAAGCAAGTAACTGATCTCCCAATTGACCTCCCTGTTGGGGTAGAAACACCCTCTGATGCTTAAGCTCCCTCTGTCGCTCCATCCGCATCTCTCTAACCACTCAACCAGTCTTGCTACTTCTCATCGGGGCTCCCGTAGCAAGGTATAATCAAAGAGGCTGGGTACCTCAAGGATCCTACCCCTATTTCAGCCTTCTTGGGACTATCACTTCACATCACCCCACCTCACACCTGGAGGTATGGATTCATGTGATCCCTCTGCCCACTTGGCTCGAAATTTCCCCCTATTGGAGGTCTCTGCATGAGTGGATGCCACCACTCAATCTGCTTTCGGCTCCTTCATTTGTGGCTACTCCACAACCTCCTGAAGCTACTTCACCAATTGTGGCTCCTCCATAATTGTCTGAGACTTCTTTTGGTGCTGCATGCTAAGAGGTAATGTACTCTCCCTCTCAAACACCAATTCTCCAATAGTTGCCTTGCTCCTCAAGGCTTTGCATGCATCTTGAACCTCAAGAGCATACAGGTTCTTAACTCTTGAACCGATCTGCTTCACCTATCTCGTGGTGATGTGTTTAAGGAAAACCTTTCCCTTACTGAAGACTACATCATAGCCTTTTTCCTCCAGCATCGCAATCGATACCAAGTTCTTCTTCAGTCCTGGCACATACTTCACATCTGTCAAGGTAATGCAAGCTCCATGCTCCCTTTGAAAGGAAACTGTGCCCACTCCTAGAAAACTATACTTTTCATCATTCCCATCTCTATGAGTATCTTGAGGTCTTTCTCCTCCAAGGTACTGAACAAACTCTTATCGCTGGTCATGTGGAATGAGGCTCCACTGTCAAGAAACGAACCACAACCCATCATCGATGAAGCCATGCATGAGATGAGGGCAAAATCCAATTCAAAATGAAAGGCCAATGCCTCATCTTCAAATCCTTTCGACGATCCCTTCTTGGATTTCTTCAATGGACAATTAGTTGCATAATGGCCCACCCCATGAAAATTAAAGCATCTCACTTTAGATTTGTCAATCTTCTTCCCTCCATGAGAAGAACTCAATTTGGGATGAGAATCCTTCTCCTTCCCTTTCCTTTCATAACTTGCTAAGGTGCAATTTTCTTCATCCTCCTTGGATGAAGAAACATCTCTGGTGCTTCTCCTGATCTCCTCCTGCATCAGATCTGACCACAGTCACTCCCAATCGGGCAGTTTCTCTCTTCCATTCATTGAGTCCTAGTAGCTATTCCAGCTCTTAGAAGATTAAGGAGAGCAAGACTCACCATATCATCATTGGTTGTTGTGATTCCTACACTTCTGAGCTCATCTCTATAGGTGGTGAGCTTGTTCAAATATGTAGAGATCGTGTCGCCCTTTTCACACTTGATTTTCCGAAGCTTTTCTTTTAGCGCCAGCTTCCTCTGATCATTGTTGTTCTGATATAGATCCTTCAATGTCTTCCACATTGAAAATGGTGTCTCCTTCCAATGGAGACTCGAGACAATATGGTCTCGAACTCCCTCCAGAAGAATCCTCCTCACTCTCGCCACACATTTCTTCCATTCTGCCAATTCTTGGGCATTAGCTGATGTGGGCTTGGGGACTTCTTGATCATTGAATTCCTTCAAACCATTGTCCTCTAATACCCCTTCCATCTGATCCTTCCAAGTTATATAATTCGAGCTACCATCCAGGGCATACTTGAGTCTCAAACCATTGAACACCATTGGTGAACTTTGAGATGTGATAATTCGATTTCTACAATCAAGAACTTCAAACTTTGAACTTCTCCCTTCCTTGTATACTGTTCTCTGCTTTGATCACCTTTGCTTCGATACCATGTAGAAATTCTTGCAAATTCTCTACAAATCTACCACTGAGATCTATGTAGAAAATTTGACTATCGATTAACTCGATAATGCAATATACGAAAGCAAAATATGTTAATCTACTTCTACAATCAAACTTGTGGAAGTTTAAAGATCAAGCTAAATTAGAGTTGAACACATATAACTAGAGGCAGAATCAATGCACATGAAACACATAAAAATACTATGGGGAAAGCCTCAGCTAAAAACGCTGCTATCTGTATTATCATACAAGTGAAAATATCTCATGATTACACAAAGCTTTAGCTCACAAGCTGTCCAGCTCTCACTACAATCCCTCACTGCTGCTCATAGACAAAATAGACAACACATGTGCCTTCCTTCAGTCCTCCAAGCCTCCTATTTCCTTGCGTAGTTTCTCCTGGGTCCTCCATTTGCAACCTATGTCATTCTCACCTCACACACAACACTGACCTTTCAAATAACTGCACAATCCTAAAGGAGATAATTCCTTCTACATGGATGAGTTTCCTTTATAGAAAAATTCCTCCAACTGATAGTACATGTCCCTTCCTTCAATCTCAACTGGGTCTTTCTCTGAACTGAAATGCATGAGTTATTTATGAGAGAATATTCAGTTATCTGATGTACACTAGTTGCATGCATGCATGCATTAACTAACTGAACTCACAATTAGTTCCACAAACTATTGGAACTAATATAATTGGACTTAACTCAGTTAACTAAGCTAACTAATTACAACTCAAATATAACTCATCCTTATCTCCTTAATTAAGGGATAACTTCCTCAATCAAAGGGATAAAAGTTGCATGTAATCACATAGACTTCATGTTTGATTTTCTCCAACTAATTAACTCAAGATGAATTAATTAATTATTTTTCAAATAGCTACTAAGACCAAATTTGAATTTTAATTTAGGGACTAACTAAAATTGGAAAACATCCTGAAATAATATTTATAGCAATTTTATTTTTATCATTTCTATTTTATCATTCATTGTTGCTATTTTCAACACTGGTACCTAAAATGCTATTTATAGCATTTCTTGTTTCTATTTTCAACAATTTCTACCTGAAATTTGATCCTCCTCTTGACTAAAATTCCTTCGACCTCCCTTGCAACACATCTAAGTATTCAACCCAAAATCCTTAGAACTACATCTCGACCCTCTTCAATGATCAAGTGAGATCCTCTCCACTTGATAATCTTTGGCCTAGCCTTAAACCTTCTTAAATAGCTTTTCCTAGTCCTTCTTAGGAACCCTCTAGATCTTAGAGGAATTTCCACTTAGACTTAGGATTTTAATTTCCCTTTTAGAATTTTAAACCCCATCTGTGTCTAAAACCCCTTCACTTTGGTATTTTGACCACAAACTTCTTTTGTGAAAAAAATTCTCACAAAACGCAGATCTAGGCTTGTGGAATATCTCCCAAGCTATGCATTTCAACATCCCTAAGTTTGCCCAGTAGTCATTAATTTTTAGTAGGCCAAAATTTGTCATCAGTAGGTGGAAGTTGTGTAATTTCTATTTATCCTAGAGTTTACAGGTTCATTTTCACAAGTTGTCCCATAATAGAGAAAAAAATCCATGCTTTACTTCTGAAAAAAAAAAGTGTTGGATTAGATGCATTATTTTTGTTTCCCAAGGTCCATACGGATGAGACAAAATGAGGAATTTTTTTTTGTATGAGATGTTGAGGGGGAGTGTGAGGGGTACATTTTCCATGCTAAATATATTTCTATAGATCTGAGCCTCCTTTTTTCCATATCCACCATGTTTTGGATCCTAAGACGGTTGCCATAGTAGATGGATTACGCAAGAACAATCCTCCTTTTATTTTTGGCACACAAAGTTTGTCCTGTACGATAAGGGACCACTTTTTTCCCAGTTGACTCCCCCCCAATAGGAAAGTACATTGTAGCTAGCTGATTTCATGTAAGATCAAGACCATTTCCATGAGAGCTAATCATAGGTAAATGGGAAGAGCCTGAATGACCACCTTTAAGAGTACCAAGTGTCTAGCAATATTAAGGGAGCGAAAGGTAAAACGAGCTAGCTTATTGATTTTATTTTAAAATTTCATCCCATAAACTCCAATCAAAAGAAATATTAGCCAACAGAGTGCCAAAATATTTTTAGGGGAGTTGGTTGATCTAGAAACTAAGAATATTTGTTATATGTCTTTGAGTAGGGGACATAGTATTATAAAAGAAAATTTGAGACTTGATGTTATAGGCAATTTTGTCACATCCGAACTGTGAGCCTTGTAACAGGATCAATCAACATCATATTCCCCCTTATCACCATATTGCACAAAGCTCTAAGCATGTTCCCTTCGTCCCCCAAAATTTCAGCCCTACACTGCATCATCTGAGCTAGTTTGAGGACCAACGCTCCCTGTAAGCCTACTGGGGTGCATTCACCTAAAAGTTGCTCCACTGTGGCCTGTGTTGGTCATGAGTAGGTTTCTCCCCTTTCCACCTATGTCGGTTCCAGAAATCCAGGAGAATGGTTAGGATTTCAGAAGCTTCCCCTTCTATGAGCTTCCAAAAGTTGTTTCAACTACTTACCATAGATAAAACATTTGAATCCTATCCTTACCTACTTTGGAGTTTTCACCACTTATCCTTTGATCCTATCCCTCCATCAAAGGTGGATCACTTACCCTAGATTGGTAATTGGATAAGAACTCCCAACTTACCCTACTTCTCTATATATTACCAACCTTCTATGTGGCTGGGGGTTGGCTTTTGGAGAGTGATTATGCCCTTAGCTGCTATAGTGAGTGGTCATCATCCCATGCATTTAGGATCATTGGAGGTGCATATTGTGACAAGGAAAGGACAAGTCAACAACTTGGAGGAGCTCTGCTATAGGATCAACTACTACTTATGGTTGTAATCTCCTTCCATTTATACTAATGCAAGGAATTCATTATTTTCCTATATGTGATGTTGTTATTTCACTTATTTCAATACCATGTTCATCTATGGAATGAAGTACTTAGATGATAATGCATAGATATCATCTTTTCTTGGCTTATGTTATAAGACTGTGAAGGTTCTAATTTTGGCATTCGGAGCTGGAATTGGAGCTTCCAAGCTAAGGAAGGAGCAAAGTGTGTGGAGTATTCAAAGTAGGCCTCACTCTGTCATCTATTTACTTTAAGGAAAAGCATTGTGTTACTTGTCTCTTTATTGTTCTAGGTTAACCAATAACATAGGGGAGTTACGTTTGTCTACAATCATAAATGATTTATAACAAATTGGTGACTATACTGGGGACCGAAGTATTCTCTCAGTGACTTCCTTATCCATTATGTTTCATTACCTCTTTGTCAAACCTTTCTTATATCATCCAACCAAGAACAGACCTAAGAAGTGATTTCATTGAGCCGTTTTACAATTTTTGTGCTGAAATCCTCTTTCTTAGGCGCAGCGCTCCCCAAGTACCTCTGACAGAGTGTTTCTCCTCATCTGGGGCACTTTTTACCATCATTGCAATGCCCTGGTGCCTCTTTTGAACCAGTGTCAGTCTCTATTTTTGCACAAAGTTTACCTTGCTTCTTGAGCCTCTCTTTGGTCAGACTACTTCCATCTAAACTTCCATGAGTCTAAAGTGTCTTGTGGTATCTCTAAAGCCTCCATTTGGTTTGCATTTGTGTTGTTTTCCTTTTGTAAGAATTGGTTTTGATTTTTCTTTATTATTATCATTTGGTCTCTTGCAAACTGATTTCGTTTGATTGTTGATCGCTTAGATGAATTGTTGTTTCAATCCTCATTCTAAAAAGTGCAATTGAATCAGTAATTGAACATTTGAATCTTAGTTTTCTTCATTTTGAAAATTAAGTGTGGTGAAAAGAAAAAATCTTGCATTTACATCTAAGGTTTTGTGTGTGAAATTGGAATTCCCTAGTGTGAAATTGCATATTTTTGCTTTCGTTTTTGCAATTTTTTCCCTTTTAGTGACATCACTTTTGTTTTTTGGAATTTTCACCCAATTTCAGTTTGAGTCCTATGTTCATGAAATCAAAGTTTATGTTTGATTTCATTGGAATCCTCTTGTGTTTGTTTTGAAGAATTCTCTTGCACAGATTGCATTTGCATAGTTAGAATTCTCATTTTCACAATTGGAAAGGAAATTGTGCATAGATTACATTTGCATACTTTTCAGGGGAATCGTGTATAGATTACATTGCACGGTTTGGTATCTTTTAATCCTTTGAATTGAATTGGAATAGTGAAATTGAAAGACCTAGTTATGAAGCTGTTTTTGGCTGCATATTTGATTGTTACATCATTGTTTGCACCTCTTCCCTACACTAAATAGCTTTCATCGAAAATTAAAAGAGTTATTTTCGTCATATTAGTTGGATCATAAGTGTGTTCAAGTGACATCAAATTTTGAGCCATGAAATCGAAATCTAATACAAGATAAACTTTAAAATTTGCCTCAATTAATCTAAGGAGCATTTGAAACTTAACAACGCACTGCATAGAGGTCTAGGCTAGAGACGTGTTCCGACGTCTTTAAATGTACGAGCTGACGCTTTTTTCCAACATTCCATCCACGGGGTGAAATCTTGTTCCACGTATGTGAGTGTATAGGATCGTACTCCATGTACCTTTGGGTATATTGGTGGTGTTCCATGCACATAAAGTACATGGGAACACTGTCATCGAACGGTTACACAATAGACAACACTACTATAGACTGCACTTCCACATACGGTTGCGGATATTTTGGAAGTCCCCTATAGGTTGTTATCCATCCATAGGAAACTGAGTCTACCACCTTTTATACCACGATACACTGAACACAACATTCAAGGAGATTTCCTGCACATACATTAAGTCCTTGGTTCACCAAGGTGTATATTACAGTTCACGGTTGTTTGATAAACCCTTTTTCCTAGTTACCGCTCTTTGTTTTCTTTTATGCCTTTAATTTCTAAAATCAATTAATTGACCGCAGAACAACATCCTCCCCGTGGAACAACTCCTTAGTGGATCTTAGGTTGAGACTCATTAGGGGAATTTTTAAGTCTAAAATGGGCCTCCTAAGGAAATTATAAAACAATGGTGGAAATAATAAAATAAGATTAGATTACATAATTAAATTTTAGAGGGGAAAAAATAAATTGTTTTTTCAGCTTGTATTTTCAACTTATCTCCATATGGGTTTACTCAAATTTTGAGTGGAAACACTCATTGGATGCAAAATTTCATTACTCATCCAAGGAGTACCCATATTTCATACTTTTGATGGACCTTGCTACACAAAAAATGAGAAATACATGAAAAACGTTATTACAATCACGTTTTTTTTATGCATTTCTCATTTTTCATGTAACAGGGTCCATCAAAGGTATGCAACATGGGTAATCCTTGGATGAGGAACTAAATTTTCATTCAAATGAGTACTCCTGCTCGAAATTTGAGTAAACCCTTAAGGAGATAAGTTGAAAATACAAGTTGAAAAAGTAGTTTTATTATTTTATTAATTTTTAATATTTTTACTTTTTTAACTCCAAAAATGGAGAATCATACCCCATGGTTAACATTATCATCTTGAATCCTATTGGTTCTTATAAAGTTTATTTTGGTTGTAAATTTTTCTTGGGAGGCCCATTTTAGACCTCAAAATTCCCCTAATGAATGGCAACAATTTCGGAGTTTACCAATCAAGGGAACCCCTCTGACAAGAATTCTCGTCCTTTTCCTTCTTTTGGAAACTTATATTGGTTCTCCTTATATGGAAACATTGTCCTTTTCCAGATTTACCATTGGTTTTCCAGTTTGGTTATTTTCGACCCCTATGGTTCGGAATGTCCACACTACTTCTCAACTAAGTTCTCCTCCACCTTAACAACATCCACCTCATATTGATCCTAAAGTTGACCCTTTGCCTTCTTCCCCTATTGTTTCTTCATCTCTTTCTTCCTCTTCGCCTGGTGAAAGTCTTGACTCTAGTAACTAGGAAGCTAAGAAGAAGAAGAAAAATATGTAGGGGGGCAACCAAGCAACCATTTCTACTAACACAACTAGTATGGAAAAGTATTCCAATCAAACCCATAATGTTAAATTCCCTTGCATGTTATGTAAGGGTGACCACCTTCTTAGAGATTGTCCTAGTATTCCAAGGTATTAGAAGTGTGGTCCACAGGCTCACATCAGCCTTTTTCGTCCGCTTCTAGAGATCATTCTGGTGACAAATATTCAACTAGTGATAGTAAGGTCCATGGGAAAAAGGGTAAAGTCAAATTTCCTTGTAATTTATGTGAAGGGAATCATCCTACTCACTTTTTTCCTTGTATGGATGAATTCTCGAAAGTGTTGGAAAACCCTACAGCTTCTTAGCCACAACTTCCAACCAATTACTAGAAGCTTTCTCCCAATCCTCCACTAGTTGATGACGTGATTGATCAGAATCCAAATCCAATCAATCTCGCTCTCTCTGAGTGTGAATCCCATGAGCCCGTTCTTGACCAACCATTGGTTGAGAAAATGGTTGACTCGATTCCACATTTAGTTGATCGTACCTTTCCCGTAGAGAATGAACTTCATATTGCTCAGGTTCTTCTCATTTCTTCTGATTCCAATGAACTAGGGTGAAGTGCTCCCATTCTAATGGCACTGGGGGGAAATCCTCTCATTCCCATGGCACTAGAGAGAAATTCTCCCATTCCCATAACATAAAGGGGCAATTCTCCCATTCCCATGACACCCCTTCCAAATAGCATGGTCACTTCCTTTGATTGGATCCAACTAGCAGGATATCCTCTTCCTCCTTGCTTGCCCTTCCAGATCATAGTACAAGCTTATAATGTGGTCGTACCTAGTACAATCATAGATGAAGGCACATATGTTAGTATTTTGTCTTCAACTACTTGGACATATTTAGGTTCTCCACAGCTTGTGCCCGTTACCCAGAATTTGTTGCCTTTTATCAGAGGAACCAGTCAACCATTAGGGATCCTTCCTTAGTTACCTATTACTTTGGGAGGAAACATTCTCTATATCGATGTGATTGTAGCCCAAGGCCCTTTGGATTTTAATTTACTCCTTGGGCATGACTATGTTTGTGTCATGGGATCTCTTATCTCTTCACTCTTTCGTGTGATGTGTTTCTCACACGAAGGAAGAATCATGACTATTGACCAACTTTCATTCATTGGTCCTTATTTGGCTCCCAATAAACCAACATCCCTAAATGGTCCTTATATGGAAGCAGTATCTCCCCCGCCACATATTATTTATGTGGCAACCTGTTTCATGCACATTTTCACTGATGATCTAGTAGGTGATGTAGTGCATCATTTACTAGGGGCATTAGAGTCTGAGCTTTCCATTGGATCCCATGATATGTATCCCTTCCAGAGCATTTTTCTCCCATCTTATGAGAACCTCTTGGAAGCCATGGCCTCTTTGCAATCATGATTAGGATTGGAGTAGAGTTCCTTTTCTTGTGTCAAGCTCCTTAAAAAATGAAAGAAGGTCCTCGGAGCAGAGTTCCTTTTCTTGTGTCAAGCTCCTTAAAATATGAAATAAGGTTCCCTAAGCAGAATTCCTTGTCTTGTGTCAATATCGTTAAAAAATGAAACAAGGTGTCATGAACATAGTTCTTTTCCTGTGTCAAGCTCGTAAAAAATGAAACAAATCCCCTTTCAATTTGAGTCTTTGGTTATATCTCGTGAATGAATCTTCATTCCATCCACCTGTCAGTACCCAGTAGTCTACTTAGGTGCATGAAATGAAGTTTGGGGGGGCATGTACCTCAAATTGCGTCATTACATTAGGGGCATGCAAACTTATTTCAAACATAGTTTTTCCTCTGTTTCAAGCTTATGTAAAAATGAAACCAATTTCAAGCATAGTTTCCCATGTTTCAAGCTTCTATAAAAATGAAACTATTCCTGTTTTATCTCTCGTGATTTCCATTTTCATCAGCCTATTTATTCCATATGAGCCTTGGGTTTCTCGTTCCATCGTCACCATATACTTGGTCGATCATACACTTTCGCTTGGTTGTTTTACCCTTTCCTAAGGAACCACTGCGATGAGTGGTCTTATTAGCTAGCCTCGTGAACTTTGCGTGTTTTTTAGCAGTTCCATCATGACCAAAACCAATTTCTACCCTTTATACCACTCGTTCCTCCAAGAGGAGTCATCTTTCAGCTCTCTTTAGACTCCCAAAATATGAAAAGATTATCAAGCACTTGTCTTTTCGAACTATTAAAAGTAAATGAAAAGACGTCTACTCAGTATAAGTTTAACCCTTTTCCGACCTAAGATAGACTAGCTACGGAAAGGGAATACCTTAGTTGAACATGGCTAATAGGTTCTCTTAGGTATTGTTTTCTACCTTTTCGGACCTAACGGACTACCTATGAAAAGGGACATTTGGATTTTTCTTTTTTGCCTCTTTTTCAAACTCTCTAAACATGAAAATGATGTCGAGTTTTACCTTCACTAGACTCATTAAAAAATAAAACAGTGATGGACTCGTTGATCACGATGAGGCCAAACCAATCCTTCTTAGGGTTCATTAAATATACTTGGAGGGATTCATCCAAAGGATGAACTTACAAATAAAGCAATGTTATCGTCCTCAAGCTTGTTAGAAAATAAAGAGGCACTGCATAGTATGGTTGGGAAAATTGGGAAAACAAAGGATTCCATTTTGCTAATGGTAGTGAGTCACTCTTGAACACGACACTCTTACACTTCATCTTCGTGGTTTTTGGGTTGGGTAATCTGATTTTCTTTTGGTTATCATACCATTTTCAGAGATTCCATTTCGGTTTTGGGTCAATGTTGCCAACTCTATTCAGTGTTTCCGGTGTGTTCAAGAGAAGTCATTCAGTCGATCTCTACTACAATACTCTTAAGCCTTCATTTCATGTCTGCCTTTCCTAATCCAATTCCATGTCAGCATAATTTTGATCATTCTATCTCAATCATGATACTTGTTTCATGTCGTTGATGGGTGATACATAAATTCCCTCTTGCAATGGATCACTTCTTGTCGACATCAGCACATCATCCGGGAAGTTGACTTAGAAACACACCTTTGGTACCATGGTGCTTGCATACATCAATGGAAAGTCTCCTTGCTTTCGTCGATAGGTTTACATCATTGGTTGTTGACTGAAATATTTTGTGTGTTGTTCGACATCAACTCATTCATTCACACCATATGGATTGTACTATAGTACCTTGATAGCAATTAACATCATCGGTGGTTTCTCTCGCATCTGTTAATGGCTTACATCATTGGCCAGTAATCAGATGGTGTATACCATGTTTGACTCCAGCTCATTGGTTCACATGGTTAGAATTGTACATTGGTTGGTCGTGTGAATGAGATAGAAGACCCCAGATCTAGTTCCATCCATCTGAGCTGTGATTTCAAGAGTTATACAAAGATCGCAATGTATGATGGTCGTGATCATATAGATAGTCATCCGGTCATGGGTCCACAAGTTGCATCTGTGGATGCGTATTTTGATCACTGTACATGTTGTGCTAGCTTATGATCTAAGTATGGGTATGCATCCCTTAGAAAATAAACATGTCATGTTGTAAATGTATTGTAATAGATTAATCTTGTTAGTTGTCCTTGATCCCTACTTATCACAAGGTAAATCACTTCAGTCATCAGTCATCATCTCTCACTTTTCACTTTAGGGGACATTATATTATAGGCCATTTTGTCACATTCAATTAGTGAGCCTCCTAATGGGATCAATAAACATCATATTCCCCCTTGTCACCATCTTGCACAAATATCTAAGCCTATTCCCTTCATCTCCCACAATTTTTTCTCTAAACTACATCATCTTATCCATTTTGAGGACCAATGCTCCCTGTAAGCCTATAGGGGTGCATTCACCTACAGGTTGCTCCACTAAGGCTTGTGTTGGTGACTTGTAGGTTGCTCCCCCTTGCACCTGTGCTCATTCTAGAAATCTAGGAGAATGGTCGAGATTCCAGAAGCTTCCCCTTCTAAGAGTTTCCAGAAGTTGTTTCAACTACTTACCTTGGATAAAACATTCAGATCCTATCATTCCCTATTTTGGAATTTTCACCACTTATCCTTTGATCCTGTCCCTCCATCAAAGGTGGATATCTTACCCTAGATTGGTAATTGGATAAGAACTCCCAACTTACCCTACTTCTCTATATATTCCCAACCTTCTATGTGATTGGGGGTTGGAATTTGGAGAGTGATTATGCCCTTATTATGTTGTAGTGAGTGGTCATCATCTCATGCATTTAGGGTGATTGGAGGTGCATATTGTGACAAGGATAGGACAATTTAAGATTCTTCGGCGAAAATCACATGGAATTGGACAAATGAGATTCCATGTGATTTTCACCGAAGAATCTTAAACTGATATGGATCACAGAAGCCTTAACTCTATTAAGGATAGGACAAGTCAACAACTTGGAGGAACTATTCTACAAGATTAACTGCTACTTGTGGTTGTAATCTCCTTCCATTTATATTAATGAAAAGAATTAGTTGTTTTCTTATATGTGATGTTGTTATTTCACTTATTGCAATACCATGTTCATCTATTGAATGAAGTACTTAGATGATACCACATAGATCTCGTAGTTTCTTAGCTTGTGTTATCTAACTGTGAAGTTCCTAATTTTGGAATTCAAAGCTGGAATTGGAGGTTCCAAGCTAAAGAAGGAGTGAAGTGTGCAGAGGATTCTAGGTTGGCCTGACTCCATTATCTATTTACTTTAAGGAAAAGCATTGTGTTCCTTGTCTCTCTGTTTTTCTAGGTTAGCCACTGAATTAAGGGAGATACTTTTGTACACAATTGTAAATCCTACATAACACTTCATTTTATTGATTTCCGTACATGAATCTTGGGAGAAGTCATTTACGATGTGAATGAAGTTCATTTCCTCTTGGATGGTGGGAGTTACCATGCCCATTGTATCATCAACAAATTGTTGGTGGGTTAATGGAAGGTGTGATCCAAATAGTCAAAGACCTTTGATTTTTTTCTCCATTACAGTTTCCTTGAGAGCTCTTCCCAACCCTTTTGCCACTAGTATGAAAAGGAAATACGAAAGTGGGTCTCCCTACCTTATCCCCCTGAGGATTTAAATTGACTGGTCAGGGATCTATTTACTAGGATTGAGATGAAAGCTAACAATATTAGGTTCTTGATCTAGTTGATCCATTCTTGATGAAATCCAAAATCTCCAAGGATGTTAGAAAGAAGCTTCCAATTGAGCTTGTCAAAGGCCTTTGAGAGATCTAGTTAGAGTAGCATACTCAATTTTTTTGAGAGCTTCAAGGAGTGGATGGTTTCATGGGAGACCATAATACTATTAAGGATTTGGTGGCCTTCAACATATCCAGTTTTCTCTGGTGAGATGAGCTTTGGAAGCAATGGTTTGAGTCAATTGGTTATTATTTTTTAAATGACCTTATATATAACATTACATAAATCGATGGGTTGATAACCATTGGAATACTCCACCTTATCTTTCTTTGGCACCATCATGAGGAAAGTGGTATCTAGGGCTTTTAAAATGGATTTTGTTTGTTGGGAAGAGGTTCTGTTAGAAGATATTGATAGTTTCAATTTAGCTCTTGAGCTATATCTTAATGCCTCTGCATCTTAACTTCCTTCATGATTTTTGAGAGAGGAGATGTGATTGTGATGGCAATGTTGTAATTTTGATTTATAAAAGAATGTCAATTTTGTCTCCTCTCTCTGAGCCATTGTATTATTGATTTTTATTTCTAGAGTAGTTCTTCTTTCTTACAGAACTCCTAAAGTTGGATAAGAGTAGAAACATCTTATCTAATTAATATCTTTGATCTACCATGGAGGATAACTTCCTGTTGAATTGTTTCCATTTTCTCTTTCAGTTTCTACTTTTATTCGATAATGTTGCCAATTTTCTTTTTGTTCAATCCTTAAGATTCCATTTGATGTGTTTGAGCTTTTGTTGTAGCTTGTACATTGAGGTGCCTTCCAGAATCATATGTTTCTCCCACCAAGTTTTTATTTTGAATTGGGAATCAAGATGTTGAAACTAGAATCTTTTAGGACGAAAGGGTATGTTCCTGGCACATGTTTTAATATCAATTTTCAAACATGCTAATGATTAGAGCCATCACTAGGGATAACATATGCTTCCAAAAAGATATCTTAGATCATGATGCATTCTAAAGCTAGGACCTATCCAGCTTGGAGGCCACTTGTTGGGAACCTCCTCTCCAGTTGTTCTAGGTAAAGGTGGTGTTTGTAGTGTCTAGATTTGAACCAAGTGGGAAGTCGCCAATGTATCCTAAAATTAAATGGAATAAGTATCAAGTTTTCTTATATCACCTCTTTTTTAAACTAGGATTCTTATCAAGTTGAAGTCACCACCTAAGGTCCAAGGGGAGGGGAAGAGTATATTACTAGTGTAGGTAATAGATATGAGAAAATTAGGTTTATCCATTGGCAAGGGAGGGACATATACGTTTTAGAGGTAACAAGCTTAAAAAAAATCACAATGAGTTGAAATTGGCTTATGAGGATTCAAAATGTAGTGAGCATGTTCAGAATGAGAACCTCTTCATCATTTCAGATAATTGCAAGTCAACCATATTTCCCTTCATCATCCAGAGGTATCACTTTACAATCTCTACCGCATTTGCTAGTTATATGGTTAATTAAATCACTTGAACATTGGTTTCTTAAAGCATTATGAAGGTGGGATTTTTAGACACCCATTTTTCTTTGAGGAGCCTACGTTTTCCTTTGCAATTGATTCCTCTGATACCCCAAGAGATGATATTCATGTTGGGGGTGTATTGCTAGAGGGATAAACCTCAAAGATCACTTTGATTTTCCCTGAATTGACCAACATGTCTCCTAGTTCTTCCAAGATATGTCGGTTTTATTTCCCACCTTTTCTTCTTTCTTCCCTATAGGGTTTTGTTGTCTTCTTCATCGAGTCATGGGATTGGACTTCCTTTGTCTTAGCATTAGGTTTCCTTGAGGATGTTTGGAGGTAGAATCACAATATTTGAGATATTCTTAGCATAGGATCCTAACTTTAATGTTCTATAAATGTGGAATGGTCTGGGACAGTCTCTAGGGTATCTTGATGCTAAGTTTGGGGGGGGGGGGGTGTCAAGGGTGCAGATGAGGAAGTGCATGGCTCAATCATGGTGAGCAAAGGTGGATTAGGGTCTATTATTTCAATTTCAAGGAATGAAGTGGTCACCAAAGGGTCTTGGTTTTCTAGAGTGGAGAGCAACTTGAATCGATTGTTGGTCGGTAGTTGCTTCCCCACATGGTTAGGATGTGGAGGAGGGTTTTTCATGCCCTTTCGTTTGCCACTGGCTTTCACAAAATGGCCAAGGGAGTTACTGACGCCAACACAGGTTTCACCATCCCAAATATTTTGCGGAAATGAATACATTCTGGTCTAGACAAGAGTTGCGATGAAGTCCTCTTTATCAGGTACAAATCTCTTCATCCAAAAGCGAAGGTAGAGACCAATAATGGAAGAAATACGAGTAATTTTCAAAGCACCACGTTGTATCTTCTTTTTTTTTTTTTTGTAAGTCAGCTTGGTATATTAAAAAAGAGGAAAATATAGTACAAAAAGTCTGCACTTGCAGACAGAGGGCCACCAGACTACAGTCCTACCTTCAAAATTGACCAAAAGGGATAACCCTACTAACATAAGCACACCATGCAGAGTGGCATTGTCATAGAGCTTAAAAGAAAGACAAACATCTAAACAACTGCCTAAATGAGGCAGCAGGCAGACAACAGAAGCAACATACCAACTAACCAGCATAATAGAAGGGAACAAGGAGGCCCAGCCGAAAGAACAAAGATACCAACTGTGGTAGAAACATCCCCTTTACATCTTGAGCACAACATAATTTCTAGATGTCTCTGGAGTTGGTTCAGACATTGAGATGCCTGCCTACGCAGG
The DNA here is from genome assembly GCA_031772625.1 of Pinus tabuliformis. Lineage (NCBI taxonomy): Eukaryota > Viridiplantae > Streptophyta > Pinopsida > Pinales > Pinaceae > Pinus > Pinus tabuliformis. Next base: position 1,448,920,300 of record CM062804.1, read on the forward strand.
CTTGGGATGATTGCCTTGATGATCTCCCATTGGTTCATCCTTCTGATTTTCGACTTGCCTTGTATCTTGTCCAATACTATGCCTTAAAAGTTTGATCAGCACTGTGAGCTTCTTGGTAATGCTATCGACCTGTTGTTCTGGTGCTAACCTTGAACTCCAGGCTCTCTAAGATCACAATGTGTTTCTCCGTCTTGGCCTCTAAGATGTGCTGGACTTTTCACAATTGCTCCGCGTAATTGCCCTACATGCTCAATGCTTGAGCAAGTAGTGTTTTCATACACCAGCTTTTTGCTTGAGTCATGACGAACTGGGTGGCCCGCATGGTAACAGTTCCGGGGTCCTGTAGCCAATCCACTTCCTTTTCTATTTCCTGCTCCGACAACTTCTTTTCTTCCTCTTGGACCATGGCTTCCAGGTCAACAATCTTTCTCTTGTTCTTTTGCGAAGCACGTGTTTCATACATTTCTCTAGCGACCTCGAGATATTTGTTAGCAGAAGCATTGTGACTTCCTTCCCCTGCCATTGTCGTGCCTACACTCACGGTATAGTTCTAGGTGCTTTCTACAGAATAGGTGGGCTCTGGCCTACTATACGATAAAACAGTGCTTTTTCCTTTGCCTCTAATGGATGTTAAATAGAGGTTGCCTGGGATGTTATCGGTTGAAGGCCGCCTGTCTCTTTGCAACTTGCATGTCATATCATAATAACTTCTACGTGATGGTGAATTGTTTGGGTAGTGGCTCATATTCTTTCCCTTACTGTCACCTTTTCTCTCCTGCTTCAGTTCCTGCCAAGTGTCCCCCTCCTTGACCTGGCCTCGGCGGTGCATATCCTTATTTATCATATCTGATACTATATCCTCTTTCTCCTGCTCGCTCCATAATTGCGTCGAACTCGCGTTTCCTTCTTTCCCCTGCCAATCTTTAATGGTGTCTGCAGTGCCAGCATGTCTCATCATATTATGACGTTGTTATATCCTTCCTCCCAATCAATCTCAATTGTCGTCACCCAGATCTTTCCTGGAGAGCCGGGTGCACTTTTCTTTTAATTCTGGGCAGTCTACATTCTGCCAATAGCTGTCACACGTGATGTTTGGGTGCTTGATTCCATAGTTCACCAAGTGGTCCGCAACCATATTAGCTTTCCGTCACACCGCCTAAAAAATCAGACCTTTCATTTCTCCCAACATTCTTGCGATGTTGTCTGTAACCTTGGCAAGTCTCCATTGTTTAGTAACCTTACTTGCTTTCGCTCCCCCGTAGAGCTTCCTTGCTGCTATTATTTCCAACTCTGAGTCTCCCTCAACCACCGTGGTGCCAACTTGTGCATCTCTGAGAATTCTGAGTCCTTGTTCCATGGTAGCAAACTCCATCTCGTTATTATTTCCTTCCCCCAAGGCTTTACTGTAGATGTGAAGAATTTCCCCTGCATAGTTCCTTATGATGCCTCCAATGCCCGCCAAGCCTGGATTGCCTCTGGAGGCTTCGTCAAAATTCAACTTAAGAAAGCCTACAAGAGGATGCTTCCAGCCAATTGGCTCAGTACTCAGTTTTTGCTGGCAGTTCGTGGTGCCCATACTTCGGCCGTTATCCAATTTGAAGGCTTTTAAAATGTGTAAGTCTTTAACCGAAGCTTGGTTATCAAATTTTGCTCTACACTTAACCATGATTAATTGTCTTATATTTTGGGTTATAGTGTCTAGCCAATGCTCTATGTCTCTGTATTCATTCTGAAATATTCTTCTATTCCATTCCTTCCATATGGTCTAGGTTATAAATCCTAGCAAGGTATTCCATATGCGATTAATTCTTATATTATTTGAATACCCGCTCTGCCAATTCATGATGGTGTCCTAGATAGAGTCCCTGGTTCTATCTGTCTTTTGCATAATGTTTTCCGCCCAATTCCACAGGTGACAAGCCTAGTCGCAAGTATTGAAGAGATGGTTCATCGTTTCTTCAACCACATTGCACATGGGGCATCTAGATGGGCCATTAAACCCTTTTTTGCGAATATTCTCCCAAGTGAGAGTTTTCCTTCGCATCAGGAGCCATAGGAAGGTTTTAATCTTAGGCCAAAACAGAGTATCCCAGACCTTATTACTCCATTGAATCACCTCCATTTGCTCTGTATTTTCGAGATGCTCCCTGGCTTCCTTGAGCGTAAAATTACCACTCCCTTTCATGCCCCATCTTAGCTGGTCTTTTTCTTCAACTTTCCTTATCTTCCTTTTGTTTAGTTGGTTGAGTAGATCTCTTATATTGTTGTTTTCCTCATTTGAGCTTTCTGTGTCGTTGATCAACCAATCTCTCCATTCCTGGTCCCTGCTGCTGTGATTCCAGTATTGATGGACAGTGTATCTTCCCCTGTCCTGGCACTGTCTCTGAAGGCCTGCTAACTCTGGTCTTTCAAGCTTCGGGAGTTGCTGCCAAGCATCTTCCCAAAATAAAGTTGTTTCCACATTTCGGATTTCCCAAAAGCTATGATCCTGCACAATGTCGTGATTCCTTCTTGCTAAATTCCATATAGGAGACCCTTCAAGAACCTCCTGCAGCCTTATTAATTCCTGAATGTTGCACTCTAGGGTATATTTTTCCTTCCAGTGTCTAGCCCATGGAAGATTGGGTTCCTTCAACCATCTCCACTAGAGCTTGGCTCCACAGGTCATGTTGATGGTGGAGGGATCCACGAGATTTAAGCCCCCTAATTCTTTCAATTTACAAAGTTTTCTGCAGGCAACAAGCGCCCATTTGTTTTCTCTGCATTACCATTCCAGACAAAGGATCTTTGGATTGCCCTAATCTGCTGTAGGATTCCTTTAGGGGCAGGGATAATAGAGAGCAGGTACTGCGGAATGGCTTGCAATACTACTTTGGTGAGGACTAATCTTCCAGCGAAATTGAGGGCCCTGTGGGTCCAGTGCTGACATCTCTTCTCCATTTTAGCCAGGATTTTCTCCCAATGTATCTTTTGCCAGGGTTTGTCCATCAGAGGGGCCCCCAGATACTTAGAGGGTAGGCTACCTCTTCGAAAGCCTAGAATACTAGATAGATGCTTCTGAATGGCTAAATGAGTATTGAAGAAAAAAATAGTGGATTTTGAAAGATTAATTTCCATACCTGAGGCCTTACTGAAGAGATTTAGTATTTTCTTGAATGCCATGGCTTCTTTCACAGTTGGCATCCCATGCAGCATTGTGTCATCCACAAATTGCTAGTGAGTTGTCGCTGGTATGGCATGAAGGGGTTGTAGTCCTTTGATTTTTCCTTCATTCCTTGCTTTGCGGATAAGTCTGCACAGACCTTCCATAAGGATTACAAAAAGGAAAGGGTATAGAGCGACTCCTTGCTTGATGCCTTGGGAGGGGGAGAAAGGGTCGAAGGGGGAGCCATTGGTAAGGATAGAAAATTTAGTGGATTTAATCAGGGCGAGAATCCATTTAGTCCACTGTTTATCAAAGCCAAAAGCATTTAGAATGGCTTCAAGGTAGTTCCAGTTGACCTTATCATAGGCTTTAGAAAGATCAAGTTGTATCAACATCCCTGCTATTTTCCTAGTCTAGAGAGTATGAACCATTTCCTGGGCTAGTAGAATATTATCCAAAATTTGTCTGCCTTCAACGTACCCCAACTACTCTTCCGAGATGAGGCCAGGAAGAATGGGCTTCAATCTGTTGGCTATAACTTTAGATATGACTATATATATCACATTACATAAGGCTACAGGTCTAAATTTCTCTGGGGAGTTTGCCTCTTCTTCCTTTGTAATTAGAGCGAAGAAGGTAGAATTTAGCGATTTAAGGATAGAGCAGGAGCGTCTGGAATATTCTACTACTTCCCATATATCAGTCTTAACAAAGCTCCAGCAGGCTTTATAAAAATTGATGGTGAAACCATTAGGTCCAAGTGCCTTGTCATTTGACATGCTTCTAACCGCTTCTTCCACCTCATCTAATGAGATTTCCCTAATAAGAGCTAGGTTTTGCTCATTGGTAATAATTTTAGTAATGGCCTAAGTTAGTTCCTCAATATCTTTTGTCCTCTCTGCTTGCGGCTCCTGGGCTATATGATTAAAGTGCCTTGTGAGCAGAGTTGTTATTTCTTGGTGACTTTGTAGAGTTTCCCCTTTTTCATTGTTGAGACAGAGTATTTTATTCGCCCCTCTATAATCTAGCGCAGACCTATGGAAGAACTTGGCTTTCTGTTCCCCTTCCTTTAGCCATTGTATCCTGGATTTCTGTTTTCATAAAGTCTCTTCTTGTTGACAGCGGAGTTGCCACTGTTGCATCAAGACTTTTTCCTGTTCAGCTAAGTCCTCATTGTTGTGCCCATTAGCCCATTCTTTGTGAATCTGTTCTAATTTTCCCTCTATGGTTTTCTCCTTGAAAATGTTCCCAAACTTAGTTGCATTCCATTCTTTAATTTTGTTTTTGATGTATCTTAATTTTTTTAAGTTTAAACATTTTGGTTCCTCTGATGTTCATTGGTTCGTGCCACCATTTCTCCACCAGTTGAATGAAATTAGGGTGATTCAATCAGAACTTCTCAAATCTGAAAGGCTTGTTTCTGGGGGTTCCTTGGATGGCCGCTACCAAAGAGATTGGCCAATGATCCGATCCTCCACTAGGAAGGATGTCGGATTCCACTATTATTCCTTCAAGTAGAATGCTTTCAGAAATAAGAAATCTATCTAAACGAGAGGCTATCTGCTTCTCGCCTCCTCTCCTATTATTCCAAGTGAAAGTTCCACTTTCCGGCTGGATGTCCAATAGTTTGGCAGAATCAATGAATTTAGCGAAGAGCTCAGCATCCTTATTGAGTTTTCTGATCCCTCCTTTCTTTTCCAAAAGAGAGGTTATCATATTAAAATCTCCACCCATGATGATTTTCGAGCTGGGATATCTGAGCTTTAGACTTAAAAGAGAGCGGAGAAAAGAGAATTTATCTTCTAGCTTTTGAGGTCCATAAACATTTGTGCATAAGTAAGTTTCAGAATTACCTATCATTTGAGTTTCCATGGCTATGAACGATCTTGTAGCTTCTGTCGAGAGGATGTTTATCACTCGGGAGTCCCAAAGAGTTACTAAACCTCCTTCCCATCCTTGACTGGCCACTTCCATAAATTCTATGTATTTACCAAGCCTTTTGCTGATATTCACCATGTTGTTGTTAGCACACTTGGTTTCCTGTATGAACATGGTATCCGGTTTCTCTTTTTAGAATTTTCTCTTTAGCAGTCTTTGTTTCGCTTGGCTATTAAGCCCTCTTGCATTCCATGATATAACTTTCATTTTTAACTATATAGATTATTGGTAGGACGGGAAAGCATTCAGAGCCTTCATCTTGCTAGAGTTTAACATTAAAATACCCAGTTCCTGTAATACTTCCCCGTTTGTTCTTCGGCCTCTCTTCCTTCTCTGTTTCGAGCTGGTTGAATTGCATAAAAGGCTCTTTGAATGGCTACCTGTTCCCTTTGCTATGCCTAATTTCCTATTTTGCCTGTCCAACTCTGCCTTCTGCCTTGCAATGAATAGATCATTGATCTTTCTAATCTCTTCTTCCAGAATGTTTTCTATTCCTTGAGTCTTCCAGTTTTCTGCCATTACTGGTAAGTTCACTCCTTCCTGCTCTAGAACCTCATTTAGCTCCATCTCCTCACTACCACCATCACTGGTTAGCATATCTGCATCTTCATCTAGTTCTCCTATTGGCTCCTGCATTTAGACTACTGTTCTGAGGGGATGTTCCTCCCCTTCTTTGGTTTTATGGCCTATCCTTTCTTTGTTCCCTTCATTATTATTTGATTCCTTATTTTTTTCTTCTGAATCTGTATCTGTCTCCAAGATTCCAAAGGCATTACTGGTGTTGCCTTGTGTTTCCCCTATTCTATTTGCTCTTTTTCTGTTATCCCTTTGTCTTGCTTTTGGCTTTATGAAGGCATCCCTACTCTTTACTGCTTGCTCTAGCTTAGGTTCTTCCCCTGTTTTGTTTAATGGGGATTCTCTTACTAAATTTCGATGTTCGTGACATTTTCTGCAGCGAAAGGGGATTTGCTCATAGTCAATGGCTTGAAAATAGTCTTCATCCCTGTACTCCAGCCACAATCCTTTGTGTAAAGCTCCTAATACATCCATCTCCACACAAATTCTCGTGTAGGAAGTGTATTTTCTTTGCATCGTTGCTTCTGAGGCTTTGATGAAAGTTCCTAGTCCATCCCCTATTTGCTTTAGTGCCGCCAAGCCCCAGTAGTCTATTGGAAAGGAGAAAAGACGGATCCACACTGAGACTTGTGTGAAGGTCTCTCTTTCTGGCACGAAGTTGGGTTTCCAGGGTTTCATGTAGAGACCTGCTGAAGCGAAAAAGTAAGGACCCCCATCAAATACTTTATCCTTATCCTCTAAATTCGTAAAAACAACAGTGACAAAACCTTTCGCTTCTAAGTGTAGTTTAACATCACCTTTGGGTTTCCATTGTTGCTTGATCCACTGACATAGCGCTCTTTCTGTTGGCCACAGTCCCATGAACTTGCAAATTACTGCATGTTCCGACATATGTTATCTATAGGCTTGTATCTACGGATCTGTGATCACCACTCTTAGGGTTTCTGCTTTTTTTGGTTTGCATGCTCCTCGTGTTGCTTTGTTATTGCTGGGGTTTGGTGCAATTTCTTTCTGCTCTTCATCTCTTGATAGATTCTCTTCCTCTCGTTCCATTTCTTCCTCTATTTGTTTATCTTTATGGGCTATGTGTCTTTGCCCTGTATCATCTTTCCTTTCACTGTCCTCCTTTCCATTGCTTTCTTTTTCTTTCATTTTTGGGTTGCTGGTTGTCTCTCTGTGCACCCTTTGTTTCTTCTCTTTGCTTATTCCACTATCTTGCTTAAGCTCTCCATATCTTGTAATCTTTACTCCCTCCTGCGCTACCTATTTTTCCATGACTATTTGTTTAAAGGATGGGGTCTCGATGGACCCCCTATTTACCATTTGTCGGGTCAATCCTTGTCCTCTTTTGATCAGTTCCACTATTCTGACCCTGTGCGCGTCCAGATCTGATCCTGGTTCTGCAGGTTGAAGCACTAAACCCTAAACCTCGAGCCAGCAGCCTCTCCACTCATGCTACCAATCTGCACTATATATCTATATCTAGCCACGTTGTATCTTCAATACTTGCAAATATTATAGAAAAAAATCCTTTAGCACCCAATTCCAAATTAATTTCCCCCATAGGTTTCTGTTTTAGCTAGATCCAATGAGAGAGTGTTTTCTCATAGGCCCAAATTCCTAGGAATTTCCCAATGAGGACATGATCTCACATTGATTGGATTTATTCCCCGATATGGTTAGATTGTACTTGAAATTTGATATCTATTGCTACTTTGGGGAGGCATCTACTTAAGAATCATTTCCCTAGTGGGGGTCAGGGGTGGAGATGAGGAAGGGCATGGCTCAATCATGGTGAGAAAAGGTGGATTAGGGTCTGTTATTTCAATTTCAAGGAATGACGTGGTCACCAAAGGGTCTTGGTTTTCTAGAGTGGAGAGCAACTTGAATCGATTACTGGTGGGTAGTTGCTTCCCTACATGATTAGGATGCGGAGGAGGGTTTTTCATGCCCTTTCCTTTGCCACTGGCTTTAGTAAAGTCATCCTCAATTGAGGTGGTAATAGGATTAGGGTTATAATTTTTAGCTAGAAGAGGGAAGCTTCTATAAATATGTCCATACTCATTGCATCTTTGGTACCAAAAGGAATGTGTTTGTAATCGAGGGTTTGCTTCCAAATTTCATCCTAATAATAAATTTCAATGGACTTTGCAAACAACTCTAAGATATTCATATAAACACATATATGGGTGTAAGAAATATATCTAAATTACTTTGTTTCTTTTCAGGCTTTCACAAAATGGCCAGGGGAGTTACTGACGCCAACATAGGTTTCACCATACCAAAATTTTTGCGGAAATGAATACATTTTGGTCTAGACAAGAGTTGCAATGAAGTCCTCTTTATCAGGTATGTTAGACTCCGTCTCATGTCAGAGATTGATTCTTCTTCAAAACCCTGTTTTGAAGAAGAAATCATTAATGTGTGGTTTTAGATTATGTAATTCATGCTCCAGCTCTTCAAAAGGCAGTGTTTTCAAGCTCCTATCCCTGCAAAAGTACAAACAAAAGAAAACAAAACATCATCAGCAATCCCTGCATTTGATCATTTCTGGTAAACAGAGTTGTTGCTAATGTGACCTTGGCAAGGTGGCTCTGCTTGCCTCTACACCAAGTAGAGGAAGGACAACGCACAAACCAAATAAATGAGGCATTTCTCCAGTTGTGTACTATCTCGAGGGATATGAATATGAAAGTAAGAAGTGAAGCTCTTTATGCTCTCGGAAGAATAGGTCCCTTATCTGAAAGTGTGTTGCTTCAAGCTTTGAGTAAGAAGATTTTGGGGCAAGCAGCAAAGAGGGTACTAAATAACTTCTCTAGTGGAACTCCTGAGGGCGATAGAGACCTAGCATGCCATGGCAGAGGATTAGATCTTCTCACTCTTAGCGCTGCTGGAGCTTTTCTTCATGGAGTTGAAGATGAATTCTCAAAGGAAAAAACACATGCATATGTTTCTTGGTATGTTCGACGACATCAATTCTGATATATGTTCCGCAGCAAGGAAACTTCTTGGTCGAATAAAGCTACCCAGCATATCTATGTTTAAAATGACAATTGAAGCCCTTATGACTAATCTGGACAAGCATCCCCAGGATGAGCAAGATATTATCTCTGTTATGTATTGCATGGGCAAAAGCCATGGCACATATATCTTGTGCTCTGAGAATGAATTTGTACAACAGATAACATCATATTCAAATAAAGATTTAGGTTTGGATCAACCTCAAGTAGCAGCGTTATTGATCATGATGTTGGCAGCAGAAGTCTCAAATGTAGGAATCCGCTTTCAAATCCCAAAAGAGGTGGTTTCATAGGCGAAATATTTCCATGGAAAGTTCATTAGTGGCTTTGGGATCAACTGTAACTGTAAAAATGCAGAGTCCACCTTCAGACGATTGGCGGAAGAGTTCAGAAAACAACAATTATGAAAACTTGATTGCGTCAAGTTCTATAGTTCCATATCAGGATGAGGGAAAGGAGATTTGCCAAAGTTATCAAGTATAGTTTGTGAAACGTCAGAAAATCAAATGACGGCACTCTTTTTCAGAACAATTTTAAGGAACTCCTCAATCTTTTGAGGCTGGTAAGGCCTAATATTTAGATTTGAACTCTTTTCAAGCATTCTTCGGTTGGCTGATCAGTATTATTACTACAACGGAAAAATATCCGAAATTAATGTACCGAGGGCATGTTCAAGATACTGTGGAGAGAATCTTCTCTGAAGTACTGGGTTATGCTCTACAAAGTAGCACTGAGGTGATCTCCAAAAACTAACATTATTATTTGTCCATAATAAAGGAGATGTACTCGAAGATTTGCCTGGACTTGTTGATTTCACTGTAATGTTGAATCTACATGATAAACAGAGAGGTAGCATTGCACATGGCAAAGTTGCTCGGTGGGCATTTAACTGCCAGCCATAATATCTTTCCGTAACAATCTCTATTTTGAATTTTTCAATCACTGGAAAGAGCGTCTGCTGAGAAATGAATTTGGGTTGCGGGTAGGCTACTTCGTTCAAATCTCAACACCTAGTCACTTAGCACCCGGCATTTGTGAAACTCGGATTGCTGGTAAGGCGACAAATGGTTGAGCGAATTGACATATGGCTTTCACAATGCCGAGATCCAGATCACGGTGCGATCTTTTGGAGATTTTGTGGGAATTGTGGGCGATTGTTGGGACTCTTAGTTTAGTTGTCACCATAAGCTGAATCGGTGGAAAATTAGTTTTATTAAAATGGCCAACGCATTTCCAGATTTTGGGCCACAGTTTGCAAAGTGGCATTCATAGGTTTGTTTGCGTGTCAACAACTGGAATTCGAATCAGGGTAACATGCTTATTCTCCAGGAGAGCTGCACTGATGTATGTATAGTGGCCATGAATGTCATTCTCAACGGTGGTGATCCCAACTACGTGGCTCCTTTACCATTGGATTTTGTGGCACACAGTTGAGTTTGGGTAGCAATGTCATTAATGACACAATCTCTAGTGGCTCGTTGTCGACTGTGGTTTTCCAGATTTTAATCAACTCTGTGCGCTATCTTTAGGATCGGTTGCAACTGTCAATAGCCTCATATCTTGTACAGTTGACCAAATTAAGACGGCTCTGAACTGTGAAAACGCGCCTCTTGTTTCTTGTTTCCATCTGCTCTATTTTTATGGCTTTAGTTAAAACAGCGCCCCTGTTTTGGGCAGCATTTTTTATTTATTGTATTAAAAATTCATTTTGTAGAGAGTGAGGAGAGGATTTTCTGAGTGCTTAGTGCTGGAACAGAGCTTTCATTGTACAGTTTTTGGCAGAGAATTTAATGGAATTTCACAGCTCTGTTTGCTGAGATTCATGTGGTATGACAATTTAACATTAGTTTTTCCTCTGTTACATATGTAAACTGTTATGTTTCATTTCATTTCATGATCATTTCTAGCTGAACAAATGAAGTGTTTAGGTAGGAATTCATAGTATTATATGCTCCTCCTATAAGTTTGTTCACGTTCGATGTTTTCTTCTGTTTGACAAGGATTCATCTCCTATGCCCTTGTCAGCTCTTCACCAGTCTGGCCATCTCATTTAAAATCTAGATTTGGTGTTAAATTGCTTGCCTACCTTGCCTCAGTTGATAATCTGTGTAGTCATTATATTTCTCTGTTCAAGCTGTGATTTTGCCCATGCAGCCCAGAAAAGCCCCGTCATTTAATTAAAAACCCCAAATCAAACTTCCTTATCAGTTTACTAGCCTAATATCTGTGTTACCTTGTGGGTCATCTCGCCATTGAAGATTTTATTGAGATTGACCGGAGAGAGCCTTCTCATACCCCGTAGGGCTAGCTACGAGGTGAAATGGTTTGATGTTGCCTTGAAGGTTTACCTTCCTCAGCCTAGGGTGAAATCTCAAGCGCTAACATAGTGGCGACCATACTGGGGAGAACATTCAACTTGTTGATTGTTTTGTCCCGGTACATGCAATCAAGATACAGATCTGATGCTGATGGTGGACATCAGTCAGATACATATGCAGGCTGAATCATTCACCTGGCGACTCCAACTCGATCCAGACATTCCAACGCATGCTGATCTGTTCATGCAATGGTAGGGTATGTGGCAGACCCTGCACTTTGTGAAGCTCTAAACGGAGTTAGAGAGTGGTTAGTAGATATTGAAATTAATGAAGAATTTTTCAGTATTTTCCTTCAATGTTTGAAATCTCCGAAGCTTCATCTTGAAGGCAAAACTAGATTTTGTGAGTTAGTTGTTGAAAGAGTTGAAAATGAGATTCAGTATCTCGATGAGCAGATTCAGTCATATGATTTCCAAGACCCTAAAAAGTTCTTGGAAATCCTTCCTCATTCGAGAAAAGATATCATAGAATTGCCTACAGTCGTTTACATTGACAGTGTGCAGCTAGAAGTATGCATCACAGAGTTGGGGCAGCCAACAAAGTCCGGCTTCCGTGATCCTATTGCAACATACATGGACACATTTTTCAGTTTGATTGATAGATCAGGATGTATTTTCCGTGACCAGGCTCCGTACGTGCATGAAGGGCTGCCAACACTTGCATCTGTGACTTCGTGGCAGCATTCTCAAGCGGCTTCATTTTCAGGTTTACTTGAATGGTTAATTTGGCATTTTAGTATTACCTGATCTAGTGTTTATACAGCAAAGTAGGGTAGTTTTGTAAATAAATAAGCAACCATAAGGGCAGCATCTTGTTTTAGTTTGCTTGAAGATTGTTTGAGTTCAGTTTCATTTTGAAAATAAGTCAAGAGTTGTGTTGATGATGACTCCATTGCCCAATGGGTGGAGGCACTGTCTGCTCTCCCAAAGTTCTGCAGTTCTTGGCACCTCCACGGAGCGACAGCTGCCATCCCAAATGGAGCCGATGTTAGACTCCATCTCATGTCAGAGATTGATTCTTCTTCAAAACCCTGTTTTGAAGAAGAAATCATTAATGTGTGGTTTTAGATTATGTAATTCATGCTCCAGCTCTTCAAAAGGCAGTGTTTTCAAGCTCCTATCCCTGCAAAAGCACAAACAAAAGAAAACAAAACATCATCAGCAATCCCTGCATTTGATCATTTCTGGTAAACAGAGTTGTTGCTAATGTGACCTTGGCAAGGTGGCTCTGCTTGCCTCTACACCAAGTAGAGGAAGGACAACGCACAAACCAAATAAATGAGTCATTTCTCCAGTTGTGTACTATCTCAAGGGATATGAATATGAAAGTAAGAAGTGAAGCTCTTTATGCTCTCGGAAGAATAGGTCCCTTATCTGAAAGTGTGTTGCTTCAAGCTTTGAGTAAGAAGATTTTGGGACAAGCAGCAAAGAGGGTACTAAATAACTTCTCTAGTGGAACTCCTGAGGGTGATAGAGACCTAGCATGCCATGGCAGAGGATTAGATCTTCTCACTCTTAGCATTGTTGGAGCTTTTCTTCATGGAGTTGAAGATGAATTCTCAGAGGAAAAAACACATGCATATGTTTCTTGGTATGTTCGACGACATCAACTCTGATATATGTTCCGCAGCAAGGAAACTTCTTGGTCGAATAAAGCTACCCAGCATATCTATGTTTAAAATGACAATTGAAGCCCTTATGACTAATCTGGACAAGCATCCCCAGGATGAGCAAGATATTATCTCTGTTATGTATTGCATGGGCAAAAGCCATGGCACATATATCTTGTGCTCTGAGAATGAATTTGTACAACAGATAACAGCATATTCAAATAAAGATTTAGGTTTGGATCAACCTCAAGTAGCAGCGTTATTGATCATGATGTTGGCAGTAGAAGTCTCAAATGTAGGAATCCGCTTTCAAATCCCAAAAGAGGTGGTTTCATAGGCGAAATATTTCCATGGAAAGTTCATTAGTGGCTCTGGGATCAACTGTAACTATAAAAATGCAGAGTCCACCTTCAGACGATTGGCGGAAGAGTTCAGGAAACAACAATTATGAAAACTTGATTGCGTCAAGTTCTATAGTTCCATATCAGGATGAGGGAAAGGAGATTTGCCAAAGTTATCAAGTATAGTTTGTGAAAAGTCAGAAAATCAAATGACGACACTCTTTTTCAGAACAATTTTAAGGAACTCCTCAATCTTTTGAGGCTGGTAAGGCCTAATATTTAGATTTGAACTCTTTTCAAGCATTCTTCGGTTGGCTGATCAGTATTATTACTACAACGGAAAAATATCCGAAATTAATGTACCGAGGGCATGTTCAAGATACTGTGGAGAGAATCTTCTCTGAAGTACTGGGTTATGCTCTACAAAGTAGCACTGAGGTGATCTCCAAAAACTAACATTATTATTTGTCCATAATAAAGGAGATGTACTCGAAGATTTGCCTGGACTTGTTGATTTCACTGTAATGTTGAATCTACATGATAAACAGAGAGGTAGCATTGCGCATGGCAAAGTTGCTCCGTGGGCGTTTAACTGCCAGCCATAATATCTTTCCGTAACAATCTCTGTTTTGAATTTTTCAATCACTGGAAAGAGCGTCTGCTGAGAAATGAATTTGGGTTGCGGGTAGGCTACTTTGTTCAAATCTCAACACCTAGTCACTTAGCACCCGGCATTTGTGAAACTCGGATTGCTGGTAAGGCGACAAATGGTTGAGCGAATTGACATATGGCTTTCACAATGCCGAGATCCAGATCACGGTGCGATCTTTTGGAGATTTTGTGGGAATTGCGGGCGATTGTTGGGACTCTTAGTTTAGTTGTCACCATAAGCTGAATCGGTGGAAAATTAGTTTTATTAAAATGGCCAACGCATTTCCAGATTTTGGGGCGCAGTTTGCAAAGTGGCATTCATAGGTTTGTTTGCGTGTCAACAACTGGAATTCGAATCAGGGTAACATGCTTATTCTCCAGGAGAGCTGCACTGATGTATGTATAGTGGCCATGAATGTCGTTCTCAACGGTGGTGATCCCAACTACGTGGCTCCTTTACCATTGGATTTTGTGGCACACAGTTGAGTTTGGGTAGCAATGTCATTAATGACACAATCTCTAGTGGCTCGTTGTCGACTGTGGTTTTCCAGATTTTAATCAACTCTGTGCGCTATCTTTAGGATCGGTTGCAACTGTCAATAGCCTCATATCTTGTACAGTTGACCAAATTAAGACGGCTCTGAACTGTGAAAACGCGCCTCTTGTTTCTTGTTTCCATCTGCTCTATTTTTATGGCTTTAGTTAAAACAACGCCCCTGTTTTGGGCAGCATTTTTTATTTATTGTATTAAAAATTCATTTTGTAGAGAGTGAGGAGAGGATTTTCTGAGTGCTGAGTGCTGGAACAGAGCTTTCATTGTACAGTTTTTGGCAGAGAATTTAATGGAATTTCACAGCTCTGTTTGCTGAGATTCATGTGGTATGACAATTTAACATTAGTTTTTCCTCTGTTACATATGTAAACCATTATGTTTCATTTCATTTCATGATCATTTCTAGCTGAACAAATGAATTGTTTAGGTAGGAATTCATAGTATTATATGCTCCTCCTATAAGTTTGTTCACGTTCGATGTTTTCTTCTGTTTGACAAGGATTCATCTCCTATGCCCTTGTCAGCTCTTCACCAGTCTGGCCATCTCATTTAAAATCTAGATTTGGTGTTAAATTGCTTGCCTACCTTGCCTCAGTTGATAATCTGTGTAGTCATTATATTTCTCTGTTCAAGCTGTGATTTTGCCCATGCAGCCCATGTAGCCCCGTCATTTAATTAAAAACCCCAAATCAAACTTCCTTATCAGTTTACTAGCCTAATATCTGTGTTACCTTGTGGGTCATCTCGCCATTGAAGATTTTATTGAGATTGACCGGAGAGAGCCTTCTCATACCCCGTAGGGCTAGCTACGAGGTGAAATGGTTTGATGTTGCCTTAAAGGTTTACCTTCCTCAGCCTAGGGTGAAATCTCAAGCGCTAACAAGGTACAAATCTCTTCATCCAAAAGCGAATGTAGAGACCAATAGTGGAAGAAATACGAGTAATTTTTAAAGCATCATGTTGTATCTTAAATACTTGAAAATATTATAAAAAAAAGCCTTTGGCACCCAATTCCAAATTAATTTCCCCCATAGGTTTCTCTTTTAGCTAGATCCAATGAGAGAGTGTTTTCTCATAGGCCCAAATTCCCAGGCATTTCCCAATGAGGACATGATCTCACATTTATTGGATTTATTCCTCGATACGGTTAGATTGTACTTCAAATTTGATACCTATTGCTACTTTGGGGAGGCATCTACTTAACAATCATTTCCCTAGTGGGGAATTAGGAGGCAAACTATTTTGATGTTCCACCTTAGATTTTTTTTCCATATACATGAGGGTTTGAGGCAGAAGGTTGCCTAGCCGAATTGTAACCTACTGCAATTCTACTATATGAGGGAGCTTTTCTCCCTCTACTAGCACTAGCCATGGGAAGAGCAATTGAGGGGCCACGTGAGATTTAGTTGTTAGGGTTTTTATGCAAAACCAAAGTTTGCAAAGTCAAGAACCCTTTTGGGATATATATATGTGTGTCTATGTGTATGTGTGTGTGTTTTTTCAAAATTTGAGAAAAAGTTATTTGGATCGACTTGAAATGTCAATTAAAAATAAATACTATAAATAAAACTATGGAAAAAAATTCTTAAAAACATAGAATAATTAGATATTTTCTTTTTCTCAAATATTTATATTTGATTTAATTAGTCATTTAATTAGAAAAAAAAATATACGATTTGAATTCCCATAAAATTTTCAAAATAAATACATTTTTACATAAACATAAAAATTAAAAATCACCTCATTTGAGTATATATAAATTTTACAATAATACGTAATTTTTTTAACACATTAATTTTAAAGAACATCTATATCTGTATATAAAATTTATATAAGAAAACATAATAAATTCAAATATAGATATTTTTTTTTTCACAACCATATAAATTTATGAGGAGGTGGCTTCAAATGTCTAACATTCCATGAACCAACCATCCCCCTCATTGACTCTATTGTGTGAAACTAATTTATAAATACAAAATTCATGAACACGCAATTTTCCATAATAAGTTTATCTCAATTTGTGGAATGGGAATTTTATTTTTAGTTTTGAAGAAATTTTGACCTTGCATAATTTTGGTGGTGACATTTTACATTTAGGCAGACTGTTTTTCATTGAACATTGGGGATGGCAATTTAACTTAGTTGGGAAACAAAATCAACTAGTGCCGTGAAAATTTTATGTTTAGTTTAAAGATACAGCAAGTATTTTGGAAAAGATTAATTTTTGTAATGAGTATATTATATTTGGTTAAGTATAATTTTTTTACATAGATTTTTTTTTAATGGATTATGACTTTTAAAGGTGATTTTTATAGCCAAAGTTTCAATAAATTAAGTATAAGTAAATATAAGATTATTATTATTATTATTATTAAATACAAAATTCGTGAACACGCAATTTTCCATAATAAGTTTATCTCAATTTGTGGAATGGGAATTTTATTTTTAGTTTTGAAGAAATTTTGACCTTGCATAATTTTGGTGGTGACATTTTACATTTAGGCAGACTGT
Source organism: Pinus tabuliformis (assembly GCA_031772625.1). Taxonomy (NCBI): domain Eukaryota; kingdom Viridiplantae; phylum Streptophyta; class Pinopsida; order Pinales; family Pinaceae; genus Pinus; species Pinus tabuliformis. The sequence continues at coordinate 1,448,937,025 of CM062804.1, forward strand.
TTTTCATTGAACATTGGGGATGGCAATTTAACTTAGTTGGGAAACAAAATCAACTAGTGCCGTGAAAATTTTATGTTTAGTTTAAAGATACAGCAAGTATTTTGGAAAAGATTAATTTTTGTAATGAGTATATTATATTTGGTTAAGTATAATTTTTTTACATTGATTTTTTTTTAATGGATTATGACTTTTAAAGGTGATTTTTATAGCCAAAGTTTCAATAAATTAAGTATAAGTAAATATAAGATTATTATTATTATTATTATTAAATACAAAATTCATGAACACGCAATTTTCCATAATAAGTTTTTCAATTTGTGGAATGGGAAATTTTTATTGAAGAAATTTTGACCTTGCATAATTTTGGTGGTGACATTTTACATTTAGGCAGACTGTTTTTCATTGAACATTGGGGATGGCAATTTAACTTAGTTGGGAAACAAAATCAACTAGTGCCGTGAAAATTTTATGTTTAGTTTAAAGATACAGCAAGTATTTTGGAAAAGATTAATTTTTGTAATGAGTATATTATATTTGGTTAAGTATAATTACATTGATTAATGGATTAAGAATAATATAAATTTATAAGTATATTATATGATGATGATGATGATGATGATGATGATGATGATGATGATGATGATGATGATGATGATGATGATGATGATGATGATGATGATGATGATGATGATGATGATGATGATGATGATGATGATGATGATGATGATGATGATGATGATGATGATGATGATGATGATTGTCTTGTTTATTATATTTGGTTAATATACTTTTTTTACATTGATAATGGATTGACTTTTAAAGGTGATTTTTATATGATGATGATGATGATGATGATGATGATGATGATGATGATGATGATGATTGTCTTGTTTAAATGAATTTTTTGTTGGTGCAATAAGTAAACTAAAGATAATTATTAGGGATCTTTCTAACCTTTAGTATGGAGGTCTTATCATGATCGTTAGTAATGAACTTTGAGGTTGTATATATACAAATATGTATGTTAAATCTATTAAAATGATGATGATGATGATGATGATGATGATGATTGTCTTGTTTAAATGAATTTTTTGTTGGTGCAATAAGTAAACTAAAGATAATTATTAGGGATCTTTCTAACCTTTAGTATGGAGGTCTTATCATGATCGTTAGTAATGAACTTTGAGGTTGTATATATACAAATATGTATGTTAAATCTATTAAAAAAATAGGGTATGTTTATATACATTGAACATTTTAAGGAAAATGTTTACAAAAGAACAAAATATCAAAGTTTTAGATTTATGTGAGTAAGAATGTGAAGGAGGAAATAGTCTATGGAATTTAGGAAATTGATTAATGAATAAAATAAATTCCAAAAGTATCTCTCAATTCAATCATTATTCAATGGTTTTGCATAATATTTAAATAGAATTTATGGTTCAATCAAGTGTGTTTTTTTCTTTCATAAGATAAATTCTATTATATCATAATGAAAATGTTACTTAAAATTCTTCCTAGTAGTTGTGTGCCACTTGGGAAACCAGATTAGTGATAAAACAATAGAAAATCATTCAAAAAATAACTCTAAGTTGAGGATCTAGAGTCATAGATAGGTAGGATTGCATGCAATATAAAACAAAAATAAAACTAATATTGGGCATAAATATGTAGAACGTGATAAATAGGCACCTCTTTTCCAAAACATGTATGACTCGATGAGATGGGAAACAAAAAATCGAGAAAGAAAAAACATAAGAACTAAGGAGAGTATGAGGTTGCCTCCTCAATACGAGTGTGGTGCTCTTTATAGTTATTCCTTAGTCCAGGGCTTGGAGGCAAATGCTCGTCTATGTGCTTGAGGTGGATCCTCATCTCATTATGGTCCATGGGCACCTTATCCAACATGAGGAATATCTCTTCCTCAACCTCATTTCTCTCCATGATAACGTTTTCCAGTAGAGGTCTATTTTGAGGAGATACTAGTTTTTCCTAAGCTAGCATGCCTAGCATGAGGGACCCAATCTAAATTATCTGCAAAAACCTTTGAGTCTCAACCGCAGGCCCTATCAACAACCACTACCACGTCAAACTCCCTCAACTCCTCACACACTATCTCTGGAATTTGCTTAGCATAGGCTTGCAAAGAGGCTTCAACTCTTAAGTGAGCATGTGAACTACCCCGACCTCCTTTGATACTACTACCACAACAAACTTGAGCACATTTTCGAACCATTGGATGTTGCATTGGAGATTAAACCAATGGAGACCACAACCACCCATACCCCAAATACTAGAGAGTTAAAGTATGACGTCATTGAGGAATCATGAAAATCACTAGAGAAGAGGTGTGTCCCTCCCTCACAGCACACAACAAATATGGCACACAATGAAATGGCTCAAAAAATGGAAACCACAACCATTGCCCCCATCCAAAATTTAAATAAATAAATTTTAAAATGTTTAATTAATTTTATTAATATTATGAATTTTAAAATGCTTAAAATGTGTTTTTGAATATATAAATAAATTTAATGTGTTGTTGAATGTATAAATATATTTAAAACTTTCAAAAATTTGGTGCTTTATTATGCCAAACTTACAATCTAAGAATTCCCTTCTAACTTTCCTAAATAAGTCTCTACTAAATTGTGAGCAAAATTCAATTTTAAACAAAATTAACAAAAAAAACCAAAATATTTTGATTTTTTTTCGTTTGTTTATAATACAATTTTTTTAATAATATTGTGAATTTTAAATTGTTTAAAATGAATTTTAGGATGAATAAATAAATTCATTGTCTTGAAAAACCATTAAAACTTTAATGATTATTTAACTTATATAACTTCAATTCTGGAATTTGCTTAGCATAGGCTTGCAAAGAGGCTTCAACTCTTAAGTGAGCATGCGAACTACCCCGACCTCCTTTGATACTACTACCACAACAAACTTGAGCACATTTTCGAACCATTGGATGTTGAATTGGAGATTAAACCAATGGAGACCACAACCACCCATACCCCAAATACTAGAGCGTTAAAGTATGACGTCATTGAGGAATCATGCAAATGACTAGAGAAGAGGTGTGTCCCCTCCCTCATAGCACACAACAAATATGGCACACAATGAAATGCCTCAAAAAATGGAAACTACAACCATTGCCCCCATCCAAAATTGAAATAAATAAATTTTAAAATGTTTAACTAATTTTATTAATATTATGAATTTTAAAATGCTTAAAATGTGTTTTTGAATATATAAATAAATTTAATGTGTTTTTGAATGTATAAATATATTTAAAACTTTCAAAAATTTGGTGCTTTATTATGCTAAACTTACAATCTAAGAATTCACTTCTAACTTTCCTAAATAAGTCTCTACTAAATTGTGAGCAAAATTCAATTTTAAACAAAATTAACAAAAAAACCAAAATATTTTGATATTTTTTTTGTGTGTTTATAATACAATTTTTTTTATAATATTGTGAATTTTAAATTGTTTAAAATGAATTTTAGGATGAATAAATAAATTCATTGTCTTGAAAAACCATTAAAACTTTAATGATTATTTAACTTATATAATTTCAATTGATTATTTAACTTATATAAATTATTTTAACACAAGAAGATTGCACTATCTTCTAAACCATGCTGGAGATATCAATTGAGAAGGAGAAAAATGGTCCCCAAAGCCTCTATAGTCATGAGTTGACAAATATAATTCAGGGTGCACTTGAGAAGTGCAAAAGAGAAAAAAAAAAAGGAAATCAAAATCAAATTGTTTTCCTGTGAATGCTTGGTTCGATGAAGAATGCAAAATGGCAAGGAGAACCTTGAAAAAGGTAGGCACGGAGAACATGAATGTAAAGTTATATAAAAAGATTTTAAAAAGGAAAAAAGACAAGTTCATGCAAACAAGGCGAGAAGAGTTAATATATCTAGGTAAGAATAACCCAAAAAAATTTTGGCAAGAGCTTCAACCAAGGAAGAAGAAAATTGAAAATAATATTACAGTCAATAATATTACAACCAATCAGTGATTTGAATATGCAAGACAACTCTATGAAAAGGAAATTGATGTTGAGCCTCCTCCCAAGATCAACACAACTACCAATCTTTTCACGTTATAGGAGGTGGAGGCAAGGATTAAAAAGTTGAAAACAGAGAAGGAAAAGGATTTGGTTGAACTTCAAGCAGAATATCTAAAGTGGGGAATGAACATTCTGGCACCGCACATCATGGAAATATTCAACAACGTCATTCGAAGAGGATTCCCAAGGGATTGGACAACTACTCTAGAAATACTCCTTTTTAAAAGTGGAGACATTAATAATCCTTCCAACTATAGAACCATCATGATTAATCCTTTGTTTGAAAAGCTTTTCAACAGCATGGTAGAAAATAGAATCAGTAAGTTGGAAGAAGTAAAAGAAAAGAGGGCAAAAGGGAAAGCAAGTTTTAGGCCAAAGCATTCTATAGATCATGGTATCACATTGAGACACATTATTGAAAAGGTTTGGGGAACGAAGAAGTATGTTGCTGCTTTATTGACTTCACAAAAGCATTTGACACGGTTGCTAGAGATAAGTTGTGGCATAGAATGGAAGAACTTGAAATTCCTTTGCAATATAGAGTTGTTGTCCATAGACTTTGTGAAGAGGTGAAAGGAAAAATTAGAACTTCAGCGGGCATTTTAGAAAGTTTTAGAAGTGACATCAGAGTCAAGCAAGGTTTCCCTTTACCCCCTAGCCTTTTTGGTTTATATATTGACAAATTGGAAGAGTGGCTAAATCTGCAAGGTGGGGATGGTGTTCAGTTGGGGGAGTTTGTGATAAAAATTCTTTTATATGATGATGATCTTGTATTGATTGTTAAATCAGCCCATGGATTATAGATGCATCTATATGCCCGTAAGCATTTTTGTAAAGCAGTTGGAATACAAGTCAATACCAGTAAGACCAAAATAATGATTTTCTCTGATAAAAGGAAGCACAGCCAACATATGTTCTTCTTTGAAGGCAACATTCTTGAAGAAGTAAATGAAGACAAGTCCCTCAGGATCGATTCAAACAACAAACTTAATTGGGAGGACTAAAGAACGAAGAGAATTGTAGGAAGGTAGAAAACATTATACACACTTCAAAGCAGAAGTAGAGAGGGAGAGTTATGGGATTGGAAAACGATTAAAGTGATTTTTGGACGCCTAGTTTGTCTAATCATATTATATGGGTGTGAATTGTGGACTAGCAGCATCCTTGTTTTAAAATGGAAACAAATTGAGAAAATCCAAAAACGCTTGATCATGGTCAAGTTCAAAATAAAAAGTTCAGTTCCATATGAGATAATGTTGAGTGAAACAGGAGCAATTCCCAGCGAAGCAATTGCTACAATGGGTCTTATAAGGTATCTAAAAAGAATTGGGCAAATGGGAGTAGGTAAATGGCCAAAAGTTGTCTTCAATGAAGGCATGAGTGAAAGAAAGAAATCATGGATGAGACAAAACAATAAATGGATGCAAACATGGAATATTTACCTCAATGCATGTTCCACAAATAGCAAGGAGTTAAAAAGGAGTTAAAAAAATTTGTTATGGAAAAGTTTCATAAGCGTATATAGGGAAAAGAGTTGGGTAGAAAGAAGAATACTATGTTAAGAAATTCAACCCCACTTGTGGTGTAAGTACTATGTTAAGGCATTCAACCCCATTTGTGATCTCCACCAAAAAGAGTACATTGGACGCAACATTCCATGGAGAGCGAAGATTCTTATTGCTCAATTAAGAACTAACTCACATCAACTTTGGTGTGAAACAGCATGGTGGAAGAGACAAAAAGAAGCTTGGGAAGAACAAGTGTGTACTTTTTGCACTTCTAGGGCAATGGAATCAGAAAATCATTTCATTTTGGAATGTAATGCTTTCAGAGACATGGGACAGTTATAGGAATATGCTAGCATCAATTCCTTGGCATTGTCTTTTCAATGAGGGGACTATTAGACCCATCATCAGTTTGAGTAAGAAGAGGATCCAATTGTAAAACACAAAGATCAGGGAGATTAGTAGTCTCATAGACTATTTTAAATCTAGTGGAAGTTAAAATATCATTCATTTATACCATACAACGACCAAAAAAATTAAGACAAAAAAAAAAAACTTTAACACTTAAACTAAACTAACAAAAATTCAAAGAACTTGACACAGTTATTCACCCTGTAAAGGATAACAGATAATTATCTTGTATGTAAATTAACTTGAAAATGAAAATGGAAATGGACAAATACTCTACAGAAGGAAACTTATATTAAACGTGAAACTTGAGCACCCTTACCAGATGGATTCATCTTATTCTCAATTGTCAATGCCCGTAAATGAATGGAAAATTGGCACTAAATAATACATACGGATGGCAAATTGGCACTAAATAATACATACGGAAATTGGCACTAAATAATACATACGGAAAATCCCTGTTCACCAGTTGGTCATTTCATCTATTTATAACGATCATAACCCACAATTAAATAAAAACCTGGTTCTACAACCATAGAACTTTATTTATTTTTTCTCAATATAAATCCAATCCGGTGCTCACTATTAGCAACATGTCTCGCACAACCAACAGCAGCACAGAGCCGCAAGGCTGCAAATCCATAAAGAACACAAATCAATAAAGCAAAATAATAACCCATATATATAATTGCATAATAACCAAAAATTACAATTGAATTCATACCATCCTTCCATAAATCTTTTATCTCCTCTCTGCTGTCTTTTTATAGGCATGGAAGATTAAGCGTACTGGGTAGGAAGAGCTTGGGTTGGATACCCTGATAACACCATCAAAATTCTTTTACGTAAATACAAATTATTTGTGATCCAAAATTCTTCTAATGTAAATATAAATTATTTGTGATCGTCATTCAAGAAAAAATGAAAAAAAGAAGAGCATGTTGGGGATTTTTCTGGTAAAATCCCAAAAACAAAATGACTAAACACAGAGACAATGCTCTGTTTCTCACACACGGGATCTTAGCACAGGGAAGCTTTAAAAATTTCTGAGCAAACAGAGATTTCCACACACACACAAAAAAAAACTTTGCATTCATCAATAAAATAACTGCTGTTACAGACTTCTTCCTCTCTCAGAGGGATTACACAGGAACACTTCAGTTCCAGTTCCAAAAAGGATTACTCTGTTTCACTTTGCAAGTCTTCACACTGCTGTAAAATAAAAATTACATACGCTGCTGCGTGCTCCCCCTTTTTTTTTTACTTCGCACTGCTGTGCATTACAATTCCTCTCTACTTACCCAAAAAAAAACATTACACAATATATATGACAACAAAAGGACTTACATACGTTTTCACTTGCCAAGCTGCCGTAAAATAAAAAACAATAAAATTAAATGATTTTACCAGCTTTTACTTGTGCCCATACTAGCTTTTACTTGTGCCCATACTCCCGCTGAAATAAAATTAAAAACTTCACCAAAACTTACCAACCCACAGTAAATAGCATTTACTGTTTTACTGACATTTACTGGCGGTAAGTAAAAACTTTTACTTCACATAAAATTTCATTTAATGCTGGCCTATACTTCACCCATTGACTTCATTTAAATCGCATCGCAGAATCCCATTTGGTCGGAACACAAAATTGGGGCACACACATATGATGCGATCTGCGATATGCGATCGGATCGCATCGCACCATCGCAATCGCCAGAAAACACAACACATATCGGAGGGTGACAAGGTGAGTTGCGATTTGCGATATGCGATAGATCGCATCGCAAATAAAATAAACTTGCAGTTGAAATTATATTTCAACACTCCCCTTTAATTTCAACTGTTGGGTTATCAATCATACCCAGACGTTTCCTCAAAAATTCAAAGCTCTTTTGATCCAGAGGCTTTGTCAGGATGTCTGCTACCTGTTCTTGAGTGCTGCAATGTTGTAACACAATTTCTCCATTGTTCACTAATTCTCTGATGTAGTGAAATCTTGTATCAATGTGTTTCGTTCACTTGTGAAACACAGAATTCTTAGACAACGCAATAGCTGAGCTATTGTCACAGAAAATCACTGTTGCTGTAGCCTGCTCTTGGCATAGAAAACTCAACATTATTCTCATCCAAACTGCTTGACATGCTGCTGCTGTAGCTGCCACGTACTCTGCTTCTGCTATAGACAACGCCACGATTGGCTGTTTCTTGGAAGCCCATGAAATGGCTCCTGAACCCATGTGAAAAATGTAACCGGATGTGCTTTTCCGATCATCCACACTTCCAGCCCAATCACTATCAGTGTAGCCAACTAAATCTGAACTTTCTGAAAAAGTATACAAAATGCCAAATCTTTTTGTTCCTTTGACATACCTCAGAATTCTTTTTGCTGCCTGCCAATGAGCCTCTTTTGGCCTCTCCATGAATCTGGAAATAAAACTAACAGCAAACATTATGTCAGGCCTAGTTGCTGTTAAATACATAAGACTGCCAACTATGCTCTTATATAAGCTAGGATCAAAATCCTTGCTGCTGTCCTCTTTGCTGAGTTTTAATCCCATTACCGTGGGAGTGATTGCTACTTTGCAATCTTGCATGTGGAATCTTTCCAATACTTCATTTACATATCTTGCTTGAGTGATAAAAATTCCTTTTTCATTTTGATCTACTTCTATTCCTAAGAACTATCTCAACAGGCCCATGTCAGTCATCTCAAATTCTTTTTTCATGACTGATTTAAAATTTTCAATGAGGTAGTCATCATTACCTGTAAAAATCACATCATCAACATACAAGACAATAATTAAAATCTTGCCATCCTTTTCTTTGATGTAGATGGTGGGTTCTCCCTCACACTTGTCAAATTCATTTTCCAGTAGATAGGAATCTATTCTATTGTACCACGCTCTTGGCGCTTGTTTCAGCCCATAAAGAGCTTTCTTCAATCTGCACACTTTGTGCTCTTGGCCTTTCTTCTCATAGCCTAGAGGTTGTTCAATGTAAACGTCTTCCATTAACACTCCATTTAGGAATGCCGACTTCACATCCATTTGGTAGACTTTCCATTTGTTTTGTGCTGCCATGGACAACACTGCTCTCACCGTTTCCATTCTTGCAACCGGTGCGAAAGTCTCCTCATAGTCTCTTCCATACTGCTGCTTGTATCCCTTGACAACCAACCTTGCCTTGTGTCTTTCAATTTTGCCTTCAGCATTGTACTTGGTCTTATAGACCCATTTGACTCCAATGACTTCTTTACCTTTTGGTAGCTCAACCAAATCCCATGTCTTGTTTCTTTCTATGGCATTCATCTCTTCATCCATAGCTTCTATCCATTTCTTATCTTCAATAGCATCTTCGAAATGAATAGGATCATCAACATGACAATACAAGGCAAATAAGGAATTCATTCCTTCATTATAAATGTCACTTAAGTTTCTGAATTTCTTACCTCTTTCACTTGGTGTGCAAGTGCTTGAAGATGCACTTGAATTTCCTCCCTGTGGTGTGCTTGGAGAAGCACTCTCATTTCTCCTCAAGGGTGTTCCTTGCTGTCCTTGTGTTGGCGCTGCTGTATGGGGATGTATTTCTACCATCTCCTCATCATCTTCATCATGAGACAAACAGTTTTTAACATTAACTGTTTTCTCTATGCTTCCATCCCAAGCTTCCTTCTCAATGAACTGAACATCTCTACTCACAAAGAACTTCTTGGTAAATGGGATATACAACCTGTAAGCCTTGGATTCCTCACTGTATCCGATGAAGATACATTTCTCCCCTTTGTTGTCCAACTTCCTCCTTAGCTGATCAGGAATGTGTGCATAGGCCACACATCTAAAAAATTTCATGTGAGTGACTCCTTGCTTTCTCCCACTCCATGCTTCTTCTGGCACTTTGTTCATCACAACTTTTGTAGGACACCTATTCAAGATATATACAGCACAGTTTACGGCTTCAGCCCAATAATCATTTGGCAAATGCTTTGCCTTCAACATGCTCCTCGCCATATCCATAATGGTCATGTTCTTCCTTTCAGCAACTCCATTTTGCTGTGGGGTGTACCTAGCTGTAAACTGTTTATGAATTCCATTTTCTCTACAAAAACACAAAAATTCTTTGGAGATATACTCACCTCCTCTGTCTGTTCTCAAAACTTTGATGCGCAACCCACTTTGATTTTCCACGAGTGCTTTGAAATTTCGGAATTTTTCAAACACTTCCAATTTGTTCTTCAAGAAATAAACCCAAGTCTTTCTTGTAAAATCATCAATAAATGTTAGAAAATATTGGCTGCCTGCTAAAGATGGGGTTTGCATTGGTCCACATAAATCTGAGTGGACAATCTCTAAGGGTGCTTTTGCCCTTATGCTTTTCCCTGATGGAAAACTTTCTCTGTGTTGTTTTCCCAATATGCAGCCTTCACAAAGGCTGTCCGGTTTCTCTATCAATGGTAATCCTCTTACCATTCCTTTTCTGCTCAACAAGTTAAGACCTCCAAAGTTGAGATGTCCAAATCTCAAGTGCCACAACCAATTTTCATCTTTTGGTTGGCTTTGGAGAGCCTCTTGGGTAACTGCTGCCATTGCATCTTTGTTTTTCAAATCTGCCCTTATTCTGAGAGGGAACATTCTGTTCCTCGTCATCCTCACTTCAGCAATGCATCTCTTGCTGGGTGGAATATCCATGATGGTGCATATATCATTCTCAAAGAAAACATTGTAACCCTTTTGAACAAGCTGTCCAATACTCAAGAGGTTAAATCTCATTCCAGGAACATAGTAGACATCTGCTATGGTTTTCTTCTCACCTTGCTTTGTAAATATTTTTACCTCTCCTTTTCCCATAACAGAAATTTTGCTATCAGTTCCTAGTGTGATTTGTGACTTCACACTTTTATCTAAAGCAGAAAACAAAGCTATGTTTCCTGTCATATGGTTGCTGCAACCGGAGTCTAGAAACCATATATCTTCACTATTTGTCTCAGCCATATTACAAGCTAATAATACATTATCTTGGCTAACATTTTCTCTAGTAATATTTGCATTAGATCTATTATTTACATCATGCTGCCTCTTCCTACATTCACTGGCATAATGCCCATATTTTTTACAATAATAACATTGGACATTGGGTTTTTCATACCTTTGTCCTTGAGCATGATGTTGTCCACTTTGTTGGCTACTACCTTGACCTTGGTTCTGATTTGGATCATTGCTTCTTCCTTGAGCATTCGCTGGACTGTTCCTTCCACCTCTGTTCTGGCTTCTGCCTCTTCCTCTCTTGTTTCCTCTGCCTTGACCTCTTCCTCTTCCAAAGGACATCTGGGTCTTGAAGGCTTGCTCTAGAGATGAGTTTTCATTTCTACTCAACCTCTGCTCATGTGTGATCAGTGATGCATGAAGCTCATCAACTGAAAAGTTTGAGAGATCCTTTGTCTCTTCTATGGTGGTGACAATCACATGGAACTTTGAGGGTAGGCACCTCAATAGTTTCTCCACAATACTCCTTTCTTCAAGTATCTCTCCATGAGATCTTATTTGTGTGACTAGGCCAATTACTTGAGTGAAGAATGAGTCAATATTGTTTGACTCCTTCATGCACAGGTTCTCAAAATCTTTTCTCAGCAACTGCAGTTTTGCTGTCTTCACTCTCTCCATTCCTTGATAGGCCGTTTTAAGAGTTTGCCATGCTTCTTTGGATGTCTTAGCTGCTGCTAACCTTGGAAACACGCTTCCATGCACTGCTTGATACAAGAAAAAGAGGGATTTTGAGTCCTTCTTCTTATGGCTCTTTAACAGATCCTTCTCTCCCTGAGTTAATGCATTAAACTCATTTTCATCTGCTGGTTGTTCAAAACCATCTTCAACTATTTCCCATAAGTCTTGGGAAGCAAACAACGCTTTCATTGTTATTTCCCAATAATCATAGTTTTTACCATCAAATAATGGGAGCTGCATACCCATGCTATTGCTGGTGCTGGTGCCAGCCATTTTTGCACTCTTAAATATGCTTCAAAATACAGTCAAGTATTTAAGAGAAATACCTTGGATTCTTTTGCCTGAGACTTCACTTTGCTGGAGAACTTGCTGCGGTAAGAATCCTTCCTTCAGCTTCTTTGAACCCTTCAAAGATCCTAGACCAGCTCTGATACCACTGTTGGGGATTTTTCTGGTAAAATCCCAAAAACAAAATGACTAAACACAGCGACAATGCTCTGTTTCTCACACATAGGATCTTAGCACAGGGAAGCTTTAAAAATTTCTGAGCAAACAGAGATTTCCACACACACACAAAAAAAAACTTTGCATTCATCAATAAAATAATTGCTGTTACAGACTTCTTCCTCTCTCAGAGGGATTACACACGAACACTTCAGTTCCAGTTCCAAAAAGGATTACTCTGTTCCACTTTGCAAGTCTTCACACTGCTGTAAAATAAAAATTACATACGCTGCTGCGTGCTCCCCCCTTTTTTTTACTTCGCACTGCTGTGCATTACAATTCCTCTCTACTCACCCAAAAAAAACATTACACAATATATATAACAAGATACGGACTTACATACGTTTTCACTTGCCAAGCTGCCGTAAAATAAAAAACAATAAAATTAAATGATTTTACCACCTTTTACTTGTGCCCATACTCCCGTTGAAATAAAATTAAAAACTTCACAAAAACTTACCAACCCACAGTAAATAGCATTTACTGTTTTACTGACATTTACTGGAGGCAAGTAAAAACTTTTACTTCACGTAAAATTTCATTTAATGCTGGCCTATACTTCACCCATTGACTTCATTTAAATCGCATCGCAGAATCCCATTTGGTCGGAACACAAAATTGGGGCACACACATATGATGCGATCTGCGATATGCGATCGGATCACATCGCACCATCGCAATCGCCAGAAAACACAACACATATCGGAGGGTGACAAGGTAAGTTGCGATTTGCGATATGCAATAGATCGCATCGCAAATAAAATAAACTTGCAGTTGAAATTATATTTCAACAGAGCACAAGAGAGCCGAACCTGGAGGAGGAATCGCTTGAGGGTAGCCTGCCAGTAGTGATGAAAACTTCTCGTCAGTCATCGTTGCTTCAGGAATGAACAATAATAATGAAGCGATTATGTCATATGGCTGGGTTACAGGGGATGTTACATACATATATTAGAGTATTCTCCGCGTTCACCCGTAAAAGAAATCCACTTCCCTGCGCATGAAACATGACAGCCCCACTTTCCCTGGCCCTTCTCGTACCCCCGAGTTACCGACATCCAGAACACAACGAAGGGCACGTGGGCTGTCATGTATTTTATTGTGAATTACTAGCGTACACATCCTCGCACCATCCTTTTGACAATTGTGCGTTGATTATGCAGAGGCGTTCTCTCTGAGGCTGCAGGTTGGCGGAATTTGCTGGGTGTAGGCTGGTTTCCAACCAAATCACCTGCTTTCCAGGTTAATTTAAAGAGTATTTTGCTGAAAGCTGGTATTCAAGCACGTTAATTTTCAATATTGATTTTGCCATTTCGCAATTATAATCTAAGCATACCTTCGAATTAATAAAATTACAAGTAAGCAACAATTTATTCAGATTACCCAAAAAATTTAATGGCTTGTCAAAGCATTTGGGAGAAAGTCCCAGCTAGGACACCACTTTCTATGACTGGTTGGCTGTAGTAGCATGGACATATTTATTAAACGCCATGTGCCTATATGCCTGGTCTCCCATGTGATGGGAAATCCCGGTAGTGTTGAGTGTGTCTTTTCCTTGATTTTTAGGAATAGAATTAAAAAAAATCAAATATGCCGTGGTCACACTAGACGAATTTGGGTATATCTTTGGTAGCATATTTTTCTGGTATTTGGATTAATATTTTTGTGTTTATATATAAAATTTGTATTATTGAAAGTTTTTGGAATTCGGAAGCCCAACAAATTTAATAGAGAAACCAAAGACATATAGAGGATTTGAATTTGTACTTAAGACTTGGGTTGGCGTTGCTAGTTGGTGAGAAACAAGTGGCGGGGAATGTTGAGGTGTTTTTCGATTCACTTCATGTATGTTTGTCATATGCCAATGTAGATGTTTAATGGAGAGGATAGATCCTCTCTATGCTCATGTCGATTTGTTATAACTTTGCTCAGAAGAAATTACATATGCCAATATAACTTCACTATATACATGTATTGATTGAAGCGTCCTTGTGTGTTCCTCATGTCAGGTACCTAATCGGCCAACTCAACAAATACCTCAATGTCGAAGAGAATGTTCCACAGGGTGGTTCCTTCTCTCAGCACGAGTCAACTCTTCTTGGATGGGGCCCAGTGTCAAATCCTGAAAGCAAGCATCGACTTTTGCTAGTTTGCACTGGGTTCATGTCTTGCACCTTCGCATATAACTTAAAATAAGCTAAAATGACTGCAGTTGAAAACACTTCCAGCAAGTTTCTAGGTTGAGTCACTAGACTCCAAAATACTACGACGTTGCTTAACCATTGGAAGATATCATTTACAAGTGAAGGAGCAACTGGTCGTGCTACGCTATCCACCTTTAACCGTGCAGAGTTCGAAGCCTTGTTACATTCCATCGACTTCCAATACATAGTCCATGCGTGGAGATCAATTTATCAATGCCATCACATGATTCACAAAGAAGAAAGGAAACACGCTGTAATGCTTACAACAATATCCGTGGATGCCTTCCCGTAGCACATTCAACCGATGGCACTAATCGACCCCTTTGCGGCTCCGATGGGAGAGATTGTGAGAAATTGCACTGAGGTTTCGCATAAGACACTCAAGCAGATCACATATCCATCTCTCATTTACAGTCAACACTGATGGAAGAGTTAGATTTCAACTCAAAATGTGCCGAGTCTTTCATCAATCACTCACTATGAACAACAAATACAGAGTCCTACCAATCACCTCTATGCAATTTTCTCAACCTCCCCTTTCAAAATGATAATTGTGATCATAAAAAAAAAAAACACATTAACAAAGCCAGGAATTGATTTTTCAACAATCGTGCTATCGCCCTCATAGCCAATCTCTTATTATATTAATGTGGCCACAGTTCGGTTACAACAATATTTCATTCAGATCCATAATAATAGTATCTAGCTCACCAAAATAAAAAAACGAATCTTAACAACAGTTAGCTACCAACAATCTCTCGATGATTAGAAGCTTCATTTGGTTTAATAAGCCATTTATTAAAAAAGACACCTCATCAATCACTTAACTAACTTAAGCTTCTAAAAATGGGATTAAAATTACATAGAGTAAAAATATTTAAGATGCTCCTGTATCATACACCCAAGCTTGAAATTTTTCATAGACTCTTGTTTATGAAGCTTCCTTGTACTTATTTTTTGTAACAATGCAACAGATTCCAAAGATTTCTTCTTTGGGCGGTTCCCCCATTTCAATAATCCTCTCATCCATTTCTTCCAACATAGATTTATTGGCTTTAGTTGAATTTTCCACCTTTGATATGATATATGATTTTCCTGGAATTGTTTTTCCTCAATTGAGCATATCCTCTTTTTCATTATCCAGATGATTAAAGTCCACAAAACTGCAAGGATCAATTGAGACCATGCATGATGGTTTTGTTGTTCTGCATTGTCTTTTTGTTCAAAACTCCCTCCTCCCTTGCCATTTGTAGCATTCTTTCCAAGCTTTTCTTGTCCACAATTCTCCAATATTACTAACTATTGTTTATTAAGTTGGATCTCCTCTTTCATGACTATTTCTATTGTGGAAAGCACTATTGATTTTACATTTCCACGTTCACGAAGGATTTCATCTTTGAAATTAAATGAATTCTGATTTGTTGAAGGTAGATTGGTCCTCTCTACTTCAGCTGATTGCTCCTACTTACCAATTTTTTCATTGTTGGTAACCAATTATTTCTCGCTCATTAATAGTATGTTTGGATCCGTTGTCTCTCTAGTACCTTTAATTTTGATAGGTAGTAACACATGTTTTTGTCCATCCTTCTCAAAACTATAAGTTTTCATCCTACCATCATAGTTCACTTTTCTATCGTACTCCTAGGGCATTCCAAGCAAGACATGGCAAGTATCCATCTGCACAATATCACAGAGAACTCATTCTTTGTATTGACCAATTTGAAACTCCACTTACCATTTTTCATTCACCAATAGTTTTTGTCCCTTTTGTAGCCATGAAACTTTATATGGTGTAGAATGTGGAATTTTATATAGCCACATCTTCTCCACCATCTTTGTAGAAACCAAATTATCAGTACTTCCATTATCAATAATTAATTTGCAAGAATTACCTTTTGCCTTGCATGTCATTCTGAATAAGCTTCTTCTTTGCACAATTTCATCTACATTCAACAATTGTTTCAACAACAAAGCTTCTCCTTCTTCTGGTGGGTTGACAGATTCTTCCACTGCCTTTGGAGATTTAGGTTCTGGCTTAGTTTGTGTTAATTACATCCCTTTTTATTTTCCAACCTTTTCTGGAAATTCAGATGAATAATGTCCCAACTATCCACAAGTGAAACATCTCACCTGATCTTTGCTTCTACCTCCGCACCTCGAAGGAGTCCTTCTTCCTCTAGCATCGGTAGTTTTCTCGAGTTGTGACTGCTAGTTTGAGCTACTAGCTTCTACCTTTTGCTACTGCTCTTTTGTCCCCACACTTTTTGTTCTTGTTTTCTAACCTTTCTTTCTCATCAACGTTTCCTCAACCTTCAATGCAACCTGGTATGCTTCCTCCACATATTTCAAAGACATTAAACTTAATTCATCTTAAATATCAAACCTTAATCCATTGATATGCCTGTCAACTCTCTCAGGTGTATCTTCTATGTATCCTGATCTAATTTTCACTTTGTAAAATTCCTTCGTATACTCCCTACCAGTCATCATCTTTTGCTTAAGATTCTGCATCTTTCTAAACAAAACTAATTGATATTATTTAGGAAGGAACTTAAAATTTCAGTTTAGCAGTCATCCTACTCCATCTCTTCATTCTTCTTACACTCCATCCCACCATAAAGCAACATGTCCTCTCAACTTTGTAACAAAAAATCTGACTTACTTGTCTTATGGTACCTCTACATATTCAAGATACTTATTCATAGCATTGATCCAATCTATCAATTCTTATGGATCTAAACTTCCACTGTATGTAGGTACTTCTGCCATTGACCCGAAACCTTGACCAAAAACGGACTTTAGAAATCTGATATCGGGGTGTTCTTCATCTCTCTCTTCTTCTTTATCTCGAAGTTCTTCTTCCTCACTGGTATCCCTTGTGTGATCATGATGCCTGGTAGCCTCCATGGCTTCTAACCTTCGTCAAAGAGTTCTTACTTCATCTCTCAATTTTGCATTTATAATTGGTCAACCTCTACCTCTTCCAATTCTGAGTGCCATTTATTAATAAACAATTAGTTTCAATTTTTAATAAAATTAATTTCCTTTTTCCCTTTCTAGGGAGTAGCTTGCCACTCTGATACCAAAAATGATGCCGACATTTATCTCCAATATAATTCCATTATGGATAAGCAAGGATCTAAAGAAAATAATATTTAAACAAAACTTGCTCCTTCGCACTAAACTTAAAATAAGCCAGAATGACTGTAGTTGAAAACATTACCAACATATTTCAAGGTTCAGTCACTCGACTCCACAATACCATGGTGTTTCTTAACCGTTGGACAATATCATTTACAGGTGAAAGTGAAATTGGTCATGCTACACTATCGAACTTCAACCATGCAAAGTTCCAAGCCTTATTACATTCCTTCGACTTCCAATACACAGTGCACACGTGGAGGTCAATTTATCAATGCCATCACACGATTCAAAAAGAAGAAAGGATCCACATTGTAGTGCTTACAACAATTCCTGTGGAAGCCTTCCCGTAGCACATTGAATTGATGGAACTAATCGAATCCTTTGCGGCTTTGATGGGAGAGATTGTGAGAAATTGCAGTAAGGTTGCGTATAAGATACTAAAGAAGATCACAGATTCATCTCTCGTTTACAGTCAACACCGATGGAAGAGTCATATTTCAACTAAAAATGTGTCGATTTTTTCATCAATCACTTATTGTGAACAACGAATACACAATCCTACCAATCAACTCTTTGAAATCGAATCTCAACCTGCTCTTTCATAATGATAATTGCGATCATAAAAAAAAATACATTAACAAAGCTAGGAATTAATTTTTCAACAACCGTGCTCTCACCCTCATAGGCAATCTCTTATTATATTAATGTGGCCACAGTTTGGTTACAACAATATTTCATTCAGATTGATAATAATAGGATCTAGCTCATGAAAATAAGAAAACAAATCCTAACAACTGTTAGCTTCCAATCTTGGGATGATTAGAAGCTTCATTTGGCTTAAAAAGCCATTTATTAAAAAAAACATCTCATCACTCACTTAACTAACTAAAGCTTCTAGAAATAGGATAAAAATTACATATATTGAAAATATTTACGATGCTCCTACATCAAGCTCACTCCTAATATTATGTAGCGCCCCTTTTGACTCGGCCTCACTTGAGTGGCATGGCAGCTACAGGAGGGAGGGGAAAAGGTAGAAGGATAAATGAAAGGGTGTCAAGAACATGACTAGAAGGGAAGAGTGAGAGGCCAAGTAATGTGGGGTTAAGCCATGTGGGAATTTGAAACCAAAACATGAGGTCAACCAAAATAGAGGGTGGCGGGGCAAGGGAAAATAAGAGAGGTATAATGAAAGGTAGGACCGAGATGTGAATTAAGTTGTAAGAGAGAATGTAAATCCCAGAGAGTTAGTGTGCTGAAAATGAATATATGTGGAAATAAAACTAGGCGATGAGGAGGAGAAACATACGGAGCAAGGATATTGAAAGGACCAAGTGCAAAGCGAGACTAAGGGAAGGGAAGGGAGGACCTACTCGAGCAAGAAGAGTTTTCTTCAAACTACAGTTGCTTCACAATTATGGCTAGCTAGCTATGGGACTTAATAAAAACAACCCTATGGAGAGCACCTTTCTTGGCTGCAATTGAGTGACAAATTTGAGTAGGATGGGAAAAATCGACTTTGTGAAGCTAAGTCTGCTAACAAGCCATCTCTCCTTTCCACCTCCCTCCACTGGTTGACAAAAGGTTGTGTTAGTCCTTAGTCCCAACATTTAAGGATGAAACAAAGTGGAGATACTTTCCATAAGAATTCTATCACCTTCGAGATAAAATAGAGTATACCAAACCTAGAGTTCTCTTTGTGAGTTTTTGGATAAGCTTGAGAATCTTCAGGTTGAAATTTTTGGTGGGGTAACAACATTGGAGAACAAGAAAAGGGGTTGTAAATTCCATTTTTGTTAGTTGTTATCTCTGTATAATCACATGGGGGAATCTTGGCTAATCTAATTGAGAGATGGAAAGCTAGGCAAGGCTAATTAGTTGGGGGGAGGTTGATGTTGAAAATGCAGCAAGAAACTCCTACTTTTTTTTCCTTGAATTAAATTAGGAAAAAAATTGTAATTCTGCATCACAAGACAACTTGTACACATTAACAAAGTTAATTTGACATAGTTTCTTCATTTAATTCAAGTTAAAGGTCTAACTTGAGTCATGTAAAGTGTCTCCCAATTTATAGGATCCCTGGTTGAGTTTATTTTGAGTTGTAATTAATTAATCTAGTTTATTGAGTTAAATTCAATTAAACTAGTTCCAACTACTGGAGGAACTAGTAGGAGGTCTAACAGTGGGGTGTTGCTTCATGTGTTCAACCAGTAAACTGATAATTTAGTCATACA
The DNA here is from genome assembly GCA_031772625.1 of Pinus tabuliformis. Lineage (NCBI taxonomy): Eukaryota > Viridiplantae > Streptophyta > Pinopsida > Pinales > Pinaceae > Pinus > Pinus tabuliformis. The sequence goes on from CM062804.1 coordinate 1,448,956,834, forward strand.
TAACTCATGCATGTTAGATCTGAGAGTTACCTAGTTGAGATTGGATTTCAAGGGAAGTTTACTATTAGTTGTATAATTTTTCGAGTTGTATAGATGGTGCATGTAACACCCTCCTCCCACATCCACCCAAGTAACCGTTCCAACAGGGGTAAACATGATACAAGAGGTTACTATGATTAGATTTGACCTCCTATGTCATCTCAAGGAATTGGAATTTATAGAACATCCCACACAGTCATCCAACATCATCAACAAAACCCTTAGGAGACAAGTCAACCACTTTGACAGCCTGTCCCTGGGTCCCACTGTTGTCCTAGACCTCTTAGGCCACAGTCTCTCTCATGTTATGAGAAAGGGAGTGACCAAAAGCCCAAAGTCATTCTCATCACCCTACCTGCCTGCAACTATGGATTAGAATTACTAGTTTTTTTCCAGTGACCTCAGGTTTTAAGACACTTTTTCAGGCCTAGATCCCAGGCCACTACCCAGAATGGAATGAAAGCTTGAAATCAAGAAAGGTATAGGGAACCAATGAAGCAAAAGCAATAATCTCAACAAGACCTTAACCTGACCCCTACTAGCCATGACAGGCATTTCATCAAACATATCGTCAACATGTAACCTATAGGTGTAAACAACATAATTAAGGGTAGGGATCCATACTTATTTGAGAATCACTATGAACCATTGTTTCCTCATGTCATTTTCTACATATTCATCTATTAGGCCATAGACACATTATCCATTCATATACAAGTAAAAACATGTTAAGAGTGAAACATAGATGCTACCACAAAATGTAAATGTAACCAACATAATAGGGATAGAACTACAATAAGCATATCAACCATAAAAATCCATATATACACCAGTAAATTTACACATGAAAATGAATTGAATGAATTTCTCATTAATCAATGCAATGAACCAACCAGTGATGGGACTACCGCATTCCACCTGAACATAGATTGGCTAAGCCAAGTCTCTCTTCAACCAGTCACCCCCGTGCCATATTTCAAGCATGAATGTGAGACTCATAGAACACATCAAAAACACCAATCAATGTGGATGCCACCAGAGTTCTCCGCCTACGTTGTGAGGAATTTTAGTGCCTCCTATTCTCTCAGGCTTTATCATGCATCTGCAATCTGATCCAGGGAGCACTAGGCCCTACACCGAGACATACTCCCCAGGATTTACCATGCATTCCATCCTGGAATCACTAGGCCCAACAGAGAGAAAATCCACCTATTGGCTTTACCGTATATCCTGTCATTCACCAGAAAGGATTCCTAGGCCCACTAAGGCACACAATCTAGCTTTACCACAACCCACAGTCTGGTTCAAGGGTTACTAGGCCAGTGGCTTCATGCATCCTCAGTCTGGTTCAAGGACCACTACACCATGTGTTTTTCAATTTAAAGATCCACCCCACTCAGCTTCGAATCCAATCCGACCATCCCACATAAACCAAATTATAGAACCCATCCAATCAAAGCTATCAGGAAGTGGTAAGGGTGGGCATTAAATACTATCACACTTGGAAAAACCCATGCCATGGTAGAAAAGAAACACATGCAATCTCATGCATGACAAATCTAGCAAGCAAAATACACATGCAAGTCGATACCTATAATGAAGCATGTTGTAGTTGCTTGATCCTACTTTTCCTTGCTTGATCTTTACTTCCTCTTGCTTTCTTTTCCTTTCTTGCAACAACGTCAAAGTGCTCCAAGAAAAATCTAATTTTCCAAGAGTATGAGAGAGAGAGAATAATAAGAGAGATCCAAAATTGAATTGATCAAGCCCTTCCCACTGATCCTCAGAAGCCCTTTTATTAATGAGGCCTCTATTTTCTTCATTTTCCATTATTTTCCTTCAATTTCCTCCTCACATGCAACTTGTGACTTTTTTCCTCTTTAATGCCTTAGTCATTTCCTTTTCCAATTTCCTTCACCATAAACAACCAAATGAACACCCACTAGGATTTCCTCCCAACCATTCATCTTGGAAGACATATCCCATCATCCATGGCATTTATATATTTTTACATGGAATTTTCACCAGGGTTGTTATAGAAACCTCCCCCTTAGGGGAACACCGTCCTCAGTGTTCAATGAAACCTATAACCAACAAGACTGCTGAAAAAAAAACATACTTCCCATGGAGCTTTATAACATAGATCGTTGCAATATTTACAATGAATGACCCACTCAAAAGAAAAGCATCATGACTACATGACTAGATAACAATCATACCGCATATTGGAGCTTTATAGCACAACTCATTACGGTATTTACAATAACCACATATACACATACACATTTACTTCAACCAGCAAATAGAAGGATACAATGCTTGCATCTGCAACAAGGAAATCCAGAGGCTCACGCCTCCACCCTCAAAGTAATACCAGGATTCAACTCCTTCCCAAGAAGTCCAGAATCCACTGCAAATTTAAATCTGCATCCAATGTCTAGCCCTATAATCTTGCGCCACCTTTCCTCTCAGTGAATAGTTACTGACTCATTTTTCTAGGGTGCACTCCCAATATGCATCTGATCCCATATGGAAATACTAATGACCAAAACAAATGCATCCTCGGCCTTCCATTCTCTAATACACAGTCCCTCAAGCAATCTGGTCATCCCCTTCCGCGTAGTCACTCACCTTCCAAGTTTTGTTGGCACCCCCATCTCGAGCATTCCATCCTTGGCAAGGCTTCCTCACATCGGAAGATAGAAAAACCAAGGCATATCCTTGCTTTAAACCATCATACTAATCATAGCATGCTCATGGAAATCAATGGACATTATTGGGTACCAATGCCTCTCAATGGCCCTTCTCCTGAAGTACTCTACGAGTATACTAGTACATGTTCCAATTCCTTTGCTGCTACTACTAATTCTTGCAATCGATTTCAACCACCCAACCGGGCAAGTTCATGCATTCCTGTACCAAGCACATAACTTCCATTATATTTAAGATAAATTGAAATAAATTCACATCATACCTCATTGGTAGCTCATCCATAAGGTACATTTTCAATCATGTCCGCTTTCTCTCACATCAAGTCAAACTAGCATATTTGACCAAATCAACATGTATAAAAATATCACATCAGGTTAGCTCAAAAACAATCATCATAGATCAAAATCATAAATCACATGTAACCATTATAAAAAAGAATCATAGATCACATATAATCATCATATACCATAGTCATAAATCACATACATAATAAAACTAAAATAAAATGTTGATACTTATCCTTGCATCAATACTTAGCTTCTACCTCTGTCTTTATTTTGTACGCACTCTGGATCAGTCGCCATACTAGACAAACATCCAATGCATTGTCCTCCACTAGGTGCATATACGCATAGTTTGCATCACACACATATAACCACACATGACATATGACACCATGCACCTATACTTGACATGCAACACATAGACCTACACCCAGTGTACAACAAAACACAATACATACTCCTACGTCTCATGTTTGACACAACACAACACGTATGCGTACACAATGTACATCACAAGACATGCATCTGCACACAATGTGTGACACCTCAAATGCATACACATACACCCGATATACAACACAAATCATACATCTATACCCGATGTACAATGCCACATAATACATGCACCTACACAATGCACATACCCATTACCGCATGCCCGCAACATAGCATGTATGACATGCACTCAAACCCACATGTACACCAGTACCACATGTACCAATCACCACCTACACTATGCATGCACAACATCACATGTACATGGCGCCACCTGCACAACATATACACAACACCACTTGTGCAACGTGTAGACAATACCACACATACATAGTACCACATGCATGACATGTATGCGACACCACATGTACACAACACCACCTATACACAATTCCACTTGTACAACATGTACACAACACCACATGCACACAACACCACTTGTACAATCATGCACACAACACCACATATCTAATGTGCACAGAGGTTCATATGCATAGAATGTTGCTTATATGTAATACACACAATATTATATGTACATAGCACCATCTATACTCGGCACTGCGTATGCAATATTCGCACAACACTATTTGTACCATATTATACATAATGTTGCATAAGCAACATGTACACACACTATGTATACAAAACACCCCATGCACACAATATCATAGATGCAACATGTACAACATATACAACATATGCACACCAATAGTACCTCACATCCAAAAGCACACTATCTCTACCAAGAAACCTTGCTCCTATTGTCTTATCCATTCTTGTCCTAGCATACCGCAGACCACACTACTTTCACATTGTTGATGCATCCCTCGGTATAACTTGTCCATAACATAAGAATAGGCATAATGCAAGCATACAATATAAATTCATATTCACATGATACTGACCTCATATGTTTTTCATGACTACTCTTCCCACTTGACTCCTCATAGACCATGAACCTCTTCATGTCATTTGCCTACGTAAGTAATCATTCCTGCATAAGAATGATTCTTGATGATCTGTCAGACAGTAACATAGATACATGGATACATACATACATATAGGTAAACATTAGCATAGATAATCTCGATCTTGTCAGACAACGATATGCATACATACATATATATACATATAAATGTTAGTGTTAATAATCATGATCCATGATGACCCTGCAGTCAAACATGACATTCATACACACCTACATGTATACATATATAAACATTAGTCTAATCATGATCATAAAATAATTACGAGATATCACAAGGTCTAGATTAAGCTAACTTCCTTATTTGTGCAGAACATGCACAACATTGAGAACAATAGTTCCCAACATAGACAAGGCATCCAACACCTCAAATCCATTTACTTTACCTTTTCTGGTTGCCTTTCTTATGTCTGTATTGCCACCGTCCATTTACCACAATGGACCCAACCAACCCAACCAACTATCATAGTCTTACCTTCCACTGTGCTTACTCATGTACTGAGCTTCATCTAAGTCTTACATCACCTATTGGGTACCACACAACTCTCCCCGAGCTCCATCAACTTTCCACCTTCCCAACCAATTCCTAAGACTCAAAACACAAAAGGAATGTCGTGAAACAAACAAGAAGAAGATCATGAAAACCAATTACAACAATATGACACTAGTGGGCTCCAGTATTGTAGCAATGATGCTGCAACTCCTGTGACTCCCTTCTTTACTTTTAACAACCTGGTAGTTTGTAACAAACTTGAAAGCGACGGTGCTATATCCACAAGTACTAGCTCTTGCTGCACGTTGTCACTTGATCAGCTAGTAAAAGTCCACTAGGAGCTTAAGCCAACTTCTATGAGCTCTTAGAAGAAGCTTTTAACTGTGATGGATGAAAGCTAACTCGAATGAGGCTAATCTATTTGCAGAAAGAAGCTGAAAGCTGAAAGGAAATGCAAACCCTAGCAAGCCCTAGTTTTATCGACTAACCCTACTGGTGCAAGAAAAGAGATGAAAGCTACCGAAGTGGATGCCATTGACTCTTGGAAAGGTAAAATGCATGTGACTAAGCTACTTCTGAGGTAAAATCTTAAAAAACATATTTTTTTTAATTTCTGAGTAATCTTACAAAATTATTATGCATGTGCTTTAATTGTTTTTGGTTGTGCAGAGGTTGAATTGCGAAAGGAAATGGAGCGGGTTCTTGCAGGAGGTTGGGAAGGTGAGAAGAGGGCTTGAGGGGTCCCTAGCACCCTTCTAAAGAGTTTCACAGTGATCAAATCTCAAGAAACTACTCACGTGATCTTCTATAGGAAGTCTATAGGGGTTCTACAGGATGTTCTAAAGGAAGAGTCAAGAGAGAATTTGTGAGGGTTGATGGAGAAAAAATGGTGGGAAAGTGGAAATGGAGGATGGATGAGGATGGAAGAGGTCTAGGAACTGGTAAATGAGGCTAGGAGTGATGAAGATTGTTGGATTTGTTCAGGGATGGAGGGAGCAATGTTGCACAAAAATGTAGAAATTAGGTCAAGTTGGAAAAGTGTGGGAAGGAATCCGGAATTTTGGGCTGGAGTAGGCTGGGTGGTGAAGGAAGGATAGGCAGGGATGTATTACAAGTGATCTACACACTATTTCTCAAAACTAATCAAAGAAAGACTAGAAAAATCAGAGATCTATCTACTTTGACCTAATCTAACGTAAAAACCAGAAACATGATGAAAAGAAAGTTATGAACAGGAAATCATGCAAGATAACTACTGAAACCTAAGCAAGAACAGATCTAAATATGCAAGAACAACTGGTATCAACTTTTCCAACTAAAAATCTAACACTTGCAATTGCCTTGAAAGGCAAAACAACTTTTTTGTGGCAGCAAGTATGCCTTTGCCTCAGCTCATGGTCCCAATGAGGGAGAGATGAGATCAAGGATTGCTTGGTGGCATTTTTTCAGATCTTTTCCTTTACCAAACTATCAAATCAACCTGAGGCATGGAAAGCTATTTTAATCATCAAAAACAACCTAAGTAACAAAGAAAGATATTAACCTAAATAGCAGAAATTATTCTATGAATGCAAAGAAAACACATAATTGTACACAAAGGAGGTATTGGCACTTGGTTTGGGCCCAACCCAAAGAGCTATAGCCTCCTAAGAAAAGCTTAGAGCTGGTGCAAAGTGAAATTTATCTCCATTACTCAAAAAATAACCATGTCACAAAAATGTTTACAAGAAAAGCTCAAAAATGAGCTGGAAGGCAGAGCAGCACCAAAGTGCAAAAAACAATTGTTCAAGAGCTAAACTATCAAGGCTTGAAGCCTTCCTACTTATGCACCACGAGGACCTCCAATAGCCCTCCTTAACTTGAGGGGCTTGGCTACTCAAAACTACAGTTAATTAGCCACTTCACAAAATCTGATCGGCTGCCCCTAGAAATCATCTTTGGTGGGTTGTTGAACTACGAGCTGATGCTGGAGAACTCGAGGAAGGGATCATTTAGTGTAGAAGACACCCTTCCTACCAATCCTCAGCCTTGTTCCCTCGTATTTGGCTGTAAACTAGCTCATAAATGCTTGACCTTGGTCCAAAAGATGTCCAAAAATCTGCAATAAGCACGTATTAGACTTCATGATCAAGTGACTATTCTCATTCATTCAATTAACATAAATATATTCAAAAGCATGCATAAACTATGAAGAGTGGTGGATTAATCGAGAATAATAGGAAAAATGAGCCCAATAAGTTACCCATTTTTGGGGCTTATCATCACCCCTTGCTAAATGTGTTGCTCATCCTCTATGCAACTAATCCAGCTCATCATCTTTGATTGCTTTGAATGCCTCTCTAACATCCCAAGCTTTCTAGGTGATGTCTTCTTCTCGGTCATGAAACCTTGCTTTTCTCTCTACTTCCTCCCATTCCCTGTGCTCTTCTTCTTCTTTGACCCCTTCCAGCAGTGCCAAAAGCAATGGAGGGTTGAATTTTAGGCCGATCCAGTTGGCCTACAGAGTTTGCATTGACTGTTTATAAAGTGGTACCCTTGCCAAGGCCTCCCTCATCCTTGTTGGGGAGTGGTACTCTCTGATTTTCAGACAGTGGGACAATGTGTTCCATCTCCTTGTGTAAGAAAGAATGCAGTTATCACCCAACAGTCCCTCCATGTCCTCAAAGTGGGCAATGGCTTGAGCTTGCTTTTCAATGTAGTCTGGGAGAACCTGTGGGTTGTTGGAAAGGTGCTGATGGGAATACAGTAAAGGTGAGGGATCTTCTGGTTCTACTCTGATCATGAGTGGCTCACTTAGCTCCCAGTTCATAACATTTAAAATCTTTGTTTCCCTCTTTTCCTCATGGTTTAACCACAAGGCCTTGGCCATGAGTTGCACATCTCCCAATGTAGCATTGGGGTCCCACAGATTCATGTTTGGAAGGGTCAAGTTGTGTAAATAGAATTCTGATAACTTGGCCTTATCTTCTGTTGAGCTACTATCACACAAGTCCATAAACTGATGGTAATTCTAAAATGGAATGGTGCCCCTTTGGGCCAATGTGTTAATTTGAAATTGCAACCATTGATCTTTAAGATATAAGGCATATGACTTAGCAGGTTCCCTACATTGTAAGGCTTCTATTGCCCAGTTGGCCATGCAGGCCATCTGGGCGTCTTTTTCTTGCAACTATTGTTTTAAACCCTATATCTTTTCTGCTGCCTGAGACTCCTGTTCTTGCAGTAGTTTTGTGAGCATCTCCACATTAGCTTGTAGCTCTTCCTCCTTCTGTTGTTTCTCAGTTGTGTCCTTATCTGCTGGAGGTCCTTCTTGCTGCTGTTGCCATCCCAAAGTGGATAGCCTATCTTCCTTGTGGACCTCCTATAGCTGCAACTGTTTTTTCAGCAACTCATTCTCCTCTTGCAGCTGGGTTCTTTTGCAGTGTTCTACATGCCTTACCATGGCCAGTTATCCTCTCAATTCTTTTAAATTCTCCTCCATGTGGCCTATGTCCTCAATTCCCTTAGATTTGGAAATTTTCATCCATGTGTGTGTTCTGATCCTCTCTTGTTCCAATGCAAAGAAGAGTGGCACAACAAATTTCTATGGGATGATTTTCCCACCCTCTAACAGATTGTAATATGAGCCCAAGCTAGGCTGAGGGGTAGGTTCAGGTATTTCTTCAGTTTTTCTCTCCCCTTGTGATTGTTTAGCTACTTTCTCCTCCAATTTCTCAGCCTCTTTTAACTTGGCTAGAGTTTCCATTAGAGATGTTGCAGCTTCCTGTAGGACTGCCTTTGAGTCCATCAACTTAATTTTCTCTTTCCATGTAGAGGTTTTTGGGCTTCCTCTTTCATAGGTGATGGATTTCTTGGAAGGAGACTCTTCCTTCTATTTAGTGGGTGAGTCCTCAATGAAAATTGGCTCCTTTGACTGTGGCTGGGGTCTGCCCACTCTGATCCTTGTGCTTCTCCTTGCTTTAAAGTACATGGAGGTTTTCCTCTTTCTCTTTCCTTTTTGTTTTGTAGGTGTGCTTAAGGCAACAAGCACAGTTGCTGCCTTCCTTGCCAACATCTTAGGTGATTTCTCCTCTTGTTGTTCTTTTTCCTTGTTTCCTGTAGAAATCTCTGTGTCCACTATTTCTGTCTGTATGACTAATATCTCAGGGTGTGTCTGTCCCTTTTCTTTCTGTGTGCCTGCTTTGGCTGTGGTAGCCTTCATTTGGGCTTTCTCACCCTTTTCCTATCTACTCTGTATCGTCTTTTCCCTTGGTGTTTTTGCTGTTGTTTCTTCCTCTGTTTTATGCTCAGTAATCTGGCCCATTTCCACTTTTTTTTTCTGTTCTTTCTGTGCTTGAATGTCCTGTGTTCCTTCATCATTGCTTTTCTCACCTTCTTCAGTGTCTCCTCCCTCCTCACTGCTAGATGGGGTGATGTTTTTGGCCAAAGTTCTAATATTTTCATCCCTAGACATGTTTATGAAGATTTCCCAAGATATGGGGACAGTGTAGGTGTGCAAAGCATTTTCCACCAATAGTTTGATGAGCCCATGATGGGCCAACTGATTTGGGATCCATTCATTTAACTTTGTACCACATTTAATTAGTGACTGAAGAAGGAAATAGGGGATGCTTAGTTTCTTGGCTGGAGGCAAGTCAATCCCATGCCTTAGTTCACATAGCAACGTGAAATGATATCCATAGATGATGCTAAACCTCCCTTCACATGTGATATACTTCATAATTTGAAAACTAACTTCACTCCAGAGAGGAGGCAAGCTGGTTCTTCTAACCCTATTTTTATCTTCTACAGGATGCTCCGTGGGCAGAAAAATGACTTCTTAGCAATTTGGCCCAATGATCTCTCTTCTTTACTCCAAGGGAGCCCCAATGGTAGACTAGTAACTCACTGATGAGCTCAGGGGTGAGTTCTAGGGTCAAACCCCTAAAACTAACTGTGGCAAGTGTTTTTTACTGTGGTCTCAGGGACATTGAAAGCTCCTTAGCTATCTCCTTATCATGACCCTAAATTTTGTCAAAGAAGGATATCCAATTTTCTCGGGTGAAAAGGTCCACCACCTCAGGATGCTCGTGCAGTTTACTAGAGTCCGAGGGCTCTTTCCTTATGAATCCTCCTAGCATGGTGTGAGTGCTCTTTCTATGTTTTAACCAGAAAAGGAAATACTTAGGCAATCAAATAGTCAATATGAAACAGAGGATAGTTGAATTCAGTTTCTTCTGAACCCAAGAAGGAATTTCTCGTGTATCCAATATCAACTAGCAACAATTCCCTTGGTTTAAGACTCCTATCACCCAGAATTCAACTCTATGTTTATGAAAAGGCAAATTTGGTTTTTACAGAACAGAGCATAGGCACACAGGTTCTCTTCTCAGCATATAAATAGATATGTAAATTCAGTTTTTCACAAACACAGATTGGTTTCTATGACTACATATATTCTCCTTGTAGGGGAATTTAAAAAGACACTTGGAGGAGATTTTTGATGCAGAAAAATTGGGGAAACTCAGTGAAATATGCAGGCAACTTTCATGTTTTTTTCAATACACAGGCAGACTTTTTCCTTTTGTTTTTCAAAATGATGTCGTTCAATTCACCACCTTGCACAAACAGCTTATGCACAGAGAAGGTTTTTTTCGAGCCTACCTTGTTTGGAGCTTCAAGTTCAGCGAAAATTCTAGGTTTACTTTCCCCACAGAGCTGTTCCACCTTTCTTGTAGAACCCTTCATGTAGAAAGCTCCCGGTTCCTGTAGAATGAAATTGTGCTTCCGATAGACCCCGAGGCATGGGAGATTTTCGAAAATAGGCAGAAAAACTGGTGGAGGACGACTGGTTAACTATTTTTGGAAGTGGTGGAAACGTACTCCAATCGATGACGTTGTGAGTGCAAAGTGAATAGAAGGTGGTGCATGTTTCAGTTGGGCATCTTTTAACTGTGGCGTGATTCGTGGTGAGGGGATGAGGTGGCTAGACCAGACCGTTGGTTCGACATCACAACCTTAATGTTTCTGCATGTTTCTAACCGCCATCACCTCCTCTTTGTCGTTATCCACTGCCACCACTAACAGTCTTGGTGATTTCTCCTTGAATGGACACTCGACATGTGCTGGCTGGCAATTTTGAATGTAACGGGGCTCGTTTGGATTCCACGAGGATTTTTAACTAGCCGAGGGTGGCCAGTTGACTGGCCACCGATTCCACTCAATCCGAACCATTCCCATAGGCATGTAGCTTTTAAAATATGATTTATGCAATTGAAGAATGAATTTAGGCACTTACCTGTGTGGTCATGGCCGCGTTATGCAGATTTCAGGTTTTGGAACCCATTCCTTCGTTTGTTATTGCTACATTCATGGGTTTAAGAACCCATTCCTTCATTTTTTGTTGCTACATGCACACTGCATGCTTGGCTTCAGCTGTTGCTAATATTCTTACATTCAAAAAGAGCTCTTTGCATGTCTCTTTTGCCATTCTTGGCTGTCCCTGTCTCTAGAGTATGTCTTTCAGAGGGATTAGCTGCTACATGATTCCTGTAGGATGTCCTGTAGCTACTTATCCTCTTGGAATGCAAGCTAGAATGAGCAGGGCTACACTGTTAACGAGGGTCTCGATTGATGAGGTATCTAGATGGAGGGTGATAGGTATGGTGAGTGAGAAACTGTTGCTTGATTTGCCATCACAAAGCTTTTTCTGGCAATATGAAGGAAACAGGATTTTGTGTGTGACTGTGCAGGCATATATAAAAAAATGGGTGCAATGGAAGTGTTCAAAGATAGAAGACGGCGACATATGGCGATGAATCAAAACAGGGATGTGGATAGGTCTCATAGGTAGGTTCCCAACCTTCGGATTCCCTTCTCAGATCAATTTTGTTCGTCAGTGGGTTCTACAATATCTTCCTGTAGAAGACACAGAACTTCTTGTAGAAGGTGAAATCTTGGCCCGAATGAGATCAAATCTTAGGTAAGGGTAGTGGTCATGGAGGAACTGATTGTGAGAGATGCATGCAACCTGGTGCTGACCTCTGTCTTTGTCTTATGCGATCCTCCTAACCTGCAATGTCCTTCCTGAAACCTGCAATTATTCAACAGAAATTAGGTTTATTTTTCTTTTTCTCTTTTCTTCTTTCTTTTTGTCTTTTTTGAAAACAACTAGAGTGCCTCATGGAGGTTTTCACCCTAATTGCCTACCCTGGGCGTCTCCAAGGGATGTTTTCACCCAGGGATCTTATTCTCTTTTTCTTTTCTCTTCTTTCCAACCCATTGACCGCCTCATGGAGGTTTTCAATCAATGAGCCAATCTGAGGTGCCTCCGAGGAGGTTTTCACCTTAGATTTTTATTTTCCTCTTATTTTCATTTTTTCTTTTTTCCTACCATGCCTTACTTGAAAATGATTATTTTCAAGTATAAGAATACTTCCAATGGAGCCATGTGCACATCGAGATAATAGAAAAAATGATGTGGAGGCTTGAAATGCATTCTTTGGCAGGTATCCAGATTTTAGAGACCAAATGATTTGACTTTGAAAGGATGAAACATTGTTGAGGAAGAGAGTATTGCTGCAACTTAGTGACCATCTTGAACCATATCTTAATATAGCTCTGATATCCTCGGTCCTTTTGCTGATCTGGATCATTCTTCATGTCACCTTCTACCATGACCTTCTAATCTTCCTCTTTTCACTGATTTTTCTCTTGAATATATGGAGGATTTGATGGTAACCATGAGGGAGCTCTCTCGATCTCTGATTCTATTGTCTTATCTTTATCAAGTGCATCCCATGGTTCTTTGCTCTTCTCTTTTGAATCTTCTTTTGCTGGATGTGGTCCTTCAATGCTGTCAATATAATCTCTTTTTTGTAATACTCTTCTTGAGCTATGGTGAATATCATTGAGCTCAAGAGAAGTTGTTTGGAAGTGTTGTGCCTCAGCATTATAATTGGGTTGAGCTACTCCAATGTGTGGGTTTTGAAATGGTGGTATGGGTAGTTGAGTGGGGGTGTATGTTTGAGATGGATGTGGATGGGGTTGTGGTTGGGCTGGGGGTTTCCCACTATATACTTGTTGAGCCTACCTGCTATTTGGGTTCAGGTTTGGTTAAGCAGGAATTTGGTGCTGCCTTGGTGGAGCAGAAGGTGATGGCTGCGGTTGAGCAGGTGGTGGAGGAAAAGGAGTGGGAGGAGTGTTGTACTGGGGCATCCACCCCTTATGAGGTGCATTCCACTGAGGTTGTGGCTGAGCATAAGAGTGAAATGAATGAACAGATGGTTGGGCATAATATGGATATGTGAAGGACCAAGGAGGAGGTGTAGACCAGGGAGGATGAGCAAGGGGACCCCAAGAAGGCATGGAAGTGGCTTGATATGGGTCGTAATAGGTTTGGGATGTCCCTTGCATTCTCTGCTGGTAAGGTATGGGTCCATTTGGCCTCCTTTGGTTTATATAATAGAGTGCTTCAGTGACTCCTTTGGCCCTCTGATATGCATCTTTAAGTCTGGGTAAGGAAGGGCACTGATTCATAGGATGGTCTTCTTCACAGACAAAACACACTTCTATGGAGTGCAATGGACATTCGTTCCTATGATGCTTTCTAGTGCACCTGGGACAAAAGATGGCCAAAGCCCTCTCAACTTCCTCTTGCTTCCTTTAGATCTGCAAGGTATCCATTTTCATGGAAAGAAGCTGCCTCATCTCACTCTTGAAATCTTCCATCAGATTTTCACATTCACCTCTAGGGATTGACTTGGAAGAAAAGGTATTGCTCCCAACATTGCTGTTTTCAGCCATTTTCTCGAGAGGAATGTTTTCTTCTTCTTCTCCCCTAGAGGTTCTTCAAAATATGTCTTGATATCCACCTAGGGGTTCTTCTTAATCAAAACCATCAAAGAAGAGAGAAGGTTGGCTGTGTGAAGTAGTGGAGGTGTTGTGCAAACATTTTTCTAACTTATCTCTACTCCTACAAGGCATGAAAGGAAATATTTTTGGTTGATTTTTGTTTTTTTTCTGCATGTACCTGTAAAGCTGAAATAGATTGAACTACAACTAACTAAAATCTATCTTGCTGAAATGAAAATGCAGAATTGAAATGAAAGCAATAAAGGACTAATCTGTGTTGTTGAAATGAAATTGCAGAAATGAAATGCTAAGCTACGCTTGCACAATTGAAATTGCGGAATTGAAATGCTAATCTACACTTGCATAATTGAAATTGCGGAATTGAAATGCTAATCTATGAAAGCAAGAAATATCTAATCTACCCTTGCTGAAATGAAATGAAAGCAGGAAATGTCTAATCTATTTTTGTGGAAATGAAATTGCAGAATGGAAATGAAACAACTACTCTACTCTTGCTCTAGTATTGCTTCCCCAACTACTCTAACGCTTCCCCAGCAACAGTGCCAAAAATATGGTGGGATCTGGTATTGCAGCAATGATGCTACAACTCCTAGGACTCCCTTCTTTACTTCTATTAACCTGGTAGTTCGTAACAAACTTGGAAGCGACGATGCTATATGCACAAGTACTAGCTCTTGCCGCAGGTTATCAATTGATCAGTTGGCACAGGTCTGCTAGGAGCTTAAGACAACTTCTATGAGATATTAGAAGAAGATTTTAACTGTGATGGATGAAAGCTAACTCGAAGGAGGCTAATCTACTTGCAGAAAGAAGCTGAAAGCTGAAAGGAAATGCAAACCCTCGCAAACCCTAATTTTACCGACTAACCCTACTGGTGCAAGAAAAGAGATGAAAGCTACCGAAGTGGATGCCATTGACTCTTGGAAAGGTAAAATGCATGTGGCTAAGCTACTTTTTAGGTAAAATCCAAAAAAACATCTTTTTATATTTTTGAGTAATCTTGCAGAATAATTATGCATGTGCTTTAACTGTTTTGGCTGTGCAGAGGTTGATTGGCGAAAGGAAATGGAGCGGGCACTTGCAGGAGGTTGGGAAGATGAGAAGAGGGCCTAAGGGGTCCCTAACACCCTTTGATAGAGCTTCATAGTGATCAAATCTCGAGAAACTGCTCACGTTATCTTCTACAGGAAGTCTGCAGGGGTTCTACAAGATGTTCTATAGGAAGAGCCGAGAGAGGATTTTTGAGGGTTGATGGAGAAAAAACGGTGGGAAAGTGGAAATGGAGGATGGATGAGGATGTGAAGAGGTATAGGACCTAGTAAATGAGGCTAAGGAGTGATGAAGATGGTTGGATTTGTTCAAGGATGGAGGGAGCAATGTTGCACAAAAATGTAGAAATTAGGTCAAATTGGAAAAATGTGGCAAATGAAGGGAAGGAATCTGGAATTTGGGGCTGGAGCAGGTTGGGTGATGAAGGAAGAATAGGCAAGGATGTATTACAGGTGATCTGCACACTATTTCTCAAAACTAATCAAATAAAGACTAGAAAAATCAGAGATCTATCTACTTTGACCTAATCTGACCTAAAAACCAGAAACATGATGAACAACAAGTTATGAACAGAAAATCATGCAAGATAACTATGGAAACGTAAGCAAGAATAGATCTAAATATGCAAGCACAACTAATATCAACTTTTCCAACTAAAAATCTAACACTTGCAATTGCATTGAAAGGCAAAACAATGTTTTTGTGGCGGCAAGTATGCCTTGGTCTCAGCTCATGGTCCCAAGGAGGGAGAGATGAGATCAAGGATTGCTTGATGGCCTTTTTGCATATATTTTCCTTTAGCAAACTGTCAAATCAACCTGAAGCATGGAAATCTATTTTAATCATCAAAAGCAACCTAAGTAACAAAGTAAGATCTTAACCTAAATAGCATAAATTATTCTATGAATGCAAAGAAAACACATAATAGTACACAAAGGAGGTATTGGAACTTGGGTTGGGCCCAAACCCAAGAGATACAGCCTCCTAAGAAAAGCCCAGAGCTGGTGTAAAGTGAAATTTATCTCCACTACTCAAAAAATAACCATGTCACAAAAATGTTTACAGCAAAAGCTCAAAAATGAGCTAGAAGGCAGAGCAGCACCAAAGTGTGAAAAACAACTATTCAAGAGCTAAACTACCAAGGCTTTAAGGCTTCCTACTTATGCACCATGAGGACCTCCAACAGCCCTCCTTAACTTGAGGGGTTGGCTGCTCAAAACTGCAGTTAATTAGCCACTTCACAAAATCAACTTTGTTGCCCCTGGAAATCATCTTTGGTGGGCTGTTGAACTCCGAGCTGATGGTGGATAACTCAAGGAAGGGGTCATTTAGTGTACGAGACACCCTTCCTACCAATCCTCATCCTTGTTCCCTCGTATTTGGCTATCAACTGGCTCATAAATGCTTGACTTTGGTCCAAAAGATGTCCAAAAATCTACAATAAGCACGTATTAGACTTCGTGGTCAAGTGACTATTCTCATTCATTAAATTAACATAAATATATTCAAAATCATGCATAAACTATGAAGAATGGTGTATTAATCGAGAATAATAAGCAAAATGAGCCGAATAAGTTATCCTTTTTTGGGGCTCATTAGACACCACAACCAATATGGAAAGGCCTTGCACCATACATAGACAAGACCACAAATCAAGCGCAACAGTCACAAAATACCAAAAGCATAAGACTAATAATAGACACCATGACTAAATCCCCATGGTTCCCAAGCAAAGCTCAACCTGAGTCTTCTTCAATATTTCGTGGAAACCTCTCTTTCCATGCAACTACCTACATCATGTTGTCATTAATACATAATTGTCAATGCATAAATAAACCTAACAATACACCAGTTACCTCATCTTGCTATGTCAAACACATTGCTTGCAACTGAACACACTCACACCATATATCAAGGGACTCCAATCCTCTTGAAAATCCATCTATAACTAGATACTAAGTAATATACTAGTCAAATACATGTCCATGAATATAGCACATATCCACATAATTTCAGAAAAATCAAGGTTAAGAAGACTTCATGTGTGCAAAATACTCATTCATTTGGAATTAGGGTTTCCAAACATTGCCTAAATAATTATTTCCCAACTCCTTTCTTTTACCCTTTTACCTTGTTGCAATTGAGGATTAGTTATATAAACACATCAACTATTACCTTAGCATGCTAATACCAAGCATGTTTCCTACAACTGCACACACATGTCAACCACATGTTCCAAATATCGAGATAATCATATCTATCATTTTGAAATCAATTTTTACAAATAATCATGTCATAATCCATAGTTAACTCATAGTCATTAGTCATAATGCTACAACTATCATCTACTACCCTCATGTACATATCAACTATCTCAACACATATGTGTTAGTACAATAATCTTAAAACAAAATAATTTGAACACATACTCATATTATGCAATTTATCAAACATTCAACAAACTTGCAAATATACCATGTTAACTAAATTAACTAGACACCAAACACTCAAACACAAAATAGATTTCATAATCAAACAATCAAGCACCAAGTATACTACATAATCAAACTCATACCTTAGTGTACCTCAGCGGAGGATATCTTATCTGCACAATCAATCTAGTTAGAAAGATATAACTTTACAGCATGTCAACTCAAAAATAAATAAGATCATGATATCCATAACACTAACTAACTAACATGTTCACATCATAAAATCATATGCATTTATTGTTCATGCATAAAAATCACATATATCAGTCTAGATTAGTACAACACCATATCACAAATATTTCATCTCATACCTGAATATCGCAACCATAAACATCTGCACAGGTCAAACCAGGTTAACACAATACATATAACATTAAGATCTACAATAAAATGAACATAACCATCATGCATATGACCAATCCAAATTACAACATTAAGATCTCAATGAAATAACCCTAATCATCAAGTTAATAGCATATAACGACAATAAGCTATATATCATGCTCATCAACAACATATGACCTAATCATCAAGCTATCAAACATAAAACAACAATAGAAATTCATACAACCACATGTTACCATCATTCTTGAATATCTGACACATGTGCATATGACTATATTAATCAACTATCACCTATCATGTATGTAACCATAACATAAAATACATGTACATAAAATTAATGCATATAAACCTAATGCACGTAATAATGCTTAACTTACATACCTACATGCCCAACATACAAACTTGTATGACGACATGCTTTTGCCTTGACGTCCAATGCTACAAATTCACTTTGATTATCTGCATCTCCTGCTTTACCTTATTCAATACATTAGCATCATAGCATACCAATAGCACCACGATGACCTAAATTGCATACTAGTACTTCACAAGGCATGTATGACAACAACCATTACTCCATTGTACACATTGCCACATGCAACCACCAACATGCATAAGAAATGCCAAATCAACTACACATATGCATAGTCACATGTAGTCGAGCATAAGAGATCAATTCTTGTAATCAACCTACAAGACTGATACATGTAATCAAACCTACAATAATGTAGCCTAACATACAAGTATGTAAGTAGGTGACATAAAATCAACATGTAAGCGACATATAATCCATATGCAACTAGTCACATACTGATGAAAAATACATTCCACAAAATCAATATCAAATCCTCCATGATAGCCATACTACAACCATAATCAATCATGAAGCAAATGCAACAAGCACATGAAATGCAAGTGTAAGAGACACACATGCAACTGACATGCATGCATGACCAACACACACCACCCATCCAGTCTGAGGGTTGAACCATGCTCTGATACCACTCTGTAACACACTCCTCCCACATCCACCCAAGTAACCATTCCAACCAAGGTAAACATGAGATGAGAGGCTACTATGATCAAATTTGACCTCCTATGTGACCTCAAGGAAGTGAAATTGATGGAACATCACACACAATCATCCAACATCAACAACAAAACCCTCAGGAGACAAGTCAACCACTCAGATAGCCTATCCCTGGGTCCGACTATTGTTCTGGACCTCTTAGGCCATAGCCGTTCTCATGCTATGGGCAAGGGAGCCACCAAAAACCCAAAGTCGGTCTCATAGGCCTACCTGCCAGCAACTGTGGACCATAATTGCTAGTTTTGTGCTAGTGAACCTAGGATTTAAGCCACTTTTTTAGGCCACTGCCCAGAATAGAATGAAAGCTTGAAATCAACAAAGGTACAGGGAAACAATGAAGCAAAAGAAATAAATGCAGCAAGACCTTAACCAAACCCCTATTAGCCATGACAGGCATTTCATCAAACATATTGTTAACATGTAACCTATAAGTGTAAACAATAGAATTTAAATGTACGAATCCCATAATTATCCGAGAATCACTATGAACCATTTTTTCCTCATGTCATTTGTTGCTTATTCATGTATTAGGCCATAGACACATTATCCATTCATATAAAAGTAAAAACATGATGACAGCCAAACATAGTTGCTCCCATAAAATGTACATGTAACCAACATAATATGGACATAAATACCATAAACATATCAGCCATCAAAATCCATATATACACTAGTAAATTTACACATAAAAATCAATGGAATGAATTTCTCATTTATCAATGCAATGAACCAACCGGTGATGGGACTACCACGTTCCACCTAACCATATATTAGCTTCATGAAGTCTCTCTTCAGCCAGTCATCCTCGTGCCGTATTCCAAGCATGAATGTGGTACTCATAGAACACATCAAAAGCACCAATCAATGTGGATGCCACTAGATTTCTCCACCTACACCATGAGGAATTTGAGTGCCTCCTAGTCTCTCAGGCTTTACCGTGCATCCACAGTCTAATCTAGGGATAACTAGGCCCTACATCGAGACATACTCTCTAGGCTTTACTATGCATTCCATACCAGAATCACTAGGCCCAACGGAGAGAAAATACACTTATTGGCTTTACCATATATCCTGCCATTCATCAACAGGGATTCCTAGGCCCACTGAGGCACACAATCTGGCTTTACCACAATCCACAGTATCATTCAGGGGTCACTGTGCCAATGGATTCATGCATCCTTAGTTCGGTTCAGGGACCACTACACCATGTGTTTGTTAATTCGTATATCCACCCCACTCAACTTCGAATCCAATTTGGCCACCCTAAGTAAATCGAATGAGAGAACCCATCTCATCAAAGCTATCAAAAAATGGCAAAGGCTAGGCTGAAAATACTATCACACCTGGAAAAACCCATGCCATGGTAGAAAATAAATGCATGCAATCCCATGCCTGCCAGATCTAGCAAGGAAAACGCACGTGTAACTTGATACCTACAATGAATCCTATTGTAGTTGCTTGATCTTGCCTTTCCCTTCTTGATCTTTCCTTCCTCTTCCCTTCTTTTCCTTTCTTGCTCCAATGCCAAAGTTCTCCAAGAAAACTCTTAGTGTCCAAGAGTATGAGAGAGAGAGAGAGTAATAAGAGAGATCCAAAACTAAACTGATCAAGCCTTGCCCACTGATCCTCAGAAGCCTTTTTATTAATGTGGCCTCTATTTTCTTCATTTTCCATTATTTTGCTTCAATTTCCTCCTCACATGCAACTGTGACCCTTCACCTTCCTTTTCTCCTAATTTCCATTATTTTCATAAATAAATGTGCCAAAATACCTTTTTTCCTTTTTAATTCCTTAGCCATTGTCATTGCTAATTTCCTTAGACATAAAAAACCAAATGAACACCCACTAGGATGTCCTACCCACCATTCAACTTGGAATACATGTCCCATCATCCATGGTATTTATATATTTTTACATGGAATTTTCACAAGGGTTGTTATAGTGTAGGCAATCAGAGGAAGAGCCTAAAGGAGCTGCGCAATCTAATGGAGGAAAATTCCTATTAAATAGGGGCATAATTCCTCATTGAACAACGCAAGAAAGTTGGAGCTTGAAAGTGCAGGATATTGGCTAAGTATTGGCCAAGGCTTGTCTAGAGAGTAGTGATAAAAATAGAGATAGTGCAGAGGTTGCTCAGTCTTGAGAAAAGCATTAATGTAATCTTCTCATATTTTCTGACTAATGCAATATATAGATAGCAGGCGTTTTTAGCTTTGGCTTTCCCTAGGAAATCATTGTGTAATGTGTTGATTGAATTATTTCTCCTTTATTCTTCGTGATTTCACAATCGTTTAATTATTTCTGCTAATGAGTACAGTAGATTCAAGTCTTTTGTTTTAGAAAATACATAAGCAATTTGAATCTACAAGGAATTTCTACAGCTGATGGGAGTGCGAATGTATAAACATGGCATCAAGATTATGATGTATCCATGCCAAACTTTGACTTTAATGACATCTAGGGGGATGGATTTCCAAATCCCTTAGTCAAATGATGAAATATGGTAGTGGTAACCTATCCCCCACCATATCCCATGCTTAACACACCATCTGAAGATCACATGTCATTTTGAATGAGTTTCCAACATGCCTTCTTGAGAGGAGTGTCTGCCAAAAGGTACCAAGTGGAGGAGATCCTCTACGAAGATTCCAGACAACCATAATTCGCAAGCATATCAACCACCTTATTCCCTGATCATAGGATATGGATGGGAATGATGAAATCCCTAATGTTTATGGTTTGAGTGTAGACTCGACATAGAAGTTCTTCAATTTTTTACTCTTAGAGACCTTATGGACATGTGTCATCTTGACATTTGCAAAGCATATGTATTATGAGATAGGAATATATTTCCACCAAAATTTTAGAGAAACCTTGTTTCTCTACTATATCCAAGCCTTTGATGAGAGTTATGAGATTGATTATATTATTGGTATTGATGCCAAGCTTACTAGAGTATACAATGCAGTGAACTAAAATGATTTTAAAAAAGCCGACATAGCCAATTTGACAAGAAATTCCTTTTGAGGTGCCATTGAAATTCAATTTGAGAAAGGAGAGAGGTGGAGGAGACAAAGATGATGGGATAACTAGGGAAGACGGTCAGATTCAGAAGAGATAGGGGTAGGCAGGGTGGGGAAAACATTCCATATACTAAGAAGCCTGACTTCATGACCATGTGCTTGCCATTCTTCAGGGGAGTAGGGGATAGTACTAATGTTTTCTTTTGTATTCCTTTGTATTATGTTGCAAATTGAGTCCAGAGGAAAAGAATTTTTTTTGAAAATGTAGCAGTTGTGCTCCTTTCATACAGCCTATAACAGGAATCTAGGAAAGAGTGTCCAAATGTAGTTGAGGATTTATTTGGAAAAGGATTGGATTCACCATTAAGCAATGGTGTTTGGAATGCTTAGAAAATCCTGATCAGAATTAGAGAATGTGAAAGTATTAAATAGTTGTTCAAGGCTTGCAGGGAAGAGGAGACAAGGAGGCATCTAGAGGGACCTTAATGGTTGCACTTCTAGATATTATCCCATGATAAGGTTCATTTTTTGCACCAAGAGCCACAAGAATGAAGATATTTTTGGCTAGGTGTTATGCATACAAATGATTATTTAGATATCATCTCATTGTGTTTCTTGATGCCTCACTTTCAAATGGTAAGCTTCTCGAATGGTAACAAAACCCTTTGAATTTTAGCCCCATCATAGTCTATTTTACTAGGAGTAGAATGGGATTAACCATTGTTGGAGGTTGTTGACACCTAGTTGCCCAATATGTAAACCATTTTGAATGCTTATTAATTCTCTCCTAAAAAATGAGAAAAGTAAAACAAAACATTAAAACTGAATTAAATGGTAAGTCAGGGCATCTCATTGGATTTTCAATTATGCTTTTATGTGTAAGTAATGCTACAAGAATGAGCACATCAATTTGTTTCCACATGCAAGACGCCCCAAGTTGCAAACTATCTCATACTAGTTTGATAAAAAAAGTGAACAATAATGCTTTCATGTATGTGATGCATGGTCCTTCATGCTTTAAAATATCCAATTCATAGACATTGAGTACAAAGCCTACTTCTAAATCATCGAACCCAGTATATATATATATATATATATATATATATATATATATATATATATATATATATATATATATATATATATATATATATATATATATATATATATATATATATATATATATATATATATGAATGATTATCTTTGAAGAGTTCTTTAAAAATTGGAAAAAAAATTAAAAAATACAGTTGGGTATTAACCTTATATGTGTTATATTAAACACAACATGTATCATATAACAATCCTTAGTTGTGATCTGCATTAATAAGTCACTAGTAATGTAATGTAATCTGGTATGTTTCGAGTGTACATATGACATGATAGGGTTATGACTTTCATTTAATAAGAAATACTTGTTAATTTGGTATGACATAATTTGATAGTTTCAATAGTTGACACATATGTGTCAACACTTTGCTGGTGGAATGGAATGATGCATATGATATTATGTGGCCACGAAATTTCGTACATGGAAATTATATTGTAATTTCACCTAGATCCAACACTCATTTCTCAAGAATCCTTCTCCTTCATGAGGGTGAGCCTACAAGGACCAGAGATCAACTACCCCGCCGTGGACAAGCAAGCTTATGCAGTATACAAGGTGGTAAAATACTCCAGACCCTGTCTGTTGAAAATCCATTGTATTCTCTTTGTTCCACACCCAACAGTCAGATCACTACTTGTTCAACAAGAGATGGGTGAGAGATGGGTGAGAGAAGGGTGAACTGGATGACCGGATTAAGGGTGAACTGGATGAGCAAGCTTATGCAGTATACAAGGTGGTAAAATACTCCAGACCCTGTCTGTTGAAAATCCATTGTATTATCTTTGTTCCACACCCAACAGTCAGATCACTACTTGTTCAACAAGAGATGGGTGAGAGAAGGGTGAACTAGATGACCGGATTATAGGAATATGATCTTGACATCAAACTAGTTCACACCATCAATGGTCATGGTCTTAGCAAGTTAGCAGCAGAAGTAGTCAACGCATAAGAGGAAGAAGAAGAGCTTGCAGGCTGGGAGCAAGAGATCAAAATGTACAATGTTGAGCAAGCCTCCCCACTTAAGGTGGAAACTCTTAGTCTACAGATGTGTGCCAATACCTTGAGCATGGCATTCTGCTCTCTCATTTCTCTATGCAGAAAAAGAGGGCACTCTGACTCAAAGAACTATCATATCAGTTGGTGCACTAGGTGCTATTCAGAAAGCACTAGAATGGGATATTGCTCAAGTGTTTGGAGGCACATTATTCAAACAAGATTTTACATGATCTCCATGATGGACCAGTTGAGGGACACTTCGCAGGCAACACTACAACACACAAGGTCATGCAGGTTGATTTCTACTAGCCTACATTATTCAAGGATGCTCATGCATATGCCCACAAGTGTTTGGTTTGTCAAAGATGTGCCAGCATAAATTAGAATTCAGTAGCCCCGTTGTGGCCTGTTGCAGTGGAAGAATCATTTCAACAATGGGGCTTGGATATCATTGGAGAAATTTTCCCTCAATCATGAAAACAACACCACTATATTTTGACTACTATAGATTATTTCATGAGGTGGACAGAAAAAGGTCTACTAAAACAAGCGAATGATCAGGAATTCACCACCGTTCTATAGCAGAATATCATCTCCAGGGTCAGCGTTCCTATGTCACTTATTTTTGAAAATGCAACGTACTTTTCCCCATTAAATCTTTATGATTTTTCATTAGAAGTTGTATTGTCTTGAAACATTCTGCTAACTATTATCCACAGGGGAATGGTCTTGCTGAATCCACAAATAAGAACCTCACCTGTATCATCAAGAATACCATATTCTCTGAGCAACAAAACCGGCACTCTTCTTTGGTCAATTCCTTATGGGCTGACCGAGTCACACCTAAACCTTCTCTAAATACCTCCCTTTACTTCTTACTGTATGTAAAGGAAGCCATCCTCCCACTGAACATATAATTTCCTTCTCTCCAGTTGTCCCAAGAATCCAAGGAAAGCCATGTTTTTTAGTTTAGTGCGGGAAGAACACTTTGCACAAGCTATAGGAAGAAAGGTTGAAAGAAAAAGAAAAATTATTAGTGTAGGATGGACACTTTGCACAAGCTACAGGAAGAAAGGATAAAAGCAAAAGAAAAATTATCACTCCATCAGAGTCATATCAAGAGATGGTTTGATAGAAAGTTTGCAGAGAATAAAAATTTATTGTGGGTGACTTAGTCTTGAAGTGGGACAAAGCCCACGAGGACAAAGGCAAACACACTAGGTTTCAATCCTTGTGGATTGGTCCTTACCCAGTGCACCAAAATATTGGCAAACACACATATCATCTTCAATCACTTGACAGGAAGATTGAATCTCTCCCTGTCAATGGACAAGACTTAAAACAATATTTTAAATGAAGATCCGAGGTTGCACCCCGCACTATGTACATAGTCTTTCATTGTTTTTTGTTATGTTTTCTTCAGTTTTCTATTGTTTTTCTTATGTAAATAAGTGTTGTGCCTTATTGCGTTCTGGCTTTTGAGTTTGTATGTGCCTGATGTTCAAAGAGTCTTGTGACACTGTAATTCTCAACCAATCATGTGTCCATCTTCCTTGTATTGGTTGTATATTTTGGCTGATGAAGTTCTAACAAAAAATATGATCTGTTCATAAGGAGAGTTTTGGCACAACCATGAACTTATGTCCTGCCTGGGAATCTCGTACCTATACTCAATTTTCTGCTTTGGTGTTTTCAAGCTTATCCAACTAGTAGAAATAGAGAAGGGGAAAATCTAAATGAGCAAACCTAAATCAGAGGTCTTCATATGCTTCTTTGAAGGAACAACCTCTCCTTCTCTCAATAAGTTGGGGTCCCTCTTCCACCCAAAAATAAATAAGTGTCGATGCACAATTCTCTTTAAATAAATAAATAAAGGTGAAAGAAGAGAAAGGCTTCCTACACAGAGAGTTGAAATAGGAGACTCCACTGGAGCACTGTCTAGGCTCGCTGGTAGTGGAGCAATGATTGTGTTCCTATGTGACTATGTTGGGGTACTATCTAGGCCTGTTGGCAGGGGAGAAACACTAGAGATGAAAAAATATACTCTGAAAATATTAAGCTCGCAAGCTAAACTACCCTTCCCAATTCGAAACATTGTGATTTGGTTTAATTTTATGTTGTGCTCATCTAAGAAGGTAAAAATGGGACCATGTGTGCCCATGGGGTAAGTGGGGAAGCCAAAGTAATCTGCATGATGAATCAATACTCCTTGAAGGACCAAGGCCCTGTACTAAAAAATGAACGAAGACAGAGAAGTTGGAATTCAACCAATGTGTTGCCAAGTGTTGTAGTGACTACAACACCATCCAAAATATTGACTTGCACTCAAATTTCATAGCTATCCTTGGTATTTCCCTTGATTTTTGCAAACACTTGAGCTCATTTCATGAGCTTTATTAGAGTCTTTTGACCCCTTTTTCTTGTTTGATCAATTGTCGTCTTTTGGCATGTTTGACTATTTTTCCATGCTTGCATGCCTTTTCTAGTGATTTCAAAAGTTGGTCTTTATGTATTTGAGTTTTCCTATCTATTTAATCACCTATCGCATTCATACACAAATTTTTAAGCACTATCGCACAAGTGTCGTCATGGTCATCCTAAATTCTATCTCAAGTGTTGCACTTGTCGCTTCTTGTTATAGAACAATCACACAGAGGGTAATTCTTTGTCTTGTTGTTCTAGTGGTGTATGTTGTCACATCGTCGAAGTATGGTAATTGTTTGATAATGAGTTCAAGTTCTACACAAGTTCAACTTCCTCCCGAACTTAACCATTTCTCTAAAAATCTTCCCAATTGGGCAACTTAGTTTTACTGAACCCTAACTGAACTACGCACCGCACAGTCTCAGCTCTCAGCCCTCAGTAGTGCAACCTTGCTTCCTAGAACTACGCAGTGTGCATTCACTATCCCTTCATCCCTAGAATTGTGCAACAATTGCTCCCAGTCTGACTTGAACTGCGCATTTCGCAATCCCAGTCCTTAATATTCTCCCCTTTCCCACTGGAACCCTACAATGCACGAAGAAACCAACTTGCATTTCCACCTAGAACTATGCAGTCAGAGCTCACTGATCTTAAGAATTACGCAAATTTATCCTCCAGGTATCTCTATTGCCCAGTCCTCCTTTCCTCTAAAAAAAGTGGAAATATGTCTCCAAGGCCCCATCCCGCATTAGCCATTGATTATCTCAACTACAAAATCTTGTCTCCTAGTGGTCCCTGTGAAAATTTTCCCCTAAATTAGGATTGTGCTTAGAATTTCCTTTATCAATCCTGTGTTATGCTCTGCATAGTCTCAGTGAATAATCTCTCTCCCTGTCACCTGCAACAACGCAATACATAGTTACTGGGCCCTCTTTCCCAGTCTGTCACCTTAGACATCATCTTAGACTATGGAGTTTTTGGATTGATTTCGTCCCATCATGAGTGAATTGGAGGAATAGGTACATTGTCAGATCACGACGAGATGATGAAGAAGGAGAAGAAGGAGGAAACATGCATGAAGACTCACTTGCATCTGGATAAACATAGGAACCTATCAATAGCAAGCAAAAGGAACACATGTATGCAACCAACTCTCAAGACCAAAAGATCATTGAAGACCCAACATCATCAAGATATGTGGAGGAGAAGAGAAAGCATATCCATGAACACATCTATCGCTCAACAATAACATCAACTGGACATTTCCACATCAACAAGCTAGTCCATGTTAACAATGTCATGTCAAGTTGTGTCATGACTTGTCAAATTCCACATCACTATTATGGTCCATGTATATTGTAAATCAAATGTATTGTAAAGTGGAAGTCCAATGAACACACATGAATATAAAGAGTCATGTCAGTTTTAAAGTCATACGAAGTAGAACAGTCATGAGGGAAGTCAAAGAGTCACAAGGGTCAAACATCACCCTTTAGTTATATATACCCCCTCATTGTATGAGCAAAGGAAATTTCACCTTGGATCCTCCCACAAAGAATAGAGAGTTTAGACAGTTCTTTAAGGAGCAAGGAGTGGCTCCATTGTCCCACTACTGGGGCTAGTGATGTATAATGTAAATATGTGTCTTGGAACTTTTGCTTAATTACAGAAGCCTTTTCAGGCTAGCAGGTTTCCATGCATGACTTATGGATGTTTGTAAGATTATTATGTGAGCATTTGTATTTCATGTTTGTTTTCACATGTATTAAGATAGTTGAACTATTTCAGTTGTTTTAGTACTTATCTTGTTGGGAATGTGTTGTAATGGTTGTTACTCTTGTCTCATCCTTGTGGACCATTTCGCAAGATACTAGATAGACCTTTCCTTACTCATTGGTTGTCATGACTGTCATATCTGTTGTGGACTACTCTGCTGGATGGTAGACAGGTCTTTCCCCGTTCATTGGTTGTAACGACTGTTACATCCGATGTGGAATATTTTGCTAGATGTTGGACAAACCTTTTGGTTCACATGTCTCTTCCTGGGTGGTACTATTACCTATCACTTAGAGGCTCACTTTTCTCCCCCCTTTTGCAGTAAAAGAACCTAGACACAATTACATTACACACTCACCAAGCACACTCACCTTGCTTTTTGAAGATACCATTGGATTACTCTCTTATGATGACAGCTAGATCTAAGGAAAACCTTTAAGTATTTGGAAACTAGCTATTATACCAGATGGGACTCCTACACAAAACAGTGTGAAGTTTGATTAGGACTTCATACTAGGGAGGTCCCCTAAATGTTGGTGATTCTAGCACCGTCAAAACATTCTCCATCTCCTTGTGTGAGGATTTCCTTAACAACAGTAGAGGGAACATAAGCGATTATATTGGATTGCAAAGTATAGGTTCGAAAAGCTTTCAGGGCCTTGACCAGAGTGTAAGCCTATTTTTCCAAAATGGCATATTTCAGTTTTGCATCCCTCAATACATGACTGGAAAATGCAATTGACTATTCCTTCTCTTCATCATTTTTATGCAACAAAACAACTGCCATAGTATTATGGGATGGAAAAGGAAATATGAGGAACAACCTTTGACAATCAGGGCTAGCCAAAATTGGGGCTTCTGCAAAGGCCTTCTTGATCCTAGAGAATGATTCTCTAGCTTCAGTAGTCCACTTGACTTCTTTGTCTTTCTTCAGCATATATGTAATCTCTCTTACAATCTCAACATAGTTAGGCACAAACCTCAAGAAATTTATTTTTTCTAAGAAAACTTGTATCTCCTTTTTATTCCTTTGAAGGGGAATATTAGTGATTGCTTCTACCCTTTTGGGGTCAATCTTTACTCCTTCTTTTGCTACTATGTGTCCCAATAGCTTTCCTTCGCTTAGATAAAATTATGATTTCTTTGGATTTAGAGACAAGCCAAACTTCTTGCACTTTTCAAAGGTATGCTATACATGTTAGAGATGTTCCTCATCATATTTCAAGAAGATAGTTATGTTATCTA
Organism: Pinus tabuliformis; assembly: GCA_031772625.1. NCBI lineage: Eukaryota > Viridiplantae > Streptophyta > Pinopsida > Pinales > Pinaceae > Pinus > Pinus tabuliformis. The sequence goes on from CM062804.1 coordinate 1,448,986,250, forward strand.
AATAAATTACCAAAAAACTGTCTTTATCTCCAATAAACACTATATCCATTTCCCTTTGAAAAGTGGCTATAGTGTTTATGAGACGAAAGAGCACCCTAGCATACATAAATGTTCCCCAAGGAATGGTAAAAGTTGTTTTCTTCTGATCCCCAGGGAGCACAACAATTTGATTATATCTAGAGAACCCATCAATTATAGAAAACAGGGATGATCTCACCACATTTTACAAAATGTAATCCATCTTGGGCAGAGGATAATTATCCTTTATAAAAGCCCTATTTAGGTTTCTCAAATCCACTCATAATTAGATCTCTCCGTTTTTCTTCCTGTTAGGGACTAAATGAGCCACCCAATCTGAGTATCATAGAGGCATAATGATTTTAGCATAGAATAACCTCTTAACTTCCTTTTCAATTAATGGGAGTAGTAAGGGATTTATTTGCATGAGATTTTTTTTGTGGGGCATCATTCCAATCTTCAAGGGAATTTTATGTTGAATGATACTAGGATCAAAAGTTTTTAGATCATCATCGGCGTTAGGGTCCTATAATAATAGGATTCATAATTTTGAATTGACTATGGTCAGTATTGTAATATTGTACATACCTTTGATTTATGCAAATGTATTCCCAAATTGAAAAAATGTAAAGAGGGTATGTCCTAAAAGAACAATCAAAGGACAAAAAGAAACAAAGATAAAAAAAGAAGTGAAAAATATGAACCCCACAAAAAGAGATAAAAATATATCATGAAAGTTGATCCAAATGGATACTAAAACCCTCTAAGTCTTCTAAAGATCAAAACTATCGCATAAAGAAAACCTTTAAAAAAGGTGGCTAACACTATTGGGAGTGAAAATCATGAAGAAATAGTGGAAAAATAGAGTATCGGAGGTTTAAAACAACTTTGCACGAGAGCAGTCGGATCTGGCCGATCAATGGTCTAGATCCAATCAGCATATCGCAATCGGCGGAGGCTATTAGCGGCTACCACAGACTTAATGCAATAGTGATCAGTGCGGTCAATGAGGACCGTTGATCAAGCGTGCAGATGGGCGGCCCAAGTCGAATCGCAATATCGCTATCGGCAATTACAGAGGAGCGATTACAAACGGCCCGGGGTATGTGCGATATGCGATTGTGATTAATCACATCGCAACATCGCATCAGAACATGAAAATGGAGCAGGGCTGATATAAACATAACTCGCAATAGACGGACCTAATGGAAATATAGGTGACATTTGATATATTTTGAGATCCGAAAAACAAGGTTTTCCTTTGTATTTGTGTTTTTCGTTAAATAAATGAAATACAAAGGATAAAGTGCTGATGCAATGAAACCAAACCCGAAAGGGTTTGTGAATGCAAATATATAATATTTCAAGTCCATCTAAAGCCATTTTTGTGGGATTTTCAATGTTTTAATGTATTTTTAAATATAAAGGGAAATCACGATACAAGCGGGATTTCGGGAGGACTGAAGGCGATAAGAGGTTTTGTCTGGGCTCCGCCCGAGCCCATACATTGGCTACCACATGTCGAGGCCCTAGAGAGAGAAAACCACTCATTTCGGGTGGTTAACTTCTGTATGCATGGGCCGCCAAAAATGAACCATAGTCATTGGATCTAGATCTTCCAGATCAACGGTGGAGATGTGATAAGCGACATAAAGGCGGACCCGATAGGAGTTATAAGGGGAATTTATATTATTTCAAATCTTATAAATGACAGATTGGCAGATTTCCTATGTTTACAATGTATTTCTTTTTGAACACAGAGAATGCTGTTTCTGGGGATTTCAAAGGCCCGATGACCCATTCTGTTACAGAACAGGTGGCCACCATCGCTAAAAGCGTTTAGAAATGATTTCGAACGCTCAGAAGGATATATGAGCAGACAGAGGCCAAGAAACCAGAGATCCTAAGAAGGATAAACGAACAGACATCGTCGATTGGCTTTAAAGCCACAAACTAACAAAAAAAGGGGCAAAGCAGTGCTAAAACAGAGAGCAAACAGAGACAGAGAGTCTGTGAGGAGAGTCTATGTACTCAGAAAGACTTGGGGGATCCAAGTAAAGCCTTATTGTTTTGTATTTGTTGTGTGAGACTCAAATTGAGCTCACTTTTGTAAAAAACTTTGCTTCTGAAGACATAATAGAGAACTCACCACTGAAGGCTCGACCAAGAGACATAGCCCAGAAGTGTTGGGTGAAATCCTTATTAAAATTGTTGTGTTTATGTGTGTTTATCTATTATGTTCTTTAACTACTTCATTTTCTATGTATTTCGCAATCTTATCTATCCATTGCACAAAGTAACATAGGCAAATCCATGCACATGAGTCTGTAATACCTTAATAATTGTCTAAGATCTCATTATCAGATCAAGTGGTACCAGAGCTTTAGGCTTGCTAAGATTAGACAAGCTTGTGCTGGATTGTTAAATGCAAGAAGGAGAACTGGTTGAGAATAACCCAGAAATAGGAAGAGTTTATCCTAGGAGGAAAATGGCAGAAGAAATTCCCTTGGAATCCGACTCTCAGTTCATGGACAGTTTCATGACCATGAGAGCCATGGTAGAAGAGATGTATTGGGAATTTATGAAAGGTCGAGGTGAAGATAATTCAACCTCCAAACAAGGCAAAGGAATAGAGGAACCTCTTCTAGATGGTCATTCAAAAGGCAAAGGGAAAGGGAAAGAGCCTCCTCTATCAACACCTCCTTCTAGCGCTTTGATTAAATTTGATTAAATTTGATTTGCCAATATATGATGGAGAATTAAATGCAGAAAAGCTAGATAACTGGATTAGACAGATTGATGTATATTGCAATGTGCAGAACATCGATTCAGAAAGGAAAAAGATTCAGCTAGCCAGCCTTCACCTTGGAGGAACTGCCTTAGTGTGGTGGGAAGGCAGGACACAAGCTGATTTGAAGAAGCATGGTAAAATTCTTTCTACCTAGAGTGAATTTGTTTCTACCATTAAAAACAAATTCTATCCACTAGCTTATATGCAGCAAGCAATGATGAGTTGGCAAACTCCTCGCCAATTAAAGGGGCAAAGTGTATAAAGCTATACCCAGGAATTTAGAATAAGATCTTTAATTATAAACATTTCTCTAGACTCACTGTTGTGGGGAAAAATGCCTATGCAGGACGATCCTATCCACCTAAGGTGTGACAGTGCCTTAGCAACAAACAGAGACAGCTATTCTAGTATTCTTCCTTTATGAATTAAGAATGAAGAGAGATGGATGGACTAACCGGTGTCTTCCATTTGTCCCTCGATCCAGATCCTCTTCTCTTTGGGAGTTCACAGCTACTTGTCTTCTCGCTCGCCCAGCTTCAACAGGTCTCTGCAAGATTACAAGAGAAGAACACTACACAAAGACATAGATTCATAATCATAACTAGTTCAGGATTAGAAGTAAACTAAACATACTAATGCAATCATACATCAAGAATACATCAGTATATAGGAGAAACCAAGATAGCTTTATTGATGAATAACAAGGTTCAGGAAGAGATACAGCCCAGAGGGCTCCAATCCAGCATCTCCTTCCCAGCAGAATGGAATTCCTATCTTCACCTCCCTTCAAAGCATTAAGCACCCAATGATTCCAGTCTCAAACCAACAACAATTCTTTGCAATAACAAAATTCCAGCCTCTAGATCTCATGGAGGAGAGATCCATATATAGATGTTTGGAGAGAGGATGAGTCAGCTTGAGATCTGACTAGTGTCCTCTCCCTCTGTCAGTTCTTGATTCCACTTGGAGGTTCTTATTTCCACTTGGAGATTTGGAACCTCTTACTCATCACCAGTCGAATTCCCTGAGGCAAGTGTCATTTTGGAAGCTTCCTGGGTTTTGACACCTTGAGGAATGAGCTTGCCACATGTCCACTCTCGCTCAGCGCAGGTAGCCAGTGTTGGTTTTGACATTCAGCGCAGGTAGCCAGTGTTGGCTTTGACATTCAGCGCAGATAGCCAGTGGAGCCATTGACATGATCCTGAATTGACTTGTTTTTGAGCAGTTTTTGGTGGAGAACTTCTGTGAATTGCTGTGGTTTGTTAGCCTTGTTCCTCTAGGGGTAGGAACAACATGTTTAGGGACTTTGGATCCCTTAGATTATGGACATTTCATGCTCAATGTTGTAAGGCACAAAAATGTCTATAACAGTTGCCCCCTAAAGTATGAGGCCGTTTATCGGGTGAAATGCTTTATCCAGGAGGGTCCGAAGTTCATCCAATGCTAGGAGGAGACCTGTAATAAGATACAATACAATACATTATTTTTCATACTGCTTTCATGATCTAGCTGAGGCGGGCATTCCCATGCTCAGCTTTATAAATTCATTTCTTTGTACACAGAACAGACAATCGTCTGATGGTAGACTGATAATTTTGATGAAATTATCATCCTTTGAATAGGATGATCATCTGCTGCAATGATGTACATGTCAAATGTCTTTATCTTTCCTGAATATATATCGCAGCCCGGATGGATGAAACTAGATCCAGGATCTTCAAACTCGTTCGATCTTCACTCTAAGTACAAGTCGATCCATGTGAGAATTGTTCTGAAGTCGAACATGGAAAGACATCGCTTGATTACCGGTCAATGAGGTAAACCGTTAACAAGCGCGAGAGGAATCATCGATAATGATAATGACCCTCAAGGTACTGCAGTACAATTCACGTGGTGTGAATAAAGGACTTGGCGTCGAACACCACGCAAAATCTTTCGGTCGAAGGTCATTGATGTATACCTGTCCCCGGAAGTGAGAAACTTGCCATTGAGGCATGCAAGCTTCAAAGTACTGAAGGGGTTGTTCCTAGATCAACTTCTTGGATAATGAGCTGATGTCGACAAGAAGCGATCCGTCAAAGGAGGGCCTTAATGAATCCCACATCAGTGACACGGAACGGAGCTAATGATTTTGATGGAGGTGAAAACGATCTGTGACATATGATTCAGGGTGGCGGTCATGAAAGGATGAAGGATAATGTATGGCAGTGGATGGGACACGGTTGACTTTTTCTGAACGACTTCTCTTGAACATATGGCGACACTGATGTGATGGATTGGTAGCATTACCCCAAATATGGATGGTATGGCGAGACCATGGTGATGTGACCGGTGAATGAAACAACCCAACTCGATTGTGGTACGGAGGAAAAGTGTCATGTTCAAGAGCGACTTGCTACCATCAAAGTTTTCTTTAGTTTCTCCCAATTTTTCCCCAGTCATTGCTGACCAGTACCTCTTTATTTTTGTCAAGCTTGAGGAGAATAACATATGCTTGTTCTATAACCTGCCCTTCGGGCAAGCCCATCGCTACGTTTTAACGAGCCTAGCGATAGTGAAACTCGTTCTCGTCTAAAGACAAGTTTGTCGCTATTTAGTGATTTTAACGAGTCTAACGACAAAGATAACTCGATCCTTTTCATTTTTAGAGAGTCTGAAAAGGTACATAAAGTTAACTCCAAAATTCCTTTTTCGTCATCTAATCCCTTAATTCCAAAAAAGTATAAAACAATACAGAAGGGATGAGTTTTCGATAGTTTTAACGAGCCGAACAAAACAAGTGATCGATCTTTTTGTGCAATAACCCCTCAGGTCCAAAAAGATTAAAATCTAGAGGAGGGATAGCACTTCCTGTCCCTTTAACGAGCTGGAAGGCCAAGGACTCGGCAATCTTTTCATATTTTACGAGTCAGTTGAAAAGAGCTTAAAGAAGACTCGTCTTTTGAGGAACGAGTGATAAACAGGGTTAGCAGCTGATTCCAGGTACAGGTTGGAATTTTCCAATCACGGCAGTGTCACAAGGATGGCTAGGTGAAATCACTCTTCGCAGCTGTTCCTCAAAATGGGTAAACAATCAGATGGAGGTGAACGATCGGCCAAATGAAAAGTGGAGGTGACGGTGCAAACACGACCAAGGCTTTAATGGCTGATAAGGTTACATTCACAGATGGCTATTTACCGGGAATTGGTTCATTTTTTATTTTAAAATGAGCTTAAACGCTGGTGGAAACACTTGCTCATTGCTTATGTTTATTTTTTAACGAGCATGAAGTCCGCGTTAAAACTGCTCGGATCTTGCGTTTATTTTTTAACGAGCATGAATTGTGTGCTAAAACTGCTCGATTAACCCAGTCATATGATAAGAGTGTCTCATTGAGATTCTATTTTTTATGGAGCTTCATCTCACGAAGCTTTGCCCCGGATCCTTTCGTTATGCAAGTTTGGAAACGACTAATCCTACGAGTTTAGAGGGTTAGAGGTCCTAAAATTTAAAAAATAAATAGCCGCCCCTTGCTTGCACTCCAAAAGGTTTGCATGCCCCCAGGCATAAAGTACGATTTCAAGGTTACCTCTACTTCATTTCCGCCAAAACATTTGTTTTAACGAGAGAGGCTTACCTCTTTCAGGTTACCCAAAGATTGTCTCGTTCGCGGAGCAAACAAGACACTTCTTCAGCGATGTCTACCGAAATAGACATAGGTGAGCGACGTAGCCCGCCAACTCACATAACTTTGACAAAAGAATCTTATTCTAGAATAACCCTCTTCCTAGACGGACGGGGTACAGACTAGTCATATTCTCCCGCGGAAACCTACTCTATACCCAAAGTTTCCCTACCGAAACAGACCAGGACGCATGCCCCCTGGGTTCCAGTCATATCCTCCTGGATTACTCGCGCTCATCAGGAGGACGGACCATGGGTTGAGACACTTCTTGCGTGAATAGACCATTTAGGGATGGTATATGACTATTTGCGATGCGTGATCCGGGGAATGAAAGTTGGTCCACGAGCTTGACCATTCTTCCTTCATGCGGAAAACACATTACTCTAAAGAGTGATGAGACGATGGCTCCCATGCAATATATATAGTCTCGTCCAAGGAGTAGGTTATAATCCAAGGGTCCTTGAACGACCATCATGTTCATTTGAACGGTCTTCCCTTTCAATGTGATAGGCACATTGGGGAGGATCCCTAAAGGTCGACTGGTTCCTTTATCAAAGCCTGATAGATTTCTCATTTCAGGCAAAAGCGCTGGCGAACCAAGCGCTTTCCAAGCAATAGAGGAAAGGATACTCACAGATGCCCCCTCATCAATGATAGTGCCAGCCATTACCATTCTGTATATTTGGACGATAATTCTGAATGGTATACTGGCTGGCAACCGAGGTCTGCCTAGTTGGTTCCAGTCGAACGAGACAACTAGGTTGCTTGGCGGTGGGACCGAATAGACGGTCGGATATCGCTTTGACGAAATTCCTTCCTGCGATAAAGGAATGGGGGCATTGCCCCCTTGTTCATCAGAGTCAGTGTTGATGAAGAGAATTTGGACGGTGTCGTCTTTATTCTCCTCTGTGATGGTATCATTCGAAGATAGAGCCTCTGAAGGCAAAACCGGGTCAACTGCCGTTTCAACCTTTAGACTTTCGTCAGGTATGGATTCAGACGGTTCATCTTCAATGACAGGTGCTTCGGCTGACCACCTGAGCGGGCCAGCCGGGTTTTCAACTAGCGAAGGACTTGGCAGGAGTCTTTGATATCCAGGAGGAAGTTGCGCTCGTAAAATCGGGCGATCTTCCAGAACTCTTTTTGCCTCGTCTAAGAAGGGACAACGGTGGATGGCATGATCGCCTTCACACAGTCTGCAGGGAAATTTAGCTTTCCCTCTCTGTCCTGGGGCTTCACTCCCGCTAGTTGACGGTGAGCAGTCAACATGGCTATCAGAGGTTGACGCTACCGAATTGTGCAAACGGGGAGACCAGTCCCTTAGTATCCGAGGGATGCAGGGACAATCTCTGTGGAAGTGGTCTCCCTTGCATATGACGCATGGCGATTTAGGCCTTGCCAGTGCTGTGTGTGGATTTTCGTCAGACGACACTTGTTTGCCCCCAGACGCCTTTGGCTCCTTCTTCTTCTTCTCTTTCTTCTTCTTCTCCTTCTTCTCCTTAGGAAATCGGTTTTTTGTTTTACCAGTTCCGTCAAGTGAAGAGGAAGGAGGAGAGGAAGATGAAGTAGAAGGCTGGTGGGAAACTCTGGTCTGGTCTAACTGTTGACTTGACTGTTCAGGAATAGTGGTGTTCTGAACGACATTGGTTGAAAAGAGCCAGACAAGCAGGCCAATCGTCAGTCCTGGAAGCGACAATGTGGCCATGTGGGGTGCACCAACATCTCCCCAAGAGGAGAAGGGACTAGGATTTCCACCAAGGGGAATTCCTTGGTTGGTGGGATCCATCTTTTCAACCTAAAGATCAACGCAGGAATAAAGGGTGATTGTTCCGTTTAAAATAAATTGTTAACGACGCTTTAGACACAACTTGCTTTTTCACTTTTAAAGAGTCAAGAAAAAGCTAAAGATGACTCTAGTCTCCTTCAATGTTTTAACGAGCCCGAAGTGACAAATGCTCGGATGGACTTTTTCTGTTATAGAGTTTGAAAAAGGCGAAAAGAAACTGCTCTGGAGTTCTAGGCAGAGGGTGTGCCAAACTTTTCGCAAAACCGCAGAATACTTTTTAAGGTACGGGCGGTCGATCTTCCTGAATGCTGTGTTCAGTGCATTGCGATCAGTAGGGCAGCCGACACGGCTTCCTAAGGATAAAGGTTTTATGCCTATAGGGGTCTCCCAATATATACGCGACGGTACGTGGGAGCACAATCCGTACTGGCGCTATCGTCCCTCAGGAGGAATCACCCACCTTCAACGAGATCGACAGTCACCAGGCTTTACGACGCCGGAACACGTCTCTAGCCTAGACCTCTATGTTGTGCGTTATGTTGCAAAGCGTTGTTAAGTTCATTCAGTTTATTTTAAGTTGATCTTTTTAGAAGTTTGCCTTTCTGGATCACCACGAGATGTATGAAACAATTCCTAAATGCAGTCTAAAGATGATAAGCAAGCTTTATATCTTTTCAACTTTGAAAATCCTAGCTACTAAGGGAAAAGAAAGACACCATCTTTTCTCAAAGAGCAATCAACACACTCTAATGCACTTTTCCTAAATCAAGCATGCAAACTATCAAAAATGCAAATGCACAATGCAGGTGTTTGTTTTCCGCTTTCTTAGTATTGATGCCTACAAAGAAAGCTTTTTGTACAACTTTGAATTTGCTTTTAAATGACAAGTACAAACAAGTTTACTTTTCTAAATCAGAAAGGGCAGAAGAGATTACAACACTTTACGACTTTCGAAATGAACACTTGTTTCGACACTTAAAAGAGACAAACTCAAACCAATAAGCGGCAGCAAATGTATAATCAACTGTAAACAGCCAATGAACTCTCTCCTAAGATCACAATTAACAGATCTGAATCAAGGGCTACAGGATGATTATTTCACTCATGCAAAGGAAAACTGTAAATGACGCCACAAACACATAAAAACACTCACAGTCTTTTTGTACAAAAGGAGGCGAAATTTAAGCAGAGAAAAGGAGTTATCAGACTGGTACCTATGCTGGTTACAGGCTGCAAAAATCAGAGATCAAAACAAGGCAACAGAGAGCAGAGAACCCCAGCTGCACAAGGCAAAACTGGTTCAGCGCAACCTCAACACCGGGGTTTTGACATTCAGCGCAGGTAGCCTTCACGGGACCTGCGTTGAAATGCAGAACCTCTTCACAGGGTTCACGCTGAACGAGAAACGAGAGTTTCTCACTAGGTTCTGGGTCACAGATTGCTAATTAATCAACGGTTTCAGGCCAAATCAAAACCACAAGCAAGGTACAATCAAAGGGATGCTTTGAGGGGGTACTAAGATCTATCACAAAGGATCATCAAATCATTTGTGAGTCTATTGTTCAGATCATAGAAAAATCCAGTGATTGGATCAAGGCAGCAACTGTCTACTTTGCAACTGAGAATAGCAGAAGCAGTTCGATTGTTGCTGTTGAGTCTATGAAACAAACAATGATAGAAACACAAATAAAATGACTAAACAGATCTCCCCAGCGGAGTCGCCAATTTGTTGTGGGGAAAATTTCCTATGCAGGACGATCCTATCCACCTAAGGTGTGACAGTGCCTTAGCAACAAACAGAGACAGCTATTCTAGTATTCTTCCTTTATGAATTAAGAATGAAGAGAGATGGATGGACTAACCGGTGTCTTCCGTTTGTCCCTCGATCCGGATCCTCTTCTCTTTGGGAGTTCGCAGCTACTTGTCTTCTCGCTCGCCCAGCTTCAACAGGTCTCTGCAAGATTACAAGAGAAGAACACTACACAAAGACATAGATTCATAATCATAACTAGTTCAGGATTAGAAGTAAACTAAACATACTAATGCAATCATACATCAAGAATACATCAGTATATAGGAGAAACCAAGATAGCTTTATTGATGAATAACAAGGTTCAGGAAGAGATACAACCCAGAGGGCTCCAATCCAGCATCTCCTTCCCAGCAGAATGGAATTCCTATCTTCACCTCCCTTCAAAGCATTAAGCACCCAATGATTCCAGTCTCAAACCAACAACAATTCTTTGCAATAACAAAATTCCAGCCTCTAGATCTCATGGAGGAGAGATCCATATATAGATGTTTGGAGAGAGGATGAGTCAGCTTGAGATCTGACTAGTGTCCTCTCCCTCTGTCAGTTCTTGATTCCACTTGGAGGTTCTTATTTCCACTTGGAGATTTGGAACCTCTTACTCATCACCAGTCGAATTCCCTGAGGCAAGTGTCATTTTGGAAGCTTCCTGGGTTTTGACACCTTGAGGAATGAGCTTGCCACATGTCCACTCTCGCTCAGTGCAGGTAGCCAGTGTTGGTTTTGACATTCAGCGCAGGTAGCCAGTGTTGGCTTTGACATTCAGCGCAGATAGCCAGTGGAGCCATTGACATGATCCTGAATTGACTTGTTTTGAGCAGTTTTTGGTGGAGAACTTCTGTGAATTGCTGTGGTTTGTTAGCCTTGTTCCTCTAGGGGTAGGAACAACATGTTTAGGGACTTTGGATCCCTTAGATTATGGACATTTCATTCTCAATGCTGTAAGGCACAAAAATGTCTATAACACTCACCTGAAACTTTGCTGAATTATATAGGTGGTTTGAATAGCTATTTGAGGCACACCATTCTCATGTTTTCCCCTAGTAGCATAGATGAGGTATCAGTTCAGGCTACACATCTAGAGGCTAGAGTCGAGAATGTGAACCCAGAGATTGGGGGATCATCAAAACCCACTACAAGCAAGAACAAGGAAAAGAGGAAGCAGAAATGAAAAGAGAGGAAGGCAAACACTGTACAAAAAGACAAACCTTCATGCAATCACTATAAGAAGGATGGACATGATGATGAACATTGCTGGTCTTTGCATCTGGAGCTGAAACCCAAGAAGTTCGATGGCAAGAGCAAGAAGACTGTTGTTGCTATTAAAAAAGATTTGGGGTCAGACTTAGGTGATGAAACAACAGTCACAACCACATGTATAAAAATTTATCCGCTTTAGAGAATGCAGAGATCAAGAAGCAGGTACATGAGCTGCTTGATAAAGGGTTCATAAGGCCAAGCACATCACCATGTGGATCTCCAATCATACTGGTGAGAAAGAAAGATGGTTCATGGAGGATGTGCATTGATTACAGAGCACTGAATAAAATAACGATCAAGAATCATTATCCTCTTCCTCACATAGATGATCTATTAGATCAGTGGAAAGAAGTTGTTTACTTTTCCAAGTTGGACTTGCATAGTGGCCACCATCAGGTCAGAGTTGCAGAACAAGATGCCTGGAAGACTGCTTTGAAAACAAGGCAAGTGCTGTATGAATGGCTAGTTATGCCTTAATTTGGCTTAACTAATGTTCCTGCCACTTTCATGAGAGTTATGAATGATGTACTCGGACCTTTTATTGATGATTTTTTAATTGTACATTCTTGCTTTCAATAAAACATGCGAAGTTTGAAGCATGTAAAGCAGACTCTAGATGTTTTGAAAAAGGAAAATCTCTATGTGAACTTATCAAAATGTGAATTTGGCAAAACATCTTTAAATTATTTGGGTCATATAGTAGGGGGCGGTGAATTGAAGATAGATCCCTCTAAGGTTGAAGTCATTGTGAACTTGCCTAAACCAAAATCTACTACAGAAGTTAAGAGCTTCCTAGGAGAAACACAATATTGGAGAAAGTTTATTGCTAACTTTTCCTTGATTGCAGCTCCCTTACATGCATTAACACGATTGAACAAGGCATTTCAGTGGGGAGGCAAACATCAGAAAGCCTTCAACACCTTGAAAGAAAAAAATAGTATAGCACTAGTGTTAGCATTGCCAGATCTTCAAAGACCATTTGAGATTGAAATAGATGGTAATGACTATGCCATGGGAGCAGTGTTGATGCAACACGGTAAACCCATATGTTATCACTCTAAGACACTTAATTCTGCAGTAGTTAATTATCCCACATATGATAAAGAATTGTATGCATTAGTGCAGAGTGTGAAAAGGTGGAAACATTACCTATTGGGAAAAGAAACAATTATACATACTGATCATCAACCACTTCAATATTTGCACTCACAAACTAAATTGCAGTAATCAAGACATTATAGGTGGATGGGGTTCCTACAACAGTTTCATCTTGTCATTAGATATAAGAAAGGCATACACAATAAGGTTGTAGATATGTTATCCAAACCAATCGTAAATGCATCTACTATACTTAAGCATAATTCAGTATTGCGTGAAAGCTACATTGAACAATATGCTCAAGATGTAGATTTTAAAGATGTATATGCAACTTTAAGTCATGGCCAACAAGTAGAAGAATTGGATTATCATGTTAAGGACCAACTCTTGTATCATTTGGGAAAGTTATGCATTCCTCAAACTGAAAGAGTTAACATAATCCGAGAAGCACATATTTCTCTAATATTAGGTCATTTTGGTGCAAGTAAAATAGTTGCACAGCTGCAAAAGTTCTGTTATTGGCCAAGAATGCATGAAACAATTTCTAGATATATTAGAGGGTGTACCACGTGTGCTAAAAGCAAGTCAAGCAATAGAAAACTAGGCTTGTGCACTCCAATTCCAGTTCCTTCTCATCCTTGGGAAAGTGTTTCCATGGACTTTATTGGGGGATTGCCAAAATCTAGAAAAGGTCATGCTTATTTATATGTTATTGTGGACAGGTTCAACAAAATGTGTATTTTAATACCTTGTAACAAGTAGATTACAGCTGAACAAACAACAAAGTTGTTCTTTTAGCATGTATGGGTTCATTTTGGGTTACCCACTTCCATTGTATCTGATCGAGATTCCCGATTTGTTGGGAAGTTTTGTTCAAGTCTATGGGAGTTAATGGACACCAGATTGAAGAAGAGCACAACATTTCATCCACAAACAGATGGTCAAATAGAGGTGGTCAATATGACAGTGATCCAGTTGCTCAGGGGCTATTGCAGCAAGCATCCCAAGCTTTGGGATGAACATTTATGTTATGTGCAACATGCTTACAACCGTTGTAAACACTCTTCTACACAAAGATCTCCTTTTGAGACTTGTTTTGGTTTTATACCAAGGTCTCCCTTGGAATTTATCTTTAGTAAAGGCATAGTAGTTTATGGACACAGTGATGTGGACAAAGAAACCAAGTTCATTGAACAGATCCAAGAAATTCACCAGGCAGTGCAGGAACAGTTGGAAAAGAGCCAAGCCAACTACAAGGCAAGGCATGATAAACATCGAATTGAGCATAGCTTCCAAGTTGGTGATCAAGTTTGGCTATACATCAGCAAAGACAGAATGCAAGGTGAAGGTAAGAAGCTAAAGCCAATAAGGTATAGGCATTTCAAGATACTTGAGAAAATTGGCGAGAACATTTTTCACCTTGATTTTTCAACTTATATGCATATCTATTCAGTCATTAATGCAGAGAACTTGAGACTATATGAACCTTCATTGATTGAAGATCCAGAAGAGTAAAGTTAGTTGCCTTCTATTAATGATCTGTTGCCTAAATATCTCAATGAGTTGCAGGAAGATACAATTCTGGACAGGAAGGTGAGAACTACATGCAGAGGGGATGTTGAGTACCTTAGAATCAGACTCAAAGGTTCAAAACCAAGCAGTGCAATATGGATAGAGATTGAACAAGTGAGGAAGCTGTATCCTCACTTTATTGATGCTTAAAAACCAACTTTTGGTGGTCCAAAAGCTTTTTTAGTGGGAAGGCGTGATCCAAATGCATCCTAAACCCTCTAAGTCTTCTAAAGATCAAAACTATCGCATAAAGAAAACCTTTAGAAAAGGTAGATAACACTATCAGAGTGAAAAACATGAAGAAATAGTGGAAAAACAAAGTATCAGAGGTTTAAAACAAATTTTCACGAGAGCCGTTGGATCTGGATGATCAACGGTCTAGATCTGATTAGAATATCGCAATCGGTGGAGGTTATCGGAGGCTACCACAAACTTATTGTGATAGTGATCAGTGCGGTCAATGAGGACCGTCAATCAAGCACACAGATCGATGGCCCAAGTCGAATCGTGATATCGCTATTGGCAATTACAAAGGAGCGATTACAAGCGGCCCGGGGTATGTACGATATTCGATTGCGATTAATCGCATCTCAACATCGCATTAGAGCATTACAATGGAGCAGGGCCGATATAAACATAACTCATGATAACCAGACCTGATGGAAATATAGGTGACATTTGATATATTTTGAGATCCGAAAAACATGTTTTCCTTTGTATTTGTGTTTTTCGTTAAATAAACGAAATACAAAGGATAAAGCACTGATGTGATGAAACCAGACCTGAAAGGGTTTGTAAATGCAAATATATAATATTTCAAGTCCGTCTAAAGCCATTTTTGCGGGATTTTCAATGTTTTAATGTATTTTTAAATACAAAGGGAAATCACGATACAAGCGGGATTTTGTGAGGATCGAAGGCGGTAAGAGGTTTTGGCTGGGCTCCGCCCAAGCCCATACATTGGTTGCCACATGTCTAGGCCCTGGAGAGAGAAAACCACTCTTTTCAGGCAGTTAACTCCTGTACGCATGGGCCGCCCAAAATGAACCATAGCCATTGGATCTAGGTCTTCCAGATCAACAGTGGAGATGTGACAAGCGACATAAAGGCGGTCCCAATAGGAGTTATAAGGGGAATTTATATTATTTCAAATCTAATAAACAGAATATTGGAAGATTTCCTGTGTTTTTAGTGTATTTCTCAGTGAACACAGAGAATGCTGATTCTGGGGATTTCAAAAGCCTGATGACCCATTCTGTTATAAAATAGGTGGCCACCATTCCTAAAAGTGTTTAGCAATGATTGCTAATGCTCAGAAGAGGATCTGAGTGTACAAAGGATGGGAAGCCAGCAAGCCTGAGAAGGAGAAATGAACAGAGAGTGCCAATTGGCTTTAAAGCCACAGACTAATAGAGACAGAGGAAAAGCAGTGCTGAAACAGAGAGTAAACAGAGACATAGAGTCAGTGAGGAGAGTCTGTGTACTTAGAAAGACTTGTGGGATCCAATTAAAGCCTTATTGTTTTGTATCTGTTGTGTGAGACTCAAATTGAGCTCACTTTTGTAAAACTCTGCTTCTGAAGACATAATATAGAGGTCACCACTGAAGGCTGGACCAGGAGACGTAGCCCAGGAGTGTAGGGTGAACTACTTATTAAACTTGTTGTGTTTATGTGTGTTTATCTATTATGTTCTTTAACTGCTTCATTGTCCATGTATTTCACAATCTTATCGATCCATTGCACAAAGTAACATAGGAAAATCCATGCACATGAGTCGGTAATACCTTAATAATTGTCTAAGATCTCATTATCAAATCAAAAGTGTGCAAATTCAAATGACACTACTATTGTACATTTTCTGCAAATAATGATTATGTGTAGCTTGTTTAAAATACCATAATCCATGATAAGTCAAACAACTTAATCTTGACTTTTCATGCTTTAAATTTAATGTTGATAGATAGAGAATACAAATCTAGACAAACATTTTAATCTTGGAAGATCAATAGTTAAAATAGAGAATGGTAGGGAGCTCAAGAGTTTAACCTAAGATTTTAGATGAAATAAGGTTTGAATTAGTTAGTTTCATGCTTCAAAGAAAAATGAAAAAGGGTTTGCAAGCTCAAATACACCCATGCAATTAAGGAATAAAATGTTAAAATAGCAGATGGGTAGGTACAAGAAATTTTTACAATCATGGATAAACATCATTTGGTATATTACTAATTTCCCTCCCCACAATGTGCTCCAGTACTAAAATCCTTCATTCATAAAGGCACAGAGCATTTCTCTAACTCTTGGTGGGATCGGACCCTCGGCTTAATGACTCATGGACATCAAGTATTGGATTCAACCTTACTGAAACCCTTCTTATTCATGAAAACACCCTTTTCCCTTTACGTCACTCATTTTACCCTACAAAGTCTTCTTTTCCTAAGTTTAAAACACATTTTACCTAGGAAAGGTAAAACCCCCTTAACTAATTCCCCTCTCATTCAAAATACTCAAAAGCCCACATTTTTTTTATCCCAAGTATAAGTGTCAAATGTTGATATTGGGCCACCACAATGAGTAAATTCAAGTCAAACATCATATTTTACATTATGCTTACTATATTTTACATTCTGCGCATTCATTTCCTATTAACGTACTAAGCTAATGGATTAGCTCCCCAATATACCTTTTTCCCATATTAAATAACTCTTTCATATATAATATCCAAACCCCGATTTAATTATAAGCTATAGTTTCATCCCCCGCATTGTTTAAATTAAGTCCCCACTTCACATTTCCCCAACATAAACCTATTAACCCACCAACCCTTGGTGTCGTTGAAGAAAATCCCACAAATCTTCACCCTAATTTCCCTCCGTGCAGCTTCACCGCTTGATAGTCGTTATATCTCTCACCCCCAGAAATGACTACATGCATCCATATCGTGCTCACTCCATCTCCGAACTTTATCATCTCGAGAGCACATGAGGTTCGCGGTTTTTGCTCGGGCCCGATTTTGCTACGTGTCAGGCTCCAACATAGATCACGTTCCATCAGGGAAATACTGCCCGCCTGCCAAAAGCGGTGCGATGGCCTCCAAAACTGCCTCCTGCCCAACGTGAAAATCGTCCACTCTTCACAGAATACTTTCCCTGCCAAAATATAACCATTTCTGTTTAAAAGGCCGAGAAGCCCCATTTCATCCTTTTTTGCTTATTTTTTCTGTAAAACCTCAGTAATACGTTTGTGACATCCTGAGCCTCAGTGACCAAAATTCACTGCCGTCTACCGCCCAAAGAAGATCTGGACACCCAATTTGAGCATCCAGTTAACGTCTGCAGCCACTGTACCCTCTGCAATCACCATTCAAATCAATTTGCAAGCCAATTCACCAATTTCCAGGAATTTTGAGAAAAAACCAAAACGGCCCTCTCATTTGAAAATGTAGAGTAAAAGTCAAAAGGTTACAGTGAAATTCAAAAAGGAACAGTAAAAGGAAAAAGATAAATCAGCCAAATGAAAGACTATTAGTAAAAGTGTATCAGATTGAAAAATTAAACTAAATAAAAGAAGCCAGTGGGAAGACAAACAACATGGAAGACAGTTACAAAGCATACAGATAAAATAAATTCATGCCAAAGTGAAGATAGATAAAAAAAAAAAAGAGCAATCAAGGTAAACAGTAAAAGTAAACATGGAGGAAGTAAGGGTTAAACAGAGATGAATACACTTTCACCAACAACAATGAAGTTTATCCAAAGTAATAGTAAAAATAGTTAAAAGAAAATTAAGGTTAAAACATGAAATCAGAGCAAGAATGGTACATTTTCCAGAAATTTCCTGTTTAAGTCATAATTTGGCAGAAACTATTGTGGCCAACCCAAGATGCATTTTGAGAAACTGGAGGAGGTTTGTGTTCCTAAAAGGCCAATATACAAAAACCCGTCTCAAGTTTTACACAGGTATTACAAAAATCGAGATAAATGCATATATTCACAGCCTATTGTTCGGATTGTGCAAATTCCTATTTTTGACATCTTTTTGCAGAAAATATTGTGAACAACTGGAGCTGAATTTTTAGAAAATGAAAGAGGTTTATCGCAATAACATACTTATCTATAATAACCTCTTTCATGTTTTACATATCTATCTTGGATTGAGATATAAAAAGGTATCACTGGACCCTAAGTTTATAGAATTTTTGGGGCAGAATGCACAAAAGAAGGAGGTAGTTAGTGACTTGGAAGCCTCATCATCAATTAAGAGTTGCTATCAAATTTGAATTTCTCTTCTTTGTCACTGTGAATCCATAAATATAGTGCCAAATAGATTCATTAGTTTTGAGTGTCCTTTATATAAGTTCTATTAATGTAAAATAGTTTGAGATATTTGTAAAACCAATCTTGATATTTGTTCAAGATATTTCAGTTTAAAATTTGTATAAATACCTCTTCATTTGAATTATTTTGGGTGGATTATTTTACATTTGTATATTTATTTTGACCTTGAAACCTAAGGTTGATTGTACCATTTTTCAAGTCAACAGACTAGAGCAAGTAATAAAGCATTTCGCTACAGGATTCATGAGATGAGCCATTTGCAGTGAAGTATCTTCTTTGTGTGATTTTGTTACCTTCTTATGTGTTTCGTAATCTTAAATTTGTTCTAAATTTGAATGAATTAACTGGAAATATCACTCCAAATTTGTTTAAGTACACTCTGTTTTGCACAGTTAGTGATTTACATGTTTTCCTCTGATACCCGGATTTGAGAACCCTTAATTTCTCTCCCATCCCAGTTGACTTCTTTCATTCCTTCCAGATTCTGGCCGAGGGAACCCTTAATTTCTCCCTCAATCCGATTTGAAACCATTTCACCATTTATCCTTTGAGATTTGCAGTAACTCATATATCTTTCCCTGTAGACACTATTTTTAGAACTGAATCCAGTCTTGTTTGTTTGACATTCGACTCCATAGCCCAATGGTAAAAGCCAAACCTTTGTTCATCTAAGTAAAGTGATCGCACCACCCAATTTCAAAACGAAACCCAAGTGCAAGCAATAACTAGCCTAAAATCATATTAACTAAAACAAAGTTAAATTATAAAGAGAGAGCCCTCTCTGAGCATCAGGAAGGCTAGGTCCTGATCTCCAAAAGTGGTTTGTGGTTACTTTTGACTCTTTTTTCTTCATTAACATTAGAAGAAATATCAGAGTGATAACATAATTGGTGACCATACTAGGGACGATTAACATTTTATTTAGAAATATTTTATAGGTTTAGATCTGATCTATGATGGTGGAGAGCGATCAGACACACAAAGGTTAAAATCATCCACCTGGCGGCTCCAAATCAATTTCAAAAACAAGACTCCACTGGAGGAATGAATCTGAAAGAATAATATGGGAAGATTAGGTTTCTAACTTGGATTGTTATCCAAGACATCATGTTTTTTCTCATCAAGAAGGTTTTTCAATGTATATTGTATTTTAGAGAAGATCTTAGATTAGTTTTTAATTATTTTCCTTTGAAAATTGTAAATATAAAATCTCCTTACACATTTGAGCAACATTCTTCTGAATCTTATGATGATCATTTTCCAATCAAGAAATCTCAAATAATCAAGAATGATCTTACAATCCCTGTACATATTCCTGTACCTTGGAAAGTTCCTGATAGGTATAAGCCACTCATCTTACCTCCTACACTCCATGTTTTCCCTAACAATTATTACAAGTATCTCCCTAGGTTTGATGGAGAAGATGGTAAAATCACTGCCCAAAAACATATTCAAGGTTTTGAGAATTATCTAGACTTATTTGAGATTGATGAAGATGATGTTAGAATCAGACTTTTTTCTCTCTCTTTGCAAAGTAGAGTAAAGAGTTGGTTCAAGAATCTACCTATTGCAAGCATCTCAAATTTCCAACAGTTTGTCAAATTTTTCCTTGATAGATGGATAATCAAAGTCAATCTTTTTGTGATCATAGAAGAATATAATTAGTTAAAAAGACAACCAAATGAAACAATACAACAATTTTCTGACAAATTTAATCAAATCTATTATTCAATGCCATCAAATATAACACCTCCTCCTAATTCAAATCTCTTGCATTATCCAAAAGCATTTTATCTAGAGATAGAATTTCAACTAAGAGAAAGAAACCCCTAAACACTGGAATAGATGTAGAACATTGCAGTAGTTGTAGAAGTTAATCTACAAATTAGAAGCGTAAATTTGAAAGCAAGAGCGGAGAAGAACAACATTGCAAAGGTAAAACTCGACATTTTGGTCAGAAAAATAGAGGAAAGGATACAAAATATCATCATGAAAGATAATTTTTTTGTTCAAAATCACCATGACACATTTATTTCACAAAAATAAGAGGTTGATAGCCATGAACAAATTCCTGCTTATTCCAACTACCATAGATCAAAAGATACATTTATAGAGCAATATGTGGAGAAGCAATTTGCTGGTCTAATGTGTATGTTTGATGACATTACTTCTTTTGATGATTTTCCTAAATATGATCAGTATGATGATAATTATGTTCTTCAAATCCAAACTAACTTTATAGAGCAATCAGAAACTAGTTTGGGAAATAAAGAAATTTAGTTTCAGTAGCTTGAAAACAGTTATCATCTTATTCATATCAACGATGAAAGTGAGGAAGAAAGTGCAGAAAATTTGGAAATAAGTGAATCTTCTTTTCCTATTTGTTTTGCTTCATTTCACTTCATCGGAGAAAACTTTAAAGCAATCAAAAATCAATAGTCTTTAGGTATTGATATTGACAACAAAGAAGACAATGAAAATCTTAATCAGGATTCTTCAGTTTCACAAGTGCAGTTATCAAATTCTATTAAGATGTCTAATCAGATAAGAAATGAAAGTTCTATACCACTATGTTATGAATCATTTCAGTTTTTAAAGGAAATATGGTATAATATCTCCAAAGAAAAGGATCAACAGCATGTAGAAATCCATGCAGCCCCAATAAAACCCATATGTAATAGGTTGCAGCAATCCTTCCATGTCTTTTATGATCCAATAGCTGATATGTTAGATGATGAACGCAATCAAATTTTTTCTCCTTTAACTAACAATGAGATTCAAAATCAAGATGATAAAGGTTTCACTAGACAGACATTTCAATCAGTAGAAATATCATCACAAAGCTTATATAAAAATCTGCATAAAGATGAAAATGAAATTTCAATTTCATGGCATGGAGGCCATCTAGAACAATTGTACAATTGCTTAGACTAGTTAAACATTAGTGTATATATCTTGGAAAATCCTTTTGTATAGTTTCTAGAGTTAACAAAGGAAATCAAGTATTTCCTTATCTTCTCATTTGTTGACAAGGTTATAATTGGTTCTAGAATCTCAATTTTGATCACAAACAAGTAAATGCAGCAAAATACATCAAATTACATAATGCTTGAATGGTTTCATTGGTTGTTTCATTTTACCTAACCAACAATTGAATAGCTGATTAGAGTAAGTAGGTAGGAATTCAGTTTATTTTAGTTTTTAGTTTTCAACAAGTTATGAAATAATTCATTAGAATTTGAAGCCCAGAGAGAAGTTCCTAAAGATATTGATGATATATTAGTTTGGTTTGAGAATTGCAGTACCTTGTTTCAGTTTCAGATCAGATTTCAGTTTGCAGAAAAGGGTGTATTTTCAGTTCAAGAGTTTCAATCACAAAGATTATACAACAAAGCATATACATGTTTGGGATTGGCCCAATGGATCAGACTACTAGTCGACAATGTTCTTGACATCTCACAAGAAGATGCCATCCCCATGTGGAGCCATTGTTAGGGTCCTATTTTAATAGGATTTATAGTTTTGAATTGACTATGGTCAGTATTGTAATACTGTACGTACATTTGATTTCTGCAAATGTATTCCCAAATTAAAAAAATGTAAAGAGGGTATGTCTTAAAAGAAAAATCAAAGGACAAAAAGAAACGAAGATAAAAAAAGTGAAAAATATGAACCCCACAAAAAGAGATAAAAATAGATCATGAAAGTGTGCAAATTCAAATGCCACTACTATTTTAATTTTTCTGCAAATAATGACTATGTGTATCTTGTTTAAAATACCATAATCCATGATAATTCAAACACCTTAATCTTGACTTTTCATGCTTTAAATTTAATGTTGATAGATAGAGAATAAAGATCTAGCCAAACAGTTTAATCTTGGCAGATCAATAGTTAAAATATAGAATGATAGGGAGCTCAACAGTTTAACCTGAGCTCTTGGATGAAATAAGGTTTGAATTAGTTAGTTTCTTATTTCAAAGAGAAATGAATAAGGGTTTGCAAGCTCAAATGCACCCATGTAAATTAGGAATAAAATGTTAAAATAGCAGATGGGTAGGTACAAGCAATTTTTACAATCATGGATAAACATAATTTGGCATATTACTAATTTACCCCCCCACAATGTGCTCTAGTACTAAAATCCTTCAGTCATAAAGGCTCAGAGCATCTCTTTGACTTTTGGTGGGACTAGACCCTCGGCTTAATGACTCATGGACATCAAGTATTGGATCCCATGTTATTGAAACCCTTCTCATTCATGAAAACACCCTTTTCCCTCTACATCACTCATTTTACCCTACAAAATCCCCTTTATCTAAGTTTAAAACACATTTTACCTAGGAAAGGTAAAACCCCCTTAATAATTCCCCTCTCATTCAAAATACTCAAAAACCCACAAAAAATGTTTTTCTCCTAAGTATAAGTGTTAAATGTTGATATTGGGCCACCACAGTGAAGAAATTCAAGCCAAACATTATATTTTACATTATGCTTACTATATTTTACATTCCGTGCATTCATTTCATATTAACGTACTAACCTAATGTATTATCTCCCAAATATACATTTTTCCCGTATTAATTAACTCCTTCATATATAATATCCAAACCCTGATTTAATTATGAACTATAGTTTCATCCACCGC
This sequence comes from Pinus tabuliformis, assembly GCA_031772625.1. Classification (NCBI taxonomy): domain Eukaryota; kingdom Viridiplantae; phylum Streptophyta; class Pinopsida; order Pinales; family Pinaceae; genus Pinus; species Pinus tabuliformis. The sequence goes on from CM062804.1 coordinate 1,449,009,233, forward strand.
ATTATTTTAATTAAGTCCCCGCTTCATATTTCCCCAACATAAACCTATTAACCCACCAACCCTTGGTGTTGTTAAAGAAAACCCCACAAATCTTCACCCTGATTTCCCTCCGTTCAACTTCACAGCGTGACAATTGTTAGATCTCTCACCCCCAAATCTCACGACTCGCATCCATATCGTGCTCACTCCCTCTCCGACCTTTATCAGCCCAAGAGCACGCGAGATTCGTGGTTTTCCTCAGCCCAATTTTGCTACGTGTCAGCCTCTGGCATAGATCATGTTCCCTCAGGGAAATACCGCCACGTGCCAAAAGCGGTGCAATGGACTCCAAAGCTGCCTCCCCGCCCAACGTGAAAATTGTCCACTATTCATAAAATACTTTCCCCGCCAAAATATAATCATTGCCATTTAAAAGGCTGAGAAGCTCCATTTCATCCTTTTTCGTTCATTTATTTTGTAAAACATCAGTAATACGTGTGCGACACCTCAAGCCTTAGTGACCAAGTTCATTGTCGTCTACCGCCCGAAGAAGCTCTAGACACCCAATTTGAGCATCCAGATCACATTTGTAGCCATCGTACCCTCTGCAATCACCATTCAAACCAATTTTCAATCCAATTCACCAATTTCCAGGTATTTTGAGTAAAAAACCAGAACAGGCCTCTCATTTGAAAATGTGCAGTAAAAGTCAAAAGGTTACAGTGAAAGTCAAAAAAGCACAGTAAAAGGAAAAAGATAAATCAGCCAGATGAAAGAGTATCAGTAAAAGTGTATCAGATTGAAAAATCAAACTGAATAAAAATAGGTAGTGGGAAGACAAACATCATGGAGGATATTTACAAAGCATACAGATAAAATAAATTCATGTCAAAGTGAAGATAGATAAAAAAACAGAGAAATCAAGGTAAACAATAAAAGTAAACATGGAGGTAGTAAGGGTTAAATAGAGATGAAGACACTTTCACTAGCAACAATGAATTTTATCCAAAGTAAAGGTAAAAATAGTTAAAAGAAAATTAAGGTTAAAAGATGAAATCATAGCAAGAATGGTACATTTTCCAGAAATTTCCTATTTAAAACATAATTTCGCAGAAATTATTATGGCTAATCCAAGATGAATTTTCAGAAACGGGAGTAGGTTTGTGTTCATAAAAGGCCAATCTAGAACAACCTATCTCACTTTTTACACAGGTATTACAAAAAGCGAGATAAATTCATATCTTCACAGCACATTTTTCGGACTGTGCAAAGTCCTGTTTTTGACATCTTTTTTTAGAGAATATTATGAACCGCTAGAGCTGATTTTTAGGAAACGAAAAGAGTTTTATCTGAATAACATAACTATATACAATAACCTCTTTCACTTTTTACATATATATCTCGGATTGAGATATACAAAGGTATCACTCGACCCTAATTTTGCAGAATTTCTAGGGTAGAATGCACAAAGGAGGGAGGTAGTTAGTGACTTGGAAGCCTCATCATCAATTAAGAGTTGCTATCAAATTTGAATTTCTCTTCTTTGTCACCATAAATCCATAAATATAGTGTCGAATAGATTCATTAGTTTTGAGTTTCCTTTATTTAAGTTCTATTAATGTAAAACAGTTTGAGATATTTGTAAACCAATCTTGATACTTGTTCAAGATATTTTAGTTTAGAATTTGTATAAATACTTCTTAATTTGAAGTATTTTGGGTGGATTATTTTACATTTGTAGAGTGATTTTGATCTTGAAACCTAAGGGTGATTATAACATTTTCAAGTCAACAGACTAGAGGAATTAATAAATCATTTCGCTACTGGATTCATGAGATGAGCCATTTGCAGTGACGTATCTTCTTTGTGTGATTTTGTCACCTTCTTATGTGTTTCATCATCTTAAATGTGTTCTAAATTTGAATGAATTAACTGGAAATATCACTCAGAATTTGTTTAAGTACACTATGTTTTGCACAGTTAGTCATTTACAGGTTTTCCTCTGATACCCGGATTTGAGAACCCTTAATTGCTCTCTCATCCTGGTTGACTTCTTTCATTCCTTCCAGAGTCCGGCTAGGGAACCCTTAATTTCTCCCTAGATCTGATTTGAAACCATTTCACCATTTATCCTTTGAGATCTATAGTAGCGCATCTATCTTGCCTTGTAGACACTATTTTTAGAACTGAATCTAGTCTTATTTGTCTGACATTTGACTCCATAGCCCAATGGTAAAATCGAAACCTCTATTCATGTAAGTGAAGTGATCCCACCACCCAATTTCAAAACAAAACCCAAGTGCAAGCAATAACTAGCCTAAAATCATCTTAACTAAAACAAAGTTAAATTATAAAGAGAGAGCCCTCTCTGAGCACTAGGAAGGCTAGGTCTTGATCTCCAAAAGTGGTTTGTGGTTACCTTTGACTTTTGTTTCTTCATTAACATCAGAAGAAATATGAGAGTGATAACAATAGGACCAGGCAAAAATATCAATATATTTTTTAAACAGATCAAGGTATATTTTATTGTATTCTTTTGAGATCCCTTTAGTCAATTTAATAGCTTTTTTCCATTTCTCTGTAACAATGTTACAATTTTCTACATCTTCTTCTTGATCTTTTTTAGCTGGTTTAACTACTACATGGTTTGCATTAAACAATATTTCTAGTGGAACTAATCCTCCAAGAATTGTGTTTCCCTTCAACTATAAAATTTTCTTCCCAACAATCGATTCTTCTGAAGATACCTTTGGTTCCTCCTTTGCATATTCACCCTCCTAGTAAATCATCGAATTGGAAAACTCTCCAATCACCTTCGTAAAATGTTTGATCTTATCCGCATCCTCAAAAACCTGCCAATATTTCACATTATCTAGTATTCAGGATTTGTATCTGAGCTCCAATTCATATATGAGAAAAGGTTTTTGTGGTGGTTTAAAGGTACTTGCTACAACTACTGGGTCAATCATTCTATTTTTTTCTTTGGGCAAAAACTGGATATTAAATGCCATAAAGCTTTTTTTGATCACGTCCCATACCTCATTTTTGTAGGACTTCAACCTTGGATTCTTGGTTTGACATTGGTTCCTAATTTGTTTCATGATCAACTCAGAATCTTCGAACATTGTCAGGCATTCAATATTCATATTTTTAGAAGCTTGTAGCCCCAACACCAATGCCTCATATTCGGCTACATTATTTGTAGCATCAAACTCTAGTTTGAATGAGAGAGGTATAAGGTTACCCTCTGAGGATACTAATAGCACACCAGCCCCATTTCCTTCCTTAGAATAAGCACCATCAAAATACAGTTTCCATATATGATCATATTTTACTCCTTTCTTATCCATCTGAACAAGAGATTATACCCATGTGTCTTCCATAATTTGGTCTTCTACTTCCAATAGAAAGAAAGAAAAATCTCTTTCTTGACCCTATACTAGAGAATTATTTAAACAATTAGCTTTGATCACAATTTTCACAAATACGGACTCCCTATATAACCTACACTATTCTCCACCAAACAATGGTATAGTATCATATGCCAAATAAATCCTGATAGATCCTTGAAGTTTCATTCCCCAAGACTAGGAAAGGAGAATACCAAATCTTGGAGCGATATCAACAACTATGGTTTGGGCCAAATTAAACACTAGATATTTAATCATGCACAGGCATTTTACTCTTTTAGAGTAAAAGGAATATAAATACCTGTATGGTTTTGTTATATGTAAGCTTTACTGGTCCATTACAGATAGTGGAATAAAATTATGAGAAGCCCTTGAATCAAGTATGCAATTATGAAAAAATAAACCAAGGACCACTAAATTGATATAAAACATAGGTGTGGAGGGATCTTATTCTTTTAAATGTGGGTCGAACATCACCATTCGACTTTATTCTTGGAGATTCAATTTGTCTTGAGTTGGTGTTAACTGAGGCACCTCCATAAAGTCATAAATCTATCTTTTATAAGCTAGTTGTTTGAATAGTTCGATTAGGTGAACAAATATCTTTACCTTCTCCAATTCTTTTTGTAATATAAAATCAAAGATATCCCTATCTACCTTCATCTGCCTTCATTGTCTCAACAACATCTTTATTTTCTTGAGTTGTTGTTTTCATTTGTGTTGGCATCTGCCCCATCTTTAATGATTCAGTGTTAGAACTACTGGGGTATGAGGTTTCTCCCTTGGTGGTCTGACCATGACCATTGAGCTTTTTCCCTCATTAGTTTGCTTAAGTGTGGTAGGCTATGTAGGTTCATCATTATAGTCTATAATTCAAGACCTTTTCCTGGATCTTAAGTCATACCTCCTATGTAATTGGGCATGCATAACATCAACAATCTGTTTATGATAGGCATAAATTTGTTCATCTTCTAAAGGGACATCTAGAAACTCATGTAACTCTCTTTGTTATTTTGTCTCATACTCCTCTTTAGAAAAAGTTGAGAACCGATCTTGCTTAGTATCAAGAGTGTTTTTTATGCCTTCCTCTAGGTCATCCTCTATATATATGGGGGTTTTATTTGGTCCTATTGGTCCCTTCTCTCTCTTTGTAAGAGTTGCAATGGAGGTCTCCTATATTGAGGATTAAAATTCTAGTTAGGACCTTGTGGTATTTGTGAAGGAGGGTTTTTATTCTCCAGTGCCAGCTTCGTCAGCTTCTTTGCGAGGTCTATAATAACCTTATTTATCTCATCTAGCTTCTGATCATGGGCCTCCTTAACTAGACCAGAGGAATCAACCTCTTCCTTTCCCTTTATCCTTTCACTATGTTCTACTTTTCCTTTCAATTCCCCCATTGATGCAAGATTTACCTCTACCTCCAGTGCATTAATCTAAATCTGATCTAGTTTGGGGTATTTTCTCTCTCTCAATGTAAATCCAAAATATGCTTCAAGGGCTCCAACAAAAACCACTCTAGATGCTTCCCGGGGAGGTTTTATTTCAGTTGGAAAACTATTATACAATTTTTTAAATCTATTTATAAATAATTTTCAGTACCACATCTAGATGTTCGACATTTAAATTATCTACAAAGGAACAAAAGTATCAATGAGTTTCTAAGCAGTGATATTGTCTTCCCCAATAAACCTAGGCAAGATCTTAAGGTAATATTGGGGCATGGCATTCATAGGTTGCTGAAGGTTCAGAGGGGCATATCTATTGAGCATGAAACCAAGGATAAACATGTTTTGTATGGGAGGTTGAAGAAATTTTACTAGAGAAGTTGGTTGGACAATATTTGTTTGAATAAGTGGTGGAGGAGTTATATTGGATTGAGGGGTAATTGGGATGCAAATATACTTAACCTCTTCACCCTCGATGAAAAAGGCGAGAAGTAAAAGGATCAAGAATGGTAAAAACTTCTTCAGTTTTCAGATCTAGAAAATAGAAACTAGATGGGGGAAACATGCCTTCTGAGGAGTCCAACTTCCTGACTAAGAAATCAGGGAGGCTTATTTCAACTTTTTGAGAACTATAACGTGAGAATTATGAGTTAACAGTGACTAATTCTAGGGTATTTGGGACTCTTTCTCTCTAGATCCTTTTGGAAATAATTCTCTCAGGGTTGAAAACAAGAGCGTTTGTTTTGTTGAAAGGTATCTAAATGAGTGTGAGGCTTTCTAAAATTCAGGATGGCTGACTAAAGTTTTTACCTAGAGTCACCAAGGTGAGGGATATCAACCCACACTTTCTTTTCTCACCTGAAAATTTAAGGAATGTACAAATTTCATACCCAGGGAAAAGTATTGTGATTCATTCCCTCACTACGATGCTAGGAGATGTTGTGGTTTCCTAGAGACAACCTCCAGGTTGAGAAAGAGATCTATACATAATACATCTTAATGTTTCTGAAAGATATATCGATGGTATGAAAAAATCTAAACATATTATGATTTAAAACTAGTTCAGATATCTTATCCAATGGCAAATTCAATAGACACTCATATATTGAGTACCCTCTTTAAAAGAATGAACATTTAGGTCTGGTGGCCCACATACAAAATTTGTAGCTCTGTTGCTTGTCTCAGTATAAGTGAGAAGTAGAACATAAAGAAGAAAACCAATGCAAAGGGATGATATGAGAATCCTGTGCATTAAATTTCAGCAGAAACATGGAGCAAATAAAGAAAATGCAATTTAGAAAACATGGATTGCATTTTAAGGAAATTTTATCTTAGACATCACAGGCACCATTTATCAAAACATGACGTAGATGAATCCACAAATTTGGGATTACGCCAATCAACTACAATTACATGCCTTTCGAGATGAAATAAACACATATGAATAAATAAACAAAGAGAGGATTACATACTACACATTTCAACATTTCAAATTACCACAACTTCTTTATTAGTCTTCGAAAAAGAGCATGCATCGCATAGTTCTTCAGACACTTGAAAAACTCGTCAGTTAGATCCACCTCTAGAATAGAAAATTTAGAACCTTTTCTAATGAGTCCCTCACACTATTTTGTAGAGTCTAAAAAATGACGACCATTTACAAAATATTCCTTCTTGAAAATGTCATAACTACCTAACCATGCGACAACTCAAGCGTGTGATTGGCACAAATTTCCTAATTATCACATAACAATCTTGATCCTATTCTTGAAACAAAATATTTACAAAAACTTAAAAATGACATAGTTTTTCATGATTAGCATATCAAAATATCCTCATTAATGGCCAGTTGGTTCCACTGGGAGAGACCTCGGCTTTATAATTCGAACTTGTGGTCGGTTAATGAATTGGTCACATATTTGCTATATTGTTATATTAGGTACATGAGTGCAGATGAAATTATAATAGGCTATCTTCCAATTGGTGAGCTCAGTGCAACTTGGCCTGTTAGTAAACAAAGTCTTCACCAACTAGAGTAGATAGAAATCCTTCTGCAAAAATTTGACTATGGTCCTTCCTTTGATGGTAGAAGTCTTTTCATGAGAAGAATAACCCTTACTCTTGACTTCTACTAGTAGTCGTTGATAATGTTCCAGTGAAAGTAGGTTCCCTTGTAAATCCCAACAATTGGGTAACCTTGCTCTAATCCTATTATCAAAACTCATGTCAAATGCAACCATAATTTTCAATAAATCACCCAAATACTCTTTATCTTTGGCGCTAGTTGTCTCTTTCTGAATCATATTAGAGACTTCAACAATAGTCCCTAACTATCAATGATTGCCACTACCCTCAAATCATTAGTTGATATTTCATTGAGGTACCTGATAAATTTCTCTATTGTCTTGGCATTCTTACCATCTTCATCTTTGGCTCTGAGGAGAAAGAACTCAATCTGCTTGATTCCAAGTTTTTATCTGCAACTAGGGTTATATGTTCCCAGATGTTCTTTAGTTCAGAAATAATTTCATCCCAAATTATATGCCTATCTTGGAGAAGAGACATATTAACTTTCAACTTACTTTTCAATTCTTTGATTCCCTCATTTGCACTTTCCAAGCTTTTGTTAATTTTCTCCACATTTTTCCTAGTTGCCTCAAGTTGCTTCTCCTTTCGTGTGAGTGCATGGTTGGATATTTCCAAATCAATTTGCATATTTTTTAGCTTGTCGTTAAATAGTTGAAATTAAGTTAGAGCCTTTGTTAGTTGTTCAACAGGATTTCATGGGTTTTTTATCACAATTACTGCACAAATGTGGCAATCTATCCTTTGTTGGAGTTCTTCTACCTGATGTTTGAGGACCATTACGTCATTGTTTCTATCTATTAGCTCCTAGGAAAAAAATTGTTTTTCACTCTCTACCTCGATCAACTTTTTGGATTGTATATGTTTATATGTAGGCATTTTCAACTTGTGTCTCAACTCTTAGATTTCAACTTGTGATCTCTGAATGATGGCTTCCATAGTAGCCTTATCATATGGGGTACCTCCTAATTTGACAATTAATTCTTTGAATCTTTCATTCTGCAAGTGGAGGGCTCTAGACTTGTACTTTTCTTACTTTACCATGGTGGAAATGTTTTCTAATAGTTTCTCAACCTTACTGATAGTCAAGGAAATTTTACTCAACTAACTGTAGAGCATTTCTCCAGCTTGCCTGTGCCAATTTATTTTATCTGGTAAACGAATACTAGCCATATCCAGTGACATATCCATTGTCCTAAATTGTGGTCTTGATGGGAGGGATTGTGCAGAAGGATGAGATATGGGGAATTTAATCTTGTTTCTTTCTAATTCCATGGAGATTATGAGCCTCATTCGATAAGGATTTGAATGTGTTGCTAGTTGTTACTGCATTTCATCTCTAAATATTTTGTTTCTCTCCTCTGTTCTTTTCCTCTCTTCCCATTTAGGGTCTATTGTTGATGCACTTCCAAAAGATCCCAGGATTTCTACCTCTGTGGAGCTAGAAGTGCCAGATTACTAGGGATCTTCTAGGAGTATCTCGAAGCCTAGCTATTCCAAATTCCTGTCAACCAACCTGGTCTCAATTTCCTCATCGGTTTTCTCCTGGATCTTATATTTCTTGCTTGATGATGCCTCCTTGAACTCTATGACTCCAACTTTGTCCATGCTTCTCTTTGAAGTCTTCTCCTTTGAAGAAGGTGTTTCAATTTCTATTGGGTGTGGAGCATGATTATTTAGAGGTCTTTGTTTTAGCCAGATGTATACCCCAGGAAGTTTGTATACCCCTCCAAATGGGGGGATGCGCGGGGAACTTGTCTCCCCGCGGGGGTTCGTGGGGGCCAATCCCCCCAAGCTGGGGATTCTAGGGGCCAGCGGTCCCCTGGTGGGGGTTTCAGGGGTAGTACCTGTTGAGCTAATTTGCGGACCTAAATTAACACAATTATTTCTTATCAATCCGAATTGTTTATGCTTTGAGGCAAGTACACTATATGTGAAGATCAGATATAATCAAACCTTGAAAGATAAGTTATTCAAAAGCTAAAAGTAATACATTCTATAACTCTAATTCAATTAGCTTAAAAAGAGAAAAATATTGAAAGGGTTCTTGACCTCAAGAAGTCCACCTTCACCTCAATTATCACTTAATGAATCAGAGGTTGAAACCAAAAGCTTAATATGGATAAATTACTAATGAAAGAAGCTCTTAACTTAAGAGACACATAAGATATTCCATCATAATTCATTCATCTCAATATCCAAATCTCAATGAAAAAAAACTACTTGCATGCAAACAAGAGAAACTAGTTTTGATTCATCATTTTAGCAAAAGGGATGCCCAACTTGAACACCTATTTTTCCAACTCAATAAAGTGATGAATAAGCTATTAAATAATGAAATCAATCACTATGCATAAACCATAAAGAAAACTAAAATAAAGCTTTGAAAAACTAGTGCTACAATCAACCAGATTACAAGGAAATGAAACTAGTTAACAAGGAAGTGTACTTAGCTTGGAATGGCGGGCCTCCACCCTTGCCTTGCACACTTTGAGAGGTGATATCACAAGCTTAAAGTCAGTCACACATCCATAGCATTGAACAGCAAAATAATAATAACACAAGTCTTCAAATTAACTCCTCAATCCAAAGATGTCACAGCATAAAAGTATATCACAAAATCAATACATAAGCCATCAAAGTTTTGGCTTTAAATAAGAAGTCTCATGAAAAAACTGATCTATATTCACTTGAACAAACCCATCTACTCTCATCCACCTATCTAAGTCGAATTCATTACCCCCATCCCAAGAAAGATGACCATTCCTATGAAATCTCAAAACTGCCCTATTTCTATGGGATTCCTGCATGACTAGTCATGGTTGACTATCACCAAATGGGCATAATAAAGCTTGTTCTGTTCAAACTAAGCATTGGTGGCTTAGTCCTAGTTCCCAAGCTATCCATCCATGCATTCCATTCATGCCCAAGTGTCCTGCAACCATATCAACCATAGAGCTATTACGGGAATTTCTGAATCTGCCAATTTTGCATTAAAAACCAAATTTTCATAAAAACTTTAGAAATTGAAAAATTAAAATTAAATACCTGAATGGATATCAAATATACATCAAAATGGTATAAATGAAGGGAAAATGGATGGAAAATAGATGGATAAGTAAGTTTCTTTGAGCAAAAATAAGACCAAAACTAAGGCCCAGCATCTCTCCCTTGCTTATCATCAAGCATGTCCCCATGCTTGCTTGCTCCTCTTTGACCTTCGTCTTTTTGTAGTAGATGTTGTACCTGTAGATGCTTCCTGTTGTGCTACCCTGGCCAAACAATCCAGACCTGTATCATGTCTCTCCCTAAACAAATCTGCCTTGACCTTTTGCTTTTCATACTTTGCCTGCCACATGTTCTTTTCCTTTAGCCATTTAAATGCTTGCTTAGAAAGTAGATCATTTTTCCTTTTCAGCCTCCCCAATTCCTCATTTAATTTTTCATTTGCCTTAACCAATTTAGCATTATCTTTCTTATTTGCCTTGTTTTCTTCTTTTAATTGTTTCTCCAAGATTTTGCTAATTTCCAATTGGTCAGTTAAATCCCTGATTCTTCCCAAATTGAATTCTCTCTCAAAATCTTGTGTTGTTTTCATTAGTGATGCTGCTGCTGCATCATAATATGAAGAATCCTTCTCAAATACCTCTTGTGCAATATCATTCTCTACTTGCTGTCTTGGGGAATATGTTTCTACTTCCTTGTCTCAATCAATGGGACTTTTATTCCTAAATCGTCTAGGAATAGACATAACAGATGTTTCATTTTCTTGCATGGCCATGCTATTCTATTGTTTGGCTCTTGTTCTAGGATACAAGGGTGAGTTCATCAATCCTCTGTTTTCCTGCTATGTTTTATCCTGTACCTCATTAACCTGTTCAATGAATTGATTTTTAGACATGAATTCTCGCCACACTATGCCCTGTGATCTCACCTAATACTCAACTAGGATTTTGATTAATCCTTGGTGGTAAATCTGTCCTGCTTTAGGCCTGTGTTCATTTTTGACTGTTTCAATCATTCTCAAAAGGCTCCTATATAGGAAATAAGGCAAGTTAATCCTATCCTCCCCTTTTATATGCTGCAGAAGTCTGACATGATACAATTGGGCCACGCTATATCCTCTATCACAGGTCAAAAACTTTTGGATAACCAAAACCAACTCACCCCATGGTTCATTAAACCATTCTCTGGGTATCCCTTTTGTTCTATCAAATGTCCCTTTCCGGTTCTTCTCAAGAAAGAAAGTCCAAGCTTTCTCCTTGAAGTACAGGCCTTTGTAATACTTCTCACCTATCATGAGTAGATCTAAAGCTTGGGAAAGATATTCCCAGGTTACAGGAATAATGACATCTCCCACCCGTGTCTGGTCTTGACTGAAATTGTTTATAAAATCCTTGGTTATTTGTTCAGAGTGGCCATCAAATTTTTGTAGGAAACTTATCATCCCTGCCTGGTAAAGTTTTTCTATAGTTTCCTTCCCCCAGCTCTCTATCTAGAATTTTGGCTCTACTCTGACTGACATTGCTTCTGTAAACCAATGAATGAATTCCTCTGCTGTTACTAATTTCATTTTGAAAAAAAAAGATATAATTATTTGTTTGATTTCAAAATGAAATTGTTTAAGGCAAAGAACCTTACCTTCCTCCTTTCAATCAACTTAATTCTAACTTTGTTAACCTCTATTTGACTCTGCTCTCAGCAACAACACTGTTTTAATTCCCTGTTCAATGCAAACAAATGTCTGTATACCCCTGTCAATATGCTGCTCTCGGTTTTTGAAAATAAAAATACATATATAAACATTGTTCATGTATGCTCATTGCCTTATTTCATTGCCAAAATTTAAACCATTGTTTTATTGTGTGTGTTGTTAGCCTCCTATACCAATAGGTTTTCATTTCTCATGATTGACAGTGGAAGTGCCAAAAATGTTCACCTTCCATGGTACTAAGGTTCCATTTTTGTGAAAGAAACAGACAGTTAAAAAATGTAAAGAGGGTATGCCTTAAAAGAATAATCAAAAGGCAAGAAAATGAATTGGTCAAAGAAAAAAATAAAGGAAATGAACCCCAAATAAAGACCATGAAAGTGGCTAATCCAAAATGCCACTGCTACTTTGATGGGTGGTCCAACAGCTCAAGCTGGGCCATACCATGTTTTAAATTACATGTTGTAGACTAGAAAGGAAGTACCTACTCAAACATTTCAAGCTTGACAGATGACTAGGTGGATAGAGAAAGGTAGGAGCCCAACTACTTAATCTGGGCCCTTGGAAGTTATAAGGGTAGACTTAGATAGGAGGACAACAAAAAGAAAAGAGAATTATCAAGGTTTGCAAGGCTAAGTGCACCCATCCAAAGGAAGAAAGAATGTTAGGCATATTAGGCAGGGTAGGCAGTTGAAGGTTGCAGAATACAAGATCTAAGCATATGTCATGAGAAAACTCACATCTGATCTCACAGTAGGAGAAAGGCAAGAGCAATGGCCTATTTGGCAAGCCACCATACCATCACTAACTTCCCTCATCCCCTTCAAAAGTTTCTTACTAACATCCCTTTGAGCACTGTAGGATCTTCCTAAACAGTCCTCCTTACATTTTCTCATTTGTAAATTTCATGTCAAAGTGGTGGCATCTCCCTCCGAAAGGAAGCCACATTTCCTGTGTAAAATCATTCTTCATTCCTATCTGCTTCTGAAACTAAGTTTACTCATTAAACTTAGCTCTTTACCCCTCTCTCACATCCCCAATTCATATTAATTTCTAATTTTACTATATAAATCCCTAATTGCTACCCCTCCCCCTACTATTATAGCATTCTATGCAAAAAATCCAGAAAATGTATAGATATCCCCTCCCTTTAGCATTATAGCTAATTAGCACTTATATGGGAGACATTAGTCCATCAGGGACTATAGTCAACCCTTACTTTGGAATTACTCTAACCCCTGGTTAGAATAATAGCCTACACTAAACCCTCTCCCACCCTTTTTTCCGAAAATACCTATGAAAACCCCTTCCCCCCGCTCAAACCTAATGATAAATATTTGGTTGAACCCCGACATATTAACCTATATGTGTTAAAAACCCATTAAAATCCCCTAACCAAAGTTTTTTGACCCCGCTATATTAAATACTATTTAATTGTCTGGAGGTCCCCACCCAAACATGCACGCTCGGTCGGGGCGCCCGCCAGCCGCCGATCTTTTGCTGCCCCCGATCCAAAGGTGGGCAGTCATTCTCCTCTGTGGACCTGCTGCGCTTTAACATCCGGGGAGCGGGTAGTTTTGCTCCCGTACACTGGACGCGTGGCGGCCACCGGGTTGTTTGGAGCCCCCCTCCCCACTACCTCCTTTCCCCAATAATGGTGCGGGGAGACCAGAAACCGCTCTCCTGCAAACCACCTCCCCTATCATGTCACTCCCGCGTCATGATGACGTCAGGCCCAAGGCCCCCGCCACCTCGCCACCTCGCCCTCCACGCCATCTCGTCGCCCCCGCTCCCCTCCACCATGTCCCGCCACGCTGGCCTCCAACTCAACACCCACGTCATCATCCGTACCCAGGCCCACTGATGACGTCATGCTGACGTCATCGTGCAAAAGCGCCAAAAACCCATATTTGCCAAATTTTGCCGTTATAAACGCGGAAATCAACTATTTTTGTCATTTTTGCTGGAAAGAAAGAGAGCCGTTTGACTCCTTTACTCCGAAAATTTGCCTCCACGCCGCGAATTCAATGTTTGGGACACCTCCACTCGCCAATTCAATTGCATTCTTCATCCATCGCTCGAATCGGCAGCTCTCGGCGCTATTTAACCAGGTATTTGCCGAAATTTACCCATTTGCCCGTGTTCTTGCAATTTTTCTGCAAAATTCTCCACTAAATACTTGGTAAATCCTAAATTAAACTCTGTCATTCAGTAAATCCTGGCCCAAAGTAACCCACATTGTCACCTTGTTCAAAATTCACTGTTGAACAATCATTTTCGGCCTTAATTTGCAATCTACCCCCCAACTGCCTGGCATTGTTCCCTTTTGCCGAATTCATAATTAAAAAACTGCATTTTACCAACTTATAGTCCTGCCCTCCCTCTGCAATTCATCCTCATTATTCACAATCCTTGTGAATTTACCAGAGAAGAACAGAGGCAAGCCTACTTAATCCACCTACTCCTCTTTGAAGAACATATCTGGCATCACCTGCATTCAGTATGCCACCTGACTTCTAGAAAGATTTGCAAGCTATTGCATTTACATTGTTACATTCAGAAACTGCATTTCAAAGATAACACTTGAGGACTCTACAATGGCTGCACCTGCACCCACAGCTCTTAGTGTTGCCCCCATGAATCCACCTAACAAAGAGCTTGAGGCCATGCCTCTTGCTGACAGAGATTACCTCATCCAAGACCTTGTGGGTGACAGGAACCATTTGCAGACCTTCTGGGAATTGAGGGACAACTATTTGAGCAACAATGACACATATGGGATATGGGAATCCAATCTGCCTCATTACTTCCTCCCATCTGTTAACATTTTTCCAGAAATCATCCGCTTATGTGCTGAGAATTATGATCCAAATCACAGAGCTGTCAAGTCTCCATCTGGGAGCATACTCTTCCACATCAATGCTGAATCCATCAACCAGATGCTCAACTTCAAACAAACTCAGTTGTTGTATCCCTTCTCCATGAACTATCTACTGGATACAGGTGCCAAGCTTTCCACTGCTAACAATGAGAAGATCACCAGGACATTTATGAGAGCTGACCACCAGCCCACAGGGCCACCTCCTTTCTTGCATGTCCATTTTACTGATGTAGGCCAAGTTCTGGTTGACATGATTTCCTATGTGTTGGGCTATAAAACCAGTGAGTTCGTTGATGAGACAGTGCTGGTGTTATTAGCTGCTTACAGCCCAGGCCAACCTCCTGCCTACAAATATAACTTTGCTAAATTCATAGCCAACAAGATACATGACCAACTTTTCAAAGTGGACAGGGAGGGTATATTCAAATATTCATCATACATCTACCACTTGTTCATGTATTATCAATCCGAGGCCTTTCAATGCCCTATCAAGAAGCTGGATTCTAGAGGAGAAAGAAGGTTTGTCATCTTCTGGTCATCAGTTTTCCACCAAGTCCAAGATTCACCATATTCATATTGTGAATTTATTGAACAATTTGTCTACCCGGTCTCTTGCCTATTGATGAGGTCCCCTCCTCCTAGAGTGTCATTGGAAATCCAGAAAATTCTGCAGCTGTCCAAAAATTATAAAATAGGTGATTGGTACCTATACCAAAATCACACAGTCATCAGAATTTATGGCTGTGAGCTCTGTCCATACAGGCTCCCAAGATATGTACCAATGAGACTGTTCGCCTTGGAGTACTACAGGCAGCTTATTAACTCTGACCTCACCCACTTTCATAGTGCCAAGAAGAAAGCCCACCTCAAGTTCAAACACCACCTGGGCCCCTTTATCATGAACAAAAAAGAGGGATGGCAAGAGGCTGAGAAAATCCTCAAAGATAAATATAAGCTATCAAGAAGCTTCTGGTGGGTCCCTTATGACCCTGAAGGCTTCATCAGTGCTAGAAGAGTCAAGTACAGGCTACTAGGCTATGAGCACTGTAAAATTCCACATTTTGAGCAGTATGCTAATCAACAAGAATGGTTGCAAGACACATTAGTTGAGGAACTAACTCAAGAAGAAATAATGCAAAGAAATGTCAAGGATTTGGAAAAACCTCTTGACTTAGATTCTGTGCAGCAGGTAATCTTCAAGCAACCGCATTCAGTTGGAGAAGGAACCTCAAAAACTACAACTGCACCAGCCACCCAGGCGCCATCCACAGCAGCATCAGGCACAGATAAGGGCAAGGGAATAATGGGTGCTGAAGAAGAGATAGTAAAAGAGAAGCCTGCCTCCTCAATTGGGCAGCAACAAGAGCAAACCCCTCCACCACAAATAGAACCACCAACAGCACCTACATTGCAGACCCCTACGCATGAGGAAAGGGGCAAGAAACGAGATAGAGAAGAGTCCACTCCTGCTAGTGGATCCTCCCAGCTACCGGAAGCCAAGAGGCAAAAGGTTGACTCCCCAGTCATAGAATAAATAAGCGAAGAGGTTATTGAGAGTCCAAGGAAGGAAGGAGGAGACAGTCAGCAAACAGCTACAAGCTCTTTTCAGCAAGAGAAGGGATTACAACTTGTCATGGAGGTGTCCTCCTCCACTCAGCAGAGCAAGAAGCCTTCAAGCACAAAGGCTTCCTTCAAAGAGATAAAAGCGCAAAATGATCTGTTGAGGATAGAGGTGTATAAGCAATTCCTCAAAGCAACACCAGCTAAGCAAGAGAGGTTGATGTCAGTGTATGATATACAAGAGGAAAAGATAATCCTCAACCACTTCAAACCCAAAGTACTGCAGCCTCACTCAGCTGCAGATTTTGCAAAAACAAAGTTGGAAGTCATGGCAAACGACATTCACCCCATGGACCAGATAGAGTTGCACAAACAAACGGGGGAAATGGTCTATGCCACCTTGGTAGACAGGGCCACAATGGCCCATGAATTGAAAGAATCGCTGAAGAACACCAACATTCAGCTAGATTTCGAGAGAATGTTCTCCACGGCCAAGGACAATAGGATTAAGACACTGGAGGACATCATCGTGGACCTAGGACATGATCCTAAGGACCCAAAGGGTGTGAGGGCCCTCATGAAAAAGAAGGAAGATGATATTGCTGCATTGAAGAAAACGCTGAAACTGCTTCCTATTGAGCACCCCCAAACTGCAGAACTGCAAAAGGAAAAAGAGTCTGAAGATCAGCTTGATCTAATAATGCAGCTAAATCAAAAAGTCATTGATCTAGAGAAGGAGCTAGAAGAGGCACTGCAAGACAAACAGGGAGAATCAACCTCCCAACCTCCTCAAACTACCTCAACCACTGCCACCACTACAGAGGTAGTAGTAACCCCTGCAACAACTACAGCAACAACAGAAGCAGCAGCAACAACAACAACAACTCCTGACTCCATCTTAAACATGGATGATTTGATAAAGGCTATCAAAGAGCTAGAACTTCAGGCAACTGAGATCAAGCAGGCCAAGGAAAAATTGGCAGAACTAGAGGCCAAATATGACAAATCAAAGATGACTGTAGCAGAGCAGTCTAGAGAAATTAAGGCCCTCAAAGACAAAATAAAGGCCTTAGAAAAGGAGCTCAAACTTGAAAATACTCTGGCAGAAATAAAGAGGATTTTGTGGGCCCGGATTGACCTCTCCCTTACTAGACAATGGAAGTCAATCAAGATAGTGCATGAACAAATGGAATTGATTGGCGAAG
This sequence comes from Pinus tabuliformis, assembly GCA_031772625.1. Taxonomy (NCBI): domain Eukaryota; kingdom Viridiplantae; phylum Streptophyta; class Pinopsida; order Pinales; family Pinaceae; genus Pinus; species Pinus tabuliformis. The sequence continues at coordinate 1,449,026,509 of CM062804.1, forward strand.
CACAAATTGAGATCCAGAAAGCCAGAAAAGTACTAGGGAACAGGCCTGAGCAGGCCAACAGAATGATAAATTTTCTCAACAATTAGACTAAGGAGGAGCTGGCAGCCCTGAACATCATTAACAGAACAGATGTTGTCCTTACAGCTAAAAAAGTGCTCACCCTCAGAAATTTTGCACAAACTGTAGAAAGAAAATGTCATGAAATGCAGGCTGAGGTGGATGAGTACAAGCTCAAAATGGGAGCACTACAAGAAAAGGGATTGCCCAGCCTACTAACCAGCACAGGAAGACTGCTCCCCCGTGAGAAATATGCTACCAGGATGACAAATTTTATTGAAAATCAAATCACTACATCCGCCAGTACCTCTGAAGAAACAGGGCCTCCAACAGGGCAGGGCCTCTATGACAAGCTTGAAAATCTGTTTTTTATTGAACATGAGATCAATCACCTATTTGAGGTTCCTCCAAATTTTTATAGATATACAGAGGCAGATGAAACCTTGGTGAAAATTCGAAGACACCAGCTGCCCAAAGAGGATTGGTGGTAGGCAATGCTGCAAATTTTGCCTCAGTAATTTCAATTGATCAATCCTAGTCAGCTTCAACCCAATCAGAGGCAAAAAGCAGAATCTGGACAGCATACAAGGCAACCGAAAAGGGTGACTCAACATGAAGACAGCGACAACAAGCCAAAACATAGGAAATGCGCAAATTTTGGGCAGCACGGCTTCAGCCGACTCCATCAGTCATAAAGTCAACATTCTCTGACCATTTTGGACAGCTAATACACTAAGAAGTTACTACGGCATTTATTTTCTCAGCTGCAATCCTCTAGGAGTTGGCACGATATTAATGAGCCATTAACTCACTAGCTAGATATTTTCTGATGTAAATTTTGTATATATACCTCCCCTGGCAGCGTATTTGGGGTTGGTGATTTTCACTCTGAGGCAAATGTATTGTATATTTTCAGATAATCTAATGCAAAAAGATGGAAAAGCTCAGTGTTTCTTGGATGCTTGATGTCTCAATGATGCTCTACGTGCTGTTGCAGAATTCCTGTGTTGTCTAATGGAACAATAAGTCTTCTTAATCTATGTTTTATATTCCTATGTTTGTTTGAATCATATGCATGTTTCCAATCTAGCAATAGAGAAAAAGAATAGTACAGGATATGTTTGTATACACCCTGTATTCAATCTCTGTTGTTGAAATGTTTTCTTCAGAATTAATCATGAACATGAATTCTTAATTGCTCATGTTTGTATCAATTCTATATATCTGAATGTTATGCAGGAATTCTTCAGTGCTCCTAAGTAATATTCCCACTGCTCTCCATATCAGCTTACTGAAAGATCCTTAGTTTCCTTTCACGCCTTGATTCCATCACATCCATTTACAGATTTAAAAAATTGTTCTTTGGACACTTATCTGGCTCTCTAGCATCACTGTTGTATCAACACAGACATATCAAGCAATTAAACATCACTGACTCCATGCCCAATGGCCTAGATCGCCCTGTAAACATACATCTGTTTTGACTGAAATCATCATCCAGCAAAATTTAAAACAAAACCTTGAGCATTATAACTAGCCTAAAATATTATACAAACAAAGTTAAATCATAAAGAGAGAGCCCTCTCTGGTCATAGGTAGGCTAGAACCTGTGACCCAAAGATTGGTTAGTGGTTACCTCGGTCGTATTCCCTTGGGAGTCAAAGGGAACAACCTGAGTGCTAACATAATTGGCGACTCCACTGGGGACAGAGCGTATTTTGCAACAGATGTCTGTCTTTAGACAATGATTCCAAAAACTTGAACAGTTCTTAAAAAAAAAAATTCTCAAAAATACCTAAAGCAGGGTCAGAAGCTGGCTCCTAAAAAGAGAACTAGGCATACAAGGTCAAATCCTGACCCGAATCCTCCGCCTGTTTTCGACAATCCTAACTTGATTCCTAAGACACTTAGGAGCCAAAAGGAACCAGAACAATCTCCTGAATCTAGCCTTGAGGCAGTTCAGCAAAGTTTTATTCCAACCCCTGCAAAACCATCAGTCCACCTCCATATAGCTCGTTCTTCCCCCTCTTCATCGTCCACTTCACAAAACATATTGTCTACACCCAACACACAAACTGCTACTGTTGTCCCTGTTGTCCCAGTTGTTCCCTTTCTACCAGTTGTCCCACTTATCCCCCCAAATATGGCTAATCGTTATGCACCCCTTCAGTTACCTGGTAATCCGGGGGCCATGCCTCAGGACTACCAAAGCAAGATTACTTATTTTGATGGAACCAGCAAATACACTGCCCTACAGCATACCAAGAAAATGCAAGACTATTTTGAAAATTATGAGATAGATGATGATGATGTGAGAATGAAGATTTTTGTGCAAAGCCTGACAGGTGAAGTAAGAACCTGGTTCAGGGCACTGGCTACAAATTCTATAGCTGATTCGGGTGCCCTTTATCAGTCCTTCCTGAACAGATGGGAAAAGAAAAAGGACCCTCTACACATTTTATCTGAATATGACACCATAAGGAGAGGCCCTCAAGAAACTGTCTTGGACTATTGCACTAGATTCAACACTATTTATAATGCCATTCCTCAAAATCTTAGGCCTCCACCTGATTTAGCATTGATTAAATTCCCTGATGGGTTTGATGCTGATATGGCATATCAACTAAGAGAAAGAGCCCCTGCAACCCTAGCAGACATGCAAAACATAGCTGTAAGTGTAGAGGCAAATCTGATTGCTAAGAGAAACCGGGCAAGGACTGAAAGAAGAACTACTTTTAAAGAAGAACCCTCATCATTTGAGCAAAAGCTAGATGCAATCATCAAAGGGATGGACAGACTTGGAGACAGGGTGGAAACCATAGAAAGAAAATCATCATGGGAAGGTCAAACAAGCAATATTAGAAACCCAAACTTTAGAAAGAATCAAAATCCCAATGTTGGAAGGACTGATCCTGACCAGCATGTCAGACCTCCTTTCCAAGAAAACTATGCTGAGGCTTCCACATCTAGTGAACCTAATGAGGATCCTCACATCAACCTAATGGGTTTGGACAGTGAACATCAAGTCTTCTTAACACAAGAAGATCAAGAGGTTTACAATGACAATCAATACCACACTAAGTCAGGAGAATCATTTGATTTCAAAGATGGTTATGATGCAGCTATGTATGAGGTACACAAACAGTAAAAACTAAGGACTAGAACAATAGATGTACCTACATCCCTTAAACCAAAGGACAATAAGCAGTCAAGAAAGATCAATGAAAATACCACTCTCCCCCAATCAGCGGGCAGCTCAAACCCACCTACCACAGAAGTCACTGTGGAGGACATCTCAGAACAATAGCCCTCTGAAAACCAGCTAGCTCCACCCCATCCATCAAAGACAAGGGCAGATCCCCCCCCAGGAAACAAACATGGTGTCAGTTTCACTCAAAATCAAGCCAACTATGAGCAAAAGACCATTGACAACCCAGCTGAAAGGGAAAAATCTGTTGCACTGAATGCCAAGATTCAAATGGAAAGACCTTTCAACTTGGAAACAAAAATAAGTAAGCTAAAGATATCAGTTCCTCTTTCCGAATTAGCCAAACATGAAATATATAGACAGCAGATTAACAAGTCACTCCAAGTATCAGACAATAAAGATGTTGTGAATGTCCTAGATGACCAACCAGAGTTGCTGTTCGGACCTGAGGTTAATGGAAAAATAGGAAATGGAGGGGTTCCACCCTTCTATGTCAGTCTGAACATTCATGATAAGGTTCTACATAACACAATGTTCGATTCTGGGGCCTCACATAACTTAATGCCCAAATCTGTAATGGAAAAACTTGACCTAGACATCACAAGGCCTTATAAAGATCTATTCTCATTTGATTCAAGTCAGGTCAGGTGCTTAGGATTGATTAAAGATTTGTGTGTCTCCCTGGTCCAATACCCAGCCAAAACAATCTTAATGGATGTAGTGGTAGCTGATATACCTCCGAAGTATGGTATGCTCTTGTCCAGATCCTGGGGGGCCAAACTCCAAGGATCTTTGCAATTAGATATGTCCTATGCAACCATCTCAGTCTTTGGGCAGCCAAAGAGATTATACCGTGAAACTTTGATGAAATATGTGGTAAGCAGTCAAGAGAAGCCCCAAAATTTCCCAATCTATTCAATACACTCTGACATGGATTCATTTATTCTCTACAATGCCGACATCTGCAACAAAGCTTATTCTGAACTATTAATGACAGTAGAGGCAGAGGAGTTAGATGAGCAACTCCTTTTCAAAGACCAAGGGACTGTGGGTATAGCTGATAAGACAAAGGAACATGATGTATCAAGTAACTTGCAAGAAACCAACCTACCCATGATCCAACTTTCTAGTGATCCCAATCCAAATCTTGATCATGAAACCCTATGGTATTTAGAATTTGATGGCTCTGTAAACCGGTTGGGAGCTGGGGCAGGAGTCTGGATCCATAATATGCACAATGACCAAGCTGAGGGCCATGCATACAGACTAAACTTTCGATGCACAAACAACATGGTTGAATACGAAGCCCTTCTGTTAGGTCTGAAACTCATAAAAAATCTAGGTGCAACCAAAGTCTCAATCTTAGGAGATTCAGATCTGATCATACAAAAGATGAAAGGAAAATTTACCACAAATGATCTAAGGTTGAGAGCATACAAGGGAGTAGCTATTCAAGTACTTGAGAGCTTCTCACAAACACAGTTAACTAAAATTTCCAGAGAACTCAATCTACATGCTCACAGCTTGGCAACTTTTGCCAGCACTTTTAGGTTACCTTTCAAAACCAATCATACATTTACTGCCGAAATCAAACACAGACCTTCAGTTCCGGATAACATCAAGAATTGGCAAGTCTTCGAGAGTAACACTCAGATAAATAACTTCCTCACTTTAAAGGAAGAATTTTCCGGCATGAACATTGACACTAGCACTAAAGATGACCAACCACAGGCATGCACAATTACACAGAAAATATCAGCTGAAACAACTGATCTAATTTTACATCCTACCACCTTTGATAAGGAAACTATACAGGAGTTGAAACAGCTAGATGGAGAGGAAGTGGCTGAAACTGAAGCAGAGGTAATTGAGCTAAAGGATAATTTTCTGCCCACAGGTCTAACCCCTTTGGAGGATCTGTTTGATTCAAATGATATCTCAAGAAAACCAAAAATACAACCATTGAATGTTGAAATAGAAGATTGCAACATTGGGACTCCTGAAAATCCCAAAATGGTTAAGTTATCCAAAGAATTACCATCTGATCAGAAACTGAAATACATTGAGTTATTCAAAGAGTTTCAAGATGTCTTTGCCTGGAGCTATGAGGACCTTAAATCTTATGATACATCAGTTATCCAGCACACTATACCTTTAAAAGAAAACCAAAAGCCTTTCAAACAAAAGCTCAGAAGAGTGAACCCTGTGCTCCTTCCTCTTATTGAAAAAGAAGTGAAACGTATGTATGAAGCAGGAATTATTGCTCCAATCAGATTCTTGTAATGGATTTCAAACCTAGTGCGTACTAGGAAAAAGACAGGGGAAATCAGACTGTGTGTTGACCTAAGAAATTTGAACAAAGTCTCTCTCAAAGACCATTATCCCTTACCCAAAATGGATCATATCCTGCAAAAGGTAGTGGGAGCTTCTAGGATCTCCTTACTAGATGGTTTCTCAGGATTCAATCAGATTCTAGTACACCCGGATGATCAAGACAAAACTGCCTTCACAACACCTTGGGGAACATTCAAATATGTCAAAATGCCTTTTGGGCTTAAAAATGCAGGGGCCACATTCCAAAGAGCAATGGATATTGCCTTTGCCAAGGAAATTCATGATTTCCTAGTTGTCTATCTTGATGATCTCACTGCCTTTTCAAAATCAGATCAAGAACACTTAGAACACTTGAGGCAGGTTTTCACAATTTGTAGAAAATATGGCATATCTTTGAACCCAAAGAAATCACTGTTTGGGCTGGAGGAAGGTAAACTCCTGGGGCATATAATCTCAAAAGATGGTATTAGGATTGACCCAGACAGAATTCAAGCTATCCTACAAGTACCACATCCAAGAAACATCAAAGAACTACAAAGCTTTCTAGGAAAAATCAACTTCTTGAGGAGGTTCATTCCCAATTTGGCTGAACTCATAAGACTGTTAAACAATATGCTGAAAAAGGATTCCAAGGTCAAATGGACCATGGAAGCTAGACAAGCCTTTGAGGATATCAAAAGAGCATTGACAAACACACCAGTCCTAACAAGCCCTAGATTTGATCAAGATTTTATCATTTTTTCTTTTGCATCTGAGCACACAATTGCTGCTGTTCTGCTACAAAACGATGACCAGGTCTGTGAAAAACCCATTGCATTTTTTAGCAGAGCCCTTAGGGATGCTCCCTTGAAATATCAGATCATGGAAAAACAAGCCTATGCATTGGTAAAAGCCATCAAGGACTTCAGAATCTATATCCTGTACTCTCATATAATTGCCTATGTTCCTAATGCAGTGGTCAAAGACATTCTAACCCAAGAAGGAATTGAAGGCAAGAGGGGCAAGTGGATTGCCAATATCTTAGAATATGACATTGAGATTAAACCTACCAAACTGATAAAAGGACAAGGCCTAGCCAAACTAATGACTGAAACCAATTTTCAAGCCCTTGACATTAATGAACTGGACGACGAACAGGAGATGGCGACTCCACAGATCAATCAAGCCTTTATGCAATCTCCATGGTATGCTGATATATGTTTTGTATTATTAAACCTACAAGCTCCTCCAGGGTTGTCCAGAACCAAGAAAAGATTCTTGAAAATGAAAGCATCAAAGTTTTGTATTATTGACAGTGTTTTGTTTTGGAGAAATCATGAAGGGATCTTACTCAATTTCTTAACATTAGAAGAAACTGACAATGTCCTCAAAGAATTTCATGCAGGTGACTGTGGAGGACACTTATACTGGAAGTCCACAGCTGATAAAATCCTAAGGGCTGGATTTTATTGGCCCTCCTTGTTTGCTGATGTGAAGAAATTTGTAATGTCTTGTCACAAATGCCAAATTTTTGAGGGCAAAAGAAAGCTGCTGCCTTTACCACTCAAACCAGTTTCAACTGAGAGACCATTCCAGCAATGGGGTTTAGACTTCATCGGTGAAATTCACCCTCCGTCCTCTGGCCAGCATAGGTGGATTCTCACTGCCACAGACTATTTTACCAAATGGATAGAAGCCATCCCTTGCAGGCAAGCCAATGACTCCATTATCATACAATTCCTAGAAACCAATATCTTGTCCAGGTTTGGCTGTCCAAATAAAATTATTACAGATAATGTTGCTGCTTTCAAGTCCAAAAAAATGATCAACTTTTGTCACAAGTATCACATGACCCTAGGTCATTCCACTGCCTACTATCCTCAAGGTAATGGCCTAGCTGAGTCTTCCAATAAAAGTCTCATCAATATCATTAAGAAAGTTTTGGAAGAAAACAAAAAGAATTGGCATAAGAAGTTGGTCAATGCCTTGTGGGCAGACAGACTAACCACCAAGAGATCAATTGGCATAAGTCCATATGAACTGGTCTATGGGCTAGAAGCAAAGTTTCCCTCATCTTTAGGAATTCCTGTGATCAAGTTGCTGCAAGAAATACAAGCTGAGCCCAATGATATTCAAAGAAGAATCAATCAGACAATTCACCTACAACAAACAAGAGAGGAAGTCTATCAAAGAACCCAAGTACTGCAAGAAAAGCTCAAAAGAATATTTGACAAAAGAACCAAAGCTGAAGATTTCTTTATAGGAAACAAAGTGTTAAGATGGGATTCCAGGAGGGAGGACAAAGGCAAACATGGTAAGTTTGATTTTTTATGGAAGGGACCTTATGTCATTTATGCTATACAAGGTAACAACACCTATTTTCTAAGGAGTTTGGATGGCTCAAACACTGAGGAAGGCCCAGTCAATGGGAGAATGCTCAAGCATTATTTTGACTCCCTTTGATCAAACACTGAACAGGCATATATTGTACATAAATATTTGTATTTTCCAGTATTTTCATTTACAGCAGATAAATAAAGCACCAAGTGGAGCATATTTTGAGAAAGACCAGGGTGCTGCACTATTTTCTTTTTTGGAATATGTTTTGATCCTAGCATTGGAAAGCAAGGAAAAACACAGAGGAACTATCAAGGTGATGAGGAAAAATCTAAGAAACAGATAAAAAACAGATCTACAACTTCACAGCAAATCAGCTCAGTGGGTACTGCCTGTAAGTATCTAAGATCCTGGTCAATAGTCTCCAACAACAGAAAAATTCAGACTGTAGCAGGAAGGGAGAAATTAGGCAATCTGACCTGCTGTTCTTGGCTTTTCATCTGGAAAAGCCATCCCCAAGTGGAGCCACTGTTAGCCTCCTATACCAATAGGTTTTCATTTCTCATGATTGACAGTGGAAGTGCCAAAAATGTTCACCTTCCATGGTACTAAGGTTCCATTTTTGTGAAAGAAACAGACAGTTAAAAAATGTAAAGAGGGTATGCCTTAAAAGAATAATCAAAAGGCAAGAAAATGAATTGGTCAAAGAAAAAAATAAAGGAAATGAACCCCAAATAAAGACCATGAAAGTGGCTAATCCAAAATGCCACTGCTACTTTGATGGGTGGTCCAACAGCTCAAGCTGGGCCATACCATGTTTTAAATTACATGTTGTAGACTAGAAAGGAAGTACCTACTCAAACAGTTCAAGCTTGACAGATGACTAGGTGGATAGAGAAAGGTAGGAGCCCAACTGCTTAATCTGGGCCCTTGGAAGTTATAAGGGTAGACTTAGATATGAGGACAGCAAAAAGAAAAGAGAATTATCAAGGTTTGCAAGGCTAAGTGCACCCATCCAAAGGAAGAAAGAATGTTAGGCATATTAGGCGGGGTAGGCAGTTGAAGGTTGCAGAATACAAGATCTAAGCATATGTCATGAGAAAACTCACATCTGATCTCACAGCAGGAGAAAGGCAAGAGCAATGGCCTATTTGGCAAGCCACCATACCATCACTAACTTCCCTCATCCCCTTCAAAAGTTTCTTACTAACATCCCCTTGAGCACTGTAGGATCTTCCTAAACAGTCCTCCTTACATTTTCTCATTTGTAAATTTCATGTCAAAGTGGTGGCATCTCCCTCCGAAAGGAAGCCACATTTCCTGTGTAAAATCATTCTTCATTCCTATCTGCTTCTGAAACTAAGTTTACTCATTAAACTTAGCTCTTTACCCCTCTCTCACATCCCCAATTCATATTAATTTCTAATTTTACTATATAAATCCCTAATTGCTACCCCTCCCCCTACTATTATAGCATTCTATGCAAAAACCCCAGAAAATGTATAGATATCCCCTCCCTTTAGCATTATAGCTAATTAGCACTTATATGGGAGACATTAGTCCATCAGGGACTATAGTCAACCCTTACTTGGGAATTACTCTAACCCCTGGTTAGAATAATAGCCTACACTAAACCCTCTCCCACCCTTTTTTCCGAAAATACCTATGAAAACCCCTTCCCCCGCTCAAACCTAATGATAAATATTTGGTTGAACCCCGACATATTAACCTATATGTGTTTAAAACCCATTAAAATCCCCTAACCAAAGTTTTTTGACCCCGCCATATTAAATATTATTTAATTGTCTGGCGGTCCCCACCCAAACTTGCACGCTGGGTCGGGGCGCCCGCCAGCCGCCGATCTTCTGCTGCCCCCGATCCAAAGGTGGGCGGTCATTCTCCCCTGTGGACCTGCCGCGCTTTAGCGTCCGGGGAGCGGGTGGTTTTTCTCCCGTACGCTGGACGCGTGGCGGCCACCGGGGTTGTTCGGAGCCCCCCTCCCCATTACCGCCTTTCCCCAATAGTGGTGCGGGGAGACTAGAAACCGCTCTCCTACAAACCGCCTCCCCTGTCATGTCACTCCCGCGTCATGATGACGTCAGGCCCAAGGCCCCTGCCACCTCGCCACCTCGCCCTCCACGCCATCTCGTCGCCCCCGCGCCCCTCCACCTTGTCCCGCCACGCTGGCCTCCAACTCAGTACCCACGTCATCATCCGTACCCGGGCCTGTCGATGATGTCATGCTGACGTCATTGCGCAAAAGCGCCAAAAACCCATATTTGCCAAATTTTGCCGTTATAAACGTGGAAATCAATTGTTTTTGTCATTTTCGCTGGAAAGAAAGAGAGCCGTTTGACTCCTTTACTCCGAAAATTTGACTCCACGCCGCGAATTCAAAGTTTGGGATGCCTCCACTCGCCAATTCAACTGCATTCTTCGTCCATCGCTCGACCCGACAGCTCTCGGCGCTATTTAACCAGGTATTTGCCGAAATTTACCCATTTGCCCGTGTTCTTGCCATTTTTCTGCAAAATTCTCCACTAAATACCTGGTAAATCCTAAATTAAACTCTGTCATTCAGTAAATCCTGGCCCAAAGTAACCCACATTGTCACCTTGTTCAAAATTCACTGTTGAACAATCATTTTCGGCCTTAATTTGCAATCTACCCCCCAACTGCCCGACATTGTTCCCTTTTGCCGAATTCATAATTGAAAAACTGCATTTTACCAACTTATAGTCCTTCCCTCCCTCTGCAATTCATCCTCATTATTCACAATCCTTGTGAATTTACCAGAGCAGAACAGAGGCAAGCCTGCTTAATCCACCTACTCCTCTTTGAAGAACATATCTGGCATCACCTGCATTCAGTCTGCCACCTGACTTCTAGAAAGATTTGCAAGCTATTGCATTTACATTGTTACATTCAGAAACTGCATTTCAAAGATAACACTTGAGGACTATACAATGGCTGCACCTGCACCCACAGCTCTCAGTGTTGCCCCCATGAATCCACCTAACAAAGAGCTTGAGGCCATGCCTCTTGCTGACAGAGATTACCTCATCCAAGACCTTGTGGGTGACAGGAACCATTTGCAGACCTTCCGGGAATTGAGGGACAACTATTTGAGCAACAATGACACATATGGGATATGGGAATCCAATCTGCCTCATTACTTTCTCCCATCTGTTAACATTTTTCCAGAAATCATCCGCTTATGTGCTGAGAATTATGATCCAAATCACAGAGTTGTCAAGTCTCCATCTGGGAGCATACTCTTCCACATCAATTCTGAATCCATCAACTAGATGCTCAACTTCAAACAAACTCAGTTGTTGTATCCCTTCTCCATGAACTATCTACTGGATACAGGTGCCAAGCTTTCCACTGCTGACAATGAGAAGATCACCAGGACATTTATGAGAGCTGACCGCCAGCCCACAGGGCCACCTCCTTTCTTGCATGTCCATTTTACTGATGTAGGCCAAGTTCTGGTTGACATGATTTCCTATGTGTTGGGCTATAAAACCAGTGAGTTCGTTGATGAGACAGTGCTGGTGTTATTAGCTGCTTACAGCCCAGGCCAACCTCCTGCCTACAAATATAACTTTGCTAAATTCATAGCCAACAAGATACATGACCAACGTTTCAAAGTGGACAGGGAGGGTATATTCAAATATTCATCATACATCTACCACTTGTTCATGTATTATCAATCCGAGTCCTTTCAATGCCCTATCAAGAAGCTGGATTCTAGAGGAGAAAAAAGGTCTGTCATCTTCTGGTCATCAGTTTTCCACCAAGTCCAAGATTCACCATATTCATATTGTGAATTTATTGATCAATTTGTCTACCCGGTCTCTTGCCTATTGATGAGGTCCCCTCCTCCTATAGTGTCATTGGAAATCCAGAAAATTCTGCAGCTGTCCAAAAATTATAAAATAGGTGACTGGTACCTATACCAAAATCACACAGTCATCAGAATTTATGGCTATGAGCTCTGTCCATACAGGCTCCCAAGATATGTACCAATGAGACTGTTCGCCTTGGAGTACTATAGGCAGCTTATTAACTCTGACCTCACCCACTTTCATAGTGCCAAGAAGAAAGCCCACCTCAAGTTCAAACACCACCTGGGCCCCTTTATCATGAACAAAAAAGAGGGATGGCAAGAGGCTGAGCAAATCCTCAGAGATAAATATAAGCTATCAAGAAGCTTCTGGTGGGTCCCTTATGACCCTGAAGGCTTCATCAGTGCTAGAAGAGTAAAGTACAAGCTACTAGGCTATGAGCACTGTAAAATTCCACATTTTGAGCAGTATGCTAATCAGCAAGAATGGCTGCAAGACACATTAGTTGAGGAACTAACTCAAGAAGAAATAATGCAAAGAAATGTCAAGGATTTGGAAAAGACTCTTGACATAGATTTTGTGCAGCAGGTAATCTTCAAGCAGCCGCATTCAGTTGGAGAAGGAACCTCAAAAACTACAACTGCACCAGCCACCCAGGCGCCATCCGCAGCAGCATCAGGCACAGATAAGGGCAAGGGAATAATGGGTGCTGAAGAAGAGATAGTAAAAGAGAAGCCTGCCTCCTCAATTGGGCAGCAACAAGAGAAAACCCCTCCACCACAAACAGAACCACCAACAGCACCTGCATTGCAGACCCCTGCGCATGAGGAAAGGGGCAAGAAACAAGACAGAGAAGAGTCCACTCTGCTAGTGGATCCTCCCAGCTACCGAAAGCCAAGAGGCAAAAGGTTGACTCCCCAGTCATAGAAGAAATAAGCAAAGAGGTTATTGAGAGTCCAAGGAAGGAAGGAGGAGACAGTCAGCAAATGGCTACAAGCTCTTTTCAGGAAGAGCAGGGATTACAGCTTGGCATGGAGGTGTCCTCCTCCACTCAGCAGAGCAAGAAGCCTTCAAGCACCAAGGCTTCCTTCAAAGAGATAAAAGCGCAAAATGAGCTGTTGAGAATAGAGGTGTATAAGCAATTCCTCAAAGCAACACCAGCTAAGCAAGAGAGGTTGATGTCAGTGTATGATATACAAGAGGAAAAGATAATCCTCAGCGACTTCAAACCCAAAGTACTGCAGCCTCACTCAGCTGCAGATTTTGTAAAAACAAAGCTGGAAGTCATGGCAAAGGACATTCACCCCATGGACCAGATAGAGCTGCACAAACAAACAGGGGAAATGGTCTATGCCACCTTGGTAGACAGGGCCACAATGGCCCATGAATTGAAAGAATCGCTGAAGAACACCAACATTCAGTTAGATTTCGAGAGAATGTCCTCCACGGCCAAGGACAACAGGATTAAGACACTGGAGGACATCATCGTGGACCTAGGACATGATCCTAAGGACCCAAAGGGTGTGAGGGCCCTCATGAAAAAGAAGGAAGATGATATTGCTGCATTGAAGAAAAGGCTGAAACTGCTTCCTACTGAGCACCCCCAAACAGCAGAACTGCAAAAGGAAAAAGAGTCTGAAGATCAGCTTGATCTAATAATGCAGCTGAATCAAAAAGTCATTGATCTAGAGAAGGAGCTAGAAGAGGCACTGCAAGACAAACAGGGAGAATCAACCTCCCAACCTCCTCAAACTACCTCAACCACTGCCACCACTACAGAGGCAGCAGTAACCCCTGCAACAACTACAGCAACAACAGAAGCAGCAGCAGCAACAACAACAGCTCCTGACTCCAGCTTAAACATGGATGATTTGACAAAGGCTATCAAAGAGCTGGAACTTCAGGCAACCGAGATCAAGCAGGCCAAGGAAAAATTGGCAGAACTAGAGGCCAAATATGACAAATCAAAGATGATTGTAGCAGAGCAGTCTAGAGAAATTAAGGCCCTCAAAGACAAAATAAAGGCCTTAGAAAAGGAGCTCAAACTTGAAAATACTCTGGCAGAAATAAAGAGGATTTTGTGGGCCCGGATTGACCTCTCCCTTACTAGACAATGGAAGTCAATCAAGACAGTGCATGAACAAATGGAATTGATTGGCCAAGCAAAAATTGAGATCCAGAAATCCAGAACAGTACTAGGGAACAGGCCTGAGCAGGCCAACAGAATGATAAATTTTCTCAACAATCAGACTAAGGAGGAGCTAGCAGCCCTGAACATCATTAACAGAATAGATGTTGTCCTTACAGCTAAAAAAGTGCTCACCCTCAGAAATTTTGCACAAACTGTAGAAAGAAAATGTCATGAAATCTAGGCTGAGGTGGATGAGTACAAGCTCAAAATGGGAGCATTGCAAGAAAAGGGATTGCCCAGCCTACTAACCAGCACAGGAAGACTGCTCCCCCGTGAGCAATATGCTACCAGGATGACAAATTTTATTGAAAATCAAATCACTGCATCCACTAGTACCTCTGAAGAAACAGGGCCTCCAACAGGGCAGGGCCTCTATGACAAGCTTGAAAATCTGTTTTTTATTGAACATGAGATGAGTCACCTATTTGAGGTTCCTCCAAATTTTTATAGATATACAGAGGCAGATGAAACCTTGGTGAAAATTCGAAGACACCCGCTGCCCAAAGAGGATTGGTGGCAGGCAATGCTGCAAATTTTGCCTCAGTAATTTCAATTGATCAATCCTAGTCAGCTTCAACCCAGTCAGAGGCAAAAAGCAGAATCTGGACAGCATACAAGGCAGCCGAAAAGGGTGACTCAGCATGAAGACAGTGACAACAAGCCAAAACATAGGAAATGCGCAAATTTTGGGCATCACGGCTCCAGCCGACTCCATCGGTCATAAAGTCAACATTCTCTGACCATTTTGGATAGCTAATACACTAAGAAGTTACTACAGCATTTATTTTCTCAGCTGCAATCCTCCAGGAGTTGGCACGATATTAATGAGCCATTAACTCACCAGCTAGATATTTTCTGATGTAAATTTTGTATATATACCTCCCCTGGCAGCGTATTTGGGGTTGGTGATTTTCACTCTGAGGCAAATTTATTGTATATTTTCAGATAATCTAATGCAAAAAGCTGGAAAAGCTCAGTGTTTCTTGGATGCTTGATGTCTCAATGATGCTCTGCGTGCTGTTGCAGAATTCCTGTGCTGTCTAATGGAACAATAAGTCTTCTTAATCTATGTTTTATATTCCTATGTTTGTTTGAATCATATGCATGTTTCCAATCTAACAATAGAGAAAAAGAATAGTACAGGATATGTTTGTATACACCCTGTATTCAATCTCTGTTGTTGAAATGTTTTCTTCAGAATTAATCATGAACATGAATTCTTAATTTCTCATGTTTGTATCAATTCTATATATATGAATGTTATGCAGGAATTCTTCAGTGCTCCTAAGTAATATTCCCACTGCTCTCCATATCAGCTTACTGAAAGATCCTTAGTTGCCTTTCACACCCTGATTCCATCACATCCATTTACAGATTTAAAAAATTGTTCTTTGGACACTTATCTGGCTCTCTAGCATTACTGTTGTATCAACACAGACATATCAAGCAATTAAACATCACTGATTCCATGCCCAATGGCCTAGATCACCCTGTAAACATACATCTGTTTTGACTGAAATCATCATCCTACAAAATTTAAAACAAAACCTTGAGCATTATAACTAGCCTAAAATATTATACAAACAAAGTTAAATCATAAAGAGAGAGCCCTCTCTGGTCATAGGTAGGCTAGAACCTGTGACCCAAAGATTGGTTAGTGGTTACCTCGGCCATATTCCCTTGGGAGTCAAAGGGAACAACCTGAGTGCTAACATGTGTGTTCGACCAAGAAAACTTAAGGAGTGTTTATATGGCTCTCGGTCTCAACATAAAATAAAACAATTTCCAACATGCTCTCAGCCTCATCAAAAATATTTGCAAAAATTGCTCTCGGCTGTGTCATAAAAACTTCAAACTTAAAATTCTCGGCCTCAAAACACAGATAAAAACAAATAATAGCGCTTTTAAATTAGATTTTAAATGGCTCGGCAATCAATCCCTTTTTTTGGCAATCAGAAATTTCACATGGCATTATTCATTTCAATCCTCAAGCATTTCAATCCTCTGTTTTGGTGCAAATGAAAACAACAGTGCGCAGCAAGGGTATGGACGCACGTCGTTTCATGTTTAAAACGGCGTACAATCAAACAAGGTGTGACAACAACAAAACGGGGTGCACATTCTATAGCACTTCACATTACCATTCACCGCCATAACAATTTAAGTTTTGTGCCTCCTCTGTTCATAGATTTCATTGTTAACACGGCACACCATAACAATTCCTCATAATAATGCCAAATCCTAACGTGTTAACCATGCACTTCATTCGCATTTAAGTGAAGCATGATCCACTAAGGGTTCATACCAAGATTCACGCAGCAAATCAACGGATTGGAGGCTATAGTTTCGGCTTAACTTAGATCAACGAGCACTTTGAGGAATATCTGGCGCTCCAAATCTTTGTTCAACTACGCAATTGACTAGTGGCAAGGTAGAGCAATCGTTACCATTAATAACTGACAGTTCATAACCTTGATTCACTGTATGCCGAGCTTTAAACAACGCCTTACCTGATTGAATCCCCAAAAATTTGCTATCTCTGAACGTCAAACATGGGACGATTTTCTTCTTTAAATTCACCCAACTCAGTTCACTCTACTTTTCACTAGGCTACGGCTTCAAACAACGATGAGGATTATGGTTTAAACAACGATGAGGATTATTGTTTGAACAACGATGAGGATTATTATTTGAACAGCGCAGGAGCTTAGTCGGTTCATGACCGTTTCAGGGCTGTACTGCACTTTATGTCCATTGGTGTTTGCAATGCATGGTTTACATGGCCGTCCTATTTGACCAGTCACCCGAATGTGTCATGAGGATGGCCGAATCATTGTTCTCATACGCATGACCCCTTGTACAGTATACTGTCCAATGACCATGAGTTATCATGCCACCGTGTTAAGCTCGTACCTGTGTGTTGGCCGGTGGTGGTTTGGGTTAACGTTTTATTTATTACGGTTGTTTTACCATTATGCCCACCTTCATGCGCTTGCAATGATATATAACCATTGCTTGTGTTGCAATGAGTCACATGCAATGATATTTCAACCACCCGCCGTAATGTTTTAATGTTGGTTTGCATGCGGTCGTTAATGTTTCAATGTTGGTTTGCATGCGCTCGTCCACCATATATCATACCATATGCATTGTTATATAATCCTTCACTCATAACTATACCATATGTTGTGCATCACTGTTTTACATACCTTAAACCTTGTATCATATGCACGTTGGGTGATATGACTTTAGCGCATTCACATTTTTGAACTATGGTATATGTTGGTACGATATATAATAACTTTTGATTTCCATATAGCGCATGAGGTTTGTTTGAATTGTATAACATAGCTTTATAATTTTAAAATGACCATTGGGGTCATATTTAAAATTATCACCACCACTAATGCTTTGAGTTGTATGTGCAGGTTGAAAGTTGTCCCAGTTTGGTCTTTCTAAGCTCTTAAAGAAAAATACTTAGGGGTAATAGGGTTAATGAAAATAGGGAATATGTATGGAAATGAAAGGGAATAGGGTTATGATGTATAAGGGTTATAGGAATATAGGATATAAATGATAATGAATATCCCCAGGTACTAATTTCAACTTAACAAAAACTAAAAATTTCTAAGAAAAATTTGAATTTTTAAAGCACAAAATGACTACATATACTCCCCTGGATGATGGTTGTACAAGTAAGATGAAATCAATTGATCAGATGTTGTAGATGGATCAAAATGTAAACTTTATTACTGCTCCTTGTTCTTCATGTTCTAATTCTTGAATTGATAATCAGGTCCCTCTGTAATGATTCATTGTTTCAAGTCCCTTTTACTGCTTACAAAATATGCACATGTTGTGTTGACATTGGCAGGTCTTTCAGGTCCCTTGGCAATGATTTGTTATGTCAGGTCCCTCTGTTGACAATACAAGTCCTATCTATACTCCAGTGTTCCAGCTCATTCCAGCTAAAGAGCTGATGTTTGCAACTTCAGCTGTCTAGTTAAAGAGCGAATGCAAGTCGCCCCCTTGTTGAAGATATGACTTGTCCTCAAGTCATTGGTTGGTGGAGTGTACCTGCATTAAATGTATCTGAGAACAATAGAACAAGTAGAAAGAATTCATAGAGTCCAAGTTGCCCTGGTTTTCCCCTATGAATTCGTGCTTGCAATGTGCCAGTTGCCTGGTTTTCACTTGCAAACAATTTATTTGTTTTTTTTTTTTTTTTTTTTTTATATGGTTTTGTATATCTATATCTATATATATATATATATATATATATATATATATATATATATATATATATATGTTTTGTTTTGTTTTGTTTTGTTTTTTTTTTTTTTTTTTTATTCAACTAGTAGACTGGAAGATGGCTGATCCTGTGCCATGAGTTCCAGTTCTGTGTCTTCGATCAGTTGTTTCATAAATGCTTCTTTACTGATAGGCCTATTGTAAACTTTGAGCCTATGTCCATTCACTATAAATGAGGTGGAATCCTGGTCGATTGTCTTGATCCTTACTGCTCCATTATCAAAGATTTCATCAATTTCATATGGGCCTAGCCAGTGTGTTGTGAACTTTGCTTTGAAGTCTTTGAATTTGGAGTCGAAAAGCAATGCCCAGTCTCCCTTGTGAAATGTCTTTGTTTTGATATATCTGTCGTGCCACTTCATTCTTTGTTGTTGCACTAATGTAGTATGTTCCATAGCTTGCTGATGATGCTCATCTAACTGATTCAGTTCCATGATCCGCTGCTGTTGTGCTTCTGTCAAGTCGAGTCCTAGTTCAGGTGCTATTCTATATGTATGTATCTGAAACTCTATAGGCAGTAGGGCCTCCTTCCCATATACTAACTGGTATGGACTGAAACCAGTTGTAGTTTTCCAAGTTATCCTGTAGGCCCAGAGTGCATCTTTTAATTTTTCAGACCAGTCTTTTCTGTTCATCTGTACAGTTTTTGTCATAATATTTTCGAGGACTTTATTTGTTGATTCGACTTGCCCATTTGCTTGTGGATGATATGGTGTCGATTTCCTCTATTTGATCTTGTATTTCTCCATTAGATCTCGTACCAACTTTGATGTAAACTGTGTGCCCTGATCTGTTACAATTTGTCTATGTACTCCATATCTGACAAAGATTTCTTCAAAAAGAAAGGTGACCACTGTATCTTCTGTTGCTCTGTTCACTGCTTTTGCTTCTGCCCATTTGGTTACATAGTCTGTACATACTAAGATGTACCTCTTCCCATTTTATGGTGGATTGATAGGTCCAACAAAGTCAAGTGCCCACTACTCAAATGGTTCTATGAGAACCTGTGGCTTCAGTGGCATTCCATCCGATGTTATTGGTCGTCCTATTCTCTGGCAGCTATCACATTGCTTGACATATTTCTTAGAATCTCTGAAGATGGATGGCCAGTAATAGCCCAGTTGTAGCACCTTATATGCTGTTCATTTATCTGCAAAATGGCCACCACATGGTTCATCGTGACATGCTCTTAAAATGTCTAATATTTCATCTTCCCATACACATTTTCTAATTATCAAGTCTGAACCAGTATAAAATAAATCACCATTGACCCATGTATATCTAGAGCTTGCTCTAACAATTTTGTATTTTTGCTTTTTAGTGAATTGAGCTGGAAAACTTCCAGAAGATAAATAGTTTGCAATATCTGCAAACCATGGTGTTTTGACTGTGATGGAAAACAGATGTTCATCTGGAAAGTTATCTGCAACTGGATTTGGATCGTGGGGTGAGTGTATGCCGGACAGAAATTCAGCCACTTGATTTTCTTTGCCTAGCCGATCTTGTATTGTGATATTAAATTCTTGCAATAACAGTAACCATCTTGTTATTCATCCATTGGTGATGGGTTTATTCATCAAGTATTTGATTGCTGAATGATCAGTATGAATGAAAACTTGATATCCTGTTATATAGTGCCGGAATTTATTTACTGCATGTATAACGGCCAACATTTCTTTTTCTGTGACTGTGTAGTTCATTTATGTAGGTGTTAGATTTTTGCTTATAAAGTATATTGCATAAGTGAACAAGTTCTCTTTCTGTCCAAGAGAGGCACCTATCGCGGTATCGGATGCATCAGTTGATATATGAAATGGTAAAGACCAGTTTGGCCCACGAAGAATGGGGGCAACTGACAATTTCTCTTTCAGAATTTGAAATGCATTTTGACAATCATTTGTCCAGTGAAATTCAATATCTTTTGCTAATAGTTTGAACAGAGGTTGGGCTATTTTACTAAAGTTTTCAATGAATCGTCTATAATAGCCTGCATAGCCTAAGAAATTTCTTACCTCTTTCTGTGTTGTAGGAGGCATTAAGTTTACTAGGACTTGGATTTTTACTGGATCCACCTTTATTCCTGAAGCAGAAATGTGGTGTCCCAGAACTATTCCTTCTATCAATATCATATAGCATTTCTCATTTCTTAATGACAAATTTGTTTCAATGCATCGTTTCAAAACTTTCTCAAGGTTGTTTAAGCAATCATTGTATGTGTTTCCGTAAACTGTGAAGTCATCCATATAGACCTCTACACATTCATGAATTAGATCAGCAAATATTGCAAGTACTGCTCGTTGGAAAGTTGCAGGTGCATTGCATAGACCAAATGGAAAAACATTATATGCATAGGTTCCCCATGGGCAAGTAAATGTTGTCTTGTCTTGGTATTCTTTGGCTATTCTTATCTTGTTGTATTCGCTAAACCCATCTAAGAAGGAGAAAAATTTCTTCCCAGCTAATGAGTCTAACACTTGGTCAATGAATGGTAGAGGAAAATGATCTTTTAGTGTAGCTTTGTTTAATTCCCGATAGTCCACACATACCCTCCACTTTCCATTTTTCTTTGGTACAATAACCAGTGGAGAAACCCAGTGACTATCTGAAATAGGATAGATGAATCCAACTTTTAACAATTTTTGCAGTTCTTCTTTCACTATTTCCTTCATCATGGGATTCATTCGTCTTTGAGGTTGTCTTACAGGTTTAAGTTGATCATCTGTATAGATGTGGTGGATACATGTGCTAGGATGGATTCCTTACATATCAGTATAATCCCAGGCAAAAGCTTTTGAATATTTCTGTAATAATGCAATTACCTCTTGCTCTTGTGCTAATTGCAATTCATTTCCAATGTTTAGATGTTTTCCAGGATGAACCTCAATTGTTTTGATCATTGGCTTGGAGATTTTGTTTACAGGAAAGATGTCTATTAAAGATTTCTGCAAGGTTTGAATTGTACATGTTTCCTGAAAGCATTGATTCAAAAGGTTACTCGCAGCTTCATATTGAGCTTTCCTAAGCTGCTCTGAAATACTTGGTTCTGAAATGAAAAGATCCATTAAGTCTTCATTCCCTTCTTCTTCTCTAAAATCAAAGAATTGATTTATACTTAAAACTGATTTTGTTTGTTGTTTTTCTTGAGTTTCAAGTACTGATTCTAAAGAAGTTGATTGTGCAGGTGAATAAAGAGTGATGTGTTTCCTTTCATCTCCATGTGAAATAATCATGCTTCCAGATCTGCATCCTATGAAGGCATCAGCGGTAGCTAACCATGGTCTGCCTAAGATTAGAGGATGTCCTCCCAAGTTTGTCTTTGGTTGCAAGATCAGGAAGTCAACAGGATACTCCCATGAATCCAAAGAGACTATGATATCTTCTAATATTCCTTCAGGAACAACTTTAGATCTATCTGCTAGTTCCAAGATTGTAGAAGTTGATCTAATGTTGTTTAAATGCAAAGTTTTCATTATCTCCATTGTCATTACGTTTATAGCTACTCCCAAGTCTATTAATGTATTTGGTACTGAGAAATTATTTATTGATATAGTAACCATTGGGATATCAGGATCAATATATTTTTCTACTATAGTTTGTGTAGACATGAGGCTTGCTAATTTACCAATGACTTGGATTGTAGTAGAATCCTTTTTCTTTTTCTCTGATTTCTGAATGCACAATTCCTTTATTGTTTTAGCATATATTGGTATTTCTTTAATTGCCTTCAACAAAGGAATTTTTACATAAGCATTTTTTAACTCATCTAAGATATCAAATTCAGGAAGGATTGTTTTGTTTTGTTGTTCCAATAACCTTTCAGGATAAGGTGGTGTTTGTGTTGTAATATTTGTTCCTTTCTGATTTTGTATCTCAGTTTGTGATGTTTCAAGTGATTCTCCTTGTTCAGTTGGTTCTTCTATGATTGGAGGAGAATCCTTTTTAAGCACTTTTCCAGACCTTAGATGGACATCATTAAGAGGAAAAATCGAATATGTAGGAAAACATGTTGCTTCCTCCACAGTGTATGCAGATTTGTCCACATTATTATTTGAATTGGCCATTGGTTGGGCTGGTAGTTGAGTTGGTCTGGGTTGATTTGTGGGTAGCTGTAACTATTGTGGCTGGGTCAACAACGATGGTGGATTCTGCTGTGGAAATGGGATGGATTGCGGATATGCAGAATGTTGTTGAAAGGGTATGGATTGTGGATATTGTGGATATGCAAATGGTTGTTGGTATTGTTGCTGGTATTGTTGTTGATACTGTTGAGGTAGCTGGTTTCCATAACCATATCCTCTCCAACCTTGTGCAGGTTGTTGTGAATATTGTTGTGGAGGCGAAGCTTGCCATGGCATTGGAGGGGTCCAAGGATTGTGAGGTGGATAGGGATAATTTTGTTGAGGGAATTGTTGCTGATTTGGTTGAGGCATCCTAGATTTCCATGGTCTTTGTGGTGCTACATAATAGAAACCTTCTATCTCTAGCACTTCTTCCATTGAGTTCATTTGTAATTCTTTCAATTTTACACAATTCTCTATGGAATGATTTCCTGTACAAAGACCACAAACCTAAATACTATCCAAAGGACATTCTCTCAAAGGATGTTTCTTTTTACATTTGGAACAAAAGATTGCTAGAGCTTGTTCTTGTTCTTCTTTCTTCTTGTTTGCCTTTAGCACATCTACCTGTGTCCCTAATGTACTCAAGAGATCTGTTTTGAAATTTTCCAATAAACTTCCTATTTCAGCTCTTGTTATCCCTCCTGTAGCTGACTTTGCTGCTTTTGAACTTACTTCCCTTCTTCCGGTTTTTGATCTTCCTCTAGAATATTTTTGACATAACTCAACAATTTCATCGAATGGTAGGTTTGAAATGTCTCCTTTACCCATCACATTCAAAATGTCAAGGTATTCATCCCTTACACCTTTGAAAAAGATTGTGCGAACGGTTTCTTGATTTAGAGAATGTTGTTTAGATTTCTGTAGATTATATGCAAATCTTTCCAAATATTCTTCTAAACTTTCATCTTCTTGTTGTGTCATTCTGAAAACATCTTCTTTTGAATCTCTAGATCTACAATAAGCTTGATATTTCTTAAGGAAGATAGATCGCATATCATCCCAAGAGGCTATTGTTTGTTCTCCTAAACCCATAAACCATTTCAAAGCTGCTGCTTTTAATGTTGCAGGGAAAAGACGAAGTTTATGAACGTCATCAGTATATCCATATGTTCTACATAGAATATCAAATTCAAACATAAATGCATCAGGATCTTCTGTAGACATTCCATAAAAGTTTGGCAATACAGAAGGTGGAATATTTTTCATTTTTACTTCTTCTCCCAATATTTCACTTGTATCTACTATTGGAAAACCAAAAGTAGTTTCTTGATCAATTCCATATTCTTGTCTTTTCCAGTCGTTTTCTAGCTTCCTATCATTTTCTTGTTTTGCCTCTTCTTCTCTTTTTCTTTTCCATTCTCTTTGTTGTCTTTCATATTCATCCCTTTGTTGTTCAGGAGTGAGAATAACAGATCCATGTCCCTCTTCTGCCATTGATTGATTTGTTTCAATTTCAAGTGGAATTTCAAATTGTTGGAAGATAGGAGGATTTATGGATGGAAAGACAGGTTGTTTTCCTTTAATAATTTCTTTTTGTTTTCCGGAAGTGGAGAATTGTTTTTGTTTTGCTTCCCAAGCTAACAAAGTTTGCCTTTCAATCAAGTTTAATCTTTGTCCAGTTCTTTGTTTTTCTACCAACTCCTCAATTATTGGATTACCAGTAACTGGGGTGTGTGATGATCCTATTTCTACTTGTGGGGGGTTTTTGATAAATCTACCTTGAGGATCTCTATATCTAGGCATAAAGAAACATAACTAAAATGGAATGTAACTAATGTTTTTGTGGTTTTGAAATTTATCTCTCTATTGACTATGCTGATATTTGCCTCCCCGGCAACGGCGCCAAAATGTTGAGCTAATTTGCGGACCTAAATTAACAAAATTATTTCTTATCAATCCGGGTTGTTTATGCTTTGAGGCAAGTTCACTATATGTGAAGATCAGATATAATCAAACCTTGAAAGATAAGTTATTCAAAAGCTAAAAGTAATACATTCTATAACTCTAATTCAATCAGCTTAAAAGGAGAAAAATATTGAAAGGGTTCTTGACCTCAAGAAGTCCACCTTCACCTCAATTATCACTTAATGAATCAGAGGTTGAAACCAAAAGCTTAAGATGGATAAATTACTAATGAAAGAAACTCTTAACTTAAGAGACACATAAGATATTCCATCATAATTCATTCATCTCAATATCCAAATCTCAATGAAAAAAAAATACTTGCATGCAAACAAGAGAAACTAGTTTTGATTCATCATTTTAGCAGAAGGGATGCCCAACTTGAACACCTGTTTTTCCAACTCAATAAAGTGATGAATAAGCTATTAACTAATGAAATCAATCACTATGCATAAACCATAAAGAAAACTAAAATAAAGCTTTGAAAAACTAGTGCTACAATCAACCAGATTACAAGGAAATGAAACTAGTTAACAAGGAAGTGTACTTAGCTTGGAATGGGGGCCCTCCACCCTTGCCTTGCAAACTTTGAGAGGTGATATCAGAAGCTTAAATTCAGTCACGCATCCATAGCATTGAACAGCAAAATAATAATAACAAAAGTCTTCAAATTAACTCCTCAATCCAAAGATGTCACAGCATAAAAGTATATCACAAAATCAATACATAAGCCATCACATTTTTGGCTTTAAATAAGAAGTCTCATGAACAAACTGATCTATATTCACTAAAACAAACCCATCTACTCTCATCCACCTATCTAAGTCGAATTCATTACCCCCATCCCAAGAAATATGACCATTGCTATGAAATCTCAAAACTGCCCTATTTCTATGGGATTCCTGCATGACTAGTCATGGTTGACTAGCACCAAATGGGCCTAATAAAGCTTGTTCTGTTTGAACTAAGCATTGTTGGCTTAGTCCTAGTTCCCAAGCTGTCCATCCATGCATTCCATTCGTGCCCAAGTGTCCTGCAACCATATCAACCATAGAGCTATTACGGGAATTTCTAAATCTGCCAATTTTGCACTAAAAACCAAATTTTCATAAAAACTTTAGGAATTGAAAAATTAAAATTAAATACCTGAATGGATATCAAATATACATCAAAATGGGATAAACAAAGGGAAAATGGATGGAAAATAAATGGATAAGTAAGTTTCTTTGAGCAAAAATAAGACCAAAACTAAGGCCCAACAGTACCCCTGAAGCTAAAAACAAATGTAAAATTGCCTTGTAAAAGTATAGTAATTTCTAGTCAATCTGGACAGTTCATTAGGTGGATGATCTGACGGTAGAACTCCTGTTTAGTTTAGGGTTTTTTGTCCTAGAAGGCAACCCGTCTCTTTGTATGAGGGCATTGTATTGAGGCTGTGTAATAGATGTGTATTCTCTGAGCGAGAAACAGAGAGGTGAGACTGTGAGATAAAACAGAGAATATTACAGCGGATCTGCTGTAGGTTGTGTCTCTTCGTTTTGCTGGATAATAGAAAGGAAGGATTGGCTATTCGGGGTGGACGTAGCCCAAACTGGGTGAACCACGTATATCTGTGTCTCTCTGGTTTTATGCATTTTCGGTGTTTATATTTATGAAATATTCTATGTGTTCCATTGCTCTGTAATATATAATTTTTTAAGAATTGGTATCAGAGCCAAAGGTCTATTTGGCTGAAAAACGCACAAGAGAGAAGGGTTCCTGGTTCGAGTGGGAGCAATGGCAGAAGATGGTAAGTTTAGGGTCGAGAAATTTAACAACCAAAACTTCTCACCATGGAAGATGCAGATGGAAGATTATCTATATCAGAAAGATATGTACCTACCATTGGGCGGAAAAACAAAGATGCTGATGGGTATGACAGATGAAGACTGGAACCTTCTCAATAGAAAGGCACTCGGAATAGTATGGTTGTGCCTTGCAGCATCGGTGGCCTTCAACATGTCGAAGGAAACAATGACAGAGGGTTTGATTAAGGCGTTGGCAAAACTATATGAAAAACCCTCGGCCTCAAACAAGGTATTTCTTATGAAACCGTTATTTAATATGAAGATGTCAGAAGGTGGATCTGTTGCAGACCATTTAAATGATTTTAATACTGTTACAAGTTAGTTAAGTTTTGTAGGGGTAAACTTTGATGATGATGATAGAGCTCTGTTATTCTTGTGCTCATTGCCAGAAAGTTGGAATGGTTTAGTAATGGCCATTAGTAACTCTGTTTCTGGATCTAGTACTTTAAAGTTTGATGATGTTGTCAGTGCTATCCTTAGCGAGGAAATGCGATAGAAAAGCTCCAGTGAGACATCGGGTAATGATTTGAGTGCAGAGTCTAGGGGAAGAAAAATGGAAAGAGGAAAGAGCTTAGGATCTCATAGTAAATCAAGGAAAGGCAGATCCAAGTCCAGATCGGGGATAGTGTGCCGAAAATATGGAAGGAAAGGACACCTAAAGAAAGACTATAGATCTCAGAAGGGAAAAGAAGGAGATGCACAGCAAGAAAACAATCATGAAGAAAATGTGACAGGTGAGGTGTTACATGATGCTTTGATTCTTTCTTTGGAAAATATTACTGATTCCTGGGTGGTAGATTCAGGGGCCTCATTCCATGCCACACTTGATAAGAAATATTTTCATGACTATGTTCAAGGAGATTTTGGACAAGTCTGTTTGAGTGATGATAAACCCTGTAAAATAGTTGGAATGGGTAAGGTTCTTATAAAACAGTAGAATGGAAACAAATGGCTACTAAAGGAGGTAAGGCATGTTCTAGATCTGAAGGAAAATCTGATTTCAACAGGGCAATTAGGCAGTGAAGGTTGTGTGACAACTTTCAGAAATAAAGCTTGGAAGGTCACCAAAGGAGCCCTAGTAATAGAAAAAGGTGAAAAGGTTGGTACATTGTATTTATGCAATGGTATTTCTAACTTTGTTAATGCTTTAACTTCCAAAGGAGCATATGCAACATTATGGCATGATAGGCTCAAACACATGAGTGAGAAGGGGATGAAGATTCTTCACTCAAGGAATTAGTTGCCAGGTTTGAAGAATGTTGATTTGGACTTTTGTGAGAGTTGCATTTATGAAAAACAGAAGAGAGTCATATTTCTTAGAGTTGGGAAAGGAAAGAAGAGTGAAAAATTAGAGCTTCTGCATACAGATGTATGGGGACCTGCTCAGGTATCATCTCTCAGTGGCTCTCATTATTATGTTACTTTTATTGATGATGCAACTAGAAAAACTTGGATTTATTGTATTAAGAATAAATTTGATGTATTTGATACTTTCAAGAAATGGAAATCTTTGGTTGAGATTGAGACAGGAAAGAAATTGAAGTGTCTCAGATCAGACAATGGAGGTGAATATTGCAGCAAATAGTTTGATAGGTACTATTCAAAGCATGGAATTCGCAGAGAGAAGACAGTTCGAAGAACACCATAAGAAAATGGTGTGTCAGAAAGGATGAACAGAACAATCATGGAGCATGCAAGGTGCATGAGATTGCATGCAGGATTACCTTTACAATTTTGGGAAGATGCTATAGATATTGCTGTTTATATAATAAATAGAGGGCATTCAAGTTCCTTG
This sequence comes from Pinus tabuliformis, assembly GCA_031772625.1. NCBI lineage: Eukaryota > Viridiplantae > Streptophyta > Pinopsida > Pinales > Pinaceae > Pinus > Pinus tabuliformis. The sequence goes on from CM062804.1 coordinate 1,449,054,442, forward strand.
GATGATGGTGTTCCAGAGGAAGCATGGACAGGTAAAAAGGTAAACTACTTTTTTTTAAAGCCTTTTGGTTGTGAGGCCTTTGTCCATATTAATAAAGAAAATAGAACAGATCTTGAGGCAAAATCAAAGAAATGTACCTTTATTGGATATGGTGTTAATGATTTTGGTTATCACTTATATGATTATGAAAATCACAAAATCATTAGGAGTAGAGATGTAATATTCAATTAAAAGGTCTTGTATAAGAATCAGTTGCAGGAAAAGAAACAGGAAAAAGAAAACAAGGAATACACAGTTCTTGATGAGATCACTGAAAAAGTACAGGTGCCTGAAAATAATAATAATCAACAACCACAATAACAGCAACTACCACAATAGCAACAGGCACCCCAAACACCTAAAAGTGGTGTTAGAATATCTACCAAGATAAGTATACCCCGTGAACGATACTCTCCTTCATTATATTATTTATTGTTGACTGATTCTAGTGAACCTGAATGTTATGAAGAAGCAATGCAGGTTGAAAGCAGGAAGAAGTGGGAGCTATCCATGGAAGAAGAGATGGACTCCTTAATGAATAACTAGACTTGGGACTTGGTCAGGTTGCCTACAGGAAAAACTACATTCAAGAATAAATGGGTTTACAGGCCGAAGGAAGAAGATGGAGGAAAACAAAGGTACAACGCTAGACTTTTGGTGAAGGGGTTTGCATAGAAGAAAGGTATTGATTTTGATGAAATATTTTCTCTTGTTGTTAAAATGACTTCAATCAGAACTATTTTAAGTCTAGTAGCAGTTGACGTTTTGCATCTTGAGCAATTGGATGTAAAGATATATATGCAGCAGCCACAAGGATATGAGGTGAAAGGGAAGGAGAAACTAGTGTGAAGGTTGAAGAAGAGCTTGTATGGCTTAAAACAAGCTCCAAGGTAGTGGTATCTAAAATTTGACAAGTTTATGTCTGAACAAGATTATACTAGATGTCACTTTGATCATTGTGTTTATCTGAAAAAGAAAAATGATGGAAGCTATATTATATTGTTATTGTATGTGGATGACATGCTTGTTGCAGGGTCTAACATGCAGGAAATAAATGTGCTCAAAAGAAAATTGGAAAATTCATTTGCAATGAAGGATTTGGGAGCTGCAAAACAAATCCTTAGTATGAGAATAACTAGAGACAGGAAAAATCGCAAATTAACATTGTCTCAGAATGAGTACATACAAAAGGTGTTGAAAAGATTTAATATACACAATGCAAAACCAGTTAGTACAGCTTTTGCTAGCCATTTCAAACTTAGTAAGGAAATGTGCCCAAAGACCCAAGAAGACATGGATTATATGTCTAAAGTTCCATATGCATCAACAGTTGGAAGCTTAATGTATGCAATGGTCTGCACAAGGCCTGATATTACACATGCAGTGGGAGTCGTAAGTAGGTACATGAACAATCCAGGAAAGGAACATTAGATGGCAGTGAAATGGATTCTCAAATATTTGAAAGGTACCAAAAATCAAGCATTATGCTTTGGTGGTTCAAACATTTCTCTATAGGGATATGTTAATGCAGATATGGCAGGTGACAGAGATAACACGAGGAGCACTATAGGATACGTATTTACTTTAGGTGGAATAGCTGTTAGTTGGGTTTCAAAAATCCAAAGTGTTGTTGCACTTTCAACAACAGAAGCAGAGTATGTTGCTGCTACAGAGGCTAGTAAAGAAATGATTTGGTTACAAAGGTTTATGGGTGAATTGGGTAAGAAGCATGATATGGGCACGCTATACAGTGGTAGCCAAAGTGCCATTCATCTTGCAAAGAACTCAACATTTCATTCTAGGACTAAACATATATAGCACAAGTACCATTTCATACGATCAATGTTGGAAGATGGAGAGTTGAAGCTCGAAAAGATACACACTAGCCAGAATCCTGCAGATATGCTAACAAAAGTTGTAACCAGGGAGAAACTGAGAATATGCTCAGTTTCAATTGGTCTTCAAGGATGATGATGAAGATGAAAAATAGCCAGGTCCAAAGAGGAGTCATTGTCCAACAAATGAAGTAGCGGTGGAGTTGCTACAATCATTCTCGAAGTGGGAGATTGTTGGGTGTGGAGCATGATTATTTAGAGGTCTTTGTTTTAGCCGGATGTATAACCCAAGAAGTTTGTACGCCCCTTCATGCGGGGAGGTGCAGGGGGGACTTGTCCCCCCCTGCGGGGGTTCAGGGTGGCTGATCCCCCCTCACTGGGGGGTCCGCGGGCCAGCGGTCTGCCAATGGGGGTTTCGGGGGCAGCGCTCAGGAAGCTAAAAATAGATGTAAAATTGCCTTGTAAAAGTATAGTAATTTTTAGTCAATCTGGGCCATTGATTAGGCAGATGATCTGACGGTAGAACTTATGTTTAGTTTAGAGCTTTTCTCCCTAGAAGGTAACCCATCTCTTCGTATGAAGGCATTTTATTGAGGCTGTGTAATAGATGTGTATTATCCAAGCGAGAAACAGAGAGGTGAGACTGTGAGAGAAAACATAGGATATTACAGCGGATTTGTTGTAGGTTGTGTCTCTTCATTTTGCTGGATAATAGAAAGGAAGGACTGGCTGTTCAGGGTGGACGTAGCCCAAACTGGGTGAACCATGTATATTTGTGTCTCTCTGGTTTTATGTGTTTTCTATGTTTATATTTATGAAATATTCAATGTGTTCCATTGCTCTGTAATATATAATTTTATAACATTTTCCATTTCTATATTAATGGGCCAAGCATCCAAATTATCCTTCCATTCAACTTCAGGTTTATACTCATGCTCAGAAGTTGAAGCATTTATATCCCTTCTTCTCTTTTATATGACACCATGAGGATCATAGTGCCACATGTCCCCCATTTCAAAATTAAGTTCTTTCAACATGTATTCTACTTGCGCAAGGGCTTGTCTAGTGTTAACAATGAATGGACCTATCGTTCTACCCAACTTAAACATGTAGCCCTTTTTTCACAAACATAGTGGATTTAATCATCATTCAGACTCTTTCTCATAAATTCTAGGGCAAATATTCTCATGGGCATGAAAATAGGCAAGTGGTATGGGAGAAGTCCTCAAACAAGAGCCAATCACCCACCCTAGTATCTTCACTGTGTTGAATGATTTTCTTTTGTTGGGACAGGATTCTAGGAGGGAAAATTTTATTTACAATTTTGAAGGTAGTGGACATATAAGTGGAGATAAACTAAGAAAAACCCTCATTGTCTAGCTTTTTCTTTGGGCACTGCCACAATCAAACACATACTTCCACTTCTTGTGATAATTTGTGATACTAAGGCTTATATACTCAAATTCTTCAACGTGAGTATGCAGGAAAAGATAGAACAATAAGTAATAGTATCTAAAAAAGAAAGTGACTGGAAAATGGTTGAACTAGAATTTTATAGATTCTTCAAGGAACGAAGGTATATGAAAGATGATGTCCAACTGCATCATTTTGTGTAGGAACCCTATGGCGAATTTAGTATATTGCTAGTTTCTTTTGAATCCCCCAGAAAACAGTTATAGTGGTCAAAATAGGTTGTACAGTTTAAGAAAACATGGAAACAAGGAATCTGTCTACAATGGGGAGGGTTTGATTGTTGGGTGCTAAAATCAACTAGAGGAAGGCTTGTTGTTCTTCATCTAAGACCCCATTATACGTGTAGAATAAGGTAGCTTCTGTAAATCTCTCAAGGTTGGGAGATTTTGGATACATGAGATCCATTTGAATTCATTATAGTGTCACTTCCAAAATATTTTCTCTAGTGGGGGATATCAAACAATTCCGCTCTTTAACATAGGAACCTACGAGCTAGGAAACAAATTTTGGAAAATGGTAAACTGTGGGAGAGATCTAGTGATACAACCCTGACTCTACAACTCGAACTGGGTCTTCTCGTTTTAGGTGACAGTCGTACAAGTCAAAAAAATGATCAAACATATGGTAGGAGCAGAATGTGTCACATATTTCAGCCTCTATGTTCATGAGAGGCTCAGTACGGCTAGAGGGTTTCACCTCTCAATTTTTAGGGGATTTGGGCTCTGTATTTTTCATTTAACAATAATGGAGAATTACTTAGTAGTGGGGAATTGTAGGTTACCTGGTGGCCAGATGCAGTTGGACTTAGTGGCGCTGGAAGAACTCTACACTGGTTGAAGGTTGAACTGAGTTGCAAATAAGCAAAGTGATGAGGGAACATCATTTGAATGAAATAAATTTGAACTTCAATGGCTAATGGGTTAGGGTTTTATAGGATGGAAATACAATGGAGTGATGGTTGGGAGAGATAGGTAGAGACATTTAGGAGGGACACTTTTTGCTACTGGATTGAATGAGAGCTGAGAGGGAGGGGTCGTGACCCTACATTATTGCACTTGCCTACTGACGAAAATGTTGCGTTGCTGGGATTGGCAGAAGGTGCGGTCCCCACACTCTAGAGGGATGATTGAACGAGGTCGAGAGGTTGGTTCAACCCCGGAGAGTTGATATTGGTCATTAATCGGCAAAGACCACCCATTGAATTTGACCATTCTGGGGGGTAGCATGGGTTTATCCGCTAGTTACCCTACCGAAATGTTTTTGGGACCGAGTGGCTTAAGGATGGACGATGATCCACTCCACAATTGCTCATCAATTAACTCTTATGGAAATAATACGTAAGTGGAGCCCATTACATTTATCTTTCACTCCTTTCACTTTTTCCTAGGTTCTCTTCATTTCTCCAAGGTCCTGCCTTCACCTTCGCTTCTTTCCTTTCCCCTTATAGACCGAAATTATTTGCAAATGTATAGGTTACAACCATTGGCATTAAAATCACACAATATCCAATAAGATAAATAAATATATTGCATGAAATTTAGTGAAAGAGTATGATGTATACCTTAATAAAAAACTAAAATTTATTTTTAAAATTTTTATGATTATTATTTTTTTCAAATTATATATATATATATATATATATATATATATATATATATATATATATATATATATATATTTGGAATTAAGTGATATAATTTTGAATAAGACAATATTTCTTTGTTATTTAAAATGTGACTATGAATTCATAATGAATTTAGTGCCTTAGAAAACCTTCAGGAACTTGGATAATGGACATTATACAAACACTATACCTTAAAAAAAATACCTAAAACATAAAAGAGTTAAAAACTAGAGCCAAATTTTCCCAATCCAACCCAAAAGAAAAATCACTTTAAAAAAGCTTAATCTTTTAGGAACTACTAAATGCAAAATTAAAATAAATTCACTCTTTTTTATAAAGAGACAGAAAATCTAAGTGAATTTAATGGTGAAGAACATTAACTTCTTTATAAAAGGTGAAACCTTCCCCTTATTCTCTCAAATCCACCATAATCCTTCTTCGTATTCTCTAAAAAAATTTCATTATTCTTTCAAACCCACCATTTAACCTAACCTAACCTAGCCTATCCACAGTGAGTAGTTCCCCTTATTCCCTCAAAATAATTCAAGCTAGTAATTATCCCTATGTTTTCCTTCTCAAAGCTTGATTTAACAATCTTGGATAGTGTTCTAGATAGTAGCCCCTTAATATATATATATATATATATATATATATATATATATATATATATATATATATGGATGATTTCTTTTCTTTATAGTTCACATATCTCTAAGATGAATATATATATATATATATATATATATATATATATATATATATATATAAATCATGGTGAATGTGGCTGCTACTTTAACACTTAGAAATAATGGAGAAAGGTTGTTTTGATTGTTTTCTAAGTTTAGATTTAGATCCTATTTTCTAAGAGGTTGTTGTGATCTCCCAAATAGAATGTAACCATTATATTTGTGTATATGTGGTTGCTCTAATTAATAAATGCAGCGTTGTGGCAGCCTCACCTCACCTTAGAGTTGCGTGTTTCATTCACAATTTTGATTTATCTTCCTATTAGCTTTTAGTTGGTATCAAAGTGTCAGGGTTGAGTTGAGCCCTTGTGGCTGAGATTGATGCGATGAGCCTTTGTAGCTAAGAGAGATAGGTGAGAATGGAGCCTCATCTTCTAGTGGGTGTAGGTGTGAATATTTGTTGGAAGAATCAAGATCTACCATATTTATATGTGGACCAACGTGATCACATTAGAAGGCTGCATTGTCCATTTGAGGTTCGAGTCACTGTCGTGAGCACAGTGGATCTTGGTGTGGATCAGTGGAGGCAACTGAGTGGGATTTTTCAGGAAAAGAAAGATCAGAGCTGACTTGTGCACCCACAGTTAATTATACAGTGCACAGATTTGGTAGATTGTGCAACTTTTCTTAAGAAAAAGTGAGCAAATCTATGCAAGTTCTATTAAGAAAAAGTGTGCAATTACGCAATTTTTTATGAAGAAAAAGTGCATAGATTTTTGTATATTTTATGAAGAAAAATGCATAGATTTGTGCAACTTTTATGAAGGAAAAGTGCGCAAATCCATTTTTTGCGGAATTTATAAAGTGGTTGACCTTCATTTGGTTTTTTGTTTAACGCTATGGAGCCTGGCCGTTGTTGGAGCTATGGAGCCTAGCCATTGTTGGAGCTGTAGATTTGTGGATTAGGGATCCATGGAGCTACTGGTGGTGCTCGTGAAGTAAGAAGTTGGGCACTGTTGGAAATTGGGATTTTTTGTCAAGATGGCTAATCCACTTGCAGAGACATACCTAAATGTGGCCAATAAATTGGATGGATCCAATTATGTTAATTAGAAATTCAAGTTGCAGACACTACTATAAGGCTATGGTGCTTGGACCATCATAAAGGAAGAAGAAGAAAAACCTACTACAGGTGCGAGAGTTGCATCAATTCAAGAGTGGGAGAAGTGGGAGAAAAAAACAAAGGTATTACTAATAATGTTTGTTAATGATAATATAATCCGTCATATTCGTGACTACAAGACATCTAATGAAACCTGGAATGCACTAAAGGAATTATACGAAACCAAAAATACAAATCCAGTCCTCGTTTTGAAAAGTAAGCTCATGTATCTTAAAATGGAAGAAAATGAATATGTTGGTGTCTTTGTTTCAAGAATTAGATATTTGAAAGATAAGTTGTGAGATATAGGAGAATCAGTACCTAGTATTGATCTGCTAACAATTATGTTAAATGGAATGTCAGGGGACTATCATATGTTTATTATAGGTATTGTAGCATGGGAGAAAGCTCCAAATCGTGAGGAATTGACAGGTACATTGATGTAAGAAGAAGAGACACATAAGAATTGAGGCCTCAGAATCTAGACTTGGAACTTATGGCAAAAGATAAGTTGTTCGAAGGGAAAAAAGGAGGAGGAAGTAAAGGTGGACGTCTATCTCAGAAAAGGCCATTTACAAAAATCAAATCAAGGTATTCCATCTGTCAAAAATGATTATGAAATAAAAAATTTCTATTGTGGTAGAAGTGGGCATCTTGCTAGAGACTGTTATAAGAAGAAAAGTGATGAATCTAGGCATAAACATAAAAGATAGTTAGCAGGAGAAGCCCCAAATTTTAATCTCAAAATTCTTAAGTTGTTTGTATCTAATGTCGCGTTGGTTGCTAAAACAGATGATGCTAATACATGGTTTTTGGACTTTGGAGCTTCGATTCATATGACATGAAATAAGGATTAGTATGTAAAATTCAAGCAAAATAAGAAATGGTAGAAACATTTAACTTGGAGATGATCATGCGTATAAGACTATGGGATATGGATATATACCTGTGACTTTACCAAATTGTAGTATCATGTGCATCCATAATGTTATGTATGTTCCTAGGATCAAGAAAAAATTGATCTTTGTGTCTACAATTATAGATCAAAATCTAAATATTGAAATCTTCAAGACATAATGCATAGTGAAAGATTTACTAGATCACTGCAAACATGTTGCTTTAGGAGTCAAAGTTGGAGGCCTGTACAAGCTTGATGTTACCAGCAAAAGTCATCAAACACTAACTTATATAACTATGTCAACATAAAGTCTTTAGAATCAAAGGTATGGGCACATCATGATTTACTGTAGACCAGAACCCTAGGAGGTGCCTATTATTTTATGTTGTTTATTAATGATTGCACAAGGTGCACTTGGGTGTAATTCCTTAGGAAAAAGAGTGATTTTTTTTAGTATTTCAAAGAATTCAAAAACATGGTATAAAAGTAGACATGGAAGTTTATAAAGATCATGCGCTCAGATAAAGGGGGAGAATACATGTTGGGGAACTTCATCAAGTATTGCAAGGATCATGGAATAGTCCAGTAAGTACCCTACACTCCATAGCAAAACGATGTTGCGGAAAGAAAAAGAAAAACATTGGTGGAGTATGCACGGAGTATCATCAAAGGTAAGAAGCTCTCAAATGTTTTTTGGGCAGAAGCCATTAATACTATTGTTTATTTAAAGAACATAAGTCCAACAAGGTATCTTGATCTTAAGGCCCATTCGAAGCCTTGTATGGTTTTAAACCAGCAGTTCATCATTTGAGGTTATTTGGATGTAAGGCCTTTTCACATATTTTGAAGGAGAACAAAAAGAAACTTGATGCTAAAGGTATCAAATGTATTTTTGTAGGATATTCTCCATAATTTAAAGCTTATAAAATGTTTGATCCCTCTACTCACAAAGTGCTTGAAAGTAGATATGTAATTTTCCATGAGCAGGCAGATGAAGGTAGCAAGGATAAAAAATATGAAATATTGCACATTCTTCCTGAAGTTGAATATAATAAACTAGAAGTAGAAGAAGAAGACAATGATCAACAAAAGATTGAGGAAGAATCCAGTGATATGGACATCACCAGTAGTTAGAGCCCAATCAGAAGTGGAGAAGTAATTTCAGAGAACAGAGGTGAAAATAATGAAGTGAGAAGGAGATCTACTCGGCAGATTCGACTACCTGAAAGGTATAAGGACTATGCCCTGATGAGTAGTGTTTTCAATGTCATAGAACCCATGATTTTTAATGAAGCTAATGAACATGAAGAGTGGAGAAAAACAATGGAGGAAGAATATGAATCTATAATTAAAAATAAAACCTGGGAATTGACTAAATTATCTAAAAGAAAAGAGCCCATAGGATGTAAATGGTTGTACAAACCCAAATTTAAAGCAGATGCTAGCATAGATAAAAATAAATCTAGATTGGTGGAAAAAGGGCAATCACAAAAGGAGAGCACTGATTATGCAGAAACATTTTCACCTGTAGCTAAATTAAATACCATTATATTGCTAACTGCATTAGCTACAAAGTAACATTGGAATTGCACCATTAGATGTAAATTTTGCTTTTTTGAGTTGTGATTTAAAGGAGGAAGTGTATTTGACACAACCTAAATGGTTGTGAAAAAGGAGCGAGAACATTTAGTTTCCAGATTAAACAAAGCTTTGTATGGACTAAAGTAGGTTTTGGAGTCATGGAATGAGAAGATTGATTCCTTCTTTCTTCATCAGGATTTTATGAGGAGTCAAAGTGATCCAAATCTATATACCATGTTTGATGAAAAGGTGCATGTAGTATTGATTTCCTTGTATGTTGATGACCTAATTATTACCGAAAATTTAGTCAAATTGATTAATAAAATCCAGGTGAAGATGTCACAAGTATTTGAAATGAAAGATCTTGGTGAGTTACGTTACTGTCTAGGTCTTGAAGTGTGGAGAGATGCAAGCCAAACTTTTGTTACTCAAGGTAAGTATGTTAGAGAAGTACTTAAAAGGTTTAATATGGATCAATGCAAATTTGTTTTGTTCTAATGCAGCAGAATGTGAAACTGCATTTTGATGATGGCTCAAAGGAGGTAGATGGTACATTGTATAGAAAACTAGTGGGAAGTTGAATTATCTTACTAGAAGGAGACCTGATTTAGTATACTATGTTAGTGTGTTAAGTCAATTTATGGCAAGACCTCTCGAAAGTCATTGAAGAGCAGCAAAAGAAGTACTCAGGTATCTTAAAGGAACAATTGGTTTTGGTCTTAAGTATACTGATTCATTTGTTGTTGAGCTGATAGGTTACTAATATTCATATTGGTTTGGTAATCCAGATGATAGAATATCTACTACAGGTTATGCATTCAGTATTGGATCCGAGATTGTTTCATGGAGCAGCAAGAAGAAACCTACTGTATCTTTGTCATCTATAGAGGCAGAGTATAAAGCTTTGTGTGTAGCAACTTGTGAAGTTGTTTGGTTGAGGAGAATTCTTCAAGATGTTGGAGAAGAACAAAAGAATGCTACAATTATCAAATGTGACAACTAGAGCTCGATCAAGTTGGAAAATAATCTAATTTTTCATGCAAGGACAAAGCATGTTGATGCTCAATTTCAGTTTATTAGAGAGAAGATACAGTCTAAGGAAATCTTTATTGAATATTGTAATACTTGTGAAAACGTCGTTGATATTTTCACAAAGTTCCTTGGGAAGATGAAATTTGAATTGTTTAGTTAGATCTTAGTTGTGGAGGTTAATCCTTTCTCCATTAAGGGGGAACTTAGAAATAATGGAGAAATGTTGTTTTGATTTTTTTCTAAGTTTAGAATTTGATCCTATTTTATAGGAGATTGTTTTGATCTCCCAATCATAATGTAACCATCATATTTGTGTATGTGATTGCTCTAATTAATTAATGCACATTGTGGCAGCCTCAGGTGCTCCTCACCCGTGAGTTATGGGTTTCATTCACAATTTTGATCTGTCTTCCTATTATTTTTTAGTATAACACTAAGAGTATATACGACAACTCGTTAGCAAAAATGTATGACTTAGCAAGAGGGTGGGAAAGCCTAATCCTTGGGCCTTATAAAGGGGCCAAATATGTTCCCCGTGGGATTTGAAACCCAATTGAGGGGATAACATCCCATTTTTCCGACCACTGAGTCGTCCCACAAGGAAACAACGAAGGTGAATATTTTTTTTACCATGGTGAATTGGTAACTTATTGGAGTAATATGGGTCTTAGATCAAACCTAAAGGCTACCATTATAACACCAAGAGTATATCCAACACCCAATAAATTAGTAAAAAAACATAACATTTTTTTGAAAAATATATATCTCTTCACTATAAAGTACATGCCCTGAAACCAATACCTTTGAAAATAAGTTTTTCCTTAAATCTTCTTGGGCCATGTAATAATAATTTTATGCTTCATTATCAATTGGTTTTAAATATCATATTTAACTTCAAATCTCAAACCCTAAAAAATATTACACGATTCTTCTAATAATCCACACACCACTCGAATACTATAGAAAATAAGTAAATATTTCTCGACGCAATCATCATAAAGAATGAGTCGAAAATATGTAAACATTAACCCAATGTTTTTTAAATATCAATATCTTAAAAACGTTATAAATTACATGTGTGAAAATTAATTTATTATATCTATTAATTTTTTAATTAAAAAATGAAATAAATAAACAATACCTAAATGTCTTTTAAATATTGATTTTTTAAGAAATGCCTTATGCGTTAGGTCCATCTCTTCCATGTCAGATAAATAACCTCTCTCAAGACAAGTATAGATAGACTAAATAGTATTGTGTTTCAAAATTTTATAATAAAGAGAGTCGGTCTAATTGGTCGAAAGAAAACATCAGAAGCAAAATACTGATGAAGAAGTCATAATATACTATTAAGCAAATAGTGTTAGGATATTCCGACACATAGGAAATAGTTAAGTACAACTTGGTCTAGTGTAGAGGTAGGTATAGAGTTAGGTAAAGTGTGTTTCTTTACCGTTGTACATTTTGTAACTTACAATCCGACGGTCACGATATGTAGTGATCCGATGGTTCATTCTCTCCTCGGTATTACCGACACTTGATCCGTGGCTTGACACCCGATTGGTCCATGAATTCTATTTAAAGTGCATGGAGGGTCATTTGTAGGGTAATCCGTGCATGAGAGAAACATATGTAAATTATCATTCTTTTATTAATAAATTGCCTAAAGTGGCCGCGTTGGCTCAGGCCGTGGATTGTTTCCCTCTTTGAGGGTTTTAACCACGTCAAAATATTGGTGTATTGATCTGCGATCTGGTTGTGAGCGGTGTCCTTTTGGTGTTCTGTCTGAGGAACTTACCCTGTAAATTCCTACACGGTATCAGAGCTATTTGAGGGCCGCGTCCGTTGGTGATCCAAATCTGAAGCCGGTAGAATTGCATCCGACTGTCGTTTCCTAGATCTGTTGTTTCTGACTGCTTTTGGACCGAGAGTACTGCTCTGTTGTGTTGGGAGCATCTATTCTAGTGAGGAACCCCTTTCTTTTCACGCGAAAAGGTTTCCGGTAGCCCTAGCTGCGTCATTTTTAAGATCTGGAGGTATACAGTGTTATTTGCAGTTTACTGTTATTTTCTCTCTGTTTATTTCGGTTTCAGTTTATTTAGCCTTTTTATTACCAGATCTATACCTTTCATTTCTGCGTATGCTCTTTTCCCTGCGACTCTCTGTGATCTGGGCAAATCAGAAACAGAAAGGAAGGATTTTTCTCATGTGTATGCTCTTTTCCCTGCGCCTTAGGGTGATCTCGGAAAATCAGAAACATTGAGGAAAATATTTAGTTTCCGGCCAAAGCTAACTTTGAGCCGCAAGGTTCATTTTTGAAAATATTTAGTTTTTCGGCTAAAGCTAACTTTGAGCCGTAAGGTTCGTTTTCTTTGCATGTCCGTGTTGGGTTTTGTGGTTTTTGTTTTGTAGGGAAAAAGAGCTTTCTCAAAGAAAGCACGCAACCCAAAGCACCCTCTCTCTCTCTCTCTCTCACACACACACAAATTTTTTGTATAGATCAATTGGTTCAAAGCTATTTTACGAGAGTAGAGGTCTTGGGTTCAAGTTTCCATTTTGTGGGGGCGGACTTTTTTCATTTCCGCACATTCCCGCACTTCGTCGGCAACTTCAACAACTTTTTTTCAAAAAGCCATAACTTCTTCATCCGGAAGCCGTATTCAGAGCTGTTTTTTTAAACCAGCCTAATTTTTCAAGATCTATCCATTGGAATACTTATTTCAGCATCTTTAGCTTCAGTTTCCATTGAAATGGAAATTCAATACCAAGTTACCCTTGACAGCACCAACTACTTCCAATGGTTGGCTTACATTGAGGATTTACTTAGAGGTAAAGGTCTCTACAGAATAGCCTCAGGCCAAGAAAAGAAACCGAAGGATGAAGATAAGGCTGCTAAATGGGAAAATAGGCAAGATCAAGCACGTGGATTGATAGGGATGTCTATTTCTCCAGATCTTAGATTCCATATTGCAGAAATTGATTCTCCTGATGAAGCAATGAAACAAATCAATAAAGTTTTTGGGATTAAAAATGAAATTAGAGCCCATCAACTTGAAAATGAGTTGCTTACATTGGACCCTAATAATTTTTCTTGCATTGAAGATTTCTTGTCCAAGTTCAAGACCCTTAGATATCTTTTGGAAGGTGTTAAAGTTAAGAAAGAAGATAGTAACCTTATCTATTCCATTCTTACAAAGTTGGGACCAGCCTACTCTGTGTTTGTTTCCACCTTCCATTCTACAAGAGAAGCCTTCATTTCTCAAGGAACAGACTACAAGTCCCCTTCCTTTGACTCTTTTTGTGATTCTTTAATAAGAGAACAAGAAAAACTCTTACACCTTGGTCTTCTTAATCTTAGAAACTCTTCCAAGAAAGCGTTAGCCGCCCAACAACAACCAAATTCAAAGAATCGTAAGAAGTCATATCCTAAAAAGAATGGTCCTAAACCAAACAAGGGTCCTAAGCAATTTCAGCCCCAAAATGAAAAATCATTTCAACAAAATGATAAGACAAATAAAAACAAAGGGAAGAAGACTGATAGACATTGCAATTTTTGTAATCGAGATGGCCACTTAGAATCAAAATGCTTTAAGAAGATGGAAGCCTTGGAAGCAGCAATGAAGAAGCATAACATCCATTTGGGACAATCTTCAACTTCAACTTCATCTTCAGGAATGGGACTTTCTGCATGTGGTTTTCAAGCATCTCGGTCTGGCTATGCATTAAATATATCTTCTTCTTCTCATTCTCATGAGTGGCTCATTGATTCTGGAGCTTCTTATCACATGGCCAAAAACAAAGCCATGTTTTCTTCTTTAAATGATTGTAACACCAAAAATATATATGTTGGTGATGATAGATCTCTTAATGTTGTAGGGACTGGAACTGTTCATCTAGACAATGGTCAGTTTAATGATGTATTATGTGTTCCAACCTTATCCTGCAACCTTCTATCTGTATATCAGATAACTCATTCAGGTGAAGGTAAAATCGTTGAATTTTCACCTCATGATGTTGTAATCAAGGATTTAAGAGATCCTAAACAGATTTTGGCTACTGGCATTGGTGATGATTCTACAAGGTTGTATAAGTTTCACAACTTTGGGTCATCAAATCTTCCCTCTGTATTTGTTGCTCATAACGATGAAGTGAGCAAACTTTGGCATGAGCGATTTGGTCACTTAAACTAGCGCTCCCTTCAGCATCTATGTAAAGAAAATATGGTGACAGGTCTTCCTATGGTATCTTGCAGAGATGGTGTTTGTTCCGGATGTGTACTCGGAAAACATCATCGGGACAATTTTGAAAAACGTGCCTCTTGGCACGCCTCAGCCCCTTTACAGCTTGTGCATAGTGATTTATGTGGTCCACTTCCAGTTGTGTCATTCTCTGGCTGCAAGTATTTCTTAACTTTTATTGATGATTTCTCCAGACGCACTTGGGTATACGTCATAAAACTCAAGAGTGAAGTATTTAACACTTTTTTGGCCTTCAAGGCCTTTGTTGAAAAACAATCTGGACATCAAATTCTTAAGTTAAGATCTAATAATGGCGGAGAATATGTTAAAAACACATTCATCAACTATTGCACTGAGAATGGAATTCAAATGCAACATACTGTTCCATATACTCCACAACAAAATGGTGTAGCTGAAAGGAAGAATCGCACCTTAAAGGAAATGGCTAATTGTATGCTACAATCTAAAGGACTTGGTCTTAGTTTTTGGGCAGAAGCAATTAACTGTGAAAATTACATAATAAATCGCACTCCTACTAAGGCTTTAAAGAATATCACTCCAGAAGAAGCATGGAGCTCAATCAAACCAAATGTAAGTCACTTTCGTGTTTTTGGAAGTGAAGCGTGGGCCCATATTCTAGATGAAAAGCATAAAGCTTTAGAACCTAAGAGTGAAAAATGTACGTTTGTTGGATATTCTGAAGATGTCAAAGGCTATAGACTTATTCCATTTAAGTCCAAAAATGTTATCATTAGAAGAGATGTAAAATTTGATGAAAATATATCGGCCTGCGAGCCTAGTCCGGCGGTTGTGCCACCTCTCCCTATCTCTTCTACTTTTGAAAACATTTCTTCTTCAGATGATGAAAGTGAGGATGACAATCCTCCCCCACCATCTCAGGATCCTCCTTTAGCTCCTGAGCTTCCAAAATGGGTTCGTGCTACTCAAGATGCAGCAGGTGATCTTGCCGGTGATCCTACAGATCAGCGACGTACACGTTCTCAGTTCGAGAGAGCCTCTTATTTACTGGCTCAAGCTCCAGTAAATTATGATCCTGACACCTTTGCAGAAGCTTCAGGCCATCCAGATTGGGAAGCAGCTATGAATGAAGAATATCATTCATTGTTGGCAAATGATACATGGGATCTTGTTCCTCTACCAACGGGACAAAAACTTTTTAGATGCAAATGGGTTTACAGAACCAAGTATGGACCAGATGGGAAAATTGATAAACATAAAGCTCGTCTTGTTGCTAAGGGTTTTTCACAGGTTGAAGGCATTGACTACACTGAAACCTTCTCCCCTGTTGCCAAAATGAACTCTATCCGCCTTGTTCTTTCCCTTTCTACCTCTTTCAAATGGGAAGTCCATCAGATGGATGTTAAATCTGCCTTCTTGCATGGCGACTTGCATGAAGAAATCTATATGGAATAACCCATTGGCTTCATACAAACAGACTCCAGCCTTGTATGTCGACTTAAGAAATCCCTTTATGGTCTCAAGCAAGCTCCTCGGGCTTGGTATGCCAAAATGGATAGCTTTCTTTTATAATCTAGCTTTTCTAGGTGTCATTCTGACAATACTGTCTACACCAAGAAAGTGGGCAACTCTCTTATCATCCTTGTTCTTTATGTTGATGATATTATCCTTACTGGTGGTGATCCCAACCTTATAAACCATGTGAAGTCTAGCCTTAAAAGGAAATTTGAAATGACAGACTTAGGACACTTACACTATTTTCTCGGTCTTCAAGTCTTGCAATCCAAGGAGGGTATTTCCCTTTTCGAGTCCAAGTATGCTTGTGATATTCTACGTCATTTTCACATGGAAGACTGTAAGCCAGCCCCTTCTCCCTTTCAGTCTGGAGTCAAACTTTCAGTCACTTGTAATTCTCCTGAAGTTGATGCTACCTTATACCGTCAACTTGTAGGAAAACTTTTGTATCTAACCCATACTCGTCCTGACCTTTCCTTTGGCGTTGGCCTTGTTGCTCGGTTCATGCAAAACCCCCGTGAAAGTCATTGGAAAGCAGCTAAAATAATACTTCGTTATGTTCGAGGTACGGTTCAGTTTGGGATTCATTACAGTGCCGAAGCATCTCCTCTATTGGTTGGTTTCACTGATTCCAATTGGGCTGGTGACCCTGATGATCGGAAGTCTACTGCCGGTTATGTGTTCACTCTTGGTTCAGGACCTATTACATGGGTTTGTAAGAAACAAGCTGCCATTTCTCTTTCATCAGCAGAAGCAGAGTATCGTGGTGCCGTAGAAGCTAGTAAGGAAGCCTTGTGGCTTCGTCAGATCCTATCAAAGTTTGGCTTTCAGCAGTAGCATCCGACTACACTTTGGTGTGATAATCAAAGTGCCATTCAGCTATGCAAAGATCCAGTCCAACATCAGTGCAGCAAACACATTGAACTGCACATGCACTTCATCAGAAAGCTCATTCATGACCATGTTCTTGAAGTGCAATATTGTTCAACAGATGATCAAGTTGCAGACATCTTTACAAAGGCTCTCACAGAGGTGAAGTTCACTAAACTTCGATTTATGGTTGGAGTTCAGGAAGTTGTCACCAAGGGGGGATAGGCTCTAGTGCCTCCTTCCTTCTCCTATTGTGTCATATTTGTAAATCCTTCAATCCTATCCCAAGTTGTTCTTAAGGGGGGATGTTAGGATATTCCGACACATAGGAAATAGTTAAGTACAACTTGGTCTAGTGTAGAGTTAGGTATAGAGTTAGGTAAAGTGTGTTTCTTTACCGTTGTACATTTTGTAACTTACAATCCGACGGTCACGATATGTAGTGATCCGACGGTTCATTCTCTCCTCAGTATTAGCGACACTTGATCCGTGGCTTGACACCCGATTGGTGCATGAATTCTATTTAAAGCGCATGGAGGGTCATTTGTAGGGTAATCCGTGCATGAGAGAAACATATGTAAATTTTCATTCTTTTATTAATAAATTGCCTGAAGTGGCTGCGTTGGCTCAGGTCGTGGACTGTTTCCCTCTTTGAGGGTTTTAACCACGTCAAAATACTGGTGTATTGATCTGCGATCTGGTTGTGAGCGGTGTCCTTTTGGTGTGCTATCTGAGGAACTTACCCTGTAAATTCCTACAAATAGATCTGAAATAGTAACTCCATATGGGGGCAGGATTCGAGATACTAGTCTATACGTTCCATCCTAGGATCCAGGTCCCCATGAGTCAAAAAATATTTACTCAAATCCATGTCCTTCTCGAGTAAACTAGAATATTTGCTCAATCGAATAGAATTCTACCCAGCAAAAATTTATGTATAAACACCTCATTTTAAACCTAGCAAAACTTTATTTATAAAAAAATAGATAAATGAATATTTACCTTTATTTATTGATCCTTGTAATTTAATTTAGTATTCTATCAGGGTTCACTACAATGTCATTCCAGCATCTTCTCCTTAATCACAGTTCAAACTGGTAATGAAGTAACATAATGGAAAAAGAATCCAAGTCCTTTATGTAGTGCAGAAGGATATTTCCATGAAAGGAATTTTCAGTGTCACAGTTGGAATACTAAAGGAAAGAAATGAAGCATCTTTTAAAATAAAAGATTTTTTTTTCCATGCGCTAAGAAACTTGGTAATATAAGTTTTAAATTTTTTTTATTAAGAATATAAATTTTAAGTTGTTTAAATTTTTTTCCAAATGTATAAATAAATTTAATATTTTAAAAATTTTAGAATTTTATAAATTATATTAAACTTACCATCCAAAAAATAAATAGCAATTTTTTAATAATTTAAAAAAAATTGAAAAAAAATTCATAATTACCAAATTACCCAGAATCTAGACAAAAGACACAAATCTGTAAAATTGGTTAATTAATAACAAATATTTGGATAAAATTCGGTTCAGTTGGTATATAGATTTGTTCATTCCGCACCTTGTTGAAGAAAACAATCCTCGCCCCATCTGTTGATTATGCAGAGGCGTGCTATTTGAGTCTGTAGGTTGGCGGAATTTGCTGGGCGTAGGCTAATTTCCAACCAAATCACCTGCTTTCCACATTATTTCAACGCTTAAAGGTGGTTAGTTTTTCCAACCAGCACGTTAATTTTCAATAATAATTTCATCATTTCACAATTATAATCTATGCATACCTTCGAATTAATAAAATTACAAGTTAAACAACAATTTATTCAGATTACCAAAATATTTTAATGGCTTCTGCTCAAAACATTTGGGAGAAAGTCCCAGCTAGGACACCACTTTTCTATGACTGGTTGGCTGCGGTACCATGGACATGTTTATTAAACGCCATGTGCGTATATGCCTTGTATCCAATGTGATGGGAATCCCGGTAATGTTGACTTTGTGCCTTTCCTTGATTTTTGGGAATAGAATTTAAAAAAAATCGAATATTCCGTAGTCAAACTAGAGTATATCTTTGGAAGCATATTTTTCAGGTATTTGGATTAATATTTTTGTGTTTATATATAAAATTTGTATTATTGAAAGTTTTAGACTCTTTATGAAAGTCCGAAACCCAGCAAATTTAATAGAGAAACCAAAGACATATAGAGGTTAACAAGTGGGATTTGAATTTGTAGCTAAGACTTGGGTTACAGTGGTCGGGAATGATGAGGTGTTTATTGATTCACTTCATCTACGTTTGTCATTTGCCAATGTACATGATGTACATGTTTAATGGAGTGGAGGAGATCCTCTCCATGTTTATGTCAATCCGTTATAATTTTGTTCAGAAGAAATTGCATATGTCAATATAGATTCACTATGTACATGTATTGATTGAAGTATCTTTGTGTGTGTCTCATGTCAGGCACTTAATCCGCCAACGCAACAAGTACCTTAATGTCGAAGAGAATGTTCCACTGGGTGGTTCCTTCTCTCTCAACATGAGTCAACTCTTCTTGGACAGGGCCCAATGTCAGATCCTAAAAAGCAAGCATCGACTTTTGCTAGTTTGTGGTGGGTTCCTGTCTTGCCTCAACTAGCTCTCATGTCAGCATTTATCTCCAATATAATTCCATTATGGATAAGCAATGATTAAAAAAAAAAAAAAATTGCGTCTTTGCACTTAACTTAAAATAAGTCGGAATGACTGCAGTTGAAAACACTACCAGCAAGTTTCTAGGTTGAGTCACTGGACTCCAAGATATCACAAGATTCCTTAACCATTGGACGATATCATTTACAAGTGAAAGAGCAACTAGTTGTGCTACGCTATCCACCTTCAACCGTGCAGAGTTGGAAGCCTTGTTACATTCCATCGACTTCCAATACACAGTCCATGTGTCGAGGTCAATTTATCAATGCCATCACATGATTCACATAGAAGAAAGGATCCACGTTGTAATGCTTACAACAATGCCCATGGATGCCTTCCCATAGCACATTCAACAAATGGCACTAATCGACCCCTTTATGGCTCTGATGGGAGAGATTGTGAGAAATTGCATTGAGGTTTCGCATAAGACACTCAAGCAGATCACAGATCCATCTCTCATTTACACTTAACACTAATGAAAGACTCAAATTTCAACTCAAAATGCATCGACCCTTTCATCAATCACTCACTATGAACAATGAATACAGAGTCCTACCAATCACCTCTATGCAATTGAATCTCAACCTCCCCTTTCATAATGATAATTGTGATTATAAATAGAAACACATTAACAAAGCCAGAGATTAATTTTTCAACAACCGTGCTATCGCCCTCATAGGAAATCTCTTATTATATTAATGTGGAGACAGTTCGGTTACAACAATATTTCATTCAGATCCATAATAATATTATCTAGCTCACCAAAATAAGAAAATGAATCTTAACAATAGTTAGCTTCCAATCTCTGCATGATTAGAAGCTTCATTTGGCTTAATAAGCCATTTATTAAAAAAAACACCTCATCACACACTTAACTAACCTAAGTTTTTAAAAATAGGATTAAAATTACATAGAGTAAAAATATTTACGATGCTCCTGCATCATATACCCAAGTTTCAAATTGTTCATAGACTCTTGTTTATGAAGCTTACTTCTACTGCTTTTTTGAAACAATGCAACAGATTCCCAATATTTCTTCTTTGGGTGGTTCCCCCATTTAAATTATCATCTCATCCATTTCTTCCAACATAGATTTATTGGCTTCAGTTGAATTTTCCACCTTTGATATGATACATGATTTTCCTAGAATTTTTTTTCCTTAAGTAAGCATATCCTCTTTTTCATTATCCACACAATTAAAGTCCATAGAATTGGAAGGATCAATTGAGACCATGCATGATGATTTTGTTGTTCCATGTCGTATTTTTGTTCAAGACTCCCTCCTCCCTTGTCATTTGTAGAATTCTTTCCAAGCTTTTCCTATCCACAGTTCTCCAGTATTCCTAACTATTGTTTATTAAGTTGGATCTCCTCCATCATGACTATTTCTACTGTGGAAAGCACTACTGATTTTACATTTTTGGGTTCACGAAGCATTTCATCTTTGAAATTAAATGAGTTCAGATTTGTTGAAGGCAAATTGGTCACCTCTACCTTAGTTGATTTCTCCTACTTACCATTGTTGGTAACCAATTGTTTCTCGCTCATTAATAGTATGTTTGGATCCGTTGTCTCTCCAGTACCTTTAGTTTTGATAGGTAGTAACACATGTTTTTGTCCATCCTTCTGAAAATTGTAAGTGTCCATCCTACCATCATAGCTCACTTTTCTATTGTACTGCCAGGGTCTTCCAAGCAAGACATGGCAAGTATCCATCTACACAATATCACACAGAAATCGTTCTTTGTATTGACCAATTTGAAATTCCACTTGGCATTTTTCATTTGCCAATATTTGTTGTCCCTTTTGTGGCCATGAAACTTTGTATGGTGTACAATGTGGCATTTTATCCAACTGCAACTTCTCCACCATCTATGTAGAAACCAAATTATTAGTAATTCCATTATCAATAATTAATTTGCAACATTTACCTTTCACCTTGCATGTCCTCCTTAATAAGCTTCTTATTTGCACAATTTCATCTGCATCCAACACTTGTTTCAACAACAAAGCCTCTCCTTCTTCTGGTGGGTTGACACATTCTTCTGCTGCCTTTGGAGATTTAGGTTCTAGCTCGGTTTGTGTTAATTGTATCCCTTTTTATTTTCCAACTTTTTTCTGGAAATTCAAATGAATAATGTCACAACTTTCCACAAGTGAAACATCTCACCTACTCTCTACTTCTACCTCCGTCCCTTGAAGGAGTCCTCCTTCCTCTAGCATCACTAGTTTTCTCGAGTTGTGACTGCTAGTTTGAGTTGCTAGCTTCTCCCTTTCGCTGCTGCTCTTTTGTACCCACACATTTTTTTCTTGTTTTCTGACCTTTCTTTCTCATAAAATTTTCCTCAGCCTTCAATGCAACCCGGTATGATTCCTCCACATATTTCAAAGAAATTAAACTTAGTTCATTTGAATATCAAACCTTAATCCATTGATATACCTAGAAACTCTCTCAAGTGTATCTTCTATGTATCCTGATCTAATATTCACTTTGTAAAATTCCTTCGTACACTCCCTACCAGTAATAATATTTTGCTTAAGATTCTGCATCTTTATAAATAAAATTAATTGATAATATTTAGGAAGGAACTTAATTTTCAGTTTAGCAGTCATCCTACTCCAGCTCTTGATCTTGGCTTTGTTTTTCAAGGCCCTTTCTTCTTACACTCCATCCCAACATAAAGAAACATGTCCTCTCAACTTCGTAACAACAAATCTGACTTGATTTCCTTCTTGTACCTCTGCATATTCAAAATACTTATTCATAGCATTGATCTAATCTTTCAATTCTTATGGATCTAAACTTCCATTGTATGTAGGTACTTCTGCCTTTGACCCGAAACCAGGACCGAAAATCGACTTTAGAAATCTGATATATGGGGTTTCTTCATATCTCTCTTCTTCTTTATCTGGAAGTTCTTCTTCCTCACTGGTATCCCTTGTGTGATCATGATGTATGGTAGCCTCCATGGGTTCTAGCCTTCATCGAAGAGTTCTTACTTCATGTCTCAATTCTGCATTTGCAGCTGGTCGACCTCTTCCGCGACCTCTACATATTCCAATTCTAAGTGCCATTTCTCAATAAACAAATCAGTTTCAATTTTTAATAAAATCAATTTCCTTTTTCCCTTTCTAGAGAGAAGCTTACCTCTCTCACACCAAAAATGATGTCAACATTTATCTCCAATATAATTCCATTATGGATAAGAAAGGATTTAAGAAAAAAAAAATTAAACAAAAATTGTGCCTTTGCACTAAAATTAAAATAAGCCAGAATGACTGTAGTTGAAAACACTACTAGCATATTTCAACGTTGAGTCATTAGAGTCCAGAATACCATGGTGTTGCTTAACCATCAGACGATATAATTTACAGGTGAAAGAGAAATTGGTCATGCTACGCTATCAACCTTCAACCGTGTAGAGTTCCAAGCCTTGTTAGATTCCTTCAACTTCCAGTACACAATGCACGTGTGGAGGTCAATTCATAAATGCCATCACATGATTTGAAAAGAAGAAAGGATCCACATTATAATGCTTACAACAATTCCTATGGTTGCCTTCCCGTAGTACATTAACCTGATGGCACTAATCGACTCCTTTGCGGCTCCGATGGGAGAGATTGTGAGAAATTGCAGTAAGGTTTCGCATAAGACACTCAAGCAGATCACATATCCATCTCTCGTTTATAGTCAACACTGATGAAAGAGTCATATTTCAACTAAAAATGTGTTGATTCTTTCATCAATCACTCATTGTGAACAACGAATACACAATCCTACCAATCACCTCTATGCAATTCAATCTCAACCTACCCTTTCACAATGATAATTGTGATCATAAAACAAAGCACATTAACAAAGTGAGGAATTAATTTTTCAACAACCACACTATCACCCTCATATGAAATCTCTTATTATATTAATCTGGGCACAGTTCAGTTACAACAATATTTCATTTAGATCCATAATAATAGGATCTAGCTCACAAAAATAAGAAAACAAATCCTAACAACTATTAGCTTCCAATCATGGGATGATCAGAAGCTTCATTTGGCTTAATAAGCCATTTATTAAAAAAAAACCTCATCACTCACTTAACTAACTTAAGCTTCTATAAATAGGATAAAAATTGCATAGATTAAAAATATTTATGATTCTCCTACATCAATCTCACTCCTAATATCATGTAGCACCCCTTCTGACTTGGGCTCGCTTGAGGGGCATGGAAATTACACAAGGGAGGGGAAAAGGTCGAAGGACAAATGAAAGGGTGTCAAGAACAGGACTAGAAAGGAAGAGTGAGAGGCCAAGGAATGTGGGGATAAGCCATGTGGGCATCCCAAACCAAAACATGAGGTCAACCAAAACAGAGGGGGGAGGGGGAAGGGCAACGAAGAGAGAGGTCTAACGAAAGGTAACATCTACATGTGAATTAAGTTGTAAGAGAGAATGAAAATCCTAGAGAGGTAGTGTGCTGAAAATGAATATATGAGGAAATAAAAATAGGTGATGAGGAGGAGAAACATACCCAGCAAGGATATCAAAAGGAGAGAGCGAAAAGCAAGACTAAGAGAAGGGACGGGAGGACGTACTCGAGCGAGTAGACTTTTCTTCAAACTACAGTTGTTTCATAGTTGTGGCTAGCTAGTTATGTGACTTAATAAAAACAATCCTATGGAGAGCACCTTTCTTGGCCGCGATTGAGTGACAACTTTGAGTAGGATAGAAAAAAATCGACTTTGTGGAGCTAAGTACGCTAACAAGTCATCTCTCCTCTGCAACTCCCTCCACTGGTTAACTAAAGGTTGTGTTAGTCCTTAGTCCCAACATTTAAGGATGAAACCAAGTGGAGAGACTTTCCATAAGCACCCTATCACCTTAGAGAGAAAAATAGAGTATACCAAACCCACAGTGCTATTTGTGAGTGTTTGGATAAGATTGATTATCTTTAGGTTGAAATGGTTGGTGGGGTAACAACATTAAAGAACAAGAGAAGGGGCTGTAAATTCCATTTTTGTTAGTTGTTGTGTCTGGACAATCACATGAGGGACTCTTGACTAATTTATTTGAGAGATGGAAAGCCAAGTAAGGCTAATGAGATGGGGGTGAGGATGATGTTGAAAATGCAGCGAGAAATTCCTAATTTTTTTTCCTTGAATTAAATTGAGAAAAAAATTGTAGTTCCACATCACAAGACAACTTGTATGCATTAACTGAGCTAATTTGATAGAGTTGGTTCATTTAATTCAAGTTGAGGGTCTAACTTGAGTCATGTAGAGTGTCTCCTAATTTATAGGATCCCTGGTTGAGTTTATTTTTAGTTGTAATTAATTAATCTAGTTTAACTGAGTTAAAGTCAGTTAAACTAGTTCCAACTATTGGAGGAACTAGTAGGAGGTCTAACCGTGAGTTGTTTCCTCATGTGTTCAACTAGTAGACTGATCATTTAGTCATACATAACTCATGCATGTCAGATTTGAGAGTTAGCTAGTTGAGATTGGAGTTCAAGGGAAGTGTACTATTAGTTGTATAATTTTCCAAGTTGTATAAATGGTGCATGTAACACCCTCCTCCCACATCCACCCAAATAACCATGCCAACCGGGGTAAACATGAGATGAGAGGCTACTATGATCAGATTCAACCTCCTATGTGACCTCAAGGAAGTGGAACCGACAGGACATCACACAAAATCATCCAACATCATCAACAAAACCCTTAGGAGACAAGTCATCCACTCTGACAGCCTGTCCCTGGGTCCCACTGTTGTTCTAGACCTCTTAGGCCATAGTTGCTCTCATGCTATGAGCAAGGGAGCAACTAAAAACCCA
Organism: Pinus tabuliformis; assembly: GCA_031772625.1. Taxonomy (NCBI): domain Eukaryota; kingdom Viridiplantae; phylum Streptophyta; class Pinopsida; order Pinales; family Pinaceae; genus Pinus; species Pinus tabuliformis. Next base: position 1,449,079,893 of record CM062804.1, read on the forward strand.
AAGTCGTTCTCATCGCCCTGCCTGCCTACGACTGTGGACCAGAATTGCTAGTTTTGTGATAGTGACCTCGGGATTTAAGCCACTTTTTCAGGCCCAAAGCCCAGGCCACTGCCCAGAATGGAATGAAAGCTTGAAATCAAGAAAGGTACATGGAAACAATGAAGCAAGAGAAATAAACTCAAAAAGACCTTAACCAGACCCCTACTAGCCATGACAGGCATTTCATCAAACATATTGTCAACATGTAACCTGCAGGGGTAAAAAACAGAATTAAGTCTAGGGATCCCATACTTATTTGAGACTCACTATGAACCATCGTTTCCTCATGTCATTTGCTGCATATTCATCTATTAGGCCATAGAAACATTATCCATTCATATACAAGTAAAAACATGTTGAGAGCGAAACATAGCTACTACCATAAAATGTACATGTAACCAACATAATAGGGACAGAAATACAATAAGCATATTAGCCATCAAAATTCATATATACACCAGTAAATTTACACATGAAAATGAATTGAATGAATTTCTCATTAATCAATGCAATTAACTAACCGGTGATGGGACTACCACGTTCCACCCAACCATAGATTGCCTGAGCCAAGTCTCTCTTTAGCCAATCACCCCCGTGCCATATTCCAAACATCAATGTGGGACTCATAGAACACATCAAAAACACCAATCAATGTGGATGCCACCAAAGTTCTCCGCCTACATCGTGAGGAATTTGTGTGCCTCCCAGTCTCTCAAGCTTTACCATGCATCCATAAGCTGATCTAGGGACCACTAGGCCCTACATCGAGACATACTCTCTAGAATTTATCGTGCATTCCATCCTAGAATCACTAGGCCCAACAGAGAGAAAATCCACCTCTTGGCTTTACCATATATCCCGCCATTCATAGGAAAGGATTCCTAGGCCCACTAAGGCACACAATTTGGCTGTACCGCAACCTACATTCTAGTTCAGGGGTTACTAGGCTAGTGGCTTCGTGCATCGTCAGTCTGGTTCAGGTAACACTACACCATGTGTTTGTTAATTCAGAGATCCACCACACTCAGCTTCGAATCCAATCCGACCATCCCACATAAACTGAATGAGAGAACCCATCTCATCAAAGTTATTAGGAAGTGGTAAGGCTAGGCTGAAAATACTGTCACACTTGGAAAAAACCATGCCATGGTAGAAAAGAAACACATGCAATCCCATGCATGCCAAATCTATCAAGGAAAATACACATGCAAGTCGATACCTGTAATGAAGCCTATTATAGCTTCTTGATCATGTCTTTCCTTGATTGATCTTTACTTTCTCTTGCCTTCTTTTCCTTTCTTGCTCCAATGACAAAGTGCTCCAAGAAAAATCTATGTGTCCAAGAGTATGAGAGAGATAGAATAATAAGAGTGATCCAAAACTAAATTGATCAAGCCCTGCCCACTGATCCTCAGAAGCCTTTTTATCATTGAGGCCTTTATTTTCTTCATTTTCCATTATTTTCCTCCAATTTCCTCCTCACATGCAACTTGTGAGCTTTTTGCCTCTTTAATGCCTTAGTCATTTCCTTTTCCAATTTCCTTAGCCATAAACAACCAAATGAACACCCACTAGGATGTCCTCCCCACCATTCAACTTGGAAAATGTGTCCCATCATCCATGGTATTTATATATTTTTACATGGAATTTTCACTAGGGTTGTTACAGAATCGTCCCCGTGGGGGAACACTGTCCTCAGTGTTCAATGAAACTGATAACCAACAAGGCTATTGAAAACAAAACATACTTCCCATGGAGCATTACAACATAGCTCGTTGCATTATTTACAATGAATAACCCACTCAAAAGAAAAACATCATGACAACATGACCAGATAACAACCATACTACATACTGGAGCTTTATAACATAACTCATTACGTTATTTACAATAACCACATATACACATACACATTTACTTCAACTAGCAAATATAAGGATACGATGCTTGCATTTGCAATGAGGGAATCCAAAGGTTGCACCTCCACCCTCAAAGTGATACTAGAATTCACCTCCTTCCCACGAAGTCTAGAATCCACTGCAAATTCAAATCTACACACAATGTCCAACACTATGATCTCGTGCCACTTGTCCTCTCAGTGAATATTTACCGACTCATTTTTCTAGGACGCACTACTAATGTGCATCTGATCCCATCTGGAAATACTAATGACCAAAACAAATCCATCACCAGCCTTCTATTCTTTGATACACAGTCCCTCAAGCAATCTGGTCATCCACTTCCATGTAGTCACTCACCTTCCAAGTTCTATTGGCACCCCCATCTCGAGTAGTCCATCCCTTGGCAAGGCTTCCTCACATGGGAAGATACAAAAATCAAGGCATATCCCTGCCTTAAACCATCATACCAATCATAGCATGCTCATGGAAATCAATGGACATTATTGGGTACACGTGTCCCTCAATGGCCCTGCTCCTGAAGTACTCTATCAGTATACTGCTGCATGTTTCAATTCCTTTGTTGTTGCTACTAATTCTTGCAGTCAATTTCAACCACCCAACTGAGCATGTTCATGCATTCATGTACCAAGCACATAACTTCCATTAGATTTAAAATGAATTGAAATAAATTCACATCATACCTCATTAGTAGCTCATCCATAAGGTACATTTGCAATCATGTTCGCTTCCTGTCACAACAAGTCAAACTAGCATATTTGACCAAAGCAACATGTACAAAAATATCACATCAGGTTAACTCAAACACAACCATCATAGATCAAAATCATAAATCACATTTAACCATCATAAACCAAAATCATAGATCACATATAATCATCATATAGCATAGTCATAAACCACATGCTTAATAAAACTCAAATAAAATGTAGATACTTATCCTTTCATCAATCCTTACCTTCTACCTTTGTCTTTATTGCGTATGCACTCTGGATCAGTTGCCACACTAGACAAACACCCAATGCCTTCTCCTCCACTAGGTGCACATACGCATAGTGTGCATCACACACATACAACCACACATGACATACGACATGCACTTATACCTGACATACAACACATACATCTACACCCAATGTACAACACAACACAATACATACTCCTACGTCTGGTGTTCGAAACAACACAATATATACGTACACAATGTACATCGCAAGACATGCATCTGCACACAATGTACAACACCTCCAATGCATACACATACATCTGATATACAACACAAATCATAAATCTATACCTGATGTACAATGCCACATAATACATGCACCTACACAATGCACATACCCAATACAACATGCCCACAACATAGCATGTAACTCAATCCCACATGTACAAAAGTACCACATGTACCAATCACCACTTGCCCAATGCATGCAAACATCACATGTTCACGGCGCCACCTGCACAACGTGTACACAATGCCACATGTACACTACACCACTTGTACAATGTGTACAGAATACTACATGTACATAGTACCACATGCATTACATGTACGCGACACCACATGTACATAGTACAACATGCATTACATGTACGCGACACCACATGTACACAATGCCACATGCATGACATGTACATAACGCCACCTACACACAATGCCAATTGTACAACATGTACACAACACCACATGCACACAACACCATATGTACATATCGCCATATGAACAACATGAACACGACACAATCTATACATAGCACTGCATATCCAACATATACATATCATCATTTGTACACAACACCACATATCCAACGTGCACAGAGCACCATATGCACAGAACGTCGCATATACATAATGCACAGCACCACATATCCAACATCTACATAGCACCATATATACTTAGCACTGCATATGCAATATTCGCACAACACTATCTGTACCATCCTGTACATAATGTTGCATAAGAAACATGTACACATGCTATGTATACACAACACCGCATGTGCACAATATCATAGATGCAACATGTAGAACATATACAACATATGCACAACAATAATACCTCACATCCAAAAGCATACTATCTCTACCAAGAAACCTTTCTCCCACTGTCTTATCCATGCTTGTCCTAGCATGTTGTAGACCACACTGCTTTCACTTTGCTTACGTATCCCTCGGTATTACCTGTCCATAACATAAGCATAGGCATAATACAAGCATACAATATAAATTCATATTCACATGATACTGACCTCATATGTTTTTCATGACTACTCTTCCCACTTGACTCCTCATAGACTAGGATCCTCTTCATATCATTTGCTCGCATAAAGCAAGCATTCCTCCACAAGAATGATTCTTGATGATCTTTCAGACAATAACATAGATACATGGATACATACATAGATATACGTAAGCATTAGCATAAACAATCATGATCTTGTTAGACAACGATATGCATACATACATATATATACACGTAAATGTTAAAATTAATAATCCTGATCCATGACGACCCTGCAGTCAAACATGACATACATACACACCTACATATATACATATATAAACTTCAGCGTAATCATGATCATAACATAATTACCAGATATCATAAGGTCTAGGTTAAGCTAACCTCCTTATTTTTGCACAACATGCACAACATTGAGAACAATAGTCCCCAACATAGACAAGGCATCCAACACCTCAAATCCATTTACTTTACCTTTTCTAGCTACCTTTCTTATCTCTGTATTACCACCATCCATTTACCACAATGGACCCAACTAGTCCAACCAACTGTCATAGTCTTACCTTCCATTGTGCTTACTCATGCACCAATCTTCATCTGAGTCTTACATCACCTATTGGGTACCACACAACTCTCCCCGAGCTCCCTCAACTTTCCTCTTTCCCAACCAATTCCCAAGACTCAAAACACAAAAGGAAAGTCGAGAAACAAACAAGAAGAAGATCATGAAAAGCAATGACAACAATACGACACCACAAACAAAGTGGAAAGTCCTTTGCACCATACATAAACAAAACCACAAATCAAGTGCAACAGTCGCAAAATACCAAAAGCACAAGACTAACAATAGAAACCATGAATCAATCCCCATGGTTCCCAAGGAAAGCTAAACCTAAGTCTTATTCAAGATTTCATGGCAACCTCTCTTACCATGTAACTCCCTGCATCATGTTGTCATTAACACATAGATGTTAGTGCATAAATAAACCTAACAATACACCAACTACCTCATGTTGTTGTGTCAAGCACATTCCTTGCAACTGAACACACCCACACCATCTCTCAAGGGACTCCATTCCTCTTAATAAATCCACCTGTAACTAGAGACTAGCTAATATATCAGTCAAATACATGTCCATGAATATAGCACATATTCACATAATTTCAGAAAAATCAAGGTTAAGAAGACTTCATGTATGCAAAAAACTCATTCATTTTGAATTAGGGTTTCCAAACATAGCCCAAGTAATTATTTCCCAACTCCTTTCATTTTCCTTTTTACCTTGTTACAATCGAGGCTTAGTTATATAAACACATCAGCTATTACCTTGTCAGGCTGATACCAAGCATGTTTCCTACAACTGCTCAAACATTTCAACCATATGTTCCAAATATCGAGACAATCATATCTATCAATTTGAAATCAACTTTTATAAACAATCATGTCATAATCCATAGTCAACTCATAGTCATTAGATATAATGCTACAACTATCATCTACTACCCTCAAGTACATATCAACTATGTCAACACATATGTGTTAGCAAAATCACCTTAAAACAAAATAATTTGAACACATACTCATATTATGCAATTCATCAAACATTCAACCAACTTGAAAATATACCATGTTAACTAAATTAGCTAGACATCAAACACTCAAACACCAAATAGATGTCATAATTAAACAATCAAGCACTAAGTAAACTACATAATCAAACTCATACTTTAGTGTACCTCAGGGGAGGAAATCTTGTATGCATAATCAATCTAGTTAGGAAGATATAACTTTACAACATGTCAACTCAAACATAAATAATATCACGATATCCATAACACTAACTAACTAACATTTTCACATCATGAACTCATACAAATTTATCGTTCAAGCATAAAAATCACGTATGTATGATAAGGCTAGATTAGTACGACACCATATCACAAATATTTCAGCTCATACTTGAATATCGCAACCATAACCATCTGCATAGGTCAAACCAGGTTAACACAATACATATAACATCAAGATCTTCAATGCAATGAACATAACCATCATGCATATGACCAATCCAAATTACAACATCAAGATCTCAATGAAATAACCTGAATCATCAAGTTAATAGAATATAATGACAATAAGCTATATATCATGCTCATCAAAAACATATAACCTAATCATTAAGTTATATAATATAAAACAACAATAGAAATGCATACAACCACAGGTTACCATCATTCTTGACTATCTGACACGTGCATATGACTAAATTAATCAACTATCACCTATCATGTATGTAACCATAACATAAAATACATGTACATAAACTTAATGCATATAAAACTAATGCACATAATAATCCTTGACTTACATACCTGCATGCCCAACATACAAACCTGTATGATGACATACTTTTGCCTTGAGGTCCAATGCTACAACTTCTCTTTGATGATCTACATCTCCTGCTTTACCTTATTCAACACATTAGCATCATAACATACCAATAGCACCATGATGACCTAAATTGCATACGAGGACGTCACAAGACATGTCTGACCTACTATTCATGCATAACTATAACTAAGACCATACATGCATAATGACTACATCATTCTAGCTAGAGTCCAGTCATCAATGCATGACCATATCAACCTCACGAACCATGACCTCATGCGTGACAATGACCATTACTCCACTGTACACATTGCCACATGCAACCATCAACATGCATAAGCAATTCCAAATCAACTAAACATATGCATAGATGCATGTAGTTGAGCATAAATGATCAATTCATGTAATCAACCTACAAGATTGATACATGTAAGCAAACCTACAAGTATGTAAGTAGGCGACATAAAATCAACATGTAAGAAACATATAATCCATATGCAACCAGTCACATGCTCATGAAAAATACAATCCATAGAATCAATATCAAATCCTCCATGATAACCATACTATAACCATAATCAATCATCAAGAAAATGCAACAAGAACATGAAATGCAAGTGTAAGAGACACACATGCAACTGACATGCATGCATGACCAACACACACACCACCCATCTAGTCCGAGGGTTGAATCATGCTTTGATACCACTCTGTAACACGCTCCTCCCACATCCACCCAAGTAACCATACCAACCGGGGTAGACATGAGATGAGAGGCTACTGTGATCATATTTGACCACCTATTTGACCTCAAGGAAGTGGATTTGATGGAACATCACACATAGTCATCCAACATAATCAACAGAACCCTCAGGAGACAAGTCAGCCACTCATTCAACCTATCCCTCGATCCCACTATTGTTTTGGACCTCTTAGGCCATAGCTGCTCTCATACTATGGGCAAGGGAGCCACCAGAAACCCAAAGTCTCGCTCATAGGCCTCCCTGCCAGTGACTGTGGACCATAATTGCCAATTTTTTGCCAAAGAACCTGGGATTTAAGCCACTTTTTGAAGCCCATAGCCCAGGCCACTTCCCACAATGGAATGAAAGCCTGAAATCAAGAAAGGACAGGGAAACAATGAAGAAAAAGAAATAAACTCAACAAGACCTTAACCATACCCCTACTAGTCATGACAACCGTTTCATCAAACATATTGTCTACATGTAATCTACAAGTTTAAACAATAGAATTAAGTGTATGGATCCCATAATTATCCGAGAATCACTATGAACCATTGTTTCCTCATGTCATTTGCTGCATATTCATCTATTAGGCCATAGACACATTAACCATTCATATACAAGTAAAAACATGATGAGAGCCAAACATAGTTCCTGCCATAAAATGTACATGTAGCCAGCATAATAGGGACAAAAATACAATAAGTATATCAACCATTAAAATCCATATATACACCAGTAAATTTACACATGAAAATCAATGGAATGAATTTCTCATTAATCAATGCAATGAACCAACCAATGATGGGACTACCATGTTCCACTTAACCATAGATTAGGTGAGTCAAGTCTCTCTTTAGCCAATCATCCCCATGCCATATTCGAAGCATGAATGTGGGACTCATAGAACACATAAAATACACCAATCAATGTGGATGCCACCAAAGTTCTTCACCTACACCATGAGGCATTTGAGTGCCTCCTAGTCTCTCAAGCATTACTGTGCATCCGCAGTCCAATCCAGGGATCGCTAGGCCCTACATTGAGACATACTCTCTAGGCTTTACTGTGTATTCCATCCCAAAATCACGAGGCCCAATAGAGAGAAAATCCATCTCTTTTCTTTACCGTATATCCTGACATTCATCGACAAGGATTCCTAGGCCCACTGAGGCACACAATCTGGCTTTACTGCAATAAGGTTACCCTTTGAGAATACTAATAGCACATCAACCCCATTTCCTTCCTTAGAATAAGCACCATCAAAATACAGTTTCTGTATATTATCATATTTTACTCCTTACTTATCCATATGAGCAAGAGATTCTACCCATGTGTATTCCATAATTTGGTCTTCTACTTCCAATAGAAAGAAAGAAAAATCTCTTTCTTAACCCTATACTAGAGAATTATTTAAAGAATCAGCTTTTGTCACAATTTTCACAAATATGGACTCCCTATATAACCTATGCTCTTCTCCACCAAACAATGGGATAGCATCATATGTCAAATAAATCTTGATAGATCCTCAAAGTTTCATTCCCCAAGACCGGGAAAGGCGAATACCAAATCTTGGAGCGATATCAACAACTACAATGTCCGTTGCCACACTCTTCGTTGGGATTTGGGCCAAATTAGACACTACATCTTTAATCATGCCCAAGCATCTTACTCTTCCAGAGTAAAAGGAATATAAATACTTGTATGGTTTTGTTATCTGTAAGCTTTACTGGTCCATTACAAATAGTGGAATTAAATTACGAGAATCCCTTGAATCAAGCATGTAATTATGCAAAAAAAAACCAGGGACCATTGAAGTAATATAAAACAGATGTGTGGAGGGATATTGTTCTTCTAAATGTGAGTCAAACATCACCATTAGACTTTCTTCTTGTAGATTCAAATTGTCTTGAGTTGGTGTTAACTGAGGCACCTCGATAAAGTTAGAAATATATCTTTTATAAGGAGGTTGTTTCAACAATTCAGGTAGGGGAACAAATATCTTTACCTTCTCCAATTCTTTTTGTAGTCTAAAAGAATATACATTTAGGTCTACCTTCATCAACCTTCATTGTCTCAACAACATATTTATTTTCTTGAGGTATTGTTTTCATTTGCATTGGAATTTACCCCATCTTTATCGATTCAGTCTTATAACTACCGGGGTACACGGTTTCTCCCTTGGTGGTTTGACCATGACCATTGAGATTTTTCCCCTCATTACTTTTCTTAAGTGTGGTAGGCTATGTAGGTTCATCATTCTGGTCTAGTATCTGAGACCTTTTTCTAGATCTCAAGTCATACCTCCTATGTAATCGGGCTTGCATAAAATCAACAAATTGTTTACAATAGGAATAAATTTGTTCGTCATCTAAGGGGACATCTGGAAATTCCTGTAACTCTCTTTGTTAGTTTGTCTCATACTCCTCTTCAGACAAAGTTGAGAACTGATCTTTCTTAGTATCAAGAGTGTCTAATATGCCTTCCTCTAGGTCATCCCTTATATATAGGGGGGTTTTATTTGGTCCTAATGGTCCCTTCTCTCTCTTTGTAAGAGTTGCAATGGAGGTCTCCTATACTGAGGATTAAAATTCTGATTAGGACCTTGTGGTATTTGTGAAGGAGAGTTTTTATTCCTAGTTCCAGCTTCATCGGCTTCTTTGTGATATTTCTAATAAGCTTATTCATCTAATCTAGCTTTTGATCATGGGCCACATTAACTGGACAAGAGGAATCAACCTCTTCCTTTCCCTTTCTCCTTTCTCTATGTTGTACTTTTCCTTTCAATTTCCCTGTTGATGAAAGATTCACTTCTACCTCCAGGGAATTAATCTAAATTTGATCTAATGTGGGGTATTTTCTCTCTCTCAATGTAAATCCAAAATATGCTTCAAGGGCTCCAACAAAACCCTCTCTAGATGCTTCCTGGGGAGGTTTTATTTCATTTGGAAAACTATTATACAATTTGTTAAATCTATTTACAAACTGAATAACATTTTCATTTGGTCTTTTATTTATAACATTACATTCAGTAAAGAAGTATCCATGGTCCTTCTTCTCACCCCTCTTATGTATAACCTCATTTTCCATCTATTCCCAAGTGGTGATTGGGTTTTTAGGAAAAGTCTTAAACCATTTCCTGGATTCCCCATCCAAAGATTAAAAAAATTATCTCAATACCCCATCTATATGTTAGACATTTAAAATTCTCTACAAAGGCACAAAAGGTCTCAATGAGTTTCTAAGCAGTGATATTGTCTTCCCCAATAAACCTAGGCAACATCTTAAGGTAATATTGGGGCATGGCATTCATAGGTTTTTGAAGGTTAAGAGGGGCATATCTATTGAGTATAAAACCAAGGAAAACCATGTTTTGTATGGGGGGTTTGTTATAGACATTTTTGTGCCTTGCATCACTGAGCATGAAATGTCAATAATCAAGGGATCCAAAGTCCCTAAATATGTTGTTCCTACCCCTAGAGGAACAAGGCCAGCAAACCACAGCAATTCACAAAAGTTCTCCACCTGAAAACACTCAAAAACAAGGCAATTCTGGATCATGTCAACTGCTCCACTGAGCATCTGCGCTGAATGTCAACTGCTCCACTGTCTACCTGCATTGAATGTCAACTGCAACAAAGGCTACCTGCGCTGAGCGTAACTGGACAAGTGGCAGGCTCATTTCTCAAGGTGTCAGTGCTCAGGAAGCTTCCAAAGTGACACTTGCATCAGGGAATTCGACTGGTGATGAGTAAGAGGTTCCAAATCTCCAAGTGGAAGCAAGAACCTCCAAGTGGACTCAAGAACTATGAGAGGGAGAGGACACTAGTCAGTTTCATACCAACCTCAAGTTGACTTATCCTCTCTCCAATATCCCTATATATATATCTCTCCTACATGAGATCAGGGAGGCGGGAATTTTGTGATTGCAAAGAATTGCTGTTGGTTTGAGGTTGGATCATTGGGTGTTTATGCTTTGAAGGGAGCTGAAGAAGGAATTCCATTCTGCTGGGAAGGAGATGCTGGGTTGGAGCCCTATGGGTTGTATCTCTTCCTGAACCTTGTTTATCAATCAATAAAGCTTCTTGGTTCTTTCCTATATGCTGGTGTATTTTGTATGATTTGCATTAGTATATTTGATTTACTTCTAATCCTGAATCATTTATGAATATGTATATTTGCCTTTGTGTTGTGTCCTTCTCTTGTCGCAAGTAGCTATTCTCTTGTCACAGGTAGCTGTTCTCTTGTGATCTCGTGGAAATCAAGTAGCTGTTCTCTTGAGCAAGCGAGGAGGCAAGTAGCTGTGGACACCCGAAGAGAAGAGGATCTAGATCGAGGGACAACCAGAAGACAACGGTAAGTCTACCAATCTCCCCTCTTTCACATTTCATAAAGGAAGAAATCGAAGTAGCTGTATTCATTTGTTGCTAAGGTACTGTCACACCTTAGGTGGATAGGATCGTCCTGCATAGGCATTTTTCCCCACAACAAATTGGCGACTCCGCTGGGGACATTTGTTTTAGTCATTTTGTTTGTGTTTACATCATTGTTTACTTCGTAGACTTAACGGCAACAATCGAACTGCTTTGCAAAGTAGAATGTTGCTGCTTTGATCCTTCACTGGGTTTTTGTCTATGATCTCAACAATGGACTCACAAATGACTTGATGATCCTTTGTGATAGTCTTTAGTACCCTCTCAAAGCATCCCTCTGTTTATACCTTGCTTGTGTTTATGATTTGGCCTGAAACAGTTGATTTTTGAGCATTTTATGACCCGGAACCTAAGAGAAACGAGAGTTTCTCCTTTCAGCGTAGACACTGTGAAGGCAGTCTGCATTTCAACACAGGTCCCGTGAAGGCTACCTGCGCTGAATGTCAAACTGACAGTGTTAGACTTGCGCTGAACCAGTGTGGCCTTTTGCAGCTGGGGTTCTCTGCTGTCTTTTGCCTTGTTTTGATCTCTGTTTTTGCAGCCTTTAACCAGCATAGGTACCAGTCTGATAACCCCTTTTCTTTGCTTGAATTCCGCCTCATTTTTGTACAAAAAGACTGTAAGTGTTTTTATGTGTTTGTGGCGTCATTTACAGTTTTCCTTTGCATAAGCGAAATAGTCATCTTGTAGCCCTTGATTCAGATCTGATTGATTGATTGATTGTGATCTTAGGAGAGAGTTCATTGGCTGTTTACAGATTGATTATCATTTGCTTTTGCTTATTGGTTTGAATTTGTCACTTTTAATTTGTCGAAACGAGTATTCATTTTCGAAAATCGCAAAGTGATTGTAATCTCTTCTACCCTTGCTGATTTTGGAAAAAGTAAACTTGTTTATTTTCAGTCATTTAAAAGCAAATTCAAAGTTGTACAAAAAGCTTTCTTTGTAGGCATTTATACTAAGAAAGTGGAAAACAAACACCTGCATTGTGCATTTGCATTTTGATAAGTTTGCATGTTTGATTTAGGAAGAGTGCATTAGAGTGTGCTGATTGCTCTTTGAGAAAAGATAGTCGCTCTCTTTTCCCTTAGTAGCTAGGATTTTCAAAGTTGAAAGATTATAAAGCTTGCTTATCATCTTAGACTGCATTTAGGAATTGTTCCATACATCTCGTCGTGATCCTGAAAGACAAACTTTAAAAAGATCAACTTAAAATATACTAAATGAACCTAACAACGCTTTGCAATATAACGCACAACATAGAGGTCTAGGTAGAGACGTGTTCCGGCGTCGTTAAACCTAGTGACTGTCGATCTCGGGGAAGGTGGGTGATTCCTCCTGAGGGACGATAGCACTAATACGGACTTGTGCTCCCACGTACCGTCGCGTATATATTGGGAGACCCCTATAGGCATATATCCTTTATCCTTAGAAAGCCGTGTCGGCCGCCCTACTGATCGCAATGCAGTGAACACAGCATTCATGAAGATCGACCACCCGTACCGTAAAAAGTATTTTGTGGTTTTGCGAAAAGTTTGGCACACCCTCTGCCTAGATCTCCAGAGCAGTTTCTTTTGGCCTTTTTCAGACTCTATAACAGAAAAAGTCCATCCGAGCATTTGTCACTTCGGGCTCGTTAAAACATCGAAGGAGACTAGAGTCATCTTTAGCTTTTTCTCGACTCTTTAAAAGTGAAAAAGCAAGTTGTGTCTAAAAGCGTCTAATAAAATTCATTCATTTCGGAAACATAATTTCCCCTTTTGTATTTTAGTTGATCGAGTAATCCGCAACCATGGAAGAAAGTCAATTGAAACCCCGTCGTTCGCGGAGGCTTGCGAGTCAACCGTCTTTGTCTCCGGAATCGAAAACAGTACGGACAAAGCGAACTCGTTTAACCGGTTCAAAATCTCCCATTAAAGTTAGAACAACTGTTCCAACAACATCTGAGATTCCGGTTACTCCAAACATTTCTGGAAACCCTGCCTCTATTGAAGAAGTTCAACAGCCACAGAGGGACAGTAACACTGATCCTAGTCTGAGAACAAGTACTTGCGTTACTGAACCAGTTCCATCTGTAACCGGTCTAGAGAGTATTGTTCCTCAAACAACTGTCGCTGTCGAAACAACCCCTTCTTCGGCACCAGAAATCTTTTACGGACCTGACGGTCTTCCTCTTCCACCTGGTTTGATTGCGATAGAGGAAATTGTAGAGGACCCGCAAGCAAGTACTCCAACCCATTTTGGAGTAGGGGTCACTCTTTTTCCTGCAACATCAGAAGTTAGTCCATCACCAGTGGAAGTTCCTGTAGAATCGCTAGGCGATTTATTGGATAGACTTAAAATGTCTGAGCAACCGTCGACATCTAGGACTGTGTCGAACGACACAGCGACGGCAGAGCTCCCTGCCGCCACTCCGACGATGTTTGCCGGTGTACCATCTGTCCCAACTAGCTCTCAACCGCTAGAAGGAGTCCACCCAGGGACTATTTCGACAGTGTGGTCTGTTCCAGTTTGTTCCTCCGGAATAATATCCGGTAATTCTTATGTTGAAACTAGACAAATTGATCCCTATGGAGGTCAATTTGGGCCATCTAGTCCTCAAGGGCAAACCATACCCTTGAGTTCCGGATTGCTACCGTATGGGGGGCAGTACGCCCTTTCATTACCCCCTCCGGGAGGATATCCATACGGCAGTTCTCAACCGTATTCAGGTTATACTGGAGTTACGACAAGTGGTTGGGTACCTATGCTACCCCAACAACCAAGAGTTGTGTATTCTATGCAACAATGTGTACCTATGTCAAGCATCCCGACGACGCCAGCTATTGTAACAGTGTCGCAAGTTCAAACGATGCCTGTTGTGTGTCAACCTCAGATCTCTCAGGTTGTAATGCAACAACCCCTTGACCCTGTGACACAACCACAATCGCCAACTGCCGGGACGACACAGGTCCAAACGGGTACAACTACCCCACATCTTGGTGCATCGGTTAGTATAGCACAGCAGAACATGGCTTCACAACCGTGGCTAGTGCAATACCAACAACCACAATTCCAGCAGGTGTACCAAGGGTCTGAGCAGCAGATCTTTGCGAATAGTGGACAACCGTATATTCAAAACGGGTTAAACCAACCACTTTACAGTGGTCAAGTCCACCAGCCGTATCAATCATACCAACATCAATTACATTATGCTGGTATGCAAAGGCCTACTGCTCAGGCGATTCCATCGTATCCTGGGTACGCCTCGCCAAACCTGAATCAACAGTTACCATTCGTGGCAACTTTAGAATTACCAGATTTACACCGATTAACGAACGATCCGATTGCTTATGCCCATTGGTGGCCAGCGATTCCTCACAAGCTTCCATCGGACATTCCTAAATTCAATGGAAATCCAGGCGAAGACCCGTCGAATCATGTGATGACTTTTCATCTGTGGTGTTCGTCGAACACCCTGAACGATGATTCGATAAGGCTTCGCCTTTTTCAGAGGACATTGACAGGTCCAGCGGCTAAATGGTATATTGAATTACCTAGAGCCTCTTTCGACAATTTCAGTTCCCTAGCCACGACTTTCTTGACCCATTTTCAGTTACCGATAAGGTATGAAACTGGAACAGAAATCTTAACCAATTTCAAGCAGACGACAGCCATGCATATATCCGATCATATACATGAGTGGCGTCGTCGTCGCAGAATGGTGAAGACTTATGTTCCAGATCAGCTGTTAGCTGAATGGTTTATAAAGTCGTTACTTCCGGCTATAACGGAAGATGTGGCCAAAGGGGGGGTCGTAACAGAGGAGTAGGTTATTGCTCGTGCACAATATCTAGACTTAGTGTATACTCAGTCTGGCACGCTCTACGACAAGATACCTGACGCCCCTAGACCGGAATTTTCAATTCCTCCTCCTCCTGGATCAAATAGTGACTCTCATGCCGGCGATGGTGTGATTGGCACGCAAACGCAAAGTCGACAAAGGATTCGTCTAAGAAAGCCCGTAAGACTTCAAATCAAAATGCAAATAAAGAAATTCTTGCTTCGGAAATAAATGCCATATCAGCAGATAAAGGCAAAAATTCCAATCAACCAGGAAGCAAGAAGAAGCAAAACAAAGGGAAGAAGAAGAAACAGGGTGAGTCATCCCCTCAAAAAACTTCTTCAAACCCTCCTGGAAGAGGGAAACCGACCAGTCCATGCATGATATGTGACGATGATCATTGGACATCCGATTGTCCATACAAAGCTGAACTCAAGAAGTTCTTCAAAAGTTCACATACCTCAGCTGTGTTGACTGATCCATTTCCCAATCCAGGTCAAAATATGGTTGATAGTGGAAATGCTTCCCCGTCGCAAGTGCTAATGTTATCGATCTCTAAGCAACAAAATGATGCTTTGATTTCGACAAGGAACAAAGATTACGGGAATCCACCGGTGTCGAACGAAAAAGGTAAAGATCAACCAAGTAGTTCGACAACAACTTCGACAGAAGTTGTACCACCCATCATTCCTGAATTGACAATAAAACCGCCAAAGGGAGTAGTACACAAGTCGACATTTAATCCTCGCGCCAGGGCGGCGCAGCATTATAACATAGTGGAAGATTTGGCCCAATCGCCATCCGCTATGTCAACTCTTGAGGTACTACAAAATTGCCCATCCCAAAGGCAGGCGTTGTTATCGGCTATTGGTGGGGTTGATCCTAAGGATTCCAATCTTGTATCCTTTGACCACAAAGGATATGATCCTCAGTTACCAGCTCAACTAGCTTTCCTTATTCAAGTGAAAGCCCTCAACAAAACTGTTCACAGAACAATTATTGATGAGGGGGCATCTACATGTATCATGTCGATGAGTTGCTGGAAAACTCTTGGATCTCCAACCTTGTCGCGATCTTCGACGACATTAAAAGCATTTGACGGAAGGACGTACACCCCGTACGGCATCCTAAATAACTTGAAGGTTGAACTAGGAGGAAAAACAGTGGAAATTGATGTTGAAGTCATCGATGGCAATCTTGACTATAACATCCTACTGGGAAGACCATGGATATATGCCATGGCAGCTGTAGTGTCGACTTATTTTAGGAAGATCGCATTCCCTTTTCAAGGAGGGATTACGATCGTCGACCAACAGAATTTCCTCCCTAATGGTTCACAAGTTACAGGAAGCATTCCCATGATCCATGGGAGTGACCATTCAATTCAAGATATCGGAGTAGGACTATTGAAGGACCCCACAATGATGGGAACTTTCGCGCTACCACCTCCTATCTACATAGGAAATATACCGTTTGTAGCAACCTGCAACATGATATCTTCCACGAAGGTCGCAAAAGACAAAGTCGACATGGATCATGCAATGGTTTTTCCCCCAAGCCCTATAGAAATATTGTAGCAATCAATGTTTCGGGCATGGGAGGCGAACCCATATCAACGCTCGTCAAGCGTTTGGGTAGATAGGTCTAGAGAATATGGTACCCCATTAGATCCTTGGTCGAGAGAACATGGGACTGACGAAGGAATCTTACAATCAATGTTGATTGAGGAGGCACCATGGAATGATCACCACCATCGTTCCCTTCTTCCAGAATATGAAGAAGATACTCAACACGACCTTTACCACCCTTCAGTCTTTGAATTCCTATCAAATACTGTAAATACGGTGGATTCCGAGCGAAACTTATCCAATATTGAAGAGACTATAGCCATAAATATCTCGACTAAACTAAATGTTGTAGAGAATATTTATGTCGGCAAAGGTTGTTCCCCTTCAGAACTAGAAATATATAACGCTCTTTTTCGCGAGTTCAGAGATGTCTTTGCTTGGTCATATGATGAAATGCCAGGCATTGACTCGAGTATTGTTGAACATGAAATTAAAATGTATCTTGATGTCAAACCAGTAAGACAACGGCTTCGGCAGGTACACCCCAAGAAAGCCGCTGCCATTAAGGCAGAAGTTGAGAAACTTCTCCATGCTGGTTTCATCTACCCCGTTCCTTTAACCGATTGGGTATCGAATATTGTGCCTGTTATGAAGAAACAAGGGACGATAAGAGTGTGTGTCGACTATAGGGATGTAAAACAAGCTTGTCCAAAGGACAACTACCCTACACCCTTCATCGACCAGATAATTGATGAATGCGCCGGATGTGAAATCTTTTCATTTATGGATGGATTTTCTGGGTATAATCAAATAAATATCCGCCCACAGGACCAGTCAAAGACTGCATTTATTTGTCCGTGGGGCACATTCGCTTATCGAAAATTACCCTTTGGTTTAAAGAACGCAGGGGCGACGTTTCAGAGGGCAATGAATTATGCCTTCCATGACATCAAGAACATCGTTCAACCATATCTCGATGACCTTCCGGCTCATTCGCGAAAGCGGACTGATCATCCGCAGCATTTAAGAGCGATATTTCTACGTTGCCGACACTACAAGATAAGACTCAATCCGCACAAATGTGTGTTTTGCGTCGGTTCTGGTCGTTTACTTGGCTTTGTAGTCTCTAAGGATGGGATTCGTCTCGACCCTTGTAAGGTTCAGGCAATCATTAATTTGCCTCCACCTTCAAATTTGCTTCAGATTCAGAAACTCCAAGGGAAAGCAAACTTTCTGAGGAGGTTCATTCCAAATTACGCAGAACTTGTTAAAGGTTACACTCGTCTTTTGAAAAAGGATGTACCTTTTGTCTGGGATCAGGTGGCGCAAGCTTCCTTTGATGCTCTGAAAGATTCTCTAGTAAAAGCATCATTAATGTATGCCCCAGACTATCAAAGAGATTTTAACCTGTATCTGGCTGCAGCGGATACGACCATTGCGATGGTTTTAGTTCAAGAAGTCGATGGAATTGAACATCCTATATATTATTTAAGTAAAAACTTAAATGATACAGAGAGTAAATATTCTTATGTTGAAAAACTAGTGCTTGCAGCTGTTCAAGCGATTCAAAGATTTCGACATTATGTCCTCTTTCAGAAAACTACCATTTTATCAGATTGCAACCCCATGACTTATATACTGTCGCGACAGTTTCTGGGGGGCAAATATTCAAAATGGATAGCGATCCTTCAAGAGTTTGATCTGGAATTTGTAAAATCCAAATCAACGAAAGCTCTAGTTTTCGCAGAATTATTGTGCGATCTCCCATCGTCGTCCAACGATGAAACCTCCGAAGAATCAATCGTGGATGAGAGTTTGTTTCTGATATCTGCAAGCGATGAGTGGTATGGAGATATCATAATTTATCTCCAAACCCAAAAGTTCAGGCCTAACACCTCTCACTCTGAACAGAAACGTATACGATACCAAGCTAAAGACTACATGATCGTCGGTGATACGCTTTACCGTCGAGGTATCGATACAGTTCTGAGGAGGTGCCTTACCCATGAGGAGGCCGAAAAAGCCCTGAATGAGTGTCATTCAGGCGCGTGTGGAGGGCATCAATCTGGATATGCAACAGCACAAAAAATCTTACGAGCAGGATACTTCTGGCCAACCATGTTCAAAGATTGCATAATCGCAGTCAGAAGTTGCCATGCTTGTCAAATTTTTGATAGCAAAACCAGAAGACCACCCGCACCTTTACAGCCAATAGTTGCTGTTGGGCCTTTCGCCAAATGGGGCATCGATTTCATGCAATGTAACCCCACCTCGACCGGGGGGCATGGGTATATTATAGTCGCCGTTGACTATTTTACCAAATGGGCCGAGGCGATGCCTACATTGGATAACACTGGTGAAACAGCTGCCCTTTTCTTTTTCAATCATGTAGTCGCCAGGTTCGGCATACCGCAGGCTATAGTTACAGATCATGGATCGCATTTTCGCAATCACATGATGGTTGAATTAGCTGCCAAGCTAGGGCTATCTCACGACAGCTCTACCCCGTATTATCCGCAAGCCAACGGACAAGTTGAAGCAATCAACAAGGTCCTGAAGCGTATGTTGCAAAGGATGATCGGGGTTCACAAAAGAAGGTGGCACCTAATCCTGTACTCGGCCTTGTGGGCTTACCGAACATCGGTAAAGAATGCGACTGGGTTCACACCTTTCCAACTGGTGTATGGCCTGGAGGCAGTCTTCCGATCCAGTGTGAAATTTCGTCTCTTAAACTCGCAATTGACCTCCTCCCCGAAACTTCAGAAGAAGAGGCCCGTTTCTTGGAATTAATCCAATTGGATGAAACCCGTCGTGACGCCGCTTTGGCTAACGAAGCCCATAAGAAACGAGTCAAGGCGCAGTTCGACAAAAATGTCAAACCCGTGTCTTCTCCGAAGGTGACTTGGTCTTGCTTTACGACCAAGAATCCGACAAATTGGGAGCAGGAAAATTTAATTCGTTATGGATGGGCCCCTATATTGTTAAACGAGTGTTAGCAAAAGGAGCCTACGAGTTAATGGATTATGACGGAATCCCACTGGCGCAACCCCGAAACGGGTTGTACCTCAAGCGTTACTATGCCTAAATAGTAACCTGAGTGCTTTTGTTGTATTTTGTTTTCGCTAAAGTGTTTGTTTCGGTCGAGTAATCCACCTTTTTCATTTGTTGCAGATGTCGAACTTTTCTGAGACATGTGTGGGATATGCTGATGGAGCGAGTCATAGTTCGCGGAATCTATCCTCCGCGGCCTGGGCCATTTTTGATCCAAGCGGCGAGTTAGTGAGTTTCAGAGGTGTGTGTATTGGGCAATCAACGAATAACATCGCTGAGTATAGCGCGTTGATAGAACTCCTCTCTGATGCCATCGCCCATGGTATACGCCGACTAATCGTCAGGCTAGACTCACAACTTGTGATACTACAACTCAATGGTATATATTCTGTCCGCAATCCGGCTATTTATTGAATGTTTCTAAGGGTTAAGATTTTGGAAAGACAGTTTGATTCAATTCAATACCAACATATTTCCAGGAACTTAAACACATTAACCGATTCATTAGCAAACTATGTATTAGATAGACATTTGCGACATTTATAAAAAGAAATGCATCATCAATGTTATGCAAGTGGATCATGTAACTCAACCAGAATAAACCTCGAAAATCAAAATATATATATAAAAGCTGTTTATCGTTTATACATAATGTTCTGTAACCAAGACAAAAATGGGTCGCATGACCTAAAAACTCAAAAGTGCTAGGGGGCACCCTAGCCTAGTGGTGCTCATGATAGCACGTCACGGCCTGTGCAATCATGCGCAAGAGACGAGTCCATCGTCTAGGCACACCAGTAGTATGCCGCTGCAACTGTAAAGGTAACTCATCGATCCGTACATCCGGAATACCGAGAGTAAGGCTCTCAACCTGCTCCTGCACAGCTGTAAGGGTCTCGGCCACGTCAAGGTCATGAAGAATAACTCTCCCAGCAGGCACCACTGCCGGGGCAGCGACTGGCGGTCTCGGACGAACTGCTGGACGAACAGGACCAACATCTGCATGCACACAAGAGTTTGATTAAAAGTCTTGACAGAATAAAGCATAGCAACATTATGAATGAAAATAATAAACAGTGATATGGTCAAAAATTTTACCAATAGCGCCCCACTGTTCGCCATCCGGTAACACCAAATCTGGATCACCTCGGAAATCCATACCCACATATGGATACTCGGAAAAGACCATCTCCTGGCACTCGAACCACCTGAAGAAGGTATCAGTGAAAGTAATCTGAGGTTGACCAGCATGCCTAGACATGTGATCGACCCATCTCTACATGCGTGGCTCGGTCGGAGAAGGCAAGTCGAGTGCTATATACTGAGGCTGCATCAGTGGTATTTTCTCCAAGGCGAAGGCAGTCAAGATAGAACCAAATCCAAAGTTCTTCAGCTTCCCGTCCTTCACCTCAGTCAATTGACTTTTCATCTGAACAAGTACTGCATCACACCAGTTGAATACTTTCGGTTGGAGACACTCCAAGGCGTGCTGCACATAAGATCTGTTGGCAACATGAAGGGATGCACTACCGGCCATCCTACCAATAGTATATAGAATGGACCTGAGAGACCTATCAGTAATCTCACAGATAACAACCTTGCCGTCTCTGCTCGGCTGGGAACCTTCCCTGCAGTACTGGCGAACATAGTCTCTCACGGAGTCATTCCCCCGGGCCAAACCTGACAAAGAAATGGGGGCACCCCGCCTTGACAACCCAGTCAAGAAGTAAATGTCTACTATGGTCAAGGGGATGGATTTTCCCCTAATCTGGAATACTTGGTTGATTGGATCCCAAGCATCAAGCATGTACTGCAGTAAAGAAATCTGTGCTCTCATGCTAGAGATACGGAAGAACTTCAGCAGGCCACAGTTCCGCAACGCGTTCACCGTGACAGGGTCATGGAGAGAAATCATATCTTCTTCTTCATGTTCTCGTTCTCGCCATGTAAGGGACATTTTGCTCAAAGGTTCCTGCAAAACAAACAAGAGAATGAGTAAGGTCCTGGATTTGATAAGAAACTGGCGAAATTTCATCAAAAATTGTGCTGAAAACTCAGTTTTCTGAGCCCAACGCAGGCAGACAGTGTCCTACCTGCGTTGAAGGTCATGCTGCCTTAAGGCAGCTTGACATTCAACGCAGGTTTTGAATGGACAACCTACGTTGATGACAGGGCGCCCTGGCAAAACCCCTGAGGCTCAGAAAGACTGGAAAACAGGCACAGAATGGAAAAATGAAACCATGAAAAGAAAGAGCTAGGGTTTAGCTCCTACCTAGTCCAGACGGCGCCGAGAATCGTCCACAGAATCTCCCGAAATCAGCTGGTGAAAATCAAGGGGGAAGAGGCACCTCCAAAGCTCCAACAAACCAAGTTCAAATGAAATGGTAAAATGAGAGGTAAAAACACTTTTTAAATGACTTTTTACGTAGTTCAAAGCAAAATATTAGGGTTTTTATCTCATGTTATGTATTTCTAACTAAGTTTGATGCAGCAATTGAAAATGCAGTACTATCCTTGAAAAGAGAAAAACTAATAATGGTAAAAAAATCAAAATTTGACCATATAATCGAGCAGTTTTACCGCGGAATTTATGCTCGTTAAAAAATAGAAAAGCGAGATCCGAGCAGTTTTAGCACATAGTTCATGCTCGTTAAAAAATAAACATAAGATTGAGCAGTGTTTTGGCGCATTCAAGCTCGTTAAAAAATGAACCCATCTCGGTAAATAACCATTGTATATGTAACCTGATCAACCATAAAAGCCTTGGTCGTGTTTGTGCACCGTCACCTCCACCGTTCATTTGGCCAATCGTTTACCTCCATATGATTGTTTACCCATTTTGAGGAACAGCTGCGAAGAGTGATTTCACCTAGCCATCCTTGTGACACTGCCGTGATTGGAAAATTCCAACCTGTACCTGGAATCAGCTGCTAACCCTATTCATCACTCGTTCCTCAGAAGACGAGTCTTCTTTAAGCTCTTTTCAATTGACTCGTAAAATATGAAAAGATTGCCGAGTTTTGGCCTTCCAGCTCGTTAAAACGACTGGAAGTGCCATCCCTCCTCTAGATTTTAATCTTTTTGGACCTGAGGGATTATTGCACAAAAAGATCGAGCGCTTGTTTTGTTCGGCTCGTTAAAAATACCGAAAACTCATCCCTTCTGTATTGTTTTATACTTTTTCGGACTTAAGGGATTAGATGACGAAAAAGGAATTTTGGAGTTAACTTTATGTACCTTTTCAAACTCTCTAAAAATGAAAAGGGACCGAGTTGTCTTTGTCGTTAGACTCGTTAAAATCACTAAATAGCAACAAACTTGTCTTTAGACGAGAACGAGTTTCACTATCGCTAGGCTCATTAAAACATAGCGATGGGCTTGCCCGAAGGGCAGGCTATAGAACAAGCATATGTTATCCTCCTCAAGCTTGACAAAAATAAAGAGGTACTGGTCAGAAATGACTGGGGAAAAATTGGGAAAAAATCAAGAAAACTTTGATGGTAGCAGGTCGCTCTTGAACATGACACTTTTCCTCCGTACCACAATCGGGTTGGGTTGTTTCATTCACCGGTCACATCACCATGGTCTCGCCATACCATCCATACTTGGGGTAATGCTACCAATCCATCGCATCAGTGTCGCCATATGTTCAAGAGAAGTCGTTCAGAAAGAGTCAACCAGGTCCCATCCACTGCCATACATTATCCTTCATCCATTCATGACCGCCACCCTGAATCATATGTCACAGATCGTTTTCACCTCCATTAAAATCATTAGCTCTGTTCCGTGTCACTGATGTGGGATTCATTAAGGCCCTCCTTTGACGGATCGCTTCTTGTCGACATCAGCTCATTATCCAAGAAGTTGATCTAGGAACAACCCCTTCAGTACTTTGAAGCTTGCATGCCCCAATGGCAAGTTTCTCACTTCCGGCGACAGGTATACATCAATGACCTTCGACCAGAAGATTTCGCGTGGTGTTCGACGCCAAGTCCTTTATTCACACCACGTGAATTGTACTGCAGTACCTTGAGGGTCATTATCATTATCGGTGATTCCAGCGCTTGTTAACAGTTTACATCATTGACCGGTAATCAAGCGATGTCTTTCCATGTTCGACTTCAGCGCAATTCTCACATGGATCGACTTGTACTTAGAGTGAAGATCGAACGAGTTTGAAGACCCCGGATCTAGTTTCATCCATCCGGGCTGCGATATATATTCAGGAAAAATAAAGACATTTGACATGTACATCATTGCAGCAGATGATCATCCTACTCAAAGGATGATAGTTTCGCCAGAATTATCAGTCTACCATCAGACGATCGTCTGTTCTATGTACCAAAATGTATTTATAAAGCTGAGCATGGGAATGCCCGCCTCAGCTAGATCATGAAAGCAGTATGAATCATAATGTATTGTATTGTATCTTATTACAGGTCTCCTCCCAGCAAATGGATGAACTTCGAACTCTCCTGGATAAAGAATTTCACCCGATAAATGGCCTCATACTTTAGGGGGCAACTGTTATAGACATTTTTGTGCCTTGCATCACTGAGCATGAAATGTCAATAATCAAGGGATCCAAAGTCCCTAAATATGTTGTTCCTACCCCTAGAGGAACAAGGCCAGCAAACCACAGCAATTCACAAAAGTTCTCCACCTGAAAACACTCAAAAACAAGGCAATTCTGGATCATGTCAACTGCTCCACTGAGAATCTGCACTGAATGTCAACTGCTCCACTGTCTACCTGCATTGAATGTCAACTGCAACAAAGGCTACCTGCGCTGAGCGTAACTGGACAAGTGGCAGGCTCATTTCTCAAGGTGTCAATGCTCATAAAGCTTCCAAAGTGACACTTGCATCAGGGAATTCGACTGGTGATGAGTAAGAGGTTCCAAATCTCCAAGTGGAAGCAAGAACCTCCAAGTGGACTCAAGAACTATGAGAGGGAGAGGACACTAGTCAGTTTCATACCAGCCTCAAGCTGACTCATCCTCTCTCCAATATCCCTATATATAGATCTCTCCTACATGAGATCAGGGAGGCGGGAATTTTGTGATTGCAAAGAATTACTATTGGTTTGAGGTTGGATCATTGGGTGTTTATGCTTTGAAGGGAGCTGAAGAAGGAATTCCATTCTGCTGGGAAGGAGATGCTGGGTTGGAGCCCTATGGGTTGTATCTCTTCCTGAACCTTGTTTATCAATCAATAAAGCTTCTTGGTTCTTTCCTATATGCTGGTGTATTTTGTATGATTTGCATTAGTATATTTGATTTACTTCTAATCCTGAATCATTTATGAATATGTATATTTGCCTTTGTGTTGTGTCCTTCTCTTGTCGCAAGTAGCTGTTCTCTTGTCACAGGTAGCTGTTCTCTTGTGATCTCATGGAAATCAAGTAGCTGTTCTCTTGAGCAAGCGAGGAGGCAAGTAGCTGTGGACACCCGAAGAGAAGAGGATCTAGATCGAGGGACAACCGGAAGACAATGGTAAGTCTACCAATCTCCCCTCTTTCACATTTCATAAAGGAAGAAATCGAAGTAGCTGTATTCATTTGTTGCTAAGGTACTGTCACACCTTATGTGGATAGGATCGTCCTGCATAGGCATTTTTCCCCACAACAGGGTTAAACAAAATTTAATAGAGGAGCTAGTTGGACAATATTTGTTTGAATCATTGGTTGAGGAGTTGTATTGGATTGAGGGGTAGTTGGGATGCAAATATACTTAACCTCTTCACCCTCGAGGAAAAAGGCAAGAAGTAAAAGGATCAAGAATGGTAAAAACTTCTTTAGTTTTCAAAACTATAAAATAGAAACTAGATGGGGAAATAGGACTTCTGAGGAGTCCAACTTCCTAACTAAGAAATCAAGGAGGCTTATTTCAGCTTTTTAAGAACTAGAACGTGAGATTTCTGAGTTAATCGTGACTAATTGTAGGGTATTTGGGACTCGTTCTCTCTAGATCCTTTTGGACATAATTCTACCAAGGTCGAAAACATAAATGCTTTTTTTGTTGAAAGGTATCTGAATGAGTCTGAGGCTTTCTAAAAACCAGGATGGATGACTGGAATTTTTACACTGGAATCACCAATGATCCAAAACGGATTTTGGATAAGACTCCTAAGTCTAAGTGTTCCTCACTGGGGAAAAATGAAAGTCCAAGGAAGTTCTTGGAAATAGCCCCATTGCAAAGATTGTCTCATTCTGAATCTACTGCAACTTGAATGGGCAAAAACTGACATAGGATGCAAAAGTTATCATGAAATGAAGCTGCCTATATCCTTTGGAGAAAGGAGTAAAATCCCATAAAAAGGTGTTAGAGTCAGTTTGGTCAATCCTCCGTCAGAGATCAAAACTCTTTATGAATTTCATTTTTAGGAGTCCCGCTTCATTCACCCAGCTGCATTCCACTAGGAGCATGCCATAATCTGATGGAAAAGGTCATGCTAGTCATTTCCCCCCACGTCTGGCTCCTACTGGCTTATCTCTTTTGTCAATGATCACCAAAGTCCATGACAGTCAAGGTCTGGTCCTTTAATGGACAAAAGTCATTTTCGATCATTAGGTCTAGGGATTAATCAATTTGGTCTTTAAATATGTCTAGTAAAGCCATGCAGGGCAGAGTGAGGCCCTTACAAAGTAATGATTCAGAGAGTTTCATCGTCATATTGATAAAATTCGACCGTTCTTCAAAACTCTGTTTTGAAGAAAAGTCAAATAGTGTCATTGGTGATAAAATTTTCAAAAAAGTCGTCAGTTGATTTCTTCGGGTGCAGGCATGGTTTTCGTGCCCAAATTTCCTGTTGTGTAATCCTTACAAAGAGTGCCGAAAATTTCATCATTTGAGCTAAAATTTCAAAGGGAAAGTGAAAATCAGTGTTGCTTTAAATCAATGAAAAAGTGTCAAAACATAACATTAGAAAAATGGGTTTTTGGAGAAGCAAAAATTTAACCCATGACTTTGAAGTCTTTATATACAAGTTTTCACCAAAATCAGAGGCATTGTGCAAATCAAGTGCATAGGGAGAAATTGCAAAGTGTTTGAGTGTGCATCGTGCGTGTTTGGAGCAAGGTTGGAGGTAGTTTTCAGGGCGCAACGCATATACACAGGGGCGCGGCACACATAGAGCCACCCCTTAGTGTATTTTTTCAACGAGCATGGCGCACACCTAGGGCGCAGCCCAATGGGTTTTTGTTATAGACATTTTTGTGCCTTACAGCATTGAGCATGAAATGTCCATAATCTAAGGGATCCAAAGTCCCTAAACATGTTGTTCCTACCCCTAGAGGAACAAGGCTAACAAACCACAGCAATTCACAGAAGTTCTCCACCAGAAACTACTCAAAAACAAGTCAATTCAGGATCAATTCAGTGGCTCCATTAGTTGTCTGCGCTGAATGTCAAAGTCAACACTGGCTACCTGCACTGCAACGCAGGTAGAAGCACTACCCAGGTGCGCTGAACGAGAGTTGAAAAATGGCAAGTTCATTCCACAAGGTGTCAAAACCCAGGAAGCTTCCAAAACCTTCCTCAATGACACTTGCCTCAATGAATTCGACTATGATGAGTAAGAGGTTCCAAATCTCCAAGTGGAAGCAAGAACCTCCAAGTGGAATCAAGAACTGACAGAGGGAGAGGACACTAGTCAGATCTCAAGCTGACTCATCCTCTCTCCAAACATCTATATATGGATCTCTCCTCCATGAGATCTAGAGGCTAGAATTTTGTTATTGCAAAGAATTGCTGTTGGTTTGAGATTGGAATCATTGGGTGCTTAATGCTTTGAAGGGAGGTGAAGATAGGAATTCTATTTGCTGGGAAGGAGATGCTGGATTGGAGCCCTCTGGGTTGTATCTCTTCCTGAACCTTGTTATTCATCAATAAAGCTATCTTGGTTTCTCTTATATACTGACGTATCTTTGATGTATGATTGCATTAGTATGTTTAGTTTATTTCTAATCCTGAACTAGTTATGAATATGAATCTATGTCTTGTGTAGTGTTCTCTTCTTGTGATCTTGCAGAGACCTGTTGAAGCTGGGCGAGTGAGAAGGCAAGCAGCTGAGAACTCTCAAAGAGAAGAGAAACTGGATCGAGGGACAAACGGAAGACACCAGTTAGTCCATCAATCTCTCTTCATTCTTAATTCATAAAGGAAGAATACTAGAATAGCTGTCTCTGTTTGTTGCTAAGGCACTGTCACACCTTAGGTGGATAGGATCGTCCTGCATAGGTATTTTTCCCCACAACAAATTGGCGACTCCGTTGGGGAGATCTGTTTAGTCATTTTATTTGTGTCTATCATTGTTTGTTTCATAGACTCAACAACAACAATCGAACTGCATCTGCTATTCTCAGATGCAAAGTAGACAGTTGCTGCTTTGATCCAACCACTGGATTTGTCTATGATCTGAACAATGGACTCACAAATGATTTGATGATCCTTTGTGATAGATCTTAGTACCCCCTCAAAGCATCCCTTTGATTGTACCTTTCTTGTTGCTTTTATTTGGCCTGAAACCGTTGATTAATCAGCAATCTGTGACCCAGAACCCAGTGAGAAACTCTCGTTTCTCCTTCAGCGCGACCCCTGTGAAGAGGTTCTGCATTTCAACGCAGGTCCCGTGAAGGCTACCTGCACTGAATGTCAAAACCCCTGTGTTGAGGTTGCGCTGAACCAGTTTGGCCTTGTGCAGCTGGGGTTCTCTGCTCTGTTTTGCCTTGTTTTGATCTCTGATTTTTGTAGCCTGTAACTAGCATAGGTACCAGTCTGATAACTCCTTTTCTCTGCTTAAATTCCGCCTCCTTTTGTACAAAAAGACTGTGAGTGTTTTTATGTGTTTGTGGCGTCATTCGCAGTTTTCCTTTGCATGAGTGAAATAATCATCCTGTAGCCCTTGATTCAGATCTGTTGATTGTGATCTTAGGAGAGAGTTCATTGGCTGTTTACAGTTGATTATACATTTACTTTTGCTTTTGGTTTGAGTTTGTCTCTTTTAAGTGTCGAAACAAGTGTTCATTTCGAAAGTCGTAAAGTGTTGTATTCTCTTCTACCCTTTCTGATTTCGAAAAAGTAAACTTGTTTGTACTTGTCATTTAAAAGCAAATTCAAAGTTGTACAAAAAGCTTTCTTTGTAGGCATCAATACTAAGAAAGCGGAAAACAAACACCTGCATTGTGCATTTGCATCTTGATAGTTTGCATGCTTGATTTAGGAAAAGTGCATTAGAGTGTGCTGATTGCTCTTTGAGAAAAGATGGTGTCTTTCTTTTCCCTTTGTAGCTAGGATTTTCATAGTTGAAAAGATATAAAGCTTGCTTATCATCTTTAGACTGCATTTAGGAATTGTACCATACATCTCGTGGTGATCCCGAAAGGCAAACTTCTAAAAAGATCAACCTAAAATAAACTGAATGAACTTAACAACGCTTTGCAACATAACGCACAACATAGAGGTCTAGGCTAGAGACGTGTTCCGGCGTCGTAAAGCCTGGTGACTGTCGATCTCGTTGAAGGTGGGTGATTCCTCCTGAGGGACGATAGCGCCAGTACGGATTGTGCTCCCACGTACCGTCGCGTATATATTGGGAGACCCCTATAGGAATATAACCTTTATCCTTAGGAAGCCGTGTCGGCCGCCCTACTGATCGCAATGCACTGAACACAACATTCAGGAAGATCGAACGCTCGTACCCTAAAAAGTATTCTGCGGTTTTGCGAAAAGTTTGGCACACCCTCTGCCTAGAACTCCAGAGCAGTTTCTTTTGGCCTTTTTCAGACTCTATAACAGAAAAAGTCCATCCAAGCATTTGTCACTTCGGGCTCGTTAAAACATCGAAGGAGACTAGAGTCATCTTTAGCTTTTTCTCGACTCTTTAAAAGTGAAAAAGCAAGTTGTGTCTAAAGCGTCTAAAAATTCATTTAGTTCGGAAACACACTTTCCCCTTTTTGTATTTTGGTTGATCGAGTAATCCGCAATCATGGAAGAAAGTCAATTGAAACCCCGTCGTTCGCGGAGGCTTACGAGTCAACCGTCTTTGTCTCCGGAATCGAAAACAGTACGGACAAAGCAAACTCGTTTAACCGGGTCGAAATCTCCTATCAAAGTTAGAACAAGTGTTCCGACAACATCTGAGATTCTGGTTACTCCAAACATTTCTGGAAACCCTGCCTCTATAGAAGAAGTTCAACAGCCACAGAGGGACAGTGACACTGATCCTAGTCTGAGAGCAAATACTTGCGTTACTGAACCAGTTCCATCTACGACCGGTGTTGAGAGTCTTGCTCCTCAAACAACTGTCGCTGTCGAATTAACCCCTTCTTCGGCACCAGAAATATTTTACGGACCTGACGGTCTTCCTCTTCCACCTAGTTTGATTGCGATAGAGGAAATTGTAGAAGATCCGCAAGCAAGTACTCCAACACATTTTGGAGTAGGGGTCACTCTGTTTCCTTCTACATCAGAAGTTAGTCTATCACCAGTGGAAGTTCCTGTAGAATCGCTAGGCAATCTATTGGATAGACTCAAAATGTCTGAACAACCGTCAACATCTAGGACTGTGTCGAATGACACAGCGACGGCAGAACTCACTGCCATCACCCCGACAATGTTTGCCGGCATACCATCTGTCCCGACTAGCTCACAATCGCTAGAAGGAGTCCACCCAGGGACTATTTCGACAGTGTGGTCTGTTCCAGTTTGTTCCTCCGGAATAATATCCGGCAACTCTTATGTTGAGACTCGACAAATTGATCCCTATGGAGGTCAATTTGGGCCATCCAGTCCCCAAGGGCAACCAATCCCCTTGAGTTCCGGATTACCACCGTATGGGGGGCAATATGCCCTTTCATTACCCCCTCTGGGAGGATATCCATACGGGAGTTCTCAACAGTATTCAGGTTATACTGGAGTTACGACAAGTGGTTGGGTACCTATGCTACCCCAACAACCTAGAGTTGTGTATTCTATGCAACAATGTGTACCTATGTCAAACATCCCGACAACACCAGCTATTGTAACAGTGTCACAAGTTCAAACGATGCCTGTTGTATGTCAACCTCAGATTTCTCAGGTCGTAATGCAATAGCCCCTTGACCCTGTGACTCAACCACAATCGCCAACTGGTGGGGCGACACAGGTCCAAACGGATACAATTACCCCACATCTTGGTCTGACGGTTAGTATAGCACAACAGAACATGGCTTCACAACCGTGGTTGGTGCAATACCAACAACCACAATTCCAGCAAGTGTACCAAGGTTCTGAGCAGCAGATCTTTGCGAACAGTGGACAACCGTATATTCAAAACGGTCAAAACCAACCGCTTTACAGTGGTCATGTCCACCAACCGTATCAGTCATACCAGCATCAATTACATTATGCTGGTATGCAAAGGCCAACTGCTCAGGCGATTCTGTCGTACCCTAGGTATGCTTCACCTAACCTGAATCAACAGTTACCATTCGTGGCAACTTTAGAGTTACCCGATTTACACCGGTTAACGAACGATCCAATTGCTTACGCCCCTTGGTGGCCAGCGATTCCTCACAAACTTCCATCGGACATTCCTAAATTTAATGGAAATCCAGGCGAAGACCCATCGAATCACGTGATGACATTTCATCTGTGGTGTTCATCAAACACCCTAAACGATGATTCGATAAGGCTTCGCCTTTTCTAGAGGACGTTAACGGGTCCGGCGGCAAAATGGTATATTGAATTACCTAGAGCCTCGTTCGACAATTTCAGCTCCCTAGCCACGACTTTCTTGACCCATTTTAAATTACCGATAAGGTATGAAACGGGAACCAAAATCTTAACCAACTTCAAACAGACAACAGCCACTCACATATCTGATCATATACATGAGTGGCGTCGTCGTCGTAGGATGGTGAAAACGTACGTTCCCGATCAGCTATTAGCTGAATGGTTTATCAAGTTGTTACTTCCTGCCATAACGGAAGATGTGGCCAAGGGGGGAGTCGTAACGGAGGAGCAAGTTATTGCTCGTGCACAATATCTAGACTTAGTCTATACTCAGTCTGGCACGCTCTACGACAAAATACCTGACGCCCCTAGACCGGAATTCTCAATTCCTCCTCCTCCTAAATCAAATAGTGACTCTCATGCCGGCGATGGTGTGATTGGCACGACAAACGCGAAATCGACAAAGGCTTCGTCTAAGAAAGCCCGTAAGACTTCAGATCAAAATGCAAAAGAAGAAATTCTTGCTTTGGAAGTAAATGCCGTATCAGCAGATAAAGGCAAAGAAACCAATCAACCAGGAAGCAAGAAGAAGCAAAACAAAGGGAAGAAGAAGAAACAAGGTGAGTCATCCCCTGAAAAAACTTCTTCAAACCCTCCTCGGAAAGGGAAACCAAAAAGTCCATGCATGATATGTGACGAGGATCATTGGACAACCGATTGTCCATACAAAGCTGAGCTTAAAAGGTTCTTCAAAAGTTCGCAAACCTCAGCTGTGTTAACTGATCCGTTTCCCAATCTAGGTCAAAATCTGGTTGATAGTGGAAATGCTTCCCCGTCGCAAGTGCTAATGTTGTCGATCTCCAAGCAACAAAATGATGCTTTGATTTCGACAAGGAACAAAGATTACGAGAATCCTCAACTGTCGAACGACAAAGGTAAAGATCAACCAAGTAGTTCGACAACAACTTCGACAGAAGTTGTACCGCCCATCATTCCTGAATTAAAAATAAAACCGCCAAAGGGAGTAGTACACAAGTCGACGTTTAATCCTCGCGCCAGAGCGGCGCAGCATTATAATATAGTGGAAGATTTGGCCCAATCGCCATCCGCTATGTCGACTCTTGAAGTACTACAAAATTGTCCATCCCAAAGGCAGGCTTTGTTATCGGCTATTGGTGGGGTTGATCCTAAGGATTCCAATCTTGTATCCTTCGACCACAAAGGATACGATCCTCAGTTACCAGCTCAACTAGCTTTCCTTATTCAAGTGAAAGCCCTCAACAAAACTGTTCACCGAACAATTATTGATGAGGGGGCATCTACATGTATTATGTCGATGAGTTGCTGGAAAACTCTAGGATCTCCAACCTTGTCGCGATCTTCGACGACATTAAAAGCATTCGACGGAAGGACGTACACCCCGTACGGTATCCTAAATAACTTGAAGGTTGAACTAGGGGGAAAAACAGTAGAAATAGATGTTGAAGTCATCGATGGGAACCTTGACTACAACATCCTACTGGGAAGACCGTGGATATATGCCATGGCGGCTGTAGTGTCGACCTATTTTAGAAAGATCGCATTCCCTTTTCAAGGAGGGATTACGATCGTCGACCAACAAAACTTCCTCCCTAATGGTTCACAAGTTACAGGAAGCATTCCCATGATCCATGAAAGCAACCACTCGCTTCAAAATATCGGAGTAGGCCTACTGAAAGACCCCACATTAATGGGAACTTTCGCACTTCCACCTTCCATCTATAAGTAGCGTTGGTAGGAGCCTGCAACATGATATCTTCCACGAAGATCTCAGAAGACGATATTAACATGGATCATGCAATGGTTTTGCCCCCAAGCCCAATAGAAATATTGTAGCAATCAATGTTTCGGGCATGGGAGGCGAACCCAAATCAACGCTCATCAAGCGTTTGGGTAGATAGGTCTAGAGAATATGGTACCCCATTAGATCCTTGGTCGAAAGTACATGGGACTGACGAAGGAATCCTACAATCAATGTTGATTGAGGAGACACCATGGAATGATTGCCACCATCGTTCCCTTCTTCCAGATTATGAAGAAGATACTCAACATGACCTTTATCACCCTTCAGTTTTTGAATTCCTATCAAATACTATAAATACGGTGGATTCCGAGCGAAACTTATCCAATATTGAAGAGACTATAGCCATAAATATCTCGACTAAAACAAATGTTGTAGAGAATATTTATGTCGGCAAAGGATGTTCTCCTTCAGAACTGGAAATATATAACGCTCTTTTTCGCGAATTCAGAGATGTCTTTGCTTGGTCATATGATGAAATGCCAGGCATTGACTCAAGTATCGTTGAACACAAAATTAAGATGTATCCAGATGTCAAACCAGTAAGACAACGGCTTCGGCAGGTGCACCCCAAGAAAGCCGCTGCCATTAAGGCAGAAGTTGAAAAACTTCTCCATGCTGGTTTCATCTACCCGGTTCCTCTAACCGATTGGGTATCGAATATTGTCCCTGTTATGAAGAAACAAGGGACAATTAGAGTGTGTGTCGATTATAGGGATGTAAACCAAGCTTGTCCGAAAGACAACTACCCTACACCCTTCATCGACCAGATAATTGATGAATGCGCCGGATGTGAAATCTTTTCATTCATGGATGGATTTTCCGGGTATAATCAGATAAATATCCGCCCACAGGACCAGTCAAAGACTGCATTCATTTGTCCGTGGGGCACATTCGCTTATCGAAAATTACCCTTTGGTTTAAAGAACGCAGGGGCGACGTTTCAGAGGGCAATGAATTATGCCTTCCATGACATCAAGAACATCGTTCAACCATACCTCGACGACCTTCCGGCTCATTTGCGAAAGCGGACTGATCATCCGCAGCATTTAAGAGCGATATTTCTACGTTGCCGACACTACAAGATAAGACTCAATCCACACAAATGTGTGTTTTGCGTCAGTTCTGGTCGTTTACTTGGCTTTGTAGTCTCCAAAGATGGGATTCGTCTCGACCCTTGCAAGGTTCAGGCAATCATTAATTTGCCTCCACCTTCAAATTTGCTTCAGATTCAGAAACTCCAAGGGAAAGCAAACTTTCTGAGGAGGTTCATTCCAAATTACGCAGAACTTGCTAAAGGTTATACTCGTCTTTTGAAAAAGGATGTACCTTTTGTCTGGGATCAGGTGGCGCAAGCTTCCTTTGATGCTCTGAAATATTCTCTAGTAAAAGCATCATTAATGTACGCCCCGGACTATCAAAGAGATTTTAACCTGTATCTGGCTGCAGCGGATACGACCATTGCGATGGTTTTAGTTCAAGAGGTCGATGGAATTGAACATCCTATATATTATTTAAGTAAAAACTTAAATGATACAGAAAGCAAATATTCTTATGTTGAAAAACTAGCGCTTGCAGCTGTTCAAGCGATTCAAAGATTTCGACATTATGTCCTCTTTCGGAAAACTACCATTTTATCAGATTGCAACCCCATGACTTATATAATGTCGCGACAATTGCTGGGGGGCAAATATTCAAAATGGATAGCGATCCTTCAAGAGTTTGATCTGGAATTTGTAAAATCCAAATCAAAGAAAGCTCTAGTTTTCGCAGAATTATTGTGTGATCTCCCATCGTCGTCCAACGATGAAACATCCGAAGAATCAATCGTGGACGAGAATTTGTTTTTGATATCTACAAGCAATGAGTGGTATGGAGATATAATAATTTATCTCCAAACCCAAAAGTTCAGGCCTAACACCTCTCACTCTGAACAGAAACGTATACGATACCAAGCAAAAGACTACATGATCGTCGGTGATACGCTTTACCGTCGTGGTATCAATACAGTTCTGAGGAGGTGCCTCACCCATGAGGAGGCCGAAAGAGCCCTGAATGAGTGTCATTCGGGCGCGTGTGGGGGGCATCAATCTGGATATGCAACAGCACAAAAAATCTTACGAGCAGGATACTACTGGCCAACCATGTTCAAAGATTGCATAACCGCAGTCAGAAGTTGCCATGCTTGTCAAATTTTTGATAGCAAAACCAGAAGACCACCCGCACCTTTATAGCCAATAGTTGCTGTTGGGCCTTTCGCCAAATGGGGCATCGATTTCATGACATGTAACCCCACCTCGACCGAGGGGCATGGGTATATCATAGTCGCCGTTGACTATTTTACCAAATGGGCCGAGGCGATGCCTACATTAGATAACACTGGTGAAACAACTGTCCTTTTCTTTTTCAATCATGTAGTCGCTAGGTTCGGCGTACCACAGGCTATAGTTACAGATCATGGATCGCATTTTCGCAATCACATGATGGTTGAATTAGCTGCCAAGCTAGGGCTATCTCACGACAGCTCTATCCCGTATTATCCGCAAGCCAACGGACAAGTTGAAGCGATCAACAAGGTCCTGAAGCGTATGTTGCAAAGGATGATCGGAGTTCACAAAAGAAGGTGGCACCTAATCCTGTACTCAGCCTTGTGGGCTTACCGAACATCAGTAAGGAATGCGACCGGGTTCACACCTTTCCAACTGGTGTATGGCCTGGAAGCAGTCTTACCAGTCCAGTGTGAAATTTCGTCTCTTAAACTCGCAATCGATCTCCTCCCCGGAACTTCAGAAGAAGAGGCCCGTTTCTTGGAATTAATCCAATTGGATGAAACCCGTCGTGACGCCGCTTTGGCTAACGAAGCCCATAAGAAACGAGTCAAGGCGCAGTTCGACAAAAATGTCAAACCCCGTGTCTTCTCAGAAGGTGACTTGGTCTTGCTTTACGACCAAGAATCCGATAAATTGGGAGCAGGTAAGTTTAATTCTTTATGGATGGGCCCCTATATTGTTAAACGAGTATTAGCAAAAGGAGCCTACGAGTTAATGGATTATGACGGAATTCCACTGGCGCAACCTCGTAATGGGTTGTACCTCAAGCGTTACTATGCTTAAATAGTGACCAATAGGCATGCACCTCGATTTGCGTTATTATGCTGGGGGCATGCAAACTTAAATTCGAGCAGTTTTAGCACACAATTCATGCTCGTTAAAAAATAAATGCAAGATTCGAGTAGTTTTAGCACACAGTTCATGCTCGTTAAAAAAAATAAACACAAGATCCGAGCAGTTTTAACGCGGACTTCATGCTCGTTAAAAAATAAACATAAGCAATGAGCAAGTGTTTCCACCAGCGTTTAAGCTCATTTTAAAATAAAAAATGAACCACTACCTGGTAAATAACCACTGTGAATGTAACATTATCAGCCATTAAAGCCTTGGTCGTGTTTGCACCGTCACCTCCACTTTTCCATTGGCCGATCGTTCACCTCCATTTGATTGTTTACCCATTTTGAGGAACAGCTGCGAAGAGTGATTTCACTAGCCATCCTTGTGACACTGCCGTGATTGGAAAATTCCAACCTGTACCTGGAATCAACTGCTAACCCGTTTTATCACTCGTTCCTCAAAAGACGAGTCTTCTTTAAGCTCTTTTCATCTGACTCGTAAAATATGAAAAGATTGCCGAGTTTTGGCCTTCCAGCTCGTTAAAGCGACCGGAATTGCTATCCCTCCTCTAGATTTTAATCTTTTTGGACCTGAGGGATTATTGCACAAAAAGATCGAGCGCTTGTTTTGTTCGGCTCGTTAAAACTATCGAAAACTCATCCCTTCTGTATTGTTTTATACTTTTTCGGACTTAAGGGATTAGATGACGAAAAAGGAACTTTGGAGTTATCTTTACGTACCTTTTCAGACTCTCTAAAAATGAAAAGGGACCGAGTTGTCTTTGTCGTTAGACTCGTTAAAATCATTAAATAGCGACAAACTTGTCTTTAGACGAGAACGAGTTTCACTATCGCTAGGCTCGTTAAAACATAGCGATGGGCTTGCCCGAAGGGCAGGTTATAGAACAAGCATATGTTATCCTCCTCAAGCTTGACAAAAATAAAGAGGTACTGGTCAGCAATGACTGGGGAAAAATTGGGAGAAACTCAAGAAAACTTTGATGGTAGCAAGTCGCTCTTGAACATGACACTTTTCCTCCGTACCACAATCGGGTTGGGTTGTTTCATTCACCGGTCACATCACCATGGTCTTGCCATACCATCCATATTTGGGGTAATGCTACCGATCCATCGCATCAGTGTCGCCATATGTTCAAGAGAAGTTGTCCAGAAAAGTCAACCGTGTCCCATCCACTGCCATACATTATCCTTCATCCTTTCATGACTGCCACCCTGAATCATATGTCACAAATCGTTTTCACCTCCATCAAAATCATTAGCTCCGTTCTGTGTCACTGATGTGGGATACATTAAGGCCCTCCTTTGATAGATTGCTTCTTGTCGACATCAGCTCATTATCCAAGAAGTTGATCTAGGAACAACCCCTTCAGTACTTTGAAGCTTGCATGCCTCAATGGCAAGTTTCTCACTTCCGGCGACAGGTATACATCAATGACCTTCGACCGAAAGATTTTGCGTGGTGTTCGACGCCAAGTCCTTTATTCACACCACGTGAATTGTACTGCAGTACCTTGAGGGTCATTATCATTATCAGTGATTCCTCTCGCGCTTGTTAACGGTTTACCTCATTGACCGGTAATCAAGCGATGTCTTTCCATGTTCGACTTCAGAACATTTCTCACATGGATCGACTTGTACTTAGAGTGAAGATCGAACGAGTTTGAAGACCCCGGATCTAGTTTCATCCATCCGGGATGCGATATATATTCAGGAAAGATAAAGACATTGACATGTACATCATTGCAGCAGATAATCATCCTACCCAAAGGATGATAATTTCATCAAAATTATCAGTCTACCATCAGACGATTGTCTGTTCTATGTACAGAAAAATGAATTTATAAAGCTGAGCATGGGAATGCCTGCCTCAACTAGATCATGAAAGCAGTATGAAAAATAATGTATTGTATTGTATCTTATTACAGGTCTCCTCCCAGCATTGGATGAACTTCGGATCCTCCTGATAAAGCATTTCACTCGATAAACGGCCTCATACTTTAGGGGGCAACTGTTATAGACAGTTTTGTGCCTTACAGCATTGAGCATGAAATGTCCATAATCTAAGGGATCCAAAGTCCCTAAACATGTTGTTCCTACCCCTAGAGGAACAAGGCTAACAAACCACAGCAATTCACAGAAGTTCTCCACCAGAAACTGCTCAAAAACAAGTCAATTCAGGATCAATTCAGTGGCTCCACTAGCTGTCTGTGCTGAATGTCAAATTCAACACTGGCTACCTGCACTACAACGCAGGTAGAAGCACTACCCAGGTGCGCTGAACGAGATTTGACAAATGGCAAGTTCATTCCACAAGGTGTGAAAACCCAGGAAGCTTCCAAAACCTTCCTCAATGACACTTGCCTCAGTGAATTCGACTATGATGAGTAAGAGGTTCCAAATCTCCAAGTGGAAGCAAGAACCTCCAAGTGGAATCAAGAACTAACAGAGGGAGAGGACACCAGTCAGATCTCAAGCTGACTCATCCTCTCTCCAAACATCTATATATGGATCTCTCCTCCATGAGATCTAGAGGCTGGAATTTTGTTATTGCAAAGAATTGTTGTTGGTTTGAGATTGGAATCATTGGGTGCTTAATGCTTTGAAGGGAGGTGAAGATAGGAATTCTATTTGCTGGGAAGGAGATGCTGGATTGGAGCCCTCTGGGTTGTATCTCTTCCTGAACCTTGTTATTCATCAATAAAGCTATCTTGGTTTCTCTTATATACTGATGTATCTTTGATGTATGATTGCATTAGTATGTTTAGTTTATTTCTAATCCTGAACTAGTTATGAATATGAATCTATGTCTTGTGTAGTGTTCTCTTCTTGT
This sequence comes from Pinus tabuliformis, assembly GCA_031772625.1. Lineage (NCBI taxonomy): Eukaryota > Viridiplantae > Streptophyta > Pinopsida > Pinales > Pinaceae > Pinus > Pinus tabuliformis. Next base: position 1,449,119,676 of record CM062804.1, read on the forward strand.
GATCTTGCAGAGACCTGTTGAAGCTGGGCGAGCGAGAAGGCAAGCAGCTGAGAACTCTCAAAGAGAAGAGAAACTGGATCGAGGGACAAACGGAAGACACCGGTTAGTCCATCCATCTCTCTTCATTCTTAATTCATAAAGGAAGAATACTAGAATAGCTGTCTCTGTTTGTTGCTAAGGCACTGTCACACCTTAGGTGGATAGGATCGTCCTGCATAGGCATTTTTCCCCACAACAGTTTTGCATGCGGCGCACACCCACAGAGGGCCAAAACCGTGCCAAATTTCCTCAAATTTCTTGTGAAGCCCATCAAATTGAAAGGTAGGCTCTATGACATGACTTTTTCATCAAAGTTTATAAATGATATGGTGGTTTATGGCTATGTTTGAATGCAACAAAACTCATAAAATCAACCACAAGAAAATACCAAAGGCCATTGTTGCTACGGTTGCATAATTGTGGTATTGAGGCAAAGGTTCCATTTTCACCCACCATTTTTCCCTCACTTACCATTTTTCCCTATCCTCCCTTTCTCATTTTTCCTATTATCCCTACCCTAAAACACTACCAAACCCTATTCTCTTTCCCCTCCTCTTATTTGTCAACATAACACCCCAAAAACCTACCCTATCAAATACCCAAACCCCCTACATATCCCTAAACAAACTTCTCCCCATAACCCCTATTCCCATCACATTACTCCCCTCCTAATACTCCCTTTCGTTTCATTGTTCCCCTTGGTGGCAGATATCACAAAAGCACTCAGCTTCACATCATCATCAAAGGGTAGCCTAAATATAGTACACACAGAAGTCATGGCATCACAACATTCATCAGAGTATGAGATGGAGACACAAAGTGACTCATCCTCGGAAGAGCAGGCTCCTAGGAGACATGACAAGAGTGGAAATCATGTTAGGGATGAGCCCACTACCCTCACTGAATTGCAGGCCTGCCCTCTTGCCATGTCATGCTTCTAGCATCTATCATGTTTTGAATTTTGTCAAAGAGTGGCTAATGTTCAAGTTCATCATGAGTTGGCTCATCTTTTTGTGCTTCACCTACATGGAGATCACTCTATCTTGGACGGGGTCACCTTCACACTGACACCCAAAACTATCTCATTAGCAACCGGTATACCGAATGTTGGAGAACCATGGCACAAGAAATAGAAAGTTGATCGACAGCATTATGAGCCTTACGTTAAGGCTAGTTGCTTGAGGCATCTCACAAGAGTCTTTCCATTCAGATATTTGAAAGATGAATATGCTCCACTTATGAAGTTGATAATGAAGTACTTCAGCTGTGAGGGGAGATTCTCTCGTCTATATGCCTATTACATCAAGTTGCTCATGCACTTTACCAGGGTATGGATGATGAACATCCCATTTTTCATTTGCAGGAACATAGAGAGGATGAACACCTTCATGCAGCACAAGACCCCTCAGCAACAACTTAACAGTGTTTATCATTTTGCTCTTATTAAGATTTTGGTGGATCATTAGCTAGGATTGCAGGGCATTACTTGGGATGACTTAATCTCCCATGACCTTTTCAGCACTTCACAGGTAGAGTCAAAGGTTGAACATGAGATAGCTGGTCCTTCTCATCAATATGAGCGCAATGAGACCACTACTATGCCAGTATTCATCACCTATCAAAGAGGCAGTAGGCATTTGTTTGCAGCAGCAAAGCGAGTGTTATCTCCACCCGGGGTGGAAGGGGCCTCGCTTCCGACATCAGCACTATAGGTACGGGACAGAGGTAAGGAGCCAATGCAGGATGAAGGGCCTTCAGGTGAGCCATCAGGTGAATGAGAGACCAAATTCGTTCTCCTTCATGATGATGATACAGATACAGAACCAACAAGTGCACAGCTCAAAGAGATCATCTAGGAGTAGCAATCAGAGATCGAAGCCTTGTCCCTTGATTTGGAGAGGGCTAAGTGGAACATGAAATATCTGGAGCAGAGGAATAAACATCTAGAGAATCAGCAAGTGATCCTGGAGCTACAAAACATTCGTGAGCATCGCCTAACTGCACAAAGGAGAAGAGTTGAGCTCACGTCATTGGAGCAAGAGATTAATGAGGATCGGGAGGACAACCTCGAGAGAGTTAACATGCACTTGGAGAGGCTACTAGACAAGGCCGACAAGGAGCATGCACTGCTGAGACAGATGCCTTTCTAGTACATGGCGCGAAACAAGGTATGCAAGGCCCGAATCAGGAATTTGAAGGCTAAATTGAGGAAGGCAATCAAGAAGCAAAAGAGGCAAAGGGAGCTCGATCGACTTCAGATATTGGCGAAGCATCTTTGGCCCAGCATAGCACTTCATAGAGAACCTCCAGCCCAAATTTCAAGAAATTTGGGGCAATTTTGGTCACATGGAAAATTTTTGGTCACAACACAGGTTTTTTCTCCCTGTGCACGCGACGCTTAGGATTGGGAGATCCAAATCAAAAATGGTTTTCATTTTTGGATTCATCATGAAAAATCATGACTACTGGTGCGTGGAAAAGAAATTTGGGCATGATTTGAGTCTCCAGGAGGTCAAAAACACTCAAAAAATGACCTCTCTGCCCATATTTTGACACACAGGAAGCAGTCTTGGGAGAATGAAGATTTGGAGGGGTAAATGAGCACCAAATTCAGAAATTCCACTTGGGTTGGAAGATAGACAGGCCAGGATATCCAACAAGCACACTTGGGCATATTTTGGACTCCTAAAAATTCCTCAAAATAGGCTCCAAAGTGGCGTGGCGCATATAGGGAAAAAGGCCAATTTCACCTCCGTTTTGCGAAATTTCAATTCCCGACTTCTCCAAGTGGGCCCGCTCATCTACATTTCACTTTTTCAGCACCTAAGCTGGCATTTAAAGTATTTTCACTCCAGATTAGCTTCTATCCAAGTGGCAAAGGAAGGCAAACAGTCACCCAAGCCATTTGTCATGTTTGTAACGCTGCACCTGTAGCCAATGGTTGGCTTTCCACCTCCATTTTGTAATGATTTGAGTAACTCCCCAACCCTTGGGTATTCTATCTCTTCATGGCATATTCTATATATTGTATGCAAACTATTTGCAAAGGGTTCGTTGGCTTGTAATTTTTGGGATACTGTGGGAGAGAAACTCAATTCTTCATTGTATATTTTGACAGAGGATTAATGAAAGGCAGCGGCTCTGTTTCATGAGATTCATGTGGTTGTGAGTGTAGCAAATGTGTCTCTTATGTTTCATATGTATTTCATAATGTTTCATAGTTCACTTCAAATTCATTTCCAGTGAAATTTTCTAAGTTAAATAAGGTAGAATTCATTTTTATTGCTCTGCCTGTGGGAAAATTTCATATTCAGTGTTCTTCTTCTGTTGAAAAGGATTCATGTACTTATGCCCTTTTCACCCTCCTAAGAAATTCCTCCATTCCACGTTATTTCAAACTAAATTGCTAGACTTTCCGCCTATCTTGCCTCACGAAATAATATATGCCTTTGTATTAAATTCTCTGCTCATTATTGTTTGTTGGTCCCATACCATCCCAGAAACTCAGTCATTCATAAAAATTGCTTCTTGTATCCATATTTACTTACTAGCCTAAGATCGATATTTCACTGTTAGTCATATCAGACCATTCCGTTTACTTATTCACTGAGCGTGACTCGAAGAGAGCCCTCTCCTGTTCTGGTAGGGCTAGCTACCAGACTGAGCGTGGTTTGTGGTTACCCTGAATTTTGCCTTCCTTCAGCCTAAGGAAGATTTAGGTGCTAACAAAAGGGATCCTAAAAACCCTCTAAATCTTTAAGTCTTCTAAAAATCCAAAAATCCATCGCAACAGGAGAAGTTTTGGAAAAGGCGGATAACACTATCGGGCCTTAAAGACATGAGAAAATAGTGAAAATCGAGCCCATCAGAGGTCAAGGGACAGTGAACAGGAGCCATCAGATCTGGCCAATCAATGGTCCATATCCAATCGACAATCACAATTGGTGGTGGCTATCGAAGGATATTGGAGCATAATATATGAGTATTGTGATCGCGACATCGCAATCGGCAATTGCAACAAAGCGATATTACAATCAGCAACCACAATAGAGTGCTACACCGGTCCGAGACATGAGCGATATGCGATTGCGATCAATCGCATCATGATATCACAGTTGGAGAAGCACAATGGAGCGGGGCTTATACACATGTATATGTGCGATGCGATTAACTAGAACCAATGGATATATAAACAGTGTTGCATAAGATTTGAGATCTGTCGAAAGGCATTTCTTAATGTATTTTTGTATATTTCATTTAATAAAACGAAATACAAAGAAACAATGTCGATGCAATAAAACCCGAACCTGAAGGGATTTGGGAATACAAATACATAATATTTCAAATCCGATAAAGCCATTTTTTTTGGATTTTTCCATGTTTTAACATATTTTAAAACACGAAGGGAAACTTGGAATAGGGTCGAAGTGACTTGCAATAGCGATTATGGGCGGATGCAATAGTGTTATAAAGCGCAATTATGAAGATTTGAAGTCTGGAGAACAGTGTTCTCTGCATATTTTTCCCGTGTTTGGTATATTTCCCTGTGTAAGCCGAGAATGCCAAAATTTGGGGATTTCAAGCACCGATTGCCCATTCTGTTATAGTATAGGTGGCATCCATCCCTGAGGGCATTTAGCAATGATTACTAACACTCAGAGAAGGGATTTGAGTGGACTGTGGCTAGAATACATAGAACCGAAAGGGAAAAAGAACCAACAATGCTGATTTGGCTTAAAAGCCACAGAATGACAAAGACAGGGGGACTGTTGGTTGTTGAGGCTGTTGTTGGGGTTTTGTTGTTGAAAGTGAAACCAAAGCAGGAATCTGAGGTGAAGGAGGTAGTGCAGAAGCAAAAACACAGCCAAGGGAGTCACTTGGAGTTCAAGTGAAAAGCCTAGAGAGCTGAAAATTGATAGAGGGAAAAAAGAAGCCAGAGCCAAAGAGCTAGAGCTAGAGCCAGAGCCGAAGATCCAGAATCAGAGCCAAAGAGCCAGAATCAAGAGCCAGGAGCTAGAGCCAAGAGCTAGAGGTTCAAGAGCTAGGGAATAACATGGTGTCTGAACCCGTTGTTTCTGTGTAAAACAACAGGAGTTAAGCCAAGAGCTTGTAAAAAAGACTTATACCATAATGCCAAAGAGCCTTGTTGAGTTAACTAGAGCTCACCGAGATGTAGCCCAAGAGTTGTGGGTGTACTCCTAATTAAATTTTTGTTTCTGTGTGTGTTTTACTATTGCATTATCTCTGTTGTTTCATTTACTGCTATATGCATTTATATATTAGTTTCAGTACATTAACTTATAGCACAACAACGGAATTTAAAAGCATATGAACAGTTAAAAACAAATACCAGCATACACCTATATTTTCAAGCATTTCTTAATTCCAAATTGGTTAATCATAAGATTTGGGAAAATTTAAAGTTTTGGAAGTGGGAGAGGTTCTTGTAAATTAGACAAGAAGCCTAAGTGCCTCATTTTCAGATTAGGTGGTATCAAAGCCTGAGATTTGATTTACCTCACCTTCAAGGAAGGTTATATCAAAATGCTTGATTGACAGAGAAAATATTGCTTGTCTAAAATGTGTTTGGGCAGTCAAGGATTGATTGTTTGATTGATGTATGCTTGTTGCACACTGACGATTGTTTGAGTTTGCAGAAGTGAAGGGAAAGGCCTAAGTATCTGGGTCTTGGCTATGGACAAGCTTATGGAGAAAGTTCCAAGGCTGCCATGAAGGCCATTGAAACAGCTCCAAGGAGGGGTTGCATTATAGAGTTTGAAGATTGTATTTAGGAGGAATGCAATAGCTTGAAACATCATTTGTAGGATGCAGGTGTTCAGAAGCACATGCTTGAACCAAAGAGTTGGGGAGACTCCAACAACCTTGAAGAGATTGATGGTGTTCCAAAGGGAGCCACTTCTTCATTTGCTTCACCTACTCATGAAGGAAATAAAGGTGAAAGAGGTAGGTATAAATCTGGTTCTAAACATTTTCCTTTTGATTTTTCAAAGCATGTCAAATTTCCACATATGTATGGGAAAAGAATTGCATGTTCCTTTTGTGATTTGGATAACCATCATGTTTCTAGATGTTGGAAGAGAATGGCCACACACGGGAAAATTTTGAAGGAAAGTAAGCAAGAAGCAAAAGGTCCATTGGACAAGGCAAATAATGTTGTCAAGAGGATGCACATGCAGTGCACTTACTGCCATAAGAAAGGACATCTTGCTACAAAATGTTGGACTTTGAATCCAACAATGCTTCCACAAAATCTGAAGAAAGTGGAAAGAGAAAATGGCAGAAATGGAAGTGAAGATTCCATGAATGATGTGTCTCAGAATGATTCACATGATGATGCTGATGTGCAGACAAAGGTAGTACCTTTGGAAGGGATTGGTAAGGAACGGTTAGAGTTCTTATCCGATTAAGATTGCATGTCTATTGATGCATCTACATTATATTTCATTTCAGCTTCGAAAGTATAGTGTGCTTAAGTGAAAGTTGAAGGATGAAATGCATGCATGAGCATGAGATGCATGAACACAAGGATGTCGATAATTTCCTTGTTTTTGAACATGTATGTGTAATTAACTTGTAGGGTTGATTGCTTTGACATGAATGTGATGCCATGTTTACTTGGAAGAAGTTAACTTGGTCTCCAAATGGAGATAATGATGAAGTGTTTCATATTTTGAAAAAGAGTCCTAATGGTCTTTTTCTACATGCTTGACTTAAAGAGTCATTTGTTTTAAAGGCATGTTTTGTGGGCTTGTTATCTAGTCCATCATTTGTATGCAGATGTAAGACATGGAGGTTCACAAGAGTTTAGGCCATCTAGTTGTTGTCTGTGTTTTTGTTGTTGTTAACAGTTGTTGTTGACAACTTTTCAAATAGGTACAAATGAATGTTTGTGGAGTACATGTACTTCACATTTGTTTGAGCCACCTTGGATCAATGATCAAGGAAAAGAATTTCAAACCACCTTCTATGACCAGTTCAGCAGAAGTTCTGCAGAAAGGCAAGGAGGAAGACAGTTCTTCCTAAGAATACTAGCCCATCCAAGAAGGGAAGTGGTCAGAAACTTTGGTTCAGAGGCACTATACAAAGCAAGTGTAGGGAGGCTAAAAGAATAGGGTGAGTCACTCTCATTTACTGCTCAGATCAGTATATCAGTCTTTTGGAGACCAAAAGTTCTTTTAGTGGGAAGGTGTGATCCAAAATGGATTTTGGATAAGATTCCTAAGTCTAAGTGTTCCTCACTGGGTAAAAATGAAATTCCAAGGAAGTTCCTAGAACTAGCCCCATTGTAGAGATCGTCTCATTCTGAATCTACTGCAAGTTGAATGGGCAAAAACTAACCTAGGATGAAGAAGTTATCATGAAATGAAGCTGCCTATATCCTTTGGAAAAATGAGCAAAATCCCCTAAAAAGGGATCCTAAAAACCCTCTAAATCTTCAAGTCTTCTAAAAATCCAAAAATCCATCGCAAAAGGAGAAGTTTTGGAAAAGGAAGATAACACTATCAGGCCTTAAAAATATGAGAAAACAGTGAAAATCGAGCCCATCGAAGGTCAAAGGGACAGTGAACAAGAGCCGTCGGATCTGGCTGATCAACGGTCCAGATCCGATCGGCAATCGCAATCGGTGGTGGCTATTGGAGGATATTGGAGCATTATATGAGTATTGCGATTGCATCATCGCAATCGGCGATTGCAACGGAGCAATATCACAATCCGTGACCACAATAGAGCACTACATCGGCTCGGGGCATGAGCGATATGCGATCAATCGCAATCAGAAAAAACACAATGGAGTGGGCTTATACACATGTATATGTGCGATGCGATTAGCCGAACTTGATGGATATATAAACAATATTGCGTAAGATTTGAGATCTGACAAAAGGCATTTATTAATGTATTTTCGTATATTTTATTATTAAACGAAATAAAAAGAAATAGCGTCGATGTGATAAAACCTGCACTCGAAGGGGTTTGGGAGTACAAATACGTAATATTTCAAATCCGATAAAGCCATTTTTTGGGGATTTTTCCATGTTTTAATGTATTTTTAAAATACGAAGGGAAACCTTGGAACAAGGCCAAAGCCACTTGCGATAGCGATTATGGACGGACTCGATAGTGTTATAAAGCACAGTGATGAAGATTTGAATTCTAGGGAACAATTTCTCTATGGATTTTTCCCGTGTTCGGTATATTTCCATGTGTAAGCAAAGAATGCCAAAATTTGGGATTTCAAGTGTCGATTGCCTATTCCATTACAGTATAGGTGGCATCCATCCCTGAGGGCATTTAGCAATGATTGCTAATGCTCGGAGAAGGGATTTGAGCGGACTGTGGCTGGAAGACAGAGAGCCGAAAGGGAAAATGAACCAACAGCGTCGATTTGGCTTAAAATCCATAGAATGACAGAGACAGGGGGACTGTTGGTTGTTGAGGCTATTGTTGCTAAAAGTGAAGCCAAAGCAGGAAGTTGAGGTGAAGGAGGCAGTGCAGAAGCAAAAACGTAGCCAAGGGAGTCACTTGGAGTTCAAGTGAGAAGCCTAGAGAGCTGTAAATTGATAGAGGGTAGAAAGAAGCCAGAGCTGAAGAGCCAGAGCCGAAGAGCCAGAGTCAGAGCCAAATATTCGTAACCAAGAGCCAAGATCCAAAGCCAAGAGTAAGAGCTTCAAGAGCCAGGGAATAACATGGTGTCTGAACCTGCTATTTCTGTGTAAAACAGCAGGAGTTAAGCCAAGAGCTTGCAAAAAAGACTTATACCATAATCCCATAGAGCCTTGTTGAGTCGACTAGAGCTCATGGAGATGTAGCCCAAGAGTTGTGGGTGAACTCATAATTAAATTGTTGTTTCTGTGTGTGTTTTACTACTGCATTGTCTCTGCTGTTTATTTACTGTTATATGCATTTATATATCAGTTTCAGCACATTAACTTACATCACAACAACAAAATTTAAAAGTATATGAACAGTTAAAAACAAATATCAGCATACACCTATATTTTCAAGCATTTCTTAATTCCGCATTGGTTAATAATAAGACTTGGTAAAATTTAAAGCTTTGGAAATGGAAGAGGTTCTTGTAAATTAGAAAATAAACCCAAGTGCCCCATTTTCATATCAACCAAGGTGAGGGATATCAACCCACACTTCCTTTGCTCACTTGAAAATTTAAGGAATGTACAAATTTCATACCCAAGGAAAAGTATTATGATTCATTCCCTGACAACGATGTTAGGAGATGTTGTGGTTTCCTAGAGACAACTTCCAGGTTGAGAAATAGATCTATACCTAGGACATCTTAAAGTTTCTGAAAGATATATCGGTGGTATTCAAAAATCTAAACATATTATGATTTAAAACTGGTTCAGATATCTTATCCAAAGGCATATTCAATAGACACTCATATATCAAGTACCCTTTTTAAAAGAATTAACATTCAGGTTTGGTGGCCTACATACAAAAATTGTAGCTCTATTGGTTGTTTTAGTATAGGTGAGAAGTAGAACATAAAGAAGAAAATCAATGCACATGGATGATATCAAAATCCTATGCATTAAATTTTAGCGGAAACATGGAACAAATAAAGAAAATGCAATTTAGAAAATGTGGAGTGCATTTTAAGGAAATTTTATCTCAAACATCACATACACCATTTATCAAAACATGACGTAGATGAATCCACAACTTTGGGATTACGCCCATCAGCTACAATTACACGCCTTCCAAGAGGAAAGAAAAACATATGAATAAATAAACAAAGGGAGGATTACATACTACACATTTCAACATTTCGAATCACCAAAACTTCTTTATTACTCTTCAAAAAAGAGCATACATCGCATAGTTCTTTAGACACTTACAAAACTTGTCATTTAGAGCCACCTCTGGAATAGAAAATTCAGAACCTTTTCTAATGAGTTTATAGAGTCTAAAAAATGACCACCATTTACAAAATATTCCTTCTTGAAAATGTCATAACTACCTAACCATGTGACAACTCAAGCATGCTATTCGCACAACTTTCCTAATTATCACATAATAGTCTTGATCCTATTCTTGAAACAAAATATTTACAAAAATTTAAAAATGACATGGCTTTTCATGATTAACATATCAAAAAATCCTCATTGATGGCCATTTGGTTCCACAAGGAGAGACCTCAGCTCTATAATTCGAACTTGTGGTGGATTAATGAAATGGTTACATATTTTCTATATTGTTATATTAGGTACATGAGTGCGATGAAATTCTGATAGGCTATCTTAAAATTAGTGAGCTCAATGCAATTTGGCCTGTTAGTAAACAAAGTCTTCACCAACCAGAGTAGATGGAGATCCTTCTCCAAAAAGTTGACTATGGTCCTTCCTTTAATGGTAGAAGTCTTTTCATGAGAAGAATCAGCCTTACTCTTGATTTCTACTAGCAGTCGTTGATACTGTTCCTGTGAAAGTAGGTTCCTTTGTAAATCCCAACAGTTAGGTAACCTTGCTTTAATATAGGTACCGATCAAATAAGAAAGTGAACTGGTACCCATTTTTTTCAGGTAGCAAAAAATCGCCCGATTTTGAAAAGTGGTGATGTTGAAATACAGTTTTTTTAATCATATTTTTTGCACTTTAAATTTTCTTATGTATCAAGTATGAACATTTTTTTTCAATGTTAGTGATTTTCATGCTGATTTTGAAAAGTGTTGATGTATCATCAACACATTTTTTTAAAGGGCTTATTTTTTACACTTTAATTTTTTTTATGTATCAAGTGTGAACATTTTTTCTTTGCTAGTGATTTTCATCTTGATTTTGAAAAGTGTTGATGAGCATCAACCATTTCTGTTGAGAGGGCTTAGTTTTTACACTTTAAATTTTCTAATGAATTAAGTGTGGATAATTATTTTTAAATGTCGGTGATTTTCATGTTAGATATCATTTCTTAGGATTCAACTACGTTAAGTAAGTCATTCATCTATGACCATTTCCATGAGAGGTAATGGTAACTGACTAATTTCTCATAATTTTTTATAGTCCACTTAGCACTCATTGCATTGGGTGATGCTCACAGGGGTGAAGAAGTGGGATTGAAACTAGTGAAATCAATCACGTAGCATCAATCATCACTTCTAGGGCTTACACCTAGTAACCAGGACATCCTAAGAGGTCACCCATCCCAGATTGCTTCTAGCTCAAGCGCGCTTGATGATTTTTATGTTAGTAATAAAACATAAAAAAAATAAAAAATAAAAACATGACAAAAAAAATCAAATACAAAAAAAATATAAAAGAAGAAAACAAAAAAACAAAAAACCTATAAAAATGTAAACATAAATTAAAACATAAAAATAAAACATAAAGGATGAACAAAAAAAAAAAATTCATGTTAGTAATAAAACATAAAAATAAATAAATAAACATAACAAAATTAAAATTAAAAACATAAAAATTAAAAAACATGACAAAAAGGAAAAACATAAAACATGCTAATAATAAAACATAAAAATAAAAATAACAAAAACATGACAAAAAAAACAAATACAAAAAAATATATAAAAAAGGAAAAAAAAAAACAAAAAACCTATAAAAATGTAAAAAAAAATCAAAATTAACTCGTAAAAATAAAAAATTAATGAAAAAAACAAAATAAATAAAACAATGAATTTTTTTCAAAAAAATTATTTAATTTAAAGAAAAACAAATTAAAAAATAATAATAATAAAAAACCTCATTACCACCCAAAAAAAAAAAAACTCAGAGTAATTATTAAAAAAAATTAAAAATAAAAATAAAAAATAAAAGACAAAAGAAAAAATATTTAAATTGAATAATTTAAATAAACAAATTTAAAAATTAAAAACAAAATAAAAATTTAAGAATTATTTTTTTAAAATTATAATTATAAAAATAAATGAATAACATATCTATATCTATATCTATATCTATATATATATATCTATATCTATATATATATATATATATATATATATATATATATATATATATATATATATATATAATTCAAAACAATTTAAAAATAGAAATGAAAAAACAATTTAAAAGGAAAAAATTAAGAAAAACAATTTAAAAAAAATTAATAAAAACTAAAACATTAAAAAAAAAACAATTAAATTCAAAAAAAAAAAACAAAAAAAAAACTAAAAAAAAATGAAAAAATAAAACTATTAAAAAAAAAAAAATTAAAACATATTCAAATAAAACTCCCACTCCCAACCCCACCTCACCCCCCCATCCTCTCCTCACCACTGCGCCCTCCTCCCCCCTCGCCTCTCCACCCTTGGCTCTCCCCTCTCCCCTCCGTCACCAAGCTCCCCCTCCCACCCTTAGCCCTCCGCGTCCCTACCCTCCCCTCTTGCCTCCCTCACCCACAGCTCCTCCCCCTCTCTCCCCTCCCCCACTTGGCTCCCACACCACCACTCTCCCTCGCCGCCCTTACCCTCCACCTCACCCTCCTCCCCTCCCCTCCCCTCCCTCCCTGGGCTCCCACACCACCCCTCTCCGTCGCCGCCCTTACCCTCCCCCTCACCCCCTTACCCCCCTCCCCTTTTCCCCCCCGGGCCCCCAGGAGGGAGGGGAGGGGGGTAAGGGGGAGAGGGGGAGTGGGGTGAGTTAAGAGAGGCAGGTGGGGTGCGGTTGGGCATTGCGGTGGGGGCTGGGTAGGCAAGGGGAGGAGGGAAGGGGGCTGGGTGGGCAAGGGGAGGAGGGAAGGGGGCATGGTTATGTATGGCATTTTGTAATTGTTTTTACTTTTTTTATCGTTTTATTTATTTATTTTTTTAATTGTTTTTTTTTTTATATTGTGTTTTTATATTGTTTTTCTATTTTTTTTTATAAATTGTTTTTTATTTTTATTTTTTTTAAATTGTGGTTTTATTTTTATTTTTTTAATTTAAGTTTTTTTATAGTTTTATATAAAAATAAATAAATAAATTTAAAGTTTTAAATTGAAATATTTTAATTTTAAATTTTAATGTTATCTTTTAAACTTAAAAAATGGCATTTTTTTAATTTTTATTTATATTTTCATATATATATTTATATATATATATATATATATATATATATATATATATATATGATTTTGTTTATGTTTTATATTTATTTATTTAAATTTTTTGTTTTTACAAGTTAATTTTGATTTTTTTTTATATTTTATGAATTTTAATTTATTTTTTGTCATGGATCGTCCCTTGCCACCCTTGGTAGTTGGGCCTCTGGGTCGCTGGGGATTGTTTTTTTTTTTTTTTATTTTGATGTTGTATTCAATTTTTGTAATTTTTTTATTATTTAAATTTTAAAATTATTTTTTTATTTGGTTTTTATTTAATTTTACTTGTTTTTTACTCTCTTTTTTTTTTATTTTACATGGTATGGTTAATTTTTTTTTTACATTTTATAGTTTTTTTTTTTTATGTCATTACTATATATTTTTTATATTTGATTTTTTTTGTCATGTTTTTTTTTAATGTCATATTACTTGTTATTATTTTTTATTTTTATTTTTTTTTCAATAATTGAATTTTTGTTTTCTTTTGATTTTTTGTGTTTTTTTATTGTTTTTTTATTGTTTTTTTTCTTTTCAATATATGAATTTTTGAATTTCTATATATTTTTTATATTTGATTTTTATGTCATGTTTTATTTGTTTTATTACTTCTATTTTTTAAATTTTATTTTCAATATTTGAATTTTTTTTCTTATGTATCTTTCACACACACACACATATTTTGTAGGGTATGTGTCAATGCTTGTTTAGCAACTCGATCCCATTATCGGCAATTTGATAGTTGATTTTAAATTTTTCATTATAATGAATCGAGTCTGCCCCACAATGTGTTAATTTCATGGTTGGTTTTTAAGTTTTCATTACAATTGGTTGAGCTCACCTACACTGCGTGTCAATTTGATAGTTGATTTTTAAATTTTTTCACAATGTATCAAGTTGTGTTAGACTAAGATTTCAAAATCGCTATACATTTAGCATTTTAAAAAAATTACTCTTGGTATAATAACTCTTTCATTTAAGTGTTCATTTTTTAAGTTTTTTTAGTCATAAATTTTTTCCATAATGTCATGCTTAAAATATTTTGAAAATTTAATATTGTTTTATAGTCATAATCTTTGGTTTTATTCCATGGTTGAAAAATTGTTAAGATTTGTAATGTTTTTCTAAGTCGTGATATTTTATCTTTAATGTTAAGAGTGAAAAAATTATAAATATTTTTTCTTAGCACCATGCTTAAAAATTGTTGGAATTTTAAGGCTTTTCAAAGAAATGATATTTTAAATTTAATTTCATGCTTAAAAATCGTTGGAATTTTATGGGTTTTCAAAGACGTGAAATTTTATCATTAATGTCATGGTTGAAAACCATTGGAAAATTAAAGTTTTTTAGAATCACGCTATTTCATTTTAACGTCATTACTAAAAAGTGTTGAAAATGTACCCTGAAAAAAATGTTATTCCGTCATCAACACTTTTCGATTTCAAGGTGTTTTTTGCACCAAACAAAATGGCTTTTATTGTTTTTTAATGTTATTTTTAAAATATATTGAAAATTTACTCGGAGAAAAAAAAACAAACAAACAAACTTTATTCTGGCATCAACAGTTTTCGATTTCATAGTGTTTTTTCATGTTTTTTTGGGATTTTTGGGCTTGAGTACCCATTTTGAGGTAATAGTTCCTATTTGATTGGTAACTATGTTTTATCAAAACTCATGTCAAATTTAACCATAATTTTCAATAAATCACCCAAATACTCTTTAGCTTTGGCTCTAGTTATCTGTTTCTGAATCATATTAGAGACTTCAAAAATAGTCCCTAACTATCAATGATGTCCATTTCCCTCAAATCATTAGTACCTGATAAATTTCTTTGTTGTCCTAGCATTCTTACCATCTTCGTCTTTGGCTCAGAGGAGAAAGAACTCAATCTCCTTGATTGCAATTTTTTTCTCTGCAACGAGGGTCATATGCTCCCAGATGTTCTTTAGTTCAGAAATAATTTCGTCCCGAATTATATGCTTAGCTTTGATAAGAGACATATTAACTTTCAACTTGTTTTTCAATCCTTCGATTTCCTCATTTGCGGTCTCCAAGCTTTTGTTAATTTGCTCCACATTTTTCCTAGTTGCCTCAAGTTGCTTCTCCTTTTGTGTGAGTGCACAGTTGGATCTTTCCAAATCAATTTGCATCTTGTTTAGCTCGCCCTCTAACATTTGCAATTAAGTTAGAGACTTTGTTAGTTGTTCAATGGGATTTTGTGGGTTTTCTGGCACAATTACTGCACAGATGTGGCAATCTATCATTTGTTGGAGTTATTCTACCAGATGTTTGAGGACCATTACCTCATTGTTTCTATCTATTATCTCCTATGAAAAAAATTATTTTTCACTCTCTACCTCGATCATCTCTTTGCATATATATATGTTTAGATGTAGGCATTTTCAGTTTGTGCCTCAACTCATAGATTTCAACTTGCGAGCTCTGAATGATGGCTTCTATAGTAGCCTTATCATTTGGGTTACCTCCTAATTTGACAATTAATTCTTTGAAGCTTTCATTCTTCAAGTAGAGGGATCTAGAGTTGGCCTTTTCTTGCTTTACCCTAGTGGAAATGTTTTCTAATAGTTTCTCAGCCTTACTGATAGTCAAGGAAATTTTACTCAACTCACTGAACAACATTTCTCCAGCCTGCCTGTGCCAATTTATTTTATCTTGTAAAGGAATACTAGCCATATCTGGTGACATATCCATTGTCCTGAATTGTGGTGTTGGTGGGAGGGATTTTGCAGAAGGATGATATATGGATAATTTAATCTGGTTTCTTTCCAGGTCCATGGCAACCATGAGCCTCATTTGATAAGGAATTTAATGTGTTTCTAGTTGTTGCCTCATTTCATCTCTGAATATTTTGTTTCTCTCCTCTGTTCTTTTCCTTTATTCCCATTTAGGGCCTATTATTGATGCACTTCCTAAAGAGCCCAGGATTGCTACCTCTATGGAGATAGAAGTGGTAACTTACTGAGAATCTTCTAGGAGTATCTCAAAGCATGGCTATTCCAAATTCCTGTCAACCAACCTAGTCTCAATTTCCTCATCAATTTGCTCTTGGATCTTAGATTTCTTGCTTGATGATGCCTCCTCGATCTCTATGACTCCAGCTTTGTCCATGCTTCTCTTTGAAGTCTTCTCCTTTGAAGCAGGTGTTTCGATTTCCATTTCTATATTAATGGGCCAAGAATTCAAATTAGCCTTCCATTCAACTTCAAGTTTATACTCATGCTCATAAGCTAAAGCATTTATATCCTTTCTTCTCTTTGACATGACACCATGAGTGTATCATAGTGCCACATTTCCCCTATTTCAAAAGTAAGCTCTTTCAACATGTATTCTACTTACTAAAGGGCTTGTTTGGTGTTAAAAAACGAATGGACCTATCTTTCTACCCAACTTAAACATGTAGCCCTTTTTTCATGAACATAATGGAGTTAATCATCATTCAGGATCTGTCTCATAAATTCTAGGGAAAAGATTCTCATGGGCATGAAAATAGGCAAGTGGTGGTATGGGGGAAGTCCTCAAACAAGAACTAATCGCCCACCCTGGAATCTTCACTGAGTTGAAGGATTTTCTTTTGTTGGGGCAAGATTCTAGGAGGGAAAATGTTATTTATAATTTTTAAGGTAGTGGACATATAAGTGCAGATAAACTAAGAAAACCCTCATTGGCTGGCTTTTCCTTTGGGGCATTATCGCAATCAAACACATACTTCCACTGCTTGTGAGAATTTGTGATACTAAGGCCTATATAATCAAATTCTTCAACGTGAGTATGGAGGAAAAGATAGAACAATAAATAATAATATCTGAAAAACGAAGTGACAGGAAAATGGTTGAACCAGAATTTTATAGATTTCTCAAGGAATGAAGGTATATGAAAAATGATAGCCAACTGCATCATTTTGTGTAGGAACCCTATGGCAACTTTAGTAATATTTCTAGTTTCATTTGAATTCCCAAAAAAAAGGTTATAGTGGTCATAATAGGTTGTATAGTTTTAGAAAACATGAAAAAGGGAATCTGTCTATGATGGGGAGGGTTTGATTGTTGGGTTCTAAAATCAACTACAAGAAGGTTTATTGTTCTTCATCTGATACCCCAGTATACGTGTAGAAGAGGGTAGCTTCTGTAAACCTCTCAGGTTGGGATATTTTGGATATATGAGAGCCATTTGAATTCATTCTAGCATGACTTCCAAAATATTTTCTCCAATGGGGGATATGAAACAATTTCTATCTTTAACATAGGAACCTACAAGGCAGGAAACAAATTTTGGAAAATGGTAGACTCTGGGAGAGATTTGGTGCTACAACCTTGAATCTATGACTCAAACCGGGTCTTATTTTTTTTAGGTGATGGTTGTATAGGTAAAAAAAATATCAAACATATGGTAGGAGAAGAATTTGTCATGGATTTCAACCTCTATGTTCATGAGAAGCTCAGTATGGCCAAAGGTTTTCGCCTCTTGGGTTTTAGGTGTTTTGGGCTCTAGCTTTTGTTGGGTTGTGTTATATGGCTTTCTTACATGGTTTTGGGCGCGATGATTTTTGGTCCATGGTATTGGATGCTTCGACATGTATATATATGTATTGTAACATTGAAAGGAACATAAATGAAAAATCAATCTGGTAGTCCCAGTTTTGGGATCCAGGGGAAAATATCTGTGTACATTTGTTTTATGTGTTATGCTCTCTCTATTGTTTATTTTCTTTTATTAGAATTATTATGCAGGTAATTTCTCTACAGGGTTAAAACTTACAGCTTTTTCATTTTAAGCATAATGCAGAATTACTTAGTAGCTTGGAATTCTAGGTTACGTGGTGGCTAGATGCAATTGGACTTAGTGGCACTGGAAGAGCTATGCACTGGATGAAGGTTGACCTATGTTGCAAACATGCGGAGCAATGAGGGAATGTCATTTGAATCAAATAAATTTTACCTCCAATGACTAATGGGTCAGAGTTTTATAGGAGGGAAATACGATGGAGTGACGTGTGGGAGAGATAGGTGGAGACATGTAGGAGGGACACTTTTTGCTACTGGGTTGAACAAGAGATGAGAGGTAGGGGCCAATGACCCTATATAGTTGCGCTCGCCTGCTAACATCAATGTTGCGTTGTTGGGATTAGTGGCAGGTGTGGTCCCCACATTCTAGTGGGGTGATTGAACAAGGTCGAGAGGTTGGCTCGACCCCCTAGAGTTGATATTGGTCATTGATTGGCAAAGCCTGCCCACTGACTTTGACCATTACGTGGGCCAGCGAGGGCTTATCCACCATGCTAGTTACCTTGCCGAAATATTTTTGGGATTGAGTGGATTAAGGATGGACGATAATCCACCCCACAGTTGCTCGTCAATTAACTCTTATGCAGACAATACGTAGATGGAGCCCATTACATCAATCTTCCAATCCTTTCTCTTTTTCCTAGGTTCTCTTCATTTCTCTAAGGTCCTGCCTTCACCTTTGGTTCTCTACTTTAAACTTATAGACCGAAATTATCTACAAATGTATAGGTTACAACCGGTGCCAATAAAAGCACACAATATCCAATTAGATAAATAAATATATTGCATGAAATTTAGTGAAAGATTATGATGTATAAAGTCAGATATAAATAGTGAATATATTATTATAAGATTAAATTTATATAATAAAATGAAACAATCATACTTTAATAAAAAATTAAAAAAATATTTTATAATTTTTTATAATTATAGTTTTTTTCAAATTATAATTATAATTATATATATATATATATATATATATATATATATATATATATATATATATATATATATATATATATATATATATATATATATATAGTAATTAAGTGATATAATTTTAAAGAAGACAATATTTTTTTGTTATTTAAAATGTGACTATAAATGCATAATGAATTCAGTGCCTTAAAAAACCTTCAGGAACTTGGATAATGGACATTATACAAAAATGATACCTTAAAAAAAAACTAAAACATGATAAAAGAGTTAAAAACTAGAGCCAAATTTTCCCAATCCAACCCAAAAAAAATCACTTTAAAAAGACTAATGTTTTAGGAACTACTAAATTCAAAATTAAAATAAATTCACTCTTTTTTTATAAAGAGAGAGAAAATCTAAGTGAATATAATGGTGAAGAAACTTCTTTGTAAAAGGTGGAACCTTCCCCTTATCTCTCAAATCCACCATAATCCTTCTTCAAATTCTCTCAAAAAAATTCATTATTCTTTCGAACCCACCATTCAACCTAACATAACCTAGCCTATCCATAGTGAGTAGTTCTCCTTATTCCCTCAAAATAATTCAAGCTAGTAATTATCCCTATGTTTTCTTTCTCCAAGCTTGATTTAACAGTCTTGGATAATGTTCTAGATAGTAGCCCCTCTTTATATATATATATATATATATATATATATCATGGTGATTGTGACTGCCACTATAACACTTAGAAATAATGAACATGGGTTGTTTTGCTTTTTTTCTATGTTTAGATTTAGATCATATTTTCTAGGAGGTTGTTGTGATCTCCTTAACAGAATGTAACCATTATATTTGTGTATGTGTGGTTGCTCTAATTAATAAATGTAGCGTTTTTTGGCAGCCTCAGGTGCTCCTCACCTTAGAGATGCAAGTTTCATTCACAATTTTGATTTATCTTCCTATTAGTTTTTATTTGGTATCAGAGCATTAGGGTTGAGTTGAGCCCTTGCGGTTGAGATTGATGTGATGAGCCTTTGTGGCTACGAGAGATATGTGAGCATGGAACCTCCTCTGCTAATGAGTGCAAGTGTGAACATTTGTTGGCAGAGTCAAGATCTCCCATATTTATACATGGAGCAACGTGATCACATTGGAAGGCTGCATTGTCCATTTGAGGATCGAGTCATTATCTTGAGCATGATGGATATTTGTATGGATTAGTGGAGGCAAGCGAAGTTGGGATTTGTCAGGAAAAGAAAGGTCAGAGCCGACCTGCACACTCTCAATTAATTCAATGCGCAAATTTGGTAGATTGTGCAACTTTTCT
The DNA here is from genome assembly GCA_031772625.1 of Pinus tabuliformis. NCBI lineage: Eukaryota > Viridiplantae > Streptophyta > Pinopsida > Pinales > Pinaceae > Pinus > Pinus tabuliformis. The sequence goes on from CM062804.1 coordinate 1,449,139,836, forward strand.
TAAGAAAAAGTGAGTAGATCTGCACATGTTCTATTAAGAAAAAGTGCACAATTACGCAATTTTTATGAAGAAAAAGTGCGTAGATTTGTGTATATTTTATGAAAAAAATGCACATATTTGTGCAACTTTTATGAAGGAAAAGTCTGTAGATCCTTTTTTGTGGAATTTATAAAGTGGTTGACCTTCATTTGGTTTTTTTTTGAAGCTATGGAGCCTTGTCACTGTTGGAGTTGTGAATCTTTCGACTAGGGATTCATGGAGCTACTGGTGGTGCTCGTGAAGTAAGAAGTTGGGCACTCTTGGAAATTTGGATTTTTTGTCAAGATAGCTAATCCCCTTGCAAAAACATACCTGAATGAGGCCAACAAATTAGATGGATCCAATTATGTTAATTGGAAAGTCAAGTTGTAGACATTATTGTAAGGCTATGGTACTTAGACCATCACAAAGGGAGAAGAAGCAAAACCTTTTGCAGATGCAACAGTTGCATCAATTTAAGACAGGGATAAGTGAGAGAAAAAAACAAAGGTATTACTAAGAATGTCTGTTAAAGATAATATAATCCCTCATATTCGTGACTACAAGACATCTAGTGAAACCTGGAGTGCACTAAAGGAATTATATGAAACCAAAAATACAAATTGAGTCCTCTTTTTGAAAAGTAAGCTCATGTATCTTAAAATGGAAGAAAATGAATATGTCGGTGTCTTGGTTTCAAGAATTAAAGATTTGAAAGATAAGTTGCGAGATATAGGAGAATCAGTACCTAGTATTGATCTACTAACAATTACATTAAATGGAATGCTAAGGGACTATCTGATGTTTATTACAGGTCTTGTAGCAAGGGAGAAAGCTCCAAATTTTGAGGAATTGACAGGTGTATTAATGCAAGAAGAATAGAGGTTCAAGAATTTGAGGCCTCATAATCCAGACTTGGAACTTATGGCAAAGAAGAAGTTGTTCAAAGGGAAACAAGGAGGAGGAAGTAAAGGTGGAAGTCTATCTCAGGAAGGGCCATTTCCAAAATCAACTCATGGTATTCCATCTATCAAAAATGGTTATGAAATAAAAAATTTCTGTTGTGGTAGAAGTGGGCATCTTGCTAGACACTGTTATAAGAAGAAAAGTGATGAATCTATGCGTAAACATAAAAGACAGTCAGGACATTTTGCAAGAGAAGCCCAAAATATTGATCTCAAAAATCTTAAGTTTTTTGTATCTAATGTCATGTTGCTTGTTGAAACAGATGATGCTAATACATGGTTTGTGGACTCTGGAGCTTCGATTCGTTTGACATGCAATAAGGACTGCTACGAAAACTTCAAGGAAATAAGCAATGGCAGAAACATCTACCTTGGAGATGATTGTGCGTATAAGATCATGGGATATGGATATATACCACTTTACCAAATGGTAGTATCGGGTGCATCCATAATGTTATGTATGTTCCTAGGATCAAGAAAAATTTGATCTTTTTGTCTACAATTACAGATCAAAATCTAAAGATTGAATTCTTCAAGACACATTGCATAGTGAAATATTTACTGGAAGGAGTTAGAGTTGGAGGCATGTGCAAGCTTGATGTTACCAACAAAGTCAATCAATCACTGACTTCTATAATTATGTCAACATAATTTCCTTGGAATAAGAGGTATGGGCACATAACTTATCATGATTTAATGTGCACTAGATCCCTAAAAGCTGCCTATTATTTTTGTTGTTTATTAATGATTGCACAAGGTACACTTGGGTGTAATTCCTCAGGAAAAAGAGTGATGGTTTTTAGTATTTCAAAGAATTCAAAAACAGGGCACAGAAGTAGGCATGGAAGTTTATAAATATCACGCATTCATATCAAGGGGGAGAATACATGTTGGGAAACTTCATCAAGTATTGCAAGGATCATGGAATAGTGCAGTAAGTACCCTACACTCCACAACAAAATGGTGTTGCAGAAAGAAAAAATTGAACGTTGGTGAAGTGTGCACGGAGTGTGATCAAAGGTAAGAACCTCTCAAAAAAATTTGGGCAGAAGCCATTAGTATTTTTTTTTATTTAAAGAACATAAGTCCAGCAAGGTATCTTGATATTAAGACCCCATTCGAAGCCTTGTATGGTTTTAAACCAACAATTCATCATTTGAGGTTATTTGGGTGTAAGGCCTTTTCACATATTCTGAAGGAGAATAGAAAGAAACTTGAATGTAAAGGTATCAAATGTATTTTTGTAGGATATTTTTTATAATTTAAAGATTATAAATTTTTTTATCCATTTGCTCACAAAGTATTTGCAAGTAGAGATGTAATTTTGCATGAGCATGCAGATGGAGGCAGTAAGGATCAAAAATATGAAAGATTGCACATTTTTCCTGAAGTTAAAGATAATAAACTAGAAGTAAAAGCATAAGACAGTGAGAAACAAAAGCTTGAGGAAGAATCCAGTGATATGGACATCACCAGCAGTTAGAGCCCAATCAGAAGTGGAGAAGTAATTTCAGAGAACAGAGGTGAAAATAGTGAAGCGAGAAGGAGATCTACTTAGAAGATTAGACTACCTGAAAGGTATAAAGACTATGCCCTAATGACTAGTGTTTTCAATGTCATAGAACCCGTGAGTTTTAATGAAGCTAATGAACACGAAGAGTGGAGAAAAACAATGGAGTAAAAATATGAATCTATAATTAAAAATAAAACTTGGGAATCGATTGAACTATATAAAGGAAAATATCCCATAGGATGTAAATGGTTGTACAAACCCAAATTTAAAGCAGGTGGTAGTATAGATAAATATAAAGCTAGATTTCTGGAAAAAAGGCACTCACAAAAGGAGGGCATTGATTATGCAGAAACATTTGCACCTGTAGCTAAATTAAATACCATTAGATTGTTAAATGCATTAGCTACAAAGTAACATTGGAATTTTCACCAATTAGATGTAAAATTTTCTTTTTTGAGTTGTGATTTAAAGGAGGAAGTATATTTGACACATCTTGAATGGTTTGTGAAAAAGGAGCAGGAACATTTAGTTTGCATACTAAACAATGTTTTTCATGGGCTAAAGCAGGTTCCGAGGTCATGGTATGAGAAGACTGATTCCTTCTTTCTTCATCAGGGTTTTATGAGGAGTCAAGGTGATCCAAATCTATATACCAAGTTTGATGAAAATGGGCATGTAGTATTGATTTCTTTGTATGTTGATGAACTAATTATTAGAGGAGATTCAGTCAAATTGGTTAATGAAATTAAGGTGCAGATGTCACAAGTATTTGAAATGAAAGATCTTGGTGAGTTACATTATTGTCTAGGTCTTGAAGTGTGGAGAGATGTAGGCCAAAATTTTGTTACTCAGGGTAAGTATGTAAGAGAAGTACTTAAAAGGTTTAATATGGATACGTGCAAAGTTCTTTTTGCTCTAATGTAGAAGAATGTGAAACTGCATTTTGATGATGGCTCAAAGGAGGTAGATGGTACATTGTATAGACAACTTGTGGGAAGTTGAATTATCTTACTACAACCAAACCTGATTTAGCATACTATGTTAGTGTGTTAAGTCAATTTATGGCAAGACCTCTTGAAATCCATTGGAAAGCAGCAAAAGAAGTACTCAGGTATCTTAAAGGAACAATTGATCTTGGTGTTAAGTATATCGATTCATTTGATGTTGAGCTGACAAGTTACACAAACTCAGATTGGTCTGGTAATCTAGATGATATAATATCTACTACAGGATATGCATTCAATACTGGATCCGAGATGTTTCATGGAGCAACAAGAAGCAAGCTATTGTATCTTTGTCATCTATAGAGGCATAGTATAAAGCTTTGTGTGCAGCAACTTGTGAAGTTGTTTGTTTGAAGAGAATTCTTCAAGGTGTTGGAGAATAACAAAAGAATGCTACAGTTATCAAATGTGACTACAAAGCATGTTGATGCTTAGTTTCATTTTATTAGAGAGAAAATATATTCTAAAGAAATTTTTATTGAATATTGTAATACTTGTGAAAACGTTGTTGTTATTTTCACAAAGCCCCTTGGGAAGATGAAACTTGAATTGTTTAGGGAGATCTTAGTTGTGGAGGTTAATCCTCTCTCCATTAAGGGGGAAACTTAGAAATAATGGAGAAATGTTGTTTTGATTGTTTTCTAAGTTTAGATTTAGATCCTATTTTATAGAAGACTGTTGTGATCTCCCGAACATAATGTAACCATTATATTTGTCTATGTGATTGCTATAGTTAATGAATGCACGCAGCCTTAGGTGCTCCTCACCTGAGAGCCGTGGATTTCATTCACAATTTTGATCTGTCTTCCTATTATTTTTTACTATAACACTAAGAGTATACAACTTGTAAGTAGAAATGTATGACTTAACAAGAGGGTGGGGAAGCGTACTCCTTGGGCCATATCACAAGGGGCCAAATATGTTCCCTAATATGGGTCTTAGATCAAACCTAAAGGCTACCATTATAACACCAAGAGTATATCCAACACCCAATAAATTAGTAAAAAACATAATGCCCCTTTAAAAAATATGTATGCCTTCTATAAAGTACATACCCTAAAGCCAATACCTTGGAAAATGGGTTTTTCCCTAAATCTTTCTACACCCTGTAATAATAATTTTATACTAATTTTATGCTTCATTATCAGTTGGTTTTAAAATATTAAGTTTAAATTCAAATCTCAAACTGTAGAAAATATTACATGATTCTTCAAATAACTATAGAAAGTATGTGTTTCTTAATACAATCATTATAAAGAATGAGTTGAAAATAAGTAAATATTTGTAGACACAATCATCATAAAAAATAAGTCGAAAATAAGTATTAACCAAATGTTTTTTAAATATCAGTATCTTTAAAACATTATAAATTACATGTGTGAAAATTAATTTTTATATTTTTATATTTTTTAATTAAAAATAAAATAAATAAATAATAACTAAATTTCTTTTAAATATTTTATTTTTTCCTATGTTTTTAAAGGTGAATTGTATTATCTATAGAATTGAAAATTTCATAAAAGTGCCCCATGTGTTAGGTCAATCTCTTCCAGGGCAAATAAATAAACTCTTTGAAGAGAGGTATAGATCACTAAATATCACTAAATAGTATTGTGTTTCAAATATTTTATAATGAAGAGAGTTGGTCTAATTGGTCAAAAGAAAACATCAGAAGCAAAATCATCATGATATACTATTAGGAAAATGGATCATTCGAGATGCTCCATCCTAGGATCCAGGTCCCTCCTGAGTGATAAATATTTGCTCAAATCCAAGTCACTCTACGTAGCAAAAATTTATGTATAAACACCTCATCTTAAACAAAACGAAAATAAAAAAATAGATAAATGAATATTTACCTTTATTTATTGATTGATCCTTATAATTTAATTTAGTATTCTATCCGGGTTCACCACAATGCCATTCCAGCATCTTCTCCTTAATCACCGTTCGAAACTGATAATGAAGTTACATAATGCACAAATAATCCAAGTCATTTATGTAGTGCAGAAGGATATTTCCATGAAATGAATTTTCAGTGACCGCGTTGGAATACTAAAGGAAAGAAATGAAGCATCCTTTAAAATAAAATATTTTTTTCTCCCATGCGCTAAGAAATTTGGTCATATAATTTTAGAAATAAATTGGTAATATAAGTTTTAAATTTTTATTAAGAATATGAATATTAAGCTGTTTAGATGTTTTTCAAATGTATAAATAAATTTAATATTTTAAAATTTTTGGAGTTTTATAAATTATATTAAACTTACCATCTTAGAAATAATTAACCATTTTTTATTAATTTCAAATCAAATGGACAGAAAAATCATGAGCTAGAATCTAGACTAAAAAATTTGAAAAATGGTTAATTAATAACAAATATTTAGATAAAATTCGGTTCAGTTGGTATATAGATTTGTTCATTCCGCACCTTGTTGAAGAAAACAATGTTTTCACTGGAGTTAAGAGGGGACTCCCCCTGGTTAATAGTGTTTGGCGTGGTCATTAGCGTTGGCTTACACTAGTTGGAGATAGAACTGTTAATATGCTTGGGCTTAGTTTTACTTTTAGTCTTAACCTTTTTGAAAAAAGATAATTTTGCTCGGATTCATGTATAAGAAGTATATTGTTGAATTTTTTAATTTTTTCCGAATTGAAAAATTTTCATCCAAATTTAAATTAATTAAAATGAGTTTTTAAATACGTTAAAATGAGTTTTTAAATACTTAAATGAGTTTACAATAATTAATGTGAGTTTTTATAATTTAGATTAGTTAAAATAAATTATTAAATACAAAAATAAATTTAGTGTCAAAAATTATTAAAATTCTATTTTAACTTCAACAATTGATTAATTAGATTACATTTAAATTATTAAATACAAAAATAAATTTAGTGTCAAAAAATATTAAAATTATATTTTAACTTTCATTTAGTGTCAAAAAATATTAAAATTATATTTTAACTTTCACTATTGATTAATTAGATTACCTTTAATTATTTAATGTCTTGAATAACTATATCAAAGAGATATAGAACAGTGGGTGAAGGAGCGTGCTGTTAAGGCGCTCCATATGCAAATCAAAGAGATATAGAACAGTCAGGTGAAGGAGCCCGCTGTTAAGGCGCTCCTTATGCAAAGGTCACCGGTTCTAGTCTCGCTGATACTAAAAAATCCAGCATGGTTTTCGCTGATGCGGCTCATGCCGGGTGCATCCCCGGGTGACCTTCAAGGCTTAGATGCCCCTGAGTCGTGGCCTCTCAACCACAAGGGAAGAGTGATTTTCAAGATTCACCCACTTATCAAAAAAAAAAATCTTGAATAACCATTAAAATTCTTTAATTTCAACTAAAGATAGATTCCATAGCTTACCATACAAGCACATAAAACTAAAGATAGATTCCATAATTTACCATACAACCACATAGATTCCAAGAAAAAGAAAAAAATAAGGAGGAAATAATTCACCCTCAAAAAGATAATAGATAATTATCTTTGTATAGGATTCAAAAAGAAAAACACAGATTCCATAGCTTACCATACAACCAGATAAAACTAAAATAGATTCCAGGAAAAAGAAAATACACAGCCAGGAAGTAATTCACCCTCGAAAGAATAATAGATAATTATCTTTATATAGATTCCAAGAAAAAGGAAAAACACAGATAGTAAATAAGATATTCACCCTCAAAAGGGTAACAGATAATTATCTTTATATGTAAATTAACTTGAAAATGAAAATGGACAAACACTCTGAAGAAGAAACTCATATGAAACGTGAATTACAAGATGCATTCTATTACACTCCGATCTTAAACTTCTTAACCCCAAGTTTAGGATCTATGAATCTTTGCCAATTGCCAATATATTATTAAAGCCTGTAAATAAATGGCAGACTGATGCTAAATGTTACAATATTACATACGAAAACCCTTGTTCACCAGTTGGTGATTTCATCTCTTTACAGCAATCATAACCCAGAATTAAATGAAAACCATGTTGTACAACCAAAAACCTTGTTTATTTTTTCTCCATATAAATCCAATCCAGTGCTTACCATCGACAAACCTTGTTTATTTTTTGTCAATATAAATCCAATCCAGTGCTTACCATCAACAACATGTCTCGCACAACCAACAACAGCACAGAGCCGCGAGGCTGCAAATCCATAAAAATGCAGAAATCAATAACGCAAAATCATAATCCATATATACCTACAGAATAGCGAAAATTTGCAATTGAATTCATACCATCCTTCAATAAATCCTTTCTCTCCTCTCTGCTGCGTTTTTACAGACGCGGATGATTCAGCGTACTGGGGAGGAGGAGCTTGCGTTGGATAACCTGATAACAACATTAAAAGAATGTGAATACAAATTATCTGTGATCATCATTCAAGAAAATAATTGACGAAATGAAAAAATCAGGAGGACAAGAGAGCCGAACCTGGCGGAGGAATTCGTTGAGGGTAGCCTGCGGGTGGTGATGAAAACTTGTTGTCAGTCATGGCTGCTTCAGATTCGATTCGTTTGGAACTCGATTCGATTCGTTTGGAACTCACAGAAATGAAGGGAGAATGATCAATAATAATGAAGCGACTGTGTGATATGGGTGGATTAGAGGGGATGTTACATAGATATATGAGGGAGTATTCTCCGCGTTCACCCGTAAAAGAAATCCACTTCCCTACGCATGAAACATGACTGCCCCACTTTCCCGGTCCCTTCTCCTACCCGGAGCTACCGACATCCAGAACACAACGAAGGGCAGGTGGGCTGTCATGTATTTTGTTGTGGATTCTTATCGTACCATCCTATGAGGCCTGCTTTTTGAGGCTGTAGGTTGGCGGAATTTGCTGGGCGTAGGCTAATTTCCAACCAAATCACCTGCTTTCCAGGTTATTTTAATGAGTAGTTTGCTTAAAGCTGTTATTTTTTTTAACAACCACGTTAATTTTCAATATTAATTTCATTAATTTCACAATTATAATCGAAGCATACCTTCGAATTAATAAAATTACAAGTTAAACAACAATTTATTCAGATTACCAAAAATATTTAATAGCTTCTCGTCAAAGCATTTGGGAGAAAGTCCCAGCTCGGACACCACTTTCTATGACTGATTGGCTGCAGTACCATGGACATATTTATTAAACGCCATGTGCGTATATGCCTTGTCTTCCATCTGATGGGAATGCCCAGTAATCTTGACTATATGTCTTTTCCTTGATTTTTGGGAATAGAATTTAAAAAAGAAAATATGCAGTAGTCAAACTAGACGAATTTGGGTATATCTTTGGTAGCATATTTTTCTGGTATTTGGATTAATATTTTTGTGTTTATATATAAAAATTTTATTATTGACAGTTTTAGATTCTTCATAGAAGTCCTAAACCCAACAAATTTAATAGAGAAACCAAAGACATATAAGAGGCTAAGAAGTGGGATTTGAATTTGTAGCTAAGACTTGGGTTGGCTCTTTGTTGCTGGCTAATGAGCAATAAGTGGTGGGGAATGTCATGGAGAATGTTGAGGTGTTTCTCGATTCACTTCATTTACGTTGGTTATATGTGAGTGTAGATGTTTAATGGAGAGAACGAGATCCTTTCTACCTTCAACCATCCAGAGTTCCAAACCTTGTTACATTCTTCGACTTCCAATTTATCAATTTATCAATGGTCAATATATAAATGCCATCACACGATTCACAGAGAAGAAAGGATCCACGCTGTAATGCTTACAACAATGCCCGTGGATGCCTTCCCGTAGCACATTCAACCGATGGCATTAATCGACCCCTTTGCAGCTCCGATGGGAGAGATTGTGAGAAATTGCACTGAGGTTTTACGTAAGACAGATCCATCTCTCGTTTACAGTCAACACTAATGGAAGAGTCAGATTTCAACTCAAAATGCGTCAAGTCTTTCATCAATCACTCACTATGAACAACGAATACACAGTCCTACCAATCACCTCTATGCAATCGAATCTCAAACTCCCCTTTCATAATGATAATTGTGATCCTAAAAAACACATTAACAAAGCCATGAATTAATTTTTCAACAACCGCACTATGGCCTTATATTAATGTGCCCACAGTTCGGTTACAACAATATTTCATTCAGATCCATAATAATAGTATCTAGCTCACCAAAATAAGAAAATGAATCTTAACAACAGTTAGCTTCCAATCTCCGAATGATTAGAAGCTTCATTTGCGCTTAATAATCCATTTATTAAAAAAAACACCTCATCACTCACTTAACTTAACTAGGTTAAGCTTCTAAAAATAGGATTAAAATTACATAGAGTAAAAATATTGTCATACACCCAAGCAAGCATCATACACCCAAGCTTCAAATTGTTCATAGACTCTTGTTTATGAAGCTTCCTTCCACTGCGTTTTTGTAACAATGCAACAAATTCCAAAGATTTATTCTTTAGGTGGTTCCCCATTTAAATAATCCTCTCATCCATTTCTTCCAACATAGATTTATTAGCTTTAGTTGAATTTTCCGCCTTTGATATGATACATGATTTTCCTGGGTTTTTCCTTAATTGAGCATATCCTCTTTTTCATTATCTAGACGATTAAAGTCCATAGAGCTGCAAGGATCAATTGAGACTATGCATGCATGATGGTTTTGTTGTTCAACATTGTATTTTTGTTCAAGACACCCTTCTCCCTTGTCATTTGTAGCATTCTTTTCAAGCTTTTCATGTCCATAGTTCTCCAGTATTACTAATTGTTTTTTATTAAGTTGGATCTCCTTTGTCATGACTTCTATTGTGGAAAACACTACTGATTTTACATTTTGCATTTCATCTTCGAAACTAAATGAATTTTGATTTGTTGAAGGTAGATTGGTCACCTCTATTTCAGCTGATTGCTCCTACTTACTAATTTTTTTATTGTTGGTAACCAATTGTTTCTCGCTCATTAATAGTATGTTTGGATCCATTGTCTCTTTGGTACCTTTAGTTTTGATAGGTAGCAACACATGTTTTTGTCCATCATTCTCAAAACTGTAAGTGTTCATCCTACCATCATAGCTCACTTTTCTATTGTACTGCTAGGGTCTTCCAAGCAAGACATGGCAAGTATCCATCTGCACAATATCACAAAGAACTTGTTCTTTGTATTGATCAATTTGAAACTCCACTTGGCATTGTTTGTTCACCAATAGTTGTTGTCCCTTTTGTAGACATGAAACTTTGTATGGTGTAGAATGTGGCATTTTATCTAGCCGTTGTCAACAGTTGCATATGGAAGACATGAATTGGCAAACAACACTAGAGGAGCTCACAAGTGTGGATCACCAGGAGCTCCTACAAGCAAATACACCGCATAGGTTTCACATTAAACTCCCATAATAAATAGATACACTTAGTTAGGGATAGTAAATCAAATCCCTAAATGATAGGAACTGAATGTCCAAGTAAATCACAATCATAACTATGTAACAATAATCACCTAATCTCCGTTAATTCTAACACTCCCCCTTAATGGAGAAAGGGTTCTTAAACACACCTAACATGTCCCTAAACAAATCAAACTTCAGTCTTCCCAGAGGCTTAGTAAATATATCAACCATATTATCACAAGAATTACAATATTCAACACAAATTTCTTTGGACTGCACCTTCTCCCTAACAAAATGAAATTGAGTGTCTATGTGCTTAATGTTTTTATGAAACATAGGGTTGTGGGTCAGTTTGATGGAACTTTGATATCGCAATTGATAACCATAGCTTCTGTCTGTTCTTCTCCTGCATCTTCGAGAAGTCTGCGCAACCAAATTGCCTCACATGCTGCTGCACACATAGCTTGATATTATGCTTCTGTTGAGGATAAGGCAATAGTATGTTGCTTCTTGCTACACCAAGAGATGCCCCTGAACCCAATGCTGAAGGCGTAACCTATAATTGATCTTCTATCATCTAAATTTCCTGCTCAATCAGAGTCTGTATAACCTGTCAAACTAACATCAAATGAGACAGAATACAAAATACCAAACTCCGAAGTTCATTGCAGATACCTCAGAACTCCTTTCGCTACAATCCAATGGTTCTCATGAGGTCTAGTCATGAACTGACTCAAAACACTCACTGCATAGGATAGATATGGTCTCATTGTAGTCAAATAGATAAGACTACCAACCAACTGTCTATACAATGTTGCATCTGCATATTTCAAACCATCATCCACTTGAAGTTTGTTGTTCTGCTGTGAAGGCACAAATGCAGCCTTGCACTCATCCATTTTGAATTTGGTTAACAAAATCTTAGCATACTTACCCTGGGACAAGAAAGTTTGGTTTGAATCTCTCCAAACTTCTAGACCCAAACAGTAATGCATTTCTCCAAGGTCCTTCATCTCAAATTTTGTGATAACTACTGCTTGATTTCTTTAATGAGATTGTCTGCACTCCCTGTCATGATTAGATCATCGACATATAAATAAATCAACACAGTCTGTCCCTCATCATTAAACACAATATACAAATTGGGATCATTTTTGTTCCATTTATAGCCATGCATGAGGAAAAATGAGTCAATTTTTTCATACCAAGATCTAGGAGCCTACTTTAAACCATATAAATCTTTCTTCAATCTACATACTAAGAGCTCTTCTCCCTTCTTAACAAACCGCTCAGCCTGCACTAAGTATACTTCTTCTTTCAAATCACAATTTAAGAAAGTAGATTTAACATCTAATTGATGTATTTTCCAATGATGCTTAGTGACTAAAGCAATATTTAGTCTAATGGTATTTAGTTTTGCAACAGGGGAAAATGTCTCCTCAAAGTCAATACCTTCTTTCTGGGAATACCCCTTTGCCACCAACCTTGCTTTATGCTTATCAATAGACCCATCTACTTTAAATTTTAATTTAAATAACCATCTGCAACCTATGGGTTGTTTATCATTAGGAAGCTTTACTAGATCCCAAGTATTTTTCTTAATAATAGATTCATATTCCTCTTTCATTGCTTCCTTCCATTCAAAACTCTTACTAGCTTCATAAAAATTAGAAGGTTCTGCAATGTTTAACATACCAGTCAGGAGCACACAATCCCTATATCGAGCTAGTAACTATTTCGGCTTGCTATATCTCCTGAGTGGTGGGGGTTCAATTATTCTACTGTGTTCTTCTCTTTGTGGACTGAACTCAATTCATTCCTCTTTATCCTACTGCTACTACTATTGTTCCTGTTGCTGCTGTTGTTCCCATTGCTGACTGATCCTTGTTTCACTATCCTCATCCGAAAGTAAGGGTACATGCCATTCTTCATTGTTTTGCACAAGATTTCCATCATCAACCTGTTCATGGAATACTATGTCTCTACTAAGAAACACCTTGTGAGTAGAAGGATCAAACATTTTATAAGCCTTATACTCACTGCAGTATCCAATGAAGGTGCATTTAATGGCCTTTGAATCTAACTTCTTCCTGTTCTCTTTGGGAACATGCGCAAAAGCTTTACAACCAAATACTCTACGGTGACTTACTGCAGGCTTGAAGCCAAACAATGCTTCAAATGGAGTTTTATAATGAATACTTTTAGTAGGACTCCTATTCTTCAAATACACTGCAGTATTGATAGCTTCTGCCCAAAAGCCATTCATTAGATTCTTACCTTTCAACATACTGCAAGGACACTCCACCAGTGTTCTGTTTTTCCTCTCAACCACTCCATTCTGCTAAGGAGTGTAAGGTGTTGTAAATTGCTATTGTATCCCATGCTCGTTATAGTATTTGATGAAAACCCCTTTCTTGAATTCTCCGCCTTGATCTGATCAAAGAATCCTAATGAACTTTCATGTCTGCTTCTCAATCATGTTTCTAGATTGCTTTAAATATTCAAAAGCATGACTCTTCTGTTTAAGAAAATATACCCATGTGAATCTTGTACAATCATCAACAAAGATTAAAAAATAGTAGGCTCCACCTAACAATCTTTTCTGCATCAGGCCACATAAGTCAGTCTGTACAAGTTCGAGTATATCCCTCCGTTACCTATCTTTAATAGCAGGAAATTCATCTCTATGCTGTTTACCGAATGCACATGCCTCACAATCAATATGCAACTTTTTGAAAACAAGAAGACCATCTACCATACCTTTGTTTTGCAACAGAACAAGGTCACTGAAATTGATATGCCCAAGTCGCTGATGCCACAAATTTTCAGCAGACTTATCCGATGACATCAAGGCTTGCTGTGGTGTACTCTTCACATCCAGTTTGTAGAGTCCTCCTATGCGAATACCTGTAGCAATAGGCTTCATCTAGTCCAACAAGTCTTTAATAATACAATGAGATTTAAAGAATTCTACCTTGAGATCCTGATCTGTAATATTTGATACAGAAATCAGGTTCTTCTTAATACCAGGAACATACCACACATCATATATATTCCTGATCTTTCCATCAGGCAGAGTAACAAGGACATCTCCATGTCCCTTGATCTCGTACCCTCTATTATCTCCAAATTATAATTTTACTCCAGTGTTGGATTCTCTAAAATTTCTGAACCATTTCTTTTTACCTGTCATATGTGAGGAGACTCTAGAATCTACGAACCAAATATCTGATTCATCCTCCTCAATAGCTAAAGCCATCTCAGCCTCAGCCATAAAAAATCTGACATCCTAATTCTGATCTGCATCAGCCAAATGACCTGCATGTCTTCTTTTCTTGTACTTCCCCCCATCTTCCCTTTTGTTATGGAAAAATTTAGCAATATGGCCTATCTTACCACAATAAAAGAATTTAGGAGTAGAGTCATGTTTATGCAAGGTCATACCTTGTGGTGTCCTTTTTCTTGATGCGTTGTCTTTCCTGTGATCAGCCACTACTTTCCCCGTTGGCTTGAACTTTGTCATCAATGCAAGATCTGGATTTTGAGGTTTGAGAGACAACCTCCTTTCCTCTTCTTGTAGCAAGATCCCAATGAGCTCTTCAAAGCGTGGATTTTTTTCTCTTACATTCAATCCGGTTATAAACATTTGATAATCATCTATCATGCCATTCATAGTAATCGTCACTAGATCATCATTTTCCACGGTCTGACTGATATCAATTAGTTTATCTTTAACTTCCTCTATCTGGGATATGAATGAAGAAACAGACTCATTCTCCTCCATCTTGATTGAGAGAATCTTCTTCCTGAGGTAAAAGGTATGAATGGTGTTCAAGAACTCACACATCTCTTTGAGAATTGTCCAGATATCATTCGCTGTCTTGCAATCCCGAATGTGAGGGATGATGCAATCTTTGACTGATAACTTAAGTAGCACTTTTGCCTTAATCTCCCTTTTGTCCCAGTCTTGAATTGTTGTATTCGATCCACCAGTTGCAGTAGTCAACTTGGCTTCATCACCGGTGGCAATGCCATAGGAATTTTATCCCTCAAGTAGAGTCTAAAACTTAAATTTCCAATTTGTGTAATTGGAACCATCAAGCTTATTACTCTCATTGAGATAAGCTTCAGTGATTTGATTATTCATCTTGAATGAATAAAATCTTCAACAATTTAACAGCCCTTGAAAAAATACCTTGATCACTGAGAATTTCCTTCGCAAAAAAAACAATTTCCCTCTCACTTGACGCTGCCATAGTCACTGAGCTTCTCGTGCAAATGATAGAGCACCAACAGTCTCCATGTGTAGCCCTTTCAACATAGAAACTATCTGAATGATAGGTCCAGCCCACACAGCCCATGCAGCAATGTTGGGTGAACTCCTCTCTACCTCATGACCTTCCAATTAAATGTAGGTCCAGCTGCTCCACTGCTTCCACACAGGATCCAGTGCCTTCCTCCACACAGCCAAATGACAGAGCACTTCACCACACAGGTCCAGAGGCACACATCCACCACGAGTCCTCTCAGACAACAACTGGGAGATTCGGCCTCCACGCAGCTACGCAACCAAAAACACACAAACTCCTTCCTCCTTCTAGATGCAGGCCTCCTATAGGTTGGTGCGAGCTCCTTTCACCCTGGCAGACTACACAATAGGCAATTTTTTTTTTTAATCGCACTTCTCTTCAGTGATCAACCACAAACTGTCTCGGCTAGCTTCTTCACGTGGCAAAGTTGGGGCGATCTCCCCCTTCTACATGCAGCCTCCTCAAAAGAAAATGCAGTCCACCGTTTTCCAGACGGCTTTCAGGCACACGCAGCCTTAAAAAAAATACAACGCAATCGTCACAGTTATTTACCTCACATCCACGACTAGTCGACGAGGTACACTATAATCCTGTGACGATCTGTCGCCGAGGTACACCAAAATGTTGTGACGATGCAGCAAAATAGAAATGGGTGAAGTTCCCAACAGTATCGTTGCTGATTACTCTTCAGCTTCTTGTGACGACGTCACATTCCTCAACTCAGCGTACAGGCTTCTCCTTCCTATAGCTCTGATACCATGTCAACATTTGCATATGGAAGACATGAATTGGCAAACAACACTAGAGGATCTCACAGGTGCATATCACCAAGAGCTCCTACAAGAAAATACACTGCATAGGCTTCACATTAAACTCCCATAATAAATAGATACACTTAGTTAGGGATAGTAAATCGAATCCCTAAATGATAGGAACTGAATGTCCAAGTAAAGCACAATCATAACTATGTAACAATAATCACCTAATCTCCACTAATTCTAATATCCGCAACTTCTCTACCATCTTTGTAGAAACCAAATTATCGGTGCTTCCATTATTAATAATTAATTTGCAATATTTACCTTTCGTCTTGCATGTCGTCTTGAATAAGATTCTTCTTTGTACAATTTCATCTCCATTCAACACTTGTTTCAACATCAAATCTTCTCCTTCTTCTAGTGGGTTGATACATTCTTCCACTGCCTTTGGATATTTAGGTTCTGGCTCAATTTGTGCTAATTGTATCCCTTTTTATTTTCCAACTTTTCTGGAAATTCAGATGAATAATGTCCCAACCATCCACAAGTGAAACATCTCACCTGATCTTTGCTTAGGCCTCTGCCCCTCGAAGGAGTCCTCCTTCCTCTAGCATCACTAGTTTTCTCAAGTTACCACTACTAGTTTGAGCTACTAGATTCTCCCTTTCGCTGCTGCTCTTTTGTCCCCACACTTTTTGTTCTCGTTTTCTAACCTTTCTTTCTCATCAAATTTTCCTCAACCTTCAATGCAACCTAGTATGCTTCCTCCACATATTTCAAAGAAATTAAACTTAATTAATCTTGAATATCAAACCTTAATCCATTGATATACATGGCAACTCTCTCAGGTGTATCTTCTATCCTGATCTAATATTCACTTTGTAAAATTGCTTCGTATACTCCCTACCATTCATCATATTTTTCTTAAGATTTTGCATTTTTCTAAACAAAATTATTTGATAATCTTTAGGAAGGAACTTAATTTTCAGTTTAGCAGTCATCCTACTCCAACTCTTCATCTTGGCTTTGTTTTTCAAGGCCCTTTCTTCTTTCACTCCATCCCACCATAAAGTAGCATGTCCTCTCAACTTTGTAACAACAAATATGACTTGCTTGTCTTCTGGCACCTCTGCATATTCAAAATAATTATCCATAGCATTAATCCAATCTGTCAATTCTTATGGATCTAAACTTCCACTGTATGTAGGTATTTCTTCCTTTGACCCGAAACCTGGGCCAAAAACTGACTTTAGAAATCTAATATCTGGGGTTTCTTCATCTCTCTCTTCTTCTTTATCTAGAATTTCTTCTTCCTCACTGGTATCTCCTATGATCATGATGCCCGGTAACCTCCATGGATTCTATCCTTCATCAAAGGATTCTTACTTCATATCTCAACTTCGTATTTGCAGTTGGTCGACCTCTTTCGCAACCTCTACCTCTTCCAATTCTGAGTGCCATTTCCCAATTAAAAAATCAGTTTCAATGTTTAATAAAAACGATTTCCTTTTTCCCTTTCTAGAGAGTAGGTTATCACTCTAATACCAAAAATGACGCCGACTTTTATCTTCAATATAATTCCATTATGGATAAGCAAGGATTTAAAAAAAAAATTATTTAAACAAAAATTGCACCTTCCGACTAAACTTAAAATAAGCCAGAATGACTGTAGTTGAAAAAAATACCAGCATATTTCAAGTTTGAGTCACTGGACTCCAGAATACCATGGTGTTTCCAGAATACCATGGTGTTAGGGCCCAAACCTAGTAGCAAAGGCTCCTCTTATTATATCTATATGCTTGGCTTGGATTCATAGATTCATGGTTAAATTGTCTCTAGAAGTATTTCATTGCAAGTATTTTGGATTTGATTAGTGTTTATAAGTTTTCTTCCATTTGTGCTTTACTTTAGTAGCAGGTTATAAGAGATAAAAGGAGAACCAAAAAGTTGTCAATAGGTGTCTTGGCCTCACCTCTTCCCTCAAGGATCATGATTTGAGGAAAATACCCTTAAGCAGCCCCAAAAAGACAGATTTCCATTTCCTCATAAGATTTAGAGTTTACTGTACTTAAACTAGCATTTGATCATTTTTGCATGTGTAGGATTTAGTTTCCATCTCTTCCATATTCACTCTTTTAGTAGATCTCATCCATGATTCCATTTTATTCAAAAACTTTTCTCATGCATGAAGTAGACAACTAGTTCATTAAATTATGCTCTTCTAGCTTGTTAGAATTCTTCTTGTATACATGACTTCGTGGAAATTATAAATGTTTGATGTAGAGCAGGTGCTTTAGAAATCTAAATGGATCTCATAGCATGCAACCACCTTCCAAATTCATCCATTCATAATCATCCCTTTCTTTCACCAAAATCTTCACCAACCTCATCATTTTACATAGAAATTTCTCCAAGCATGTTGAGTGAATCGAACCATTTCCTAACCTTGGTATTGAGTTCTGAGTGATCCTAGGCATTTTCTCACTCCACTCCACCCATCCACCACCTTCCCTAAGCCTCCCATCACCTCCAAAAACCATCATTTTTCTCTCAGCTGTATCCTGTAGAAATACATGGAATCATGTAGGTTTCTAGTACATCCTATAGGTTTTCCTGTAGTGACCTGTTTTGAGGCCGAATTGATGGAAAACCTCTAGGAAGCCACACCAAGTCACCCAAGGGTCTCCCAAACCTCCCAACCATCTACTAGCATTGCTAAGCCACCTGCCACATCACCAACAGAGATTAGGGTACACTTGATTTTCTAGAAAAAGAATAAAAAGAACAAAACAAATTTATTTCAATCCTTTACATGCACAATAGTGATGTTTGATGTCTTGAATTTCCATGCTTTAGATAGTAGCATTTCATACATGTTGGCTTGGCATTCTTTTAAAGCATAGTTTCTCATCAATTAGTTAGAGAATGGTGTGTTTCTCGCATAGGATTTCAGGTATTTTCCTTATTTGCAGTAGATAAGCTTTCTCTTAAAATAGATCTCTCTTTCTTTCATTAGCAATCAAGATTCTTTTGAATCCATATAATTCTGGATTTAAAACCTTAGTGGTCTCTCGCTAGCTGAACAGTGACAAAAGGAAGAACCATCACTTTTACTTGTGTATACAACATTGTCACCTCCAAGTTTGTACGAACCCTAGGTTGATAAAGTAAAGCTAGTAGCTCCAGGAGTTGCAGCATTCTTGCTGCAATATTGGTGCTCATCACTTTTTGGCGCCATTGCCGGGGAGGTGTCTAAGTACTATGTGATTATTTCTTTCTTTCTTCTATTTCTTGTTTCTAATATTCTACTCTTAGTTTCATTTCCGCAAAAGTAATTTAGTTTGCTTCCTTTTTCATTTTGCATTATTTGCTTTCCTTTCCAAACTTCCAGTAAGATTTCAATCAAGCAGTTAATTTTTCATTCAATCAGTAGTTCTCATTCAGTCAACAATTTTAATTCTGCAATCACTTTCAAAGTTTGAAAAAACACAAAATCAAACAAAAACATTTCTTTTCATGCCTCGTAGGAATAGGGATAACTTAGGGAAATTTTTGCCAAATACCCCCACTGGTTCAAACAGCCAACCTTCCCTCTTCTTCGGTGGCTGTGAACTGGAGGAACCCTTAGGTGAGCAACTAGAAATATTTTAAGAACCTACAGAGGAAGAAGAAGAAGGAGAACCCATTCCTACTGAACCTATGGCAGAAAATAGAAATGATAGAGGAAATAAAGAAAGAGTTGAGGGTGCCTTCCCCATCAAGGAAACCAATGGGGATACTAAGATGAAAAATATAAGCCCTTTTTCCCTTCCTCATTTCCATGGCCTGACCAAAAGAGACCCAAACACTTTCTTATTTTAGTTTGTTATCATATGCCGAACCTATGACCATACAAATGATGAGCAGAAGTTAAAACTATTTCCATCCACTCTCAAGGATGCAACGCTGCGCTGGTTCACAGGTTTACCTAGAGATAGCATCACAACTTGTGCTCAAATACAACAAGCCTTCAACAACAAGTATCGGGAATACTGTAGGTGTAAAGACTCTAATGAGGAAATTTTTGGGATGACCTTAGGCAATGATCAATCCCTAGAGGATTATGAAGAAAGATTTCATCTTAGCTACAAAAGGGCCAGGTGCACACTTGACCCTGAGTCACTAAAGTTGGTCCTACTTAGAGGAGTAAAGGAAGACCTTCTAGATACCCTACACTTGTCAGCAAGAGGTATATCTACCAGTCACCCTATGAGGATATCAAGACTGTCTTTAGAAACCATTCTAGGGCAGCCAGGAAAAAGGGTAGGGGTAATCAACCTATGGTTAGTCCATCCTCTTCTGATTCATCCATCAAGGGTGAAATTGGAAATATGCTGGAGGATTTCAAAAGTGAGATGTTGCAAACCCTTTTTCCTACAGATGGACACTATGCACATTAAGAGAAACCAAGAGGAAGCAGAGAGAGCCTTGGCCATTTTTTTTCCTAGACGCACCAGGAGCTACCTTAGGAACTAATGTCCATTGAACTCTATTCAAATTTTCTCAGCCTATGAAGAAAACCACTCCTCATACAAGTTCCCCTCTTTACCTGGACTCAAAGTTGTAAATCAAGGAGCTTAAGGGGTCATTGAATAGCTCTACTGCATAAACTAAAGGAAACCCCATGGGCCTAGGATGTACCAACAGGGCATGCAAGGGCCATACCATGCATATTGCAACCCCAACCAGACTACATCCATACCTTCTTAGGACCCCCACTCATCCTTCCTGGTCTACACATCCTCCTTGGTCCTTTGCACCTTAGTACCAGTCCCAACCAGCCAACCAGTCATTTCAATCACATGCTCTGCTACACCCTCAGTGCAATGCACCGCCCCAGGCACCAATACAACAATGTTCCATCTTTATTTCCTTCACCACCTACCCAACCACAACTTTTACACTCTGCTCCACCTAAACAACCCCATATGCCTTCCCAGCCAAATCCGAACTTGAACAATAAACAGGCACAACGATGGAGATACATCATATCTAGCTTATGCTGTGGAGATTTAGGAAATCAACCTGAGATCTGGGAGAGTACTCCCAGACAACCAACCTCTACCTCCACCCTGGGACATTGAGGAAGAAAGAGAGGAAAGTGTGATTAAATTAAATCCACCACCCTTTCCTGAGAGATTAACCCAACCACTCCATCTTACCCCAGAAGATATTGAACTTCTGGGAGAATTGAAAAACCTATGTGTCAAATTTCCACTTCTCCAAGCTATTAAGGATGTACCTATTTACAAAAACTTGATTAAGGAGAAGTGCTTCAAGCATCTAGGGAGGTGAAAAAGAGATACCCCTACCATTAATGTCATTAGACAACTGTCTGACTTAATGTTGGGGCAGGAAATCTGTCCAAAGTATTTGGACCCTAGAAGCCCTATAGTAGATGTGCACATCAATGGCACCATTGTCCCACACACATTGATTGATCTTCGGGATGCCATTAATGTGATGAACAAGAACACCATGCTCAAGCTCAACCTCCAAGGTTCATTGAGGAAGACCACAACAATTCTAAAACTTGCAGACCACTCCACAGTGACCCCTAAGGGATTGTGAACGATGTGATGGTCCCCATTGATTCTTGGGAGTCCCCTGCAGATTTCCTAGTTCTCCAGTCTAAGGCTAAGCTTACTGGTTACCCTCTCATCCTTGGGAGACCCTAGTTAGCCACTTTCGATGCTTACATTCACTGCAGAGCTGGAAATATGACCATCAAGAATGGGCATATATCTTAGTCTTATACCTTCCTGCTCAGCCATCTCTAGAACATGACTTACCTTTGTGGCTGGAAGAGGAGGAGGAAGATGAAGTTTATTCTGCCCAACTCTATACTTTAGAAACAACCATGGGAGGGGGACAACAGGATGAAGATGATTTGATTGAACACATACTCCAAAGTCCAACCCCTAGTACATTGTCCTTAGAGGAAGTAGTAAAGGAAACCCAAAACAACCATCAATTGGATCTATGCTTAGTTGATTCCAACCCTATCCATGTCAAAACCATAGAATTCAGTCCCGAGATAACTTTGAAAATCAATCCATCTCTTTTTGTTCTCCAAGAAGAAAAGTTGTGCAACATGCTAAAGGAACACCTGGATGCCTTTGCTTGGAGTTACCAAGAAATGAAGGGAGTGCACCCCTCGGTGTGTACTCACCATATTTATATCAAGGAAGGTTGCAAGCCAGTCCAACAACCCCAAAGGAGGATGAATCCAGCTCTTAAAGATATAGTCAAAGAAGAACTGCAAAAACTGCTAGATGCAAGATTCATTTACCCTATCTCAGATAGTGAGTGGGTCTCTCCTTTGGTGTTGGTTCCAAATAAAAATGGTAAGTGGAGGATTTGTGTCAATTATAGGGAGTTAAACAAAGCCACAAAGAAGGACCATTTCCCTCTACCTTTCATCGACCAAGTGCTAGATGGCCTGGCAGGGAAAAAGTTTTTCTCTTTCCTAGATGGATTCAGCGGGTACAATCAAATCCAGATCAGCCCGAAAGACCAGGATAAAACCACCTTCATTTTTCCTTGGGGTGCTTTTGCCTATAGGATCCTTCCTATTGGCCTATGCAATTCTCCTACCAGTTTTCAAAGAGTAGTCCTGAGTATCTTTGCTGAGTTAGTCCATGATGCAGTAGAAATCTATATGGATGATTTCACACCTTATGGAGGTGATTTCGAGGAGGCTTTGTCCAACTTAGGTAAG
This sequence comes from Pinus tabuliformis, assembly GCA_031772625.1. NCBI lineage: Eukaryota > Viridiplantae > Streptophyta > Pinopsida > Pinales > Pinaceae > Pinus > Pinus tabuliformis. Next base: position 1,449,162,528 of record CM062804.1, read on the forward strand.
GTTTTGCACAAATGCATTGAAATGAACCTGTCTCTCAATCCCGAGAAATGTGAATTCTTGATGACTACAGGGACCGTGCTAGGTCATTCAATATCTCAACAAGGACTGTAGGTGGACCCAAACAAAATAGCTATCATCCAAAGGGTCCCACCTCCACAAAAGCAGAGAGATGTCAAAAGTTTCCTAGGGTTAGCTGGATACTACCGAAGGTTTATAAAAGACTTCAGCAAGTTGTCTTCTCCTTTATTTGGGTTATTGGCCAAAGACTCTGAGTTTGTATGGTCAAAAAGTTGTCAAGAGGCCCTGGACACCCTGAAGGACAAGTTAACCACTGCATCGATTCTCCGAGGCCCAAATTGGGCCCTTCCTTTTCATATTCATGTTGATGCCTCACACAAAGCCATAGGAGCAACCCTAGGCCAGATAGATGAGAAATTTCCTTATGCCATTTACTTTATCAGTAATAATCTATCAAAGGCCGAACTGAACTACAAGGTGACCAAAAAGGAGCTCCTGGCTATTGTGCATTCATTGAACAAATTTAGGAATTATATTACAGGATATCAAACATTTGTACATATTGACCATGATGCAATCAAATATTTAATGAATAAACTTGATGTGAATGCCCAGATTATTATATGATTACTTTCATTACAGAAGTTTGATCTAACGATTTTTGATAAGCCTAGCAAGGAAAATGTTGTTGTAGACTTTTTGTCCAGATCAACTTTACCTGTAGGTGAAGAGGGAATGGTTGATGATTAGTTACCGGATGAGCACTTATTCACCATTTCAGTTCTCTCTCCATGGTTTGCTGACATAGAAAACTATTTGGTATCTGTACAATTCCCACTGAATCTGTCCTCCAAAGAGAAAAGCAAGATTGTGAGGAAGAGCACCCCCTTCACCTAGATTGGGGGCAAACTCTTCAAACTTGACCTAGATCAAATTCTGATAAGATGTTTCAAGGAGGAGGGAGTCTTTGACATCCTTCTGACCTATCGTTGTGGGCCTTGTGGAGGTCACTTTGCAGCAAAGAGGACATCATTTAAAGTGTTACAAGCTGGGTATTATTGGCCCACTCTTCATCACGATGTGAAAAGATATACTAGTCAGTGTGCTTGGTGCCAAAGGATGGGAAAGCCTAATCCAAGAGATGAAATGCCTCTACAATTTCAAGTGACTTTTGAGCCATTTGACAAGTGGGGCATGGAATTCATTGGACCTATTGACCCTCCTTCCAAGCAAAAGCAGTATATAATTGTGTGCACTGACTATCTGACTAAGTGGGCTGAAACCAAGGCAATTAAGGAAGCAACAAAGGAGAAGGTGGTTGAGTTTTTAAGGGAGAATGTATTTTACAATTTTGGGTACCCTAGAGAACTGGTCGCTGATCAAGGCAACTAGTTTACCTCCAACATGATTGAAGGCTTGCTTAGCCTGCTCAAGATCAAGAATAGGACCTCCACTCCCTATCACCCACAAGCTAATGGGCAAGTGGAGGTGACCAACAGAGGGCTGGAGGGCATCTTGACCAAAGTGGTTAGCAGTAGCAGGAAAGATTGGGAAAATAGACTAGTTGAGGCCACCTGGGCCTATAATACCACTTGGAATACCACCATTGGATGCACACCCTATGAGCTAGTCTATGGGAAAAAGGCCCTACTATCCATTGAGTTTGAGTATAACACATTTAGGATGGCAGCCCAAATAGATATAGATCTCAGCAGTGCACAACAAGAGATATTTCTCCAGTTGAATGGTTTAGATGAATTTAGAATGCAAGCCCTCCTACAAACAGAGGTAACTCAACTTCAGAGGAAGATCTAGCACAATAAGGACATCAAGGATAGGCAATTTCAAGAAGATGATTGGGCCTTGTTATATGACTCCAGATATAAAGACTTTAAAGGCAAGTTAAGGACAAGATGGTTAGGGCCTTATGTTATAGAGAGATGTCATGATGTTGGTTCAGTGTAGATCAAAACCATAAATGCAGAGGCCATTCCTTTACTTGTTAATGGGCACAAACTGAAAGTTTACAAGCAGCCATTGTCAAAGCAAGAGTTCGTTGATGGTATCAATAAAACAGTGATGGTGGTAGAGAAAGTTTCAGCTCCTGCCTCATCAAGCCACTGAAAAAAAAAAAAAAAAAAAAAAAAAAAGGAGACTCAGGTGAAAACCTCCACAAGGCGCCTGAATCCCACTATTGGATTGAAAACCTCCTAGGGCAGCCCAATGGTGTAAAAAAAAAAGGAAATAAAAAGATCCCTCGGTGAAAACCTCTCTTGAGGCACCCAAGGAAAACAACTAGAATGAAAACCTCTTAGAGGTAGACAAGTTGTTTTCAAAAAAATAAAAAATAAAAGGAAAAAAAAAAAGAAAAATCATGAAAAATTTATGTTTGCAGGTCACAGGAGGAAGATCAAAGAACAAAGGAGAATAAAAAAGGAACCTATTTCACTCACATTTTTATTTTTCCACCCATCATCATTCATCACTCTACCATTTCTTTCATTTTTTTCGCTCTTTTGTTTCAGTTTACAAGGGGATTCGTTTTTCTACCGGATCCCTTGTAAACCTATAGGGTCCCCTAAAAAACCTACAGGGTCCCCTAAAACCTACAAGGTGATCCTGTAGGAATTACAGTGGCTCAAGAATCATATAGGAAGTGACCCTAGGGCAAGAAAATGACCTACCATGTCAAAAAATAACATCACTACATCACAAATTCATTACCATACCTCGCTCCACTTTGATTGCCCCTGCATTCGTCATTAAAAAATTAGTTCTCAAAAAGAAATTAAAAAAAAATATAGCGCTCAAGAGAAAACACAGAGGAAAAATGAAACAGAGGGTGGAAGGGAACAACACTTGAGTGTATTCCTCATTATTCACACTCCTAGACCTCCTCTCTACCCATGTTGTCATCTTCAAAATCCCAGCAGAGGAAATGATTAAAAATTCTAAGGGAGAAGTAGCTACAAGACATCCTATAGGAAATCTTGTAGCAGCCTATCCCACAGAATAAAAATCATGAGTAGTAGAAAGCTTCTAGCATGAAGATCCAAGGGCAGAAGAAGCTCCAGAGTAGTAGCAGCACCATCATCTTCAACACCAGGTACTTGCACATCAAGGGAATCATCAAAGAGTAATAAAAAAGGAAGGAAAAATAACATGCAACCAACACACAACAAGCACCTCATGTCTTCAACAAACTGCAACAAGGTATTAGCACCACATAAAAGTATCTTGCTTCACTCTCTCATTTGCATTATGTAGTCAAAAAATGTAAAGGTTGTGAACGAGTTGGTTTATAAGCGAAAGGTGGTCAGTTAACTTGGCCACCTTCCTTCAATCGATGAAGACAAAATAGTTGGTCCTCCCACACGTGGCAGCAGTCAAGTCAAAAAAAGAGAGGAGAAGGACAATATAAGTTAAGTCTACGGATGCCTAAACTAGGGGTTGATTACAAGGGGAGGAGAATGATGAGGTGGTAGTGGTGAGAAATGGTCCAAAAATAGAAAAAGTACCTCGACTACCAGCACACCACCTCACTTAACTCGACCATAAGAGGGAATAATCATTGATCCCCATGCACTCATGCATTCATCTCCTTGAAGCTCACTCTAGCAAAGTCATTCTCATACCCAGGCAACCTATAGAATAGAAACATTCCACCTTTCTCCTGCACAGGACTTCCTATAGGATTACACAGGAAATCCTACAGGATCACATAGGAATCCTAAAGGATACAGTCAGACAGTCTACAGGATTGGCTGAGAGCAGTTTAAGAAGGGGATACATAGGGGTTGGCTACAACAAACACCACGAGGAGGTAGGCTTTGTATTTATTTCCCTTTTTCCAAGTGAATTTCTCAGAAAAATCTCCTAGTTTGAGTGAATTTGGTAGTTGTGTAAGGGAATTGACTCCAAAATTATTTTAGTTTCATTTACTTCTGCATTAAAATTTGTATCAATCATCTCTGCTCCTCAAAATTCACCAGCCAAAATGACAAAGGCTTTTAATATAAGGGATCCCATTAACACTGTGAGAATCCACCAACAACCTCCTGTGTTAGAAATCTTCACGAGGCATAATTGGATGGGGTATTTTGAGAAATTAAGGGGGTATGATGATGGAGTGGCCCGAGAGTTTTCTCTCTCCCTCATTCCACTGACCAAAGCCCATGCCACTATTGTGGTGAGAGGCCTCTCCATAGAGCTCACCCCTGAACTCATAAGAAGAATTACCACACTTCCCCTAGGAGTGCCTTGGAGAAAGGAAGACAAGGGAGATAACTAGACTGCCAAGAAGAAATTATTTTTAGAGGGAGAAGAGCCCATTGAGGACAAAAATGGAGTAAGGAGAACAAGCCTACCATACCCCTGGAATGAGGTAAGCTACCACCTTATTAAATACATATCATGTGAAGGTAGGTATAGTGTGGTTTATGGATATCACTTTAGGCTTCTTGAAGAATTGAGGTTTGGAGCAGAAACACCTCCTCACCACAGGCTCAACATACCATACTTCCTTCTACAATCACTGATAGATACAAGCATAAAGGTGCAGGAGGGAAACCACCAACAATTAGACCACCATGGGTTAATTAGAATCATCATAGGGGATTCCCTCTAAAACCTCAGAATTCCTATTCAATGGGAATTTTTCAGAGACATGCAGACAGAGGAGGATATCAAATCCCTCACATATGACATTAGTCCTATTGTTAGTGAAAAGGATGAGGAAGAAACTGAAACAGATGGAGAAGAAGCAGAGAGGGATGAAGATGAGATAGATGAGGAGGAAGAAGAGGAGAAAGAGAAAGAAGGTGATGAAGAAACAGAGGAAGATGTCAAGGAGGAAACTGTCAAACAAGATGAGGATCTAGAAGGAGAAGAAGAAGGGAAAAACATAGGGGAAAAGGGCAATGGAAAAGAGGAGGTAGAAGACAAGGAGGAGTCACCTAGGGTGTCTCCAGAACCCACTGAGAGAAAGGAAACAACTTCCCTCACTTCCTTTAGCACCCCTATCAAACAAAAAGGCAAAAGACAAAGGCAGACCCCCTTATACTTCAGAACAAGGAAAATCACAAGGATAAGGTAGGGAAAAACCCAACCTCCAACAAAGGTTCCCATTGTTATTGAGGACTCACCTAAATAGAAGGAGAAGATGGCTCCTCCTATAAAAACTCAAGAAGAAGGATCATCAGCCCAAACCTCCCCTAAGTCTCATATCACCTATGTGAGAAGACCTGTAACCAGGTCTACCTCATCCAAAGAAAAAGACATCCTACAGGATACACAGCAGGACCTACAGGAAGCAGAGGTATTCCTACAGGAAACTCTGCTAAACCTACAAGAAAATCAAAAAATGGATGAGGAAAGAAGTAAGCTTCCAGGAAAAAAGAGAGAGGACACAAAGCTAGAGGAGCCTATTCCTCAACCTAACCTTGAATCCTACTACAAATTTATTAAGGGGGGGCATGTTCATTCCATAAAATTTTCCATTCCATTATTCTTTTAGCTTCAGATATAGAGAGTCAGAACTCATAGATGGATGCAGATTGCCAAGTCCAAGGGAGTGGAGGACATTGGTCACATGCTAGAGAAGATCAAAGAGATGGGCAGAGAACTAAGTAGCTTGAGGGACAGAGAGGCCATCATGAAAAATCAGTTAGAGGCAGACCATACATGGTTGAAAGGACAACTGCAAGAAAGAGAGAATCAATTGGCATCCATGGCCAGTCTCTCTTTGGAAGCAATCCAGTGCAGGATGCCAGCTAAGTCCTATGCACTATACCTTAAGGAACAGGGGTTGCAGTTCCAAATCAATACCCTAGCACAAAGAGGCACTATGCCATTCCAGGATTATAAATTGTTCATTGATCTTTGTGATCAAAGCACATTGGAAGATAGGGCCAAGATGTCTGAGTTTTATTTTCATAGCATGGCCTTGACAGACATGAATGTATGGGACCCTAATGAAAACCTAGGGGATTTACAGTTGATGGCTTTGGCATAATGGATGAACCATGAGGAAGAAAGGGCTACAGAAATGAAGAAGGTATTGGCAAGAGAAAAAACTGATCCTCTTATTATTAGAGCTAAGCAATCCAATCCAATGGCACTCATCGGTACAAATAATTTAATTGCAAATGATCCTCAACTTGAACCCAAGTATCTTGCTTCCCAAGAGCAAGCAATTACACATTTTGAGGACATGCTCAAATTATTAGTGGATGATAGCATGCAAAATTGCCTAAGGAGATGGAATACATTGCCATACAGTTTGAAGATCAGAGAGTACCACTCTCCTCAAAGGATGAGAGAAGCACTGAACATGACTCCCATGTACAAGCAATCCATCAAAAGGCTCAAAGTCAATTGGATTGGCCTGAGACTCATTACCCCACTACTCTGGGGGATGTTAGAAGGAAGGAAGGAAGAGGAAGAAAGAAGGCATTGGGAGGAGGTAGAAAAGAAGGTATAATTCTATGCACAAGAAGAAGAAACCACAACAAAGGCATGGGATGTCAGGGAGGCCACTAGAGCTATGAAAGACATGGAGATTGATGGAGTTTCTCAGAGGATGAGCAACACTTTCAGTAGGGGGGTGATGATGAGCCTCATCATTGGGCAATTATATGGGCCTTAATTCACCTCCTAGCTTAGTCAAATCAAATCTTCTCACCACTTATTGCATGTTTTGATTATACTTTGTTTAATGGGATGAGTTAAAGTGAGATATTATGCCTAGTGGACTAATATGCATTGAATGCAGGTTTGGAAGAGAAAATCAAGGAATTTTGGTAAGACTAAGGTTTCAAAATCGAATGGGACAAGAAAGAGATATTGTATGAGGTAAATCCTCCTCATTTACTCCCCCCCATTCGAATATTCCTCCATTATTCACACCAGATCAAAGTTCAAGAAGCCAAGTCATGAAGATCAAAAGGCAGTCGAGCAAGTGATAGGAAAGAGTTAGTTCATATCGAGTTTCGGAGTTGAGCCTCTCTATATTTAAGGAAGTCATTGGATACTTCATTTGTATAAGTATAAAGGCCTAGAGCCTCATTAGGATTCGAGTTTTTGTTGTAAAAACACTAGTTATTTTCGAGCTCTAGACTTGTGGAAGACATGATGTCGTTTTCTGTTTTGATAATGAAAATAAGATTTTTATTAATCCATCACTGAGTTAACTTAGAGGGATGAAGCTCTTGGGTTAGGGACCAACCCTAGCAGCAAAGGCTCCTCTTCTTGTATATGAATGCTTCACTTAGATTGATAGATTCATGGTTAAATTGTCTCTAGAAGTATTTCATTGCAAGTATTGTGGATTTGATTAGTGTTATTAGTTTTCTTCCATTTGTGCATTACTTCAGTAGCAGGTTATAAGAGATAAAAGGAGAACCACAAAGCTATCAGTAGGTGTCTTGGCCTCACCTCTTCCCTCAGGGATCATGATTTGAGGAAAAGACCTTTAAGCCGCCCTAAAAAGACAGATTTCGATTTCCTCATAAGATTTAGAGTTTACTGTACTTAAACCAGCATTTGATCATTTTTGCAAGTGTAGTATTTAATTGCCATATCTTCCATCCTCAGCCTTTCAGTAGATCTCATCCATGATCCCATTTTATTCTGCAATTTTCCTCATGCATGAAGTAGACAACTACTTCATAAAATTCTGCTCTTCTAGGTTGTTAGAATTCTTCTTGTTTACATGGCTTTGTGGCAATTATGAATGTATGATGCAAAGCAGGTGCTTCAGAAATCTAAAGGGATCTCATAGTAGGAAACCACCTTCCAGCTTCATTCATTCATAATTATCCCTTGCTTTCACCAAAATCTTCACCAATCTCATCATTTTACATAGAAATTCCTCCAAGCATGTTGAGCGAATCCAACAAATGCCTAACCTTGGTATTGAGTTCTGAGTGATCCTAGGAATTTTCTCACTCCATTCCACCCATCCACCACCTTCCCTAAGCCTTCCATCACCTCTAGCAACCATTTTTTTTCTCCTAACCGTATCTTTTAGAAATACAGGGAATCTTGTAGAACACATATTTCATTAAAATTGGAAAAATATTATTACAAGGTCATCACTACAATTCGTATTTTCAGTTATTTTGAAATTCTAGATCCACTATTTAGTTCTAAATTTAATGAAATATGGGTTGTAGGTTTCTAGTACATCCTGTAGGTTTTCCTGTAGTGGCCTGTTTTGAGGACGAATTGATGGAAAACCTCTAGGAAGCCACACTAGGTCACCCAAGGGTCTCCCAAACCTCCCAACCATCCACCAACATCGCTAAGCCACCTTCCACATCACCAACAGAGATTAGGGTATACTTGATTTTCTAGAAAAAGAATAAAAAGAACAAAATAGATTTATTTCAGTCCTTTACATGCACAATAGTGATGTTTGATATCTCGATTTTCCATGCTTTATATAGTAGCATTTCATACATGTTGGCTTGGCATTCTTGTAAAGCATAGTTTCTCAGCAGTTATTTAGAGAACGGTATGTTTCTAGCATAGGATTTCAATCATTTTCCTTATTTGCAGTAGATAAGCTTTCTCCTAGAATATATCTCTCTTTCTTTCATCAGCAATCAAGCTTCTTCTAAATCCATAGAAGTCTGGCTTGAAAACTCTAATGGTCTCTTGCTAGTTGAATAGTGACAAAAGGCAGAACCATCACTTTTACTTGTGTATACAACACTATCACCTCCAAGTTTGTATGAACCCCAAGTTGATAAAGTAAAGTTGGTAGCTCCAGGAGTTGCAGCATTCTTGCTGCAATACTAGTTCTCATCATCTGTCAAACAGTAACATAGATACATGGATACATACATACATAAATGTAAGCATTAGCATAAACAATCATGATCTTGTGAGATAATGATATGCATACACACACATATATACACATCAATGTTAGCATTAATAATCATGATCCATGATAACCCTGCAGTCAAACATGAAATACACACACACCTACATGTATACATATATAAACATCAACATAATCATGATCATAACATAATTACCAGATATCATAAGGTCTAGGTTAAGCTAACTTCCTTATTTGTGCACAACATGCATAACATTGAGAACAACAGTTCCCAAAATAGACAAGGCATCCAACACCTCAAATCCATTTAATTTACCTTTTATGGTTGCCTTTCTTATGTCCATATTCCCACCGTCCATTTACCACAATGGACCCAACCAATCTAACCATCGTAATGTTACCTTTCGATGTGCTTACTCATGCACCGAGCTTCATCTGAGTCTTACATCACCTATTGGGTACCACACAACTCTCCCCGAGCTCCATCAACTTTCCTCTTTCCAAACCAATTCCCAAGACTCAAAAAACAAAAGGAAATTCGAGAAACAAAAAAAAATAAGATCATGAAAACCAATGACAACAATATGACACCACAACCAAAGTGGCAAGGCCTTCCACCATAGATAAACAAAAACAAAAATCAAGCGTAACAATCACAAAATACCAATAGCACAAGACCATGACTCAATCCCCATGGTTCCCAACGAAAGCTCAACCTAAGTCTTCTTCAATATTTCATGGCAACCTCTCTTTCCATGCAACTCCCTGCATCATGTTTTCATTAACACATAACTGTCAGTGCATAAATGAACCTAACAATACACCAGTTACCTCATCTTGTTGTGTAAAGAACATTGATTGCAACTGAACACACCCACACCATCTCTCAAGGGACTCCAATCCTCTTGACAAATCCACCTGTAACTAGAGACTAGCTAATATACTAGTCAAATACATGTCCATGAATATAGCACATATCCACATAATTTTAGACAAACCAAGGTTAAGAAGACTTCATGTGTGCAAAACACTCATTCATTCGGAGTTAGGGTTTCCAAACATAGCCCAAGGAATTCTTTCCCAACTCCTTTCTTTTACTTTTTCATCTTGTTGCAATCGAGGCTTAGTTATATAGACACATCAACTATTACCTTGTCATGCTAATACCAAGCATGTTTCCTACAACTGCACACACATGTCAACCATATGTTCCAAATATTGAGACAATCATATCTATCAATTTGAAATCAACTTTTACAAACAATCACGTCATAATCCATAGTCAACTCATAGCCATTAGACATAATGCTACAAATATCATCTACTACGCTGAAGTACATATCAACTATCTCAACACATCTGTGTTAGTACAAAATAATTTGAACACATATATTATGCAATTCATCAAACATACTTTCAAATACACAATGTTAACTAAATTAACAAGACACCAAACACTTAAACACCAAATAGATGTCATAATCAAACAATCAAGCACCAAGTATATGATATAATCAAACTCATACCTTAGTGTACCTTAGGGGAGGATATCTTATCTGCACAATAAATCTAGTTAGAAAGATATAACTTTACAACATGTCAACTCAAACATAAATAAGATCATGATATCCATAACACTAACTAACTAACATGTTCACATCATAAACTCATACGCATTTATCGTTTATTCATAAAAAGGACATATGTGCGATTAATCTAGATTAGTACGACACCATATCACAAATATTTCAGCTCATACCTAAATATCGCAACTATAACCATTGGTATAGGTCAAACCAGGTTAACACAATACATATAACAGTAAGATCTTCAATGCAATGAACATAACTGTCATGCATATGACCAATCCAAATTAAAACATTAAGATCTCAATGAAATAAACCTAATCATCAGGTTAATAGCATATAACGACAATCATCTATATATCATGCTCATCAACAACATATAACCTAATCATCAAGTTATCTAACATAAAAGAACAATATAAATGCATACAACCACAAGTTATCAACATTCTTGATTATCTGACACATGTGCATATGACTATATTAATCAACTATCACCTATCATGTATGTAACCATAACATAAAATACATGTACATAAACCTAATGCACATAATAATCCTTAACTTACATACTTGCATGCCCAACATACAAACCTGTATGATGACATGCTTTTGCCTCGAGGTCCAATGCTGCAACTTCACTTTGATGATCTACATCTCCTGGTTTACCTTATTCAAAACATTAGCATCATAACATACCAATAACACCATGATGACCTAAATTGCATACCAAGGATTCACAAGGCATGTCTAACCTACTATTCATGCATAACTATAACCAAGACCATACATGCATAACGACTGCATATAGACATATAACATATGAGTACAAAACCATATACACATCCTTTTAGCTAGAGCCCAGTCATCAATACATGACCATATCAACTTCACAAACCATGACCTCATGCATGACAACAACCATTACTCCACTATGCACATTTCCACATGCAACCATCAACATGCATAAGCAATGCCAAATCAACTACGCATACGCATAGACACATCTAGTCAAACATAAGCGATCAATTCTTATAATCAACCTACAAGACTTATAAATGTAATCAAACCTACAAGAATCTAGCCTAACATACAAGTATGTAAGTAGGTGGCATAAAATCAACATTTGAGCGACATATAATCCATATGCAACCAATCACATACTCATGAAAAATAGATTCCACAAAATCAATATCGAATCATCCATGATAACCATACTACAACCATAATCAATCATCAAGCAAATGCAACAAGCACATGAAATGCAAGTGTAAGAGACACACATGCAACTGACATGCATGCATGACCAGCACACACACCACCCATCTAGTCTAAGGGTTGAACCATGCTCTGATACAACTCTATAACACACTCCTCCAACATCCACCCAAGTAACCATGCCAACTGGGGTAAACATTAGATGATAGGCTCCTATGATCAGATTTTACCGCCTATGTGACCTCAAGGAAGTGGAATTGATGGAACATCACACACAGTCATCCAACAACATCAACAGAACCCTCAGGAGACAAGTCAGCCACTCAGACAACCTATCCCTGGGTTCCACTGTTGTTATGGACCTCTGAGGCCATAGACACTCTCATGCTATGGGCAAGGGAGCCACCAGAAACCCAAAGTCGCTCTCATAGGCCTACTTGCCAACGACTGTGAACCATAATTTCCAGTTTTGTGCCACCGACCCTAGGATTTAAGCCACCTTTTTAGCCCCAGAGCCCAAGCCACTGCCGACAATGGAATGAAAGCTTGAAATCAAGAAGGGTACATGGAAACAATGAAGAAAAAGAAATAAACTCAACAAGACCTTAACCAAACCCATACTATCCATGATAGGCATTTCATCAAACATATTTTCAACATGTAACCTACAGGTGTAAACAATAGAGTTAAGTGTATGGATCCCATAATTATCCGAGAATCACTATGAACCATTGTTTCCTCAAGTCATTTGCTGCATATTCATCTATTATGCCATAGACACATTATCCACTCATATACAAGTAAAAACATGATGAGAGCCAAACATAGTTGCTGCCATAAAATGTACATGTAACCAGCATAATATGGACAGAAATACAATAAACATATCAGCCATCAAAATCCATATATACACTAGTAAATTTAAACATGAAAATTAATGGAATGAATTTATCATTAATCAATGCAATGAACCAATTGGTGATGGGACTACCATGTTCCACCTGACCATAAATTAGCTGAGTCAAGTCTCTCTTCAGCCAATCATCCCTATGCCATATTCCATGCATGAATGTGGGACTCATAGAACACATCAAAAACACCAATAAATGTGGATTCCCCCATAGTTCTCCGCCTACACCATGAGGAATTTGAGTGCCTCCTAGTATCTTAGGATTTACCATGCATCCATAGTCCGATCCAAGGATCACTAGGCCCTACATCGAGACATAATCTCCAGGTTTTACCATGCATTCCATCCCAGAATCACTAGGCCCAACAGAGAGAAAATCCACCTCTTCACTTTAGTGTATATCCTGACACTCATCGACAATGATTCCTAGGCCCACCGAGTCATACAATATGGCTTTACCACAACCCACAACCCGGTTCAGTGGTTACTAGGCCAATGGATTCATGCATCCTCAGTCCGGTTCAAGGACCTCTACACCATGTGTTTGTTAATTTGGAGATCCACCCCACTCAGCTTCGAATCCAATTCGTCCATCCCACATAAACTGAATGATAGAACCCATCTCATCAAAGCTATTAGGAAATGGCAGGGCTAGGTTGAAAATATTGTCACACCTGGAAAGACCCATGCCATGGTAGAAAATAAATGCATGTGATCCAATGCATTCCAAATCTAGAAAGGAAAACCCACATGTAACTTAATACCTGTAATGAAGCCTGTTGTAGTTGCTTGATCCTACCTTTCCGTGCTTGATCTTTCCTTCCTCTTGCCTTCTTTTCCTTTCTTGCTCCAATGCCAAAGTGCTCCAAGAAAACTTTAGAGAGAGAGAGAGAGAGAATAATAAGAGAGATCCAAAACTGAACTAATGAAGCCCCGCCCATTGATCCTCAGAATCCTTTCTATGGATGAGGCCTCTATTTTCTTCATTTTCCATTATTTTGCTTCAGTTTCCTCCTCACATGCAACCTATAACCTTTCACCTTCCTTTTCTCCAAATTTCCATTATTTTCATAAATCAATGTGCCAAAATAACTTTCTTCCTTTTTAATGCCTTAGCCATTGTCGTTGCCAATTTCCTTATCCATAAAAAACCAAATGAACACTCACTAGGATGTCCTGCCCACCATTCAAGTTGGAATACATTTCCCATCACATGTGGTATTTATATACTTTTACATGGAATTTTGACCAGGGTTGTTATAGTGCAGGCAATTAGAGGAAGAGCCTAAAGGAACTGCGCAATCCAATGGAGGAAAATTCCTATTAAATAGGGGCATAATTCCTCATTGAAAAATGCAAGTAAGTAGGAGCTTGAAATGTCAGGATATTGGCTAAGTATTGGCCAAGGCTTGCATAGAAAGTAGTGATACAAATAGAGATAGTGCAGAGGTTGCTCGAGCTTGAGAAAGGCATTATAATCTTCTCATATTTTCTGACTAATGAAATATATAGATAGCAGGGATTTTTAGCTTTGGCTTTCCTCGAGAAATCATTGTGTAATGTGTTGATTGAATTCTTTCTCCTGTATGCTTCGTGATTTCGCAATCGTTTAATTATTTCCTCTAGTGAGTACAGTAGATTCAAGTCTTTTGTTTTTAAAAATACATAATCAGTTTGAATCTACAAGGAATTTGTATAGCTGACGGGAGTGTGAGTGTGTAAACATGGCATCAAGATTATGATGTATCCATGCCAGAATTTGACTTTAGTGACATCTAGGGGGATGGACTACCACATCCCCTAGTTAAATGATCAAATGGGGTAGCAGTAACCTACCCCCACCATATCGCATGCCAAAAGGTTCCAAGTGGAGGAGATCCTTGGCGAAGAGTCCAGACAACCATAATTTGCAAGAATATCGACCACCTTATTCCTTGATCATAGGATATGGATAGGAATGATGACAACCCAGATTTTGATGGTTTGAGTGTAGACTTTACATAGAAGTTCTTCAGTGGCCAACTCTTAGAGACCTTATGAACATGAGTGTCATCTTGAATTTTGCAGAGCATATGTATTATGAGCTAGGAATATCTTTCCACCAAAATCTTAGATAAACCTTGTTTTTCTGCTATATCCAAGCCTTCGATGGGAGTTATGAGATCGATTATGTTATTGGTATTGATGCCAAGCTTACTAGAGTATACAATGAAATGAACTAAAATGATTTCTCAAAAATCTTCCATAGCCAACTTGACAAGGAATTCCTTTTGAGGTTCCATCGAAATTCAATTTGAGAAAGGAGAGAGGCGGAGGAGACCAAGATGATGGGATAACTAGGGCAGATGTTTAGATTCAGAAGAGAGAGGGGTAGGGAGGGTGGGGAAAACATTCCATCTACCAAGAAGCCTGACTTCATGACCACGTGCTTGCCATTCTCAAGGGGAGTAGGGGACAGTACTAATTTTTTCTTTAGTATTCCTTTGTATGATGTTCCAAATTGAGTCAAGAGGAAAAGAAAAGTTTTTGAAAATGTAGTAGTTGCACTCCTTCCATCCATCCTATAATAGGAATCTAGGAAAGAGTGTCCAAATGTAGTTGAGGATTTAGTTGGAAAAGGATTGGCTTCACCATTAAGAAGTGTTGTTTGGAATTCTTTGCAAATCCTGATCAGAATTAGAGAATGTGAAAGTATTAAATAGTTGTTCAAGGCTTCCAGAGAAGAGGAGACAAGGAGGCACCTGGAGGGACCTTGATGGTTGCACTTCTAGATATTACCCCATGATAAGGTTCATTTTTGCACCAAGAGCCACAGGAATGAAGATATTTTTGGCTAGGTGTTATGCATCTGAATTCTTATTTAGATTTCATCTCATTGCATTTCTTGATGCCTCGCTTTCAAATGGTAATGGAAGCATTTGAATTGTAGCCCCATCGTAGTCTATTTTACTAGGAGGAGAATGGGATTAACCATTGTTGGAGGTTGTTGACACACCTAGATGCACAATATGTAAACCATTCTGAATGCTTATTAATTCTCCCCTGAAGAATGAGAAAAAAAATAAAAACAATAAAAATGAATTAAATTGTAAGTGGGGGCCTCTCAATGGATTTCAATTGTGCTTTTATGTGTAAGTAATGCTACAAGAATGATCAGATCAATTTGTTTCCACATGCAAGTGGCCCCAAGTTGTGAATTACCTCATACTAGTTTGATAAAAAAGTGAAAAATAATGCTTTCATGTATGTGATGCATGGTCCTTCATGCTTTAAAATCTCCAATTGATAGACATTGAGTACAAAGCCTACTTCTAAAGCATCGAACCCAGTTTTATATATATATATATATATATATATATATATATATATATATATATATATATATATATATATATATATATATATATATATATATATATATCTATATATATATATATATATATATATATATATATATATATATATAGATATATAGATATATAGATATATGTATATATATGATTATCTTTGAAGATTTCTTTAATAATTGGAAAACAAAATAAAAAAGAGAGTTGGGTATTAACCTACCCGAACTCTAAAATTTATAGTATGTCAATAAACTTAGGCCTAACCTTGACCACTAGATAATTATAGGCATTTCATATGAACTACAACACACACTACATGGTTCTCAATGTATTTTAAATATTGTTATATAATACTATTATATAAATCTCAAATGTATTGTATCAACATGACATACATACCTTATATGTGTTATATTAAACACAACATGTATCATATAACAATCCTTAGTTGTGATCCACATTAATAAGTCACCAGTAATGTAATATAATCCGATATGTTTGGAGTGTACATATCACATGATAGGGTTATAACTTTCATTTAATAAGCAATCCTTGTTAATTTCGTATGACATAACTTGATAGTTTCAATAGTTGACAAATATGTGTCAACACTTTGCCAGTGGAATGGAATGATGCATATGATATTATGTGGCCGTGAAAGTACTTACATGGAAAGTATATTGTACTTTCACCTAGATCCAACACTCATTTCCCAATAATCCTTCTCCTTCATGAGCACGAGCCTACAAGGACCAGAGCTCAACTACCCCATTGTGGACAAGCAAGCTTATGCAGTATACAAGGTGGTAAAACACTCCAGACTCTATCTGTTGAAAATCCATTGTATTATCTTTGTTCCACACCGAGCAGTCAGATCATTGCTTGTTCAGCGAGAGATGGGTGAGAGAAGGGTGAATTAGATGACCGGATTATAGGAATATGATCTTGACATCAAACTAGTTCACACCATCAAGGGTCATGGTCTTAGCAAGTTAGCAGCAGAAGCAATCAACGCACAAGAGGAAGAAGAAGAGCTCGAACGCTGGGAGCAAGAGATATAAATGTACAATGTTGAGGGAGGCTCCCCCACTTAATATGGAAACTCTTGGTACGCAGATGTGTGCAAATACCTTAAACATGGCATCGTTCCCTCTCATTTCTCTATGCGACAGAAGAGGACACTATGACTCAAAGAACTATCATATCAGTTGGTGCACGGGGTGTTGTTCAGAAAGCACCACAATGCAATATTTCTCAAGTGTCTGGAGGCACATGATCCATGATGGACCAGCTGGGGGACACTTCGTAGGAAACACTACAGCACATAAGGTCATGCGGGTCTATTTTTACAAGCCTAAATTATTCAAGGATGTTCATCTGTATGCCCACAAGTGTTTGTTTTGTCAAAGGTGTGTCGGCATAAATCATAATTCAGTAGCCCCATTACGGCCCTTTGCAATGGAAGAATCGTTTCAACAGTGGGGCTTGGATATCATTGGAGAAATTTTCCCTCATTCATGAAAGCAACACCACTATTTTGACCACTATAGATTATTTCACCAGGTGGAAAGACATAGTTCCATTAAAACAAGTGAATGATCAGGAAGTCATCAAATTTCTATAGCAGAATATCATCTCCAGGTTTGACGTTCCTACGTCACTTATTTTTGAAAATGCAACGTACTTTTCCTCGTTAAATCTTTATGATTTTGCATTAGAAAATTGTATTGTCACGAAAAATTCTGCTAACTATTATCCATAGGGGAATGGTCTTGTTGAATCCACAAATAAGAACCTCACCTCTATCATCAAGAATACCATATTCTCTGAGCAACGAAACCAGTACTCTGCTTTGGTGAATTCCTTATAGTTTGATCGAGTCACACCTAAACATTCTCTGAATGCCTCCCCTTACTTCTTGGTGTACGTAAAGGAAGACATCCTCCCACCAAACATATACTTGCCTGCTCTCCAGTTGTCCCAAGAATCCCAAGGAAAGCCATGTCTTTTAGTTTAGCATAGGAAGGACACTTTTCCCAAGCTACAGGAAGAAAGGCTGAAAGGAAAAGAAAAATTATCAGCGTAGGATGGACACTTTGCACAAGCTACAGGAAGAAAGGCTAAAAGGAAAAGAAAAATTATCACTCCATCAAAGTTCTATCAAGAGATGGTTTGATAGAAAGTTTCCAGGGAAGTATAAATTTATTATGGGTGACTTAGTCTTGAAGTGGGACAAAGCCCATGAGGACAAAGGAAAACACACTAAGTTTCAATCCCTATGGATTGGTCCTTACACAGTCCACGAAAATCTTGGCCAACACATGTATCATCCTCAAGCACTTGACGGGAAGATTGACTCTCTCCCTGTCAATGGCCATGACTTAAAAAAATATTTTGAATGAAGATCTGGGGCTGAGCCCCGCACTATGTACATAGTATCTTTAGTTTTCAATTATTTTTCTTATGTAAATAAGTGTTGTGACTTACTCTGTTCTGGCTTCCAAGTTTGTATGTGGCTTAAGTTCAAAGAGTCTTGTCACACTGCAATGTTCAACCAATCATGTGTGTGTATTCCTTGGATTGGTTGTATCTTTTGGCCGATGAAGTTATGAAAGAAAATATGATATTTCTGTAAGGAGATTTTTGGTACAACCATCAACCTATGTCCAATCTGGGAACCTCGTATCTATACTCAGTTTTCTGCTTTGGTGTTTTCAATCTTATTCAACTAGTAGAATAGAGAAGGGGAAAATCTAAACGAGCAAAGCTAAGTAAGAGGTCTTCATATGCTTCTTTGAAGTAACAACCTCTCCTACACTCAATAAGTTGGGATCCCTCTTCCACCCCAAAATAAATAAGTTTCCATGCACATTTCTATTTAAATAAATAAATAAAGGCAAAAGAAGAGAAAAGCTTCCTACGCAGAGAGGTGAAACATGCAACTCCACTGAGGCACTATCTAGGCTCTTTGGAACTGGAGCAATGCTTGTGTTCCTACATGACTCTATCGAGGTACTGTCTAGGCCCGTTGGTAACAAAGAAACACCAGAGATGAAAAACTATACTATGAAAATATTAAGCTCATGAGCTAAACTACCCTTCCCAATTCGAAACATTGTGATCTGGCTGAATCTTATTTTGTGCTCAACTAAAAAGGTAAAAATGGGACCATGTCTGCCCATGGAGTAAGTGGGAAAGCCAAAGTAATCTGCACGATGAATCAATACTCCTTGAAGGACTAAGGCCCTACACTAAAAAACAAACGAAGACAGAGAAGTTGGAATTCAACCAGTGTGCCGCCAAGTGTTGTAGTGACTGCAACGTCATCCAATATTGGCTTCCACTCAAATTTCATAGCCTTCCTTGGTATTTCCCTTGATTTTTTCAAACACATGAGCTCATTTAATGAGATTTATTAGAGTCTTTTGACCCCTTTTCCTTGTTTGATTAACTATCGTATTTTGGCATGTTTGACTATTTTTCCATGCTTGCAGACATTTTCTGGTGATTTTGAAAGTTGGTCTTTGCTTATTCAAGTTGTCCTAGCTATGTAAACACCTATCGCACTCATACACAAAGTTTTAAGAACTATCACACAAGTATCGTCATGGTCGTCCTAATGTCTATCTCAAGTGTTGCACTTGTCACTTCTTGTTATAGGACAATCACACAGAGGGTAATGCTTTGTCTTGTTATTCTGGTGGTCTATGTTGTCGCATTGTTGAAGTATGCTAAGTGTTTGATCACGAGTTTAAATTCTACAAGAGTTCACCTTCCTCCCGCACTTAGCCATTTCTCATAAAATCTTCTCGATTGGGCAACTTAGTTTCACTGAGCCCCGACTAAACTGCGCACCACGTAGTCTCATCCCTCAATGATGCAACCCTGCTTCCTAGAACTATGCAATGCACATTAACTGTCCCCCAGGGTAGTTGCACTGTGTAATTCCATAGCTGAGAATTCTCCCTTCATACCAATAATTACGCAACATTTCCTCCCAGTCTGAATTGAACTACACATTTTGCAATCCTAGTCCTTAATATTCTTCCCTTTCCTACGGGAACCCTGCAATTCATGGAGAACCCAACCTGCCTTGCCACCTAACTGTGCAACTGGAGCTCAATGATCTCAATAATTGTACAAATCTGGTGGGCTCCAGTATTGCAGCAATAATGCTGCAACTCTTGGGACTCCCTTCTTTACTCTTATCAACCCGGTAGTTCATAACAAACTTGGAAGTGACAGTGTTGTATGCACATGTACTAGCTCTTGCCGCAGCTGTCACTTGGTCAGCTGGCACAAGTCCGCTAGTAGCTTAAGCCAACTTCTATGAGATCTGAGAAGAATCTTTCTAACTGATGGATGGAAGCTAACTTAAAGGAGGCTAATCTACTTGCAGAAAGAAACTGAAAAGAAAAAAGGAAATGCAAACCCTAGCAAACCCTAATTTTACCAGCTAATCCTACTGATGCGGGAAAGAGGATGAAAGCTACTGAAAGAGATGCCATTGACTTCTAAGAAGGTGAAATGCATGTGTCTAAGCTACTTCTATAGTAAAATCTGAAAAAAAAAAAAAAAAAAAAAAAAAAAAAAAAAAAAAAAAAAACATCTTTTTGTATTTTTGAGTAAAGTGTCAAAATTGTCACGCATGTGCTTTAATTGGTTTTTGACTATGCAGAGGTGGATTGGCGAGAGGAAATGCTTGTAGGAGGTTGGAAAGGTTGGAAGAGTGCCCAAGGGGTCCCTAGCACCCTTCCAGAGAGTTTCACAGAGTTTGGCTATCAAGAAACCACTTTCGTGAGCTTCTACAGGAAGTCTGCAGGGGTTCTACAAGATGTTCTGTATTTTCTACAGGATGTTCAGAAATGGGATTTTGGAGGGTGGATGGGGAGAGAAAGGTGGAGAAGTGACTATGGGGGTAGGATAAGGGTGTGAGGAGGTCCAGTACTTGGTGGATGGAGCTGAGGAGTGATGAGGATGGTTGGATTTGGCAAGGAGAAGTAGAGCACTATTGCACAAAAATATGGAGATTAGGTCAAAGTGAGGGAACGTAGCAAATGTGAGGCAAGAATTAGAGTTGGGGGATGGAGAAGATGGGATTGATGGAGTACGGGTAGATGGAGAGGTATTACAGGCGCTCTGCAAGTGATTTCTCAAACTGAACAAACAATGACTTGGAAAACCAATGGCCTAGCTAGTTTACTCTAATCTGACCTAAGTAACAGTAAAGGAAATTAATAGAAGTTTATTTGCAATGAAATCATGTGAAATAGCTATGAAAACTAAGTAATAATGATCCTGAATGTGTAACCACAATTGGTATCAACTTCTGCAAATGAGAACCTACACTAATAATTGCATGATGAGGCAAAGACAGTGTTTTTGGTAGCTACAAGGACACCTTGGTCTCAGCTTATGATCCCACTGAGAGAGAGGTGAGATTAGAGGTGCTTGATGACATTTTTCTGAAGATCTTCCCTGTGATTAACCTATCAACTCAATCTGAACATAAAAAGCCTTTCTAATCATCAACAATGACCTAGGTAACCAACAACATTTTAATCTACTTAACAAAAATTATTTTGCAAAGACATGAAAAAAAATAAATAACAGTACACAAAGGAAGCCTTGGCACTTGGGTTAGGCCCAACCCCAAGAGCTGTAGGCTCCTAAGAAAAACTCAGAAATGATGCCAAATAAAGCTGCTTTTCATTACTCAAAAATAACCATGTCGCAAGAAAGTTATACAGCAGTAGCTATGAAAATGAGCTGAGAAAATGACAGCACTATAGTGCAAAACCTAACAGTTCAAAAAAGTAACCTACAAAGGCTGAAAGCCTTCCTATTTATGCACTACGAGGGTCCTTAGTAGCCATCCTTAAATCAAGGGGCTCGACTATTCAAACTGCTAGTAAACAGTCGCTTTTCACAAAGCTGCGCGGTTTCCTTTAGGATTCGTTTTGGTGGCCTGTTGTGCTCTAAGTTGAGGGTGGAGATTTCGAGGAAGGGCCATTTAATGCAAGAGACACCCTTCCTATTAATCCTCACCCTTGTTCCTGGCTCAGAATTGCTTGGCCTTGTTCCAAAATTTGTCTCAGAAAACCTGAAATAACCACGTGTTATCCTTCTTGGTAAAGTGACCACCCTCATTCGTTCAAATAACATAAACATACTAAAAAAACATGCATAAACTATGAAAAATGGTGGATTGATGAAGAACAGTAGGAAAAATGAGCCCAATAAGTTACCCATTTTTGGGGCTCATCATCACCCCCCTGCTAAATGGGTTGCTCATCCTCTGAGCAACTAATCTAGCTCATCATCCTTGATAGCTTTGACTACCTCTCTCACGTCCCAGGCCTCCGCAGTGATGTCTTCTTCCCGGTTGTGAAATCCTGCTTTTCTTTCCACTTCCTCCCACTGTCTGTTTTCCTCCTCTTCCTTAACTCCTAGTAATCCAAAAAGCAAGGGAGGACTGAATTTCAGGCCAATACAATTGGCCTGTAAATTTTTCATTGACTATTTATAGAGGGGTACCCTTGCGAAGGCCTCCCTCATCCTGGTTGGAGAGTGGTATTCTCTTATCTTCAAGTTGTGGGGCAGTGTGTTCCACCGCCTTGTGCAGGCATGAAGGCAGTTATCCCCCAACAGTCTCTCCATGTCCTCAAAGTGGGCAATAGCTTGAGCCTGTTGCTCAATGTAATCTAGTAAATCCTGAGGGTTGTTGGCCAAGTGCTGGTGGGTGCTTATCACTGCTGAGGGATCCTCCGGCTCTGCTCTAATCATTAGTGGCTCACTGAGTTCCCTGCTCATAATATTTCGGACCTCTACTGCTCTTTTTTCCTCATGATTCATCCAAGAGGCCATGGCCATAAGTTGGACATCTCCTACCACAGTGTTGGGATCCCATGAATTCATATTTGGAAGGGCTAAGTTGTGCAAATAAAACTCTGATAATCTAGCCTTGTCCTCTGATGAGCTATTATCACATAAAGACACAAATTGATGATAATTTTGAAATGGAGTGATGCCCCTTTCGGCCAAGGTGTTAATCTGAAACTGCAATCACTGATCCTTAAAGTATATGGCATATGATTTGGCAGGTTTTCTACACTGCAGAGCTTCCATCGCCCAGCTAGCCATGCAGGCCAGTTGGGCCTCCTTTTCTTACACCTGCTATTTCAGAGACTGTATCTTCTGGGCTGCTTGCAAGTCCTTCTCCTGTAGCTGTCTAGTTAGTGTCTCAATTTCAGCCTACAACCCATCTCTTCTCTACTGTTCATCAGGGGTTTCTTTGTCTGTTGTGGGCTCCTCCTATTGTTGCTGTTCTCCCAAGATGTGGGGCCTGTCTTCCTTATGTTGTCCCTGTAGTTGTAGCTGCTATTTAAGCAGCTCATTTTCTTCCTATAGCTTGGCCCGCTGGCTGCTTTCCACATGCCATACCATAGCCAACTCCTTTCTTGCCTCTTTGAGTTGTTCCTCCAGGTGACCTATATCTGCCACACCCTTGGACTTAGCGATCTTCATCCAAGTGTGGGGCCTCACTCTCTCTTCTTCTAGCGCAAGGAAAAGTGGCACTGCGAATTTTTTGGGAATGATCTTTCCAGCTTCTAACAAGTTATAGTAGGAGCCCAGGCTGGGCTGGAGGCTTGGTTCCACAATGTTCTCCACCTTTTCTTCCTCCTGTGATGATTTAGCTACCTTTCCTTCCAAATGTTCGGTCTCCTTTAGCCTAGCCAATGTTTCCTGTAGAACAGTCTCAGCATCCTGTAGAGAGGTCTTTGTGTCCAACATTTTCATCCTTTCTCTCCAGGTGGATGTTTTCGGGCTTCCCCATTCATAGGTGATGGATGCCTTTGAAGTAGACCTTTCCTTTTGTTTAGCTGGGGTGTCCACAATCGTGATTGGCTCCTTTAACTGTGGCTGGGGTCTGCCAGTTTTTATCCGCATGCTCCTTATTGCCTTAAAATACATGGAAGGCTCCCTTTTTCGCTTCCCTTTTTGTTTTGGAGATGTGCTTAAGGCAGCCAGCACAACTGCCACCTCCCTGGCCAAAATCTCAGGTGATTTCTCCTTTTGCTACTCTGTTTCCATGCTTCCTGTAGGAAGTGTTGTGTCGACTGTTTTCATGCTTCCTGTAGAAAATGTTCCAACTGTTTCGGTCTGCTTGGCTGGATGTGTCTTTCCTTTTAATTTCTGTGTGGGTGCCTTAGTTGTGCCCTCCTTTGTTTGGACTTTTTTAGTCCTCTCTATTTTCCCTTGCAGTCATTTCTCCCTGGGTGTTTGTGCCATTGTTCCTCCCACAGTTTTAGGCTCAGTGACTTGGCCTTTCCCTCATTTCTCTTATTGTTCTTCCTGTGGTGGTCTGTCCTGTGTTTCTCTACCACTGGCTTTCTCTCCTACCTCAGTGTGTTCCCTTTATTCACTGCTAGATGAGGTGAGTTCCTCGGCTAGAATTCGAATATTGTCATCTCTGGTCACGTTGCGGAAAATCTCCCAGGAGAGAGGGATAGTGTAGGTGTGGAGGGAATCTTCCACTAAAAGCTTGATGAGCCCATGATGGGCTAGCTGATTCGGTGTCCCTTCCTTCAATTTTGTGCTGCACTCAATTAATGATTGCAGAAGAAAATAGGGGATGCTTAACTTCTATTCTGGAGGTAAATCGATCCCATGTCTGAGTTCACTCAGCAACCAGAAATGATAGCCGTAGACAATACTGAACTGCCCCTCATAGGTAATGTATTTCATGATCTGGAAACTAGCTTCGCTCTAAAAAGGATGTAGGCTAGCTCTCCGGACCCTGTTCTTGTCGTCTGCAAACTGTTCCTCTGGTAGGAAGAATTCTTTCTTGGCTTTTTGGCCCAATGCCCTCTCCTCTTTGCTCCAGGGTTTCCCCAATGGTACAGTAACTCGACAAATGAGTTGTGGGGTAAGCTTTAGGGTCAACCCTCTGAAATTCACAGTGGCCAGTGTCTTTGATTTAGGTTGCAGGGACATTAATAACTCCTCTGTTATCTCATCGTCATGACCCTGAATTCTGTCACAAAAGATCATCCAATTGGCACGGGTGAAGAGGTTCACCACCTCGGGATGTTCACCCAATTTTCTGGAATCTGAGGGTTCCTTCCTGATAAATCCCCATGGCATGGTGAGAGTTCTCTGTTTTATGCTCTGAACAGAGAGGGACTGTTGTTTTATGGTTTCCTCCTTTGAACTTCAAGACAGTATCTCTCAGGTGTTTATATTTTACTTTGCACCAATTCCCTGGTTCTAATGCTTTTGCTGCCCAAAACTCGATTGTCCGTGTATAAAAGGAAGAAGTAGGTTTCCTTAGACAGAGTGTAGAGCTCAATTTTCATCCCCAGCATACATACAACCATGTAAAATTCACATCCTTCATATGAAGGTTAGCCCTGACACTGCTTTATCATTTCTACAGGAGGAATGTTCTTAACAGGAACTATGGAGGAGAATTTGGACGCAGAACCAACAAAGAAATTTTGTGCAACACACAAGTAAATTGTTATCTTTGACTCACAGGCAGACTTGTCTCTAACCCTCCAATTCAAGACAACTCAATTCACCATTTTTTCGAAATATGCATGGAAGAGTGTTTTTGAGCCTACCTCTCTTGGAACTCCAAATTTGATGAAGAAAATTCCAGGCTTCTCTGCTCCAGAAGGCTATGCCATATTTCCTATAGAGCTTCTTCCAGTAGAACTCTTGCCAACTTCTGTAGGATGTCATTGCGCTTTTGAACAAGCCTGGTATGCGGGAGAATTTTGAAACAAGCCGAAAAGCTTGGTGGAGGACAACGGGTTAACAGATTGTGGAAGCAAAGGACGAGTCCTTTAGCGAGAATGGTTGCAAGTGCAAATGAACAGTGGTTAACGCGAGTCTTCAGCTGAGAATTTTTGAACTACGGCGCAATTCGTGGCGAGGGGGTGAGGTGGCTGGGCTGAACTGTTAGCCAACGTCACGGCCATCAGTCCTCTGTGTGTCCCTGACCACCATTACCTCTCCTCTGTCATTAACCGCCGCCACCACTACTAGTCCCGCCGATTTTCCTCGACTGGACACTCCACACGTGTCGGTTGCACATCTCGTTGGCAAATTCGAACATAACCGATGATCCAGATTTAAACAGGAACGCAATAAAATACAGAGATGACCATAAAGACAAATATGCAGCGGAAATAATACTTCATTTCATTACTATAAAATACTGAAATATGCTTACAAATAGAAATGGAAATAACCCAGCTAGGGCGATGGTAGCTTATCTCTGAGAAGAGATGTGTCGGCTACATGCCTCTGAACTGTTCTCCAAAAACTCTGTGTTACAATGAGGCTCGAGGGCCTATTTATTGTTGAGAAATAATGGAAAACCCTTCACATTCCAAAACCTAACCCTAGAAGATGAAACGCCAAATTGTGGGCCCCGTTTTTGGGTAAGTTGGTACATCAACTTCCCAGGGTCATGAATTGGTCGTACTATCTCCGTTTGACGTGCATGATAGCCCGTTGGGAAGATCTCTCTGAGGACTACAATGGAAAAGACGATTTTAAATAGAAAAATCGTTGGCGGTGGATTTCCCAAAAAACGTCATTTAGGGCCTCAAAATGGCTCCGGAAGTTTAGGACCCGAAAAACTGCTAAAAATAGTAAACTGTGCTATAATTAAGGAAACAGAAAAACTAAAAGAGATAGTTGTGGGGGTCCAAATGGGATAGGTGGGTGGCCACCAACATCCACCTGGATCATTCCTCCCCCCTTAGGAAGCAATGGTCTCCATTGCGTTGAGTTCCTCCTTGAGATGAGGAAGCTTCTGCAGAGTTGGGTCTCTGGTGAGCTGTTCTGCAATCTCTGATGTGTCCAGAAATGGTGGGGAGCATGGTCGGCGATGGTCCACATTGAGCACTTGGTGCAAGCGAAAGAATGGAGGAATGTTGTGCTTCAAAGCATCGTTTCCCGTAGCCTTGTTACTGGTGTAAGGACCATGTTGAAGTGGTCTGAGTTTTTAATGGGTTCTGGTAAGGCGCTCCCTCTGCAAATGTAACCAAACTTTGTCGCCCACCTGAAACTTGTGTGGTACCCCTCCGGGTAAGGATAAGTTGTTCCTATGTTCTATCACGACTGTATCCCTCTGTTGCTGCTGCTATGTGGAGGAACCATTCGCGGGGGTCATGGATGTCGCAACGATCTTCCCCTTACTTTGGGAGTGAACCAGACAGAAAATAAATTTCCTAGTCTGTGAGATGAGCTTGCTGCCTTTCTTAGCAGTGATCAAAGAGGTGGTGGTAGGTGGGGCTACCTCTGGTATCCTGTATAATGAATTATCCTGTTAACACCCAGGTTGTTCCCTATGACTCCCAAGGGAATACGGCCGGGGTAACCACTAACCAATCTTTGGATTACAGCTTCTAGCCAAACTGTGATCAGAGAGGGCTCTCTCCTTAATATTTATCTCTACTTTGTACTGATTTTAGGCTAGCTATAAGTTCAGGTTTGTTTAAGGTTTTGGTTGGATGATAATTTCAGTCAAGGTGCTTATGCATTCTCCAAAGTGTTCTAGTCCATTGGGCTATGGAGTCAGTGGTCCTTTAGTTATTTTGAGGTACTGAGTGATTTGCTGTAGTGATGCTGCAGAGCCAGATTAGTGTCTGAGGAAAAACGTTTATAATAGTGATTGAGTGGGTTGTGTCTAGTTTATGCAAGGCAATTAAGAATCTTACAGTAAACTGTTGGAGTAAGACAGTGAGAATATTGACCCAGGAGCATTTAAGAATTTCTAGGTGATATTCATACATATAGAATTAACAGCTACATGAGCAATTAAGAATTCATGTGCATAGTAATCCTGAAGACAAACATTTACAGTAGTAAAAATTGAGTACAAGGTGTAGTGAAACAAGTCCTGCACTATTCTTTCTTTTTACTGCTAGCTTAGTATAAGATGAGTATGATTTGATAAACATAAGGAAGAGAAGAACAGAGATTAATAAAAAAAGCTTGTTATTTCATCAGACAGCACCGGAATTCTGCATCAACACTTGAATCATCAGCAAGACACCATAGTTCCAGGAAATCACTGAGCTGATCTAGCTCTTTGTATTAAACAATTCTGAAGGTAAACAGTATACATGCCTCAGAGTGAAAAATTTCCAACCCCTTATGCGTTACTAAGGGGAGTATATATACAAAGTTTACATAAGAAAATATCTGAATGGAGAGTGAATGCTTCATTAATAGCATGCCAACCGCTGGAGTGTAGTAGCTAAGAAAGTTAATGCTGTAATAACTTTTGTTGCCTTAGCTGTCAAAAAAAATGGTCAGAGCCTGTTGACTTGGTGGCAGTTAGAGTCGGCTGAGGGTACGCTGTCAAAATTTGTGCATTTTTTTACCTTTTGGGCTAGCCGTCATTGTCTATGTGCTGAGTCATATTTCAGCTGTTTTTAAATGCTGACTTTATCATGCTGTTTGTCTTGTAGTGACCTGGAGCTGGCAGTGATCGAACAGCCGAAGCTACCGTGGCAGAATCTGAAGCATAAATTGCCACCAATCCTCCTTAGGCATTTGATGTCTGCGCATCTTTATCAATGTTTCCTCGGCCTCTGTATGTCTGTAAAGATTGGGAGGGGTTTCAAACAGATGATTCACTTCATTCTCAATGAAGAACAGGCCTTCAAGTTTGTCATATAAGCTCTGTCCTGTGGGAGGCCCTGCTTGTTCAGATGAATTGCCAGATGCAATAATCTGATTTTCAATAGTGGTTGCCATTCTGTTGGCCATTTGATCTGGAGGGATCAGTTTTCCTGCACCACTTAGTAAGCTGGGCAGGCCTTTTGCTTGCAGCACTCCCATTTTAACTTTGTATTCCTCCACATCTGCTTGCATCTCATAGTACTTCCTCTCCACTGTTTGTATATAATTCCTGAGAGTTAGTACCTTCTTGGCAGAGAGGACAGCCTCTGTTCTGTTGGGAATGCCTATAGCTGCCAATTCCTCCCTTTCTTGCCTGTTCAGGAAGTCTATCATTTTGTTTGCCTGCTCTGCTCTGTTCCCTAGCACTGTCTTGACCTTCTGAATTTCTGCTTGAGCTTGGCCCATCAAATCCATCTGCTCATGCATTATTTTTATTGACCTCCATTACTGTTTGATGGATTGGCCAATTTTGGCCCATAGGATTCTTTTTATGTCGGCCATAGCAGTCTCCAGATTTAACTCTTTCTCCAAGGCCTTTATCTTTTCTTTCAGAACTTTTATTTCTCTGCTTTGCTCTGCTACAGTGATTTTGGACTTGTCATACTTGGCATCTAATTCTGCCAGTTTGGCCTTGGCCTGCTTTATTTCATCTGCCTGGAGCTCCATTTCTTTGACGGCCCTGGTTAATTCCTCTACACTTGGGCTGGCATCTGGAGCTGCTGCTGTTCCTGCTGCTTCTGTTGTGGGGGGCACTGCTGCCCCTGAAGTTGTTGCTGTTGTTGAAGTAGTTGGAGGAGCTTGGGAAGTGGATTCTCCCTGTTTATCTTGTAGTGCTCCTTCCAGCTCTTTCTCCAATTCCCTGATCCTCTGGTCTTGCTGCATTAGGAGGTCTAGTTGGTCCTCAGCCTGTTTTTTCTTTTGAAGTTCTGTTGTTTGAGGGTGCTCTGTGGGCTGCAGCTTCAACCTCTTCTTCAATGCATTCAGGTCATCATCTTTCTTCTTCATGAGTGCCTTCACACCCGTTGGATCACTAGGATCATGTCCTAGATCAATGATGATCTCCTCAAGAGACTTTATTCTATTGTCTTTGGCCTGAGAGGACATTCTCTCAAAATCCAACTGGGTGTTGGTGTTTTTTAGGGACTCTTTCAGCTCATGGGCCATGGTGGCCTTCTCTACCAAGGTTGCATAGACCATTTCCCCAGCTTGCTTATGGAGTTCAATCTGGTCCATGGGATGTATATCTCTGGCTAGGACCTCCACCCTTGTTTTTACAAAATCTGCAACTGTCTTAGGTTGCGGCCCTTTGGGCTTAAAGTGGCTGAGGAGCAATTTTTCCTCCTGAATGTCATATACCGACATTAGCCTTTCTTGCTGGGCTGGTGTTGCATCTATGAATTGCTTGTAGACCTCAGCCCTTAGCAGCTCATTCTGAGCTTTTATTTGTTTGAAAGAAGCCTTAGTGCTCTTGGGCTTCTTGCTTTGTTGGGAAGAAGAGGACACCTCCAAACCGAGCTGTAAAGTTTGCTCCTGCTGAAAGGAGCTTGTACCTGTATGCTGACTGCCCTCTCTGTCTTTTCTTGCACTGTCCAAGACATCTTCAGTAATGTCTTCTACCTCTGGGGAGTCTGCTCTTTGCCTTTTGGCTTCTGGCTGGTGGGAGGATCCACTGAGAGGAGTGGACTCTTCTCTTACTCTTTTTGTGCCCCTTTCCTCATGTGTTGGGGTCTGCAAAATTGGGGCAGTTAATGGCTCAGTTTGAGGTGGTGGTGTTTGCGTTGTTGGAGCTGCTGGCAGCCCAGTTTGTGGTAGGACAGTTTGCCCTTGCTACTGTTCTGGCTGCTGCTCTGTTTGCTGCTCTGTTACAGGGGCAGACTTTTCCTTCACTGCTTCCTCCTCTGCACCCATTATGCCTTTGCCTTTGTCTGTCACCGGTGCTGATGTAGAGGGTGCCTGTGGTGCAGTCCTTGTAGCCGAGGTCCCTTCTCCCACTGAATAAGGCGGTCTGAAAGGTACCTGCTGCACATAGTCCAGGTCAATAGTTTTTTCAAGCTCCCTCCTATTCTTTAGCATTCTCTCTTCCTCAGTTAGATTTTCAACTAGAGTATCCATCTGCCATTCTTACAGGATGGCATATTTTTCAATATGTGGGTACTGGCAATGCTTAATGCCTATAAGCCTATACTTATTTCTCCTAGCAGTGATGAAACCTTCAGGGTCATAATGGACCCACCGAAAACTATAGGACAGCTTGTATTTATCCTTAAGGATTAGGTCTGCATCTTCCCACCCTTCTTTCTTGTTCATGATGAAGGGGCCCAACTGGTGTTTGAACTTGAGGTGGGCCTTCTTTTTGGAGCTGTGGAAATGGGTGAGGTCGGACTGAATCAATTGCCTGTAATACTCCAAGGCAAATAACCTCATAGGTACATATTTTGGGAGCCTGTATGGACAGAGCTCACAGCCATAGATCCTAAACACAGTATGGTTCTCATATAGGTACCAGTCACCTATTTTATATCTTTTGGAAAGCTGCAGAGCTTTCTTTATCTCATTTGATATTCTGGGAGGAGGGGACCTCATCAACAGGCAAGAGACTGGGTATACAAATTGGTCAACAAATTCACAGTAGGTATAGGGTGAATTTGTGACTTTGTGATAGACAGAGGTCTAGAAGATGACAGATCTTCTTTCCCCTCTATGATCCAGCCTTTTAATGTAGCATGGGAAGGCTTCAGAATGGTGGTACATGAACAGGTGGTAAATATAGGCCGAGTACTTGAAGACCCCCTGTCTGTCCACTCTGCTCAACTGATCATGAATCTTGTTAGCTATGAACTTAGCAAAGTTATATTTGCAGGCAGGGGGTTGGCGTGGGCTGTAAGCAGATAGCAATACCAGCATTGTTTTATCCACATGCTCACTGTTTTTGTATCCCAACACATAGGCAATCATGTCCAGTAGAACCCTGCCTACATCATTGAAATGGACATTCAGGTAGGGAGGTGGCCCTGTAGGCTGGCACTCAGGTCTCATGAAATTCCTGGTGACCTTTTGAATCTCCTCACTGGTCATCTTGGCACCAGTGTCCAGCAAATAGTTCATGGAAAATGGGATCAGCAACTCTGTCTGATCAAAATGTAACATTTTGTTGATGGACTCAGCATTAATGTAGAAAAGGATCCTCCCAGATGGAGTGCTAATAGCTCTGTGCTGCACATCATAGTTTTCAGCACATAGGTGAATGATTTCAGGGAAGACATTTACAACTGGGAGACAATAGTATGGTAGGTTTGACTCCCATATCCCATGTGTACCATGACCATCCTTATAGTCCTCTCTCAGTTGAGTGAAGGTTTGCAAGAAGTCCCTGTTACCCTCAAAGTCTTCAATAAGATAGTCCTTGTCAGCAAATGCCAAGGCCTCCAGCTCTTTATTTGGTGGATTTAATGGAGCTACACTGAGGGATGAGGATGCAGAAGCAGCCATTGTGACACTTGATTTCGAATAAAAAGGAGTGAAATGGCTTGCAAAGTTTTAAGAGCTCAAAATGCGAGGTCAATTATAGTCAATGTCTGAACTATGTCTTATAATGAAAAACACGCAGTCTTGCTTCTGCAGTTTTTTAGCAAGTTCACAGGGATTGTGAACTGCTCAGGGAAATTTGCAGAGGGTATGAGGAATTATTTAGGTGAAAGGCTACAGCTGGTGTGTACACCCGGCAAAAGGGAACAATGCCGGGCGCTTCAAAGGTAATTTTCACAGTTTTTACCCGCAAATTGACTGCATTCTATGTCGAATTACAAAGTTGGGCAATGCAGATTGCCTTGGCTTACTTTAGGTAATAGGTGTGGAGCTTATATGAATTTCAACAGGTATTCTAATGGCAATTTACAGAGAATTGGTAAGCATGGGCCAAACAGAGGAATTACGGTGAATACCTGGACAGAACGCCTAGACAGCTTGCGGGCCGAACTCTGAAGGTTGAAGTGATGAATCTGAGCGGTTGCAATTTGAATTTGGAGGTCTGGAGTCACTTTGGCAGCTGCAACGGCTATCTCCTTCTTCACGCGAAAATGACATTGAAAATGCCTCAAAACATGACTTTAACGATAAAATTCAGAAAAATAGGGTAATTGGCGCCTTTCCGCCGATGACGTCAGCATGACGTCATGGCGGGCCCGGGAACGGAGGTGACGTGGCTGCTGAGGTGTAGGCCAGGGTGGCAGGACACGGTGGCGGGTGGATAGGGTGGCAGGGTTACGTGGAGGGCCACGCGGCGCAGGGGCGGGGAAGGGCGCTACGTCAGGATGACGCAAGCATGACGCAAGGGGGAGGCAGTAACGGGATGGTGGTAAGCGGGTTCCCCGCACCACCTTTGGGCAAAGGCGGTATCAGGGAGGGGGGCTCCGAACAACCCCACCGCCTGCCACGCGTCCCTTGTACGGGGTGGAAAACCGCTTTCCCCGGACGCTAAAGGTCGCCAGGTCGGGGAGCGAAAATGACCGCCCACCGTTAGATCTGGGCGGCAGAGATTGGACGGCTGGTGGGTCCTCCGACGGATCGTGCAGGTTGGGGGGTCCCGCTAGTTTATTTAAATATTCAATTAAATACTTTTGGCGGAAAACTTTAGGATTGTGGGTTTTCGTGAGTTTTTTGGGGTTTTTGGGTTTTATTTGCAAACGAAGCGGGTTTGGGTAGAAAAGGTCCTTTACAAGGTTTCTTTTGGCAAATGAAGGTTTCAATGGGCCAAATGAATTCAGAAGAGGGGAGGGGGTTTGACTTAGGTTTATCAAAGTGACCAAATGTCATTTTGATCCCTGACAGAGAACATATGGCTATAATGCCAAGGGGAGGGATACTTATAGCATGTTTGGGGTTTATACACCATGGTGTTATAATACTAGGGGAAGGGTAAGATAGGGGATTTATATAATAGAATTAGTGGTTAATATGGATGAAATGGGTGGATGAGGGGAAATACTACTAAGTTTATTTGAAAATCACTTAGTTTAGGGAGTAGATCAAAATGAAAAGAATTTTAGACAAGAAATGTGGCTTTTAAGTGAACAAGAACCACCATGAAACCATAAATTCTTCCATGAATCTCAACTGATGAGGGGATGTTAGTAACAAATGGGAAAAGGGGAAGAAGGGAGGTTAGACATGCTTCTTTGCTTTGCTGCCATCTGATGGAGAAGAACACCTTCTCAATTTATTGATTTTGCTTTGCGAACATAGGCCAACACACACTAAATTGTAATGAATGACACTTCTGCAACCCCATCTGCCTACCCATCTACTTGCCTAGCATTTTTTTGCTTCTTCTTGGAGGGTGCACTTAGGCTAGCAGACCCTTACTTGCCTTTTCTTTTCTTTGGCTTTTTCCTTTTGATGGTCTATCTACTTCTACCCTTATTTCTTCCAAGGTCCCAGATTAAGCTGTTGGGAGCCTTTCTTCTCTACCTAAACTACTTGTCTGCCAAGATTAAACAGTTTGGACAGACTTCTTTCTCTATTCTACAACTGGAAATTCAAAACATGGCATGATCCAGATTAGGCTGTTGGACCATCCATCAAAATTGAGACAACATCAAGCTATATACACAGATTGTTTTCTTTTGGAAATATGTGATCTTTGCATGACCAAAGCAGAACATATTTGGAACTCTTCATTATCAATCATGAAATATGAAACCTATTGGTATAGGTAGCTAACAGTGGCTCCACATGGGGATGGTTTTTCATTTGAAAGACCAAGAACAGCATGTCAGAATGCCTTGCCCCTTGACTGCTTTTACCAAACTTGAAGTATGCTGCTTTGAAATGCCCAAAATTGTGCACTTTCCTTCTTGGTAGATCTCTGAATCTATTTATCTTTTGCTGGTAGTTAAGAAAACTATGAGAAATTGCATTTTTACATCTTGACAGAAAATAATATATACATCTGGATATGTACAATGGAAACTCAGGCTGCACCTATGGGTGGTAGTCAAAATAGTGCTTGAGCATCCTGCCATTCACAGGACCTTCATCCAAATCAGTTTCATTAAGACTCTTAAGGAAATAAGTGTTGTTTCCTTGTACTGCTTGGACAGCAAATGGTCCTCTCCAAAGGGAATCAAATTTCCCATGTTTTCACTTATCCTCTCTCCTTGAATCCCACTTGAGGACTTTGTCACCAATGTTGAAATCTTTTGCTTTAGTTCTTCTGTCAAAGGCCTTCTTTAATTTTTCTTGTAGAACTTGAACTCTGCTGAAAACTTGGTCTCTAGTTTGCTGTAAACATATGATTTGATTGATCCTTCTTTGCATATTATTTGGTTCAGCTTGGCTTTCTTGAAGAAGCTTCATGACAGGCACTCCTAGTGATGAGGGAAATTTGGCTTCTAATCCATAAACCAACTCATATGGGCTGGTCCCAATTGATCTTTTGGTTGTTAGTCTATCTGCCCATAAGGCATTGACCAGCTTCTTGTGCCAATTTTTCTTGTTTTCTTCCAATACCTTCTTTATGATGTTCACAAGGCTTTTATTTGATGATTCAGCTAGGCCGTTTCCTTGGGGGTAGTATGCAGTAGAATGGCCCAAGGTAATGTGAAATTTGTGGCAGAAATTCACCATCTTCTTTGATCTAAAGGCAGCAGCATTGTCTGTTATTATCTTATCAGGACAACCAAATCTAGCCAATATGTTATTTTCCAAAAACTGAATGATTGTTGAATCATTTGCTTGTCTGCATGGAGCAGCTTCAATCCACTTAGTGAAATAGTCTGTAGCTATTAGAATCCATCTGTGATGGCCTGAGGATGAGGGATGAATTTCCCCAATGAAATCCAAGCCCCATTGTTGAAAAGGTCTCTCTGTTGCAATAGGCCTCAAAGGTAATGGCAATAATTTTCTCTTTCCCTCAAACACTTGGCATTTATGACATGAAGTGGTAAATTTCTTGACATCAGAGAAAACAGTAGGCCAATAATAACCGGCCCTCAAAATTTTATCCACAGTGGACTTCCAATACAAGTGTCCACCACAGTCACCTGCATGAAATTCTTTCATGATATTGTCAGTTTCATTCTCAATTAAGCAGTTTAACAATATGCCTTCATGGTTTTTCCAAAATAAATTTCCATCCATAACACAGAATTTAGAAGCTTTCATTTTTAAGAACCTACATTTAGTTCTGGACAACCCTGAGGGAGCACACAGGTTTTGTAACACATAACAGATATCAGAATACCAAGGGGATTGTTCAAAGGCTACATTGATCTTTGGAGTCGCCAGCTCCGGTTCACTGTCCAATTGGTTGATGTCCAAGGCTTGGAAATTTGTTTCAGACATTAATTTGGCCAAGCCCTGCCCTTTTATCAGTTTTGTAGGTTTTATTTCAATATCAAATTCCAAAATGTTGGCAATCCACTTTCCTCTTCTGCCCTCCAAGTTTTCTTGAGTGAGTATGTCTTTAACAATGGGACTTGGCACATAAGCAATAACATGGGAATAAAGGATGTAAATCCTAAAGTCTTTAATGGCCTTGACCAAAGCATAAGCCTGCTTCTCCATGATTTGATATTTCAGAGGTGCATCTCTAAGAGCTCTGCTAAAGAAAGCAATTGGCTTCTCATTTCCTTGGTCATCTTTCTGTAACAAAACAACAGCAATAGTATGCTGGGATGCAAAAGAGAAAATGATAAATTCTCTGTCAAATTGAGGATTGGTCAAGACTGGGGTTTGGGTAAGGGCCAGTTTTATACCTTCAAAGGCTTGATTTGCTTCAACTGTCCATTTCACTTTTGAATCTTTCTTTAGCATGTTATTCAGTAATCTGATTAGTTCTGCTAAGTTTGGGATAAACCTTCTCAAAAAGTTGATCTTTCCCAAGAATGCTTGCAATTCTTTGATATTTCTTGGGTGGGGCATTTGTAAGATGGCCTGGATTCGGTCTGGATCAATCCCAATTCCATCTTTAGAGATGATGTGACCTAACAGTTTACCTTCCTCCAAACCAAACAGGGAGTTTTTAGGATTTAAGGAAATCCCATATTTCCTACAAGTTATGAATATCTGTCTCAAATGTTTCAAATGTTCTTGGTCAGATTTGGAAAAAGGTGTGAGGTCATCTAGATAGATGACAAGGAAGTCATGAATCTCTTTGGCAAAAGCAATATCCATTGCTCTTTGGAATGTGGCCCCTGCATTTTTCAACCCAAAAGGCATTTTAACATATTTGAAAGTTCCCCATGGGGTTGTAAATGCAGTTTTGTCTTGATCATCAGGGTGTACTAAGATTTGGTTAAAACCCGAGAATCCATCAAGTAATGAGATCCTTGAGGCCCCTACCACTCTTTGGAGAATGTGATCCATCTTGGGTAAGGGATAGTTGTCTTTGAGGGATACTTGGTTCAAATTTCTTAGATCCACACACAGCCTTATTTCACCCGTTTTCTTTCTTGTAGGGACTAAGTTTGAGATCCACTCAGAGAATCTGATAGGTGCTATGATGCCTGCCTTGAACATTTTCTGTACTTCTTGTTCCATTGCTGGGAGAAGCATAGGATTGATCCTCCTCAATTTTTGTTTAAAGGGTTTTTGGTCAGGCTTGAGAGGGATAGTATGTTGAATTACAGAGGTGTCATAGGATTTTAAATCCCCATAACTCCAAGCAAAAACATCCTGAAACTCTTTAAAAAGGTCAATGTATTTAGGCTTTTGGTCAGGAGGCAAGGATGCAGACAATTTTATTATTTTGGGTTGTGCAGCAGTCCCAATGTTGCATTCTTCAATGGCAGAGTTAAGGGGCTGCATTTTTGGTTTTCTAGGGATGTCATTTGAGTCAAAGATATCCTCTAATGGAGTTAGGCCTGTTGGCAGAAAATTGTCTTTCAGTTCTATGATTTCAGCTTCAGCGTTGGCCACTTCTTCACAACTGATTTGGTGAATTTGCTGAATGTTTTCCTTGTTGAAGATAGTTGGATTCAGCATTTGTTTTGCTGTTCTAGGTGATATTGTGTGGTTAATTTGTTCAAACTGTATTTGTGATTGACTTGCTCTATCAGTGTCAACATTTAATCTTGCAAACTCTTGTTGCAGCATTAAAAAATTGTTTATTTGCATATCATCCTCAAATACTTGCCAATCTTTAACATTGTTTGGAATGGAGGGTCTGTGTTTTATCTCAGCTGTGAAACAATTGTTAGGATCCAATGGTAATTTGCAAGTACTTGCAAATGTGGCCAAACTATGAGCATGCAGATTGTGGGTTCTAGGAATTTTAGTGATTTGGAATTCAGAGAAAAAGTTTAGTACTTCAGCAACAGCAGACCTATAAGACCTTAGTCTTTTGTCATTGGTGACAAAATTTCCCTTCACTTGCTGGATAACTAAATCTGAATCTCCCATGATTGAAACCCTGGCAGCTTGCAAGAACTTTACTAACTTGAGGCCTAGTAAAAGAGCTTCATATTCTGCCATGTTATTAGTACATCCGAAGTTTAATCTATAGGCTCTGCCTTCTGCATGATTGTTTTCTTTATTGTGTACCCAAACTCTGGCTCCTGCCCCTAATTTGTTGACCGAGCCATCAAATTCAAGGAACCATAGAATATCTTGTTGTGAAGGAGATTTAATGATCTGTTCATGGGCTGGCAATGTAAGTTGAAGCTCTGGTTTGTCATTGAGCTTATCTTTTAGGACAGTCTCCTCACTTGATGGAACTTGTTCGCTTTCTTGAGCAGCAGCTGTGTTTAATGTTTGTTTAATCCTTGTTTCTTGGTAGCAGTTTGCTCATTGGTGTCTTCCTCTTGTCTGAGTGTCTTGGGTTCAACCTCATTGTCTGAGAGAGTTGCATTATCATTGAAGAGAATGTATGAGTCTATGTCTGAATGGACAGCATATATTGGAAATTTTTGAGGCTTTTCTTCACTGCTGACCATGTATTTCATTAATGTTTCTCTGTATAATCTCTTTGGTTGCCCAAAAACAGAGATGGTGGCATATGACATGTCTAATTGCAGGGAACCTTGGAGTTTAGCCCCCCATGACCTTGATAACAGCATACCATACTTGGGTGGGATATCAGCAACTACAACATCCATTAGAATTGTTTTATTTGGGTACTAGACAAGTGAGACACAGAGGTCTTTGATCAGGCCTAAGCACTTGACTTGGCTGGAATCAAAGGAGAATAAGTCCTTATATGGTCTTGTAATATCCAGGTTTAGTCTCTCCATGACTGATTTGGGCATCAGGTTGTGAGAGGCACCTGAGTCAAACATTGCATTGTGTAATATCTTGTCATGAACATGCAGGCTGACATAGAAAGGTAAAATGCATATACCTGCTGTCTTTCCATCCACCTCTGGGCCGAAAAGTAATTCTGGGGTATCATCCAACACATTAACATCATCTTTGTTGCTAGTAAGCTGGAGGGATTTCCTGATTTGTTGTTTGTAGATGCTGTGTTTGGCCAATTCCGAGAGAGGAATTGTTATCTTTAATTTACTAATTTTAGTTTCTAGGTCAAAGGGTTTTTCGGATTGGGTCTTAGGGTTATGGATGACAGTCCTTTCCTTGTTCACCAACTCTTCTTCTTGATTCTTATCTTGATCTTGAGGCTTGTCCTTCTTGCTCATCTCTTGAGGAATGTTGGTTGGGTTGGGCTGCAAAGGTGATGCATCCATGGGCTGCTGTTTTCAAGAAGCTGGTTCAGTGACTTCTTCAATGGTTACTTCTTTTGTAAGCGAATCTATTGGGTCATTTGGCTCTGTAACTATGGCTCTTTTGGGCAGCTGATTATCTTTTGTCCTTTCAGGCTGTGTTACATTTACAGTCCTGCTCCTTAACTTGTATTGTTTATGGACTTCATAAACAGCTGTGTCATAGCCTTGTTTAAAGTCAAAGGACTCACCTGATTTTGTTTGGAACAGCTTGATTTCATCATTCTCATGATCTTCTTGTGTTAAGAAGACTTGACTTTCACCATCTAGACCCATTAAATTGAACTGAGAATCTTCATTGGGTTCACCTGATGTGGAAGTTTCAGCATAGTTTTCTTGGAAAGGGGGTCTTATGTCTGGGTCAGAACTGGCCTTGCCAACGTTTGGATTTTGAGTTCTTCTAAAATTTGGATTCCTAGGAGGGTTGTTTTGTGGTGCTTCCCATGATGACTTTCTCTCAACTGATTCTACTCTTTCACCCAATCTCTTCATACCATTGAGTATTGCATCTAGCTTTTGATCAAAAGCTCTGGGTTCTTCTTTGAAGATATTTCTCTTTTCCAACCTTGCTCTGTTTCTTTTGGCAATCAGGTTAGCTTCCACTGGGACAGCAACCTTTTGGGCCTCTGCAAGGGTTTGAGGGTCTCTTTCCTTTAACTGATAGGCCATGTCGGGGTCAAAACCATCAGGGAATTTGTATAAAGCTAAATCAGGAGGGGGTCTTAAATTTTGTGGGATTGCGTTATATACATTGTTGAATCTTGCATAATACTCCAAAACAGTCTCTTGGGGACCTCTTTTGATAGTGTCATATTCCCCAAGTATGTGCAGAGGATCTTTCTTTTTCTCCCACCTGTTAGTAAAGGCTTGATACAGCTCATCAGGAGTTGTGATGGAATTTGCATTCAGGGATCTAAACCAAGTTCTTACATCCCCAGTTAGGCTTTGAACAAACATCCTCATTCTCACACTGTCATCATCTATTTCATAGGTCTCAAAATGGTCTTGCATCCTTTTGGCATGCTGAATAGCTGTCAAAGGGCCAGTGGAGTCAAAATATGAGATTTTGGTTTGGTAGTCTTGGGGTAGAGCTGCAGCGTTAGCTGGTATTTGCAAGGGTGCATATCTGTTAGCCATGTTCGGAGGGTTTATAGGGTTAACAGGGGCAGCTGGGATAATAGGAACAGTGGGTACCACAGGGGTAATAGGTAATGGTGAACCTAGAGTGTTGGTCAAGGGGATATGTGCAGTGGATGAAGATATGAGAGGAGGACTTTGAGATGTGGATGGTGAACTAGGGGAACTAGGGGTAGACCGGAAAAGGACCTTGCATGGAGTAGAGATGAGACTGGGATGATCTGAATCTGAGGTTAAATCAGCAAGCTGCTCCTGCCTTTGCTGCCTCCTAATGTTTCTAGGGATAGTATTTGGATTATCAACAATGATGTGTGGATTAGGGTCAGGATTTGCCCTAGTATGCCGTGGATTTTTCTTGGGAGCCAGCTTCTAACTGTTTTTAGGATTTTATGGGAAGTTTTTATATCTGCAAGGACTGGATAAAGATTTTGGAATGGCTATATATGTTTCAAAGCTAAGAAGATTGACTGAAGTAGCTCGTCCCTAAAGCTGTTAATGTAACACAGAAACAGTTTTGAAGGCTTCCTAACTGATATACAGGCTTGATCTATAGCTTTGGGAGATAGATAGTAATTGGAAAATCCTAAATAGTCCCCAGCGGAGTCGCCATTTATGTTAACACCCAGGTTGTTCCCTATGACTCCCAAGGGAATATGGCCGGGGTAACCACTAACCAATCTTTGGATTACAGCTTCTAGCCAAACTGTGATCAGAGAGGGCTCTCTCTTTAATATTTATCTCTGGTTTGTACTGATTTTAGGCTAGCTATAAGTTTAGGTTTGTTTAAGGTTTTGGTTGGATGATAATTTCAGTCAAGGTGCTTATGCATTCTCCAAAGTGTTCTAGTCCATTGGGCTATGGAGTCAGTGGTCCTTTAGTTATTTTGAGGTACTGAGTGATTTGTTGTAGTGATGCTGCAGAGCCAGATTAGTGTCTGAGGAAAAACGTTTATAATAGTGATTGAGTGGGTTGTGTCTAGTTTATGCAAGGCAATTAAGAATCTTACAGTAAACTGTTGGAGTAAGACAGTGAGAATATTGACCCAGGAGCATTTAAGAATTTCTAGGTGATATTCATACATATAGAATTAACAGCTACATGAGCAATTAAGAATTCATGTGCATAGTAATCCTGAAGACAAACATTTACAGTAGTAAAAATTGAGTACAAGGTGTAGTGAAACAAGTCCTGCACTATTCTTTCTTTTTACTGCTAGCTTAGTATAAGATGAGTATGATTTGATAAACATAAGGAAGAGAAGAACAAAGATTAAGAAAAAAAACTTGTTATTTCATCAGACAGCACCGGAATTCTGCATCAACACTTGAATCATCAGCAAGACACCATAGTTCCAGGAAATCACTGAGCTGATCTAGCTCTTTGTATTAAACAATTCTGAAGGTAAACAGTATACATGCCTCAGAGTGAAAAATTTCCAACCCCTTATGCGTTACTAAGGGGAGTATATATACAAAGTTTACATAAGAAAATATCTGAATGGAGAGTGAATGCTTCATTAATAGCATGTCAACCGCTGGAGTGTAGTAGCTAAGAAAGTTAATGCTGTAATAACTTTTGTTGCCTTCGCTGTCAAAAAAAATGGTCAGAGCCTGTTGACTTGGTGGCAGTTAGAGTCGGCTGAGGGTACGCTGTCAAAATTTGCGCATTTTTTTACCTTTTGGGCTAGCCGTCGTTGTCTATGTGCTGAGTCATATTTCAGCTATTTTTAAATGCTGACTTTATCATGTTGTTTGTCTTGTAGTGACCTGGAGCTGGCAGTGACCGAACAGCCGAAGCTACCGTGGCAGAATCTGAAGCATAAATTGCCACCAATCCTCCTTAGGCATTTGATGTCTGCGCATCTTTATCAATGTTTCCTTGGCCTCTATATGTCTGTAAAGATTGGGAGGGGTTTCAAACAGATGATTCACTTCATTCTCAATGAAGAATAGGCCTTCAAGTTTGTCATATAAGCTCTGTCCTGTGGGAGGCTCTGCTTGTTCAGATGAACTGCCAGATGCAATAATCTGATTTTCAATAGTGGTTGCCATTCTGTTGGCCATTTGATCTGGAGGGATCAGTTTGCCTGCACCACTTAGTAAGCTGGGCAGGCCTTTTGCTTGCAACACTCCCATTTTAACTTTGTATTCCTCCACATCTGCTTGCATCTCATAGTACTTCCTCTCCACTGTTTGTATATAATTCCTGACAGTTAGTACCTTCTTGGCAGAGAGGACAGCCTCTGTTCTATTGGGAATGCCTATAGCTGCCAATTCCTCCCTTTCTTGCCTGTTCAGGAAGTCTATCATTTTGTTTGCCTGCTCTTCTCTGTTCCCTAGCACTGTCTTGGCCTTCTGAATTTCTGCTTGAGCTTGGCCCATCAAATCCATCTGCTCATGCATTATTTTTATTGACCTCCATTGCTGTTTGATGGATTGGCCAATTTTGGCCCATAGGATTCTTTTTATGTCGGCCATAGCAGTCTCCAGATTTAACTCTTTCTCCAACGCCTTTATCTTTTCTTTCAGAGCTTTTATTTCTCTGCTTTGCTGTGCTACAGTGATTTTGGACTTGTCATACTTGGCATCTAATTCTGCCAGTTTGGCCTTGGCATGCTTTATTTCATCTGCCTGGAGATCCATTTCTTTGACGGCCTTGGTTAATTCCTCTACACTTGGGCTGGCATTTGGAGTTGCTGCTGTTCCTGCTGCTTCTGTTGTGGGGGCCACTGCTGCCCCTGAAGTTGTTGCTGTTGTTGAAGTAGTTGGAGGAGCTTGGGAAGTGGATTCTCCCTGTTTATCTTGTAGTGCTCCTTCCAGCTCTTTCTCCAATTCCCTGATCCTCTGGTCTTGCTGCATTAGGAGGTCTAGTTGGTCCTCAGCCTGTTTTTGCTTTTGAAGTTCTGTTGTTTGAGGGTGCTCTGTGGGCTGCAACTTCAACCTCTTCTTCAATGCATTCAGGTCATCATCTTTCTTCTTCATGAGTGCCTTCACACCCGTTGGATCACTAGGATCATGTCCTAGATCAATGATGATCTCCTCAAGAGAATTATTCTATTGTCTTTGGCCTGAGAGGACATTCTCTCAAAATCCAACTGGGTGTTGGTGTTTTTTAGGGACTCTTTCAGCTCATGGGCCATGGTGGCCTTCTCTACCAAGGTTGCATAGACCATTTCCCCAGCTTGCTTATGGAGTTCAATCTGGTCCATGGGATGTATATCTCTGGCTAGGACCTCCACCCTTGTTTTTACAAAATCTGCAACTGTCTTAGGCTGCGGCCCTTTGGGCTTAAAGTGGCTGAGGAGCAATTTTTCCTCCTGAATGTCATATACCGACATTAGCCTTTCTTGCTGGGCTGGTGTTGCATCTATGAATTGCTTGTAGACCTCAACCCTTAGCAGCTCATTCTGAGCTTTTATTTGTTTGAAAGAAGCCTTAGTGCTCTTGGGCTTCTTGCTTTGTTGGGAAGAAGAGGACACCTCCAAACCGAGCTGTAAAGTTTGCTCCTGCTGAAAGGAGCTTGTACCTGTATGCTGACTACCCTCTCTATCTTTTCTTGCACTGTCCAAGACATCTTCAGTAATGTCTTCTACCTCTGGGGAGTAGACTCTTTGCCTTTTGGCTTCTGGCTGGTGGGAGGATCCACTGAGAGGAGTGGACTCTTCTCTTTCTCTTTTTGTGCCCCTTTCCTCATGTGCTGGGGTCTGCAAAATTGGGGCAGTCAATGGCTCAGTTTGAGGTGGTGGTGTTTGCATTGTTAGAGCTGCTGGCAGCCCAGTTTGTGGTAGGACAGTTTGCCCTTGTTGCTGTTCTGGCTGCTGCTCTGTTTGCTGCTCTGTTACAGGGGCAGACTTTTCCTTCACTGCTTCCTCCTCTGCACCCATTATGCCTTTGCCTTTGTCTGTCACCGGTGCTGATGTAGAGGGTGCCTATGGTGCAGTCCTTGTAGCCGAGGTCCCTTCTCCCACTGAATAAGGCGGTCTGAAAGGTACATGCTGCACATAGTCTAGGTCAATAGTTTTTTCAAGCTCCCTCCTATTCTTTAGCATTCTCTCTTCCTCAGTTAGATTTTCAACTAGAGTATCCATCTGCCATT
This sequence comes from Pinus tabuliformis, assembly GCA_031772625.1. Taxonomy (NCBI): domain Eukaryota; kingdom Viridiplantae; phylum Streptophyta; class Pinopsida; order Pinales; family Pinaceae; genus Pinus; species Pinus tabuliformis. Next base: position 1,449,207,107 of record CM062804.1, read on the forward strand.
CTTGCAGGTTGGCATATTTTTCAATATGTGGGTACTGGTAATGCTTAATGCCTATAAGCCTATACTTATTTCTCCTAGCAGTGATGAAACCTTCAGGGTCATAATGGACCCACCGAAAACTATAGGACAGCTTGTATTTATCCTTAAGGATTAGGTCTGCATCTTCCCACCCTTCTTTCTTGTTCATGATGAAGGGGCCCAACTGGTGTTTGAACTTGAGGTGGGCCTTCTTTTTGGAGCTGTGGAAATGGGTGAGGTCGGACTGAATCAATTGCCTGTAATACTCCAAGGCAAATAACCTCATAGGTACATATTTTGGGAGCCTGTATGGACAGAGCTCACAGCCATAGATCCTAAACACAGTATGGTTCTCATATAGGTACCAATCACCTATTTTATATCTTTTGGAAAGCTACAGAGCTTTCTTTATCTCATTTGATATTCTGGGAGGAGGGGACCTCATCAACAGGCAAGAGACTGGGTATACAAATTGGTCAACAAATTCACAGTAGGTATAGGGTGAATTTGTGACTTTGTGATAGACAGAGGTCCAGAAGATGACAGATCTTCTTTCCCCTCTATGATCCAGCCTTTTAATGTAGCATGGGAAGGCTTCAGAATGGTGGTACATGAACAGATGGTAAATATAGGCCGAGTACTTGAAGACCCCCTGTCTGTCCACACTTCTCAACTGATCATGAATCTTGTTAGCTATGAACTTAGCAAAGTTATATTTGCAGGCAGGGGGTTGGCGTGGGCTGTAAGCAGATAGCAATACCAGCATTGTTTTATCCACATGCTCACTGTTTTTGTATCCCAACACATAGGCAATCATGTCCAGTAGAACCCTGCCTACATCATTGAAATGGACATTCAGGTAGGGAGGTGGCCCTGTAGGCTGGCACTCAGGTCTCATGAAATTCCTGGTGACCTTTTGAATCTCCTCACTGGTCATCTTGGCACCAGTGTCCAGCAAATAGTTCATGGAAAATGGGATCAGCAACTCTGTCTGATCAAAATGTAACATTTTGTTGATGGACTCAGCATTAATGTAGAAAAGGATCCTCCCAGATGGAGTGCTAATAGCTTTGTGCTGCACATCATAGTTTTCAGCACATAGGTGAATGATTTCAGGGAAGACATTTACAACTGGGAGACAATAGTATGGTAGGTTTGACTCCCATATCCCATGTGTACCATGACCATCCTTATAGTCCTCTCTCAGTTGAGTGAAGGTCTGCAAGAAGTCCCTGTTACCCTCAAAGTCTTCAATAAGATAGTCCTTGTCAGCAAATTCCAAGGCCTCCAGCTCTTTATTTGGTGGATTTAATGGAGCTACACTGAGGGATGAGGATGCAGAAGCAGCCATTGTGAAACTTGATTTCGAATAAAAAGGAGTGAAATGGCTTGCAAAGTTTTAAGAGCTCAAAATGCGAGGTCAATTGTAGTCAATGTCTGAACTGTGTCTTATAATGAAAAACACGCAGTCTTGCTTCTGCAGTTTTTTAGCAAGTTCACAGGGATTGTGAACTGCTCAGGGCAATTTGCAGAGGGTATGAGGAATTATTTAGGTGAAAGGCTGCAGCTGGTGTGTACACCCGGCAAAAGGGAACAATGCCGGGCGCTTCAAAGGTAATTTTCACAGTTTTTACCCGCAAATTGATTGCATTCTATGTCGAATTAAAGAGCTGGTTAATGCAGATTGCCTTGGCTTACTTTAGGTAATAGGTGTGGAGCTTATATGAATTTCAACAGGTATTCTAATGGCAATTTACAGAGAATTGGTAAGCATGGGCCAAACAGAGGAATTACGGTGAATACCTGGACAGAACGCCTAGACAGCTTGCGGGCCGAACTCTGAAGGTTGAAGTGATGAATCTGAGCGGTTGCAATTTGAATTTGGAGGTCTGGAGTCACTTTGGCAGCTGCAACGGCTATCTCCTTCTTCACGCAAAAATGACATTCAAAATGCCTCAAAACATGACTTTAACGATAAAATTCGGAAAAATAGGGTAATTGGCGCCTTTCCGCCGATGACGTCAGCATGACATCATGGCGGGCCCGGGTACGGAGGTGATGTGGCTGCTGAGGTGTAGGCCAGGGTGGCAGGACACGGTGGCGGGTGGATAGGGTGGCAGGGTTACGTGGAGGGCCACGCGGCGCAGGGGTGGGGAAGGGCACTACGTCAGGATGACGCAAGCATGACGCAAGGGGGAGGCAGTAACGGGATGGTGGTAAGTGGGTTCCCCGCACCACCTTTGGGCAAAGGCGGTATCGGGGAGGCGGGCTCCGAACAACCCCACCGCCTGCCACGCGTCCCTTGTACGGGGTGGAAAACCGCTTTCCCCAGACGCTAAAGGTCGGCAGGTCGAGGAGCGAAAATGACCGCCCACCGTTAGATCTGGGCGGCAGAGATCGGACGGCTGGCGGGTCCTCCGACGGATCGTGCAGGTTGGGGGGTCCCGCTGGTTTATTTAAATATTCAATTAAATACTTTTGGCGGAAAACTTTAGGATTGTGGGTTTTCGTGAGTTTTTTGGGGTTTTTGGGTTTTATTTGCAAACGAAGCGGGTTTGGGTAGAAAAGGTCCTTTACAAGGTTTCTTTTGGAAAATGAAGGTTTCAATGGGCCAAATGAATTCAGAAGAGGGGAGGGTGTTTGACTTAGGTTTATCAAAGTGACCAGATGTCATTTTGATCCCTGACAGAGAACATATGGCTATAATGCCAAGGGGAGGGATACTTATAGCATGTTTGGGGTTTATACACCATGGTGTTATAATACTAGGGGAAGGGTAAGATAGGGGATTTATATAATAGAATTAGTGGTTAATATGGATGAAATGGGTGGATGAGGGGAAATACTACTAAGTTTATTTGAAGATCACTTAGTTTAGGGAGTAGATCAAAATGAAAAGAATTTTAGACAAGAAATGTGGCTTTTAAGTGAACAAGAACCACCATGAAACCATAAATTCTTCCATGAATCTCAACTGATGAGGGGATGTTAGTAACAAATGGGAAAAGGGGAAGAAGGGAGGTTAGACATGCTTCTTTGCTTTGCTGCCATCTGATGGAGAAGAACACCTTCTCAATTTATTGATTTTGCTTTGTGAACATAGGCCAACACACACTAAATTGTAATGAATGACACTTCTGCAACCCCATCTGCCTACCCATCTACTTGCCTAGCATTTTTTTGCTTCTTCTTGGAGGGTGCACTTAGGCTAGAAGACCCTTACTTGCCTTTTCTTTTCTTTGGCTTTTTCCTTTTGATGGTCTATCTACTTCTACCCTTATTTCTTCCAAGGTCCCAGATTAAGCTGTTGGGAGCCTTTCTTCTCTACCTAAACTACTTGTCTGCCAAGATTAAACAGTTTGGACAGACTTCTTTCTCTATTCTAAAACTGGAAATTCAAAACATGGCATGATCCAGATTAGGCTGTTGGACCATCCATCAAAATTGAGACAACATCAAGCTATATACACAGATTGTTTTCTTTTGGAAATATGTGATCTTTGCATGACCAAAGCAGAACATATTTGGAACTCTTCATTATCAATCATGAAATATGAAACCTATTGGTATAGGTAGCTAACATATCCAAAGTAATGATGACAACGTGAGGCCTTGACTCATACACAGCATGTCGCCTCCACAAGTATGGCTGGCCTAATAGTACATCACAAACATCCATAGGTGTAACATCACACAATACCTTGTCTGTGAAGGGCTTAATGCTGTAGGGAAGGCGGCACTGCTGGCGAACTTTGAGATCTCGTCCTTCGTGAATCCAACCGATACTGTACGGTTGTGGGTGTGGTGTAGTTGGTAGGCCCAACTGCTTCACGACCTCTGCTGAAATGAGGTTCTTTTGGCTACCACTGTCGACAATGAATTGCAGCGGCGAACCCTTCACCCACATCTGTGAGTGGAAAAGACGTTGCCCCTCCTCTGGATCTTCGGGCTCATTTTTCTGGATATTGGCAGTAGCAACAGTGGCGTTGGGATCCGCATCAGTTATCTGCTTCCCTTTTTCATTCCCTTTGTCGGGTTCTGAGTCAGAGTCGGAACATGTATCTGATTCGGAAGCCTTCAACTCGGCCACCAGCGACTGCTTGGTCCGACACTCACTTATGTTATGAGTGGGACTCTTGTGGAACTCACACCACTTTCCTGTGTCCTTCTTCGGCTTCATCGTGTTGTTCTTTTCTTGAGACTTCGACGGGTTGTCTTGGGTCACCGCGCCTTGGCTTTATCCTTTGGGCTTTGGATTTGCAGATCCAAAGTCTCGCTTCTTCTGTTTGAACTTTTGCTCGATTTTGACAGTGTATCGGTATGCTGTGCCGAGTGAGGAGATGTTCAAGAACTCCATCTCTTCCTGGATGTATCTGTGTAGGAAACCATGGTATTTGAGTACCAGATGCAGCTCAGAATCTTTGATACCCAATGGTGTGTGAAGGGTATGAAAAATGTTTGTGAACTCCGCCACATCTTGGTCTTGTCCCTGCCGCAGTGTGGTCCATTTGATGTATTTGTCCTCATAGCTTTTGACAGGGAAGTACTGCTCCTTGATGGCATCTCAGAAGTCATTCCAAGTGGGTGCAGCTGAAAACAGTGACCATGTACTTTCATCCTTATGTTCACAGTAGGTTTCCCACCAGTCCTTGACGTGGGGGGCTGCTTTGAGAAGAGCGAAAACAATCTTTTCCTGACTTGAAAATTCATGAACAGAAAAATACCCATCGAGCAAATTTAACCATTTATCTACGGCATCTGCGTCTATTTGACCTTCGAAGATGGGGATTTCAAAATTAAATTGTACCTTAAACGGTGTGGCATTTCCAGAGTAGCTTTTGGAAGCTGATGCGTCGCCTCTAGGTAGCCGCTGAGGGATTTGGGCAAAGTTGTCCATCATCGCGTTCCTTTGTCGCTCGAGGGCTTCTTCGAGCAAGATTTTGATAAGATCTCCTGCCCCCTCATTTTTCTTCTCATCCGCCATGGGAGGCCGTTGAGATTTGCGAGGCTGGTCTTGCAAAGGTTCGACCAGTTCCAAACCTAACTACTTATATCCCGACCTCGTTGGGGACTAGCAAAGAAAAATAGAGAAAAAGCAGACCGCTCTGATACCAGTGATCCAGATTTAAACAGGAACGCAATAAAATACAGAGATAACCATAAAGACAAATATGCAGCGGAAATAATACTTCATTTCATTACTATAAAATACTGAAATATGCTTACAAATAGAAATGGAAATAACCCAGCTAGTGCGACGGTAGCTTATCTCTGAGAAGAGATGTGTCGGCTACATGCCTCTTAAATGTTCTCCAAAAACTCTATGTTACAATGAGGCTCGAGGGCCTATTTATTGTTGAGAAACAATGGAAAACCCTTCACATTCCAAAACCTAACCCTAGAAGATGAAACGCCAAATTGTGGGCCCCATTTTTGGGTAAGTTGGTACATCAACTTCCCGAGGTCGCAAATTGGTCGTACTATCTCCGTTTGACGTGCATGATATCCCGTTGGAAATATCTCTCCGAGGACTACGACGGAAAAGATGATTTTTAAATAGAAAAATCGCTGTTGGTGGATTTCCCAAAAAACGTCATTTAGGGCCTCAAAACGGCTCCAGAAGTTTAGGACCCGAAAAACTGCTAAAAATAGTAAAGTGTGCTATAATTAAGGAAACAAAAAAACTGAAAGAGACAGTTGTGGGGGTCCAAATGGGATAGGTGGGTGGCCACCAACATCCACCTGGATCAACCAAGCTTGTTCGGATCCAACGAAGCTATGTGACTTGCTGTGGGTGGCCAGTTGACTGGCCACCGAATTCGTTCAAACTGAACCATTTTCATAGACATGCAGTTTTCGAAATATAGTTTATGCAATTTGACGAATGAGGTTAGACACTTAGATATGTGGCCCTGGACATGTTATGCAAACTTCGGGACTTGGAACGACTCCTTCGCTTGCTGCTGCCTCGTGCACAAGTGATAGAACCCATTCTTTCATTTGTTGATGTTGTATGCACGACTTTGGAACCCGATCCTTCGGTTGGAAACGCTGCATGCATAGGTTTTGTTTGGTTTCAGCTGTCGAGGATGTCTTCACGTCTAGGAGGAGCCTTTTTACATGTTCACATTTGTTGGTTTTGGCTTCCCTTGCCTCTAGAGTATGTCTTCTAGAGGGATCAACCACTATAGGATTCCTGTAGGATGCCCTGTAGCTGCGTCTCCTCCTGGGATGCAGACTAAACGAGCAGGGCTATATTCGCTATGAAGAGTCTAGATGGATCTTGAACAGGTAGAGTGTGCAGGCCTTTGCTGCTTGATTTGTCACTTGAAAATTTTTTCTGTCCATCTGAAGAAAACAGGGTTTCTTGTATGACTATGCAGGAACACATAACCAGGTGGGTGCAACAGGGGTGACATACGGTGATGGATGGAATAGAGGGGTGGCTGTAGGCCTAACCAACAGATTCCAAGTTCCAGATCCCTTTGCAAAATCAAATTTGGCCTACCCGAAGGTTCTACAGGATGTTTCTGGTAGAAATACAGAACTTCCTGTAGAAAGCCCAGAACTTCCTGTAGAAAGCCCAGAACTTCCTGTACGAGGTGGAATCTCGACCTGAATATGATCAAATCCTGGGAAAGGCGAGTGGCCATGGAGGGAGTGTCTGTAAGGATGTCCTGTAGCCTGGTACGTACCCCTGACCTTCTTTACCTGCAATGTATTCCCTGCAACCTGCAATAACTTTAGAGAGATTAGGCCTGTTTCTTTTTTCTTTTTTCTTTTCTCTTTTTTCTTCCCATTTTTTTTTTTTTGGAGAAAGAGATAGCTGGGGCGCCTCCATGAGGTTTTCACCCCCACTATCTGCCCTGGGTGCCTCGAAGATATTTTCACCCAAGGATCCTTTTTTATTCCATTTCTTTATTTTTTGAGAGACAGCTGGAGCACCTCCATGAGGTTTTCACCCTCACTATCTACCCTAGGCGCCTCAGAGAGGTTTTCACCCAAGTATATTTTTATTCCTATTTTTCTTTTTTCTTTTTTGATGATCAAGGTGTGGGTGGAATAGAGGCAGAGGCCTGCTCTACTACTAGCACTGATTTTTCCAAAGTTTCAATGAACTCCTGCCTCGAAAGGGGTTTCTTGTAGATTTTCAATCGATGCCTATTGACAAGCATGGGGATGGCTTCTTCATCAATGGTCCTGATAAGGACTAAACCATTGTCATTGCATTTTTCCAGTGTATATGGTCCTAACCATCTGATCATACAACAGCGCCCAATCTCCCGGCTGGAATTGATTTTCATTGAGGTGTCGGTCATGCCATATCTTCGTCTAGAGTTGAACTACTTCTGAGTGGAGGAGGGCCTGCATTATGTGTTCATCTAATCCATTCAACTACAGTAATCTTTCATGTTGAACATGGCTGAGATCTAAGTCCAGCTAAGCTTCCACCCTCAATGTGTTGTACTCGAACTCTATGGACAGCAAAACTTTCTTCCCCTAGACCAGCTCATAAGGTGTGAAACTTGTTGTAGTCTTCCAAGTGGTGTTGTAGGCCCGGGTGGCGTCAACCAGGCGATCTGCCCAATCCTTTTCACTGCTACTCACCACCTTAGCCAAAATCCTTTCCAATGCTCTATTAGTGACTTCCACCTGCCCATTTTCTTGTGGATGATATGGGGTGGAAGTTCTGTGCTTGATCTTGTGATGAGCGAGCACGTCTTCAATCAAGTTAGAGGTGAACTGGCTTCCTTGATTGGTGACTAACTCTCTTGGGTAGCCAAACTTGTAGAAGGTATTTTCCCTTAAAAACTTAGCCACCTTTTCTTCTGTTGCTATTTTTATTGCCTTTGTTTTTGCCCACCTTGTCAGGTAGTCGGTGCACACAATGATGTAAGACCTTTGCTTTGAAGGAGAGTTGATAGGACCCACAAAATCCATGCCCCACTTCTCAAATGGCTGAAAGGTCACTTGAGGTTGGAAAGACATTTCATCCCTTGGAGTCGGTTTCCCCATCCTCTAACATCGGTCACACTGGCTGATGTATCTTATGACATCTTGATGAAGAGTAGGCCAATAGTAGCTTGTCTGTGGAATTTTGAAGGCAGTCCTTTTTGCTGCAAAGTGGCCTCCATAGGGTCCATCATGATAGGTTAGGAGGATGTCAAAAACTTCCTCCTCCCTAACACAACACCTCAAGATCTGATCTGGGCCAAGTTTGAACAGGTTGTCCCCGATCCAAGTGAACGGGGCACTCTTCCTCAGAATTCTGCTCTTTTCCTTAGAGGATAGATGTGGAGGGAATTGTGTTGAGACCAAGTAATTTGCTGTATCAGCAAACCATGGAGAGAGTACTGAGATAGCAAACAGGTGTTCATCTGGCATCTGGTCATCCACTGTCCCTTCTTCACCTGTAGGCAAATCCAATCTAGATAAGAAGTCAGCAACAACATTTTCCTTACCTGGCTTATCGACAATGGTCAAATCAAATTGCTGCAACAAAAGTAACCATCTAATGATAAGAGCATTTACATCAAGCTTATTCATTAAATATCTAATCGCAGCATGATTAGTGTGTACGAATGTTTGATAACCAGTGATGTAGTGTCTGAACTTGTTTAGGGAATGGACTACAGCCAGGAACTCTTTCTCGGTTACAGTATAGTTCATCTCTGCCTTGGACAGGTTTTTGCTGACGAAGTATATGGCATATGGTAGTTTCTCCTCCACTTGTCCCAAGGTTTCCCCTATGGCTTTGTTCGAGGCATCAATGTGGATGTGAAAAGGTAGGGCCTAGTTTGGACCTCTCAAGATCGGGGTGGACACTAGCTTATCTTTCAACTCATCCAGAGCCCCTTGACAGTCGTCAGTCCATTTAAACTCAACATCTTTCCCTAAGAGGCCAAACAATGGTGAGGCTAGCTTACTGAAATATTTAATGAATCTTCTATAATATCCTGCTAAGCCTAGGAAACTCCGAACATCTCTTACCTTTTGAGGAGGTGGGACCTTCTGGATGATAACAATCTTGTTAGGATCCACCTGTAATCCTTGCTTAGAAATTGTATGAGCTAGCACAGTCCCTTCAGTCATCAGGAATTCGCATTTTTTGGGACTGAGGGACAGGTTCATCTTAGTACACTTGGTTAAAACTTTTCCTAGGTTAGTCAATGCTTCTTGGAAGTTGGACCCATAAGGAGTAAAGTCATCCATATAGATTTCTACTAAATCGTGGACCAACTCAGAAAATATGCTCAATACTGCTCTCTAGAAAGTAGCAGGAGCGTTTCATAGCCCAAAGGGAAGGACTCGGTAGGCAAAGGTACCCCATGGATAAATGAAGCTGGTCTTATCTTGGTCCTCCGGGCTGATTTGGATCTGATTATACCCATTGAACCCATCTAGGAAAGAGAAGAACTTCTTCCCTGCCAGTCCATCCAACACTTGATCTATGAAAGGCAAAGGGAATTGGTCTTTCTTGGTGGCTTTGTTAAGTTCTCAGTAATCTACATAGATTCTCCACCTCCTGTTTTTATTGGGCACAAGCACTAGAGGTGAGACCCACTCACTGTCGGAGATGGGGTAGATGAATCCTGCATCCAACAATTTTTGCAATTCTTCTTTGACGATGTCTTTAAGGGTTGGATTCATTCTCCTCTAAGGCTGCTTGACTGGTTTACAATCTTCTTTAATGTAAATGTGATGGGTATAGACTGAAGGGTGGACTCCTTTCATCTCCTTATAGCTCCAAGCAAAAGCATCCAGATGATTGTTCAATAAGCTACACAGCTTCTTCTCCTGGGAGGGAGATAGGGAGGAGCTGATCTTTAAGGTTCTTTTGGGGCCAAATTCCACATTCTTAACCCTAGGAGAGGTCATATCAGTCACATAGAGGTCCACTAAAGTGTTGGCTTGGGTACCTTCCACCAACTCCTCTAAGGACAGTGCACTGGGAGGTGGATTTTGAATCAAATTCTCAATCAAGTCATCCTCGGTTTGAGGGCCTCCCCTGGTGGTTTCTACTGTGCACAATGGTGCAGAGTAGACCTCATCCTCATCTCCCTCTTCCAACTAGAGTGGTAAGTCATGTTCTAGCAGAGGTTGGGCAGGAGGGTATAGGACTAGCTGTTTGGACATAGGCCCATTCTTGATGGTCATGCTTCCAGCTCAACAACTGATGTAAGCATCCGCAGTAGCTAACCAAGGCCTTCCCAAAATGAGGGGGTATCCAGTGATCTTTGCCTTTGGTTGAAGGACCAAGAAGTCCGCAAGGTACTCCCAAGAGTAAACAGAGACCAGGACATCTTCCACAATCCCTTTGGGAGTCACGGTGGAGCGGTCTGCTAACTGCAGTACTGTCGAGGTCTTCCTTAAGGAACTCTAAAGGTTGAGTTTAAGCATAGTGTCCCTGGTCATCACATTAATGGCAGCCCCTAGATCGATCAAGGTATGGGGGATTATGGTGCCATTGATGTGGACATCAACTACAGGACTCCCAGGGTCCAAATAATTTGGACAGATTACTTGCCCCAACATTAGAACAAACAATTGTCCTATGACATTGATAGTCGAGGCATCACTCTTTCGCATGCCTGGGTGCCTGAAACACTTCTCCTTAATCAATTTGTTGTATATTGGTACATCTTTTATGGCCTGGAGAAGTGGTATTTTCACACACAACTGTTTAAGTTCTCCCAAAAGTTCATCCTCCTCTAGGTTTGGTTGCGTGGTTACTGTTAGTCGCTCAAGAAAGGGTGGAATGGCTTTGGATTCACTTTCCTATTTCTCTTCCTCGTCCTCGGGGGTAAGAGGTTTGTGATATGGAAGGACCTTCCCAGATCGCAGGTTGATCTCTTGGATCTCCACAGCATAGGTAGGGCATGTTGTCTCCCCAGTGTATACTTGTTGGGCCTGTCTGTTGTTGGGGTTCGGGTTCGGTTGAGCAGGCATCTGGAGTTGTCTTGGAGGAGCAGGAGGTAATGGTTGTGGTTGAGCAAGTGGTGGAGGTAGAATGGCAGGAGGAGATTTGTATTGGGGCCTCCACCCTGGTTGAGGTGCATTACACTAAGGTTGTGGCTAGACATGTGAGTGAAAGGAATGAGTAGGAGGTTGAGTATGGTATTGAGATGGATAAGACCACGAAGGAGGTGCAGACCAAGAAGGATGAGCAGGGGGCCCCCAAGAAGGTATGTGAGCAGATTGATTGGGGCTAAAATAAGCTTGGGATGTCCCTTGCATCCCCTGCTGGTAAGGCCTAGGCCCATGTGGTCTCCTTTGGTTGAGGAAGTAGAGAGGTTCAATGGTTGCCTTAGTCCCTTGGTACATGGCTATAAATCCGGGTAAGGTTGGGCATTGGTTTATGGGGTGGTCTTCCTCACAAACGAAACATACCTCTACTGAGTGCAATGGAAACTCGTTCTTAGGGTGCTTCCTTGTACATCTGGGACAGAATATGGCCAAAGCCCTCTCAGCTTCCTCTTTCTTTTGTTGGATTTGTAAAGTATCAAGTTGCATGGAAATGACCTTTCTCATCTCACTTTTGAGGTCTTCCATCTGATTAGCAAACTCATGCTTGGAGAAGGTGGCACTAGCTGAAAGCGGATTCCCCCTACCTCTTTTCCGGGCTACCCTAGAATGGTTTCTAAACACTGTCTTTATGTCCTCATAAGGTAGTTGGTAGATGTCCCCTCCAGCTAGCAAATGAAGGGTATCTAGAAGGTCTTCAGGGACTCCTCAGAGCAGAACAAGCTTCAGAGATTCAAGGTCAAGTGTGCATCTGGCCCGTTTATAACTAAGTTGGAACCTCTCCTCGTAGTCTTCTAAAGGCTCATCATTTCCCATGGTCATCCAGAAGATTTATCCCTTTGTTTCCTTGGACCTACAGTAGTTCCGGTATTTGTTGTTAAAGGCTTGCTGCATCTGAGCCCAAGTGGTGATACTGTTTCCAGTTAATCCCATGAACCAGCGTAGTGCTACATCCTTGAGGGTAGAAAGAAAGAGTTTCAACTTTTGCTCGTCCTCAGCATAGTCATAAGTTCGACAAAGGACAAAAAACTCAAATAGTAAGGTATCAGGGTCTTCAATAGTCAATCAATGGAAGTGAGGTAAGGCTGAGGGACTTATGTTTTTCATTTTCATGTCCCCATTGGTCTCTCGGATGGGGAAGGCACCTTCTATTCTCTCATCATCCTCTCTACCTTTTCTGTTTTCAGCCATGGTCTCAAAAGGAATGTTTTCTTGCTCTTCTTCTGTTATAGGATCTTCGTATATCTCACGAGGTTCACCTATAGGTTATTCTGGATCACTGCCACCAAAGAAGAGAGAAGGGTGACTCAGTGATGTGGTGGGGGTGTTGGGTAGGAATTTTCCGGTATTATCTCTGTTCCTACGAGGCATGAAAAGGTTTTTGGTTGCTTTTTCTTTTTTCTGCTTGTACCTGCAAAACTAAAATAGATGGAATTGCAACTAACTAAAATCTATCTTGTGGAAATGAAAATGCGGAATTGAAATGAAAGCAGGAAAGGACTAATCTATTTTGCTAAAATGACACTGCAGAATTGAAATACTAATCTATGTTTGCAGAATTGAAATGCTATTCTACGCTTGCAGAATTGAAATTGTGGAATTGAAAGGCTAATCTATGAAAGCAGGAAATGTCTAATATACTTTTGCAGAAATGAAATTGCAGAATGGAAATGAAATAAACTACTTAGCAGAAGGTTAGAGTAGAAAAATAGAAGAAAAGCAGCAATCACAAATACTCTGACGCTTCCCTGGCAATGGCGCCAAAAATATGGTGGGCTCCAGTATTGTAGCAATAATGCTGCAACTCCTGGGACTCCCTTCTTTACTCTTATCAACCCGGTAGTTTGTAACAAACTTGGAAGCGACGGTGCTGTATGCACAAGTACTAGCTCTTGCCACAGCTGTCACTTGGTCAGCTGGCAAAAGTCTGTTAGGAGCTTAAGCCAACTTCTATGAGCTCTGAGAAGAAGCTTTCTAACTGATGGATGGAAGCTAACTCAAAGGAGGCTAATCTACTTGCAGAAAGAAACTGAAAAGCAAAAAGGAAATGCAAACCCTAATTTTACCAGCTAATTGTACTGATGCGGGAAGGAGGACAAAAGCTACTAAAAGAGATGTCATTGACTTCTAAGAAGGTAAAATGCATGTGTCTAAGCTACTTTTACAGTAAAATCTAAAAAGAAAAAGAAAAAGAAAAAAAACATCTTTTTGTATTTTTGAATAAAGTGTCAGAATTGTCACGCATGTGCTTTAACTGGTTTTTGACAGTGCAGAGGTGGATTAGAGAGAGGAAATACTTGCAGGAGGTTGGAAAGGTTGGAAGAGGGCCTAAGGGATCCCTAGCACCCTTCCAGAGAGTTTCACAGAGTTTGGCTATCATGAAACCGCTTTCGTGAGCTTCTATAGGAAGTCTGCAGGGGTTCTATAGGATGTTCTGTATTTTCTACAGGATGTTCAGATATGGGATTTTGGAGGGTGGATGGAGAGAGAAAGGTGGAAAAGTGAGTATGGGGTAGGATAAGGGTGCGAGGAGGTCCAGGACTTGGTGGATGGAGCTGAGGAGTGATGAGGATTGTTGGATTTGTCAAGGAGAATAGAGCAATGTTGCACAAAAATATGGAGATTAGGTCAAAGTGAGGGAACATAGCAAATGTGAGGCAAGAATCAGAGTTGAGGGATGAAGCAGATTAGATTGATGGAGTATGGGTAGATGGAGAGGTATTATAGGCGCTCTGTAATTGATTTCTCAAACTGAACCAACAATGACTTGGAAAACAAATGGCCTAGCTACTTTACTCTAATCTGACCTAAGTAACAGCAAAGGAAATGAACAGAAGTTTATTTGCAATGAAATCACATGAAATAGCTATGAAAACTAAGCAATCATGATCCTGAATGCGTAACCACAATTGGTATCAACTTCTGCAAATGAGAACCTACACTAATAATTGCATGATGAAGCAAAGACAGTGTTTTTGGTAGCTGCAAGGACACCTTGGTCTCAGCTCATGATCCCACTGAGGGAGAGGTGAGATCAGAGGTGCTTGATGGCCTTTTTCTGAAGATCTTCCCTTTGATTAACTTATCAACTCAATCTGAACATAAAAATCCTTTCTAATCATCAACAATGACCTAGGTAACCAACAAGCTTTTAATATACTTAACAGAAATTATTTTGCAAAGACATGAAAACAAATAAATAACAGTACTCAAAGGAAGCCTTGGCACTTGGGTTGGGCCCAACCCCAAGAGTTTTAGGCTCCTAAGAAAAACTCAGACTGATGCCAAATAAAGCTGCTTTTCATTACTAAAAAATAACCATGTCACAAGAAAGTTATACAGCAGTAGCTACGAAAATGAGCTGAGAAAATGAAAGCACTATAGTGCAAAACCCAATAATTCAAAAAAGTAACCTACAAAGGCTGAAAGCCTTCCTATTTATGCACTATGAGGGTCCTCAGCAGCCCTCCTTAACTCAAGGGGCTCGGCTTTTCAAACTGCCAATAAACAGTCACTTTTCACGAAGTTGCTCGGCTGCCTTTAGGATTCGTTTTGGTGGCTCGCTGAGCTCTGAGTTGAGGGTGGAGATTTCGAGGAAGGGCCATTTAATGCAAGAGACACCCTTCCTACGAATCCTCACCCTTTTTCCTTCATGCTTGGCTATCATCTGGCTCATAATTGCTTGGCCTTGTTCCAAAATTTGTCCAAAAAACCTGAAATAACCACGTATTAGCCTTCTTGGTAAAGTGACCACCTTCATTCGTTCAAATAACATAAACATACTCAAAAAACATGCATAAACTATGAAAAATGGTGGATTGATGAAGAACAGTAGGCAAAATGAGCCCAATAAGTTATCCATTTTTGGGGCTAATCAAGATCTATCCTCTACATCTCTTTGTTGCCCAGTCATCCTTGCCTCTGAAAACTACAGAAATATGTCTCCAAGGCCCCATCCCGCATCAGCCACTAACTATCTCAACTAAGCAATCTTGTCTCCTAATGGTCCCTATGCAATTTTTCCCCTCACTTAGGATTGTGCTTAGAATTTCCTCTGTCAAGCCCGTGTTGTGCTCTGCACAGTCTCAATGACCAATCTCTCTCCTTATCACCTGCAACAATGCAATACACAGTTACTGGGCCCTCTTTCCCAGCCTATCAGCTATCTTGGGCCTAGTCCATGGATAAAAATGCATCATCTTAGACTAGGGAGTTTTTGGATTGATGTCATCCCGTCATGAGTGAATTGCAGGAACAGGTACACTGTTAGATCATGGCGAGATGATGAAGAAGGAGAAGAAGGAAGAAACATGCTTGAAGACTCACTTGCATTTGGATGGACAAAGGAACCTATCAATAAAAAGAAAAAGGAACGCATGTATGCAAGGAATTCTCAAGACCAAAGATCATTGAAGATCCCACATCATCAAGCTATGCAGAGGAGAAGGGAAATGATATCCAAGAATACATCTATCACTCACCAACAACATCGGCTTGACATTGCCACATCAACAAGCTAGTCCATGTCAATAGTGTCATGTCAACTCATGTCATGAGTTGTCAAATTCCACATCACTATTATGGTCCATCTATATTCTAAATCAAATGTATTGTAAAATGGAAGTCCAATGGACACACATGAATACAGAGAGTCATGTCAGTTGAAAACTCATAGGAAGTTGAACAGCCATGAGGGAAGTGAAAGGGTCACAAGGTTCAAGCATCACCCTTTAGTTATATGTACTCCCTCATTGTATGAGCAAAGTAATTTTCACCTTGGCTCCTCTCGCAAAGCATAAAGAGTTCGGTCAGTTCTTTGAGGAGCAAGGAGTGGCTTAAATGTCCCACTACTGGGGCTAGTGATGTATAATGTAAATATGTCTCTTGGAACTTTTTCTTAATTACAAAATCCTTTTCAGGACAGCACGTTTCCATTCATGACTTATGGACATTTGTAAGACTATTGTCTGAGCATTTGTATTTCATGTTTGTGTTCACATGTACTAAGATAGTTGAACTATTTTGGTTGTTTTAGTGCTTATCTTGTTGGGAATGTGTTGTAATGGTTTTTACTGTTGTCTCATCCTTGTCGACTATTTCACAAGATACTAGATAGACCTTTCCTTACTCATCGGTTATAACTACTATCACATTTGTTGTGGACTACTCTGCTAGATGGTAGACAGATCTTTCTCATTCATTGGTTGTAACGATTGTTGCATTTGATGTGGAATATTCTTCTAGATGTTAGATAGGCATTTTGGTTCACATGTCTCTTCCTCGGTGGTACTACTACACTCTCACTTAGAGGTTCACTTTTCCCCCCACTTTTGCAGTAAAGAACCTAGACACAATTACATTGCACACTCACCTTGCTTTTCGATGATAACATTGAATTATTCTCTTATGATGACAGCTAGATATAAGGCAAACCTTTAAGTATTTGGAAACCAGACTATTATATTGGATGGGACTCCTTCACCAAATGGTGCGAGGTCTGATTAGGACTTCATACCAGGGAGGTCCCTTGAATGTTGGCGAGTCCAACACTGTCAACACCTTCTCTATCTCCCTGTGTGAGGATGTCCTTAACAACAGTAGAGGGAACATAAGTGATTATCTTGGATTGAAAAATATAGGTTTGGAAAGCTTTCAGAGCCTTGACCAGATTGTAAGCCTCTTTTTCCAAAATGTCATATTTCAATTTTGCGTCCCTCAATACTTGACTAAAAAATGCAATCGACTATTACTTCTCTTCATCATTTTTATGCAACAAAACAACTGCCATAGTGTTAGGGGATGGAAAAGAAAATATGAGGAACGAACTTTGATAATCAAGGCTAGCCAAAATTGGGGCTTCTGCAAAGGCCTTCTTGATCCTAGAGAATGATTCTCTAGCTTCTGTAGTCCACTTGATTTCCTTGTCTTTCTTCAGCATATATGTAATCTCTCTTAGAATCTCTACATAGTTAGGCACAAACCTCAAGAAATTTATTCTGTCTAAGAAAACTTGTATCTCCTTTTTATTCCTTTGAAGGGGAATATTAATGATTGCTTCTACCTTTTTGGGGTCAATCTTTACTCCTTCTTTTGCCACTATGTGTCCCAATAACTTTCCTTCGCTTAGAGAAAATTGTGATTTCTTTGGATTTAGAGACAAGCCAAACTTCTTGCACTTTTCAAAGTTATGCTATACATGTTAGAGATGTTCCTCATCATATTTCAAGAATATAGTTATATTATCTAGATAAATTACCAAAAAATTGTCTTTCTCTTCAATAAACACTATATCCATTTCCCTTTGAAAAGTGGCTACAATGTTAATGAGACCAAAGGGCACCCTGGCATACATAAATGTTCCCCAAGGAGTGTTAAAATTTGTCTTCTGATCCCCATGGAGAAGAAAAAATTTGATTATATCTAGAGAACCCATCAATCATAGAAAACTGGGGTGATCTCACCACATTTTATAAAATGTAATCCATCTTGGGCAGAGGATAATTATCCTTTATAGAATCCCTATTTAGGTTTCTCAAATCCACTCATAATTGGATGTCTATGTTTTTCTTCTTGTCAGTGACCAAATTAGCCACCCAATATAAGTATCATAGAGGCACAAGGATTCTAGCCTAGATTAACCTCCTAACTTTCTTTTCAATTAATGGGAGTAGTAAGGGATTAATTTGTCTGAGCTTCTGTTTGTGGGTCTTCATTCCAATCTTCAAGGGAATTTTATGTTGAATGATACTAGGATCAAAAATTTTTAGATCATCATAGGACCAACAAAAAATATCAATATATTTTTTAAAGATATCAAGGTATATTTTTTTATATTCCTGTGAGATCCCTTTAGTTAATTTAACAAATTTTGTCCATTTCTCTTTAGCATTGTTACAATCTTCTACATCTTATTCTTGCTCTTTTTTAGCTGGTTTGAATGCTACATGGTTTGCATTAAACAATCTTTCTAGTGGAACCAAACCTCCAGGAATTGTGTTTCCCTTCAACTATAAATTTTTTTTCCCAACAAACGATTCTTCCTAAGATACATTTGGTTCCTCCTTTGCATATTCACCCCCCTAGTAAATCACCGAATTGGAAAATTCTCCAATCACCTCCATAAAATGTTTGATCTTATCTGTATCCTCAAAAACCTACCAATATTTCACATTATCTGGTACTGAGGATTTGTACCTGAGCTCCACTTCATACCTGAGAAAAGGGTTTTGTGGTGCTTTAAAGGTACTTGCTACAACTACTAAGTCAACCATTCTATTATGTTCTTTGGGTAGAAACTAGATATTAAATGCCAGAAGGAATTTTTTATTAGGTCCCATACCTCATTTTATTAGGACTTCAACCTTGGATGCTTGGTTTGACACTGATTCCTAATTTGTTTCATGATCAACTCAGAATCTTTGAACATTGTCAGGTATTCAATATTCATATTTTTAGAAGCTTGTAGCCCCAACACCAATGCCTCATATTTGGCTACATTATTTGTAGCATCAAACTCTAGTTTGAATGAGAGAGGTATAATGTTACCCTATGAGAATACTAATAGCACACTAGCCCCATTTCCTTCCTTAGAATAAGCACCATCAAAATACATTTTCCATATATTATAATATTTTACTCCTTACTTATCCATATGAGCAAGATACTCTACCCATGTGTATTCCATAATTTGGTCTTCTACTTCCAATAAAAAGAAAGAAAAATCTCTTTCTTGATCCTATACTGGAGAATTTTTTAAACAATCATCTTTGGTCACAATTTTCACAAATATGGACTCCATATATAACCTACACTCTTCTCCACCAAACAATGGGATAGTAGCATATGTCAAATAACGTGACAGATCCTCGAAGTTTCATTCCCCAAGACCGGGAAAGGAGAATACCAAATCTTGGAGCGATATCAACAACTACAATTTCTGTTATGACACTCTTCATTGGGATTAGGGCCAAATTAAACACTAGATCTTTAATCATGCCCAAGAATTTTACTCTTATAGAGTAAAAGGAATATAAATACTTGTATGTTTTTGTTATCTGTAAGCTTTATTGGTCCATTATAGATAGTGGAATTAAATTACGAAAATCCCTTGAATCAAGCATGCAATTATGCAAAATTAAACTAGGTACCACTAAAATAATATAACACGTAGGTGTGGAGGGATCTTGTTCTTCTAAATGTGGGTCGAACATCACCATTAAACTTTATTCTTGCAGATTCAAATTTCCTTGAGTTAGTGTTAACCGAGGCACCTCCATAAAGTCAGAAATCTATCCTTTATAAGCAATTTGTTTCAACAATTCGATTAGGTGAACAAATATCTTTACCTTCTCCAATTCTTTTTGTAATATAAAAGTAGAGACACTTATGTCTACCTTTATCTTCCTTCATTGTCTCAACAACATCGTTATTTTCTTGAGGTGTTGTTTTCATTTGCATTGGCATCTTCCCCATCTTTATCGATTCTGTCTTAGAACTACTAGTGTACGAGGTTTCTCCCTTGGTGGTTTGACCATGACCATTGATATTTTTCCCCTCATTACTTTGCTTAAGTATGGTAGGCTATGTAGATTCATCATTCTGGTCTAATATCCGAGACGTTTTCTAGATATCAAGTCATACCTCCTATGTAATTGGGCCTGCATAAAATCAAAAAATTGTTTACAATAGGCATAAATTTGTTCGTCATTTAAGGGTACATTTGGAAACTCATGTAACTCTCTTTGTTATTTTGTCTCATACTCCTCTTCAGAAAAAGTTGAGAAATGATCTTGCTTAGTATCAAGAGTTTCTATTATGTCGTCCTCTCAGTCATCCTCTATATATAGGGGGGTTTTATTTTTTCCTACTGGTCCCTTCTCTCTCTTTGTAAGAGTTGCAATTGAGGTCTCCTATACTGAGGATTAAAATTTCGATTAGGACCTTGTGGTATTTGTGAAGGAGGGCTTTTATTCTCCAGTTCCAGCTTCATCAAATTCTTTGCGAGGTTTATAATAAGTTTATTCATTTCATCTAGCTTTTGATCATGGGCCTCCTTAACTGGACCAAAGGAATCAACCCTTTCCTTTCCCTTTCTCCTTTCACTATGTTCTACTTTTCCTTTCAATTCCCTAGTTGATGAAAGATTCACTTCTACCTCCAAGGCATTAATCTAAATCTGATCTAATGTGAGGTATTTTCTCTCTCTCAATGTAAATCTAAAATATGCTTCAAGGGCTCCAACAAAAACCACTCTAGATGCTTCCCGGCGAGATTTTATTTCAGTTGGAAAACCGTTTTACATTTTGATAAATCTATTTACAAACTAAGTAACATTTTCATTTGGTCTTTTCTTTATAACAATAAATTCAATAAAGAAGTATCCATGGTCCTTCTTCTCACGCCTATTATGTCTAACCAAATTTTCCATCTCTTCCCAAGTGGTGATTGAGTTGTTAGGAAAATTCTTAAACCATTTCTTGGCTTCCCCATCATAGGATTAAAAAAATAATCTCAATACCACATCTAGATGTTCGACATTTAAATTCTCTACAAAGGCACAAAAGGTATCAATGAGTATCTTAAGGTAATATTAGGGCATGGCATTCATAGGTTGCTTGAGGTTCAAAGGGGCATATCTATTAAGCAGAAAACCAAGGACAAACATGTTTTATATGGGGGGTTGAAGAAAATTTACTAAAGGAGTTGGTTGGACAATATTTGTTTTAACAAGTGGTCGAGGAGTTATATTGGATTGAGGGGTAGTTTGGATGCAAATATACTTAACCTCTTCACCCTTGGGGAAAAAGGCGAGAAGTAAAAGGATCAATACTGGAAAAAACTTCTTCAGTTTTCAGATCTAGAAAATAGAAATTAGATGGGGGAAACAAGCCTTTTGAAGAGTCTAACTTCCTGACTAAGAAATCAGGGAGGCTATTTCATATTTTTGAGAGCTAGAATGTGAGATTTTTAAGTTAACAGTCACTGATTCTAGTGTATTTGGGACTCCTTCTCTCTAGATCCTTTTGGAAATAATTCTCTCAAGGTCGAAAACAAGAGCGTTTTTTTACTGAAAGGCATCTGAATGATTGTGAGGCTTTCCAAAATCCAGGATGGCTGACTGAAATTTTTACACTAGAGTCACCAAGGTGAGGGATATTAACTCACACTTCCTTTGCTCACCTGAAAATTTAAGGAATGTACAAATTTCGTACCCAGGGAAAAGTATTATGATTCATTCCCTGAAAACAATGGTAGGAGATGTTGTGGTTTCCTAGAGACAACCTCTAGGTTGAGAAAGTGATCTATACCTAGGACATCTTAAAGTTTCTGAAAGATGTATTGGTGGTATTAAAAAATATAAACCTATTATGATTTAAAACTAGTTCAGATATCTTATCCAAAGGCAGATTCAATAGACACTCATATATCGAGTACCCTCTTTAAAAGAATTAACATTCAATTCTGGTGGCCCACATACAAAAATTGTAGCTCTATTGGTTGTTTCAGTATAAGTGAGAAGTAGAACATAAAGAAGAAAACCAATGCATGGGGATGATATCAAAATCTTATGCATTAAATTTCAACAGAAACATGGAACAAATAAAGAAAATGCAATTTAGAAAACGTGGAGTGCATTTCAAGGAAATTTTATCTTAGACATCACAAGAACCATTTATTAAAACATGACGTAGATGAATCCACAACTTTGGGATTATGCCCATCAGCTACAATTACACACCTTCCTACAGGAAAGAAACATATATGAATAAATAAATAAAGAGAGGATTACATACTACACATTTCAACATTTTGAATCACCAAAACTTCTTTATTAGTCTTCAAAAAAGAGCATACATCGCATATTTCTTCAGACACTTGCAAAACTTATCAGTTAAAGCCACCTCTGGAATAGAAAATTCATAACCTTTTCTAATGAGTCCCTCGCACTCTTTTATAGAGTCTAAAAAATGACGACCATTTACAAAATATTCCTTCTTGAAAATGCCATAACTACCTAACCATGCGAGAACTCAAGCGTGTTATTGGCACAACTTTCCTAATTATCACATAACAGTCTTGATCCTATTCTTGAAACAAAATATTTACGAAAAATTAAAAATGACATGGCTTTTCATTATTAGAATATCAAAATATCCTCATTGATGGCCAACTGGTTCCACTGGGAGAGACCTCGGCTTTATAATTCGAACTTCTGGTGGGTTAATGAATTGGTCACATATTTTCTATATTGTTATATTAGGTACATGAGTACGGATGAAATTATGATAGGCTATCTTCAAATTGGTGAGCTCAGTGAAATTTGGCCTGTTAGTAAACAAAGTCTTCACCAACCAGAGTAGATGAAAATCCTTCTACAAAAATTTGACTATGGTCCTTCCTTTGATGATAGAAGTCTTTTCATGAGAAGAATCACCCTTACTCTTGACTTCTACTAGCAGTCATTGATACTATTCCCATGAAAGTAATTTCCCTTGTAAATCCCAGCAACTGGTTAACCTTGCTCTAATCCTCTTATCAAAACTCATGTCAAATGCAACCATAATTTTCAACAAATCACCCAAATACTCTTTAGCTATGGCTCTAGTTGTCTCTTTCTAAGTCATATTAGAGACTTCAACAATAGTCCCTAACTATCAATGATGTCCATTTCCGTCAACTCATTAGTTGATATTTCGTTAAGGTCCTTGATAAATTTCTCTATTGTCCTGGCATTCTTATCATCTTCGTCTTTGGCTCAAAGGAGAAAGAACTCAATCTCCTTGATTGCAATTTTGTTCTCTGCAACTAGGGTCATATGTTCTGAGATGTTCTTTAGTTAAGAAATAATGTCATCCCAAATTATATGCCTAGCTTGGATAAGAGACATATTAACTTTCAACTTATTTTTCAATTCTTTGATTTCCTCATTTGCAGTCTCCAAGATTTTGTTAATTTGCTCCACATTTTTCCTAGTTTCCTCAAGTTTCTTCTCCTTTTATGTGAGTGCATTGTTGGATCTTTCCAAATCAATTTGCATCTTTTTTAGCTTTCCCTTTAACAGTTGCAATTCAGTTAGAGCCTTTGTTAATTGTTCAACAGGATTTTGTGAGTTTTTTGGCACAATTACTGCACATATGTGGCAATCTATCCTTTGTTGGAGTTCTTCTACCTGTTGTTTGAGGACAATTACCTCATTGTTTCTATCTATTAGCTCCTAGGAAAAGAAATATTTTTCACTCTCTACCATGATCAACTCTTTGGATTGTATATGTTTAGATGTAGGTATTTTCAGCTTGTGCCTCAACTCTTAGATTTCAACTTGTGATCTTTGAATGATGGCTTCCATAGTAGCCTTATCATTTGGCTTACCTCCTAATTTGATAATTAATTATTTGAAGCTTTCATTCTGCAAGTGGAGGGCTATAGAGTTGGAATTTTCTTATTTTACCCTAGTGGAAAAGTTTTCTAATAGTTTATCAGCCTTACTGATAGTCAAGGAAATTTTACTCAATTCACTGTAGAGCATTTCTCCAACCTGCTGTTGGGCACCAAATCGGGCTATCTTTTTGTTGCATTTCCATCACCCTTTTTGACCTTTTTGCATTTATTCACCTATGTTTACTATGCTAAATCCGTGAGATAATCAACCCTTTTCTGTCTGTTGGAATATTTTATTAATGAAGTAAAGTCACAGATTTTTTCCTATTTAGAGCACTAAAACATATGTTTGACCACAGCTTCTGAAGAACAGATACCAATCTCGCAGCGTCCCGCAGTAGATCCACAATTCATAGCAACGACCAGGAATCCATGTAGCTAGAGTCGCAGATCCCCGAACCATTCCTGGACCACTCGTTGATCTTGTCTATCTGGTGTTGGTGCCGTTCCAAAATAATGTACATTTCTAGGTATATAGTTACTAGGTTTTGGGGAAAGATGTTGTTCTCCCTTGTTGTGTATAAAAGACAAGTTATTCCTGTAATTGGGGGACTCCCCATCGATATTGCAATAGCCCTTTATAGATTAATAAAATATCATATCTTTTGTTGTTCCAATATTCACTGTGACTAATGCAGCCCTGATCAGAGAGCTAGGCCAGCTCTCTTGATCAGGTGCTGCGTATTTCTATGTGTGTTGTTTAGTATTTCCTAGTTGTTGTTATAGATTGATAATTCCTATAATTGCTTGTCTTGAGTTCTGTAGCTAGTTTAGTTTTATAGCGATGTTTTGAATATTAATCACAAGCCCTTGGTCAAAACGGATGGCACTCTCGCCCCTGCAAATACCTTGCGCGTTGCCTTGAAGGGATACGCACCCAGATTGATAAATTAATGTAGGAAAAAGGGTGAATAGATTGTTCATACCTGGACCCCAACATTTTGGCACCATTTTCGGGGAGGCTAACAAGGTGCAAGATATGATCCAGACCAACCAGAGGGTCAATCTCTCGTCCTGGGGAGAGAACGAGTTTTCTCACTCTACTCCAGGTCCTGAGCGTAGGTGTTCTTTCTACTTGTTTTTTTTAATTTCTTATTTTTATTGGGCCAACCTCTTGTCCTAGGGAGGGAGGATTCTTTTGACGACCTGCTCCAAGCCTTGAGTTAGATTTATTTCTTTCAAATCCTTGTGTGTTTTAATTTCGGGAAACCCTAGCTTTTACCTTGGGGAGGGAGGAGTCTTTTGACGCCCTGCTTCAGATCTGGAAGTAGTAGGTCTTCTCGGAGGTGTGTGTTTGTTCCTGGTTCTTGTCCTGGGGAGGGAGGAGTCCTTTGACACCCTGCTCTAGGCCCTGAACCCTAGATTCTTGTTTTCTTTGTCTCTCTTTTTGTAAGCTCTTTTCATCTTGGGGAAGGAATGGTCCTTTGACACCTTACTTCAAGACTAGAGCATTGTAGGTTGATACCTAGACCTTCTGTCATATCAACATTTGTATGAACAAAGAACCAAATAAGAGGGGTAGAGGGAGAGCCCCAAAGAGGGGAGGACCAGACTTGGGAAGAAAGACTTATATCCAGCAAATTATAGCGAAAGCTGAATCAGAAGCATCCTCTCGCACAACTGTAAGACTAGGTGCATGAAGAGTAAAATCTGAGGGACAATTAGTAGACCAACCAGTGTTTTCTACAGCATTCTCTAGTGATTCAACATAGCAAGCCCCTCCAACAGTTGAGGAGGCCTCCAACAGTATACCTGACCAGGGGAACCTTATGATGGTAATAGAAGGGGAAGAGGTTGCAAGCAGAACATCGACAAAATGAGGCCACTCCATCAAGGGAAAGGAGGTTGTAGTTGAGGGACCAAGTCATCAAGAGACAGGAGAAGGAAACGAAGGGGCACTTTCATCACCAAGGGACCTAGGAAGTGTTGTCAAAGCAACCAAAACCCGAGTGGTAAGGAATCCTCGGTCATCTTCCACAGAACCTATTGAAATACCCAGTGGTTATTGGAGGATATTTATGGCTCCTACAACCTCCACCATCGAGTTTCCGATCGGGGATCTGGGAGTTGGTGCACCCACAAAGCCTATCCCATTAGCAGCTTTACCAAGCTTTCATGGGCTTGTTTCAGAAGACCCCGACACGTTTTTATTCGAATTTGACATAGTGTGCCGGGGGTATGACTACATGACAGACACCCAGAAGTTAAAAATATTTCCTGCTACATTAAAAGGGACTGCTCTGCGATGGTTCATGGGCCTTGGAGGAAGCTCTATTTCCACATGGGATGATATGAGGATAGCTTTTCTGGAAAAATACCAGGATTACTGCAAATCTTGAAACATCAAGGAGGAAATTTTTAAGTTCACACAAAAAGAAGATGAAAGCTTAGAAGACTGTGTGGAACGATTTAAGTACACATTACAGAGGTCAGGTCACTCCGACCTAGATAAAGAGATTTTAAAGATTATCCTCCTCTGGGCTTTTCGTGAGGACTCTTTGGAACTGTTGAACATCGTAGGAAAGGGAGACATCTCCAAGGAAAGCTTCGAAGTTATCTGTGAACTATGCATTCAGTGCTCGAGGGGGCTCGCAAGAAACAAACAAGGGATTCGCTCAACAAAAGTGTCTGGTGGGGGTGTTATGAAGGCAGAAATCGGAAACCTGCTAGACAACTTGAGAACAGATATCCTCAGTACTCTGTCGACACAGATGGATACACTACAAGTAAAACAGAAGCAGCTGGAATTGGACAGGACCATGGCTATATTCTGCCCAAAGTGTAGAAAGAAGCACCCAGAGAGGGAATGTCCATTAAACTCCATAGAGGAATGTGCAATCTATGAATTAAATCATGCAACAAGCTCATGTCCCTCCTTGCCAGGCCTGAAAGCAGTATTTCAAGGGACAGGGGAAGACACGGAGCAACTGTACCTCATGGGGTCTAGAAAGCCATGGCAGCCTTGACCACCAATGGGAAATCAAGGTATGTACTCAGATCCATCTCAATATTTCAGTAATTTCAATATGAATCCTCAGTCCATGCCTTATCCTCCCATGTGGCCACAATACGAGTTTCCACCTTGGCAGCAGTGGAACCCTCAAGCCAGTTCGAGCTCCCCATGGGCTCCAACTTGGCAAGGGTCCTCTCCTAGGCAGTTTCCTCATCCAGTGCCATAGCAGCAACTCCAACTACCCTCTAATGTGCCTCCTGGTAGTCAACCTGCCCGTCCATAGCTTCCAATCCAACCTAACTCGAATCCTAATAATAAGGGAGCTCATCAAACTGACATTCTTAACCTACCTTCGTATAGCATTTCCATTGCAGAGTTGTATGAAATGAATTTGCAATCAGGGCGGATAGTCAATGTTCAACCTCCTCCAGTCATCATTGAACAACTTGATAGTGAAGGTAAGGAATCAAAATTAATTAATAAAGAGCCAAAACAAACTGATAGAAACTAGGCGCCTCCTGCAAAACAATATCAATCTGAACCACCTTATCCAGAGAGACTAACTTTGAGTAAATCAAGCCCTCAAGCTGAATTCGATTTATTAGGTGAATTACAGAACTTATTTGTCAAAATTCCCCTGTTACAAGCTATGAAGGATGTACCGATATATGCAAAGACTCTTAGGGAATACTGTTCAAAGAAACCTGTAAAGAAATCCAAAGACCCCCTTACTATTCATGTCATGGGAAAATTATCAGATTTTATGATGGGAAAGTCAATGCCTGTAAAGTATGGAGATCCAGGGAACCCAATTCTGACAGTACAAATTAATGGGGTAGAGATTCCAAATGTGTTGGTAGACCTGGGTGCTGCCATCAATGTTAACACCACTAAAACTATGCATACATTAGGTCTTCGTAACTTGAAACATACACCTACAGTGTTAGAACTGGCAGATCGATCTACAGTAAAACCAGTAGGGAAGTTAGAATATGTAACAATTTCAGTGGATTCATGGAACTATCCCATATATTTCCTTGTCTTACATATGCAATCTTCGGTTGGTGGCCATCCTCTGATTTTAGGTAGACCATGGCTGGCTACTGCGGATGCTTACATCGGGTGTTGTTCAGGGCACATGGTTATTTCAAATGGGCACAACGCTAAGAACTTAGTGTTATACCCACCTGCAAAACCAAACCCATCCAAAAAACTAGCAGTGGCAAGAAAATTTTATCTAGGAAAGAGCCTGAAATGGAAAATGAGGAATTGAGACCAGTCCTCACTATTAGACAGACCCTTCAGTTGAAAATGGAATTGGAAGATGATGTAATCACCTCCTTTATGGATGATCCTTGCTCCATTTCAGAGCCAAATCAACAAATCCTAGAATCTATCCTAAGCTGTGAGACTCAGGAAACTATTGAAACAACAGAAGGATCAGAGGAGCTACCTGTTGATGCACCCCATGGAAGTGTCCCAGTGGAATTAGAACCAGGAAAAACCCTGAATATTAATCCAAACCTGTTAGAATCCCAGAAGAAGCAACTTGTAGATGTCCTTCGAAAACATAAAGAAGCCTTCGCCTAGGATTACTCCGACATGAAGGGGATTCCTGCTAATTTATGTACCCATCATATATATATTAAGGAAGATTGTCATCCTGTAAGACAACCTCAAAGAAGAATGAACCCCACATTGAAAAATGTTGTGAAAGAAGAACTTCAGAAATTACTAGACATAGGTTTTATTTACCCCATTTCAGATAGCCAATGGGTTTCTCCATTAGTAATGGTCCCCAAGAAAAATGGTAAATGGCAGATATGCATGGATTATAGAGAATTAAATAAGGCAACACAAAAAGATCATTTTCCTTTACCGTTTATTGACCAAGTTTTGGACACATTGGCTGGAAAAAAGTTCTTCTCCTTCTTAGACGGATTTAGTGGGTATAACCAGATCCAGATAGCTCCTGAAGATTAGGACAAAACCACTTTCACATGCCCCTGGGGAACATTCACATACCAGGTTCTTCCTTTTGACCTGTGTAATGCACCTGCAACGATCCAGAGGGAAATTTTGGGGACCTTCTCTGATTTTGTGGATGATAGTGTTCAAATTTACATGGATGACTTTACTCCATATGGGGATTCATTTGTAGAAGGGCTGAAAAATTTAGAGAAAGTTCTTGAAAGGTGTATACAGGCGCGTGTCTCTTTGAGTACGGTAAAATGCCATATGATGATGGAGGAGGGAATTGTTCTGGGACATTTGCTCTCAGCTGAAGGAATCTAGATGGACCCAGCCAAGATAAAGGTAATTCTGCACTTCCCGACACCCAAAATGCCCACGCAAGTACACAACTTTATTGGTTGTGCTAGTTATTATAGGCATTTTATAGAAAATTTTGCTAAAGTAGCACATCCACTTTTTCAATTGCTAACAAAAGATTCAGATTTTGTGTGGAAAGGTGACTGTGATGCAGCCTTTACGAAAATTAAGGAATTTCTCTATTGCACTCCGATCCTTAGAGGGTCGGACTAGGCATTACCATTCCATATTCACATGGATGCTTCCCAAATAGCGATTGGTGCAGTATTAGGATAGCAAGAGGATAGGATAGCATATTTAGTTTACTATGTTAGTAAGAATTTGGCTCTTGCTTAATTAGATTACACAGTGACTAAGAAAAAGTTCCTTGTTGTCATCTACACCATCAATAAATTCCGGCACTACATTACCGGGTATCCTACCTTTATACATACTAATCATGCAGATATCAGGTATTTAATGAATAAACCTATTACCCCTGGTCGCATTACAAGATGGATTTTTCTACTACAAGAATTCAACATTACTATAGTAGATAAACCAAGGAACGACAATGTAGTTGTAGATTTCCTGTCTAGGATAGAAGATGATGGTAAGAACACACCAATTGAAGATAATTTTCCAGATGAACATCTTTTTGCAGTTTCTGCTAACACTCTATTGTATGTAGATACTGCTAATTATCTTGCTACAGGGAAGGTGCCTTGTCATCTATCATATAAGGAGCAAAGGAAGATTATTCATCAGAGTACCAGATATTCATGGATGGCGGGATACCTCTTTCATACAGGGGTTGACCAATAGATTCGTCGTTGTGTGGAAGAAGATGATATCTATGAGATATTAAAGGCTACACATGATGGACCCTGTGGAGGAAATTTTGCAGATAAAAGAACAAGTCACAAAGTGCTGCAAATGGGATATTACTGGCTTTCCATCTTTCATGATGCTCGGGATTATGTCCGAAGGTGTGATAGTTTCCAACGGATGGGAAAACCTGGGAAAGAAGATGAAATGCCTCTACAACCCCAGATAGTCCCTAAACCGTTCGAGAAATGGGCCTTCAATTTTTTTGGACCCTTCAACCTACCTTCTCATCAAAAAGCTTACATCTTGGTCTACACCAGTTATGTGACTAAATGGGTGGAAGCCAGAGCAGTCACAAGAGCAATAGAGCAAGTAGTGGAAAACTTTATTTTTGAAGAAATCTTTGCTCAATACGATACTCCAAGGGAAATTGTGTCGGATGGAGGATCGCAATTCACATCTCACATGATAGGGAAGCTAATGCAGAAATATGGGGTCAAACATAGAGTGACAACCCCCTATCACCCCTAGGCAAATAGACAAGTAGAAAGCACAAACAAGATATTGGAAAATATCTTGACAAAATAGTAGCAAGTCATCATCGGGACTGGGCACATAAACTTCTAGAAGCTTTATGGGCATATAGAATAACATGGCGGAATACAATTAGATTTTCTCCATTTGAATTAGTCTATGTGAAATCCCCCTTGTTTCTAGTAGAATTTGAGATCAATACACTTAGAACATCTCTAGAAGTAGTCCTAGACCTATTAAAAGCACAGAAACACCAACTAGAACAATTGAATGAGTTGGACGAGATTCGATCAGTAGCTGTCCAGAAGACTACTGCTGTTCAACATCAGAGAATGAAATGGCATGATAAATTTATCAAAAGTAAGGTGTTTCATGTGGGGGATTGAGCATTACTTTATGACTCCAGATTTAAAGATTTCAAGGGCAAGCTTCGCACTCATTGGATGGGACCATATGAAGTGGACGTAGTGTTCGACAATGGAATGGTTAGATTAATTACAATAGACGAGAATCATACTTCATTTTTAGTAAATGGACACCGTCTAAAGCTATACCACCATCCAGCCTCTAGAGATGCCTTTGTTAAACATCTTTCTGATTCATCTGATTTAATGGTTGTTGGAATAAAGGACACTCTCACTCAGCTCTGAAAATATATATATATATATATATATATATATATATATATATATATATATATATATATTACTTACTTACTTTTATTTTGTAGGAATAACAAAGGAATATGGATAGGAGAAATGTAACACTCGGCACTATTACTCCACTAGTGTGTTGTTACTCCACTCGTGTTGTTACTCTACTAGTGTTGTTACTCCACTAGTGCTATTACTCCACTGGTGTTGTTACTCCGTAACTGTTGTTACTCCACTGGTGATGTTACTTCGCAACTGTTGTACTCCGCCAGTGCTGTTACTCCGCAACTGTTGTTACTCCGCTGGTGTCGTTACTCTGCAACTGCTGTTACTCCGCTGGTGTTGTTACTCTGTCACTTCTGTTACTCCACCAGTGTTGTTACTCCACAACTATTGTTACTCCGCCAGTGTTGTTTCTCCGTAACTATCGTTACTCCGTTGGTGTCGTTACTTGGTAAATGTCGTTACTCCCCCATTGTCGTTACTCCCTATTGCTACTACTCCCTACTGTTGTCACTCTGTCAGACATTTTGCTGCTACTCCACCACAAGGTAGGTCCCCAGGTATGTCTTTGCTGACTTTTATATATTTAATTAAAATGTTCCAAAAAGACATCAATACATGCCACGGACAACCGTAATTAAGTTGGGGGCAGGGACAACAGTCATAAGAAAAGATGGTGTACCATGAAAATGCATTCATTTCACACGATTCTCACCAAATGAAATTTAGTGATTACGGTACCTCGTAATCATCACCTTGATGCATTGGAATGCGTATTCGTATGCGCAGTGTCATAACCAATCACCTCCCCAACACGCTGCATTAAACCTCTGAAATATCCAACCATACCGCCATAACCCACCATCATTCTCTGAGATTTCTCAAATGTACCAGTACTGTTCCATCCATTTTCCCCGAAGTGACCATGATGTTATTACAGTTGCCAATGGTTTGGGTCCCTATCATTTTCCCCTACTAGCCAACTGCATTCGTCATGCTGATCCCACCTTTACAGCGATGGGTGGACAGTTTGTGTGACATGAGCCAGAAGATACAATGAGAGTTCAGAACAATCAAGAGGTATGGCAGGTATTTGAAAATGCAGGATGGAATGTCTACTTCGATAGGTTGAGGGGGTCGAACAAGGAAATTGCAGTAGAATTTGCACTCAACCTGGGAGAAGAAAGCTCTTGGGTCTGCAGGATAGAAGTCCTTGTTACGAAGGAAGCTATTGCAGAAGTTAACGGGCTACCTAAAAATGGACAGCAATGGTTCTCAAGAAGGATTTCCCTCTCGAAGTTTCCCGAATCCTTTTTGTAGGCAGGAGAAAGCATTGTGCAGAAGGGTCAAGGATACGACTAGCACTCGCTACCGCATCCATGGGGAGGGGTAGCAAAGTTTGTCATAAAATATGTAACTTGTGAGGGGAGATACTCCACTATATTCAAATATCATCTCCAAATATTAGCTCAGCTCTGATTTCCCCGAGCAGAGAAATTTTCACTAAATATGCCTTATTTCTTACTGAGAAGTCTTCAGCTGATGGCACATTCAACTCAAAGGTCGCAACAGGTGTTGGCGATCATTACCCACCATGGGCTAATCCAGCTATTGGTGATGAATGCCATTAAATGAATCTCAATTCCGTGGGAACTGTTTCGGGATTCCTTAGAGGAAGAGATAGCAGCTGATGTGGCCACCAGGGAAGATGAACTAGAAGCCATGGAGGAAAAAAATGCAGGAGAAGATGATTATGTTGACCAAGAGGAGCCAGAAGATATGGAGATGGAAGTTGAAGAGTTTGAAGAAGAGGCTGCGGCCCAAGATCAAGCCGAAATTGTGGAGTCAATGGAAGACGTAGGAGTCAACACAAAAAGTCCCATGGGCGAGGCTGATCCACAAGAACCAACCTCGACTATGGAACTAGCAGAACAAATTGATAGCATGACAACCACAGAGGCAACACCAAAACAAGCAAGGATAGGAGAATCGGTCGATATTGTGACTGAAGGGACCCCACAAGGACTCCCTGCCACTGTGGAGCCGATGGAGGAGGACAACCCAAACGAAGAAGAAGTCGTGACCACCCCGACCATAGAACCAATGGAAGAGGAGGAACTAGGACAAGAAGAGTTCGGGGCTGGGAAAACCATGGAACCTGTGGAAGAAGCTTTGGGAGAACTAGGGCACGAGGCTGGTGCTGCTCCACAAGAACCAGCATCAACCTCAGGACCAAACACCAAAGATCCCTGCCAATTCTCCTTTTTCTCTTCTATTCCAAGATGAGCAAGAGTATCTCGTGGCCCTTGACGCACAGAAGAAGATCTCGTCATTCCTCTTGCTTTGAATTTATCATAAAGACCACAACCAGGTGGGATAGATGTTGCCTAGGTAATGAGCACTTCGGAACCTAAAAGGAGAGAAGAGGCAGAGGTCCCTAAGGCAAGGGAACTGGGAGGGGTTCCAGCAGACACATTAATAGGAGAGCACCTCACAAGGGTACCACTAGTCATGGTGAGAACACAACAAGGGGAAGAAACTGTTGGTGAATAGGAGGGACCAAGCGAAGCGGTCTTGATGAATAAGCCAGTGGAAAAAGCAGGCAAGAAGGCTGTGAAGCAAGAAATAATCCAAGAAGAATGGACAGTGGAGGAAAACCCGAGAGTCGACATGGCAAATGTTATCCTGGGGGATTTTCCTACAGCTGCTGAAACTGAGGAAGTTTTGGTTAAGCAAAAATGGGTGGAGCTGTGTGAACAGTGAAGACACCCTGTTAAGCAAAAATACTAGCTGCAATTTAAAGAAATAATGTGGCTTAAGATGGAGGTCAGGAAACTAAGGAAGTAGGTACAAAAATTGCAGAAGCGGATGAAGAAATACAAGTAGTAGGCCAAAAATTCCAAGGCCACAGTAGTAGAAGCAGAAACTCAGGTGGACTAGATAGCAACAACTTCTGCTGCCACTCAAATAGACCTGATCGAGCGATTGTTTGAAGACCATGAGTATGCCTTAACGACCGAAGTACAGACTTGGAAATCTACTGTAGCTCAGTATCAAAGTGAGGTCAAAAGAACTCAGGAATGAACCTCCACAACCATTTTTGAATATGTGGAGCGCATAGATGTCATGAAATTGAGGCATGCGAAGTAGCAGCTCAAAATGGAGCAACTGGAAAAGCAAGTGGCAAAGATGAAAACTGATAAGGAACATATGTTTAACTTGGCACAAGAGGTGATGGCATGTTGTCCCCCTGCTTCTTGTTATTCTTTATTCTTTCATGAATTTTTTCTTTTATTCTGCATGGAGAGCATCAGGAATGAAATTATTTATGAAATAGAGGATGGTGTACAATTCCTCCGCATAATGAGTAGTCATGATGTGCCAACTTAGCATTTGATGTGTGAGTTTTATCTGCATGGGTATCTACTGTGCATGGACAGAGAATTTAACCCGGTCCCATATGTGGGGGACATTCATTTAAGGGCTCTCACCTCTTACACTCTTAATTAGATCAGCTGGCAGAAGGCCTTTAACACATTTGAGTCCAATCAGGTTATGAAGCCATTTATAATAAGAGGATAACATGAAAGTTCAATCACCATGTTCACTAAACACAACACCTTTTTGGGAATTGAAGGGAAAAGAGAAAGAATGCTAAGGACACAAAAATGGTGCCTTGATCTTTTTGTCAGGTAATTAGTCACATTTCAATATGAGGCCCTTGATTGCTGTCAGAAAAGGTGGATGATGTCACCTACAGCTATCTGGAACAGGGAACCTTTTGGGGCACCAAATTTTGCACGAGCACTCCCCAAAGTGCCCAGGTATGTGGCATGTGTCTGAACATGCGGGGTCTAGTGGATGGGGATCTAGTTTCAGTTCCCCACTATCTGGTTGCCAGTAGAAATTACACCCCAGTGTATAATGTTCCGGGAGATTGGTGGAAGGAAGTCCTCCTCTCAGATGGTTTTAAAGTTCCAGGGACAGAGATGGCCGAAGAGTATGATCTCACCCAGCTCCAGGAGGCCAATAGTCTGCAAAACCCAGACCTACGGAGGTGGTGAACTGAATGAGGGCATGTAGAAGGCTAGTTGGGGGGAGATGTTGGGCACCAAATTGGGCTATCTTTCTGTTGCATTTCCATCACCATTTTTGACCTTTTTTCATTTATTCACCTAATGTTTACTATGCTAAATCCACAAGGTAATCAACCCTTTTCTGTCTATTGGAATATTTTATTAATGAAGTAAAGTCACGGGGTTTTTCCTATTCAGATCACTAAAAAATATGTTGGACCACAACTTCTGGAGAACAGATACCAATCTCGTAGTGTCCTGCAGCAGATCCACAATTCACAACAATGACCAAGAAGCCGTGTAGCTGGAGTGGTAGATCCCTGAACCATTCTTGGACCACTCGTTGATCTTGTCTATCTAGTGTTGGTGCCATTCCAAACTAATGTACATTTCTGGGTATATAGTTACCAAGTTTTGGGGAAAGATGTTGTTCTCCCTCGCTGTGTATAAAAGACAGGTTATTCCTGTAATTGGGGGACTCCCCATTGATATTGTAATAGCCCTTTACAAATTAATAAAATATCATCTCTTTTGCTATTCCATTCTTCGTTGTGACTAATGCAGCCTTGATCAAAGCGCTGGGCCAGCTCTCCTGATCAAGTGCTACGTATTTCTGTGTGTGTTGTTTATTATTTCCTAGTTGCTGTTACATCTTGTTAATTCCTGTAATTGCTTGTCTTGAGTTCTGTAGCTAGTTTATTTTTACAGCGATGTTTTGAATATTAATCATGAGCCCTTGGTCAGAATGGATGGTACTCTCGCCCCTGCATATACCTTGCGCGTTTCCTTGAAAGGATATGCACCCGAATTGATAAATTAATGTAGGAAAAAGGGTGAATATGTTGTTCATACCTGGACCCCAACACCTACCTATGCCAATTTATTTTATCTGGTAAAGGAATACTAGCCATATCTGTAGGTTTTAACCCTGTACAGAAATTACCTGCATACAAATTCTTAAACAAAGAAAATAAACAATGCGAGAGCATAACCCATAAAACACATATGCACAGAGATTTTTCCCTGGATCCCAAAACCGGGACTACCAGCTTGATTTTTCATTATGTTCCTTTCAATGTTACAATACATATTTATACATGCCGAAGCATCCAATACCATGGACCGAAAAGCATCGCGTCCAAAAAACATGTGCGAAAATCATGCACAAAACCATAGGTGGGTCCGCCCAACCTAACATATGGTCCAAAACCAAAATTTTCTGGGGCGTTGCCCCGGACCCCATAAAGTGGGGTTATGGGTGCCCTTCAAACCCCCTATTAACTACATGGAAAGAATATAACACAACCCAACAATCTCCCACTTGTTGTTTTCTTTCCACAGGGGGCCACAGGAGAGCTTAGTCATTTTTTCAGCCCTGAGATTCCCATTGCTTCTCTACACCAAGAGAACTTCTCAGAGCTCACAGATTTTTTCAATGCATCTGCAGTATTCTTCAAAGTGTCCACCTTTACCAGCAACACCTTTCTGTCTTCTATCATATCCCTCACAAAGTGATACTGAACATCAATGTGCTTTGTCTTTGAATGATAAGCAGGATTCTTTGCCAAGAAAATTGCACTTTGGCTGTCACAGTCTATTCTTATAGCTCCCTATACTAACCCCATACTTGAACACAATCTCTGCAACCAAACTACTTCCTTGCTTGCATGAGTGGCTGCCATGTATTCTTCCTTTGTAGTTGATAGTGCCACTACAGATTGTTTCTTACTCATCCAACTGACTGCACCTCCAAATAGGTTAAACACATACCCACTTGTAGATCTTCTCTGATCCAGATCTCCAGCTCAGTTTGCATCAACAAAGCCATGAATATCCAACACTCTGTCCAATCCTGGTCTTCCTTGGTAGCACAAACCATAATCACTAGTGCCATGCAAATACCTAAAAACCCGCTTCATTGCTGTCCAATGCTCCTTCCCAGGTTTTGACATAAACCTGCTCAATACTCCCACTGCATGTGCAATGTCTGGTCCAGTACAGACCATTGCATACATCAGGCTACCCACTGCACTTGCATATGGAACACGGGACATGTCCTCTTCCTCTTCTTGTGTCTTGGGACACTGTTCAGCAGATAAACTCACACCTACAGGAATAGGAACCTTCACTGGTTTACTATCTTGCATATTAAACCTCTGGAGTATTGTCTTGACATACTTCCTCTGGTTTAACCAGAGCTTCCTCTTTGACTGATCTCTTTTAATTTCCATGCCCAAAATATAGTTTGCAGCACCAAGATCTTTCATGTCGAATTTGGAGGACAATTGGGTCTTCAAATCCTGGATAATTTCTTTGTCATTTCCAACCAGCAACATATCATCCACATACAAGACCAGATAAATAATACGGTCACCAATTAATTTAAAATACACACAATGATTTTCTTTGCTTCTGGTGAAGCCAAGTCCTCGTATAAATGTATCAAATTTCTGATACCACATCCTTGGTGATTGTTTTAATCCATACAGAGACTCCTTTAACTTGCATACTAGTTCTTTCTTACCCTTCACCGCAAAGCCTTCAGGTTGCTTCATGTAGATTTCCTCTTCCAAATCCCCATGAAGAAATGCTGTCTTCACATCCATCTGTTCTACCTCAAAATCAAAAGCAGCAGCAACAGATAAAAGTAATCTAATAGAAGTTACCTTGGCAACAGGAGAAAAAATATCACCAAAATCAATTCCCGGCACCTACGAATAACCTTTTGCTACCAACCGAGCTTTGTATTTCTCCACCTTTCCTTCTGCATTTGTCTTCTTCTTGAACACCCATTTGCTGCCAATGGGTTTCCTTCCAACCGACAACTCCACCAGATCCCAAGCCTCATTTTGGTGCAAAGATGCCATTTCATCGGCCATGGCCTCTTTCCAGAGTTTTCCATCCTCTGAATCCACTGCTTCCTTCACAGTTCTGGATCATTATCAGTAACAGACAAAGCAAAATTTGAACTGAAAGCAGATGGACTATACCTTTCTGGCTGCCTTCTTTCTCGAACTGATCTTCTCACAGTCGGAGTTTGTGGCTCTTCATCTTCTGATTCCTCCTCTGCTGCAGAGTCTGATTCTTCCTCCTTTGGCTCAAACTCTATCTTCTCAGGTTCCTTTGGTTGGACTTCATGTTGAATAACATCTTTTACCTCTCTGAACAACACATCTCGACTGTACACAACCTTCCGTGTGACTGGGTTCCAAAGCTTATAACCCTTTAAACCATCCTTATATCCAATAAAGATGCACTTTTCAGATTTACTATCCAACTTGGTTCGTTTCTCCTTTGGAACATGTACATATGCATCACATCCAAATACCATTAGATGTGAAAGAGAGGGTTTCTTACCAGTCCATACTTCTTGTGGAGTCTTATCCTCCAATGCTGATGAAGGTGATCTGTTGATCAAGTAACATGCAATATCCACCGGCTTTGCCCAGAATTCCTGTCCTAACCCGGCACCACTGAGCATGCTTCTTGCCCTTTCCATCAACGTCTTGTTCATTCTTTTTGCGACTCCATTTTGCTGAGGTGTATATGGAGTAGTCTTCTGCCGTGCTATACCACACTTCTTACAAAATTCTTCAAATTCCTTGCTGCAAAATTCTCCACCATTATCTATCCTCAACACCTTTATCTTCTTCTCTGTCTGATTTTCCACCAGAGCCTTAAATTCTTTAAACCTGTCAAAGACTTCAGATTTCTTCTTAAGAAAATATATCGATGTATTCCTTGAGAAGTCATATATGAATGATACGTAGTACACAGACTTACCCACTGATGGAACCTTCACAGGTCCAAACACATCACTGTGCACAAGCTCTAATATATGTTTCGTCCTCTTACCACCAGAGGGGAAACTCACCCGATTCTGCTTCCCATATACACAATTTTCACAGAAATCAAAATCCAGAGAGCTATTATTCATACTTTCTACCATACCTTTACCATGAAGTATTCAAAGGCCCTTCTCTCCAATATGTCCAAGCCTTTGATGCCACAACATGGTCTTCTCTTCAGAGACCACTAGATTCTCTACTCCATTTTCAGGAACCATAGAACTATTGCACCCATCAACAACATTGCTACCTTGCAGCTTGTACAGATTTCCAATCCAAACTCCCTGTATTAATATCAGTGCTCCTCGAACCATCTTGCAGGTATCTTTCTCGAACACCGTATTTACACCTGTATCATCCAACTTTCTTACAGAAATCAGATTTCTGGCCAATGCAGGAATATGTAGAACACCCGGAAGTGTTCTAACCCTTCCACCTTGCAACTTCAACTTTACTTTTCCCCGACCAATGATTCTAGCCTTCCTATCATCTCCTAAGAACACATCACCACCATCGTATTTCTCATACTCGCAGAACCACTCTCTATGGGGAGTGAAGTGAAAGGATGCACTTGAGTCAATCAACCATGCCTCATGATCTACATGTGTACTTGAAGAAGCCAAGTACACATCCCCACCTTCATCTGAGGTGGTTTTCGCCTCTGCAGAAGGAGCATCATCAGATCCCTTTCCTTTATCAGGAGCTTTAGATTTACAATCCCTTCTGAAGTGCCCTTCCTTTCCGCATTTCCAGCACACCACCTTTGTAGGTTTTCCTGGAGATTTAGATCTCCCTCTAGATTTAGATCTCGCACTCGACGACTTATTTTTGTTTCTGTTCTGGGACCGTCCTCGTACAGACAAGGCATCACCATTCTGGTTGTCCATATTTTTCCGTCTCATCTCCTCCGTTAGCAAGGCTAAGACTATTTCATCAAATTGCAAAGCAGTTGCATTGCTACCTATTGCAATAACCAGACTATCCCACGAATCTGGTAGAGAACACAACAGACTGATGCACTTATCTTCATCTAAAATTTTAATATCAACAGATAATAACTGACTTACCACAGTATTAAACGCATTCAGATGCTCTGTCACTGAGTCTCCATCTTTCATCCTCAGGTTATACAACTTTTTCCGCAGGAACAGTTTATTCACCAGAGACTTAGATTGGTACAAAGCCCCTAACTTGACCCATAAAGCCTTTGCCATAGCTTCCCCTGATACATTCAGAAATACTGAATCGGAGACACACAATCGTATTGTGCTCTTTGCCTTCCGATCCAACTTCTTCCATTTTTCATTGGTCACTCCCGATGGTTTAGTACCCGGATCTACCGCGATCCACTGATCTTTATCCACCAACAGATCCTCCATCTTGAGTTTCCACAACTCAAAATTCTGACCATTGAACTTCTCAATCTCTATCTTTCCCCTGCTCACCATCTTCTTTCACCACTAGAATCGATCTCGCGGATCTCCCATTGAACAGGGTCTACCACAGGCCCGAGCGAAACCCATCAGCAACAAAGGCATCCCCTTGAAGCCAAAACAGCTCCGATACCAAATGTAGGTTTTAACCCTGTACCGAATTTACCTGCATATGAATTCTTAAACAAAGAAAATAAACAATGCGAGAGCATAACCCATAAAACACATATGCACAGAGATTTTTCCCTGGATCCCAAAACTAGGACTACCAGCTTGATTTTTCATTATGTTCCTTTCAATGTTACAATACATATTTATACATGCTGAAGCATCCAATACCATGGACCGAAAACCATCACGTCCAATACCATGGACCGAAAACCATCACGTCCAAAAAACATGTGCGAAAATCATGCACAAAACCATAGGTGGGTCCACCCAACCTAACATATGGTCCAAAACCAAAATTTTCCGGGGCGCTGCCCCGGACCCCATAAAGTGGGGTTACGGGTGCCCTTCAAACCCCCTATTAACTACGTGGAAAGAATATAACACAACCCAACAATATCTAGTGACATATACATTGTCCTCAATTGTAGCCTTGATGGGAGGGATTGTGCAGAAGGATGACATATGAATAATTTAATCTGGTTTCTCTCTAGGTCCATGGCAGTTATGAGCCACGTTTGATAAGGAATTGAATGTGTTGCTAGTTGTTGCTACATTTCATCTCTGAATATTTTGTTTCTCTCATATGTTCTTTTCTTCTCTTCCCATTTAGGGTCTATTGTTGATGCACTTCCCAAAGAGCCCAGGATTGCTACCTCTGTGAAGTTAGAAGTGGAAGCTTACTGAGAAGTTGTATCTCGAAGCCCGGTTATTCCAAATTCATTTCAACCAACCTGGTCTCAATTTCCTCATCGGTTTGCTCCTGGATCTTAGATTTCTTTCTTGATGATGCCTCCTTGATCTCTATGACTCCAGCTTCGCCCATGCTTCTCTTTGAATTCTTCTCCTTTGAAGGAGGTGTTTCAATTTCCATTTCTATATTAATGGGCCAAGAATCCAAATTAGCTTTCCATTCAACTTCAGGTTTATACTCATGCTCATAAGTTGAAGCATTAATATCCCTTCTTCTCTTTGATATGACACCATGAGGATCATAGCACCACATGTACCCCATTTCAAAATTAATCTCTTTCAACATGTATTCTACTTACTAAAGGACTTGTCTAGTGTTAACAATGAATGGACCTACCATTCTACCCAACTTAAACATGTAGCCCTTTTTTGCACGAACATAGTGGAGTTGATCATAACTCAGGCTCTATCTCATAAATTATAGGGAAAAGATTCTCATGGGCATGAAAATAGGCAAGTGGTATGGGGGAAGTCCTCAAACAAGAACCAATCACCCACCCACGTATCTTCACTGAGTTGAAGGACTTTATTTTGTTGGGGTAGGATTCTAGGAGCGAAAATGTTATTTATAATTTTGAAGGTAGTGGACATGTTATCACCCCAAGAAACTCTTCTAGGTTGTATATCAGAGATTCTCAGAAACATTACAAACTCAACAAAAATGTTGGAAAATGGTGGATGAATGGAAGGAATGATGCATATTCAAGCCAGATAGCCACTTCTACTATGCTTAACCCCAGACATGGGTGAACACCCCCAGACTACAAGGCTTTAGACCACCAATTACTCACAGCTTGAGGATTGATTGAAGATGGAGAAGACTGACCACACCAGCAGATGCACAAGACCATGTGATGGCTACCTGCAACAAGTAGAAAGGTCTGTAAATCTATTTCCTAATGCACAGACAGGATGAGAGTTCTCTGGCACCAAGAAAATAGAAACCTGCATACACCTTCAATAATACATACTAGATTCTAACAAAGAGGTGGGATGAGAGCCCCTCTAATGCTAAACATCAAGAGCACAAGAAAAATGCATAACAGGCACAGCCTGGAACAAAGAAGAAGTGGAAAGTGAGCAATTAGCAGCAAAAGAAGCTTCTATTAGCTGAAAATGAAGACCAGACGTTGTAGGTATCACAGTAGTTACAATCTCCAGAAGTTGAACTTTACATCAAAAAAATATCCATCAACCCTCATTACATCTTGTTTGTGGGTCTATATGGAGGTTTATTACAAAAATATCTGCTATCCTATGCGTGGAGGGGTCATAATGGACCACCAACCACCTTAACATTCTAATATGGGCCTCTACTACAAACTGCGTGCTTTAATGAACAAAGTTGGCCTTTTGAGATACTCTGATGTCCTTCTTGAATGGGTGGACTGTCGTATGAATGAAAGCTCCATAACTATTGAATGAATTCAACTACTCGAGGCATGTCCTTTCCTTCTTTGGCCATACTGTCCCTTGAATGCGGTCGTTGAAGAGTAAATGTGCCAAATACTGATAGATGGCTATTTTTGTCCTTCAAGAGCATGGTACAGGCTATGAGTGCAAGCATTATAGAGGAACATCCACCATTGAAGAGAGTGGATCTACAGCGGAGAGCATTTTGCAATGGCTATCGGGAGGAAGCGGGAACAACAAATGTGAGTCGTTGGATGAAACAGATGGACAGTTGAGATCATTTGATAGGAGGAATCGAGAGATGGACGATCGAGATAGACGAGGGCCATCAGATCTTATATGGGCAGATCCAACGGTGATCGGGAAGCGAAAGCACGCGGGAGATAAAGCACGGGGACAATGGTTTTGGGGTGGGTGGTATTCCTTGAATCGCTTACCGGAGGTGAGTGGTATATGTACATAGCTGAGCGATCACAATAGGAGGTTGACATGTGGATGATGGGATAGGCAGAAAACCACTGCGATCACGAGTTAACACGCATGCAAGTTTTGGCGGTGGGAGGTGTGCTTGTCATTGGATCGCGAGATGGATGATTGGACGGCGGGAATTAATGCACACGTTTTTGGGACTGATGGGACAGGGACAGCAACAATAACAGCGCGTGGTTATGAGGAAATGGTTATATGGCAACATTAACTCTACGCTCGGGGCTAAGAGCAAAAGCTCTTATATGCAGTTTTAAACAAAGGAACCCCGAGAAAAAGCGGAAATGAGGATGAACAAGGTGGAGGATGGCGGGAACCCTGGCATAGGCTTCTTTTGAGCTAAAACAGAGAACCAAGCTTACTCCAGCTTCTTTGAATTATCAACAATTTGTAGCGGAGCTAACACTGGCTCCTTCTGGGGATGAGATCCTCCCTGTGAGGTCTCAAGAACCTGTAGATCAATGCCTTCCTGATGAAAACAAATTAGCAAATTTCCTAATGTTCCATTGGGCATGGAGTCAGACTAAAACTGATAAAACCAAATATTTACAACCTTTAAGGCCAAAAGACCTTAAATCACATAAATTTTTAGAAAACACCCATTAACTGGGCCATACTCTTCAGCATGAAGATGTTGTTCCCTTGAATCTGAGAAATTATGAAAGGCCCTGTCCAGAAAGCATCAAATTTTCCATGGTTGCATTTCTTTTCTTTTAGTGCATCCCATTTAAGGACCAAGTCTCCAACCTGAAAATTATCTGCCTTTGTCTTCCTGTCAAAAGCATCCTTGATATTTTTCTGATGTGTTGTAGCCTTTTCAACCAGTTGTTCTCTAATCTGATGTACATCTGCTAAATCAATGATCCTTTTTTCCCTGTCTTCTTCCTCATTGTGCTTTTCTTGAAGGAATCTTGCCACAGGGAGAATTACCTGAATTGGGAATACAGCCTCAATGCCATACACCAACTTGAATGGAGAATTCCTTATAGATTTCTTTATGGTCACTCTTTCAGCCCACAGTGCATATTTGAGTTTGAAATCCCAATTCTTTTTATTGTCTTCCAACATCTTTTTAATTATCCTTATCAGCCTTTTATTTGAAGATTCTTCTAGACCATTTCCTTGAGGATAATATGAGGTGGAGTGGACCAGTTTAATACCCATTGAATCACACAT
Organism: Pinus tabuliformis; assembly: GCA_031772625.1. Taxonomy (NCBI): domain Eukaryota; kingdom Viridiplantae; phylum Streptophyta; class Pinopsida; order Pinales; family Pinaceae; genus Pinus; species Pinus tabuliformis. The sequence goes on from CM062804.1 coordinate 1,449,251,222, forward strand.
ATCCACCAACTCTTTTGCCCTGAAGGCTGCTGCATTATCTGTGACTAATTTATGTGGACACCCAAATCTGATAAAGATATTTTCAATTAAAAACTTCATGACCACATTGTGATTAGCCTTTCTGGTAGGGATTGCTTCAATCCACTTACTAAAATAATCAGTGGCTACTAATATCTATCTGTGTTGGCCACTAGAATGTGGATTGATTTCTCCAATGAAATCCAAGCCCCACTGTTGAAAAGGTCCTCTTGCATGTATTGGTCTCAAGGGCGAGGACTTCAACTTCTGCTTTCCTTCAAATCTTTGGCACCTTTCACAAGATTTAACAAATGAAAATAAATCAGAAAATAAGGAGGGCCAGTAGTACCCAGCTCCAAGGATTTTATGAGCTGTAGTTTTCCAATAATGGTGCCCTCCACACATGCTGGAATGAAATTGTTGCATAACTTCTATTGATTGTTCTTTGTCCAGACACCTCAAAAACACTCCAGATGGATCCCTCCAGTAGAGCAGTTTTTCATTAATGCAATATTTAGCTGCTCTAAGCTTAATAGTTCTAGCTTGACTTGTGCTTAAGCCTGGAGGGATTTCTAGCTTCAGTAAAAATTTAATTATTGCATAATACCAATCACAAGAAGCTAGATTCTCGGCCACTGACTGCTTTCTCTCTGGTTCAACCACTTCCTCTTCTTCATCTGTCTGACCAATTTCTGCAATTGTGCACAGGAAATCTATATCCAATGATCTGCAATTTTCTTCAGCTAATAATTTGGCAAGACCCTGACCTCTGACCAGCTTGGTGGGCTTTAATTCTATATTAAATTCAATCAAATTTGCAATCCATTTAGCCCTTCTTCCATTAGCATCAAGTTGTGTTGATACATCTCTTATTGCAGCAGTGGGTACATATGCAATTATCCCGGAATGCAAAATGTAAACTCTGAAAGCTTTCAAGGATTTGATAAGAGAATATGCTTGTTTTTCAATAATATCATACCTCAGTTCAACATCCCTTAAGTTTTTGCTGAAAAATGCCACTAGATGATCTAAACCTTCTTCATCTGCTTGCAATAACACTACTGCAAGGGTGTCTTTAGAGGCAAAAGAAAATATATGGAACTCCTTGCTGTAGTCTGGACTTATTAAAGTGGGAGCCTCCATGATGTCTTTCTTAATAGACTCAAAATATCTTCTTGCTATATCAGTCCATTTGATTTCTGCCCCTTTCTTCAACATGGAGGTAATATGCTTCACATATCCTGCAAAATTTGGTATAAACCTCCTCACAAAATTAATTTTTCCTAGAAATGACTGGATATCTTTCTTTGATCTCAGGATAGACAAAGTTTGTATTGCTTTTACCCTTTCTGGATCAATTCGGACACCTGCAGCAGAAACAATATGTCCCAACAGCTTGCCTTCTTCTAAAGAAAATTGTGATTTTTGAGGATTGACTGAAATTCCAAACCTCATGCACTTCAGGAACACCTTTTTCAAATGCTGCAAATGATCTTGATGGATGCTGGAGTATACTGTTATGTCATCTAGGTAGATGAGGAAAAATTTATCTGTCTCTCCCACAAATGCTATATCCATAGCTCTCTGAAAGGTGGCTCCAGCATTCATCAGCCCAAAAGGCACCTTAGCATACATAAAAGTGCCCCAAGGAGTGGTGAATGTAGTCTTCTCTTGATCATTTGGATGCACAACAATCTGATTAAAGCCTAAAAAACGGCCCAAGAAAGACATTACTTTGGCTCCTGAGACTTTTTGCAGCAAATGCTCCATCTTTGGTGGAGGATAGTTGTCTTTCTTAGAGCATTTGTTTAAGTTTCTGAAATCAACACACAGTCTGATTTCTCCACTTTTCTTCCTCACCACTACTAGGTTGGCTACCCACTTGGAATATCTAAGAGGGACTATGATCTTGGCAGCCATCAACTTTTTTATTTCTTTTTCAATCAGAGGAAGAAGCATAGGATATATTGGTCTCAGCTTCCGTTTGAAAGGTATGGTGTCTTTCTCCAGAGGGATTTTATGCTAAATAATCTTTTTGTCATAGGTTTTCAGGTAACTATATTCCCAGGCAAACACATAAGCAAATTTCTTCATTAAATTGTAGTATTCAGCACTTTGATCAACAGACAGATGAGTGGACAAATTTATGTATCTATGCTAACCTAGACTCCCTATATCATGCTTACAGACTGTAGATTGATCTTCATTTTGGGCAGCTTTATAAGGCACATCATTTTGGTCAAACAATCTTTCTAAAGGAATTAAACCCTTAGGAATATGATTGCTAAGAAGTTGGACAATGCTATCTTTACCAGTTTTATTTCTAAGCTGAACTTGGGGGCTCTTTTTCAAGGCTTCATTATTTTGGTCAATTTGCATTTCAGAACTTTCATCAATGACTTGCAGAAACCTATTTAATTCATCATCATCTTCAAAAACTTTCCAATGGTGGACATTATAAGGAAAGGATGGTCTATATTTCATTTGGGCTTCATAAACTAGTCTGGGAGGCATAGGAGGGATAAATAGACTAGCAGACATAGCAAGGGAATCAGCAAGCTGATTTTTGGCTCTTGGGATATATGAAATACAGAAAAAATCAAAGGAATCTTTGAGTTTCCATACCTCATCTCTGTACGCTTTCAACCTTGGGTGCTTTGCTTGAAAAGTTTTATTTACTTGCTGAATGATCATATCAGGATCTCCAAACACCTTTATGTTCTTGATTCCTTTGCCTTTTGCTGCATTAAGGCCCAATAGTAGAGCCTCATACTCTGTTATATTGTTTGTGACTTGAAAAACCAGATTAAAAGACATCTGCGTGCTTTTCTGTTCTAGAGATATCAGCACCACCCCTACTCCTGCAGTCTCCCTGGAACATGCTCCATCAAAGAACATCTCCCAAACCTGACTTCCTTGCTCTTCTTCGGCCTAAACTGTTGCTTTTCTAATCTGCATTGAGGCCTTCTGAGATTCTTCTATTTGGAGGATACATGCTCCAAAATTAGTGTCCATAGCATATATGGGATGATTAGTAGGATTCTTCTCATCACTGATGATGTATGCCAGTTGTGCTTCTTTGTACAATCTCTTGCTTTCTCCTCCAAAAACTAGGACAGTGGCATAAGATAGATCATTATGTAATGTCCCACCTAGTCTTTTAATCCATCCCCTGGACAGCAGCATGCCAAACTTGGGAGAGACATCTGCTACTACAATATCCATCATCATACTCTTCATGGGCAGCTGAGTTAAGGTAATGGCCAGGTCCTTGATTAATCCTAGGCATTTCACTTTCCTTGAATCAAAAAAGAATAAATCATGATATGGTCTAGTGATGTCAAGGCCTAACTCTTCCATGACAGCTTTAGGCATCAAATTGTGGCTGACCCCTGTGTCTAGCAGGCAATTGTGGAGGATTTTATCATGAATGGTCAAAGAGACATAAAATGATGGAGAATTATTATCAGTAAGTTCAATCATGGGGCTAAGCACAACATCAGTCTTATCATCTTGCAAATTGACAGAGTCAATGGAGGTTTGTGTGGTTTCCAGTTCAAGCGCTTCAAGGATAGGATTTCTAAATATTTCACTCTTTACCAGCTCTACCAGAGGCACAGATATTTTCAATTTCTGAACTTCTGACTCTAAGCTGAAAGAGGAAGGTAACTTATCAGTACCTCTTACCTCTTGAACTGGAGCTTTAAGGATGACTGGATCAACTATTGGTCTTCTCTGCCTGATATTCTGAGACTCTGTTTGGACAACAGCTCTTTGGGTATAATTCTCCTTGTCATTTTTTGCATTCGACCTCAGATTGTATCTTTTATGTTCACCGGTTTGTAGAACTGCCTCTCTGTCCCACTGCTGACTGTCTTGTTCCTACAGCAATGATTCTTCGTATATAGCCAATGTCAAAAAGGCAGTACTGCCTTTATCTTCCATGCAGTGAATTTCATCCTCATCTTCAAATTGTTCCTCCTCCATGACTACATTCTAGAAAGGAGCTTTAACTTTCTGTTCTTCATTTGGTTCCCTTCCCCTCTGAATTATTTGCAACTATTCATTTGCTCTTCTGGATGGATTTGGATTTCTTGGAGCAAATGTGTTTTGTTGCCTTGTCTTTCCTAAAGTCTTCTCTACTTTCAGCTTAGATATTTCAGCCGCCAATGAATCTACGATCTTACTCATTTTGTCTAATTTAGGCTCTGAGGATGAAGCAGAGGAAGAAGAAGCCTCACTTCTTTGTCTCCTTCTATCAGTGTGACTCTTTAGCTTTTCTGCAGCCATAATATTGGATTCCACCTCTAGTGCTGCATCCTACATGTCAGCTAGAGTGGCACATCTCCTTTCTCTCAATAACAGGCAGAAATCAGAGTCAAAAGCATTGGCATAAGTGAGTTTGGTAGAGGTGGGGGTAGGCTTTACCTTAGCTGGTATCTTACTATACATACGATTGAATATTTTATTAAAATCAGGCAATGATTCCCCATTTTCCCTCTTCAGGTTACCAAACTCAGTATGGTAATAGAGCAGATCTTTTCTATCTCCCCATTGCTTCAAAAATGCATCATCCAATGCTTCAATATCTGTTATGGATCTATGGGGTAATTCTCTGAACCACTTCCTAGCCTCACCATCAAGGCTCTGGACAAAAACTCTCATCCATACATCATCTTCACTGATATCTAGGTTATCATAATAACTATAAAAAGCTTCCAGGTTTTTTTCAGTTGTTACTCCCTCTGTGCCAGTGAACTTGGGCATATATTACTGATTTTCTCCCACAGGAATTGGATTCAAAGGAACATGCAAGACTAAAGGTCCATACCTGGCAACTACAATTCTTTCTATCTTCGTAGGTGCTTGCTGGCCTGCCATGATTGGGATATGTGGAAGAATACTGGCAGCTTGAGCAGTATGAAACAATGAAATGGATGACAGAGACAAATGGATGTTTTGGACTGTATGAGAAACTTTCTTTGGACTGAGATTCAAAGGGGAACTAACTGAACAAGGGGATATATTAATCTCTGAAGGAATTTCATTACTAACAGTGATGGGTTCTAAATCTTCAAACTGTATATCTTCAGCTATAACTTTATCTTTCAGAAATGCATGAGATTTCTTAGGCTTACCTGATCCTAATGCCCCTTTCTGTGATGCTTTCTTTGATTTGATAGTCCTCTCAGGGTTAGGCACTGGTTCAGATGGTGATTTCTAAGGATTTCTTCGAGTATGTCTCACAAACTGAGCTAGAACTTCAATGTGGAGTCGCCAAATGTTGGTCTTCCTCCAATGGAGTCGCTAGATAGATGATTACAACCAGAAATGTGCCCAAACCTTGTCTATCATCAAAATCTGGAACTATGTCGTTCTCCCAGGGAAGCTGAGCTTCAATCTCCTCTCCCTGGAAACGACGCCAATTAATGTTATAACCCCAAGAAACTCTCCTAGGCTGTATATCAGAGATGCTCGGGAACATTACAAACTCAAAAAAAATGTTGGAAAATGATGGATGAATGGAAGGAATAATGAATATTCAAGCCAGATAACTACTTCTACTATTCTTAACCCGAGACATGGGTGAACACCCCCAGACTACAAGGCTTTAGACCACTAATTACTCACAGCTTGAGGATTGAGGGAAGATGGAGAAGACTGACCACACCAGTAGATGCACAAGACCATGTGATGGCCGGCTACAACTAGTAGAAAGGTCTGTAAATCTATTTCCTAATGCACAGACAGGATGACAGCTCTCTGGCACCAAGAATACAGAAACCTGCATACACCTTCAATAATACATACTAGATTCTAACACAGAGGTGGGATGACAACCCCTCTAATGCTAAACATCAAGAGCACAAGAAAAATGCATAATAGGCACAGCCTGGAACAAAGAAGAAGTGGAAAGTGAGCAATTAACAGCAAAAGAAGCTTGTATTAGCTGAAAATGAAGACCAGACGTTGTAGGTATCACAGTAGTTACAGTCTCCAGAAGTTGAACTTTACATCAAAACAATATCCATCAACCCTCATTACATCTTGTTTCTGGGTCTATATGGAGGTTGATTACAAAAACATCTACTATCCTATGCGTGGAGGGGTCATAATGGACCACCAACCACCTTAACTTTCTGATATGGGTCTCTGCTACAAACTGCGTGCTTTAATGAACAAAATTGGCCTTTTGAGATACTCTGTTGTCCTTCTTGAACGGGTGGAATGTCGTATGAATGAAAGCTCCATAACTACTGAATGAATTCAACTGCTCGAGGCATGTCCTTTCCTTCTTTGGCCATACTATCCCTTGAATGCGGTCGTTGAAGAGTAAATGTGCCAAACACTGATAGATGGCCATTTCTGTCCTTCAGGAGCATGGTACAGGCTGTGAGCGCAGGCATTATGGAGGAAGATCCACCGTTGGAGAGCGTGGATCTACGGCAGAGAGCGCTTTGCAATGGCTATCAGGAGGAAGCAGGAACAACAAATGTGAGCCGTTGGATGAAACAGGCGTACAGTTGAGATCATTTCATAGGAGGAATCGAGAGATGGACGATCGAGATAGATGAGGGCCATCGGATCTTATACGGGCAAATTTGACCGTGATCGCGAAGTGAAAGCACACGGGAGATAAAGCGCAGGGATGGCGGTTTTGGGGGTGAGCGGTATTCCTCACACCACTTACCGGAGGTGAGTGGTATACGTACATAGCCGAGCGATCACAATAGGAGGTTGACATGTGGACGATGGGACAGGCAGAAAACCACCGCAATCGCGAGTTAACGCACGGGAAGGTTTTGGCGGCGGGAGGTGTAACTGTTGTTGGATCGCGAGATGGACGATCAGACAGCGGGAATTAATGCACACGTTTTCGAGACTGATGTGATAGGGATAGCAACAGTAACAGCGCATAGTTATGAGGAAATGGCTATATGGCAACATTAACTCTACGCTCCGGGCTATGAGCAAAAGCTCTTATATGCAGTGTTAAACAAAGGAACCCCGGGAAAAAGCGGAAATGAGGATGAACAAGGTGGAGGATGGCAGGAACCCTAGCATAGGCTTCTTTTGAGCTAAAACAGAGAACCAAGCTTACTCCGGCTTCTTTTAATTTTCAGCAATCTGTAGTAGAGCTAACAGGACATATAAGTGGAGATAAACTAAGAAAAACCCTCATTGTTTGGCTTTTTATTTGGGGCACTGTCGCAATCAAACACATACTTCCACTGCTTGTGATAATTTGTGATAATAAGGCCGAGATACTCAAATTCTTCAATGTGAGTATGCAGGAAAAGGTAGAATAGTAAATAGTAGTATCTCAAAAAGGAAGTGACAAGAAAATGGTTAAACTAGAATTTGATAGATTCTTCAAGGAATGAAGGTATATGAAAGATGATGTTCGGCTGCATCATTTTGTGTAGGAACCCTATGGCAGCTTTAGTAATATTGCTAGTTTCTTTTGAATCCCCCAAAATAAAGTTATAGTGATCAGAATAGGTTGTATAGTTTCAAAAAACATGGAAACGGAGAATTTGTCTACGATGGGGAGGGTTTGATTGTTGGGTGCTAAAATCAACTAGAGGAAGGCTTGTTTCTTCATTTGAGACCCCATTATATGTATAGAAGAGGGTAGCTTTTGTAAACCTCTTAAGGTTGGGAGATTTTGGATACAGGAGATCCATTTGAATTCATTCTAGCGTGACTTCCAAATTATTTTCTCCAGTGGGGGAAATGAAACAATTCCACTCTTTAACATACGAACCTATGAGCCAGGAAACAAATTTTGGAAAATCGTAGACTGTGGGAGAGATTTTGTGATACAACCCTTACTCTATAACTCGAATTGGGTCTTCTCTTTTTAGGTGAAAGTTCTACAGGTCAAAAAAACGATCAAACATATGGTAGGAGCATAATGTGTTGCGGATTTCAGCCTCTATGTTCATGAGAGGCTCGGTATGGCCAGAGGATTTAGCCTCTTAGGTTTTAGGGGTTTTGGGCTCTGGCATTTTCAATTTAAGAATAATGGAGAATTACTTAGCAGTGGACGATTATAGGTTACCTGGTGGCCATATGAAATTGGACATAGTGGCACTGGAATAGCTCTGCACTGACTGAAGCTTGAACTCAGTTACAAACAAGTGGAGCAATGAGGGAACGTCATTTGAATGAAATAAATTTGAAATCCAATGGCTAAATTATGGGTCAGTGTTTTATAGGAGGGAAATACGATGGAGTGATCCGTGGGAGAGATATGTGGAGACATGTAGGAGGGACACTTTTTGCTACTGGGTTGAACGAGAGGTGAGAGGGAGCGGCCAATGACCCTATATAATTGCGCTCGCCTACTAACAACAATGTTGCATTGTTGGGATTAGTGGTAGGTGTGGTCCCCACACTCTAGCGGGGTGATTGAACAAGGTCGAGAGGTTGGATTGACCCCCCTAGTTGATATTGGGCATTGATTGGCAAAGCACGCCCACTGACTTTGACCATTCTGGGGGCCAGCACGGCTTATCTGCCACACTAGTTACCCTGTTGAAATGTTTTATGGACCGAGTGGCTTAAGGATGAACGATGATCCACCCCACAATTGCTCGTCAGTTAACTCTTATGCATACAATAAATCGGTGGAGCCCATTACATATATATTTCACTCCTTTATCTTTTTCCTAGGTTCTTTTCATTTCTCCAAGGTCTTGCCTTCACCTTCGCTTCTCTCCTTTAAACTTATAGATCGAAATTATTTGCAAATGTATAGGTTACAACTGGTGGCATTAAAATCACACAATATCCAATAAGATAATTAATATATTGCATGAAATTTAGTGAAAGCGTATGATGTATAAAGTTAGATGTAAATAGTGAATATATTATTATAAGATTAAATTTATAGAATAAAATGAAACAATCCTACTTTAATAAAAAACTAGATATTATTTTTAAATATTTTAGAATTATTTTTTTTCGAAACATATATATATAGATATAGATATAATTTTTTGGAATTAAGTGATATAATTTTAAAGAAGACAATATTTTTTGTTATTTAAAATGTGACTATGAATGCATAATGAATTCAGTTCCTTAAAAAACCTTCGGGAACTTGGATAATGACACTATACAAACACTATACCTTAAAACAAAAACTAAAACATAAAAGAGTTAAAAACAAGAGCCAAATTTTCCCCATCCAACCCCAAAAAAAATTCACTTTAAAAAAGCTTAATCTTAAAGAGAGAGAAAATCTAAGTGAATTTAATGGTGGAGAACATTAACTACTTTGTAAAAGGTTAAACCTTCCCCTTATTCTCTCAAATCCACCATAATCCTTCTTATTCTCTAAAAAAATTCAATATTCTATCAAACCCACCATTCCATCTAACCTGACCTAGCCTAGCCATAGTGAGTAGTTCTCCTTATTCCCTCAAAATAATTCAAGCTAGTAATTATCTATTAGGGTCCCACCCTAACCCCCTTATTTATGTAATAGGATCGAGTCATAGTTATAGCTAAGTAAAGAGTCAATAAAGCCCATATTAATAATTGTAAGTGGTTAACCCGCATTTAATGACGAGACCATAGTTAGTTGCAAATGGGCCATGGTATTAGATAGATGGTATCAATAAGAACCATGGTATTGCGCCATGGTATTGCATGTATGAATCCTATATAAAGGATAGAGACTTCCTGCGAGGAGCATCGTGTCTTATTTTGTAATCAAGCTTAGCTCTATTAGAGGTTGCCCCATTGAAGAGGCAAGTGAACTTTTCTTTCTGAGTAATAAAATACTTGTTGTTATTGCTCTTGTTCTATGTTCTGGGTATATTTTCCCACAAATTTGGTATTCTGGTATCATCTTGCAAGATTAAGAGCATAACAACTGGTATCAGAGCGCTTTCCAGGGCTGGTGGGATCTCCATTTTTTAGAAAAAAAAAAAATTAGCTAGAGAAGTGTTCTGGCGTCTTTAAACCACGGGATCTGTCGTTGAGTGCATAAACCTGCGGATTTAGGGAGGCATGCATGTAGGAAATATAAGAGGTGGTCACGCTTGTTGGACTCCCTTGTAACCCCTGTGGGTACCCCTTCGAGTAGTAGAGCATTAGACAAAACCGCGCATGGACTGTCTTCCAAGTACCTTCTGGGTATATCAGAAGCCCCCTAGCTCCCTTGAAACCTCACCATATATAAACCATCAGCTATCTTGCTGCTACAGTACATTGAGAACAGCACTCGGAGATATTACTCGCCTGTACGATAGGGTAATCGGGTTGTATGGCTAAGGGTACGGTTGATCCTCCTTGGTTAGTGCCCTGAAGCATTGGGCTGAGTACTACTATCAGACCCTTATGTATATTGAGATCTGTAGCACCTGACACTCCTTGAGACCATAGTTCCTTGATCTCTCTCTGGATCATACATAATATTTGCTAGATCAGATCTCACAAGTGGGGTTTTTTCCGCCGCAACAGCAATCAGTTTCGCAGTTCAGATCGATCAGATCAGCGAGCCAGATCTCTCAGATCCATCAGATCCACAACAAAAATTAGTTCTGTCATTCAGATCCACCATCCAGATCTGAGTAGTTGTGTGGGTTCCTATACCTGGGCGTGATTTTCGTAGGACTTTTGGCAACATTGACATTTCAGGGATTCGGCGACTGCATCATTCCTAAGGAAGGAGTAAAACTTTGTTAGGAGTCAAAAAAAAAAAAGTCTAAGACCCCCCGAGGCGCTTATTGGTGACTTAGGCCATAAGAATCAGGACGACGAGCTGAGCAAGGTGGTACCATTCAATTGTTAGTGTCAAAAAAATTTGAGCAGTCCCAAATTTCAAGTAAATTGTCTCGGTGCATGGTAGAAAGTAGAAATCAAGCTATGGTGAATGAAAGGATGGACAAACTTTAAGCATCCTTGAAAGAAATCCAAGATCAGCTGATGAAATTAACTATAGCACTCTCTATGGGTAAGGCAGAAGCTCGTGAGGACGCATATATTGGCAATGAACACAGTAAGGGTGAGTCTAGCCACTCTCTTCACCTCTGGGGCACCCACCAACAATCCCGTCTGCGACCACCCAAGCTGGACATGCATAAATTTGATGGCTCTCACCCAGCAGCATGGATAGCACAAATGGAGCAATATTTCAATCTGAATTACATCCTGGATAATGACACTCAGCTTAGTGTGGGGATCATGTACTTGGACAATGAAAGATGGCAATGGTGGCAATGGCATCAACGTTGCTATGGAAGGCCCTTGACTTGGGACACATTCAAAAAAGCTCTTATGGATCGCTTTGACCATGACTCTGCTTTTTTGGGTCGTCTCACTAAGCTCCGTCAAACTAGAACAATGGATGAATATATTACAGCTTTTGAAGCCTTAGCTTTCCGCACTTTAGGTCTACAAGATCAGTTCTACACGGAATGTTTTATCAGTGGTCTTAAAGAGGCCATACAAGCCCATGTCCGACTGCACCACCCTCCCTCATGGCTGGAGGCTTGCAAGATAGCTCATGAAGTAGAACGTGCATTAGCGGTCCAGTCCAATCGCCCAAATTTCACCGCCAAGGGTTGCACCCCACAGGCTCACAACACTACCCAAACACTCAAGGCTCAAAAGGTGTCACTTGCAAAAATGGTGGAAAGAGAAAGCAAGGATTATGTTACTACTATGATTAAAAATACTCCCCCGGGCATAAATTCAAGGAGCCCAAATTTTTTCAAATTGATGCTACTGATCCCAGCTCATCGTAGGAAGCTCCACCACTTGAGGAACCAAAGGAGGAAGAAGAGGACAACCAGAAGGATAATGTACCTAAAGAACCAGTTATTTCTCTCCATGCTTTGGCAAGGATTTCTTTGCCTCAAACTCTCAAAATCAGAGGTTTTATTAAGCACCACCTAGTAGTAGTCTTGATTGATAGTGGAAGTACACATAATTTTATCCATCAAAGAGTAGCAGAAGCAGTGCATTGTTTTGTACGAGAAGTTTCTAACTTCCAAGTCCAAATTATTGATGGGGGCACAATGAAATGTGAAGGCCATTGTGAAAATGTCAAACTTCAAATGGGGGATTATCAGTTAAAGACCCACATGTTTGCCATACACATGGGAGGGTGCGACATTGTCCTAGGTGGTGAATGGCTTCGTATACTTGGCGCAATCACAATTGATTTCTAGGAGTTATATATGAGCTTTAAGCAGAACAACCACACACATACCCTCCACGGACTCCAGGGGAGAGCTCCCTCTATCATTAGCTCACATCGGATGGAAAAATTGTTAAAAAAGGGCCATCATGGAGTTATAGCTCAATTTAATGTCATCCAGGCCTTCAAACCCAATTCTCTTCTGATTCATCCTGAGATGCAACAGATCTTAAATACCCATCGGCCAGTCTTTGAAAAGCCTCATGAACTTCCACCCTTGAGAGGGGAACATGATCATAGCATCACTTTGGTCCAAGGGGCACAACCACCAAATGTGCGCCCATATAGATATCCGTTCGCCCAAAAGAATGAAATAGAAAAATAATAAAGGAACTTTTGGAAGTAGGCGTCATTCATCCTAGCCTTAGTCCTTATTCATCACTGGTGGCCATGGTGCTCAAGAAAGATGGGGAATGGCATATGTGTCCAGACTTCAGGGCCCTCAATAAGTTGACAGTCAAAGATAAATTTCCCATCCTGGTTGTTGATGATTTGCTGGATGAACTAAATGGGGCTCAATTCTTCACTAAGCTTGATCTTTGCTCAGGCTACCACCAAATTCGCATGAAAGAAGTTGACATTCCAAAGACTGCTTTCAGAACTCATGAAGGCCATTATGAGTTCCTGGTCATGCCATTCGGTCTTTGTAATTCCCCATCCACTTTTCAGAGCCTTATGAACCACCTGCTCAAACCATATCTCAGAAAATTTGTCCTTGTTTTCTTCGATGACATCCTCATCTACAGTCGCACTTGGGCCGCACATCTTCAGCATGTAGATCTGCTCTTGCAACTACTCCGTGAGCATAAATTGTTTGTTAAGATGTCCAAGTGTTCTTTTGGCATGGAAGAAGTTGAGTATTTGGGCCACATTGTGGGGCGTGACAGTGTCAGGGTGGACCCAAAAAATATCCAAGCAATGCAGGATTGGCCTCAACCTAAGACCTTGAAGAGCCTGAGAGGATTTTTGGGTCTCACAGGCTACTATCACAGATTTTTCCGCAATTATGGTCACATTGCAAGGCCCCTTACTCAACTCCTCAAGAAAAATTCATTCCTCTGGAAGGATGAAGCACAACAGGCCTTTACAGCTCTCAAAAATGCCATGTGTTCCACTCCAGTCTTAGCACTACCCGACTTCACCAAATCTTTTTTCATTGAATGTGATGCTTTAGGTACGAGTATTGGGGCGGTCTTAATGCAAGAAGTTTGACCCTTGGCCTTCACAAGCCAATAACTCAGTGGAAAGAATCTAGGACAATCTACCTATGAGAAGGAGATGATGGCCATATTACATGCAGTAGATACCTGGCGACCTTACTTATTTGGGTGACGCTTCCAAATCCGCACAGACCATCAAAGCCTTAATTTTTTTTTGGAGCAATGCCTATCCTCACCAAAAAAAAAAAATGGCTTGCCAAAATGCTGGGATATGATTATGAGATAATTTACAAGAAAGGGCGCAAAAATATTGTAGCAGATGCATTATCTCGCCAATTTGAGGAAGAAAGTAACCTGCTTGCAATTTCCCTTCCCATTCCATAATGGATTGAAGAGGCTCGCAAGGAATGGTTTTCACATCTCGAGCTCTCCCAACTCATTACTCAATTGTAGGAAAATCCAAATTCCACTAAGGGATACTCATGGCAAGATGAGATTCTTCGCTACAAGGACAAAATTGTAATATCACCAACATCCACCCTCAAAAGCTGCATTTTGGCGGAGTTGCACTCATCTCCCACTGCAGGACATTCAGGCTTTCAGAAGACGTATGCTCGCACTCATAGATAATTTTTTTCGACAGGCATGAAAAAGGAAATTCTTACTTTTGTAGTTGAATGCGATGTTTGTCAGTGCAACAAAGGAGAGATAGTCAAAGCACCAGACACATTACAACCATTGCCCATTCCGGCATCAATATGGCCAGAGGTTTCTATGGATTTCATTACAGGTCTTCCAAAGTCAGGAAACAAGTTAGTCATCATGGTGGTTGTGGACAGACTTTCTAAGTATGCTAATTTTTCCACCCTACCCCACTCTTTTACACCAACTTTGGTCGCTCAATATTTCATGGATCAGATCTTCAAATTACATGGCATGCCCACTTCCATTGTGTCTAATCGTAACCTGGTCTTCACCAGTAATTTTTTGCAGGAACTCTTCCAGCTACAAGGTACCCAACTAAAACTCAATACTTCCTATCATCCACAAACTGATGGTCAAATTGAAGTAGTCAAAAAATGTCTGGAAACCTACCTTAGGTGTTTCACTTCAGAAAAGCAACATCTTTGGGTACAGTGGTTACCTCTAGCTGAATGGTGGTATAACACCAACTATCATGCCACCACCAAAATGACTCCATATGTAGCAGTTTATGGTCAACTCCCTCGTTCCCCTACTTCTTATATCAAGGGGTGCTCGAAGGTACAAGTAGTGGATCAACTCCTACAGAACCGCACAACCATGCTCGCCCATCTTAGAGAGAATCTTCATCAAGCTCAAAACCGCATGAAGCAACAGGTAGATCAGCATCGCTCAGAACGCCAATTTCAAGAAGGGGATCAGGTCTTTTTGAGGCTACAACCATATAAGCAAACATCACTCAAATACAAGGGTTGTCAGAAACTATCTCCAAAATTCTATGGACCATATCAAGTACTTCAGCGCATTGGACAAGTGGCCTACAAGCTAGCTTTGCCACCCACTACAAAAATCCATCCAATTTTCCATGTCTCATGTCTCAAGAAAGTGATTGGGAACAATTGCAGAATTCAAGCAAGTCTACCTGAACTGGATGAAGAAGGGTCAATCTAGCTCCAACCTGAACAGGTCTTGGATACAAGAGAACAGCACCTGCGTGGCCGCATGATCAAGGAAGTCCTCATCAAGTGGAAATACACCTTGCTGGAAGATGCAACTTGGGAACCAGCCACTATTCTTCAACAATTCCCGCAGCTTCAACCTTGAGGACAAGGCTATTCTTATGGGGGAGGGCATGTTAGGGTCCCACCCTAACCCCCTTATTTATGTAATAGGATCGAGTCATAGTTATAGTTAAGTAAAGAGTCAATAAAGCCCATATTAATAATTGTAAGTGGTTAACCCGCATTTAATGACGGGACCATAGTTAGTTGAAAATGGGCCATGGTATTAGATAGATGGTATTAATAAGAACCATGGTATTGCCCCATGGTATTGCATGTATGAAACCTATATAAATGATAGAAACTCCCTGCAAGGAGCATCATGTCTTATTTTGTAGTTGAGCTTAGCTCTATTGGAGGTTGCCCCCTTGAAGAGGCAAGTGAACTTTGCTTTCTAAATAATAAAATACTTGTTGTTATTTCTCTTGTTCTATGTTCTGGGTATATTTTCTCACATATTTGGTATTCTGGTATCGTCTTGCAGGATTAAGAACATAACATTATCCCTATGTTTTCTTTCTCAAAGCTTGATTTAACAATCTTGGATAGTGTTCTAGATAGTAGCCCCTCATTATAGAATATATATATATATATATATATATATATATATATATATATATATATATATATAGATATAGATATAGATATAGATATAAACAAAAGGATGATTGTTTTTCTTTATAGTGCACATATATCTAAGATGAATATATATATAAATCGTGGTGAATGTGGCTGCTACTATAACACTTAGAAATAATGAAGAAATGTTGTTTTGATTGTTTTCTAAGTTTAGATTTAGATCCTATTTTCTAGGAGGTTGTTGTGATCTCCCGAACAAAATGTAACCATTATATTTGTGTATGTGTGGTTGCTCTAATTAATAAATGTAGCATTGTGGAAGCCTTAGGTGCTCCTCACCTTAGAGCTGCGAGTTTCATTCATAATTTTGGTTTATCTTCCTATTAGTTTTTAGTTGGTGTCATAGCGTTAGGGTTGATTTGAGCCCTTGTGGCTAAGATTGATGCAATGAGCCTTTGTGACTGAGAGAGATAGGTGAGCATGGAGCCTCCTCTGCTAGTGAGCGCAGGTGTGAATATTTGTTGGAAAAATCAAGATCTGCCATATTTATACATGGAGCAGTGTGATCACATTGGAAGGCTGCATTTTCCATTTCAGGCTCGAGTCACTGTCTTGAGCACAGTGGATCATGGTGTGGGTTAGTGGAGGTGAGCCAAATTTGGATTTGTCAGGCAAAGAAAGGTCAAAGCTGACCTACACACCCTTAGTTAATTATACAGTTCACAGATTTGGTAGATTGTGCAGCTTTTCTTAAGAAAAGTGAGCAGATATGCATAGGTTCTATTAAGAAAAAGTGCGCAATTGACAATTTTTATGAAGAAAAAATGCCTAGATTTGCGTATATTTTATGAAGAAAAATGCATAGATTTGTGCAACTTTTATGAAGGAAAAGTGCACAAATCCATTTTTTACGGAATTTATAAAGTGGTTGAGCTTCATTTGGTTTTTTGTTTGAAGCTGTGGAGCCTAGCCATTGTTGGAGCTGTGGATCTGTCGATTAGGGATCCATGGAGCTACTGGTGGTGCTCGTGAAGTAAGAAGCTGGGCACTGTTGGAAATTAGGATTTTTTGTCAAGATGACTAATTACCTTGCAGAGACATACCTGAATGAGGCCAATAAAGTGGATGGATCTAATTATGTTAATTGGAAAGTAAAGTTGCAGACACTATTGTAAGGCTATGGCGCTTAGACCATCACAAAGGGAGAAGAAGCAAAAACTACTGCAAGTGCAACAGTTGCATCAATTCAAGACTGGGAGAAGCGTAGAAAAAAACAAAGGTATTACTAATAATGTATCATATTCATGACTACAAGACATCTAGTGAAACTTGGAAAGCATTAAAGGAATTATATGAAACCAAAAATAAAAATCGAGTCCTATTTTTGAAAAGTAAGCTCATGTATCTTAAAATGGAAGAAAATGAATATGTTGGTGTCTTTGTTTCAAGAATTATATATTTGAAAGATAAGTTGGGAGATATAGGAGAATCAGTACCTAGTATTGATCTACTAACAATTACATTAAATGGAATGTCAGGGGACTGTTAGATGTTTATTATAGGTCTTGTAGCATGGGAGAAAGCTTCAAATTTTGAGGAATTGATAGGTATATTGATGCAAGAAGAAGAGAGGTGCAAGAATTTGAGGCCTCAGAATCCAAGCTTGGAACTTATGGCAAAAAAGAATTTTTTCAAATGGAAACAAGGAGGAGGAATTAAAGGTGGAAGTGTATCTCAGAAAAGGCCATTTCCAAAATCAATTCAAGGTATTCCATCCGTAAAAAATGATTATGAAATAAAAATTTTCTATTGTGGTAGAAGTGGGCATCTTGCTAGAGACTGTTATAAGAAGAAAAGTGATGAATCTAGGCATAAACATAGAAGACAGTCAGGACATTTTACAGGAGAAGCCCAAAATTTTGGTCTCGAAAATCTTAAGTTGTCTGTGTCTAATGCCGCATTGGTTGTTGAAACAGATGATGCTAATACATGGTTTGTGGACTCTGGAGCTTCGATTCATATGACATGCAATAAGGACTGCTACGAAAACTTCAAGGAAATAAGAAATGGCAGAAACATCTACCTTGGAGATGATCATGCATATAAGATCATGGGATATGGAGATATACTTGTGACTTTACCAAATGGCAGTATCAGGTGCATCCATAATGTTATGTATGTTCCTAGGATCAAGAAAAATTGATCTTTGTGTCTACAATTACAGATAAAAATCTAAATATTGAATTCTTCAAGACACATTGCATAATGAAAGATTTACTAGACCACTACAAGCCTATTGCTTCAAGTGTCGGAGTTGGATGCCTGTACAAGCTTGATGTTACCAAAAAAATTCATCAAGCACTGACTTCTATAACTATGTCAACATAAAGTCTTTGGAATCATAAGTATGGGCACATCACTTATCATGATTTACTGCAGACCAGGTCCCTATGAGTGCCTATTATTTTATGTTTTTTATTAATTATTTCATAAGGTACACATGGGTGTAATTCCTCAGGAAAACGAGTGTTGCTTTTTAGTATTTCAAAGAATTCAAAAACATGGCAGAGAAGCAGGCATGGAAGTTTATAAAGATCATGCATTCATATCAAGGAGGAGAATACATGTTGGGAAACTTCATCAAGTATTGCAAGGACCATGGAATAGTGCAGTAAGTACCCTACACTCCATAGCAAAACGGTGTTGCAAAAAGAAAAAGTAGAACATTGGTGGAGTGTGCATGAAGTATGACCAAAGGTAAGAACCTCTCAAATGTTTTTTGGGAAGAAGCCATTAGTATTGTTGTTTATTTAAAGAACATAAGTCCAATAAGGTATCTTGATCTTAAGGCCCCATTCGAAGCCTTGTATGGTTTTAAACCAACATTTCATCATTTGAGGGTATTTGGGTGTAAGGCCTTTTCACATATTCCGAAGGAGAACATAAAGAAACTTGATGCTAAAGGTATCAAATGTATTTTTGTAGGATATTGTTCATAATTTAAAGCTTATAAAATGATTGATCCCTCTACTTACAAAGTGTTTGCAAGTAGATATGTAATTTTCCATGAGCAAGCAGATGAAGGCAGCAAGGATAACAACTTTGAAATATTACACATTCTTCCTGAAGTTGATGATAATAAACTGGAAGTAAAAGAAGAAGACAATGACCCACAAAAGCTTGAGGAAGAATCCACTGTTATGCACATCACCAGCACATAGAGCCCAATCAGAAGTGGAGAAGTAATTTTAGAGAACAGGGGTGAAAATAGTGAAATGAGAAGGAGATCTAATCGACATATTCGACTACCTAAAAAATATAAAGACTATGCTATGATTAGTAGTGTTTTCAATGTCATAGAACCCATGAGTTCTAATGAAGCTAATGAACATGAAGAGTTGAGAAAAACAATGGAGGAAAAATATGAATCTATAATTAAAAATAAAACTTGGGAATTGACTAAACTATCTAAAGGAAAAGAGCCCATATGATGTAAATGGTTGTACCCAAATTTAAAGCAGATGGCAATATAGATAAATATAAATCTAGATTGGTGGCAAAAGGGCACTCACAAAAGGAGGGCATTGATTATGCAGAAAATTTTTCACTTGTAGCTAAATTAAATACCATTAGATTGTTAACTACATTAGCTGCAAAGTAAGATTGGAATTTGCACCAATTAGATTGGGAATTGACTAAACTATCTAAAGGAAAAGATCCCATAGGATGTAAATGGTTGTACCCAAATTTAAAGCAGATGGCAATATAGATAAATATAAATCTAGATTGGTGGCAAAAGGGCACTCACAAAATGAGGGCATTGATTATGCAGAAATATTTCACTTGTAGCTAAATTAAATACCACTAGATCGTTAACTACATTAGCTGCAAAGTAAGATTGGAATTTGCACCAATTAGATGTAATTTTTTCTTTTTTGAGTTGTGATTTAAAGGAGGAAGTGTATTTGACACAACCTGAATGGTTTGTGAAAAAGGAGTAGGAACATTTAGTTTGTAGATTAAACAAAGCTTTGTATGGGCTAAACCAAGTTCCGAGGTCATGGTATGAGAAGATTGATTCCTTCTTTCTTCATTAGGATTTTATGAGGAGTCAAAGTGATCCAAATCTATATACCAAGTTTGATGAAAAGGGGCATGTAGTATTGATTCCTTTGTATGTTGATGACCTAATGATCCAGGTGGATATTGGTGGCAACCCGCCAAGTCCACTTGGACCCCCACCATTGTTTCTTTCAGCTTTTCAGTTTCCTTAATTGTAGCACAGTTTACTATTTTTAGCAGTTTTTCGGGTCTTAAACTTCTGAGCTGTTTTGAGGCCCTAAATGATGCTTTTTGGGAAAATTGGGAGCAAAATCATTGACGAACATTGCTCTTCCCAAAGTTGTAATTCTTGGATAGATATTTCTAACGAGATATTGTGCATGTCAAATGAATATCGTATGCCAAAGTTACGACCTCGGGAAGTTGTTGTACCAATTTACCCAAACGGGGCCCACAGTTTGACGTTTCATCTTCTAGGGTTTGGTTTTTTGATGTTTATGGTTTTCCATTGTTTCTCAACAATAAATAGGCCTTCGAGCCTCATTGTAATACAGTTTAGAGGCATGTAGCTGCCACATCTCTTCTCAGAGATAAGCTACCATCGCCATAGCTAGTTTATTTCCATTTCTTTTTCTAAGCATATTTCAGTATTTTATAGTAATGAAATGAAGTATTATTTCTGCTGAATCTCTCTATATATGGTTATATCTTTAAATTGTTGTGTTCCTATTTAAATCTGGATCAGTTGTATCAGAGTGGTCTTCTCTTTCTCTGTCTTTCTTTGCATGTCCCCAACGAGGTCAAGATATAAGGAGTTATGGCTTGAACTAGTCAAACCTTTGCAATACCAGCCTTGCGAATCCCGACGGCCTCCCATGGCGGATGAAAAGAAAGACGAGGGGGCAGGAGATCCTATCAAAATCTTGCTCGAAGAGGCCCTCGAGCGACAAAGGAACGTGATGATGGACAACTTTTCCCAGATCCTTCAACGACTACTCAGGGGTGACACATCTACTTCCAGTAGATACTCTGGAAGTACCACACCCTTTAAGGTACAAGTTAACTTTGACATTCCCATATTTGAGGGTTAGATAGATGTAGATGTCATAGATAAATGGTTAAATATGCTAGAAGGGTATTTTTCTGTTCATCATTTTTCCGGCTGGGAAAATATTACTTTCACTCTTCTCAAAGCTGCCCCCCACGTCAAGGACTGGGGGGAAACCTACTGCGAGCAGAAAGATGAAAGCATGAGCTCACTATTTTCAGTCACACCCACTTGGAATTCATTCTGGACTGCCATCAAGGAGTAGTACTACCCTATCGTAAGCTATGAGGATCAATACATAAAGTGGACCACATTATGGCAGGGAAGGGACAAAGATGTGCCAAAGTTTAGCAATATTTTCCATACCCTTCGCACAAAGTTGGGTATCAAGGATTCAGAGTAGCATTTGGTACTCAAATACCATGGCTGCCTGCACAGGTACATCCAAGAAGAAATAGAATTCCTGAACACCTCCTCACTTGGCACGGCATACCGATATGCCGTCAAGATCGAGCAAAACTTTAAACAGAAGAAGAGAGACTTTGGATCTGTGAATCCGAAGCAAGGGAAAGGTGCCCCCCAAACCGCAGAACAAAGGATAAAGCCAAGGCAGGGCAACCCAAGACAACCTTCCAAAGCTACAAGAAAAGAACAACACGACGAAGCTAAAAAAGGACATGGGAAAGTGGTTTGAGTTCCATAAGAGCTCCACTCACAACACAAGTGAGTGTCAGGCCAAGCAGTCACTGGTGGCCGAGCTAAAGGTTTCAGAATGAGTTGCATGTTCCGACTCTGAGTCAGAACCCAACAAGGGGAATGACAAAGGGAAGCAGATTATCGATGCAGATCCCAATGCCACCATTGCCACCATGAAGATCCAGAAGGAGGAACCTGAAGATCCAGAGGAGGAGGAGCATCTCTTCCATTCCCAGATGTGGGTAAAGGGCTCCCTGCTACAGTTCATTATCGATAGTAGAAGCCAAAAGAACCTCATTTCGGCAAAGGTCATGAAGCAGCTGGGCTTACCGACCACAACACATCCACAACCGTACACCATTGGGTGGCTTCACCAAGGATGGGATCTTCACACGAACCAGTAGTGTCACCTTCCATATGACATCAAGCCCTTCACAGATGAGGTATTGTGTGACATTCCTCCCCTTGATGTTTGCGATGTATTATTTGGACAACCATACTTGTGGAAGCGACATGTTGTGTATGAATCAAGGCCTGTGCTGTTATTGTTACTTTGGGAAATAAGTTGTACAAGATACTGGAGGTAGCACCGCCTACTGTCATCTCTTTGGTTACTGCAAAGAAATGCAGTAAGCTCATTTCCAAAACCAGGAAATTTGTTTTCCTGATGATACGCCCTCAAGGAAAGAAGAAGATGGCGGCCACGACCTCTAGAAAGGGCCCCTCTGCATGACTACTACATATGGACAAGGTCGTGGAGGAGTACGAGGACATCTTCACCTCCCCCGCAGGGGTTCCTCTACACTGTCAGGTCAAGCACTCCATCGATCTGACCCCAGGTGCACCGCTGCCGAATGGACCAATCTATCGGCGCTCCATTCTAGAGAACGATGAAATCAAGAGGGATATTCAGGAGCTGCTGTAAAAAGGTCACATCCATCTGAGTTCATCACCTTGTGGGAGCTTGATCATGTTGGCACAGAAGAAGGATGGGACTTGGAGACTCTGTATTGACTATCGGGCGCTGAACAAGATCATTGTCCGTAATAGCTACCCAATCCCATGGATTGATGACCTCCTGGACCAACTGAAGGGGGAAAAATATTTCAAAAAGATTGATTTGAAGTCAAGATATCACCAGGTACCAATCGAACCCTCCAATGTGTGGAACACTGCCTTCAAAGCCAAGAAGGGCCTTTTTGAATGGTTGGTTATGCCTTTCGGATTGATGAATGCTCCTGTAACTTTCGTGAGGCTAATTATTGACATCTCGCGGCCATTCACCAACTCATTTGCAGTGGTATAGTTGGATGACATCCTGATCTTCAGCCAGAGTTGGGAAGAGCATCTCCACCACATCCGACAGGTTCTCCAAACACTATGGAAACACAAGTTATGTACCAATTTGGAGAAATATACTTTTCGCATGACCCAAGTTCAGTATCTGGGATACATTATTAATGAATGAGGGGTGCATGTGGATCCAGCTAATATCCAAGTCATTCCGGATTGGCCATCTCCAACCACTCTGACAGAGCTCCGCAGCTTTCTAGGTCTTGCTAACTTCTGCCGCAGGTTCGAGTTGGGATTTTCTCATATCACTTGGCCCTTGAGTCAAGTCACCAAGGGAGGAGTGAAAGCAAAATTCCTTTGGTCTGAATCTGAACAGAAGGCATTCATAGAGTTGAAAGATCGCCTCTGCTCGAAACCAGTGCTCGCATTACTAGACTTTCAACAACCATTAGAGGTCGAGATAGATTCCTCTGACTATGTTATTGGGTAGTTCTTACTCAACATGAACATCCTATGGCATATCATAGTGAGACACTTTTAGACACAGTCCGGAAGTATCCCACTTAAGATAAAGAGATGTATTCCATTGTGCAGGCCTGCTGACAACGAAAGCATTACATTTTGGGGAAGGAAACAATCATCCACACAGACCACCGACCCATGCAGTTCATACAGAACCAAGGGAAATTGCAGAATGATCGCCATCAGAAGTGGTCCACATACCTGCAACAGCTCCATTTGAATATCAAGTATAAGAAGGGCAGCACCAATAATGTTGTAGATGCCTCAGTCGACCACCGATCATGGAATTAACCACCGTGTTCAACTCTTGTGGGCACGAGACTTCTGATTGGACACTTCTCTACAAAAGCGACCCAGAATTCGGCCACACATACTAGAAAATCTTGGAGGGTCAGCATGTTCTAGGTTTTCACCTCCAGGATGCCCTGTTATGCCACCTGGGTCACCTTTGTGTTCCTTCAAGCGAGCATGCCAAGATGATTTTGGAAGCACACTACAGTCAGGCTGTTGGGAATTTTGGGGTCGAGAAAATGGTGGAAATACTGCAAAATTATTTCTATTGGTTGAATCTTCGACGGGATGTCGGGAAGCACACCTGATCATGCACTGCCTACGCCATTGCCAAACCGACCATCAAGAAGCAAGGATTCTATACCCCGCTGCCTACCCCTAGTCAACCATGGGATTCCATCTCCATGGATTACATGTCAGGTCTTGCTTTTACTAAGAATGGAAATGACTGTGCTTTTGCGGTCATCGACAGGTTCTCGAAGATGGCCATTATGGTGGCCTGCAAGAAGAATATCACAACAGAAGCCACTACTAAACTCTTTTTTGAACAAGTGTGGGTACACTTTGGGATCCCATAGTCTATCATCTCAGATCAGGACAACAGGTTCCTCAATACATTTTGGTCCAGTTTCTGGTTGATGCTGGACACCAAACTCACTAAGTCCACAACCTTCCATCCTCAAACTGATGGCCAAACAGAGGTTGTGAACAAGATAATAATACACATTCTGAGCATGTACAACTCAAATCATCCATCCACATGGGATGAGAGCCTCCCTTATGTTTAGCACAGCTACAACCGGGCTCTCCACAGCTTGACTTGCCACAACCCTTTTCAGGTGGGCTTGGGATTCCAACCACTATGTCCCATTGATGTGGCCATGCCATTTGCAACTACTCACACAAATTCGGCTCATGTCTAGTCCGAAAAAGATAAGGCAAACAACTTCAATGAGCACATCCAACATATTCGCCAATAGGTCCACGAAATTCTGGAGAAATCAAATGCCAAGTACAAGCAGCAACATGATCAACATCAGGTGCCACCAAGTTTCAGGTGGGCGACAAAGGCTGGTTGCATTTGCAAAAGGAATGCCTTACCAGAGCCTATCAGAAACTCAAACCACTCCGATATGGTCCTTACACCCTTACCAAGGTTGTGGGAGATAATGTATTTGAGCTCGACATTCCACCATTCCTTGGCCTACACCCAGTGTTCAATGTGGACCACCTTCGGCCATACTTTCCACCATTACTACACACATTCGACATTGCAGAATAACTCACACCCACAGAGTTAAATCCAAATTGCATTGAGTTGTCATAGCAGGCCAACTCCTTCACCAGGGAAAGTGGCTCACCAGGGACCAAGTTCAGCAGAAGTTTCCTCATCTCATGGAGGAACTCAACACAATGGGTACCATTGCTTCCTAAGGGGGAACCAATGATCCAGGTGGATATTGGTGGCCACCCACCAAGTCCACTTGGACCCCCACCATTGTTTCTTTCATATTTTTAGTTTCCTTAATTGTAGCACGGTTTACTATTTTTAGTAGTTTTTCGGGTCCTAAACTTCTGGAGCCATTTGAGGCCCTAAAAGATATTTTTTGGAAAAACTCGGAGCAACATGGATCCATGCAGCAAGGTTGCTCTTCCTGAAGCTATATCTCTCAGATAGATCTTTCTAACGAGATATTGCGAGTGTCAAACAGAGATCGTATGCCAAAGTTACAACCCCGGGAAGTTGATGTACCAATTTACACAAACAGGGACCACAACTTGGCGTTTCATCTTCTAGGGTTAGGTTTTTGGATGTTTAAGGTTTTCCATTATTTCTCAACAATAAATAGGCCTTTGAACCTCATTGTAACACAGCTCATGCCTCATCTCTTCTCAAATATAAGCTACCATCACTCTAGCTAGTTTATTTCCATTTCTGTTTGTAAACATATTTTAGTATTTTACAATAATGAAATGAAGTATTATTTCTGCTACATCTCTATATGTATGGCTATATCTGTAATTTGTTGCATTCTTGTTTAAATCCAAATCACCTAATTATTACAGGAAATTCAGTCAAACTAGTTAATAAAATTAAGGTGCAGATGTCACAAGTACTTGAAATGAAAGATCTTGGTGAGTTACATTACTCTCTAGGTCTTGAAGTGTGGAAAGATGCAGGCTAAACTTGTGTTCCTCAAGGTAAGTATGTCGGAGAAGTACTTAAAAGGATTAATATGGATTAGTGCAAAGTTGTTTATATTCTAATGAATGTGAAATTGCATTTTGATGATAGCTCAAAGGAGGTAGATGGTACATTGTATAGACAACTAGTGGGAAGTTGAATTATCTTACTACAACTAGACCTAATTTAGTATATTATGTTAGTGTGTTAATTCAATTTATGGCAAGACCTCTTGAAAGCCATTGGAGAGTAGCAAAAGAAGTACTCAGGTATCTTAAAGGAACAATTGATTTTGTTCTTTAAGTATACTGATTCATTTTATGTTGAGCTGATAGGTTACTCAGATTCAGATTAATCTGGTAATCCAAATGATAGAATATCTATTACAGGTTATGCATTCAATACTGGATCCGAGATTGTTTCATGGAGCAGCAAGAAGAAACCTACTATATCTTTGTCATCTACAGAGACAGAGTATAAAGCTTTGTGTGCAGCAACTTGTGAAGTTGTTTGGTTGAGGAGAATTCTTCAAGATGTTGGAGAAGAACAATAGAATGCTACAATTATCAAATGTGACAACTAGAGCTCGATAAAGTTGGAAAATAATCCAATTTTTCATGCAAGGACAAAGCATGTTGATTCTGAGTTTCATTTTATTAGAGAGAAGATACAATCCAAAGAAATTTTTACTGAATATTGTAATACTTGTGAAAACGTCGTTGATATTTTCACAAAGCTACTTGGGAAGATGAAATTTGAATTGTTTAGGGAAATCTTATTTGTGGAGGTTAATCCTTTCTCCATTAAGGGGGAAACTTAGAAATAATGGAGAAAGGTTGTTTTGATCATTTTCTAAGTTTATATTTAGATCATATTTTATAGGAGATTGTTTTAATCTCCTGAACATAATTTAACCATTATATTTATGTGTGTGATTGCTCTAATTAATGAATGCAGCGTTGTGGTAGCCTTAGGTGCTCCTCACTTAAGAGATGTGGGTTTCATTCACAATTTTGATCTATCTTCCTATTGTTTTTTAGTATAACACTAAGAGTGTGTACAACAACGTGCAAGTAGAAATGTATAACTTAGCAAGAGGGTGGAGAAGCCTACTCCTTGGGCCTTATCACAAAGGGCCAAATATGTTCCTAGTGGCATTTGAAACCTAGTTGAAGGGATAACATCCCATTTTTCCAACCACTAAGTCGTCCCACGAGGAGACACCTAAGGTGAATGTTTTTTTTTCCCATGGTGAACTAGTAACTTGTTGAAGTAATATGAGTCTTAGATCAAACCTAAAAGCTACCATTATAACACCAGAGTATATCCAACACCCAATAAATTAGTAAAAAAAGTAACATCCCTTTGAAAAATATATATACCTTCACTATAAAACACATACCCTAAAACCAATACCTTAAAAGATGGGGTTTTCACTAAATCTCCTTACACCCTATAATAATAATTTTATATTAATTTTAGCCCACGGGACTTTGGATTGACAGTGAATGGGTGCATTGTTAAGGCACTCCTTGCGATAAGTCACTGGTTCAAATCTCCTGTGGGTACTTACCTACCAAAAAAATTATGTTGCTTACCTACCAAAAAAAATATACTAACTTTATACTTTATGTTTAATTTCAAATCTCAAATCATCTCAAATCGTAGAAAATATTACACGATTATAATATGCTGCTTACCTAAAAAAAAAATATAGTAACTTTATACTTTATGTTTAATTTCAAATCTAATCGTAGAAAATATTACACGATTATTCTAATACTCACACCACTCGAATACTATAAAGTGTGTTTCTTGACACAATCATTATAAAGTGTGTTTCTTGACACAATCATTATAAAGAATGAGTTGAAAATATTTCTGGGCACAATCATCATAAAGAATGAAACAGAAATAAGTAAATATTAATCCAATGTTTTTTAAATATCAAGGTCTTAAAAAGGTTATAATACATCTATGAAAATTAATTTATTATATTCATTAATTTTTTAATTAAATAATGAAATAAACTCATTAATTTTTTAATTAAATAATGAAATAAATAAATAATAATTAAATGTCTTTTAGATATTTCATCTTTTTCCTATATTTTTAAAGGTGTATTGTATTATATGTAGAATTCGAAATTTCATAGAAATGCCCCATGTGTTAGGTAAATCTCTTCCAGGCCAGATAAATAAACACTCTTCAGAGGTATATATTTCATCATTTTCGTATGTTTTTAAAGGTGAATTGTATTATCCGTAGAATTGGAAATTTCATAGAAGTGCCCCATGTGTTTGGTCAATCTCTTCCAGGCTAGATAAATAAACTCTCTGAATAGTATTGTGTTTCAATACTATAGATTACTAAGAAGTATAGATTACTAAATAGTATTGTGTTTCAAAATTTTAAAATTTTATAATAAAAAGAATGGGTCTAATTGGTCAAAAGAAAAAAACATCTGAAGCAAAAACACTGATGAAGAAGTCATGATATACTATTAGGTAAATGGATCTGAAATAGTAACCCCAGATGGGTGTGGGATTCGAGATACTAGTCTATACGCTCCATCCTAGGATCCAGGTCCCTCCTGAGTGATAAATATTTGCTCAGATCCAAGGCCTTCTTGAGTAAATTAGCATATTTGCTCGATCTAATAGAACTCTACGTAGCAAAAATTTATGTATAAACACCTCATCTTAAAACACACGAAAATAAAAAATAGATAAATGAATATTTACCTTTATTTATTGATTGATCCTTATAATTTAAATGACTATTCTGTCCATTCCAGCATCTTCTCCTTAATCACCGTTCAAACTGATAATGAAGTTACATAATGGCAAAAGAATCCAAGTGAATCAAGTCCTTTATGTAGTGCAGAAGGATATTTCCATGAAATGAATTTTCAGTGTCGGCGCTGGAATACTAAAGGAAAGAAATGAAGTATTTTTTAAAATAAAGGATTTTTTTCCCTGGGGCTAAGAAATTTCGTAATATAATTTTTTATTTTTTTATTAAAAATATAAATTTCAAATTGTTTAAAATTTGTTTTGAATGTATAATTAGATTTAATATTCTTAAAATTTTAGAATTTTATAAATTATATTAAATTTTAAATAAAATTAATTAAAAAACTATAATTACCCAATTCTACAAAATCAAGAGAAAAAAAATCTGAAAATTAGTTAATTAATAGCAAATATTGAGATAAAATTCAGTTTGATTTGTATATAGATTTGTTCATTCGGCAACTTGTTGAAGAAAACAATACTTCTTAACATAAAATGTTTTCAATGGAGTTAAGAGGGGACTCATTTGGATTAGTCAGACATGAAATGTTAATATGCTTGGCTTGGTTTAGTTTTATTTTTAGTCGTAATTATTTTTGAAGAATCAATTTATTTTTGAAAAAGATAGATTACTTTATTATTTTTTTCAGAATTGAAAATTTTTCATCTAATTTTATCTAAATCGAATTCTATAAAAAAAAAAATACTAAAATTATTATTAGATATTACAATTGTTTTATAAAATTGTAAATTTTAAATGAATTAAAATAAATTTTTAGATACTTAAATAAATTTAATTTCTTGAATAACTCTAACTATTGAGATTATATAGCTTACCCTATAAGCACTTAAAACCAAAGATAAATTCCATAGCTTATCATGCAAGCACCTAGCACCTGAAACTAAAGATAGAATCCAAGAAAAAGAAAACACACAGGCAATAAGTAATTCACCCTTTAAAGAGTAACAGATAATAATTATCTTTGTATGTAAATTAACTTGAAAATGAAAATGGACAAACCCTCTGAAGAAAGAAGCTCATATGAAACCTGAAACTTGAGCAACCTTACAAGATGGATTCATCTTACTCTCCGATCCTAAATCCAAGTTTACATACCAATTGCCAACGTATTATTAAGGCTGGTAAATAAATGGCAGACTGATGCTAATTATTACATACGAAAACCCTTGTTCACCAGTTGGTGATTTCATCTATTTACAGTAATCATAACCCAGAATTAAATGAAAACCATGTTGTACAACCATAGAACTTTATTTTATTTTTTTTCCATATAAATCTTATTTTTTTTCCGGGGCAGAAAAAGCGTAATATTATTTATATAAGAGATATAAAAGAGTCTGCATGGTTCAAAATAGACAGGATATACATATGTTGCTTCAGAAAAAGCAACAGTTTGACAAAAACTAAAAAAACATAGACTCCAATATATCAATAGATCATAGATCAACATATATCCGATATATTCAAAAACAAAAAAATTAAATTAGAAAAACCATATCCTATCCTATCCCGTGCTCTCACCATCAACAACATGTCTCGCACAACCAACAACAACACAGAGCCGCGAGGCTGCAAATCCATAAAAAAGACAAATTAATAAGGCAAAATAATAACCTATATATATACTTGCATAATAACAAAAAATTGCAATTACATTCATACCATCCTTCAATAAATCCTTTCTCTCCTCTCTGCTGCGTTTTTACAGGCGCGGATGATTCAGCGTACTGGGAAGGAGGAGCTTGCGTTGGATACCCTGATAACAACATCAAAATTCTTTTAATGTAAATACAAATTATTTGTGATCGTCATTCAGGAAAATAATTGACGAGATGAAAAAGGAGGAGCACAAGAGAGCCGCACCTGGCGGATGAATTCCTTGAGGGTAGCCTGCGGGTGGTGATGAGAACTTGTTGTCAGTCATGGCTGCTTCAGATTCGATTCGATTCATACTCTCAGAAATGAATGGAGAATGAGCAATAATAATGCAGCGACTGTGATATGGGTAGATTAGAGGGGATATTACATAGATATCTGAGGGAGTATTCTCCGCATCCGTAAAAGAAATCCACTTCCCTACGCATGAAACATGACTGCCCCACTTTCCTGGTCCCTTCTCCTACCCGAAGCTACCGACATGCAGAACACAACGAAGGGCACATGGGCTGTCATGTATTTTATTGTGGATTCCTATCGTCTGACACATCCTCTCACCATCCTATTGACAATTGTGCGTTGATGATGCAGAGGCGTGCTTTTTGAGGCTGTAGGTTGGCGGAATTCGATGGGCGTAGGCCATTTTCCAACCAAGTCACCTGCTTTCCACGTTAATTTTCAATAATAATTTCATCATTTCACAATTCTAATCTAAGCATACCTTCGGTTTAATAAAATTACAGGTTAAACGTCAATTTATTCAGCTCATCAATTTTTTTTAATGCCTTCTGGTCAAAGCATTTGGGAGAAAGTGCCAGCTAGGACACCACTTTTCTGTGACTGGCTGGCTGCAATACCATGGACATATTTATTAAACGCCATGTGCGTATCGATTTCGATGCCTTGTCTTCCATGTGATGGGAATGCCCCGTAAGAATCAAATATGCAGTAGTGAAACGAGGATAATTTGGGTATATCTTTGGTAGCGTATTTTTCTGGTATTAAATTGTTTTCTTTTATAAAATTTGTATTATTGAAAGTTTTATATTGGTCTCGGAAGTCCAAAACCCAAAAATTTTATAAAATTTGTATTATTGAAAGTTTTATATTGGTCTCCGAAGTTTAAAACCCAAAAAATTTAATAGAGAAACCAAAGACATTTCAGAAAATAAAAGGCTAAGAAGTGGGATCTCAATTTGTAGCTTAGAATTGTGTTGGTTCTTTTTAGCTAGCAATAGTGGGGAATGCCGAGGTGTTCCTCAATTCACTCCATTTAGGTTTGTCATATGCTAGTGTAGATGTTTCATGGAGAGGAGGAGATCATGTTGATGCTCATGTCGATCTGTTATAACCTTGCCCAAAAGAAATCCCATATGCCAATATAGGTCTACTATGTGCATGTATTGATTGAAGCATTTTTGTGTGTGCCTTATGTCGGGCACCCAATCCGCCAACTCAACAAGTACCTCAATGTCGAAGAGAATGTCGAAGAGAATGTTCCACGAGGTGGTTCCTTCTCTCTCAACACGAGACAACTCTTCCTAGATGGGGCCCAATGTCAGATCCTGAAAGCAAGCATCGACTTTTCCCAATTTGTGGTTGGTTCATGTGTTGTCTCAACTAGCTCACTCCTAATATTATGTAGCGCCTCTTTTGACTCGCGCTTGCTCGAGTGGCATGGCAGCTACACAAGGGAGGGGAAAAGGCCAAAGGACAAATGAAAGGATGTCAGGAACATGACTAGAAGGGAAGAGTGAGAGGTCAAGGAATGTGGGGTTAAGCCACAATGACATCCCAAACCAAAACATGAGGTCAACCACAACACAGGGTGGCAGTGGAAGGGCAAAGAAGAGTGAGGTCTAAAAGAGAATGTAAATCCGAGAGAGTTAGCGTGTTGAAAATGAATATATGAGGAAATAAAACTAGGCGATCAGGAGGAGAAACATACATGGCAAGGATATCAAGAGGAGAGAGTACAAAGCGGTACTAAGAAAAGAGAAGGGAGGACCTACCCGAGCGAGTAGACTTTTCTTCAAACTACAATTGCTTTACAGTTGTGGCTAGCTAGCTATGTGACTTGATAGAAACAAACCTATGAAGAGCGCCTTTCTTAGTCACAATAGAGTGCGAAATTTGAGTAGGATGGGAAAAGATTGTCTTTGTGGAGCTAAGTCCGCTAACAAGCCATCTCTCCTTTCCACCTCCCTCCATTGCTTAACTGAAGGTTGTGTTATTCCTTAGTCCCAACATCCAAGGATAAAACAAAGTGGAGAGACTTGCCACAAGCACTCCAACAACTTCCAAAGAAAATAGAGTATACCAAACACCAAAGTGCTCTTTGTGAGTGTTTGGATAAGCCTGACGATCTTCAGGTTGAAATGGCTTACGGGGTAACAACATTGAAGAACAAGAGAAGGGGTTGTAAATTACATTTTTGTTAGTTGTTGTGACTATAGAATCACATGAGGGACTCTTGGCTAATTAAATTGAGAGATGGCAAGCCAAGCGAGGTTAATTAGATGGGTGTGTGGGTGATGGGAGTGCGAGTGTGTAAACATGGCGTCAAGATTATGATGTATCCATGACAAACTTTGACTTTAATGACATCTAGGGGGATAGACTGCCACACCCCCTAGCCAAATGCTCAAATGGGGCAACAATAACCTACCCTCACCATCCCACATGCTTAACACACCATTTGAGGATGACATGTCTTTCTGAATGAGTTGCCAATAGGCCTTCTTGAGAGGAGTGTCTCCCAAAAGGTTCCAAGTGGAGGAGATCCTCGGCGAAGAGTCTATACAACCATAATTCGCAAGCATATCTATAGAAATTTCTACAAATCTAACTATGATACCATGTAAAATTCTTTTACAAATTTAACTCTCATACCATGTAGAAATTTATACAAATATAAATCTGATACCATGCAGAAATTTCTAAAAATCTAGCTCTAATACCATGTATAAATTTATACAAATCTCTAGCTCTAATACCATGTAGAAATTCCTTGTAGATTCAAACTACTAATCATAATATGCTAAAACAATAAACTTGAATCTACTCTACTCATCGGCCAAAACAATTAAATGATCGTGAAATCATGAAGCATACAAGAGAAAGAATTCAATCAACACATTACACAATGATTTCCTGGGGAAAGCCATAGCTAAAAAACCCTGCAATCTGTATATTGCATTAGTCAGAAAATATGAGAAGATTACAATGCTTTGCTCAAGCCCGAGCAACCTCTGCACTATCTCTAAATGTCTCATTGCTTCCTAGGCTAACTCTGGCCAACAGTTAGCCAATTTCGTAGCCTTCCAAGCTCCTAATTCCTTGCATTGTTCCTCAAGGAATTAACCCTTATTTAATGGGAAACTTCCTCAATTATGAATTGTGCAATCCTCATAGGCCTTTCTCCAACTGCATGCACCATTAGTTTAATTTAGATGACTTTACAACTAATAGTACACTATCCTTGAACTCCAATATCAACTGGGTCTTTCTCTAATGTGACATGCATGAGTTAATTATGAGTGAATCTTCAATTCACTGGTTGATCACTGTAGGAAGCACCCCAAAGTTTGATAGGAAACACCCCACTATTGAAGGAAGCACCCCACTACTACAGGTTACACCCCACTAATAGCAGAAGTGTCCTTAGACACGTAATTTGATTAATAAGAAAAGCAATTACATCTGGAATTTTGCAAGAGTTTACACCCGAACAACAAAACACTCTTGCAATGAGCTATTTATAAGCTCAATGTCCTAAATACCTCTAATTATGGATCACTTATAAAATAACAAGTGTCCGTTTACAATAAAAGCTATTCAAACAACTTACTAACAATTCTCCTAAATTAGAGCCTAAGATACGACACATTTGTAGATTCATATCTTTTTACAACAATATTCTAATTCCAAATGTCTCCATTTAATAACTAATATTCTAGATTAATAATTATTAATTTAATATCTTAAATTAATAATTATTTTATTCTAACTTTATAAACTATGATAATATTTTATTTTGGATCATCTAACATTCCCCCCTATGATCCAAAGATACATTACAACAAATACCAAATTCATCCCTGAACTTAGTAAATTTTATCGTGCCAAGAGGTTTCGTGAAAATGTCGGAGATCTGATCTTCTGAAGGACAATAAATTGGCTTGAGGACATCCTTGGCAATGAGAGATCCGATATGATGATACTTGGTGTCTGCGTGCTTTGTCTTTGAAAGAAAAACTGGGCTCTTGGCAAGCTTAATGGCTGACTAGCTGTCAATGAATAATGACGTAGCTTCTGCCTGAGAAATGCCCAAGTCCTGCAAAATTCTACGCAACCACAAAATTTCACACGTTGCTTCCCATGCCGAAATGTACTCTGCTTCTGTTGAAGAAGTGGCCACTGTAGCTTGCTTCTTGCAACTCCAAGACACTGTTGCTGACCCCATGCTCATTAAATAACCTGATGTTGATGCTCGATCAACAATACTTCTAGCAAAGTCAGCATCTGAAAATCCACCAAGTACAAAGTTTTTAGTCTTCGTGTAAAGAAGACCAAAATCTTTTCTTCCTTGGATATATCAAAGAACTCTTTTGGCTATATTCCAGTGGTTGTCTCGTGGTTCCTACATATAACGGGAAAGAATATTGACTGCATAAGATAGATCAGGGTGAGTGTTTGTTAAAGAAATCAAGCTGCCAATCAACTCTCTATAAGTAGTGTTGTCCACCATTTCCCCCCCTTCAAATTTTGATAGTTTCAAGTTTTGCCCTATGGGGGTAAGAACAGGCTTGCAATTCTACATTCCAAATCGTTGAAGAACCTCTGCTACATACTTACTCTAAGAAATGAAAATATGATGAGGACATTGGAAGACTTCAACTCCAATATAGTAGTGAAGTAATCCCAAATCTGTCATCTTAAAACCTGCATGTAACTCCATTTTCACCTATGTAATATGATCATCATTGTTTCCAGTAATGATCAAATCATCTACATACATAACAAGAATCACCATATATTTACCCTGTTGTCGCACATACTAAGTATCATCAGATTCACTTCAACTTTCCTAAGGTATTCATCCATTTTTTCATACCAAGCTGGGGGAGCTTGTTTTAACCCATATAAAGCCTTGATCAATTTGCAGACTTTATGTTCCTATCCTTCAATTTCAAAACCTGGTGGTTGTGTCATATATACTTCTTCCCGTAAATCCCTATTGAGAAAAGCACTTTTTACATCCATTTGATGAAATTTCCATCCTTTCTGAGCAGCCAATGCAAGTGTTAATCGGATGGTGTTCCATTTAGCTGTAGGAGCAAAAGTTTCCTCATAATCAATGCCTTCCTGCTGAGCAAAACCTTTAGCCACAAGTCTTGCTTTATACTTTTCAAGTTCTCCCTTTTGGTTGTACTTAATTCTGTAAACCCATTTGCATCCTATGGGTTTAACATTTTGAGGACAATAAATAAGTTTCCAAGTGTTGTTATCAATTACTGCTCGATATTCTTCAATCATATATTGTTTTCATTCTTTATGTTTTACTGCTTCATTGTATGTGGAAGGTTAAGTAAAATCATTTGCTAGCAATGCAAAATTTCCTTCACTTCTGTGTGACTTCCTTGTTCCTATTTTATTCTGCTCATCGGGCCTTACATCTTTCAAAAGTTGAACTGCCCATTTTGGTAGTTGATGCTCACTTGTTTGAGATTATGAAAAGTCACCATCATTGTAAAGAGGATTAATGTAAACTGATGTTCGTTGATCAGTTGAAGATTCTAGAGGTGGAGAATCACTGTCTGAAGAACTATTGCTGCTTGGAGATGTGGATGAACTGCTAGAAGATCCAGATGGTACTGTTGAAGTAGATGGACTGGATGAATCATCTTCAGATGAAGGAAAATCAAGTTCATACCAATTTGGTGAATTTGGTTGACTTTGGATATTTCCTTTTCTTTGACTGCCTTTAGTTTCTAACTTTTGAAGAATACTTTCTATTTCTTCAACACTCTTACTCTCTGTTTCATCAAAAATTACATCCCTGCTCAAAATAATTTCTCCATTGGTCAAAAGATGTTACCCTTTCTTCTCATCAGAATATCCAATCATTATGCATTTCAAACTTCTTAAGTCAAGCTTAGTTCTTTTTTCTTTCGGAACTAAGGCATAACATACTGATCCAAAAACCCTAAGATGTTTAACTCGAGGTTTGAAATGAAACCAATCTTCATAAGGTGTGATTCTGTCTAAAGAAGTAGTTGGAGATCTATTTCTTAAGTAGACAGCTGTATGAATTGCTTCTGCCCAATATGTTGGACTTAACTTTTTGAAAGTTAACATAGATCTCGCCATTCCTAACAAGGTGCGATTCATCCTTTCTACTACTCCATTTTGCTGTGGAGTGTAAACATTTGTAAGATGTCTTCTTATGTCATCATTGTTGCAATAAGTTTTGAATTCATTTGAAGTGAATTCGCCCCCATTATCTATCCTGAGAGTGCCTATCTTTCCTTTGACTCCATTTTAAACAAGTTGGCAAAAAAATTTAAACCCTTCAAATGCTTCTGACTTTTGCTTCAAGAAATAAGCCCAAGTCATTCTACTGAAATCATCAATGAATAGTAAGAAATATTTGCAACCACCGAATGAAGTTTGTAGTGGTCCACAAACATCACTGTGAACTAGTTGCAGCAGCCTATTTGCACACCATGAACTTGTTGGAAAACTTTCTCAACTTTGTTTTCCATAAATGCAAGCTTCACATTTTTCATTTTCCTTTTTGAAAGTTGGAAGTCCCTTAACCATCCCTTGTTTTTGCAATTGAGAAAGACTATCAAAATTTAAATGTCCATATCTTACATGCCACAATCTTATAGGTGAAATTCCTGTAGTCACTGCCCCGACAAAGTCAGAATGCCTTGGAATAACTGTCCCTTTCATCCTTAATAGTTTTCCATCTTCATAACCTATCATCACAATTTGCAAGCTCTGTTTGACTGAATTAATCTTAACTAAGCCATCTTCCATAATTACTTGATGTCCTGCTTGTCGAATCATGACTAAAGATAACAAATTTTTCTTAAAGGTTGGTATATACCATACATTTGAAATCTTTTTTCTCCAATGCGAGGGGGAGAAACTTTAACTGTACCTTTTCCATAAGGAGTTTGTTTTGTATCATATGCAAGAAATATGGAATTAAGTTGGCAATCTTGAAAATTCCAAAAGAAGTCACACCGACAAGTCATGTGTTGAGTTGCCCCTGAATCCAAGATCCAAGCATCTTCATAATTACATTTAAGATGGGAGGAAAGTTGTAATGCCGATGAAGAAGTAAAGACATATTCTAAACTATCATCATCTTGATCATTTGCAAATTGTGCTGAGTGTTGATGAAACTTGGGGATTTTATCAATAGAAGTTTGACAATCTTCAGCATAATGTCCAACTTTGTTACATCTTTGACACACAATTTGACTTAAGTCTCTTCCTCTTCTTGGAGACTATCCTCTGCCTTTGCTTTGACTTCTATTTTGAGGTTTTCCTCTACCTTGATTATCATTTCCTCTTCCTTGAAAATAACCTCTTCCTTGAAAAAAACCTCTTCCTTGACTCTTTCCTCTACCTTGAAAATTACTCCTGCCTGAACTATTGCCACTATTAAAGTTGTTTCCTTGGCTTTGGCTTCAACCATGACTTTGTACATTATGTGTTGCTTGATTCTGATTGAAATTCCCTCTACCTTTGCTTTTAGAACTATCAGTTGATGACTTACTAGTGCTAGCCTCTATGAAAAAAACATCTTCACCAACTTTCTTCTTCTTCCCAAAGGTTTTATCATGTTGGGTCAACATTTCGCAAAGATCATCAAACTTTAGCTTCTCTAACTTTCCAGCTAATTGTAGAGTTTCCCAAAAATGTGTAGGAAGAAGGAAGTCCAGCAATTAAAATTGTGACCATAAAAATATCATCTATTACTTGAAAACCAGCATTAATGATTTCCTGCTCAATATTCTTAAGTCTGGAGATGTGTTCAAGAACATCACCTCCTTTAGTCAATTTTTGTTGCAATAATTTTCATTGAAGATCAACTTTCTTTGATTCAAGTTGAGTATCAAAGACATCTTTAAAAATTCGTAAAGCAGGCCATACATCTATAGCATTTGCTATATGGACATACATTTCATCATTAATAGAGGATTTAATGAGAGTTAATACTTTGGAATTCTTAACTTCCCATTTTGCTAGTGCAACTGCATCTGTGGGTTTATTTGGCTTAATATCACCATCACATATATCATGCCAAAGTTCATTATAAATGAGAGTGCTTTCGATGAGGCGTTGCCATGTTTTGGAAGATTTTGTGCCTTCAAGTTTGTCAAAATCAGAAAACAAATTAATCAACTTTGACATTGTAGTGTTGAAGCTTCACACCAAGAATCAGGCTAAAAAAAAATATCAAGATGGGCAACACAACATGCAACACACTATGCAAAAAACAATCTATCGGGGCTTGGCCTTGACCCTCATATAGTCATTGAAACAGGAGATAAATGATTGAGCTTTGCACTTGGCTCTGGTCAATTTCTCAAAAATTTACAAGATAACTTTCGAAATTTGACTTTTACAATGCTCTTGCAAATCCTGGTAAAAAAAATGTCAGCCCCCCTCAAAGTAAAACTACTTTGAGTTACAATGTGATGAACCCAAATTTACAAATTTTAAATCAAAAATCCCAACTCACCTTATTTCTCCAACAATATTATTTTACAAATAATAGAGAATTCCTTATCTCTCCAATTTACAAATTACAAACAAGAGAAAAATCCTTATCACTCCATTAACATTAATTCCTTTTTAATTTCTTTTATACTTATTCATTTAAAATAACTTTGTGAAAATATTAAACTTGAATTCAAAATTGAATGGAGGTAATGCTTATATCCTCTTTTTTTTAATGTGAAAAAGCACACATAATGTGTAAAGCCAATGTGTATCTTCTTTGTGAAATGTAAAAACAAACAGCACCAAAACCCAGTATGTACGCAGAGCAAAAAACAGTTAACACATTCATTCACTTTCCTCCAATCAACTTTCAGGCTGGCAACTTCGACGTGGGTTGCTGACTGGCTCACATTGGTTTTCACACTGGCATGGCTTCACGCTGGCTCTGCTGACTCTGCTGGCTTCACGCTGGCTTTGTTGGCTTCACGCTAGCTCCTACAAAGCATTAATATTGATTTGTGGGCTTTGTGGGCTTTGCTGGCTTCACACCAATTGTCGAATTCAAAGAATATACTTTTTTATTGGCTTTATTCAGAAGAGGAGATTCCACCAGAATTTTAAATTTTATTTGCCTGTACAAAATCCGTGAGATGGCATTTCCGTTTCCATGAAGATAATGTAAATTACAGGAACATAACAATTTGTTCAAAATGGTATTCATTCAAGGTAGTATCGCCGCAATGAAATAAATCCATCGATCTGTGCTGACGGAGTTTATGAAATAAAGAATAAAATGCACTAATTTAAAGTCCTGGGAGAAGCAAAGATAAGGATCAATAAAAGCACCAATTTTTACATTATTTCAATGGTCTGGATGAAGGCCGGCTATCTCATATTAAATTACAGTAAATAAAGCGGCCATGGACAAGTTTCTGATTACCTCTGAGAGTCATGGCCAAACTTCAATAGACCATGAAATTTGTATGATTTACTCAAATTCCCTTGGAATTTATCCTCTGTGAAACTGACACGCAACTTATCTTGCAATTCAATCGACTGAAACGACCCTAATGCTCATGGAAACCCATGCACTCTTGGGAATGAATTTG
Source organism: Pinus tabuliformis (assembly GCA_031772625.1). Classification (NCBI taxonomy): domain Eukaryota; kingdom Viridiplantae; phylum Streptophyta; class Pinopsida; order Pinales; family Pinaceae; genus Pinus; species Pinus tabuliformis. The sequence goes on from CM062804.1 coordinate 1,449,291,383, forward strand.
TAATTTGTTCAAACCCTTATGTATCCAGCTTGGCTTTTAAGATCAGATTAGTGCAAGGGAGGTCGCCAATTTAATAACAAAACAGAGGCAAATATTTGATAATAATAAAAAACATTTTCAGATTTAAAAAATCTAAGATCAATAATAAAATTTATTTTCCTTTTAAACAAAAAACTGGATGATTTCCATACCCATCATTTATTGATCAATTCAATGTAGTTTTTCAAGAACTTGTAGAGCTAGAATCTCCTCTTCACATCAACTGCATTATTGGAGCTCTGATACCACAATAATAGCAGAAGTGTCCTCAGACACATAATTTTATTAATAATAAAAGCAATTACATATGGAATTTTGCAAGAGTTTACACTCGAACAACAAAACACTCTTGCAATGAGCTATTTATAAGCTCAATGTCCTAACTACCTCTAATTATGGATCACTTATAAAATAACAAGTGTCCATTTACAATAAAAGCTATTCAAACAAATTACTAACAATTCTCCTAAATTAGAGCCTAAGATATGACACATTTGTAGAGTCGTATCTTTTTACAACAATATTCTAATTCAAAATGTCTCCATTTAATAATTAAATATTCTAGATTAATAATTATTAATTTAATATTTTAAAATAATAATTATTTTATTCTAACTTTATAACCTATGATAATATTTTATTCTGGATCATCTAATACCCACTACTACAGGTTACACCTGACTACTACAGGTTGCACCCCACTACTGGACCTCCCACTAATTCCTCCATCAATTGGAACTATTTTAACTAACTTTAACTCATTTAGACTAAATTGAATAATTACAACTCAAAATAAACTCAACTAGTGCTCCTAATTGTAGGAGACACACTACATGACTCTAGTTAGACCCTCAACTCGAATTAACTGAGCTAACTAAGTCAAATTAACTTAATTAACTATTAAAAGTTGTCATGAGATGTGGAATTACAATTTTATTCCCAATTTAATTCAAGGACAAAATTAAATTAGAATTTTTCTTGATGTTATTTTAAACATTTCTTGTCATTATTTTCAATGCTCCCTCTCAACAAGAAACATATTCACATCTATCCCAATCTAGTACCTTTGGAATTTTTTGCATGCAACTCTTTTCACTATTTTTGTTGTTGCGACTGCAACATCTGTAACCAAAAAGCATCCAAACAAAATAAACTGAATCACCTGTGTCTGCAACTGTCTACTAAGAAAACTGTGTTGCTCCTGACTCTGCTATTGAGCCTCCTACTCTGTTGTCTACACTACTTTGCACTCCTCAGTATTTTACTGACACTGATCCTCCTTCTAGTGAATACTATTGGTCCCCATAGCAAGGTAATGGTCCATGAGACAAAAAATACCTCAATGGATCCTACTCAAATTTCTACACTCTTGGGACTATTGTTTCACATCGCCCCACCTCTCACCTAGAGGTATGGCGGCATGTGTTCCCTCTACCAACTTGGCTCGAAATTTACCCCTATTAGAGGTCTCTTCTTGAGCGGATGGTTTCACCCTATATCCTCTCCGCTTCTCCAATTGTGGCTGCTCCACAACCTTTTGAGGTTGCTTCCGAGGCTATATGTTGAGAGGTAATTCATTCTTCCTCTCAAAAACCAAGTATCTAACCGTTTCCTTGCTCATCAATACGTTGCATGCATGATCTAAATATGATCTACTCATATTGTTATTGCTACTGCTATATCGCTGCTTCCGCACTACTGCTGCAATCATTGCAATAATGAGTCTGATCTCCCTAGATACTGAAGTACTAGCTTCCATAGGGATGCTCCCTCTGAAACTAAACTTCCTTTGACTTTTGATCTCCCTGTGGGAAATCTCGCTACTCCTCAATCTACCAATATCAATGAACAAAACTCCTTTTTATGTCACTAAACATTGGCTTGTTGATTTTCCCACTAGCAGTGTTCTAACTCCATTAAGAAGTCTCCACATACGGTCTTCTGGATTTTCCCTGAATTAGAGCTCCATCAGTCTGTAAGTAAATGAATTCTTCTCTTCTATTGTGATTTCAGCTTTGATACCATGTAGAAATTTGTACAAATCTAGCTCTGATACCATGTAGAAATTCCTTGTAGATTTAATCTATAGACTGTAATATGCTAAAACAATTTACTTGAATATACTCTACTCATCAACGGAAACAATAAACGATCAATGAAATCATGAAGCATATAAGAGAAAGAATTCAATCACACATCACACAATGATTTTCTGGGGAAAGACACAACTAAAAACCCTTGTTATATCTATATTGCATTAATCAAAAAATATGAGAAGATTACAATGCTTTGCTCAAGCTCGAGCAACCTTTGCACTATCTCTATCGATCTCACTGCTTCCTAGGAAATCCTTGGATGAATACAATATGCTCTCCTCAACCTTTAACTCAACATGCACAAGTATTTTCTATCCTCTACCTTAGTGACTGCCTTTGGCCAATACTTAGCCAAATTCTTAGCCTTCCAAGCTCCTACTTCCTTGCATTGTTCCCTTGGGAATGAGCCCCTATTTAATGCGGAAATTCCTCAATTATGAATTATGCAATCCTCATATTCCTTTCTATGAATGCATGCACCATCGATTTAATTTAGATGATTTAACAACTGATAGTACATTGTCCTTGAACTCCAATCGCAACTAGGTCTTTCACTGATCTGACATGCATGATTTAGTTATGAGTGAATCTTCAATTTACTCGCTAATCACTATAGGAAACACCCCATTGTTCGATAGGAAACACCCCACTACTATAGGCAACACCCCACTACTGCAGGCTACACCCCACTACTATAGGTTACACCCCATTACTACAGGTTTCACCCCACTACTGTAGGTTGCACCCTACTACTGGACCTCCCCACTAATTTCTCCATAAGATGGAACTAGTTTAACTTACTTTAACTCAGTTAGAGTGAATTAAATAATTACAACTCAAAATAAACTCAACTAGTGGTACTAATTGTAGGAGACACTCTACATGACTCTAGTTAGATCCTCAAGTCGAATTAACTAAGCTAACTAAGTCAAATTTACTTAGTTAACTGTTACAAGTGGTCATGAGATTTGGAATTACAATTTTATTCCCAATTTAATTCAAGGACAAAATTAAATTAAAAATTTTCTTTATGTCATTTTTAACATTTCTTGTTGCTATTTTTAATAATATCAACCACCTTATTCCCTGATTGTAGGATATGGATGGGAATGATGACAACCCTGATGTTGACGGTTTGAATGGAGACTCAACATAGAAGTTCTTCCAATTTCTAACTCTTAGAGACCTTATGAATACCAATGTCATCTTGGAGTTTGTGGAGCATATGTATTATGAGCTATGAATATCTTTCCACCAAAATCTTAGAAAAACCTTGTTTTTTTGTTATAATGAGTCTTTCAATGAGTGCTATGAACTTGATTAGATTATTCATATTGATGCCAATCTTACTAGAGCATACAATGCAGTAAACTAAAATGATTCCTAAAAATTCTGCCATAGCCATTTTGACAAGGATTTCCTTTTGAGGTGCCACCGAAATTCAATTTGAGAAAGGAGAGAGGTGGAGGAGACCAAGATGATGGGATAAATAGGGTAGACGATTAGATTGGGGAGAAAGAGGGGAAGGGAGGCTCAGGAAAAGGTTCCATCTCCTAAGAACCTGGCTTCATGACCATGTGCTTGCCATTCTTGAGGGGACTAGGGGAGAGTACTAATGTTTTATTTAGTATTCCTTTGTATGATGTTCCAAACTGAGTCTAGAGGCAAAGAAGAGTTTTTGAAAATGTTGTAGCTATGCTCCTTCCATCTAGCCCATAGCAAGAAGTTAGGAAGGAGTGTCCAAATGTAGTTAATGATGTAGTTGGAAAATGATTGGCTTCACCGTTAAGCAATGGTGTTTGGAATGGTTACCAAATCCCGATTATAACAATTGAGGCGATTTTCCAATCAAATCCAAAGGACATTTGAGAATGTGCAATTATTAAATATTCGTTCAAGACATGCATAGTGGAGGAGACAAGAGGGCATCTGGAGGGACCTTGATGGTTGCACTTCTAGATATTATCCCATGTTAAGGTTCATTTTTGCACCAAAAACCACAAGAATGAGGAGAATTGTGCTAGGTGTTATGCTTCTAAATGTTTATTTAGGTCTCATCTCATTATAGTTCTTGATGCCTCACTTCTAAATGGTAAGCTTCTCGAATCATAAAGGAGCCCTTTAAGTTGTATCCCCATCGTAGTCTATTTTACTAGGAGGAGAATGGGATTAACCATTGTTGGAGGTTATTGACACACTTATGTGCACAATATGTAAACCATTATGAATGCTTGTTAGTTCTCTCCTGAAAACGAGGAAAATAAAACAAACAATAAAACTGAATTAAATGATAGTTGGGGCCCTCTCACTGGCATTTCAGTTGTGCTTTTATGTGTAAGTAATGTTACTAGAATGAGCACATCAGTTTGTGTCCACATGCAAAAGGTTCCAAGTTGAAAATTACCTCATGCAAATTTGATAAAAAAGTGAACAATAATGCTTTCATGTCTATGACGCATGATCCTTCATGCTTTAAAATCAACTTTCTATATATATATATATATAAAAATTGAAAAACAAAATAAAAAAAGAGTTAGGTATTTTACCTACCGGAACTATAAATGTTAAACACAAAATATGTGTTATATTAAACACAAAATGTGTCATATGACAATCCTTATTTATGATCCGCATTAATAACTCACCAGTAATGTAATATAATCCTCTTAGTTTGGAGTGTACATATGACATGATAGGGTTATAACTTTCATTTAATAAGAAATCCTAGTTAATGTGGTATGACATAATTTGATAGTTTCAATGGTTGACACATATGTGTCAACACTTTGCTAGGAGAATGGAATGATGCATATGATATTATGTCATGTCCCTTCTCAAACACATTTGTAACAGGGCGCTGCTACACAATTTTGCACAATTTTGGCTAAGGAAGAGAACCCATCATTTTTTACTTAGGGACTTAGGAGGCAATTCGACTTAAATTGGTTGCTAGTGGAATGTGGGGGCCACCCACATGGGAATTCGTATTGTCCCATTCGAATATCTTGGAGGGAAATTCGAATAGGTGGATGGAGGGGCCCACATGAGGCAAGGGAGGCCCAAGGAGTTATTAGGAGAGAGCAATTCTCATTTTGGGATGCATTCATACATCTTGCAAACAAAATCACTTCACTATTCACTTTGTTGTTTAGTTGAGTCAACTGGCTGTTTAGCCATGAATCTCTCAAGTGGGAGATTCAACCTCTACTTTGGGGGACCATCCGTGCCCACCCTAGAGAGGCAATTCTACAAGGATTTCAGGAGTTTTGGGGTAGTAACATAGCACCACCAACCAGCGCAGAGCAAGGAGTGTGTATTTTTTCACAGCCAAGAAACACACAGAGGGAGATTGAGGCAAGCAGAGATATGATTACATGTCCAAGAGTTGGGGAGATGAGGTAGCAGCTTTAAACCAATGTTCTTGCTGGGTTTTATAGTTAGCTGAGCCAACATTCCAGCAATTCAAACCACTGGGCTAGGGGACAATGCAGAGGCCACACAACAGATTTTCGTGGTACTTGGGAGTAGGTGAGTTGGGCCAAGAGATCATCCAGGGAGTCATGGATTGGATACCATGGGTGAACTCAACATTTTGGAGAAGTTGTTAGGTGGATTTGCAGGCAGTTTCTAGCATGTCGAAATTGGCAACTAGAGCTGAGGTAAGGCTCCAAGGGGGTCGAAAATTAGAAGTCTAAACCAGCCAAAATCCGTTCTGGGTTTTTCTGGGTTTTTCACAAGGATCCAAAATATAAAGTTTCATAATTTTTTGAGCACCGAAGGTGGGGTTTTAAGTCTTATATTTACAGAAGACAGTGTAGAATTATTGGGGATTAAATAGTGCCTTTGGGGGTCGATTTTGGGAAGTCCAAATCGGGCCAAACCATTTTTGGGTTTTTGTGGATTTTGGCCAAGGAGTCCAGGGTTAAAAGCATATAAATTTCTGGATAGTTTTAGTGTACCTTCCAGCCATTCAAACTTCAGCAAAGTAGTAGTTTCTGGTCAGCACAGTGCATATTGGTGTAGTAGTTGGGCAGCCTTCAGCTCAACCATTTTCCTACTTGGATTTGGTCCTTCTTGTCCTTTTAGACAAGCGCAGGTGCACCATTCCATCATCTATTGTATTTGACTTGCATAAATATAATAAAATGGCTCAGAAGTTCTCAATTTACAACTTTTATATGGGTGTTTGCTGAATATTTTGTTTTTGTAATTTGTTGCATGTATTATTTGCTTGTTATCACTTGTATCCCTATTAAGGATCATTACATTTTATGTGGCCACAAAAGTTCTTACATGCAAGTATATTGTACTTTCACCTAGCTCCAACACTCTTTAAATGACTCAACGTGGTGATTGTTGGGTTGATAGTACCATGGCTTTAATGAAGAAGTAGCTCACAACATTAATGTGAAGAGTCTCACTCCAAAACAGAGCCACATCCCTCGACCACTATATGAGTGGAGTTGTTGGTAGTTTTCATTCTAGTCTGAGAAAAAGGGTTAGTTTGGGAGCTCCAAAATTGATGACACTTGGATTTGCAAAGAAGTGTTGGCTCGACAGTAACAACCTCTTGGAACGCATTTTGATTTCCATTTAAGCTTTGGAAAGAAGGTATCTAAGGTTCTTATCTCGGCTCAGGAGAAAATTTTTTGATGTAGCAAGAATTTATTTTTTATGTTTGTCTCTATTAATTATTTAAGGGTTAATTCCCCTCACTGTGAATCCCCTATCATCCTCCCTGTGCGTGGAATGTCGACTTTGCATATCTAAAATCATTCTAGATTCACATCCATACTCGCTTGTCCTTTAACATATACAAAACATATATGCAAATGATGAGTTCGTATTACAGGCCTACTACAAATTATTTTATTTTCCTTCTTTATTTGTTAATGAGTATTTTGTTGACTAAACTCCACCCGTAAATGAGTATTCACCCACATACAATTCATTTACCTCCCTTGCTCATTATAAATATCATTTTTGAATGTGAAATAGTGGTAACATTTTTGTCCATCACCCCCACCTCTTATTCTCATCTGCGGGATCTTCTTCATGCTTCAATAATCATAGAATTAAGAAAAAATATTTCCCCCTTATGTCATAAATATTTATTCATGACAACATAAGTTTCTATCTATTCTATATACAGTTTTTATCTTGCAAGAATGAAATTGACCTAGGTTACGAGCACTTATTTGGGTCATAAATCATTGGCTGCATGCATCAACCTTTACATCATATCCAAATCATTAACGGACCTCTCGTAGTCACACAGTTCATTTCTTTTGGGGACATCATTCACATCAAATTATTAATAAAAAAGTGCTTAAAATCATTGCCCTCCTATTTCTCTTGCTAGTGATTATGTAAGAGATTGCGTCAAGAACGAATCCATCCATGTTTTAGTCTTCCTTTTATGAGGGATTATAAGCCCTCATCACAATATTGATATGTTGTGGCTCATACAACAACACATTCACATTTGCCTTCTACTCAACATGTACCCTCTACAGCCTCACAAGCCATGACCTTGCATCATGATCAGCCCTTGGAGTCATCTCCTGAGTTCGTGATTGCTAAGCTTCATCCCCTCCTGCAGCCTCTACTCAGTTTCATCAGAGACTAGATCTTCCTCTTCTTGCACCTCTACTATAAGAAAAGGTGAAAAGAGAGAAATCTCCATGCATGATATTTTTCCAGAAATACATTCTTGGGATAAAAAAGAATACATCAACGACAAACATATAGACCATAGATATAATAGGGATCCTGAGTTTACATAGTTAACATGTTTGTTTTATAGTTTCAGTCTTCATGAAGTTTTATTTTCAACATGTCTTTCATGATGCACTTTTAGGACACAGATTTGGGTTTTGGTACATTTTACAACACTCTTTTACAATTTATTTTCAGCTTAATATGTTTATGTCATCACTATATTTTTGGGTATATTTGCATTCGATGACACATTATTTTGAGTTATGTGTAAAGATATTATGGCTATTTTATTAGGTTCATACTCTGGGTTTTATGGGTATACATATGCATGTTATGATGGGAGGCACAAGGGATTTTTCACGGGGCTTCACTCAATGAACCTCTAACATAGCATGTGCATTCATGGCATACTAAACAATACCCTTAATTTGATTACAAATTGGAAAATACTTCTAAAAATTTCTTTATTTAATCCCCTACCAATACGAACCCAATACACCTTCGAATTTTAAAAACCCCTACTTTCACTAGATATTGTATGTATCCATTTTTCATAACATTTTTCATACCCCTACATATTTTTTCATTTACTTTGAGCTCCATTTTTTATACACAACATATAAAAACCCTTTACCCCCTATTATATGCCCAATATATTATGTCATTTTTTCCTCAATATATATCCCCCAATATGAATGTGTGTGGTATGGTATTGCTCCCCTAGTGAAGCCCCTATGGGATTTTTATGGCTTGGTTATATGTGAAGGATGCTCTTAGTTATATGTGATGGATGCTCTTACGATACGTACATTCATTTTTATGGTTTTCATGTTGTGAGGTAAAATGAGTATTTTTCAGATTACACAAGTTATTATTTGATTTTTTTATTATTGGAACATTTTATGTGGAGAGTCACATAAAGGACATGTGGGGGGGACACTTACCAAAATTCATATTAAAAAGTCAATTAATTATTAAAATATAATCTATTTAGATTTCTCTTTTCACAAATACTAATTATATTTGAAAAATAACTAATATAGATAAAATGTAACCCTAAAAAATGTTAGTCTCCATAACTTTTCCAAGTGGACACAAAAAGGGAAAGACACTATGAAAGAAGGGATAATTTTTTTTATGGGGAGAGGTATGCACAAGTATGAAAGTTGTAATTATTTTCCCTTTGATTATTTATTTTGTGAGTTTAACAAGCTGACTTGTTGGGTGGTAGCATAATTCTTCAAATGAGTGACAAGTGTTGAGAAACCAATAGGCTAGTAAATTAAGGTAGATTTCTCTTACTTGATAATTGCTTGTGAACATCAATTGACTTTTTATATCTTTTATTATGTTTAATTCATCAAACAATTACCAAAACATAAAACATGAAGATCAAAATAGGCAAATAACACAAAGATGTAGGCTCCAAGCCAAGGAAAAACCCCACCAAGGCGAAAACCCAAACAACTCCTCTACTTATATAATCATATGAAGATGAGAAATCCAAGCCCAAAAAACCAAGACGAAGAATTTCCACAAGACCCAAATTAGCCTCCTTCAAACCTTCCTCAACCAAGTCAAATCCAACAAAGTCAATGTTTCTCAACGCTCTTCAAATCTGGTCAAACTTTTCTTTTCATCCCTGCAATTATTGCTAAAATTTTTCGTCCCGCAATAGATCAAAAATTTTGAGCACGTGGTATTTTTAAGGCAAAAAACACAAATTTTCTCTCCTTTTTCTTTTGCTCTCTCTCCTTTGACTTTCGCTCTTCTTGACTTGACTTTTTCTTTGATTTTTCTTCCATTCTTGGTATAGAAAATTGAAATGGTGTATTGGTGCTAAAATGAGGTCAAACTACTCTCTATATATACACATCCAAGAGGTCAAATAGGTGCCTTTCTGGACCAACATGTCCAAGAGGGCTAACTTGGTCTTGTCGAGGACAAATTGACTCTTTTTTACTTAAATAAAATTATTTTCCCTCTTTCTTACAAAAGTCTAGATGGGACACGACTCATGACAAATTTTATTTTGACTTAATAAACCATAGAAGCATGAAGAACATGATTTTACGAGAATAATAATAATAATAATGAAATTTTATTTTTATTCTTTTTTCTTTCTACAAGAAATACATATTGATACAGGTACAATGATAATTATAAAGACCGAACCTAGTTACATTTTTCAACACTCCCTCTTAACTAGGCAGGTATTCATAATGACTCAAAAGGATACAAGGTGTTGTCGTTGCAACAAACACCCTCCAAAATTATGCTTACACTTGAATTTTGGAGCCTACTAAGGATCTTGCGATCTGTTGTTCTATGGTCACTTCATGCTCATCTAATGTTTTGTAAAGTATTGATTCCTCTTCTAAGTGTCAAAGTCACTTCTTTATGCATGCTCATTTTTTGAAGAATTTACAAGTGCACTTCTTTCAATGCAATCTTACATAGGCACTACACAAATCTTAAATATAAGGCTTGCACAATCATTGGTGACAGTGACTACACAATCCATAAGCATAGTGTGTTGTGCAACACATGTCGACAATTATTCACAAGTATCGCTTTCATATTCATGACTGTCATTTTGGCTTGATTTCACTTTAGAAGGTGTCCTTTTCATGTTATATTTTCTCTAGCATGTATCACTTTCACTTTTTTCAAGTCTTTGCAAGTGTCATTTGCACATTCTCTCACTCTCCAAAGTGTTGTCTTTAGGCATGGGAAGTGTTAAACATCGGAAAATCATATGTATGTGTCATTTAAAGGGGAAACTTTGGCGTCAATGGCTCCTATATTTCATATAGACATGTATTAGACCCATTCCCAAATTTTCATGCACTGTCTCACATATGTCGTTAGTGTCATCACAAATTATACCTTAAGTGTCACACTTGGGGGAGTATGTTGTTTTTCTGTCGCATTAAGGAGACCATGTTGTTTCTAAGTGTTGAGTGTTTAATGTTGTGTCATCAAAATTTCTATGTGTGTGAACATGTTTAAGCCCAACCTTAGTTTCATATCTGTGTCACTGATCCCACACTTAGCCAAATTTTGGAAGATTTTCTACCCAACCAACTTAATCTCACTCTATCCTCCTGAACTGTGCATTGCACAATGGAAAGCCTCAAGAATGCACCCTTACCTCCTGGAACTATGCAAGGCATAGTTCCTTCCTCCTAGGACTGCACATTGCGCAGTCACAGTGGTCAACCTAGCCTCTTAAGTCCCACAACTGCGTAGTTAAGCCTCCCTGTCAATCTCTCTGTGCACATTGCACAATTATAATCTGTAGTTTGCATCCCTACCTCCTTGAACTTCATAACTGCGTAATCCTATGGCTCTCTCTCTCTTTTGAATTGTGCATTGCATAGTCACAGTGGGCAAGCCTACCTCACTATGGACCTCAATTGCACAGTATTCCTACCAAAGCCTCCAGTGTTGTGCATTTCTCAGTCACAAGCCTCAACACCTCACTCCTAGTCTCTGGAACTGTGCACTACACAATTCCTGAGCCTTCCTCCTAGTCCAGTACATAGTTCCATCTCAATCATTAATTTTCAGAAAGCAAGCTAGACTAGGAATTTTCTGGATTGATCTTTTTTTGTCATGAGTAATTTTCAGTTGCAGGCACTATATCTTGACATGACAAGATGATGCTCAGAGAGGATGAGGAGGAGTCTATGCTAAAGGATACTTGTTAAGATGGAACCATGAAGAGGTCATCAAGCAAGAAGATGAAGGTACACCAGTTTACAAAAGAAGACCAAAGATCAGGACCACATAAAGGCTCCATACCATTCATCCCCTTGGAGGGTGATGATGAAGAACAAAGAAAATATTTAATGAAGATGAAGTACTGAACATACCTGTTGATGGTGTTGGACCCGCTGACATGTCAGGGGATCTCCCTGGTAAGAAGTCCTAATTAGACCTCAGACCGTTTTGGTGTAGGAGTCCCAGCAGTGGGTCGTATAGTATCGTCTTCATCGTGGTTTCGCGTAGAGGCAAGTAAGATGTCCCTGTTGGTAGCAAGGGTGTGACAGTTGCGGAAAGTCAAGGAAGGTGTATGAACAGTTCTAACACACAGAAAGTGGGGTGAGTGTGCCCCTTGGAAACCTGTAATAGTACACGGCTTGGAAGGGAACACACAAGCGAAGATGCATCACAAACTAGAAAGAAAGTTAGCGAGCAATCCAAAGTGATGGTTAGAAAAATCAGTACATTTCAGTAAGATTCATACATAGTTATACAGAATAGTCCATACATGCATGCATGAGGAAACAAATACATATATCATTTAGAGTAAACAAGATAGCTAGAATACAATACGACATATGCATGAAACGTGTTGGATCTATTATATTAAGAAGTGTAAGTTCTAGTCATACAATACATCCATGTCCAACCACTAGTTCCGATAGTGAAATGTTACAGCCACAACCACCTGCTCCTCCAAAGAGATATACTAGCTCTACACAATGGAGAAGCCAAGGCTCATTACAATACTATCCAAGATTTCTCTAAGATACTCCTATTGGAAGCTTGGCTGACCAAAAGCCTATACAATGAGTTATAAGGGAATATATATAGCAAAGGGTGGTGTGACCCTTGACATGCTCCTTTGTGACAGTTCACCTATCCTCATGACCCTTCATCTACTCTATGACTATTACATCCAACTATCGACACGTGAACTTCCACTTGACAAAACGTTACATACAATTTGCACATGTACCCATGTGAGACAAAATGGCTTGAGCAAGCCATGCAAGACATCACCGGCACTTGGACCATTATGGTGAGACCAACTCTTTGACATCCTTGTGATGGTCGATGTTGGTGAAATGATGCCAAGCTTGGTCGTCCATGATGGTGTCTGTGCGCTCAATGGTGACATCTTGCTGAAAGAGAACTCTTGCCTCTATTGCATCTGGGTACACTGATATGGCCCGTCTGTCAGACTTGTTTGATAGCATACACATCATCATATTAGGTGTGGTTGGACAGAAACATACTGATGCATAGTGTCTGTGTTGATATCCAAGTGTATGCTGGTGACCATGCGCATCAACTTGTCAAAGTACATGTTCAGCTCCAATTGGGCTTTCTTCTTGTCTTCACCTCGATGAGTGTTCCAAATGGGTGGGATCGCATGCATGCACATAATGACATGCATGCTACTGAATTCCTTTACATGTGATCATCAACACTTCTCACCTTTTCTACTACGTGCCAGTTGATGGGATGGATCTATAACTTGTATGGGCGCAGTTTCATCCATATGTGCATGTTGCGCCCTCTGTTGTACATGTTCCTGTTGTAACTCATTCTCTTGTCTATGCAGCTCTTGTTCTTCCTTGATTTTTCTCTTCAGCACATAAAACTCCTTCTCTGTTTCTCTCTCTACCTTCGTGCGATCTTTGTGTCACGTTGTCACGTCATAGCCTCAATCTCCAAAGTTGCTTTTTCCATGAGTGGATCTACTTTGAACTTGCAGCTTTGCTCCACCTCTATGTTGTCAACAACCTTCCTCTTACATTAGTCGAGTGCAGGTGTTCTGCCTTTTGCTGCTACTAATGGTGTTGCCTATTGTGATGTTATTTCCATTCATCTTGATGTCCTTGTCTACGAAAAACATAATGTCTTCATAGGTAAGAAAGCTCATAGACACTTGCTTGGCTGCAACCCCCGTTGTGCTATTAACGGTGTCCTTTGACTCTGCTCTCCTGAAATCCATTGTACTTGTGCTGCTGAGAGACAGATGAACATTGTGATTCCTGGAGACATAGCAACACTCATGACAAGCAATCTGTCAATCGAAAACCAAAATAGACTTGAGGACTCACTTGAAATATACATGTGTGATTGATCATGAAGGTTGCGCAATTTCCGCCGAGAGGTCGGGAGATTGATTGCCAAAACTCCACAAGGCATAATTTGGGCTATCAGGAGGCTAACTGACTGCTGGACATGTGCAATCAACATTCCAGCCTCGCATGTTGAGGACTGAAATTGTGCATTGCAACATTGCACATTTTCTGGAGCTAGCAAGACACTGCCTCAAATAATTGTCCAGTTCAAGCTTGGAGATGAGTGTTGGGCAAAAATTGTGCAATTCCTGGAGGGAAGGCAGAGCCTTCACTTCTAGAAATTCTCAGTGCTAGCTAGGCAAGGCACAGTCCAGGCCAAGGTAGGCCAGACTTGCCGACGAGTGACTGAAAACATGACAAGTTTGAATGCATGATGAGATGAGTGCAAACAAGAGCGAATGATCATAAATGCAAACAACAAGTGCAGAATTCACGAAACAGGAAAACATGCATGTGTGTTAAGCAAGTCGCCGCAATGGCGACGTCCATGCAAAAACAATGTCATGCATACGAAAACAGTGAGATGCGAACGAAAACTGAAATGGTGTTTTTACATGCTAAAATACATCAAAATGACATCAAGCACTCACTGAAATCAAGTAGATAGCACTCACACAAAGCAAAACACAAAAAGTGACACAAATGCAATGCAAGACATGAAAAGCGAGCTTACCCCAAAATAACTGAGATGAATGTGATGACGACTCCTAGATGCAATGTGGGATGTCAAAGCTGCGAGGTCAATGTGAGGAATTAACTATATAGTATTTGGTTGTTGAGTTTTGATAAAATTGAGGTTGTGATGCGCATGCCACAAATCTAGGAAAGGCAACACTTGGTGGGAGGTTTCTAAAACGATCCTTGCATGTAACCTCCAGCTTCTAAAAATAGATCCCTGAATCAAGGGATGCCTTTGCATGTTGCCTTGGGAGAAGCAGTCCATGCATGAAAATCAATTTTGCTCGATCCCGAAGGGAACCATCAACCTAAAGGCACATGCACCGGTTTGCGAGCCCGGGATGAAAATCTGTGGAGTTTCTAGGCTAAGCAAAGATGGTTGTCCCAGAGCGATTGCACAATTTCTGAGAGGAACAGGTGACAGTCTTGCAAGATGACGCAATTTCTGGGCTGAGCAACTGTCCTAGGTCAGACCTCACAATTTTCTCAAGAGAGCATGTCTGACCGTATCTCACAATTTCTGAGCTGAGCAATTGTCCTGGGTCAGACCTCGCAATTTCTGAGCTGAGAAGCTGTCCTGGGTTAGACCTTGCAATTTTCTCAAGGAAGCATGTCTGACTGTATCTCCCAATTTTTGAGCCCAACAAGCTTCCTGGCTAGATTTTCGCAATTTCTGCTAGCTATTGGGTTGGCTGTCCCAGAGAGAATGCGTAATTTCTGGGAGCAGTAGGTGACTGCTGCCTAGAATTGCACAATTTCTAGGTTGAGAAGATGTCCTGGGATGAATTATGGAATTTTTGGAGGGAAGGATGGTTCCCCTCGAGAATTGCGCAATTCCCATAGGGAGCTTCTCAACTAACAACTAACACTAAGTCCGGAAAGCAACTTGTGAAGGGGGTGGAACAAACTTGCATGCATAGGCTAACAAGACTATATGGAATAGCTGAAGCCGATTTGCATGACAGTGCAAGATATTTTGTTGATTATGGTTGGTATGGAGGCTCCAAAATGAAGCTAGGAAAAATTTTGAAGGATGGTTGTAGCTGCTACAACACTTGGTGGCACATTGGTAGAACTCCAACTCTCTGAATGGACCTTGTTCGTGAAAAGCATGTCTAACACCTCCGAAATTATTGTTCAGTTCTCTGGTCATATTGGTTTCCACACTTGCTTGATTGTAAGATGTAGCATCTGCCAAGCCCTTGGTCAGTCAACACACATTCCAAGCCAAGCCAACATAGTTGTTTCGATTGGGGATGAGGGATGTATTAGTGCACAAGCAGTATAGTCGTTAGAGTTTCAGTTTCATCTATGGTGTTGCTTCATTGCCAGTAGACCTGGACTTGCATCACCTCTCTGCGCAGGAAGCCTTTCTCTTCCTTCACCTTATTCATTTTTCATTTTTTCGAAAATTTTCACTTTTTCACTTTTCATTTTCATAACTTTGCATAGCACTTATTCATTTTAGAGGTGGAAGAGGGATCTTAACTTATTGAGAGCAGAAGAAGTTGTCCCTTCAGAGAAGTATTTTGTATATACCTCTGACGTGCTTGTTAAGGTTTTCCCCCTCACCTTACTCTACTTGACTGAGCTGACAAGGATTAACCCAAAAACAACCGACTAGAGTAGGTGATACTAGTTAGCGCACAAGCGTTGTGTTTTCACCAAGCTTCACTTCGAACAGTATGTATTTTCCATTGATGTATCATGGACTGAAGACAACAAGTTCTTACATAAGAGAGCAGACAACAAATAACCAAATGTTGATAGTTGTACAAGTCCTCTTGTACTTTACCCAGCTCTTTTCAAGAGTCGCACACGGTCCATGCGAAACTAACCTACGAAAAATAACAAGCAAACAAACCAAAAGAAAAGCAAGAAGCAGAAGCAAATGAGAAAGAAAAGTGAGTAAGAAAACAACCAAGAAATGAAACAAACACATGAAGAAAGAAGCCAACATGCATGCAAGCAAACAACTCAAAGAAAACACTACTCCTACTCCTAAACTAACAGTGAATGGATTGTCTCACATGAAGCGATACTTCCAATGCAGCCACCGACGCATTGGTTGACCCATGCTGGTGAACGCATGGTTTGCAAAAAACACAACTTTGTGAACCAACAAATGTGAAAGATACAACAATGAAGACAGATACACTCTAAGCTTAAATGCGTCCACATAACAAAAACGAGTGCAAGTGCATAACATGCAGTCTGTGGACATACCATAATGTTGTGTGACACTACGTGCAGATGTTAAGCACACAGATACTCTTGACTGTGACATGCAAGAAAATGTGATAAAGGTAGACCTCTTACATTGCACAAGGGTGCTTGATGTGTAAGATTCCTCCAATGCATAAGTGATGGGATCACGTAGTTAGAGTGGAGGAAGTGAAATCTAAGTGTTGGATTCTTCTTGAGTGCATATAGATGAGTGATAAGGAGCCTTGGGTGTTTGAAAAATTTCTTGATCAGAAGTGAAACCAACCTTAGGACAGCAAGGGCCTGACATAACCATCAACTCGGGCAGAAGTACCTCAACAGTCTGGGGGTTTTCGACTTCATTAACAAATGGATCATTGTAGACTAGTGGCTCAGATGGATTAACAACAAATGAATCAACATCATGATCAAATGATGAGGTAAAGAGATCACAACAACCAAGATTAGAAAACTCATGATGTTGGTTGACATCCTCATGATTTGATGAATCACACAAAGGGATAGATGAGAAGCAAGAATGTTCATCCTCTGCATTTCCAGAAAAGATAGATGAAAAATCAAGTGGATGTTCAAAGAATGATTGGTCCTCTCTGTTGTCAAATGATGGACTGACATCTGGTGTGTCCTGCGAATGATCAATAATGGGTGCTTCCGAGGATGGAGATACACATGAAAAATTCCAGATGGCAGGACCACTAAAGAGGTCAGGAAAAAATGGAGGAGGTACGGATAGACAGGGATGGTCCTATGCTGTCGGTGGATGTTCAAGCTCCTAGTCATACTCTTAATGAATGCTAGCACATGTTGTTTGTGCAACACCAATTCCGTTGATAGATCAATCCTCATTCAAAACAGGTGTAGAGTCCGAAACTTAAGAACACAAGACAGTGCAATCTCGAGGATGATCAGAATACGAGGACGGGGTTGAGGTACAAAATACATGTGACAACCCAATGGACTTGCAACCAAGCTTGCACGAAAATCGGAAGGACAATGTTGGTAGAATTTGACGGTTGAACAGATGTGTGTTCATGCTATCCCACATCACTCTGTGATGGTGGAGCTATCTGATGAGGGGACAATGGATAGTCACTTGTGATAGTGACCGTGTCCATTTGTGATTGCGTAGCTCCATCACTGAATTATGCTGAGCGGGGCTTGAGCTTGAACTTCTTCTTGGGATTGATAGATTGGATCATACAATATTCAAATTTTCCCATGAGATAATGAAATTTCATCTGACTTTTCGGGAATTCAAACATGAATAGACAGAAGTGCTCTGAAAACTCCATAGGTGATTCGTGCGTTGCCTTCCGTTGTTTTAATATTTTTTTATCAAGTACTTTAGGATCAAAATGGTGGAAAATAGATTTGATTAGATCGCTGAACTTATTGAATGACTGCACAGAGTTATGAGGTAGTGTGACACACCATTATAATGGGTGGTCGCAAAGTGTGTGTGCGAGCAGTGAACAGGTCTCTATTTCATTAAAATCTTCCATGCCCTTCATGAGCACATAGAATTAATTTAAGTGGTTAGGCCATGCCACTTCGCCTTCACCATCATACATGATTTGTGACAAGTGATCCCAGAACTCCCTCTCGACGTGAAAGATATGTCCTTTGGACAGACATTTTGGAGGGCGAACTATAACAAACTCCATGATAGATGTGCGAAGACTCAAAACAGATGATGAGGACTCAACTTGTCATCTGGCCCTCCTTCTAGCACCAAAAATGTTGATGGTGTTGGACCCGCCAACATGTTAGGGGATCTCCCCAGTAAGAAGTCCCAATTAGACCTCAGACCGTTTGGGGTAGGAGTCCTAGCAGTGGGTCATACAGTATCGCCTTGACCGTGGTTTCATATAGAGACAAGGAAGATTTCCCTATTGGTAACAAGGGTGTGACAACTGTGGCAAGTCAAGGAAGGTGTATTAACGGTTCTAAAACACGAAAATTGGGGTGAGTGTGCCCCTTGGAAACCTGTAATAGTACGCGGCTTGGAAGGGAACACATGAGCGAAGATGCATCACAAAATGGAAAGAAAGTTAGCGAGCAATCCAAAGTGATGGTTAAACCAATCAGCACATTTCAGTAAGATTCATACATACTTATACATAATAGTCCATACATGCATGTGTAATGGAAACAAATACATATATCATTTAGAGTAAACAAGATAGATGGAATACAATACGACATATGCATGAAACGTGTTGGCTCTGTTATATTAAGAAGTGCAAGTTCCAGTCATACAATACATCCATGTCCAACCACTAGTTCAAATAGTGGAAGATTACAACCACAACTGCCTGCTCCTCTAAAGAGATATACTAGTTCTGCACAGTGAAGTAGCCACGGCTCGTTATAATAATTTCCAAGATTTCTCTAAGATACTCCTATTGGAAGCTTGGCTGACCAAAATCCTATACAATGAGTTATGAGGGACTACATATAACAAAGCGTGGGGTGACCCTTGACATTCCCCTTTGTGGCAATTCACCTATCCTCATGACTCTTCATCTACTCTATGATTGTTACATCCAACTATCGACACTTGAACTTCCAATTGACAAAACGTTACATACAATCTACACATGTACCCATGTGAGGCAAAATGGCTTGAGCAATCCATGCGAGACATCACTTACACTTGGACCGTTGTGGTGATACCAACTCTTTGACATCCTTGTGATGGTCGATGGTGGTGAATTGATGCCAAGCTTGGTCATCCATGATGGTGTCTGTGCGCTCAATGGTGGCATCCTGCTAAAAGCAAACTCTTGCCTTCGTTGCATCTGGGTACACTGATATAGCCCCTCTGTCCAACTCGTTTGATAGCATGTGCATCATCGTCTTGAGTGTGGCTAGACCAACAACATATTGATGCATAGTGTTTTTGCTAATCTCCAAGTGTGTGTTGGTGACCATGTGCATCAACTTGTCGAAGTACATATTCAGCTCCAATTGGACTTGCTTCTTGTCTTCGCCTCGATGAGTGTGCCAAATGGGTGGGATCGCATGCGTGTGCACAATGACATGCATGGTTCTGAATTCCTTTGCATGTGATCAATGGCACTACTCACCTTGTCTGCTTCGTGCCAACTGTTGGGATGGATCTATAACTTGTACGGGTGCAGTTTCATCTGTTTGTGCATGTTGCGCCCTTTGTTGTACCTGTTCCCGTTGTAACTCATTCTCTCATTTGTGCAGCTCCTGTTCTTCCTTAGTTGCCACTTCAGCACATGCAACTCCTTCTATTTTTCTCTCTCTACTTTCACGTGATATTCATGTCACACCGTCACCTCATAGCCTCAATCTCCAAAGCTTCTTTTGTCATGAGTGGATCTGCTTTGAACTTGCAGCTTTGCACCACCTCTATGTTGTCAACAACCTTCCTCTTGCATTTGTCATGTGAAGGTGTGCTACCTTCTACTGCTGTCGATGGTGTTGCCTGCTGTGATTCCATTTCCATTCATCTTGATGTCCTTGTCTACAAACAACTTGATGTCTTCATAGGTAGGAAAGCTCATAGACACTTGCTTGGCTGCAACCCCAATTGTGCTCTTAACAATGTCCTTTGACTTTGCTCTCCTAAAAGCCATTATACTTGTGCTGTTGAGATACAAATGAAAAATTGTGATGCCTGGAGACATAGAAACACTCATGGCAAGGAATCTGTCAGTGGGAAACAAAAACAAAGTTGAGGACTGACTTGCAACATACCTCTGTGATTGATCGTGAAGGTTTAAGCAATTTGCGCCGAGAGGTCGGGAGATTGACTGCCAAAAATGCACAAGGCATAGTCCAGGCTTCCAAGAGGTTGACTGACTGCTGGAACTATGCAATGCATAGTCCAGCTTGGTCTATTGAGGACTAAAACTACGCAATGCGCAATTTCAGTTAGCGGTGAGATGCAACCAGCAAACTACATTGTGCAGTTTCTAGGGCTAGCAGGACATTGCCTCCAAGAATTGCACAATGCAAGCCTGGAGGTTAGTGCTAGGCTAGACTTGTACAATTTCTGGAGGGAAGGCAGAGCCTTCGCTTCTGGAAATGTGCAATGTTAGTCAGGCAAGGCATGGTCTGGGCCAAGGCAGCCCAGATCGGCCGACGGGTGACTGAAAACATGTGAAGTCTGAATGCATGATGAGATGAGTGCAACCAAGAGTGAATCATCATACATGCAAACAACAAGTGCAGGATTCAAGAAAGGGAAAGCATGCATGTGTGTGAAGCGAGCCACCACAACGACAAACATCCGTGCAAAAACAGTGTCATGCATGCGACAGCAGTGAGAAGCGAACGAAAACTGAAACGATGCTTCCACAAGCTAACATACATCAAAATGACAACAATCTCTCACTGAAATCAAGCAGACAACACTCACCCAAAGTGAAACACATAAAGCAACAAAAACGCAGCGCGAGACATGAAATGCGGGCTTACCCCGAAACAACTAAGCTGAATGCGCTGACGACTCCTAGATGTAATGTGGGATGTCAGAGCTACAATGTCGATGTGAGGAATGAGCTCCGTAGCATCCAGTTGTTGAGTTTTGATAAAATCGAGGTTGTGACGTGCATGCCACAAATCTAGGAAAAGCAACACTTAGCAAGGGGTTTCTGAAATGATCCTTGCATGTAACCTCTAGCTAATAAAAATAGATCTTTGAATCAAGGGATGCCCTTGCATGCTACCTAGGAAGAAGCAGTCCATGCATGAAAATCAGTTTTGCTTGGTCCCAGAGGGAATCAGTCAACCTGAAGGCACATGCATCGGTCTGCAATCCTGGAATGAAAATCTGTGCGGTTTTTGGGTTGAGCAGAGATGGTTTTCCCAGAGGGATTGCACAATTTCTGAGAGGAACAGGTGATTGTCTCGTAGGATTGCGCAATTTCTGGACTACGCCACTGTCCTAGGTCAGACCTCCTAATTTTCTCAAGGAAGCATCTCTGACCATATCTCGCAATTTCTGAGTTGAGCAGTGGTGTTGGGTCAGACCTAGCAATTTTCTCAAGGAAGCCTGTTTGACTGTATCTCGCAATTTCTGAGCCCAACAAGCTTCCTGGCTGGATTTGTGCAATTTCTGGTAGTTTTTGGGCTGGATGTCCTAAAGGGATTGCGTAATTTATGGGAGAAGCGGGTGACTGCTGCCCAGAATTACATAATTTCTGGGCTGAGCAGCTGTCCTGGGATGAATTATGCAATGTTTTAGAGGAAGTCTGTCAGGAAGAATTGCACAATTCTGGAGCCCATTTGGGTGTCCAACTAGGTTTGTGTAATTTTTGGAGGGAAGATTGGTTCCCCTCCAAAATTGCATAATTCCCAGAGGGAGCTACTCAACCAGCAACTGACACTAAGTTTGGAAAGCAGCCTGTGAAGGGGGTGGAACAAACTTACATGCACAGGCTGACAAGACTCTGTGAAACAACTGAAGATGATGTGCTTGATAGTTCAAGATATGTTGCGGAGTATGTTTAGAAGCGAGGCTCCAAAACGAAGCTAAGGAAAAATTTGGAGGGTGGTTGTAGCTACTACAACAATACCTCTCATGATGATTGAAGACAAAGCAGCAAGAGGAACAACTAAGCATTTCCACTTAATCATGGAGTCCACGTCATCATTGCCACATCATGGAGTCCATGTCATCATTGTCAAGTTGTGACTTGTACCAGTTCCATCACAATGTCATTTGTGTCCATGTGTCTTGCCACATAATTTGTGGATGTAATGATTTAATTATCAAAAGGAATATAGAAGGCCATATGTGGAATATGAGAAGTCAGATAGTCATATATGGACAAAAGAGTCTTTAGGAAAAGTAAAAAATTCATATAGAAGGCCAAAGGTCACATTAGAAGTCGAAGAGTGATGAGGGAAGTTCTAGAGCCATGGTGATATGAAGGGTCACCCCTCAAGTAAAAAATTCATATAGAAGGCCAAAGGTCACATTAGAAGTCTAAGAGTGATGAGGCAAGTTCTAGAGCCATGGTAATATGAAAGGTCACCCCTCTTGTTATAAATATACCCTCATAACTCAAGAAAATGGCTTTTGGAGGCTTAGCCTTCGGAGAGCTAGCATTGGCTTCTCTAGCCTAACAGCGGAGAAAATATCATTCTTTGGAGAAGCAAGAAGTGACTTAATGTTCCACTATTGGAGCTAGTGGCTCGCCATTGTAATTGTGTACTTGTATCTTTCACTTAATAATCAAGAGCTCGCTGAGCCAACTATTTTCATGCATGTATCATGAATATTGTAAGATTATTCCTTAGATTTTGTGGTATATGTTTTATTTATATATACAAAGGAAATTGAGCTACTTCATTGGCTTTGGTACTTATCTTGTTGAATATGTGTTGTATTTGCTTTAATGTTCATTATATCTATCTGAACTATTTCGCTAGATAGCTAACAAATCGTTCCTTTCTCTCATGTGACTTTCTTAGGATAATACTATCACCTTCCTTCTAGAGACTCACTCTTACTCCCCTCTTGTGAAAGTCTTCTTTTACAAATTGCAATTGGTGTTTCACAGTGTCAACTTTCTTGCTGATTTGAATGGTTATGTGCATACTCTCTTATGTTATTCATTGCAATTGAGGCAAACCTTAAGTTATGGTGGTTGGACCGATACTTCGAATGGGGATCATACTCCAAATGGTGCAAGGTCTAATTAGGCCTTCACATCTTGGAGACCCCCTTGGTTGATGGATTTCCAACACTGTCAACACAAGGATACTTTCAAATTGAAATATTATCATAAGAAGAGTTTGGATTGATAAATATCATCAAGCATCATCATAACCAACATTTTCAATTACAAAATATAAAGGCCTTGACTGAAAATCTCTATCTCTCCACTAGATCAAAGCACAACGTTGGGAAGCATACATTTGGACACCACCATTGCCTCTCAAGGAACATACCCCATCTGTATGTTCACCAAGTATGTCCTTACATGACTATTCTTATCTTGGATATCGTACCATCCTCAAAGAATATCAGTGAGGAGCCATTGCAGTCCTTAGGTGAGGAGCCCTTGAGGTTGTCACAATGTTAGCTTTCTCATTAATTCATCAAACAATCAATACAAGCATATAAAGACACATTCAAATCTACAATCAAAACAACCTAACATCCTCTTTTCCATGATTTTCAAGTATCATTAAAATCACGCAATATCCAACAACTAAAATAAATACATGAAATGGAATTGGGAGAAAGAATACAGTGTATAAAGTTGATGCAAATCATATTTTAATAAAAATCAATTTTCCTTCTTTTAAAAAAATAATTAATTAAAAATTATACACTTGTTTTTTTGGAAAATAATAATTAATTAAAAAATATACACTTGTTTTTTGGAAAATAGAATCTAGATTGTAATTTTTTTTTTTTTTAAATATATAAATAAATTTAGTGTTTAAAAAAAAATTAAAACACTTAAATAAAGTACATTACAAAAACAATATACCTACTAAAAAAATTAACCCTCTAATACTCTACACACCTCCCGAATACTCTAGAAAGCATGTGTTTCGTGACACGATCATCATCGCAATGAGTCCAAAATAAGTAAATATTAACAAAATGTTTTTAAAACATCAATGTCTTGAACCAGTCATAAATTACATAAGTGAATATTAAGTTATTATATTCATTAATTTTTTAATTAAGAATTGAGATAAGTAAATATTCACAAAATGTCTTTTAAATACGTCACCTCAAATAGAAAGGAAAAAAATTAAAATGAATATTAATTTTTCATCTTCATTATTTTTTCCATTAATTGGTCCTTATAACTTAAATTAGTAGTCTGTCCGGGCTCACCACACTGCACTGCCATTGCATCTTCTTCCCCTTGAGATAATCACCATTCAAATTGAAGTTATATAATGCAAATCAACTTCTTAAACACGTCAATAACTACACCAGTGAATATTAATTTATTATATTCATTAATTTTTTAATTAAGTATTGAAATAAATAAATATCAGCTAAACACAATGTCTTTTTAAATACCTCATCTTAATCATAATGAAAATAAAAAAATCAGATAAGTGAATATTATTTTTATTATATTTTTTTTTTATTTTTTTCATTGATTGGTTCTTATAAAAGTAGTATTTTGTGAGGTTCATTATAATGCAATTTTATTTTCTTTTTCTTAAGATTATCACTGTTCAAATTAGTAATCAATATAGATTCATTTTAAGTATTCATCTAACATGAGTCTAGAGGGATCAAATTTCTCGAGATGCAAACTTATTTTACATTGCAAAAAACAATGTGTAATTTTTCATTATTTAAATTATATTTTTGAATGTTATAGAGATTACAAAACTTAAAACATATACCCACTTCAAACATTTTACCCATAAAAATATATTGTTTCAATAGCTTTATATGATATATACATACTTTTTTAAAACAATATATAATATTTTATATAATATGTGCATTAAGTCATTTTATCATTTCAGATTAATTTTTTTTTTTTTTTATCAATATTTTTAAATATAGTTCAATATTAATTCATATCAAAATATTTATTAGTAACCCACATTGGATATTTTATTATATATAAGATTAAAATATATTATTTTAACTATATATATATATATATATATATATATATATATATATATATATGAAGTTTCAAACACCATGGATCGTCAAAACTTGCAACCCAAAAACTGCCAACGGTAACACGTCATATATATCTATATATAGAAAAAAATGTTAAAATCAAATATTTTAATGTTGTATATAATAAATATCCAATGTGAGTTATGAATAAAATATTTTAATATTAATTAATATTTAGGTATACTTAAAAATATATTAATAACAAAAAAACCATTTTAATGTGTGTTGATCTATGTTGGTTATAGCCGACATTGCTTTTCTATTTTGAGAATATTTTATTTTGATTTCAAGAGGGACACGTGTCAACTCCAAATTGAGCACGAACATACTTACACATTGCCTTCACTGGGCTGTAGAATGAGCCTCTTGGCTCAATGAAGTTACATAATGCAAAAATAATCCTCCATGTACTCGAGAAGGGTATTTCCATTAAATGAAAGAATTGAAGCTGTCTTTAAAACAAAAAAAAAAATGATTTTTCTTTTTTCCTTCCTAGAGTAGTGTAGGAGGATACAAGCAATATGAAAGTAAGTCCCATCACCAACTCTCGTCTCTACAGTTTTGGTGTTTGGAATCAATTTGCAAGTAGTCCCACTTGTGTTTATAGTAAGAAATTTGGTGGTAAAATTTTTTAGAAATCAATCATGAGATGTTTAATCATAGAATTTGCCTCTCTATATATGACATTTCAAAAACCCCACACCCCATTGTTCTGTACGTCTAGGCAATGCAGATATTCTTCTTACAATAGAAACATGCAAAAAGAAAAATTATATATGCAGCATGACAACATTGATACTTGGAATCTAATTTCACAAGGCGATATGGTTAGCAGGTTCTTGATTCTCACCTTCTTGTTAATGTAATTCTGGGATAGGTATCCATGCGAAGGAAGCAACATTAGGACATGCACCAACAACAACAAGTGGAACAACAAGAGAGAAACAACAACACAACAAAAATTTCAACCTAAAAAGCAACATAATAGATCGAGGTGAAGAGGCTAAATAGAGCACACGTCTGTCCACCAACTAAGTAGAGGGAGCAATAAATGAGAGTAATGATAGATGACATAGAGCTTGGTGCTACTAATGACAGAGATAATGACAAATATCTTCGTGCGAGTGAGAATAAAGTGAGAATAAATGCACATAGTCAGTCCATTAATTAGATTAATGAATAAAATAGCCCCCGAGACCAAGATGTGTGCATAGGCTTTAAGCCTTAATCATTAAACAATGTGGCATATTGATTAAATATATATCAGAGCTTTTGGGCATTGAGACTTTGACATCAGAAGAATCCTTTTGGAAATCTTTGAAACCCAAAGTCTGATCCATCATATTAATGTGGCTCTTTTCAATAAACATATATTATAAAGTGGCTAGGGCATAAAACATATGATAATGAAGTATCAGAGTAAAGGACCAACATTCCATGGCATTTTCTTTGCTCCCGCATATCATAGGTAATTCATATCGGGTTTTTCGTTTTGAGACACATTTAAAAACCCCAGTAACATCATTCATTGATACTCCGATATGGTTCCTCACCAATATTACGATATGCAAATCTCCCGATATTCTGATACATGTTGCCTCTCTGATATGCATAAAGTTCTGATAGCGTTAAAACCTGTTGAGGAGCGCCGATAAATATTAACAAAGGATTTCATCGCAAAACCAAAGGTTGACGGGACATTTCTCTCTCCTCTAGCGGGACACATGGCAGTATATGATTGGTTCTAATAAGCTACAAATGACAGCATATGAATGGCTTCGATAAAGACACATGACAACATATGATTGGTTCCGATAAAGCTATAATGGCATCTGACGTCAACATGACGTGGCAGCATGACAGGACACGTAGCAGAAAGTTTTGGCATTTTGAGGAGCCGAACGGGACAAATGTGTTGGGTTGTGTTATATTCTTTCCACGACTAGCCCACATAGTTAACTGGGGGTTTAGAAGGGGGGTGGAGCCCCCCCTTTGTTGCACCGATTGCGTAGCGAGGGGAGTCACAGGGAGTTTGAGGGGTGCATGTAACCCACTTTATGGGGTCTGGGGCAGCGCCCTGAAAAATTTTGGTTTTGGACACTACGTTAGGTTGGGCGGACCTACCTATGGTTTTGTGCATGATTTTCGCACATGGTTTTGGACGTGATGGTTTTTGGTCCATGGTTATGGATGCGATGGTTTTCGATCCATGGTATTGGATGCTTTGGCATGTATTAATATGTATTGTAACATTGAAAGGAACATAATGAAAAATCAAGCTGGTAGTCCCAGTTTTCGGATCCAGGGGAAAATATCTATGTATATGTATTTTATGTGTTATGCTCTCGCATTGTTTATTTTCTGTGTTTTAGAATTTGTATGCAGGTAATTTCTATACGGGGTTAATACCTACATTTGGTATCAGAGTTGTTTTGGCTTTAAGGGGATGCCTTTGTTGCTAAGGGGTTTTGCTCAGGCCTGTGGTAGACCCTGTTCAATGGGAGATCTACGAGATCGATTCTGGTAGTGAAAGAAGATGGTGAGCAGTGGAAAGACAGAGATCGAGAAATTTAATAGTCAGAGTTTTGAGTTGTGGAAACTCAAGATGGAGGATCTGTTGGTGGATAAAGATCAGTGGATCATGGTAGATTTGGGTACTAAACCAACGGGAGTGTCCAATGAAGAATGGAAGAAGTTGGATCAGAAGGCAAAGAGCATAATACGATTGTGTCTCTCAAATTCAATATTGTTGAATGTATCAGGGGAAGCTAAGGCGAAGGCTTTGTGGGACAAGTTAGGGACTTTGTACCAATATAAGTCTTTGGTGAGTAAATTGTTCCTGCAAAAAAAGCTATATAACCTGAGGATGAAAGATGGAGACTCGATGACAGATCATCTGAACGCATTTAATACTGTGGTAAGTGAGTTAGCATCTCTTGATATTAAAATTTCAGATGAAGATAAGTGCATCAGTTTGTTGTGTTCTCTACCAGATTCGTGGGATAGTTTGGTTATTGCAATAAGTAGCAATGCAACTATCTTGTCGTTTGATGAAATAGTCCCATCCTTGCTGACAGAGGAGATGAGACAGAAAAATATGGAGAGCCAGAATGGTGATGCCTTGCCTATACGAGGACGGTCCTAGAATAGAAACAAAAATAAGTCATTGAGTGGGAGATCTAAATCTAGAGGGAGATATAAATCTCCAGGAAAACCTGTAAATGTGGTGTGTTGGAAATGTGGAAAGGAAGGGCATTACAAAAGGGATTGTAAATCTAAAGCTCCTGAAAAAGGAAAGGGATCTGATGATGCTCCTTCTGTAGAGGTGAAAACCACCTCAGATGAAGGTGGGGATGTGTTCTTGGCTTCTTCAAGTACAGATGTAGATCATGAGGCATGGTTGATTAACTCAGGTGCATCCTTTCACTTCACTCCCCATAGAGAGTGGTTTTGCAAGTATGAAAAATACGATGGTGGCGATGTCTTCTTAGGGGATGATAGGAAGGCTAGAATCGTTGGTCATGGAAAAGTAAAGTTGAAGTTGCAAGGTGAAAGGGTTAGAACACTTCTGGGTGTTCTGCATATTCCTGCATGGGCTAGAAATATAATTTTTGTAAGCAAGTTGGATGATGCAGGTGTAAAAACAGTGTTCAAGAAGGACACCTGTAAGATGGTTCAGGGAGCACTGGTATTGATGCAAGGAGTTTGGGTTGGAACTCTATACAAGCTGCAAGGTAGCATGGTTGTTGATGGGTGCAACAGTTCTGTGGTTCCTGAAAGTGGAGCAGAAAACCTAGTGGTCTCTGGAGAGAAGACCATGCTGTGGAATCAAAGGCTTGGACATATTGGAGAGGAGGGCCTTTGAACACTTCATGGTAAAGGTATTGTAGAAGGTATGAGTAATATCTCTCTGGATTTTGATTTATGTGAAAATTGTGTATATGGGAAGCAGAATCGGGTGAGTTTCCGCTTTGGTGGTAAGAGGGCGAAAAATATATTAGAGCTTGTGCATATGGACGTATGAAGGTTCCATCACTGGGTAAGTCTGTGTACTATGTATTATTTATTGACTTCTCAAGGAATACATGGATATATTTCCTTAAGAAGAAATCTGAAGTCTTTGACAGGTTTAAAGAATTCAAGGCTCTGGTGGAAAACCAGATAGAGAAGAAGATAAAGGTGCTGAGGACAGATAACAGTGGAGAGTTTTGCAGTAAGGAATTTGAAGAATTCTGTAAGAAGTGTGGTATAGCATGGCAGAAGACTACTCCATATATACCTCGGCAAAATGGAGTTGCAAAAAGAATGAACAAGACGTTAATGGAAAGGGCAAGAGGCATGATCAGTGGTGTCGGGTTAGGACATGAATTCTGGGCAGAGGCGGTGTAGACAGCATGTTACCTGGTTAATAGATCACCTTCATCAGCGTTGGAGGATAAGACTCCACAAGAGGTATGGACTGGTAAGAAACTCTCTCTTTCACATCTGAGAGTATTTGGATGTGATGCATATGTACATGTTCCAAAGGAGAAACGAATCGAGTTAGATAGTAAATCTGAAAAGTGCATCTTTATTGGGTATAAGGATGGTTTAAAGGGTTATAAGCTTTGGAATGCAATAACAAGGAAGATTGTGTATAACTAAGATGTGGTGTTCAGAGAGGTGAAAGATGTTATTAAACATGAATTCCAACCAAAGGAACCTGAGAAGATAGAGTTTGAGCTAAAGGAGGAAGAATCAGACTCTACAATAGAGGAGGAATCAGAAGATGAAGAGACACAAACTCTGGGTGTGAGAAGATCAGTTTGAGAAAGAAGGCAACCAGAAAGGTATAGTCCATCTGCTTTCTGTTCAAATTTTTCTTTATCTATTATTGATGATGATCCCAGAACTGTGAAGGAAGCAGTAGATTCCAAGGATGGAAAACTCTGGAAAGAGGCCATGGTTGATGAAATGACATCTTTGCACAAAAATGAGGCTTGGGATCTGGTGGAGTTGTTGGCTAGAAGGAAACACATTGGCAGCAAATGGGTGTTCAAGAAGAAGACAAATGCAGAAGGAAAGGTGTAGAAATACAAAGCTCGGTTGGTAGCAAAAGGTTATTCCCAAGTGCCGAGAATTGATTTTGGTGATATTTTTTCTCCTGTTGCCAAGGTAACTTCTATTAGATTACTTTTACATGTTACTACTGCTTTTGATTTTGAGGTAGAACAGATGGATGTGAAGACAACATTTCTTAATGGGGATCTAGAATAGGAGATCTACATGAAGCAACCTGAAGGCTTTGTGGTGAAGGGTAAGAAAGAACTAGTATGCAAGTTAAAGAAGTCTTTGTATGGGTTAAAATAGTCACCAAGGATGTGGTATTAGAAATTTGATACATTTATACGGGGACTTGGCTTCACCAGAAGAAAAGCAGATCACTGTGTGTATTTTCAATTAATTGTTGGCCGTGTTATTTATCTGGTCTTGTATGTGGATGATATGTTGCTGGTTGGAAATGACAAAGAAATTATCTAGGATTTGAAGACCCACTTGTCCTCCAAATTTGACATGAAATATCTTGGTGCTGCAAACTATATTTTGGGCATGGAAATTAAAATAGATCAGACAAAGAGGAAGCTCTGGTTAAACCAGATGAAGTATGTTGAGCCAATATTGCAGAGGTTTAAGATGTAGGATAGTAAACCGGTGAAGGTTCCTATTCCTGTAGCTGTAAAGTTATCTGTTGAACAGTGTCCCAAGACACAAGAAGAGGAAGAGGACATGTCCTATGTTCCATATGCAAGTGCAGTCGATAGCCTGATGTATGCGATGGTTTGTACTAGACCAGACATTGCACATGCAGTGGGAGTATTGAGCAGGTTCATGTCAAAACCAGGGAAGGAGCACTGGACAACAGTGAAGTGGGTTTTAAGGTATTTGCGTGGCACTAGTGATTATGGTTTGTGCTACCAAGGAAGACCAGAATTGGATAGAGTGTTGGATATTCGTGGCTTTGTTGATGCAGACTAGGTTGGAGACCTGGATCAGAGAAGATCTATAAGTGGGTATTTGTTTAACCTATTTGGAGGTGGAGTCAGTTGGATGAGTAAGAAACAATCTGTAGTGGCACTTCAACTACAGAGGTAGAATACATGGCAGCCACTCATGCAAGCAAGGAATCAATTTGGTTGCAGAGATTGTGTTCAAATATGGGGTTAGTACAGGGAGCTATAAGGATAGATTGTGACAAACAAAGTGAAATTTTCTTGGCAAAGAACCCTAAATATCATTCAAAGACAAAACACATTGATGTTCAGTATCACTTTGTGAGGGATATGATAGAAGACAAAAAGGTGTTGCTGGTAAAGGTGGACACTTTGAAGAATACTGCAGATGCATTGACAAAATCTATGAGCTCTGAGAAGTTCTCTTGGTGTAGAGAAACAATGGGCATTGTCGGGCTGGATAAATGACTAAGCTATCTTGTGGCCCCCTATGGAAAGAAAACAACAAGTGGGAGAATGTTGGGTTGAGTTATATTCTTTCCACGACTAGCCCACATAGTTAACGGGGGGTTAGAAGGGGGGTGGAGCCCCTCTTTTGTTGCGCCGATTGCATAGTGAGGGGAGTCACAAAGAGTTTGAGGGGTGCAGGTAACCCACTTTATGGGGTCCGGGGCAGTGCTCTCGAAAATTTTGGTTTTGGACCCTATGTTAGGCTGGCTGGACCTACCTATGGTTTTGTGCATGATTTTCACACATGGTTTTGGACGCGATGGTTTTCAATCCATGGTATTGGATGCTTCGACATGTATAAATATGTATTGTAAAATTGAAAGGACATAATGAAAAATCAAGCTGGTATTCCCAGTTTTGGGATCTAGGGAAAAATCTATGTGTATATGTGTTTTATGTGTTATGCTCTCACATTGTTTATTTTCTATGTTTTAGAATTCGTATGTAGGTAATTTTTGTACGGGGTTAAAACCTACAAAAAGTGGGTGACACGTGGCACCATTCACAAGGTGCGACGTGGAATATGATGACATCATATCGGAGGTCAGCATATCGAAGGTTGAAGATCGCAATATCGACATATCAAAGATCAGGATGTCAGAGGTCATACATATTGGCACATCGCATATCGTAGGTCCAACATATCGACGATCACAACATCAAAGCATCATGTACATTGGCACATTGCAATATCAGAGCATCAACACATCAGAAGGTCGGTGAATCAGAACTTCTTAAGGTGACAACCTTAAAAAGTTGCGATATGCATAAAATGTCGATAGTGTTAAAAACTGTAGGGGAGTGCTGATAAATATTAATAAAGGATTTCATCGCAAAACCAAAGGTTGATGGGCCCTTTTCTCTCTCCTATAGCAAGACAGGTGGAAACATATGATTGGTTTCGATAAGCTACAAATGGCAGCATATGATTGGCTCCAATAAAGACACATGGAAGCTTATGATTGGTTCCGATAAAGCTACAATGGTATATGATGTCAGCATGACGTGACGGCATGACAAGACACGTGGCAAGTAGTTTTGACGTTTTGAGGGTTCAAATCTGGTTGATACCTGACACCACTCATGAGGTTCCACGTGGAATATGATGATGTCATATTGGAGGTCGACATATCAGAGGTTGAATATGTCGACACTTGTAACAGTTGGTGATTGGAAACTTGCGATAAGGGGGCTCTGATATTGGGTTGGCACATGGTCGAGAAGCATTTAAAGGACCCAGGGCATAAAGCACTTAACAAAGGAGAAATAGTCCCTAGCAAGAACAAAGCGCCCTAGCACCTTAAGGCTAAGTGGTAGGTCACAGGCAGTGGTCCTATGATGAGAAATGTGGGGAGAAGCTAAGCGCGGAAGTGCCAAAAGAGTTAATAGATGGATGAGTAAGAAACTATAATTCTGGAACACCAATGCCCTAGCACCCTAAGGCTAAGAACATGTGCATTTTGGATGCGAGTCAATAATCACCGTCGATAAAATGTGAGTCAATAACCACCATCGAATTAGCATATTCTTTCTAGGTCGGCGAATCTGCTATAGTGTCGTGAGGATGAACCTCATAATAAAAATCCTATTGGCTTAGAAAGAGAGTTGGGTATTAACCTACCTGAATTCTAAATGTTATATTATGTCAATAAAGTTAGTCCTAACCTCAGCCACTATAGAAGCAAAGGAACTGCATATCAACTATGGCACACACTACATGGTTCTCATTGTATTTCAAATAATATTATATAGAGCTCAAATATATTTCCTCAAATATATTGCATCAACATGACATACATACCTTATATGTGTTATATTAAACACAATAGGAATCATATATAAATCTTTAGTTGTGATTCACATTAATAAGTCACCAATAATGTAATACAATCCGGTAAGTTTGGAGTTTACATATGACATGATAGGGTTATAACTTTCATTTAATAAACAATCGTTGTTAATGTGGTATGGCATAATTTGATAGTTTCAATGGTCGACACATGTGACAACACTTTACTGGTAGAATGGAATGATGCATATGATATTATGCAGCCACGAAAGTGCTTACATGGCAAGTATATTGTACTTCCACCTAGCTGCAACACTATTTAAATGACTCAAAGTGGTGATTTTTGGGTTGATAGTACCATGGATTTAATGAAGAAGCAACTCACAACGTTAATGTGAAGAGTCTCACTCCGAAATAGAGTCACATCCCTCGGCCACTATATGAGTGGAGTTGTTGGTGGTTTTCATTTTAGCTTGAGAAAAAGGGTTAGTTTGGGAGCTCCAAAATTGACGAGACATGGATTTGCAAAGAAATGTTGGCTTGGATATAACAACCTCTTGGAACAACATTTTGATGGCCATTTAAGTTTTGGAAAGAAGGTATGTAAGGTTTTTATCTTAACTTAGGAGAAAATGTTTTGATACATTAAGAGTTTCTTGTTCATGTTTGTCTCTATTAATTGTTTAAGGGTTAATTCCCTCCCATCCTCTCTATGCATGGAATGCCTACTTTATGTGTCTAAAGTCATTATAGGTTCACATCCATACTCACTTTCCTTTTAACATATACAAAACATATATTCAAATGATGAGTTTTTATTATAGGCCTACTACAAACCAGCACAGATTCATCTTAAGTACTGATCTAATATGAGCCTAGAAGGATCAAATTGATCTTAATTTAAACAGGAATGCAACAAATTATAGATATAATCATAAATACAAAGATCCGGCATAAATAACACTTCATTTCATTAATATCAAATACTAAAATATGCTTACAAATAGAATGTAAATAAGACTAGCTCAGGAAATGGTAGCTTATCTCTAAGAAGAGATGTGGTAGCTACATGCCTATGAATCGTGTTAAAATGAGGCTTAAGGCCCTATTTATTATTGCAAAACATGAGAAAAACCTAACCCTGGGAGATGTAACACCAAGAGTTTGTGGGTCCCATTGGGGTTAGTTTGGCAACCAACTTCCTAGGGTCATAACTTGGTCAGATTATCTTTGTTTGGCATGTACGATACCTTGTTGGAAATGTCTCTTTGAGTACTACAGGTTTTTTCACATGCCCTACGGCAAAAAGCCTGGAGTGGACCTAAAAAAACTGCATTTGTGGGGTCAAAACTTCTCTGGAAGTTCAGGACTCAAAAAACTACTAAAAATAGTAAATGCAGAAATAAACAAGGAAACAAATGAAATTGATTGGAGGTCTAGGTGGGATAGGTGGGTGGCCACCAATATCCACCTGGATCACAAATTTTTTCATGTACAAACTTCTTCATACTATAAAATAAAATGTGTTATTTTTTATTGTTTAAATTGTATTTTTGAATGCTATATAGAGTGTAAATAGGACAAAATATACATTTTAACCATAAAAACTTAATTTTTTCTTGGTATATGCATAATTTTTTTAAAATGATATATAATATATACATAATTCACATTAAAATATTTTACATCGAGACATTTTATAGTGAAAATTAAAATGTTTTTTTATTACTATATTTTTAAGTATATGTCAATATTAACTCATATGAAAATATTCTATTGATAACCCACACTAAATATTTTTTTATATACAAAATTAAAATATATTTTTTTCCCAATTTTTTTTTATATATAGATATATCTAAAGTTGATATCAACATAAATTACTTAACATATATCTTCAAATAGTTTATTTAAATCTATTGTTGAAATATGTTTGAAAAATATAAGATTTAAACATTTTACTCACACATTTTTTTTACTTCTACTTACTTTATAGCACATTCATTTTTTTTTATTATTATAGTAGACATTATTTGTATGCATAATTTTTATTTTTATTTTAAAGGGGCACGAACGAACGGACAAACTTACACATCCTCTTATATTGGGTTGTAGAATGAACCTTTCGGCTCAATTATTTTATTTTACTTTTGTCTTTATTAATGAATATTTTGTTGACTAAACTCAATACGTAAACAAATATTCACCCACCTACAATTCATTTATCTCCCCTACTCATTACACATATCACTCCTAAATGTGAAATAGTGGTAACATTTTTGTCCATCATCCCCGCACCTCTTCTTCTCATATGCAGGATTTTCCTCATGCTATCATACTAATAGAATTAAGAAAAAATATTTCCCCCTTATGTCATAAATATCTATTCATGACATAATAAGTTTCTATCTATTCTCTATACAATTTTGATCTCGCAAGAGTGAAATTGACCCGGGTTACAAGCACTCATTTGGGTCATAAATCATTGGTTGCATGCATCAAGCTTTACATCATATCCAAATCATAGACAAACCTCGCGGAGTCACACAGTTCATTTCTTCTAGGGACATCCTTCACATCCAATTATTAATAGAAAAATGCTTAAAATCATTACCCTCCTGGTTCTCTTACTAGTGATAATGTAATAGATTATGTCAAGAAAAAATATATCTATGTTTTAGTCTTCCTTTTACGAGGGATTATAAGCCCTAGATCACAATAATGATATATGATATGTTGTGGCTCATACAACAACACATTCACATTCGCCTTATCCTCGACATGTACCCTCTGTAGCCTCACAAGTCATGACCTTGCATCATGATCAACACTTGGAGTCATCACCTGAGTTTGTGATTGCTAAGCTTCGTCTCCCTCCTACAACCCTATTGAATTTTCATCAAAGGCCACATCTTCCCAGTGTTGCACCTCTACTGTAGGAAAAGGTGAAAAGAGAGAAATCTCTATGGATGATATTTTTCCAAAAATACATTCTTGGAGTAAAAAAGAATACAACAATGAAAAACAGATAAACAATAGATATTATAGGGATCCTAAGCTTACATAGTTAGCATGCTTGTTTTATAGTTTCAGACTTCATGAAGTTTTATTTTCAACCTGTCTTTTATGATGCACTTTTAGGACACAAATTTTGGGTTTTGGTACATTCTACAACACTGTTTTACAATTTATTTTTAGCCTAACATGTTTATGTCATCACTATAATTTTGGGTATATTTTCACTAAATGACACATTATTTTTTAGTTATATGTAGAGATATTATGGATATTTTATTAGTTAATATGCTAAGTTTTATGGCATATTTTCACTGGATGACACATTATTTTTGAGTAATATGGAGAGATATTATGGCTATTTTATTAGGTTCATATGTTGAGTTTTATAGGCATACAAATGCATGTTATGATGGGAGGAACAAGGAATTTTTAAGGCATAGCTATATGTGATGGATGCTCTTAGTTATATGTGATGGATGCTCTTATCATACGTACATTCATTTTTATGGTTTGCATGCTGTGAGGTAAAATGAGTATTTTTCAGTTTACAGAAGTCATTATTTGATTTTTTTATTATTGGAATAGTTTATGTGGAGAGTCAAATAAAGGACATGAGGGGGCCCACCTACCAAAAATCGTTTTTAAAAGTCAATTAATTTTTAAAATATAATATATTTAGATCTCATTTTTTACAAATACTAATTATATCAGAAAATTAATTAAAATAAATAAAAACTAATTCGAAAAAATGTTAGTCTCCCTAACTATTCCAAGTGGATAGAAAAAGGGAAAGATACTATGAAGGAGGGGATAAAAAAGTTTACGAGGAGAGGTATGCACAAATCTGAAATTTGTCATTATTTTCCCGTTGATTATGTATTTTGTGAATTTAATAGGCTGACTCGTTTGGCGGTAGAAAAAATTTTCAAACGAGTGACAATTGTTGAGAAATCAATAGGTTAGCAAATTAAGGTAGATTTCTCTTACTTGATAATTGGTTGTGAATATATTTTGGCTTCTTATATCTTTTATTATGTTTTCTTCATCAAACAATTACCAAACCAAAACATAAAACATGAAGATCACAAGAGACAAAGAACACAAATAGGTAGGATCCAAACCAGGGAAAAACCTCATCAAGGGGAAAATCCAAACAACTCCTCTATGAGAAATATGAGACCAAAAAACCAAGATGAAGACTTTCCACAAGACCCAAGTCAACCCTCCTTCAATCCTTCCTCAACCAAGTCAAATGTTTTGGATGTTCTTTTTCTACAAGTGGGAAAACTTATCATAACTCAGTTATCAAACTAGCAGTGAGGACAACCATCTCTCGCTGCTAACCGTAAATGCATGCTGACTCATCACCGTTAATCAAAGAAAAACCACACCACTTAAAACGTACAAACTTTCACTCCTTCTAGATACCTCTCAGTCTTAAGCCATTAACTTATTTCCTTACTTATAAAAAAACAAACTCTTAACTAACCCTAAATATTCCTATTACTTTATAACAACATTTTTATATTTCATTATTAATTTAATTTATTTTCAATATCAGGTGTAAACTTCCACCTCAAACCATAAAAAAATTATTGCACGATACTTCTAATACTCCACACACCTCCGGAATACTCTAGAAAGCGTGTGTTTCATTACAGGATTTCTGGAAAGAGTGAGTTGAAAAGAAGGAAATATTTATTGACACACTTATCATCACACCTCCGGGATACTCTAGAAAGCGTGTGTTTCATTACACGATATTTCTAAAGAATGAGTGGAAAAGAAGTAAATATTTATTGACACAATTATCATCAGTATGAGTCGAAGCTTTGTTAATATTAACAAAATGTTTTTAAAACATAAACTCTTTAAACACGTCATAAATTACATAAGTGAATATTAAGTTATTATATTCATTAATTTTTTAATTAGGAATTGAGATAAGTAAATATTCACAGAATGCCTTTTAAATACCTCATATGGAAAAAAAAATACTAATTTTTCATATTCATTACTCTTTTCATTAATGGTCCTTATAATTTAAATCACTATTTTGTCCGGGTTCACCATACTGCACTGCCGTTACATTTCTCCTCCTTAATATAATGAGCATTAAAATTGAAGTTACATAATGGAAATCAACTTCTTCAACACGTCATAAATTACATAAGTGAATATAATATTAACCAAATATCTTTTTAAATACCTCATTTTAATCATAATGAAAAAAAAAAAAATAGATAAGTGAATATTACTTTTATTATATTCTTTATTTTTTTCATTTACTCGTTTTTATTATAATTTAAAGTAGTATTTTGGTACATTTCAATGTAATTCTATTTTTTTTTTCTTTAAAATTATTACCATTCAAATTTGTAATCAACATAGATTCATTTTAAGCACTGATTTAATATAAGTGGAAAAGGATCAAATTTCTTTATAGGTGCAAACTAATTTTAGAGTGAAAAAACAATATGTAATTTTTCATTATTTAAATTATATTTTGAATGTTATAGAGATTAGAAAACTTAAAACATATACCCACTTCAAACATTTTACCATAAAAATGTATTTTTTCAATAACTTTATATGTTATATATGTAATTTTTTAAAACAACATATAAAATATTTTATATAACATGTGCATTGAGTCATTTTCTTATTGCACATTAAAATTATTTTTTGTTATTAATATATTTTTATATTTTAAAGTATAGTTAAATATTAATTCATATTAAAATATTTTATTCATAACTCACATTGGATATTTTATTATATACAACATTAAAATATATCATTTTATCAATTATATATATATATATATATATATATATATATATATATATATATATTTTATATAACATGTGCATTGAGTCATTTTCTTATTGCACATTAAAATTATTTCTTGTTATCAATATATTTTTATATTTTAAAGTATAGTTAAATATTAATTCATGTTAAAATATTTTATTCATAACTGACATTGGATATTTTATTATATACAACATTAAAATATATCATTTTATCAATTATATATATATATATATATAATATTTTATATAACATGTGCATTGAGTCATTTTCTTATTGCACATTAAAATTATTTTTTGTTATCAATATATTTTTATATTTTAAAGTATAGTTAAATATTAATTCATATTAAAATATTTTATTCATAACTCACATTTGATATTTTATTATATACAACATTAAAATATATCATTTTATCAATTATATATATATATATATATATATATATATATATATATATATATATATATATATGAAGTTTCAAATATCATGGGTTGTCAAAACTTGCAACCTAAAAATTGTTAACGGTAAAACTTCATACATATATCTATATATAGAAAAAATGTTAATTATTTTTTAAAAGATAATAAATATCCAATATGAGTTTTTTTGTAACCTTGATACGACTACATCTTCATCATGTCTAACTTTTCACCCCGATAAGAGGATAACACAAAATTTTCCATGGTCATTGCCAATTGAGCTACCCCAAGTGGACAAATATCCAATATGTGTTATGAATAAAATATTTTAATATGAATTAACATTTAGATATACTTAAAAATATATTAATAACAAAAAAATCATTTTAATGTGAAATACCATTTTAATGTGTCAAATCCAAATTGAATACGGACATACTTACACATTGTCACATACTTGCACATTGCCTTAGCACTGAGTTGTAGAATGAACATCACGAATTAATGAAGTTACATAATGCAAAAAATATCCTCCTTCATGTAGTGCAGAAATAAAAAATAATCCTCCCTCAAGTAGTGCAGAAGGGTATTTCCATTAAGCATATTGAAATGAATTTTTAGATCCCTGGTTGGAATACGAAATGACAGGTAAATGAAAGTATTAAAGCCTATCTTTAAAATAAAATAAAAATGATTTTTTTTCTTTATGGCAGGAAATTTAGTGGTATAATTTTTATTAAGATTGTAGATTTTATAAGTAAAATGTGTTTTTGAATGTATAAAATAAGAAAAATATTTTTTTTCATTTATAGTAAGAAATTTGGTGGTACAATTTTTATTAAGATTATAGATTTTATAGTGAAATGTGTTTTTTAATGTATAAATAAATTTAATACAAAACATTTTGTAATAAATTGTTTATTAAAATTATGAATTTTAAAGTATTTGAAATGTGTTTTTGAATGTACACAAATAAATTTAACACAAAAAATTTGGTGATATAATTTGTATTGAGATTATGAATTTTAAGGTGTTTGAAATGTGTTTTTAAATGTATAAGTAAATTTAACACTTTGAAAAATTTAGAGCTCTATAGATTATATCAAACTTACAATCCAATAAATTCCTACTAAATATTCTTCTAAAAAGTTCTTGCTAATTTTTTGAACAAAATTAAATTTTGATTGTAAAAATCATGGAGGCTTTGATAGTTTATTGTGGATAATAAGTTTTTTGGTAATCCATGAAGTGTAGACCAATCGATTTGTGTAGGGTTTAGTGCAGAGTTGGTTAGGTTCAAATCTCATGGAGAGGGGTTGAGGATGAAAGCCACCATTAGAAGAATTAAACTATCTCAAGGGGCGTCCAACCTCTACATAGCTTCACACAATCTTGATGATAGCTATATCTACATAGCTTCACACAATCTTGATGATAGCACAACATTAATGGGCAGATCATTTTTCTATCCAACATTGATGGGAACCCCACCGTAAACTCAACCTAGTTAAAAGACAATACAATTGTATTGTTTGAAATGAATTTTTAAATGTATAAATAAATTAAATACCTTGAAAAATTCTTGAAACTTTATACCATACAAATATTCCAAAAAAATAGAAAACTCAACCTAGTTAAAAGACAAATAAAAAACTCAACCTAGTTAAAAGATAATACAATTGTATTGTTTGGAATGAATTTTTAAATGTATAAATAAATTAAATACCTTGAAAAATTCTTGAAATTTTATACCATACAAATATTCCAAAAAAATAAAACTAACTAAAAAAAATATGAAAAAATAAAAATAAATAAATTAAATTGATACCTGAAAAATTCAAAAAATCTGACAGAGTAACAGTAAGTAACAAATAATTATAGTTTAGGTAAATTAACTTAAAAATGTACAAACACTCTGACGAAGAAAATTCATATGAAACGTGAAACTTGAACACCCTTACAAGATGGATTCATCTTATTTTCCGACCCTTAAAACCAGGTTTACTTCGATGAATCTTTGCCAATCTATTATTAAGGCCCGTAAATGAAAGGAAAACTGACACTAAATAATGCACGAGGAACTATAAATACACAGATCTCTGTTCACCACTGGGTAATTTCATCTATTTACGGTAATCATAACGCACAATTATATAAACACAATGTTTTACAGCCATAGAACATTATGTATTTTTCCTCAATATAAACCCAGTCCTCGCCATTAGCAACAACATGCCTCGCACAACCAACAACAGCACAGAGCCGCGACGCTGCAAATCCATAAAAAAACACAAATCAATAACGCAAAATAGTAAGCCATATATACTTACAGAATAACAAAAAATAATTGCAATTGAATTCATACCATCCTTCAAAAAATCCTTTCTTTCCTCTGTGCTGCGTTTTTACAGGCACGGATGATTCAGCGTACTGGGGAGGAGGAGCTTGCATGGGATACCCTGATAACAACATTAAAAGAATGTGAATACAAATTATTTGTGATCATCATTCAAGAAAATAATTGACGAAATGGAAAAACGCAGGAGGACAAGAGAGCCGAACCTGGCGGAGGAAGAGGGTAGGCTGCAGGTGGTGATGAAAACTTGTTGTCAGCCATGGCTGCTTCAGATTCGATTCGAACTCACAGTAATGAAGGCAGGAAGAGCAATAATAATGAACTGACTGTGATCTGGCTGGATTATAGTGGATGTTACATACAGATATGAGTGTCTTCTCCGCGTTCACCTTTAAAAGAAATTCAGTTTCCTACGCATGACACATGACTGCCCCACTTTCCCTGTCACCTTCTCCCACCTAGAGCTACTGACATCCAGAACACGACGAAGGTACGTGGGCTCTCATGATTTATTTATGAATTCTGACACATCCTCGCATCAGCCTTTGACAATTGTGCCTTGATTACGCAGAGGCGTGCTTCTTGAATCTGCGGTTTGGCGGACTTGGTCAGCAAACCCTTCAATCTGGTAAATTGCACTTATAAAAATTTGGCAGAATTTTTTTTAAATCCGGGTTATTGCTGTCAAATTTCAAAATTTTAGATGATTCAGGGATTCTTGACTGTGTTAGAATCAATTTCCACCATCACAGAAACTATTCAAAAGCTCTATCATTCTCATTTTTGGAAATTTTTTTACCAGACACCAGCAAAAATCTGCAGTTTGTGGCATCCGTAAACAACTAACATTCTCATTTTTTAATTTTTTTTACAAGATACCAGCAAGAAATCTGCAGTCCAGGCAAACTTATGGCATCCATAGACACCCCAACTTTGTTGGGAGTAGGCTAATTCCCAACCAACCAAAGCCTTAGTGTAACCAAGCTTCAAATTTGCCAAAATTTGATAAAATCTAGCAGATTCTTTTGTAAATCCATAAATCCAGGTTACCGCTGTCAAAGATAATGATTTTGGGTTCTAGAGATTTTTGATGGTGTTGAATCCATTTCTATTATAAACTAAATTCAGACACTCCTGCTACCAAATTAAAAAAAATAGCAAATTCCAACATTTTTAACCATCTTGTACCGCCTCAGTGAACAAAGCCCCAACCAAATCATCTAGTTTCCACATTAATTTAAAAAAAATGACTTAAATCTAATTATCTTTTTAATTTTCAATCTTAATTTCATTATTTAATCATTATAATCTAATCATACAGTCTAATCCAATCATACCATTCTATGTTTAGATTTTTTTTGGGGGCATATAGCGAAACCAGTTTTAATTACGTCTTATTTTTTAGTTATTTAAAATTGTTTTGAATACATAAATCGATATAATGTCCTGAAAAACTTTGAAAGTTAACCTAATAATTTCAAAAACTTT
The DNA here is from genome assembly GCA_031772625.1 of Pinus tabuliformis. Lineage (NCBI taxonomy): Eukaryota > Viridiplantae > Streptophyta > Pinopsida > Pinales > Pinaceae > Pinus > Pinus tabuliformis. Next base: position 1,449,335,068 of record CM062804.1, read on the forward strand.
AAAATACTTGAATTGCGTAAAGTTTAGAGAGCTTACTCCAAAAAGATCTCATGCCTTTCAAACAAATTTAATTTAAAGATATGCCTAGAAACCACCCAGATTCAAATTACCAGAATATTTTTAACTCTTGCATTTCAAAAACTTTAAAATACTTAAATTGTGTAAAGTTCACAGATCTTTCATGCTTTTCAAATAAATTTAATGTAAAGATATGCCTAGAAACCATCATGTTTTAAAATACTTTACGATTTATTCAAATTACCAGAATTTTTTTAATCACTTTCAGCAAAAGTATGTGGAAAAAGTCCCATATACGATGCCACTATTTACGACTAGCTGGTTAATAAGTATTGGAAAAAGTCCCATATACGATGCCACTATTTACGACTAGCTGGTTAATAGGTATTGGAAAAAGTCCCATATACGATGCACTATTTACGACTAGCTGGTTAATAGGGATTAAATGAAATTTTGGATAACTGGTTTACCAAAATTTAATGGTGTGTATATATATTTTTTATTTTTTTAATGTTTATTGGTAGACTAGTTATTTTCAACTATTTATTAAACATCATATACATATCGATTTGGATGTGTTGTCTTCCATGTGATTAGGATGCCTCGTCATAATCATAATCAAATCATTGACTTACCAAAATCCAATAGTGAGCATATGCATCTCCCACCGTTTAATGCTTATTGGCAGGCTAGTTATTTTCAACCATTTATTAAACATCATATGCATATCGATTTGGATGTGTTGTCTTCCATGTGATTAGGATGCCCTATCATAATCATAATCCAATCGCTCACTTACCAAAATCCAATAGTGAGCATAAACATCTCCCACTCGTTTAATGCCTATTGGCAGGCTAGTTATTTTCAACCATTTATTAAACATCATATGCATATCGATTTGGATGTGTTGTCTTCCATGTGATTACGATGCCCTGTCATAATCAAATAAACGGCTTACCAAAATCCAATAATGAGCATATACAACCACGACTCATTTAATAGTTATTTCAACCATTTATTAAACACCATGTGCATATCGATTTGGATGTGTTGACTGGCTTACCAAAATCCAATAGTGAGCATATACAACCCCTACTCATTTAATAGTTATTTTCAACCATTTATTAAACACCATGTGCATATCGATTTGGATGTATTGTTTTCCATGTGATTATGATGCCCCATCATAATCAAATGTGCACTGCTCAAAAGAGGCTACAATGGGGTAAGTTTGGAGGGATAGCGAGACTGTTTTTTGGATAGGTTATATTTTGGGTTTATTTTGATATATATTTTTAGCGAGGTCATGTTTTTGGTCAGAAAATAATGGAAATTTTGGTAGAAGACAAGGTTGGTATAAATTTGTTTAAAAATTGGATAAAAATTAGGTATAGTTGAGTTTTTAAATTTATAAATAGATTGAATTATTTTAAAAAATTTCAAAGCTTTGAATTTATTTATATATTTGAATAGAAATATTTCAAAAAATGAAAAATAGTGATTTTAGATGATCAAGATATCTAGTCACCAGTATGTATCTAACATTCCACATTATAACCATACATTTCCAGATAATCTATTTGGGGAATAATGCCATCTTTCCAATGTTTATGGTCCTTATATCCCAAATGATAAACTATTGTTCCTTAAATCTATTGTCAAGACTAGCAACTTAAACTCTCCCGCCCCATGGATAATTGGTGGAGATTTCAATATTATCAAGTTACTCACTCAGAACAAACGTGGAATATGGGGGTTAGATATAGACATGACACTATTTCAAAAATAAATTGACTCATCCTTCCTCCTTGAGGTGGAAACAAACAATGACATTTATCCCTGGAACAATAGGAGATGAGGTCAATAGCACGTTGCATCAAAGTTGGATCAATTTTTAATTTCTAAGAATATCTTACGCTGAGATCATTGGGCTATATGCCTCAATTTGATGTAAAAGCCTACCCTCGAAATCGACTATTTATATTTGATAAATTTTGGCTTCGTCATCCATATTTCCACTCAAATATTCAATAGTGATGGGAGGAGTTAGAGAAAATAAATGGATCAGACATGCTCACTCTATATAGAAACTAAACCACATCAAGGGGAAACTAAAAGGTTGGAACAAGGGGCAATTTAGCAACATCTGGGAAGAAAAAAATAATTTGGAACAAAAAATGGTGAAGATCCAACAGGAGGTTATCTTATACTGTAGATCTGAGAATCTAATCAAGGCCAAGGAAGAAACTTTGCAGGAATTGGAGGAACGAAGAAAGTAGGAAGAAATTTTAGTGGAAACAAAAGTTTCACATCCAACACCTAAAGAAAGTGGAAAAATTAGTTTTATTCCATAAATCAATGATACAATCGATGTAAACTTTGAAACGGGAACTGATACTGTTACTCGTATCGTAGAGATAGCAAAAAAGTGACTTGATTTTGAAAATGGGTGATGCAGAACACACATGTTTTTTCTAGAGCATAATTTTTGGAACTTTAATTTTTTTATATGTACATTACATTTTAGAATGGTAGTGATTTTCACACTGATTTAAAAAAGTGGGTATTCTGCATCAGACCCTTTTTTTAAAAGACCTATTTTTTTACTTTAAATTTTCTAATGTATGAAATGTAAATAATTATTTTGTAAATTTAATCATTTTTAAAGTGGTCGTTTTCTTCATTTTTTTTTGTTTTTTATTTTAATTTTAATTTTTTTGTAGTGAGGTTTTTATTGTTTTGCATTTTTAAATTAGAAGGTTAATATTTTGAATTTTTGATATTCTACATATTTATACATCCTTAATTAATTTTTCAATCCACATGAAATAATTGTTTCTAAAAAACAATATTTTTTAAGAATGGACATAAAAATAACCATTTTTAACATAAATATAACTAAAAAACTACACGTTTTGATCATTTTTTTTTGCTAGAATTGACATGTCAAAATCACAATTTTTATACGAAAATTTTAACTAAAAATAGTTAAATAATAGTTTTTTTTTATGAATTCCATGTCAAAAAATAATAATAATCACTTTTTTCAAAAAATAATAATTAACTTAAAAATTAAGGCGAAAATCACATATTACAAATATTGAATGCATAATAACCTTAATTGAGTGTTTATTCTTCTCATAAAATGTCAAAGTCAAAACATTGCAAAGCTTGATTTTCAAGCATAACTTAAATTTAATCAACAATGTCACGTAATCCAAACTCTTCATCCTCTAGAGTTTCATCATTGTCTTCTTCCACAATATTTTCTGCTTCCTTTTTCTCATTTTCCTCTTCTAATAGATCTTTGATGTTTGTGAATCTCCCAATGCATGTCTTTCCAAACATTCCATGTAATGATGGTTGGGGTTCCTTTGCCTTTTTTGCCACACGTGATTCACTAAAGTCCCCTTTCTTCAACCCAATTTCTTGCATTGCATCTGGAAGAAATTGAAGAGCATTAATTCTTTGCTAAATGAAATTGCACTGTATTGGATCTTTTTCAATTGCAATGCAATTTCTTCTTTTTTGAAGGCAACATGCTAGTGTTGTACCTAATTATCAAGCACAAAAGAAATAATGAAGTAAATTAGTACAATGAGAGATAAATTAATAAATAACATATTGAAATTCAATCCCATACAATAAAACTTACCTGAGCTAGAAAATAAATCCAAAATCCAATCTCCTCCATTTGACTGCCACAAAGACATGGCTAGATTGAGCTCCTAAATAACATTGGGTTACATTGTTGAAGTGCTCAAACAGCTCGATTGAGCACTTAAAAAGGGCTCAATTGAGAAATCATTTTTTCCACCCAAAAGTGCCATCTCTTGGAGTGAAATCATATCATATGTAGCTAAAGGCTAGACAAAATATGTTTCAGACAGAGACATAAACGGTCATAATACCTACACATATCCCTTATACAGGGATTTAGAGCACCAGTCATTCAAACAATACAATTTAATATGTAATTCCATTTATTGATATTATCTTTTGGGATGTTTTTATAAAAAAAAATTGAAAGGTTGTTAATATCCTCTCCTCTTATTGTTGCATTTATCCATACTTTAGTGATTAATAACTTCATAAATGAAACTAGAAATTGGTGAAGATAAATTGTGAAAACCAAGACTTACCCATTATGATCACTAGTTAAAAATGGTAGCAAGATCTTTGCATCAAAGAGGACACCACCAGGTAAGATTTTGACAAACCTTATTTAATGTAGTTGTTAGTCTATATAGAGTATGATGTTTTTAGTTTTGATTTGTTAATATATTTGTTTTAAAAGAATAAAATAAAAATAAATTTAGTACCCAAGATAACATTTTAATATAATTAAACTCAATTTTTAATTTTTATTCAAAAATATCTTATTTAATTTTAATTCAAATCTTAATTTTTATTTAAAAATCTCATCTAATTTAATCTTGTTTTTCATTTTTATTTAAATTAACTAAATATTTCATTATCACAATCTTATATATATATATATATATTAGAAAGGAAAATTGTCATTTATTAATTAACTCTATTTCCTTTTGATGTCAAAATAATAATACACTATACATGGAAAGGGTAATTTCTAGCATTAATTTTCTACTTCAAAATCTCGTATTTTTTCTAACTCAGTCCCAATTCCCTCGAAATAGAATAATACACTATCACACGTGGAGAGCATTTTATGGTATTATTTCTTTGCAGGTGTCGAGCGGAAAAGGCACACCTCCCCGTCCCATGATTACCTAGATTGGAGAGCTCACCCCGCTCCTATAATGCATAGTTACCAAATCCGAATTCGAATTCGAGTTTGAATTTGATTCAGTATGGAAAAAATTCGAACAGAAAAAATTCAGAAATATACATATTACAACTATTTAAATATATGTTTTAACCAAAAAACAAATTGAGCTAACCATTAAAACTATTATAAATTATATAATATGATATTCAATAAAAATAAATTTCTATACAAATTTCATATTACAAAACATACCGATTTCATATTATCATAAATTTTATATTTAAATAAAGTCAAATATTTTTTCAAAATTTAAATTGTTATTTAATAATTAACCAAAAAAATCAAATTCCTTTTATTTAACTTAAATAAATATATCTCTTACACATACTTACAATATAATTTGTAAATTAAAAATCTAATATATATCAATATTATGTTTTACAAACGTCCATTCTCTGGTAGCTTTTCGCTATATCTCATAATTCCTAACCTATTTATACATCATAATCCCTAGCCTATTTATACTAACGAATTTCATCAAAACCTTTGCCATATAAATCATAACCGATACTTTGATATGTATCACTCCGCATTTCATTAAAAACTTGCCATCTAATTTACGCTCCAAAAATTCATTGCAATCGGCACTGTTCTCCCTGTACTGAACTTCGAATCAGCAAATTATTCGACGAGTCGAATCGAACCACCGAATTCTTAAATTTTTTCGACTAGTACAACCGAATTTGGTAACTATGCTATAATGTACGCGAACCCTCGTGCCTTATTTTCAGAACAGTGATCGATTCTCTCTTCAAACTCGACTCCAATAGATTTTTGTTTATGCGGGTTACAAAACTTTGTTATTTTCCAACGAGATTGAGCATGCTCAATTTTTGACAAGAAAGCAAAAAAAATCATGTCGAAGGAAGCACAAGTCTGCACAAAACCAATCCTCATGCAACACATAACACATTGCAAATTTGGATTCCTCTCTTTAGCTAGCAACGGCTTGCTATATTGCACTCCTTCCATTTAGATGGAATTACTCAACTTAAGCATTTCTTGATAATACCACGTACTGTTGAACCTTACACAATGTTTTGCACTTCTGTTGCGTTCAGAACACCCATATATGAACATGATTTAAACTTGGGTCTTTAAAATACCAATAAGGATATCCCCCATACTTAATGCCACAGTCGTGCGGAGGCCGATAATGATTCCTTGACAATTCTCCGTACCAATAATAATGTTTTGGACATGGCGCTAAAAATAGTTGGGGACGTGGTATATTTGGTGGAACCCAATGATAAATGGTACCATTTCCTTTGACTTTCCATAGCAAATCATTTGCTTCAACCAAAAGTTCCTATCAATGTTGATAACAAGTGTTGGATCACTGTCTCCTTTGGTCTGGAATGCATTGTTCACATGATTCAGATCTCAGTTGTTGTGATCGAAATTACTATGGTTGCATCCGTATCAACCGATGACTTGTCGGAAAAGTTTTGTTAGTGGCTGTCTAGTCAATTTAATGTCTTAAATTTCTCTACATAAATTATCAATCCGGGTATCGTAAACTGATGAAGTGCGGTGCACCATATATGCTTAGTTAACCTTTTTCTTACTTCGTTGTTTTATAGATTTTATTTTGTTTTGGGGTTTTGTTTTTGTTGGTTTCCTAAAGTGTCTAATGCAAATGGAAATCCTATTCTAAGGTCTTAAGAATACTTTTAAAGGAAAAGTATGGATAGAGATTTCAAGACAAGGCCTGTCCCTAATGGTAACTTCCAAAACTTAGCACTTCAAAAGATCTTAAAACATGTTATTGATGGAATTAGTACTTAAACAAAAGTGTAAATATGCAGCTACTTCAATCAAAATAGAATGCAATAACCAATCAATGAGCTAGTGACTATGAAACCCAGTATCTTTGCTACTGTATAAAAAGAAAACTGAAGAAAGTAAAAACTGAACTTAAAGCAACTCAAAGACTGAAAGCAAAGCAACTAATTCACACTACTTCAACTCTTCTGATCCTTTACCCTTCAGCTCAATCTACCTTATGGGAAGAAATCATGAACAAGTTAAGCAATATGATATCTAAATTGCATAAAGGAAATTAATCACACTACTTCAACTCTTCTGATCCTTTACCCTTCAACTCAATCTACCTTATGGGAAGCAATCATGAACAAGTTAAGCAATATGATATCTAAATTGCATAAAGGAAACTAATCATAGTACTTCAACTCTTCTGATCCTTTACCCTTCAGCTCAATCTACCTTATGGGAAGCAATCATGAACAAGTTAAGCAATATGATATCTAAATTGCATAAAGGAAACTAATCACACTACTTCAAATCTTCTGATCCTTTACCCTTCAACTCAATCTACCTTATGGGAAGCAATCATGAACAAGTTGAGTAATATGATATCTAAATTGCATGAAAGTAAATGAGCAAAACAAAACTGAAAGAAATAATAATGCTGGAATTAGAACTCAAAAAAAATAAATCAGCAGAAGGACAAGATGATTCCGTCATGTCATTGGTCATTAAAAAGCTATGTGCATTATTAACCTACAATCAACCGGTTGAACACACTTGCATGAATTAAAATTGCATGAATGAAAAATCTAATCTACCAACCTGAAAGCAATCAAATGACATAATGAAATCAAAGCAAAATTACAAAATGAAATTTACTCTACCTTACATTCTAATGTACTCCATGACATCTACTTCACATCTCCTTCCATGTTGAGAACATCAAAGCTTTATTCAAATTCTTCAAAATTACAAAGTAGAACAAAGTTCTCCAAAGCTTTCAAAAGCCATCAAGGAAGAACTACAAACTCCAAGCTAAAGAACTCACAAGCTAAAAGACTAACAAGCTAAGCTCTAAGCTAACAAATAAAAGAGAGATATCTCCTATTTATACAAAAATATGAGAAGCCATCTCATTAATGAGAGTCCATGAATCTCTCCCTCTACCTCTAGAGTCCTAATCAAAATAGGAACTGATAAGACACATGTATTCTTAGAGTTACAATACAATTAGGAGATGTGACACATATCCTCATGATCCCATGATTCTTTCCACTCAAATTCGAATTTGGCCTTAGAGTGCCACATAAGAGTCTTCTAGAAGCCTCATTTCAACCTACACATGTCAACAATCTCAACCCATTTGTTAGGTATAAGCATATGCACATTATTTTCTAATGTTTAACCACAAATTCACTTAAAAGGCTTAGAAATAATAAAGATTGGAAAAACATAAAGGTGGCCCAATGATAATGAAAGTGGGATGAATGTGGTGACATAGTAATGAAATGGAGGTGAAATGGAGGTGATATAATGGACATAATAGTGAAAGTGTAATGGAAATGAATGACATTTTCAAGACTCAACATACCCCCCAACTGAAGCTATTGCATGTCCTCATGCAATATGTATTACATTAACTCTTTTGATCCTTGAGCTTTGGCTTAACTTTGCATAATATCATTTGATAACTTCATATTTCTGCAGTGTTTTACTTGAATTGCAACATGGTTGGTTCTTGTGTTACAACCATTTTTTTGTTGTTGTCTTTTATTTTGATCTTTGAACTTTGCATAATGATATTTTGATTATTGTTGCAAAGTATATCTTTATTGGATTGCATGATGGTTGGTTCTTGTGTGACAACCATGATTTTGTTTGTATCCAATTTATCCTTTAAGCACTTTTTTGAAAGCCATTGTATGTTCATAATAGCAATGTAATAATTAATATATGTTGGAAGTATGTGAGCTCCTGAATATGATATGGACATAGCAAGATATGAATATGAATGTATCCCCCCCCCCCCCCCCAACTGATGGTATTGGCAATTTTATGAAATGAGGAAGAGAAATGTTTTTCTAACAATTATCATTCTAGCTTTTTATGGAATTCTATGGTCAAAAGTTAGAAAATGCCGTACCTTCACTTACCCTTTGGAATGGATGAGTTGTATGTGTAGTGGCTGAAAATTTCTGATCATATTCTTCTTTAAGTGGCTGAACAAGAGGAGTCATGGATAGAGAGATAAGATGACTTTTTATTGCTTCTACTAAAACTTGTTGAATCTGCTCTAAAATGCTGAAAATAATAGTCTTCATGTCTTCAAAACTCATTGGCACAATTCCTACTACGTGAAAAGATGTTCTGATGTCGAACGTAGTAGGAAATTGTTGGCTTAGTGGCCATTAATGGATGCCACTAGTCAACACGAGAACTCTCACCATTGATGACAATGAGAGTCAAGATGCCCAAACACATCTTGCTAGGTACGAATGAATTTGCTGAAGTCGAGTCACCTAGAAGATCTGACGAACAAGGGACATTAATGTATTCCCATTGTTTGTCAGCATGAGGACTTGCCATTAAGGCATGCAAGCCTCAAGGTGTTTTTACAAAGAACTTAGACTCAAAGGACTATGGACTCAATAATTTGCATTGAAGCAGGGCTTATTTGCGGAATGAAAATGACAAGAAATGGAAGATGGAAATGGAGAGTAGAAATGGCAATGGGCAATAAGCATATGAATGAGCCTCTTGCTTTTATTTGTGGGTTATGAATGGACAAAAAGAGATTGAAAGTGTATGTGAATGTAAGTGGAAAGTATGGAGTGGTATGAGGTGAATGGTTTATTATGAAGTATGGATGTGATGGAGACAATAGTATGTGAAATTTTTTCAAGTGTTTGGATTTGATTTTGCATCAGCATATTTCCTCTTTGTTGCTGATCATCCTCTTATGAAACAAATTGGTCTCTTAGAGAGACACCATTCTCTTGTAGTCATTTATCCTTCCTCCTGGAACCTGCAAAAAAAACTAATACTTCTTCTGCAATGGAATGTAAGATTATCAAAGGAGAGAGATGGCCAATCTCTCTAGTTATTATATTTACACACAAAACTAAGAATTTGTATTAATGAAACAAGTTCTCAAAGGAAAAATCAAAAGAATTTATACATGCTTTGGAATTGGTGCCCAAGTTGAATGTTGCTTCTTTTCAGCAATTTATTTCATTATTTGCCATTTCAAACTCTAATGATGGATTTTTCATTGTGTAGATCTTGTTGAGATCTTTCCAACGATACTTAAATCATCAAAATCTGATTTTGTATGAGAAAGATAGGCTGATTTGAACAATGAGGTTTTTCTGGCTGCGGAATTAGACTTTAGCTGCGGAATGTGCACGGTTCTGTAGCTACAATCTTGGATACAAAGTTAGCCATTCATTTTTCATCATCAATCCAAAATTAATCAATACCTTCATAAAAGTGAGCAAATAACTTATTCATTTCATTGATTCAAAATTATTATTTTTTCTTGACATGTAGCGACTTAGTGTGGCGACTCAGTGTGGCGACTTAGTGATAACACACAATTTGACTTCCTTTTGACCGGGGTCTTTTTCATCAAATTTGACCAAATGAATAGGACACCATCCATGTATTGACATTCCCCCAGCTACCCATGTGGCTTGTTTTTCTTGATGACACCTGCAACCTAGAGTTTAACAAAACAGCTGCGGAAAGTTAAGCCAGCTGCGGAAAGTTGAGCCAGCTGCGGAAAGTTGAATCAGCTGCGGAAAGTGGTTGGATTCCGCAGCTAATGAAAACAGAGTGTAGAAAATACTGTGAAATGGAGTGGCTGTGTGCGTGGAAAAGGGAAAAAAATATGGAGGATGTAACTGAATTTAACTCAAGTTTCTGCCCTCAACATTCCTCCCATCCTTCCTTTTGTTCTTTAAAACTCATTTGAATTAACAGAAATGGTCAGGGTTTATGAAGAAGACCAGCAACTGTAAGTGGATATCAGAGAACAGGTACATGGAATGAGGCGGAATAGAGAACAAAATGGGGTGAAGGTTTATGTGAGCATGGTGGAAATGAAGCCGTGAGGTCAATAGAATGGTAGGGGAAGAAAGTGCATCCGACAAAGTTTTAAAATTGGGTGGCTGTAGAATGGACGCAAGCACGTTTATAAAACAACTGTCCATTTTGTCCTTAGTTATTAGAAAACTGGCAGTAATCCTAGACAAGATTCTAAATACCATAATCATTAATTACAAATAGAGTGATGCTGTGAAGAGTCGTACCCAACCAGATCACGTAATGGAGAGCCGTCTTGGATTGGAACTGTTGTTTAACGGGTTTTAATGAATTGCAACGGGTGGCATATGGGCAGAGGACGTGGTGGCAAAGGGTGGAAGATGTGGTAGAGGTGGAGTAGGTGCCAGCACAGAACCAAATTGGAATTCCCCTTCTTCAGGCACGCCGAATTCAATCACACATCAAACTATCAGTTAATTAACTCAAATTCTGTTTTTCTTCACGCGGCGGCAAAAAAGAGGCTCCAAAGAACCGAGGATTTCTCCCAGACCGCCACAAATTTCTTCAAACGGTTTCTGGGTTATCTAATTGACCCACCTGGAAAAAAAACCCATGTTTTAGTTTTTCCAAATTCGTCTCTGTTTGGGCAAATCGAGCATTTGAAATTTGACGTTTTTCTGATGTTTTGCGTTTTTCTGAGTTTTACTGTTCTGCAGGTGTATTACACAGGTACAATGACAGAGTTGAAGAATTGGGGCGACTGATAGTCACAGGTTTGTTATATAAAAACAGAATAATGAGCCAATTGTTGATCTATTTTAGTCAATATTTAGAAATGTCAAATGATGACACTCAACCCATAGGTTGCCAAACAATTGTTGTAGTGGTTGTTTTTAATAATGGTACCTTAGATTTTTAAAACAACTACTTAATAATTTTGTTGAAACTTGCAGCTTAGATCGTTTATATCACAGGTTTTGTAGGTGGTGGAAATCTAAGTGGCAGCAATAATTGTATTGAGCTTATTGATTCATTCTAACTCAGATCAATCTCTAAATAATTATGGTGAATGCTGAACTCATCCCCTGAAGTAGATCTGCAATCTGATTGATATAATGGCAGAGGAACTTGGCTCCAACAGTAAGAGGATTTGACCCCTGAAATAAGATAAAATTCAGCTAACAAATTTTTCCTTCTGTCAGCAAATGTAATCAGCTTACATGCTCTCGCCCTTGGAGAAAAATGACTACTCTGCCCTCAATAATTTAATGGATCACCAGAAGCTACCTTCAAGAATTCAACCCTCTGTTTCTAACTGATAATGTAGCTATCCAAAGGTGAAATCAACTCAAAAATCTGCCACTAAATGATGAATGCCTCCTACAGAAATCAACCTCCAAAAATGCACGATTCGGTTCTCAAACAAGGAGCTCAATCCATTTGAACAATAATAAATTTCAGTCTCTAAAAAGAAATGTCGAGGCCCCTTGATGGAGTTATCATGGATTCTTCAAATTTGCATTCACCTCCTCATTGTTACCTAATCGTTTTAACATTCGATCCCCTTCTTTTTTTCTCACATATACAGTGCATTTTTGATGTTGCAGGTTTATTTCAGGCCAAAGCTTGAACAGGGAGACAGATTTTCTTGTTGAAGCCACAATGAAAAGCTAGGATTGATGATAACCATAGATTATTTTTCTTCTCTTTTCTTCTCTGAAATTGTAAAATTTTATAAAAAGGATTATTGATTTTCAATTTCAAGCAGCAAATACTTCAAGAAAAACATGTTATAAACAGGACTTTGACTGAGGTCCTAGGCTTGTTTTTCATCGATCTGAGCTGGGTGACTAGGATAGGATCAATGTCAGGACAATTCTGGAGATGCCCATGTGGTCGGTTTTTTCATTGGACACTTGTATCCTGCTAAACCTTGAAACAGCTGCGGAATTCTCAACTCGTTGCGGAATCAGGGCAGTTTCCGCAGCTAAGTTGCAAAACCTTATTAAAACATGATACAGTGTTTTGAAGACCACTACAAACCATAACCAGACAATTTTGGACAATTTGAACCTATCAAAGCAGTTGAGTTTCATTTTTTCATTTTTTTTTGAACCAATTGAAATGATGAAGTTTATTTTGTCTCATTTTTTTTCTTTTTCTTTTTTTTTACATAACAATTCTTTTTCTGATCCTCCAGATCACACAAAGTGCAAGAGGAGAGCATACTCAAGAATTATTATTTTTTTTTATTTATTTTTTATTTTTTTCATAACAATCATTTTTCTGATCCTCCAGATCACACAAAGTGCAAGAGGAGAGCATATTCAAGAATTGTTAAATTTTTTTTTAGATGTAAGAAATAAGGTCTCCTAATTACACTTCCCCGTCAACGGCGCCAAAATGTCTAGTCAATTTAATGTCTTAAATTGCTCTACATAAATTATCAATCTGGGTATCGTAAACTGATGAAGTGCAGTGCACCATATGTGCTTAGTTAACCTTTTTCTTACTTCGTTGTTTTATAGATTTTATTTTGTTTTGGGGTTTTGTTTTTGTTGGTTTCCTAAAGTGTCTAATGCAAATGGAAATCCTATTCTAAGGTCTTAAGAATACTTTTGAAGGACAAGTATGGATAGAGATTTCAAGACAAGACCTATGTCCCTAATGGTAACTTCCAAAACTTAGCACTTCAAAATATCTTAAAACATGTTATTGATGGAATTAGTACTTAAACAAAAGTATAAATATGCAGCTACTTCAATCAAAATAGAATGCAATAACCAATCAATGAGCTAGTGACTATGAAACCCAGTATCCTTGCTGCTGTATAAAAAGAAAACTGAAGAAAGTAAAAACTGAACTTAAAGCAACTCAAAGACTGAAATCAAAGCAACTAATTCACACTACTTCAACTCTTCTGATCCTTTACCCTTCAGCTCAATCTACCTTATGGGAAGCAATCATGAACAAGTTAAGCAATATGATATCTAAATTGCATAAAGGAAACTAATCACACTACTTCAACTCTTCTGATCCTTTGCCCTTCAGCTCAATCTACCTTATGGGAAGCAATCATGAACAAGTTAAGCAATATGATATCTAAATTGCATAAAGGAAACTAATCACACTACTTCAACTCTTCTGATCCTTTACCCTTCAGCTCAATCTACCTTATGGGAAGCAGTCATGAACAAGTTAAGCAATATGATATCTAAATTGCATAAAGGAAACTAATCACGCTACTTCAACTCTTCTAATTCTTTACCCTTCAGCTCAATCTACCTTATGGGAAGCAATCATGAACAAGTTGAGTAATATGATATCTAAATTGCATGAAAGTAAATGAGCAAAACAAAACTGAAAGAAATAACAATGCTGGAATTAGAACTCAAAAAAAATAAATCAGCAGAAGGACAAGATGATTCTGTCATGTCATTAGTCATTAAAAAGCTATGTGCATTATTAACCTACAATAAACCGGTTGAACACACTTGCATGAATTAAAATTGCATGAATGAAAAATCTAATCTACCAACTTGAAAGCAATCAAATGACATAATGAAATCAAAGCAAAATTACAAAATGAAATCTACTTTACCTTACATTCTAATGTGCTCCATGACATCTACTTCACATCTCCTTCCATGTTGAGAACATCAAAGCTTTATTCAAATTTTTCAAAATTACAATTTAAGTACAACAAAGTTCTCCAAAGCTTTCAAAAGCCATCAAGGAAGAACTACAAACTCCAAGCTAAAGAACTCACAAGCTAAAAGGCTAACAAGCTAAGCTCTAAGCTAACAAATGAAGGAGAGAGATCTCCTATTTATACAAAAATATGAGAAGCCATCTCATTAATGAGAGTCTATGAATCTCTCCCTCTACCTCTAGAGTCCTAATCAAAATAGGAACTGATAAGACACATGTCTTCTTAGAGTTACAATACAATTAGGAGATGTGACACATATCCTCATGATCCCATGATTCTTTCCACTCAAATTCGAATTTGGCCTTAGAGTGCCACATAAAAGTCTTCTAGAAGCCTCCTTTCAACCTACACATGTCAATAATCTCAACCCATTTGTTAGTGGTCCAGGTGGATGTTGGTGGCCACCCACCTATCCCATTTAGACCCCCACAACTGTCTCTTTCAGTTTTTCAATTTCCTTAATTATAGCACAGTTTACTATTTTTAGCAGTTTTTTGGGTCCTAAACTTGTGGATGTTGGTGGCCACCCACCTATCCCATTTGTACCCCCACAACTGTCTCTTTCAGTTTTTCAGTTTCCTTAATTATAGCACAGTTTACTATTTTTAGCAGTTTTTCGGGTCCTAAACTTCTGGAGCCGTTTTGAGGCCCTAAACGATGTTTTTTGGGAAATCCACCGCCAGCGATTTTTTTTATAAAAATTGTCTTTTCCGCCGTAGTCCTCGGAGAGATCTTTCCAACGGGCTATCATGCGCGTCAAACAGAGATAATACGACCAATTCGTGACCCCGGGAAGTTGGCTGTTCAACTCACCCCAAAACGGGGCCCACAATTTGGCGTTTCATCTTCTAGGTTTAGGTTTTGGAATGTGAAGGGTTTTCCATTGTTTCTCAATAATAAATAGGCCTTCGAGCCTCATTGTAAAGACAGTTTGAAACAGTTCAGAGGCATGTAGCTGACACATCTCTTCTCAGAGATAAGCTACCATCGCCCTAGCTGGGTTATTTCTATTTGTAAGCATATTTCAGTATTTTACAGTAATGAAATGAAGTATTATTTCCGTTGCATCTCTATTTTTATGGTTATTGCATCTCTGTATTTATGGTTATCTCTGTAATCTATTGCGTTCCTGCTTAAATCCGGATCAGTGGTATCAGAGCGGTCTGCTTTTTCTCTGTTTTTCTTTGCATGTCCCCAACGAGGTCGGGATATAAGGAGTTAGGGCTTGAATTGGTCGAACCTTTGCAAGAGCAGCCTCGCAAATCTCGACGACCTCCCATGGCAGATGAGAAGAAAGACGAGGGGGCAGGAGATCCTATCAGAATCTTGCTCGAAGAAGCCCTCGAGCGGCAAAGGAACGCAATGATGGATAGCTTTGCGCAGATCCTTCAGCGGCTACCTAGAGGTGACGCATCGGCTTCCAACAGCTACTCTGGAAATGCCACACCGTTTAAGGTACAAGTTAATTTTGAAATCCCCATCTTTGAGGGTCAAATAGATGCAGATGCCGTAGATAAATGGTTAAATCTGCTCGATGGGTACTTTTCTGTTCATGAATTTTCAAGTCGGGAAAAGATTGTTTTCGCTCTTCTCAAAGCAGCCCCCCATGTCAAGGACTAGTGGGAAACCTACTGCGAACAGAAGGATGAAAGTACAGGTTCACTGTTTTCAGCCGCACCCACTTGGAATGACTTCCGGGATGCCATCAAGGAGCAGTACTACCCTGTCAAAAGCTATGAGGACAAATACATCAAATGGACCACACTGCGGCAGGGACGAGACCAAGATGTGCCAGAGTTCACAAACATTTTTCATACCCTTCGCACACAATTGGGTATCAAAGATTCTGAGCTGCATCTGGTACTCAAATACCGCGGTTGCCTACACAGATACATCCAGGAAGAGATGGAGTTCTTGAACATATCCTCACTCGGCATAGCATACCGATACGCTGTCAAAATCGAGCAAAAGTTCAAACAGAAGAAGCGAGACTTTGGATCTGCAAATCCAAAGCCCAAAGGACAAAGCCAAGGCGGGGTGACCTAAGACAACCCATTGAAGCCGCAAGAAAATAACAACACCACGAAGCCGAAGAAGGACACAGGAAAGTGGTGTGAGTTCCACAAGAGTCCCACTCATAACACAAGTGAGTGTCGAACCAAGCAGTCGCTGGTGGCTGAGTTGAAGGCTTCCGAATCAGATGCAGGTTCCGACTCTGAGTCAGAACCTGACAAGGGGAATGACAAAGGGAAGCAGATCATTGATGAGGATCCCAGCGCCACTGTTGCTACTGCCAAGATCCAGAAAAATGAACCCGAAGATCCAGAGGAGGGGGAACGTCTTTTCCACTCACAGATGTGGGTGAAGGGTTCGCCGCTGCAATTCATTGTCGACAGTGGCAGCCAGAAGAACCTCATTTCAGCAGAGGTCGTGAAGCGGTTGGGCCTACCAACTACACCACACCCGCAGCCGTACAACATCGGTTGGCTTCACGAAGGACGAGATCTCAAAGTTCGCCAGCAGTGCCGCCTTCCCTACAGCATCAAGCCCTTCACAGACGAGGTATTGTGTGATGTTACACCTCTGGATGTTTGTGATGTACTATTAGGCCAGCCATACTTGTGGAGGCGACATGCTGTGTATGAGTCAAGGCCTCGCGCTGTCATCATTTCTTTGGATAATTCATTATACAGGATACCGGAGGTAGCCCCACCTACCGCCACCTCTTTGATCACTTCTAAGAAAGGCAGCAAGCTCATCTTATAGACTAGGAAATTTATTTTCTGTCTGGTTCTCTCCCAAAGTAAGGGAAAGATCGTTGCTACATCCATGACCCGCGCGAAGGGTTCCTCCACACAGCAGCAGCAACAGAGGGATACAGTCATGACAAAACACAGGAACAACTTCTCCTTACCTGGAGGTGTACCACACAAGTTTCAGGTGGGCGAAAAAGTTTGGTTACATCTGCAGAGAGAATGCCTTACCAAAACTCATCAGAAACTCAGACCGCTTCGACATGGTCCTTACACCAGTAACAAGGCTGTGGGCAACAATGCTTTGAAGCACACCATTCCTCCATTCCTTCGCTTGCACCGATTGTTCAATGTGGACCATCGCCAACCATGCTTCCCACCATTTCTGGACACATCAGAGATTGCAGAACAGCTCACTAGAGACCCAGCTCAGCAGAAGCTTCCTCATCTCAGGGAGGAACTCAACGCAATGGGGACCATTGCTTCCTAAGGGGGAGGAATGATCCAGGTGGATGTTGGTGGCCACCCGCCTATCCCATTTGGACCCCCACAACTGTCTCTTTCAGTTTTTCAGTTTCCTTAATTATAGCACAGTTTACTATTTTTAGCAGTTTTTCGGGTCCTAAACTTGTGGATGTTGGTGGCCACCCACCTATCCCATTTGGACCCCCACAACTGTCTCTTTCAGTCTTTTAGTTTCCTTAATTATAGCACAGTTTACTATTTTTAGCAGTTTTTCGGGTCCTAAACTTCCGTAGCCGTTTTGAGGCCCTAAATGATGTTTTTTGGGAAATCTACCGCCAGCGATTTTTCTTATAAAAATCGTCTTTTACGTCGTAGTCCTCGGAGAGATCTTTCCAATGGGCTATCATGCACGTCAAACGGAGATAATACGACCAATTCGCAACCCCGGGAAGTTGGTTGTCCAACTCACCCCAAAACGGGGCCCACAATTTGGCGTTTCATCTTCTAGGTTTAGGTTTTGGAATGTGAAGGGTTTTCCATTGTTTCTCAATAATAAATAGGCCTTCGAGCCTCATTGTAAAGACAGTTCGAAACAGTTCAGAGGCATGTAGCCGACACATCTCTTCTCAAAGATAAGCTACCATCGCCCTAGTTGGGTTATTTCTATTTGTAAGCATATTTCAGTATTTTACAGTAATGAAATGAATTATTATTTCCGTTGCATCTCTGTTTTTATGGTTATCGCATCTCTGTATTTATGGCTATCTCTGTAATCTATTGCGTTCCTGTTTAAATCGGGATCACTTCTAGAAGCCTCCTTTCAACCTACACATGTCAATAATCTCAACCCATTTGTTAGGTATAAGCATATGCACATTATTTTCTAATGTTTAACCACAAATTCACTTAAAAGGCTTAGAAATAATAAATATAGGAAAAACATAAAGGTGGCCTAATGATAATGAAAGTGGGATGAATGTGGTGACATAGTAGTGAAATGGAGGTGATATAATGGACATAATAGTGAAAGTGTAATGGAAATGAATGACATTTTCAAGACTCAACAGTGGCATAGGGAGAAAATCCACTCATGAAATCACCAATTCATCGCCCACAATAATTTCTGACTTGGCCTTCAGATCTTGGTGCTCCACGTCTGCTGTTGTTCTGGAGTTGAGCAACCTGAGCCTGATATGATCTAGCATTCTAGAAATCACTGTGATTTCTAGAAGGCCGACTCACTGATTGGAGATTGGAGACACCCACAACTCAATTCGTAGCCAATTCACGTCGTTCGAACTCTTCCCTGTAGATTTCAGAACATGCCTCCACACGGACTTGAATGGTGAAGATCCACGCCATCAATAGATCAACAAATCGCTACCTCCGTACATTGTGCCTATTTGACAGGCACATAGATCACACTCAACAAAAAATGATACACAACATTGATACTTTCACACAATGTTATATAACCTACACCTATGTAAAGACAATTAGCATGGCTAGAATTTGCATATAGATCAAAATCTATATTCATAAGCAAACTGGTAATTAAAATTTTTCATGATCATTGTTTGAGGTGATTCTCAGAATCGCCCCACCAACTCGGCGATTCTCAGAATCGCCCCAAACAATGCTCACTGGGCATCCAATACGATATTAAGTAGAGAAATCCTAGAACAGGTGTTCCTCTTCCTCCTTAGAGACTAATACCTGTATATCGAACTGTGCTATACCATATTTTCTCCCACTGCTAAAAATAAGACTACAACAATGACATCGACTCTCATTTTTATGCAGGTGTATCAAAAAAATATTTAACAGCAATCGATTCTCTCTTCAAACCAGACTCCAACAGATTTTTGTTTATGCAGGCTACAAAACTGCGTTCTTTTCCAATGAGATTGAGCATGCTCAATTTTTGACAAGCAACAAAAAACATCATGTCGAAGGAAGCACAAGTTTGCACAAAACCAATCCTCATGCAACACATAACATGTCAATATTATTTCGTTTAAAAAATAAATGAAAAACAGAATGTTTCAGTTACGAGTAGACAGAGTGACCAAGTCTACATGGAGAAACCTGAAATCGTTGATAGCTTCGTTGAAATACTTAAATCTAAAACATATTCCTTCTTCCCTTAGTTGAGACAAAGCAAGATCCAATCAGGACAGGGTCATATGTGGCAGACGGGATTGGGATTGGGTAGCTAATGACTATGACTGTGTCTTTCTCATTTTTAATTCCGAAACACACAACCACATCCAAGTACAAGAAAGAGTCCATCAAGCAAGCAAATTAATATACCTCAAGAACTTAGCATTGGCGGCGTTGCTGTTATAAAAAAGAAGAATGCTCTTCTTATTTCATCAAGATACATCTATCATCTAAGGATCAGATCATATCAGATCAGATCAGAGGGAGCATCTACTCGAATCGAATCGAAGAGTAGTAGTCAATTAGTTGCTTGCATTCAGTCATGAAATCCTTTCTAGTGCTAGCGCTTGTAGTACTAGTGGCGCATAATATTGTCAATATTGTCCATGCAGGTGATGCAAATCCTTTACAAGACGTTTGTGTGGCTGAGATGACAAGTGGAGGTATGTAAGACTTTGATTTTGAGGCCGTGATCATGTGTTTGCTAATCAGGGTTTCCTTTCGTTTCATGCGATGTGAATAATAATATAATATGATCATATATATGTTTATTAGGTTTTTGATTCGTTTCATGCGATGTGAATAATAATATAATCTGATCATATATATATATGTGTGTGTGTGTGTGTGTGTGTTTATTTGACTTTAATTGCAAATCTGGATTCCTCTCTTTAGCTAGCAACGACTTGCTATATTGCACTCCTTCCATTTAGATGTAATTACTCAACTTAAGCATTTCTTGATAATACCACTTATTGTTGAACCTTATAGAATGTTTTGCACTTCTGTTGCATTCAAAACACCCATCTGTGAACATGATTTAAACTTGCGTCTGTAAAATACCAATAAGGATATCCCCCATACTTAATGCCACAGTCGTGCGGAGGCCGATAATAATTCCTCGACAATTCTCCGTACCAATAATAAGGTTTTGGACATGGCACTAAAAATAGTTGGGGACGTGGTATATTTGGTGGAACCCAATGATAAATGGTACCATTTCCTTTGAATTTCCACAGCAAATCATTCGCTTCAACCAAAAGTTCCTATCAATGTTGATAACAAGTGTTGGATCACCGTCTCCTTTGGTCTGGAATGCATTGTTCACATGATTCAGATCTCAGTTGTTGTGACTGAAATTACTATGGTTGCATCTGTATCAACCGATGACTTGTCGGAAAAGTTTTGTTAGTGGCACAGGGAGAAAATCCACTCATGAAATCACCAATTCATCGCCCACAATAACTTCTGACTTGGCCTTCAGATCTTGGTGCTCCACGTCTGTTGTTGTTCTAGAGTTGAGCAACCTGAGCCTGATATGATCCAGCATTCCAGAAATCACTGTGATTTATTGCGATTTCTAGAAGGCCGACTTACTGACTGGAGATTGGAGACACCCACAACTCAATTCGCAGCCAATTCATGCCGTTCGAACTCTTCCCTGTAGATTTCAGAACATGCCTCCACACGGACTTGAATGGTGAAGATCCACACCATCAATAGATCAACAAATCGCTACCTCCCTGCACTGTGCTTGTTTGACAGGCACACAGATCACACTCAACAAAAAAAATACACAACACTGATACTTTCACACAATGTTATATAACTTACACCTATGTACAGACAATTAGCATGGCTAGAATTTGCATATAGATCAAAATCTATATTCATAAGTAAACTGGTAATTAAAATTTTGCATGATCACTGTTTGAGGCGATTCTGAGAATCGTCAGGTGGTGGCGGCAAAGTGGTGGTCGGGCGGTGGCGGGGCGATTTTGAGAATTGCCCCACCACCCGGCGATTCTCAGAATCACCCCATCTGCTACGAATCGCCCCAAACAATGCTCACTGGGCATCCAATACGATATTAAGCAGAGAAATCCTAGAACAGGAGTTCCTCTTCCTCCTCAGAGACTAATACCTATATATCGAACTGTTCTATACCATCTTTTCTCCCACTACTAAAAATAAGACCACAACAATGACATCGACTCTCATTTTTATGCAGGCATATCAAAACAATATTTAACAACAACTGATTCTCTCTTCAAACCAGACTCCAATAGGTTTTTGTTTATGCGGGCTACAAAACTGCGTTCTTTTCCAACGAGATTGAGCATGCTCAATTTTTTACAAGCAAGCAAAAAACATCATGTCAAAGGAAGCACAAGTCTGCACAAAACCAATCCTCATGTAACACATAACACGTCAATACTATTCTCTTTAACAAATAAAAGAAAAACAAAATGTTTCAGTTACGAGTAGACAGAGTGACAAAGTCTGCATGGAGAAACCCGAAATTGTTGACAGCTTCGTTGAGATACTTAACTCTAAAACATATTCCTTCTTCCCTTGGTTGAGACGAAGCAAGATCCAATCAAGACAGGGTCATATGTGGCAGACGGGATTAGGATTGGGTAGCCAATGACTATGACTGCGTCTTTCTCAATTTTAATTTCGAAACATGCAATTGTGTCCAAGTACAAAAAAGAGTCCATCAAGCAAGCAAATTAATTTACCTCAAGAACATAACGTTGGTAGCATTGTTGTTATAAAAAAGAATAATGCTCTTCTTATTTCATCAAACTCCATCTATCATCTAAGGATTAGATCAGATTAGATGAGAGGGAGCATCTACTCGAATCGAATCGAAGAGTAGTAGTCATTCAGTTGCCTGTAGTCCATTCATGAAATCCTTTCTAGCGACAGCGCTTGTAGTACTAGTGGCCCATAATATTGTTAATATTGTGCGTGCAGGTGATGCAGATCCTTTACAAGACATTTGTGTGGCTAACACGACGAGTGGAGGTATGTAATACTTTGCGTTTGAGGCCGTGATCATGTGTTTGCTAATCAAGGTTTCCTTTTGTTTCATGCGATGTGAATAATAATATAATCTGATCATATATATGTTTATTAGGTTTTCGATTCGTTTCATGTAGTGCGAATAATAATATAATCTGATCATATATATGTTTATTAGGTTTTCGATTCGTTTCATGCGATGTGAATAATAAAATAATCTGATCATATATATATGTTTATTTGATTGTAATTGCAAATCTAGATTCCTCTCTTTAGCTAGCAACGACTTGCTATATTGCATTCCTTCCATTTAGATGTAATTACTCAACTTAAGCATTTCTTGATAATACCACGCATTGTTGAACTTGACAGAATGTTTTGCACTTCTGTTGCATTCAAAACACCCATCTGTGAACATGATTTAAACTTGGGTCTGTAAAATACCAATAAGGATATCCCCCATACAATTTCAAAATTTTGTAATCGTAAGTTAGCATAAGATTTTTCATTCCACTATTTTAGACCACTAATGCCATTCCATCCATGCCATTTGATTTCATTATAGGGTAAAATAAGCACACGATGCAATAGTTAGTTAATTTAATGTCATTCCACTCATGCCATTTTGCTTAATTATAGGCTAAAATAAGCACATGATGCAATAGTTAGTTAAATAGTTTGTTGTACTTCATACTAAGTATAAATACTTATATGTTTTTTCATTAAAAAGTGGCTACCTTCCTTCATACTAGGAGATAAGTTTTAATTAGTTTTGTTTACTTGGTACTAAGTATAAACATTTAAACATGGTCCTATTCCTGGACACTAAGGGAAAAAAACACTAGAAATTAGTAGGAAGTTATTATAGTTAAGTAGTTTTTGTATACAAATTAAGAGAACTAAGTTTAAGGGATTTTATTGTTTTGGTGTTTAATCATTTTTTCCTGAAATTCAGGAAGTAATTTCTTCCAATCTTGCTAGTTAGTGTGTGTATGCTTGTGACTACCAATTCTACTCTAAAGCAATGGCCACTTTAAAGAAGTGGTAATGCTAATTTTAAGTTATTTTTCTGTGTAAATATATAATTATGTTTTTTTCTCTATCCATATATATTTCAATGAATTCAAATTGTTATTTTCTAACTTAGGAAATATTTCATTTTTTTTTATATTTGTAAATTATTCAATTTTTTTTGTAAAATAGCTATACTCTATTTTATCCACTATATTGTATTTTATATAACATATTCATACTATATTTTATTAGATGTACCTTATTTTCTTCCCAATGCTTATACCTTGTTTCTTTCAATAGCCCTTGCAATTATTTCATAAAAAGTAGCTGTAAAAAATTTATATAGCAACATTGTAGCCCTAGTAATAGATTTATTTTCTACAAATAGTATATTTTTTGAATTGAATTTTTGCAGACATAAAAAACTAGTTTTATCATTGTAAGAAGTTTTAATTGTTAAATTGATTTTAAACTATTGTATATATTAGTATTAACTGTTGACTAGTTTATTTGAGCCAATTATAGTATGTAATTACCTCTATATCACTTATTAATAATTGGTAATTGTTAATAATTGGTAAATTCACTTAGAGACCAGTAAATGTGAAATGAATAGCCAAATTGAAAGCTCATGACACAACATTGATATATAAAGTAGATTCTATATAAGAGATTGTAGGAGCTTGTCACGTGCAATAGATTTGGATTATTGATCCGACCATTAATTCAATGGATGGTGTTTGACATGAAGAAAATGGAATATGTTACTGATGAAGTAGATGGTGGGATTGAAACAAAAAAAAACATAGCATCGTTGATGTTGATGTTATGGTTGAGAACATGTTGAATTTATACTTAGGAAAGAAAAATGATATTCTACCAAAAACATTAATGTGTTTTTTTCCTCATAAACAACTTTGTTTGCCACATAAAAATTTGGTTTTACTAGCGTTTTTTTAAAAGTTTGAAAATTGAGCCTAAAGAAAAAAATCATCGTTCCAATATCATCATTTTTCGTTTTGAAGCTATATTTTGCACGAAAATTTCATAGTAAATTTCGTAGTCACTGCTATTTTTAAAACATGTTCAAAATTGACCCCTAAAAAATAAAATCATCGTTCCAGTATACACACTTTTCATTTTTAGAACTATTTTTTATGTTTTTTCAAGGTTTTTTAGCCAAAGTTCCCGTTTGAGTTTATAGTTCCCGTTTCAAAGTTTACATTGTTTACAACTTAGGTACCGTAACAAGATCTCTTTGTTGAAAGGTTTTAAAGGAAGACAATTAGAAACTCATCAAGAGATCTCTCAGGAGATGGTTCAGTTTTTCCCAAAAATGATTTTCAAGCCTATAATCAATAGAGCGAGGGGAATCAAACAAATAACTCGATACATTCCATAGCTAATCACAGATAAATAGAACGAGGAACTAATTTTAAAGATAATTCCTATGAGGAAGTTGAAACTACGATCAAGACCATGCCCCATTATAAAGCTCCAAGGCGGGATGGTTTCACTATTGAATTTTTCAATCTTCCTGGCCAATAATAGGAGATGAAGTTTTGAGAGAATTAATGGAGGAATCTAGATAGTCTAGATTTATACTCTAAGCTTCGGATGCCACTTTCATAAGCTTTATTTCCAAGAAAGAAAAGGTGGAGGACCCCAATGGTTACAAGTTCATTGCACTCTACAATGTCATTTACAAAGTTATCCCCAAATAATAGAAAATATACTCAAGGCATTCCTCCCCAATTTCATCTCTCCAAAATAGACAAGTTTCATAGAAGGATGATAAATTTTGGGTGGTATGATGCTTACACATGAAGTTATTCATTCTTTGAAAATCACAAAGAAACCTAGAATAATGATCAAATTGAACCTATCAAAATCCTATGATAAATTCAATTGGGACTTTTTATGCAGCACCATTGGGGCCTTTCGTTTGGTAGGTGATTGGATCGCTTGGATTTACAATCTTTTATCTTCAACCACCTTCTTGATATTGGTTGACGGTTTTCCATCCCCTCCTTTCCAATCCTCTTGAGGGATTAGGCAAGGATATCCATTATATCCATTTCTCTTTATTTTAGCACAGGAGGAATTGTGATGGTCCTTCAAGGCAACAACAACTAAGCAAATGATAAAAGGTCTTTGGCTATATGGGGAGGATTTTACTCTCACCCAACATAAATTTTTCATCGATACCATAGGAGTGGGTACCCCAATGGTGTAGGAAGCTCGTGTCTTAAATCATATAATGGATTAATTCTCTGCGACATCAGGTATCGATATTAATAGAATGAAATCTCATGGCTTTTTCTTTAATACCCCTACAATCATTCAGATACATGTGACCCTTAGCTTAGAGATCCAAATCAACAAGCTTCCATCTAAGTACCTAGGTGCTACCTCTAATGGAAAGATCACTAGAATGGAGCTTATGGGAGGACCTTCTCACAAAATCTCATAATGAATTGACGAGTCAGAGGTTTAGACCTCTGAATATGGAAAGTCGATTAGTACTCCTTAAATTTGTCCTTCAATCCCTACATGTATATCTTTATTTAGTTAAGATGGCAACATCATCCATTATTTAGGAATTTCTTAGAATTCAGAGATCATTACTCTAGAGAGGCTTAAATAAATGACCTTTAGTGGCATGGGACAAGATGTGCTGACTGAAACTCAAGGGAGGATTAAAATTACATGATCCTTATATCATGGCAACATTACTAGGCGTAAATATCTGGTGGAGGTGGCTTCAAGGAGGAATGAACCTCTAGAAAGAATCTAGAAGTGTACATATGCACTTTAAACATCTCAACAACATTTGATCAAACTGAATACACCAGCCCCTAAATCTTTATTTTGTACCTTGGAAAAGAAAGATAATGGTTTGATTCAAAAGAATTGATTTTGGGAAATTAAAAATGGATGCACCATATGTTTTGGGTAGACTCCTAGCAGTGACTCCCCAAGTTGGAATACCAATTTGAGCTAGAGAATTTAAGGAAACAAATGATATCCCAAGGTAGAATAAAAATTTTAGACTATTGGACATAGGAGGTAGCCAAGTAGACATGGCGTCAATGGATCCATTCAGAGAATTGGCACCCTAAACTAAGCAGTGAATTTGGAGTTATTTATGGAGAAATTTGCAAAATCGAGAAATCCCATTATCTAATCAAGAGAAGAAATTAAGATGGGGGTATAGATCCAAGGGTACCTTCTTTGTTAGTGAAGCCTACCAACTAGAAGCAAGATATCAATATTTTCCACTTGAAGAGGTCTCATCTAAAATATAGAAGTAATGCTTTTGGAAAAAAATATATATTTTTCTATGGTTTCTGATGCAAAGTAAGTCATTAATGTGGGAGAATATTAGAAAGAGGAACTATCAAGGCCCCTCACGATGCCCACTCCGTCTGTTTCACTCCAAGGATCTCGAGCACTTATTCAACAACTACACCTTCTCTAGGGGTCTATGGAATATACTTAATGATTGTTTCTTGAGATCAATTATAGATCCTATGACTATTTCAAATACCCTTGTTAGTTAGTTCTCACAAGCCTTCCATAATCTAGTTCTCAACTACATTTGGGTCTTTTCCCTTGGATTCCTTCTCCATGGGATTTGGAATGAATGGAATCAACGAATTTTCAAAGATCAAGCAATTCCCCTAGACTCCGTCTAGAACTCCATTGTAAGCCAAGTTAAGGAACCGATCCTTGCGCGCACATGTTCCCCTCGGGATTGGCAAACTTTAGAAACATAAGTGATAATATTGCATGGTTGGTACCCCAACCCCCCTTGGGTAAGTCCCCTTCTACCATGATCCTCTACCCCTACATCTAGTCCTATCAATTGGATTCCTCCCCCGCCCTTCTTCCTTAAACTAAGCTTTGATAGAGTTGACAAAGGTAATTCGGTCCCAATGGGGTATGGGGAAATAATTAGAGATCAATCGGCACACTAGTCTATATATACTTAGAAATAATTGGTATCAACAGTAATAAAGTAGTGGAACTTATGGGTCTATGGATGAGATCATAGTTTTCCCATTCTCAAGGTTTCATTAAGCTCTTGGTGGAAGGATTCACAAATCATCATAAACATGCTTTGAAACCTTCATACTTATACCCATATCCATAAGGTCACATCGAGCTAGAGATTAGAAACACTTTTGGAACATGTATCCTCCCATATATCATGTATTCCCTCTTTTAATCCACTACATGTTTGATGAAAATAGAACAAAATTGTTGATTTTCTTGCAAACTATGGATGCCTTGACTCATCTCCACCATTGGTGTCAACATGGAACCTCTTACCAAACTCCCTTCTAAAGGTTGCATGTTGTAAGCTGACTTAGAAAGAATGCCCAACCCTGTATGGGATGATGATTAAGAATGGCGAGGGGGAGGGTTTCCATTGCCTCACTTGGCTAATGTGCCAGGGGATGTGGCAACACACCCTTGACAAGGTTAAATACAGAAATGTGTGAGCAGTAAGACTCATTCTTCTAATATGATGAAGCAACAATAGAAGGAAGAAGGTGGTTATCCCGAGAGGTTAATGTGTGTGGAGCATAGGACCACTATGAATACTCTATTGCAGTTAATTCCTTGGGCTTACACAAAGGTCACAATTGTGGGTGGGAGTAAACAATTTTCAGAAAGGGAGTTACATGAAGGTCTAGAACATGGGATTGAATGGTCTTGGGCTTGGAGAAACCATGCAAGACCATGTCGTGTGTTGGAACTACACTCCTAGGTTAATGCATGTCAAGGAGTTGGTGCAACCTACATTTTGGATTCATGGTTTCATTCGGAAAAAAGTAATTTTGTTTGGTGCTTCAGTATTAGCATTTTCCAGTTAATTTGGTTAACTTGCAATGTGACCAACAAGGATTTTGGGCAATGGAGGAATTCATTGTTTTTTCCTTCTTGTATTTGGTATTTGAGTTGGAGTTTAGTGGTGATGCATTTCCTTTTCAACCTGGGGTTTTGGGTCTAGTCATACCTCTTGGTTGTGTTGAAGTGTAATCATGTTGTTCTTGGTGGGTTTTTAGTCATATTGTTGGCTAGCATTGGGTGAGATATTGATGGTTGAGTGTATATAGCTCTTGTAATGGTTGTGCCTTTCTTATTCAGTTAATGACTTTGGTTCCTTTCATTTCTCTTGGCTATGTTTTAGTGCCAATGTGGTGTTCTTGATGACCAGTCAAATATCTTGTCGCTTGGTGGTGGATGGGAGATTGATGGATGGGAGAATTCAACTCTATTTATGTTTGTGTTTCACCCTTTTTGGTCAAGGGCTCTGGCTCCATTTATCTCTCATGGTTTTGTTTTTTAAATGGCCCAACATGCTTGGTGGTATGTCTAAAGCCCTGTAGTTTGGTGGTGGAAGGGATTTTGGTTGGCAGGGGGAATTGAGTCAAATTTTCTACTGTGCTTAGTTGTCTCAGAACTCATCCTGGTCAATCCTATGCCAATCAACAAGTGGCTCCTAGCACTAGTAGTTCCTGGTGGTTCCTTGTCTTAAATGTTCTTCTGGGACAAATTGGGACATTGTTTGAACATGGATATCGGGCTGTTTGGTATTCCATGATGCGCTAGTGGGATTGTATTATAAAGGGGGCCACTTACTATCAAGAGCGGGCCCATCAGGGTCATCTCACATGCACCATCAGATATAAAGTTTTTCCTCTCATTATCGAGAGCTCACACCAACCCATATACAGGAAGAACACACGAGGGCAGAAGGGGAGGTCTCTTCTCATAAGACCTCCCTCTCAAAAATAGAGGTTCTTACTGATTGGACTAACTAGATTCTTGATATAGGCCATGTGAGGGGTTGGTTCAACCAATATATGAAGATAGTGGATCTTTACAAGAAAATGAAGTTTCTATTGGGATAGACTCTTTTATGCACTCTCTTGAACTCTTGCATGGGAACTTGAGGGATCTAGATCAGAGGATGGAGAAGATTGAACAACATCTCAACATTCCCTCAACAATAGGAAGATCATCAGAGCAACTAGATCATCCATCCTAGTTATAGGCTCATATTCTGATCCCTCAGCTTGACTGTGATATGTTGATGGTTTTTAATATCCTATTTTTAGCTACTTTTGTACAAGGCCAGTTAGGTCAGTGTCTTAGGTGTACTCAGGTTACTTTTGTCTCTTTCTGTTCTTAGCTATCCCTCTCCTCCTTAAGGAGAGTCTATTTCTGAATATGGTTTGGTATCCTTTGTTAAAAATCGATTTGCCTTTTGTAATCCTTTATGTAACTACCAAATTTTACAGTTAATAAAATTCACCCAAAAAAAGAGTAATTTTATGAAAAGATATATAACTTCATTCCAAACAAAAAAATCGAAATATAAACTAATTTTTGTTTAATAATTTTTTTATCTAATTTAACTTAAAATTCAATTCAAAAATCATAATTTGATTTTTACAATGCAAATACCCATTTTTTTTCCAAAATATCAACTTACTTTTTAAAACAATTATTGGAGAGATTATTGAATGATGGGCATTGGTTTTGGGGAAGCCTTGGGCTCTTCATTACCCCTTGGTTCCTAAATTTTGACTCAAGAAAAATGGTGGTAACAAATATGTCAATATGGATGAGGCTGCCAAGTCTCTCCCTTCCTTTTTGGCATGATAAGGTCCTTGAGGATATTGGAAATACTCTGGGGTCTTTCAAAAAGTTGGTTTCTGAAGGAATGGAAAAGTGACTTTTTACTTTTTCCAAGATCGACATAGAAATAGACCTAAGGAAAGGTATTCCTAATCGTATTCAGCTGAAACATAAAACCTTTCAGTGGACCCAAATGTTGGATTATGAAAACACTGCTTTTAGATGTCGCTCATGCTCCCAAACATGAGACTTTCACGACACATGCCCTGAGACAAAAGAACACCAAAAAAAGAAAAACGGGCAGACTCATAAAACAAAATGATGGAAACTTTTCGATCCCTACATCACATAGGATGAAGAAGATGAAAAATAGAAAACCCACCTCACCAAGAAGAAAGGAGAACTCAAGCACAAAATCGAGCTACAACCAATCTGCAGTGCGCCACAACAACAAAAGTGACTCATGAACCAAAACAACAACAAATTGTGACACAAAAATAGGATAGGACAATGGGCTCAAAGAGAGCTCAGAAAATTCTAATTCAAAAATCCCCACTAAAGACGTGAATAACTTGGAAATGATAAAATTAGCATGGAAAAAAGTACAGAGCAAAAAGAAAAAATAAAAAATGTGATTGTTATCACACATAATTTCATAAACTTTTATATGTAATTTTTTTTTGTTTCTTTCTTCTTCTTACTCTTAATAGGAAAAACTTATCTCACTAAATAATCATAAAATATACTAAATATAATTTTATACCTTCACTAAATAATCATAAAATATACGAAATATAATTGTATTCCCTCAAATTGAATAAAAAGATGATTTATGATTTTTTATTGAAAAAAATACCCTCTAAACCATTTTAAAAAAAAACGTGTACCATGTGGGATATATATATTTAATCAGCATCCATGTGGGATATATTTAATTGGCATCCATCTAGAATCCCTATGAGAGAACATACTAAATTTAGATAATAGCTATTTTTTCCAGCCAGTTTATTAAATTTTATTACGATGGAGGAGCGTTAGTTTCAAATGTTTAAGGTTCAATGAACCACCCACCTCTTTATTGATTCTACGGTATTTTGTTAAGAAGGAAACAAGTTGGCTCTTTCTATTAATATAGACAGCCCCGATACACTTGAAAATAATGGTGATAAATGGATGTTAGGTTGCTTTTGTTTTGGTTGTATTTAAGAATTAGATTTTATTTTTTAGGAGGTTGTTTCATTTTCATAACTAAATGCCATTTAGATGAGATATGTATTGTTGGATTTATTTATTCAATAAGAAAGCCAAGGCTGTGACCTCAAAGTTTCATTCATCTGTTTGTCTTCCTATTTTTTAGTTTGTATCAGAGGGCCATGGAAGAGTTGAGTTGGTGTCAGAGCGCTCCTCACCGGATGACTTCAAAGTTTCATTCATCTATTTGTCTTCCTATTTTGTAGTTGGTATCAGAGCGCCAGTGAAGAGTTGAAACTGTCCTGTGGCCGAGGTTGCGTGATCGATCCCGTTGTGAGAGGCCACCGTTGAGGAGCAACTAGTTGTGTAATAGTGACGCACAACAGTCGGTTTGGAGAAACCTCTGTATACAACATTTTATCTGAAGGAGCCGCCGTTGGTAATTGATTTTGAGAGGACTTGACACAGAGCATAACCAAAGAAAAAGGATTGTTTCCTGAACGAGAATTGAGCCCATGATTAACTGAAGGTGCCATTGCTGCCAGAGAGTTGATATTGGCATTGTAACTTCATTTGTGGCCTTAGAGAGTGTATGAATTTTTATGTGATAGTATTGCTGCTATTTATTTGGACGCCACCCAAGTTTGTATGTGTTGTGCTGTGAGAAGCGTCGAAGAAGTGGTCACTGCGTGGAGGAACTGTGTAGTGGAAAGAGAGCTCTGCACAGAGTGAAGAAGCTGCTATTGCAAAGAGAATACATTGTATAAGTCGAGCAATTGCATGAGAGGGAACCACATTGTGGGAGGAACCCACGTCTCATTATTTGAGGAGGAGCCAACGTGGAAAAATTAGCGTGGAATAGGGCTGAGGAGCAGCAGTGTTGGGCCAACAGCGTGAATCCTAAGGAAGTAATTAAAATTGAGGGTATGCTTGATATTTCTAGCCCATTATATGTAATTGTCATTGCCAGTTTGCACCATGCCAACAATGGAGATTTGAGAATGTATCTCCAATGGATATTGAAGATGTTAAATAAAATGCTTTATGAACTCGCTTTATTACATCGGAGAGGTTAAGCCGAGAGTTCACGATGCATTAGAAACCAAAGGATGAACATTAATGAAATACCATTGATCCTTCCAACCAATAACAAAATAGACAACTCTACATCGACAAACAGGGAGGATGAGAACACAAACGATATCCCTTTGTATCTCAATCCTACTCGATATAAATAGAAATTCAATTCATCTTTTACATATCAATTCATCCTTTATTTTATTGACATCTAAAAGTCATTGAGAAGGTTATAAATTCGACGTTGTAATAGATATAGCAAATAACTACCACCTGTTTAATTTGGTCTCTCTCTGCATGAACATGTGAATGTTGCCGTTGTTGCATCTTATTTCCACTCACCAATGCCACCGTGCATGGGTCTGTTATGGAGCCTTGAGTGTACCATGAAGAATCCATATCAGAGGTGACAAATGACTTATGGTCTAGATGTCCAGGTTCACTTAGGAAATAGGCTTAGGGTTTTGTACCCCGAGCTTTGATATGTGTAGCAATTGGTGTACTAAGTGAAGGAGGTCGCATTTTAATAAAAAATGACAAAGTGATAGCATTTAATGGAGCCAAAAACCTCTCAATTGAAGGATGTCACTGAAGGAGGTCGCATTTTAATAAAAAATGACAAAGCGATAACATTTAATGGAGCCAAAAACCTCTCAATTGAAGGATGCAATGAGACATTAGGATTAAAAAATAATTGAATACATGACCATGAATAAGACCACTTGGGTTGGTGTCTCAAGCTTGATCTTGAAAACTATTACGAGGTTGTTTCATAATGAAAACAAAATCTGGTTAGAGTCTGAAGCTCGACACAACAAGGATTTGGTCGACTTACAATGAGATAGGAATTTGGAAAATGGTCAAATTAGAAAAATTATTTATGTCCCTAAAGGCATGATAGACTAGCTCAAAATAATACACAAAAAATGATAAATTATTGATATACTATTCAGAGACATAGATCAACTAGTTTCCTTTGGTGATAGCCTCTACCTTTTGAGACAACTATTGATAGATGAGCACATGACTAAATTAGATTTTCAAGAAAAGAGAAATAGGATAGCAGGGATTATTAGGGTTTTTGACAAGCAGACATGCAGTGGAACATTAGGGAAAACTTAGGAGCAGTAGAACATGGGAAGACAAGTCTATAACCTTGGCTGGTAATCATCAGGGAATTACAAGGAGATGGTAGGAAAACCTAAGTTTGGGACTTTGGGGTTTGATACCATGTCCAACTAAGGAAAATAACTCCCTAATTGATGTATTTTCATTAATTAATTTACATAATATTTAATATATAATATAAGGAGAACCTAATAGAAGTAGTGGATATATATATAATATTTCAATTTATTTTGTCCTCGGGGCCTTGGATAGATGGTGATGAGGTGCATTTTTATTTTATTTTATTTATTTATTTTTATTTATTTATTTATTTATTTTATGGGTGGTTCACAGACACCCACAGTCACTTGGTGGCTACTATTTCCATGGAAATATCTAAGCTTGATCAGGGTATCAAGCTACACGACCAATAGCTAGGCCTAACCCCAAGGGTTTCGGGGAGAATTGACCTTGTGACCTCCCGAATGGCAAGGCACTTATTTGACCAGTTGAGCTAACCTTTGGGGCTGGTGATCACGTGCGTTGTTAAGGCACTCCTAGATTTTAAGTCACAAGTTCAATTCCCTACCCTATTAGGTGTTATTCTTAGACATGACCATGACGTAGCCATGACATAGCCTCACCATTGCCGAACTTACAAAAAAAATCAATGTATTTGGAGATATTAAGATGTGTTCTTATTTAGGTATATAAAATCATATTTATGTCAAAGGTGTTCTTTAACAAGAGGTTCCTTTTGAAAATTTCATTGTTTTTCAAAAGCCTATCAAAATCCACCATCTGTCATTCCTTTCTGATTGTGTTGTTTCGAATCCACTTGTCACATTTTTGTCTTTCATTTGCACCATCCCTCTCATTTGAACCACCTTTACTCTATATCGAACCTTCCAACCTTCTTCGAATTTCTTTTAATCAAAGGCTTGTCTAGAAACCTTCATTTGTTAGCATATCCATTTTGGGATGTGGCTTAGTTGTTCAATACGAAATCCATATCTTCATGATTGGTATCTATAATTTCAATTACCTTGGTTTTCCTCTTCTTTCTTTGACTTCACTTTTACATAGAAAACCAATGGCTTTATGGAGAATGGCACATTTGTTTCCTTCATGGAGTAGGACATTATTAGTGCATCTCTTAGTGTCATTCTTAGCCATTTAGAACGGAAGTTGCCTATAACACCCTTGATCAATCCCTACAACATAAATAACATGTATATAGGGAACTAGGTTGGTGAGACAAAACATACCAAATAGGCTAGTGAGTCGAGGACATATTTTGAGGGCCGTTGTGCCCATGTGCTTGTGTGTATATGTGTTATGGGGAGCTATTGTGCTTGTATGCATGAATGTTTTACATTTTGCGGTCGGTATGCATGTCTCCACATGTTTCGTATTTATGTTTGTTTTGTGGCTTGAGAAATGGGAATTGTAATATGAGAACACATGCATATTAATAAAATATAATGCCTACATATAGAGAAGACGTGAATAGTATGGGGGAGCAATATTCCATGGGTGAATAAAAAGGGGCTTGTGTCATTTATTAATTATTAAAATAAAGATCAAATATATATAACCAAGGTCCATTAAGTGGCTTTTGTGAGTTCCAAGTGGTAGAAAAAGGCCATGCATATAAAAAGAAACATGTCGGCACTATGAAGGGGGCTTAATGATCCACTCTTGGAGACAACCATGGAAGCATGGAGATAGTTATGGATGAGATCTTGGAATGGTACTTGGAGGACCCGTGAGAGCAATGGAACTCCTAGAAGCTATATGACTCCAGAACATTCTTGTCCAGCCAAGTAAAGCACCCTCGAAGGTGGTGGCATAGCCCAAGGGACTGCACGTGCAAGGAAGGGTTCACACCACTTGGGTGTAAGATGATGGGGAATGTGAGTCTGTTGGTTGGTGTAACATAACCCCTACTATCTCTAGCCCATAATAAAGGTAGAAGGAGGTAGTTACTATGATGACATGACGTCTAGTGTCATGTTATAGAGATGGGATCTAAAAATTTCAGCTCTTCAAAAGGTCAACACAAACAATGACATCGTGTTAATCTAATTGAGATCTTTTTAACTATACAAATTTTGTCTCAAATGGGCTTTGGGATCAATAGTTATGTCTTCCCAAAGTTTCATTAATAAACCCCACCGATTAATCCTAGTCAACTTTGTTAGAAGATTTACTTTTCCAACTCAACATGGTCAACTTCACTTGACAACCAACTCACTGTCTCATTCTGGTTGACTTCGTTCAATGAATGACTCTATTGACTCATTCTAGTCAACTTCACTCGAGGACCAACCCATCAAGTCATCTCGGTTGACTTTATTCGATGACCCACCCCGCATACTACTATTATCCTACCATGTGGCACCCATGTAGTCCTCACATGGTGCCATAATGGTGACTATAGCATTGGAATTATATCGACACCATGCCACCATGGCTTATGCCATGTCACTAGGCCAAGGGCCTAGTGTTGAAAGAGAGAGTCGAGGTGAGCGCTCTCCACAAAGAACCACCTTGTGCACACTGTTGTGGCTCCAACCTCACGAACTTTGACCATACTCGGGCCCCAACTTCCCAACCTTGCTTGGGACCCGACCTTAGTCTAAATTCTCCGCTTGTTTATGCTCTCTTCCTCTTTGTGAGGGAACATTTTCCGCCTTGTCAACTCTTTCCCTTCATGAATGAATGAATGTCCCCAGGAGCTTCTTAGCCCCCAAAATTTTATTTCTCTCCCTGAATGATTGATTCCATCATGAATGAAATCCCCCCTTGCATCGTTTTCTCGCATTTTATCCCTACTTCCATTGTTGTGTATCAAAATATCATTTTCCCGTAACCTCCGATGTGCTCTTATTTTTTATTTTTATTTTCTATTGTTCTGACCTCTTAGACACTTACCCAATCGACTAGTGCCACATTATGGCTTGTCTCCTCCTCTTACCATCTTCCGTTATGATAGTTGTAACCAAAAATTGTCCCTCTTATCATGTGTTCTACTCAGGGTGGGTCTAGTAACTAGACAATCCACTCCAAAAATTTAATCCTTGAAGGTGGTGGCATAGCCCAAGGGACTGCACGTGCAAGGAAGGGATCACACCACTTGGGTGTAAGATGATAGGGAATGTGAGTCTGTTGGTTGGTGTAACATAACCCCTACTATCTCTAGCCCATAATAAAGGTAGAAGGAGGTAGTTACTATGATGACATGACGTCTAGTGTCATGTTATAGAGATGGGATCTAAAAATTTCAGCTCTTCAAAAGGTCAACACAAACAATGACATTGTGTTAATCTAATTGAGATCTTTTTGACTATACAAATTTTGTCTCAAATGGGCTCTGGGATCAATAGTTATGTCTTCCGAAAGTTTCATTAATAAACCCCACCGATTAATCCTAGTCAACTTTGTTAGAAGATTTACTTTTCCAACTCAACATGGTCAAATTCAATTGAAACCAACTCACTGTCTCATTCTGGTTGACTTCGTTCAATGACTGACTCTGTTGACTCATCCTAGTCAACTTCACTCGAGGACCAACCCATCAAGTCATCTCGGTTTACTTTATTCGATGACCCACCCCGCATACTACTATTATCCTACCATGTGGCACCCATGTGGTCCTCACATGGTGCCATAATGGTGACTCTAGCATTGGAATTCTATCGACACCATGCCACCATGGCTTATGCCATGTCACTAGGCCAATGGCCTAGTGTTGAAAGAGAGAGTCGAGGTGAGCCCTCTCCGCAAAGAACCACCTTGTGCACACTGTTGTGGCTCCAACCTCACGAACTTTGACCATACTCGGGCCCCAACTTCCCGACCTTGCTTGGGACCTGACCTTAGTCTAAATTCTCCGCTTGTTTATGCTCTCTTCCTCTTTGTGAGGGAATATTTTCCACTTTCCCCCTTGTCAACTCTTTCCCTTCATGAATGAATGAATGTCCCCAGGAGCTTCTTAGCCCCCCAATTTTATTTCTCTCCCTGAATGATTGATTCCATCATGAATGAAAGCCCCCCTTGCATCGTTTTCTCGCGTTTTATCCCTACTTCCATTGTTGTGTATCAAAATGTCATTTTCCCATAACCTCCCATGTGCTCTTATTTTTTATTTTTATTTTCTGTTGTTCTGACCTCTTAGAAACTTACCCAATCGACTAGTGCCACATTATGGCTTGTCTCCTCCTCTTACCATCTTCCGTTATGATCGTTGTAACCAAAAATTGTCCCTCTTATCATGTGTTCTACTCAGGGTGGGTCTAGTAACCAGACAATCCACTCCAAAAATTTAATCCTTGTCCTTTTTGCTTCGAAGTCTTCCCAAGGAAGCATGGCTCTTGTCCTTTTTCCACTAGTTGAGTAAATTTGTATAGTCATCCCATTTAAGTCAGGAATTTCAGCCTCCATGTTGAAATTAAATATCTTATCTTCCTCAACCAATTTCCCTTCCCCAAGCTTTGGAATTAGTGTCCCAATTTCTCGGTCATTTAATTGTTATAAAAATAGTTACAATGATAATAATAGGGGAGTTTGACCAGGGGTTGTCATAATTGGAGGTTGTCATGTTTCATATCTTGGTTGTTTGAGGGCTTGGAAGGGTACTTGGAAGAACCATGAGGGTAGTGGGACTCCTCTATCTGTATTACTCTGAAACATCCCTCGCTGGCAAAGATAGGGGTTGATGGGGAATGTGAGCCTGCTAGTTGGAGGCTGCTAGATTTGGTACCTTGGGTGGTTGACAGTGTTGATGTCACATATCTACTTAAATAAACACACATAAAAAAAAAAATTATGTTTATAGAGCCTACACTTAATTATATGCCTGAGTATTAAGTGCCACCACCTCGCATATACATGTAACCTTGGTAAGTCTATGGTGTGGCAGGTTAGGTTTATTATACATTGGATTAATCATTGTTCATCCATTGACTTTGTTATAACACGGTTACGATGGCATAAGAACTTTATCACTCCTCATCGAGTATATCAAGGTTGTCCTGCCCATGACTGTTGGCGTTCTGTGCGCTTGACACTTGGCCACAGTACTGATCCTCACCGTCCTGTTCACGTGGCTGGAGTGTGGTTGTCTTGTCTGGAATTCTCCCGCGCTTTGCATCTGGGCATTGGTGCTTTGATCAACGGTTTGATGGCTCTGCATGAAATCAAGGGCCACGAATACTCCACGTTACCTCTGCTGGTAGGCAGGGTATATACGCGACCCCTTCCGGATTTTTCGAGGGTTTGTCATTCTGCTTGGCGCTCCACAACCTCTTCGCTCCGTTTCACTTCTGCATGAGTTCCACTTCTGAGTTTCGCGCCGAGCTCAACCATTCTACCAGGCCCGCATGCCTTCACTGGCGGGATTCCGCTCCACGGTTCCTCGCCCTCAAACCGGCCAGGTAATGATCTGTCAATTTCTTAAGGTTTTGGACATTATTTTGGTTTTATCTGCTACAAGATAGAGTAATCCCCTACTCCATGGCATGACAGGTTGCATACGGCGATTTCCGGTTTTGATGGGGTTGGAGGATCCTTCCAGCTGGGTTCCGCTGAATTTGCTCAGGTATTTATCCCCTACAGATGTTTGAGTCTTGGTTGCATCTGGTTCGTCTCGCCTCTGGTTACCAGGGGTTATCCTTTGTGCCAAGGCAGGCCCCAACCTTACCTTTGCGCGGTTGGCCGCAGATTACGATGGACGAATGCTCTCGTTCCGGTTCCATACGTTCTGGGTCGGGTTAAGGATTATTGGTATTTCTTTGTTGTGGCGGTTTTGGGGATTTTCCTCTGGTTCACGAGGCCGAAGACTTTGGTTGATTTATTAATCGGCTGTATTGTTTAATTGCCGAATGTAATTAACTGTACAGAGGCTCTGGTTTTACACCAGCTTGCTTGTTCTTCATTTTGGACTCGAATGGCCTACGACCAATACTTAATGTGACTCACAGTTCGTTTTATACTATGATTTACCCTTTGTATGCTGTTAAGCAAGGTTTTATGAAATATGTATATAGGGTTTGGAAGCCTTCCGACTTGTATTACGAATTTCTCCTTCTATATTCTTGCTTTTCGTTCACAGTTGAATGCGTTTTGCTTTCAGAATATGTTAAGGGTTTATTTCACAATATAAATGTGTTTATTAGTCGTGCATGGACAGGTTAAGGGACTGCCGCACCTGCTTCTTGTTACTATAGAAGTATGGTCGGCAGTCTGGGTTTTCTCCATAACCCGAGACTCTGTTATTCCGCCATTTAATCGTGACTGTAGATTATTTTCATTTATACTCTCGTTCGTATGATACCGTTAATGTTTTTCATTGTAATATTTGAATACTTCCACTGTAATTTCATGGTTGCCCGCATGAAGATTTTCGCATGGTTCTTATTCACTCCTTGTAACGATATGCATAATGTCACTATCGTAAACTTCAGAGAATTCTTTTCATATTACTATCAGACTTTTTGTTCAGGATAATGTTTCAGGTTTACTTCTCAGCTCATTTCTCTTTGGTGGTTCTTTCTGTCTAACTCGCGGGTTCAGGCTTTTGCCCGCTCTTGTGAAAACTACAGAACCCACTTGCGGCTGTTCGACCTGATTCGGAATTCAGGGTTTCTTTGATCTTTATTACTCTTATCCTTAAAGTCTATCTATTGGAAATATGTATATCTAGATATGTCAGATTATGTTTACAAAGATCTGTATTTGTTTCGAAGGTTCCATCGGGAAATAGCCGGCTTACTATGAACATTAGGGTCATGACACGAGTTCGACCCAGAATTCCATTCTCTGGTATAAGCCGGTTTCCTGATTTGTTTTCCCTAAGTCTGTAACCTGTTTGTCTAATAGGTATAAGACTTGTTCTTGAAATGCATTGCTTTCGTTTGCTCAGCTATTCTCAGTTTCTGCATTTTCGAGTTCTACAGATATGCTGGCTGTAATTTTTGTACAGAATATATGATTATACTGTTTTTCAATTCTTTTACAGCAGACTATCTATAACTGTGTACTATTAATCATAGTTTATACTGTCTTGACTTGTACAGCGACATTGCCTATAATTTTTGTACAAATAGACACAGCCATACTATATACTGTTTATACTGCTACACAGATAATATAGATTTCACAGATAATAACCATCATACTGTAGACTACACAGATAATTCTGGGGACATAAAGGTTCCGTTACTTACCTGATCTCCACTGATAAGGTGAGTCTGGAATCGGTCTCCTGCCAAATCTCTGTGTAAAGCTTGTTATCCACCCAACCGTGAGATCAGTCTTTCTAGACCTGAGTCTCCCCCCAAGCTTCCGCTTACCGGATCACTATCCTCAGTAAGCCAGCACTGTGTGCTTGACTATCTGGTCCTTACCAGACTAGGGTTTTCCTCCCCTTTCTCTCTTCTCCTCTGCCTGTCTCTACAGCCCAGAGTTCTTTCAACCAACCTCTCTTTTTCCTGGAAACCCTTCCAGTTAGATTAGGTAGTTATTTCTAGTTTTGTTAACTAACTTTCTTTCCCAGTTACCTTTTGGGAATTCAAATACTTTCATAAGTAATTCTTTTAATCATTACTTTAGTGCACATGTAAAATCAACAGAATATTCTCAAAAGAATTAAATCCTTCAATATCATTCTAATTCAGTTTTTACTGTAGTAACTTTTAATAATTACATTTTTACGGGGTCATCACATCTCCCCCTCCTGAGATTGGACATCGTCCCGATGTCTAGTGTCTCCAAACAGTTCTGGGTAAGCTTTCCAAAAAAGATCTTCGTCTTCCCAAGTAGCCTCTTCAGGCCCATAGTGCTGCCACTGCACTTTAATTTGGGTAATAACCCACTTCCGCAACTGCACTTCTCTCCGGTCGAGAATGCTCAGCGGCTCGACCAAGACCTCTCCTTCCGATTCGACCTGCAAATAATAACAGTATCAGTCTTTTGTCCCAGATACAATTTCAATTAGTTCAACTAAAACAATCCTTACCCGTATATCTTGCCACTTGATCACATGCTTAGGGTCATAGATATACTTTTTAAGCATGGACACATGGAAGACATTATGAATTCTAATGTGGCTTGGTAAAGCTAGCTGGTAAGCTACTGGCCCAACCCTGGCCAAGACCTGAAAAGGTCCGAAGTAACGGGGTGCCAATTTAGCACAACTGCTCCATTGCAGAGTACTTTTTCTGGCTTGAATTCTGATGTAAACGTGATCGCCCACCTGATACTCTTTGAACCTTCTTTTTCGGTCTGCAAAATTTTTCTGCCGATCTTGAGCGGCCTTTAGGTTGGCTCGCACCTTTTTGACCATGTCCTCCATTTCCTTGAGCATTTCTGGACCCAACCTTAATTTGTCCTCCGGGCCACTCCAATTTGAGGGCGTTCGACATTTTCGTCCATACAAGACTTCGAATGGAGACATCTGAATTGATGTGTGATATCCATTGTTGTACGCGAATTCCACCAAGTGCAAATAGTCCTCCCATTGTGTCGGTTTTTGCATGACACATGCCCTCAGCATGTCCTCCACAATCTGATTTACTCTCTCCGTCTGCCCATCAGTCTGGGGATGGTAAGCTGTACTAAAATTCAGCTGTGTACCCAATTCTGCAAATAGCGCTCTCCAAAAGGCGGATGTAAACTTTACATCCCGATCTGATATTATAGTCTTTGGGAGTCCATGAAGTCTGAACACATTTTGCATGAAAATGTGTGCAATTTGTACTGCCCGGTAGGTGGATTGTACTGGTATAAAGTGTGTTGCCTTACTTAACTTATCTACCACTACCATAATAGAGTCATTGTTCCTCTTGGTTTTAGGCAGCCCAGTTATAAAGTCCATTGATATAACTTCCCATTTCCATTCTGGGATGGGCAGGGGTTGCAATAATCCAGCCGGATGCTGGTGCTCCATCTTGATCTGCTGACACTCCAAACATCGCGCTAAATACTCAGCCACATGCTTTTTCATTCCCGGCCAGTAATATTCCTTCCGAAGTGCAGTCAGCATTTTCTGGTACCCAGGATGACTAGCGTAGTGACTGGTATGAAACTCATTCAAGATTAGATTTTTGAGGCTGTTGTCATTTGGTACAAACAATCGTTTTTTGTAAAGCAGCATTCCATCCCTGCTAACTTCATATTCCTGCTGACTTCCCTCGCTGGAAAGTGGCATTTGCCGCTTCATTTGTTGGTATTCAGCATCTTGGCTTGCTGTTGTTTTCATCGTTTCCCTCAAGGAATTTTCCCATCTACTGAATGTAACTTCATACAAACATTGTACCTTTCAACTTAGTGCGTCGGCTACATGATTTTCATTTCCATTCAGATGTTTAATGTCAAAATCAAACCCGCTTAAGAAGTCTACCCAACGGGCTTGTCTTGCATTTAGTGTGGGCTGACTAAAATAATTTGTTAAGCTGTGATGATCTGTTAATAACAGAAATTTCCTTCCTAGAAGGTAGTGTCGCCACATCTTAAGCGCATGTATGACAGCTGCCAACTCCAAGTCATAGGCAGAATACTTCTGCTCATGTTCTTTCAATTTTCTTGATTCATAGGCTATCACTCTTCCTTCTTGCATTAACACCCCTTCAATGCCCTCTCGGCTGGCATCAGTACATACCACGTAATCTTTATTCGGATCAGCTATACTTAAAATGGGAGCAAACGTGAGTAATTGCTTAAGTCTTTCAAAACTTTGTTGACATTCAGAACTCCATTTGAATGTCCTCCCTTTCTTTTGCAAGGATGTGATAGGGTATGCCACCCTCGAAAAGCCTTCCACAAATCTTCTGTAATATCCCGCCAATCCCATGAAGGATCTGATATCCGCCACATCTTTTGGCACAGGCCAATCCAGTATGGTTTTTATTTTCTCAGGATCCACGACAATCCCTTCCTTGGTAATCACATGACCCAAGTACTGAATTTCCTCTTTATAGAAATCGCATTTGCTGAGCTTAGCATACAACTGATGTTCTCGCAAAGTTTGCAGTACCATCCAGAGATGTTCCTCATGCTCCTCCTTGGAGCAAGAATAAATCAAAATGTCATCAATGAATATTAGTACAAACTTGTCTAAAAATTGATGGAACACGCTGTTCATTAAACACATGAACATGGCGGGTGCATTAGTCAAACCAAAAGGCAGCACTACAAACTCGTAGTGTCCATACCGGGTCCTGAAGGCCGTTTTAGCAATATCTTCTTCTTTAATTCTGATTTGATGGTAACCAGATCGCAAATCAATTTTAGAAAATACTGTCGCCCCCTT
Source organism: Pinus tabuliformis (assembly GCA_031772625.1). Lineage (NCBI taxonomy): Eukaryota > Viridiplantae > Streptophyta > Pinopsida > Pinales > Pinaceae > Pinus > Pinus tabuliformis. The sequence goes on from CM062804.1 coordinate 1,449,378,966, forward strand.
GACTTGATCAAACAGCTCATCGATCCGAGGTAAGGGGTATTTATTTTTAATTGTGAGCTTGTTCAGCTGCCGGTAATCAATACACATTCGAAGAGTTCCGTCTTTCTTCCTGACAAACAATACCGGAGCTCCCCAGGGAGATACACTAGGGCGGATATAATTTTTATCCAGTAATTCTTGTAGTTGCATTTTCAGCTCAGTCAACTCAGGTACACTCATTCTATAAGGTGTCCGCGAAACTGGAGCAGCTCCTGCTATTAGCTCAATGGTGAAGTCTATATCCCTCTTTGGAGGTAGTCCAGGAATTTCCTCCGGAAACACATCTGCGAACTCATTTATTATTGGGAGGTGGTCCAGTGGGTTTACCTTATTCTTAGTTTCTGCATAACCCACCTGAATAGCATACACTTGGCATCTATTCCGGATGCATTTTGCCAGCTGAGATGCAGTGATTGGCCGGACCTGCACTGGTCGTTTAATTCCCTGCATTTCTTGTTCTATTCCAGCATCATCTTTGTATCGTATGACCTTTATTTTGCAATTCACTAAAGCCCAATGCTTTTCTAGCCAGTCCATCCCAATTAAGACATCATAGGATCCGAGTGGAAGCATGTTCAGATCTGCCACTATTGGCTGTCCTGCTATCACTATAGGACAATTTTTTATTTTTGCCATTACTCGTCTTTTAGTCCCTGTAGCTAGCTGTACCAGCCAAGGGTTCCTGAATTTTTCAGGCTGCAATTTACACTGTTCAACTATCTTTGGACTAATATAACTTAAAGTAGCGCCAGGATCAATTAGAACAGTGATAGAAAGGTCTAAAATTTTACCTTCAAACTCTACCATGGTGGGCTGGTATTCTGCCTGGCGGTCATCCAAAGCTGCATTAATTCTTGGCATACTTCGTCCCACGTCACCCACGGTTGATGCCTCATGAATCTGGGATATCTGATCAGCTCCCTTCCTTTGTGGACAATTTTTGACGTAGTGTGGTCCGCCACAACCCGAGCACTGCACTGGGGGTCTGGTTATTCCTTCAGTATCCATCTTGGCGGGCTGTTCACCCATTCTGGGTTCACTGATGGGCTTGGACCTGAATGACCCTCTCGGTGCTGCTCTACTGTTTTGGCCCTTGCTGCTTCCTTTGACTCCACCGCTTCGACTTCCCCTACTACTACCAACAATTTTACTATTCTTTTTCTCATTCCATTTTCTGTTGGAACTGTCCCCTTTCTGTTTGCTCTGCTGGTAGCAGATTCTGGCCTTGCGAATAGCTTCATCCATGGTTCTAGGATTGTCAAATTCAATCCTTTCCCTCATATACATGGGTAAACTGCTAACAAACCGCTGCACCTTAGCTTTTTCTTCTTTAAGGTAGGGTACATAATGGAGCAAAGATGTGAAATGATTTATGAACTCATCCATAGTCTGCTGTCCCAATCGCAGATCATGGAATTCCTTTGCCTTTTCGTCATAAAAGCGTTCCGTCAAGTATCTCTCCTTAAAATATTTCTGGAATTTTTCCCACGTTATGGTTCGTTCAGTTACCCCTTTAACAATTTTAACTTCCTCCCACCACAGTGTCGCCTTCCCTTGTAACTGGAAGATAGCCAATCGTGCTTTCAAGTTATGATCGTATTCATATAACTGAAAATATTTATTCATATTGATTAGCCATGCCTCAGCGGCTTCCTCTTGTTCCCCATCGTAGTGTGGGGGTTTAATTTTTCGAAATTCTCCTTGTAATTCCACCTTTTGACGCTTTGAGGTCTGCTGTTCTAATGCATTATCAGATTGATCCTCTCCTTCTTCAGGGATTTCAGATTCTGCTGGGTAACGTTGCTCCTCTGTCATTCTCTGTTGTTCTGCACTGGGGTTAGCTAGTGGCGGGTTCTGTTTATCAGACAAACTTTTTAGAATCCTTTCCTGCTCCATTGTCAATCGTGCATTATCCTCCCGCAGCCGAGCCATTTCATTCTTCAGCTCTTGAACTGTTTCTAGTATGGCCAGGTTCGTGCTGCGGGTCTCCTCACCCAGCTGTACCCACAACTCTGGGTTATCTCCAAAATTTGTTGCAGGCCCCCAATTGGCTGCAGGCCTGTGCGGTGCGCTGCCAGACCCCTGCATGCTAACTATTACTTGTGGTACCTTTGTTGCTCTTTTCCTTCTTCTTGACTAGCCTGTACCTGGCCTGGTCTGATCATGAAACATATAACATTGTGAGCTACCTGCACAATTTTGTTACCCCAAAAAGATTATTAATGTCATAATGACCTTCTCATCTTTTAATATTTTATTCACATCCCAGAGGCCACAGTATGGATAAACTGGGCTCTGATACCAATTGTCACATATCTACTTAAATAAACACACATAAAAAAAAAAATTATGTTTATAGAGCCTACACTTAATTATATGCCTGAGTATTAAGTGCCACCACCTCGCATATACATGTAACCTTGGTAAGTCTATGGTGTGGCAGGTTAGGTTTATTATACATTGGATTAATCGTTGTTCATCCATTGACTTTGTTATAACACGGTTACGATGGCATAAGAACTTTATCACTCCTCATCGAGTATATCAAGGTTGTCCTACCCATGACTGTTGGCGTTCTGTGCGCTTGACACTTGGCCACAGTACTGATCCTCACCGTCCTATTCACGTGGCTGGAGTGTGGTTGTCTTGTCTGGAATTCTCCCGCGCTTTGCATCTGGGCATTGGTGCTTTGATCGATGGTTTGATGGCTCTGCATGAAATCAAGGGCCACGAATACTCCACGTTACCTCTGCTGGCAGGCAGAGTATATACGCGACCCCTTCCGGATTTTTCGAGGGTTTGTCATTCTGCTTGGCGCTCCACAACCTCTCCGCTCCGTTTCACTTCTGCATGAGTTCCACTTCTGAGTTTCACGCCGAGCTCAACCATTCTACCAGCCCCGCATGCCTTCACTGGTGGGATTCCACTCCACGATTCCTCGCCCTCGAACCGGACAGGTAATGATCTGTCAATTTCTTAAGGTTTTGGACATTATTTTGGTTTTATCTGCTACAAGATAGAGTAATCCCCTACTCCATGGCATGACAGGTTGCATACGGCGATTTCCGGTTTTGATGGGGTTGGAGGATCCTTCCAGTTGGGTTCCACTGAATTTTCTCAAGTATTTATCCCCTACGGATGTTTGAGTCTTGGTTGCATCTAGTTCGTCTCGCCTCTGGTTACCAGGGGTTATCCTCTGTGCCAAGGCAGGCCCCAACCTTACCTTTGCACGGTTGGCCGCAGATTACGATGGACGGATGCTCTCGTTCCGGTTCCATACGTTCTGGGTCAGGTTAAGGATTATTGGTATTTCTTTGTTGCGGTGGTTTTGGGGATTTTCCTCTGGTTCACGAGGCCGAAGACTTTGGTTGATTTATTAATCGTCTGTATTGTTTAATTGCCGAATGTAATTAACTGTACAGAGGCTCTGGTTTTACACCAGCTTGCTTGTTCTTCATTTTGGACTCGAATGGCCTACGGCCAATACTTAATGTGACTCACAGTTCATTTTATACTATGATTTACCCTTTGTATGCTGTTAAGCAAGGTTTTATGAAATATGTATATAGGGTTTGGAAGCCTTCCGACTTGTATTACGAATTTCTCCTTCTATATTCTTGCTTTTCGTTCACAGTTGAATGCGTTTTGCTTTCAGAATATGTTAAGGGTTTATTTCACAATATAAATGTGTTTATCAGTCGTGCATGGACAGGTTAAGGGACTGCCGCACCTGCTTCTTGTTACTATAGAAGTATGGTCGGCAGTCTGGGTTTTCTCCATAACTCGAGACTCTGTTATTCCGCCATTTAATCGTGACTGTAGATTATTTTCATTTATACTCTCGTTCGTATGATACCGTTAATGTTTTTCATTGTAATATTTGAATACTTCCACTGTAATTTCATGGTTGCTCGCATGAAGATTTTCGCATGGTTCTTATTCACTCCTTGTAACGATATGCATAATGTCACTATCGTAAACTTCAGAGAATTATTTTCATATTACTATCAGACTTTTTGTTCAGGATAATGTTTCAGGTTTACTTCTCAGCTCATTTCTCTTTGGTGGTTCTTTTTGTCTAACTCGCGGGTTCAGGCTTTTGCCCGCTCTTGTGAAAACTACAGAACCCACTTGCGGCTGTTCGACCTGATTCAGAATTCAGGGTTTCTTTGATCTTTATTACTCTTATCCTTAAAGTCTATCTATTGGAAATATGTATATCTAGATATGTCAGATTATGTTTACAAAGATCTGTATTTGTTTCGAAGGTTCCATCGGGAAATAGCCGAATTACTATGAACATTAGGGTCATGACACGAGTTCGACCCAGAATTCCATTCTCTGGTATAAGTCAGTTTCCTGATTTGTTTTCCCTAAGTCTGTAACCTGTTTGTCTAATAGGTATAAGACTTGTTCTTGAAATGCATTGCTTTCGTTTGCTCAGCTATTCTCAGTCTCTGCATTTTCGAGTTCTACAGATATGCTGGCTGTAATTTTTGTACAGAATATATGATTATACTGTTTTTCAATTCTTTTACAGCAGACTATCTATAACTGTGTACTATTAATCATAGTTTATACTATCTTGACTTGTACAGCGACATTGCCTATAATTTTTGTACAAATAGACACAGCCATACTATATACTGTTTATACTGCTACACAAATAATATAGATTTCACAGATAATAACCATCATACTGTAGACTACACAGATAATTCTAGGGACATAAAGGCTCCGTTACTTACCTGATCTCCACTGATAAGGTGAGTCTGGAATCGGTCTCATGCCAAATCTCTGTGTAAAGCTTGTTATCCACCCAACCGTGAGATCAGTCTTTCTAGACCTGAGTCTCCCCCCAAGCTTCCGCTTACCGGATCACTATCCTCAGTAAGCCAGCACTGTGTGCTTGACTATCTGGTCCTTACCAGACTTAGTCCATCTAGGGTTTTCCTCCCCTTTCTCTCTTCTCCTCTGCCTGTCTCTACAGCCCAGAGTTCTTTCAACCAACCTCTCTTTTTCCTGGAAACCCTTCCAGTTAGAGTAGGTAGTTATTTCTAGTTTTGTTAACTAACTTTCTTTCCCAGTTACCTTTTGGGAATTCAAATACTTTCATAAGTAATTCTTTTAATCATTACTTTAGTGCACATGTAAAATCAACAGAATATTCTCAAAAGAATTAAATCCTTCAATATCATTCTAATTCAGTTTTTACTGTAGTAACTTTTAATAATTACATTTTTAAGGGGTCATCACAGTTGAGCATGTATGATGATTTGCATGAGTTGATGCCCATTGAGTCGATGCTCTAGCTTAGGGGTGACCCACTATTGAGAGAAAATGAACAATGTAGTCTATGAATGCGTGGAATTTCGAAGGCCTATAAATGTGTGGAATTTGGAAGGCCTATAATTAATTGGCAGAAAGATAAGTATTATAACATTTGTGTGCATTTGCTTTTTGATGCCATAACTCATATATTGTTGTGAAATGCATATCAATCTTAATTTATGTATTTTTGTGCATATGTGATGCATATTATCATGCATTTACTCATGTATTCAACATGTCTTATTTCATAGAGTAAGTTGGGGGGATTTTTCAGAAACAGATTACCTTGAGCAACTGAGAATGACTTAAGCCTCAACTAGTGGTTAAAGAAGTCTACAAAGGGTTGAAGTAGACCGAGAAATGACAGGGGGAAATTAAATTACCCAACAGTATCATTGTTTCATCTAAAAGAACGTAATGAATGGCTATGGTTGGCAGAGATCCATCTCCTAGTGGTGTGTTGGATACCGAGTTTCCCATAACCCTTGAAGCAAATAGGGACGATATAGTGACTTTCCTACTTTGTCTAATCACTCCCTACCTCCCAATCTTGTAAAAGTGACTTTATAATTCTACTTATATATAAAAATGTAAACGTAACATAAATGTTTATGAGTTTCTCATAACCCTTGAAGCAAATAGGGACGATATAGTGACTTTCCTACTTTGTCTAATCACTCCCTACCTCCCAATCTTGTAAAAGTGACTTTATAATTCTACTTATATATAAAAATGTAAACGTAACATAAATGTAAAAAATGTAAGTGTAAATGTAAACAACCTTGTATGGGGTAGATCTCACATAAAAATATAAACATGTAAATGTAAATGTATTGTTTAACATTTAACATTTTTAATCTAATGTCAGCCATATTTAAAAATCAATCTAATTATTAGTATGTATAAACACAATATAAATTTAAAATATAAGGAGGTTTACCAACACTAAAAAAGGATGTATGGTAAATAAATAAAAATATAAATAAACTAGAAGTATGGTAAAAAATTAATTTTTTTTATATAGTTACTCCAAAGGTATGGTAAATAAATAAAAATATAAAATAAATAAAACCTCCTTTTATATTTATTCCATAAACCTCTTTATATTAACTAAAATAAAAAAAAAAATGTTTTATATAGGTGAAGCCTATGAGCCAAATACCATGGGACAAATAATTATTAATACCATGAGCCAAATACCATATTTATAAAAGAGGTATGGTAAATAAATAAAAATATATCAAATAGGATTAGAAATCAACATCTAATTGTATATCAAGCCTATGGGCCAAATACCATGGTAAATAAAAGAGATATGATAAATAAATACAAATATAAATAAACCACACATAAAATTTATTTTTATATTTACTCCATAAACCTCTTTATACTTCCTAACATTCAAAAAATAGGTTTTGTTTAGGTGACGCCTATGGGCCAAATACCATGGGCCAAATTATTATTAATACCATACAAAAAGAAATCATTAACCCTAATATTAATATTATTATTGAATCAAATATTCATATTAATATATTATAATATTAATATTATTAAATTTAATATTTTTGGATTAATACAATATTAAATTTGTTATATTATAATATATGTTAATATATCATGATATATATTAACTCTAAATATATATGGGAGGGAAGAACAAAGAGATAGAGTGATAGAGGTGGAGAGATACGGGGACAAGGGAGAGATGGAGATAAACTAAAGGATAGGGGAGAGGAGGAGTTAAGAGAGAGAGAGAGAGATGAGTAAGAGATGTAGAGAAGGATAAGAGAGGGAGAGGGAGACACAAAGATGGAGGGGGAGAGAGAGAAGGAGAGAGGGAGGGAGATAGTGAGAGGATTGGAGGGTGGAGAGAGAGAGAGAGAGAGAGATGGGGAAATAGAGAGGAAGGTAGGAGATAAAGGGAGAGAGATGAGAGAGAGGAATTACAAGAGAGGAGGAGAGAGGGAGGGAAGAATAAAGACATAGAGAGTGCGAGGTGGAGAGAGGGAGTAACAAGGGAGAGATGGAGAGATGGAGAGAGAGAGAGAGTATGTTAATGGGTGAGATAAAGAGACAAAGAAAGAGAGATAGAGAGAAGGGGGGAGAGAAGGAGAGAGGGAGGGATATAGTAACATAGTTAGAGAGAGAGAGAAATAAAGGTAGAGAGAGTGGTGGGGGAAGAGAGAGGATTGGAGGGAAGAGAGAGAGAGGATTGGAGGGAAAAGAGAGAGATAGAGATAGAGAGAGAGAGAGAGAGAGAGAGAGAGAGAGGGAGAGAGGAATAATGAGAGACACGACTTGAGAGAGAGTAGGAGAGTGATGGGAGAAGAGAGAGGGAGGTAGAGAGAAAGGGAGAGAGAGGAAGTACGAGAGAGCAGACTTGAGAGAGAGGAGGAGAGAGGGAGGGAAGAAGATATACATACTGAGAGAGAAGTGGAGATAGAGAGGGTTTGACAAGGGAGAGATTGAGAGAGAGAGAGTGTATGTTTGGGAGTGAGATAAAGAGACAAAGAACGAGAGATGGAGAGAATGGGGGATAGAAGGAGAGATGAGAGAGGGAAGGATATAGTAACAGAGTTGGACGGTGAAGAGAGAGACGGTGCCAACCTTCTTTCTCCCAAAATATAAGCCTAGATACTCAATGCCATTTCCATTTTCTTATGCAATTGGAATTTGATGACGATTGTTGTCTAAGGTTGAAAGATGATGAGAGACATTATTAGAGGAAGCTACAATGCAAAGATTGCATCTCTCCATCATGATATATTAGAATAGAGTTGAGGGATGAATGTTGGCTAGGTAAGATATTCAAATGAAGAGAAGATAAACATTGGCATCAATGCCATTAAATGCTAAAAATAATAGCATTCACAATCATAATATTTTCATTGAGTTTTATGATGTAGGGCTTATAGGTCTATCTTATAAAATGACTTGGTAGTCGGTTCATGGACCTACCTTGACACTTAATACTAAGCACCAATGAATACCATATTTCGTCTAGTTTTTAGTTGAATATATTGTTGTAATTGTTGTTGTGTGAATACTCTAGTAATTTTTGTATGCAACTCTACATTGTGGTTAATTACGAATATTCATTGTTTAAAGTTAATCCTCTATAATTTCCTTGGAATTATTGCTTGTATCTTTTGATCGCATATCTATTCTTTCAACAATAAAAATATTAACAAGGCCATTAAACAATAATAACTTCAAACCCTTGTAAATCGAAGAACAATTTTGAAATGTTAAAATATCAAAGTGTTCATTCAACAAAGGTGATGTAATACAATTTTGATAAAAATAGGTGTGGGGTTTATGATTAGGAGCATGCTTAAGAAAGAAAAGTTATAAAACACAAGTGACAATTTTGAAACTGGAAAGATAACGGACTATAAATTATAAGTTTATGAAATTTTGCGCGCACGCGCGCGCACACACATATATATAAGGCCAGTACAAACATTGATATTGATATACATATGTACCTAATGGCACTGTGACCCCCACTATGATTAATGTGTACCCAATATACACGTAGGGAGTTGGAAACATATTCCTTTCCAACCAACCTGACCACAAAATTGAGACCACCCAAATTCTTATTTACCTTCACAAACCACTATGGAATTGCAATGTGCAAAAAGAATTAGTAAATATATTAGTGCATCCATATAAATTAAATGGATGGTAAATGTTGATAGGCATCAATTCATTATAAGCACCAAAATGGTTACCCCAATGGCATCATCATCCCCACTATGATTAATTTATCCTAGTGTACACCTAGGGAGTCTGAAACATATTCCTTTCCAACCACGTTGACCATAAAATTGAGACCACCCAAATTCTCATTTACCTTCACAATCCACTATGGAATTGAAAGCTACAAAAAGAATTAGTACATATAGTAGCATAGCCATATGGATTAAATGACTAGTAAATGTTGATAGACATCAATACATTATAAGCATCAAAACATTTACCACATAGATTAAAAAAATCATAAAAACAAACTAAATTATAACTTTATTTAAAAATGTTATTACTATTAATTATAAAAACAATTAACATATGAATTAAACAATATTCTTAACCATGGAAATTAACCCTCACTTTACCATGAAAATTATTAACTTGTAAATAGTTTTTGTTATAATACCATGGGCCAATACCATGACTTATCAATACCACATATCAATATGACAAATGTTGATATGAGATTTTCTTTAGTTAATTATTTTAAAATAAATTAATTAAAAGAGGATAATTAACTTGGAGATTAATTTTCATTGATATATGAATGTTATTATGAATATAACTTAGATGCTAAATCTCTATAATCCACTTATTGTTACATTGTATCTCAAATCATATTTAAATAAAAGCTAAAATTTTAGTGAAGTTGAGATAATTCATCTTTAAGATAAATGACTTGATATTAAAGATTTTAGTATGTTGAAAAAAATGGTTGTCATAGAAAATCAGATTAAAGTTTTTTCTTTCACTCAAATTGTAGTTGATGAGAAAAGTGAAATTCTAGGAATGTTTCAAGTGGTTGCTCCTATGTTGAAGGGAACAATTATTTAGGAAAATTTAACAAGGTAATTCAATACTAGGAGAGTATTCTATTATCAAATGTTTTGATCATATCATTAAAATTATTTTTATGAATAAATATGGGTCATTTAAAAAATCCATTTTTTCCATGATCGTGGTTAGAAAAATGTGAAGATGCATTTTAGAATATTGATAAATGAATTTGGATGTGTATGAGTTTATTTTTATTGAAGATTTTTCTCAAATAAGTTTTTCTATATTTATTTCATATCAATTATCTTAATAGAGGCAATTTAATGTGTCAAGTGTTTTTAAATATTTATATTAGCACAATCATATAAATTAAATGATTGGTAAATGTCAATAGGTATCAATCTATAATAAATATAAAAACACACTTTTTATTATACATGTTATGTTATTAAAATTACGAAAATAACAAAAAATAACTAAATAATAACTTTATTTAAAATTATTATTATTACACCTCAATTTAGGTGCCAGTTTGACAACTGAAGACATTAATGGTCTTCATGAACCTAGTGCATTAATTGATTGGGGTGGGATTCTGGTGACGCTACTATCTCTCCTCCCACTGTGTCATCGGTCAGGGATGGGGTGAACATTGATTTAAAGCACATTAAGTGCATGTCGATACAACTTACCATCTAGCGTCCCACAAACACTGTTAAAGGGATGACTGCTCTCGACATGGCCATCCATTCCTTCAACTGTGCGAAGGTGGAGACTCTACTAAATTTCAACTACGTGAAGGTGGAGACTTTGCTCAATTTCAGGGAATTTCATTCGATTTCTCTGAAATAAGGGTGTGAGAACGTGTGTAGTCTAACATAGGTGGCCAAGGAAGAGGAAGATATCCCCTCCCTCCCTGGCATGGGCACGGAGACAAACATTTTGAATGTACTATTTCACACCGTTATAGATGAATGGTGGCAGATGCAAAAGAACGGGAGCTCAGGATCACGAACAACCATCTTTGGGCTCTACACAACCTCCTTGGCCACCATTACTGGGATCAAGAAGATACGAATGTGTTGTTGGAAGGAAACATCCTTGATATGGAATTCCATTTACATCATGCAATGTTAGCTTATTGCTTCATTGCCAACCTCCTCGGCATGCAAATTTAGGGTTTAGATTCTCCCTTGGCTAAAACAGTGGGCGATTCCTTGCTTTCTCTAGTGCACACAAAATCTCCCCATGAAAATCCCGGTAGCCCCTCACCTCGATGGTGCAAGTCCCACAACGATTGAAACCTTTCCTTTGTAAGTTTAGCCCCCTCCTATGACAAGGATGGCTAGCGCAACAGTCAAGGTGGCCAAGTCAGCAACTCTCTCTAGCAACACTATGATTTTACAGTGTCCTCCATCCAACCACCTTCCTCGGGGTTCCCTCTACTAGATGAATTGGACTAATACGAACTATCCCCCACGATCCAGGGGGACCCCCTTGAGTGCTAGCTAGTGTTACAAATCCATCAAGATAGCCTCTTCTACAATTTTTATGTCTTTTTGTTATTGGATTTAAATATGATTTTGCCTATTTTGTTGCAATGTAACTGTCAGGAAGTTCTTTGGTTTCTCCTCTATGAGAAAATACCTCCCCAAACTTGCCTTCACCATCTACTCTCTCAGCTTTAGGCCCATCTGCATAGCCAGTCTCTCTTGAGATCTAACTCTCTAAAGTAAGTAATTTTTTGTAACTCTATTATAATACAAAGCTTCTTTAATATATATATATATATGTGTGTGTGTGTGTGTGTGTGTGTGTGTGTCTATATATATATATATATATATATATATATATATTAAAGACATTTACATTTGTAAAAAACAGTATGACAAGATACTTAATCATGGAGATTCACCATGTTCTATCATGAAGATTTTTAATTTGTAAATAGGCTTTGTTACAATATCATTACTTATCAATGCCACATGATCAAAAAACCATAGTTCATTTCATATGATACTTGTTCATAAGATATTCTATGAAGATAAAATCCCTACCATCCACCTATTAATTATTAATAACTAAATTAAAATTGTAGAAACCTCATCCCAAAATTAACCCACCTATTGATGTAATTAAAAATGATAGACTATCTATCATTGTTTATAGTCATTCAATATTTGTGATTTAAATTCAAATGCTGTAATTTTAAATTCTCATACTCATTATCGTTAATTCATTAAAAAATTAAATAACATAAATAAAATATTCTATCTTCAATTATCTTTTATTCATTAAAAAATTAAATAACAAAAATAAGATATTCTATCTTTAATCTGTAAAGTCATGAAATGAAATATTACATGTTATAATTGTAGCAAACCTACTTAAGAATAATTACAAATTAATTAAATTCACTCAATGTCTAAATAAAATATTGTTTTTATTATCAAAAATTATATATTTAAATATTATAATTATATATATATATATATATATATATATATATATATATATATATAATTCAATTTATATAAATATTATTAAAAAATCATTTAATAAAATAAAAGTGGGAATTTACATGAAATACTTTGTTCCTAGAACTTGCTTCACGTGTATATAAAAAAAAATTTAAAAAACATTAAAATGAAAAACATTGTTCAATTTCTGATAGCAAGGTGTCATATCATGAAAAATTTCATATTTTTTAAATTGTTTATATTTATCTCAACCATGGCCCCTTGATGAGATGAAAACTTTTATTCCGGATTTCTTAAATTTAATCTATCTCCAAATTTCTTAAATTTAATCTATGCATGAGAACTTGATTAGATAGAAAGATAATGATCATATCTTTTAAAATATTAAAATAATTAAACTTATTTATCTAATTAAACTTATTTATCTCATGACACATTTTGATTAATTTATTATTCAATCTAAATTTTATTTAAAAAATTATTTTACTTATCCATAAATCATTCAACAGCCTAAACAGCCTAAACTCTCTTTAGAATATAATCTTATCACCCATAAACCATCCAACAACCTTCTTTCATTTTCAAACAACTTCTTAATTTACTTTAGCATTCCTTTTTCCCTGTTTTAAAATAGGTAGTTTAATGTATTTTGAAATATTAAAATTTATTTTTATCTTATTTGGTAAATGAAAACTATAATTATAATATTATTTAATGTATTAATTATATAAATTAAATAAAAAAATCAATATCTATACATTTAATTAAAAAACATATAAATTTATTTTATTTTAATAGTAGTAAATCAATAAAATAATTGCATATAACAATATTCAACACATCAATAATATATCAAATTAAAAATGAACAACACCAATCTCATATCTCATAACTATAGTCATAATTGTTTTTATAAAACTTAAATTCAGATAAAATAAATTTATTTTATTTTCTAATCTTTAAGTCAAATTTACATACATAAAACTTTACCAACATATCATAAAATCTGGTCTGTGCTGTAAACAGAACCAGAGGCAAATTCAATATATAAAGACACATACTCCAACCATAGAACTCCAATTATTTCTCTCAAATATAAATCCAATCCTCGTTATCAGCAACATGTTTCGCATACCCAACAGCAACACAGGGCAGCAAGGCTGCAAATGCAAACACAAAAAACAAAAAAATTAACAGAAAATCATACCCCATAAAACAAATTATAACAGAGAATCATATATACCCCAATAATGAAAAATATTCAGTTCACATCCATACCATCCTTCAATGAATCCTTTCTCTCCTCTTTGCTGCGTTTTTACAGGCCCAGATGCTTCAGTATACTGGGGAGCAGGAGCTTGTGTGGGATAGCCTGATAATAAAATAAAGAACACTTTTGTTTAAAATGATATGTGATCATCATATAAGAAAATAGTTGAGATAAAAAGCCTTTTTTCCCCTTCCTAAATAGAGGGAAACAATAATTTTTATATTAAAAAATATTATACAAAATAGTAAATGGTATATTAAAAGATTTCTAGCGGCTAAAAACAGTAAATTTTATATTAAAATATAGTAGAAAATAGCATGTTTGCACGAAAGTAGGACAGAAAATGGTAAGGTCTATTTGTAAGAATTTCTGAGATATGTATTCTCTAATTATTTTTTCCTGTATTGAATTTTATTCAATGGAATTTTTCCCCTATTCATCAAATTTTAATTTGGAAGAATTTCTAAGATATGTATTCTCTAATTATTTTTTTCCTGTATTGAATTTTATACAATGGAATTTTTTTCCATATTCATCAAATTTTAATTTGGATAACTATAGAGTAAAGTAAAGGTGTTGTTTAATTATTATAAATTTTGAAGTTTTTAGTTGAAATTGAGGGAAACAATTTTTGGTCAAATCTAAATTTTGTTTTTTCCTTCATTCACACCTGGTTTTGTTTTTTCTTGGTTCACACACCCAGTTCCAGATGGTAGTGACTGCTACAGAATATTCCAGATGGTGGTAACTGCGACTGAATATTCACACCAGGTAAATCCACTTGAAGGGATCAACCTTAGACCCTGACCAAGAGGGGGTTTAGATAGATGAACTTATGACCTCTCAATAGCAAAAGTGCTTTATGACTTCTCAATAGCAAAGCGGTTTTAGAGAAATGAACCTATAACTTTTCAATAGCAAAAGTGCTTTATGCCTTCTCAATAGCAAAGGGATTTAGAGGAATGAACCTATAACCTTTCAACAGCAAAAGTGCTTTATGAACACTCTTGATATTATCTTGATCTTTTATTATTTAAAATACATTTTTTCTTATATGTATGAATTCAAAACCCTTGGTAACTTTTTTTTTTCTATATAATACTACCTAATCACCTACGGGGATTTGAACCGGTGACCTATTGCAAGGAGTGCCTTAACAGTATACCCATCCACCATCAATCCAAAGTCCCGTGAGCTAAAACCCTTGGTAATTTATAATTTTAATAAATTTCTATTAGATTTTAGATAAATTTGACTAGAAAATATAACCACTAAATCTCTAACAGACTACACTTGCTCCATGTGCATTGTACTACAGAATTACAGAATTGTACATATAACTGTATGACAGAATCTGTAGTCTATAAAACTCAAGTGATAAAGAAAATGAAGAAAACAGGATATATATGTACCTGGGGGAGGAATTCCTTCAGCGTAACTTGCAGTTGCAGGTGATGTTGAGAACTTCTTGTCAGACATTGCTGCTTCAGATCCGATTCAACTCACAGATATTGAGGCCGAAAGAGCGATCGATGACTGCTGGACTGACTGAATGATCCGATGGTTTAGAATGGGTGTTAGATGTCTATATAGAGGAGTCAGGAGGTCGATTCTTCTCCGCGTTCACCTGTTAAAGAAATCCACTTTCTTACGCATGTGATAGACGGGAACATCATACATCACAGGCAGCCCCACTTGCTGCTCACCTTTCTCTGCCCATGGCTACCGACAGGTCATAACACAACAAGGACAGGTGTGCTGAGACCATTTTTAATGGAGTTGGTAAGCTGTAGCATAGGCTGGCAGCCTTATCCGCAACAAACTTGAATTGGAAGATGACTGATGTTGACATTTACGCGTTGATTAAGCACAGGCGTGCTATGTGTGATTGTCAGGGGACGGCTTTAGTTGCCTTCTATGACTCCCTCGGGTGCCCCGGCCATATTTAGTCGTTTCTTGTTCATTCGTTGGCTTCCATGTGCTGCTGGTGGAGTCCGTATCTGGGCAATTTCTCGGCCTCAGGTAGACTTGTCCTTATCCATATAATTTGATATCATTGACCCTAATTACTATAAGATATTATCAATATTATAAAGCTGTATTTTTTAAGCATATTTTTCCTGGAGAAATTATATAAAAATTTTAGGTAGACGCATTTGGAATCTCTAACAAAGTTCATCATCATCATCTGGACAAGATTGTAGAGCAAGATCAATAGATCATCAATTTATATTAAAGATGGAATCCTAAATTTTTAATTGTTAAAAATTTACCATTGTATCTCTAATATAAGTTGGTAATCTGTTAATTTTGCTCTCTTAAGTTTTGATGATGAACCTCGATAGAGGTTTGAAATTTCTATATGATTTCTCTAGAAGATCTTTGCTTAAATCATGAATCACAAAAACATCCAATATGAAGTTGTATTCTATTTGTTATAAGTTGGTGGAGGTTTTTCTAATCTATTTTCATCCAGGTAAGATTGGAGAACAAGATCAATAGATCACCAATTTATATAAGAGATGGAACTTTAAATTTTTAATGTTCAATTTCTTTTTGACTGTTAAAAAATTATCATTGATCTCTAATATAAATTGGTGATTTACTGATCTTGCTCTCCAAATCCTAATAATAAACCTCCATAGAGGTTCCAAATTTCTATGTGATTTATCCATAAAATATTTGCTTAAATCATAAATCACAAAAACATCTAATATGAAATTGTATTATGTTTATTATAAATTGGTGGAGATTTTTCTATTTTTTTTCATTCAAATTTATATAAATTTTAATAAATTCATAAATTTATTTGAATTATAAATTCTCTATAATTCAAATATCTTAAAAATTCTATTTATTATATATATATATATAAAATAAAAAATGATTATAAATATTTAAATATCCTAGAAATTCTATATATAATCACAACGGATATTAAATAACAGAAACCTTAACGAAAATCAATATTTGACCTAAATTCCAAAAAAGCAAAGCATATTATAAGTTATTTTATTTTAGATAATAATATGGTTCACCATACTTACTCTTCAACAATTTTTTTTTTGTATCCCATGCCCGCCGAAAGCATGTGGGACAATTTGCATTTGCATTGCCATATTTAATTTTTTTAAACGTAGAGTCATGATCTTAATGCCTACGATCCCTACTAACTTTTAAAGACTATGGGCAAAGATAACAATGTCACCCACAGTATCACGCTTGTCTTTTTCTTTCTTTGACCATCCTAAAGATGACGTGAGCGATGACGTGAGCCATCACATATAGTTAAAAGTTTGTATAGTATAGAATGATTTAACGACCAAATATTGTTAAAAATATGTATATATTATTGCTATTTCTTTATTAAATGTGTGAAAGGGCAACAAAGGTGTTAATTATAACAGGTTATCTCATTTTGAAATTCCAACAGAAGCACTTTCATCTCTGTTTATAATAATTTAAACTTATGGACTAAGAAATCATATTACTTAGGCAGAAATTTCGAAAGTTGTCCATTGATTTTATTTTTTAAATTTATTATAATTATCTATTTATTTATTTTAAAATAAAATAATTAAATTATTACATTTTATATATATAGTGTTAATCAATGTATTTATAATTTTTAATCGGAAAGAATTTTAATTATATAATATTAAATGTTTTTATTTTCAACCACCACCATTTTCATATCTTATATAAAACAATTAAATTATTAACCAATCTCTAACAATTTAAATCTTAATTTAAAATCAAATCTTAATTTAAAATAAAAAATAGTTTTAGCCCTCCCACAAACCCATCCCTCCTTATAATTATCCTTAAGCTAAAGCTAAATTAAATAAGTCGTGGACTTTCAAACACCATCTAAACTTAATCCCAATTCCATAGTATATTCATTAACTCTTCATATAAAATGTTTTTCTTACTTTTATCGTAAATACAATAAAAAGATACCCAATTCCATAGTATATTCATTAACTCTTCATATAAAATGTTTTTCTTACTTTTATCGTAAATACAATAAAAAGATAGGATATAAATTTAATTATGATTTAAATTTTAAAAATATAAATTTAATTATGATTTAAATTTTAAAAATATATTTTATATTAGTCTAAATTATTAAAAAATGAGAAGATATTAATTTTTTAATAATTTTTAGTATAAAATTATATTTAAAATTTAAAAATAAATTAGAATATGAAAATAAAATTTTATAATAGAGTATGTTTAGAATATGATCTAATTTTTTTTTTATTTGGCTAAAATTTTACTTTTAATATAAGCAAACAAGTTAACAATCAAAGATCCAAAGACCCAAAGATATATGGCTGAAGTAAAAGTCTCTTCTCTTATGGACCACCAGCAGGTAATTCCAGATGATGATGTTCTCCTTGAATTCCCCTTTATGAAACACCAACAGCTAATTCCAAATATTGTTGTTCTCCTTGAATAACAACTAGTGATAGTCATCCTTGGTTTGATAACTAAATTATAATAAATTTTGCCATTACTAAAAAAATATATAATTTTGTAAAAAAAATAATTTCAAATATTTAATAAAACATCAAACTCATCACATCACCCAAATTATTTAACAATTATAATTCTCTCACTAACAAATTTTAAAAATATTTACAAATTATAATTCCCTCTTTAAAAAAATCAATCCAAATTATAACTCTAAAATAACTATAACTCTGGAAAAAATGGTTATAAACCTACCGCTAAACAAGTTATTAGAAATTACAATATTAATTTCATAATTTAAAATAATTAATATAGATTTATATTAAATACACATTTAAGTAATTTAAGAGTAAAAACCATATAATGTTAAATTTGAAATTATATTTGTTTCAAAAAATATAGCCCATCTGAAATAATTAAAACAAATTAAAAAATTAAAAATTATACAAAATTCAACAATTAAATATATAATTGACAACAGTGAAAAAGTATTTGAAAGAGATGAATGGAAAAAGATTGAGTAACCATGCATCAAGAATGAACGCAATGATGCATTATTATACACATTGATATCTGCTTGAGTGTGTGCCTATCAACACATTAAAGGATTTAGGCTGCTTCAGTCCATTAATGTACTTTGCTACCCTCTGTGATACTAGTGATACTTTGAAGAGTTATTTAATATAATTTTAAATATGCGCTTCTTTTCACTGTAATTAACAAACTCTACTTGTAATCAACATGTAAAAAATTGGCCCTGATCTTACTCCATTTTTTTTCCTGTCTTCATATTCTCTCATTGCTTCTCTACTTTGTCCTTTTGTATAATATTCTATCCATTTCATTTGAGATCCTCTGATCAGTCTTATTTGAGAGTATCAATTTTTAAATTAGTATCATTGTTAAAGTATTTTAATTTTGTTAAAGTATTCTAATTTAAAATATTTTTTTTTAGAACTTTTGATCAGTCAAATGAGAGTATCAATTTTTAAATCAGCATCATTATTAAAATATTTTAATTTAAAATTACATATTTTTTAAAAAAATTTGAGAAATTGTATTTAGCATTATTTTTTTAATTACATTACATTTTAAATTTGAATCTCTTCAACATCTTAGTTCATAATTCTTAAACTTATTAGCATTCACATGCCTTCTTAGCTCTATTTTATAGAAACTCTATTTCCAATAATCATGCTTTTTAAAACAATATTCTTTCAAGTCTTAATGCAACCATAATTTCACATTCAAATAAATATGAATGGAACAAACTCATAGGAAGAAAGATTTATTTGATTCTACTTAGTGGAAGGGTCGGCAATGTATACTCAAATGACCACAACTAAGATTTATTTAATTCTACTTAGTGGAAGGGTCGGCAATGTATACTCAAATGATCACAACTACAAAACAAATCTTGTAGTTTTAAAGTGATACAAATACAAGAGTTATACTTGCACACATGATTAATGAATGATGCATAACAAATGACTTGGATTTATGAAGGAATGAAATGAAATAAATATTTATAATAAAAATACAAAGAAAGTGTAAAACTTGAATTTTATTAATAAATAAATGTGTTGAAACTACAAAAAATGTAGAATGAAACAAACTCGCTCAAATGTTGGTAGCTTATCTTTGAGAATAGATGTGACGGCTACACACATTCGCAAAAGCACATTACAATGAGGTCGAAAGACCCCTTTTTAACATAAAGCATCAAGAGAAAACCCTTAAAAATTCAAAATCCTAACCCTAGGAGATGAAACACCAAAAGGTTTGTGTTTTGGTGGAATTAGTTAGTATGTCAACTTCCTAGGTTGTAACTTTTGCGTGGAATATCTATTTAGTGGGCTACGTAGTTTGTTGGTAGGGTCTAGCCAAGAACTACACCTTTGGATTGAGCCCAGGACAGAGCCTCTGGCTATTCCCTAGGCCCCTTCCACATAAAGAAAAATCAGTTTAGGGCCTCAAAGTGGCCCTGAAAATTTAGGACTTGATAAATTGTGAAACACTGCCAAGATGGAAAACTATGCATTGAGTTAGTGGAATAAGTGGGTGGCTAGTGAGATCCACCTAGGTTAGTCCTCCCCACTTTGGAAGAAATGGTATCCATTGTGTCGATTTCCCTTGTCAAATGGGGAAACATATGTTGTACTTGGCCCTATGTGGACCACTTTCCTGTTAGTGAGTTGTCAACTGGTGTGTCCATGATCTAATCAATGGTTGCATGTTCCATGAGGTGATGATTGAGCTATGCCGATGTCAATTGTCTATTATCTTTGATGTGCCCAATAATGGTGGAATGTATGGTCAGAGGAGGCACACATTGAATATTGGGTGTAAGCCAGGGAAGGGGGGAATGCTTGACTCAAAAGCATTTTGACCCATAACCTTGATGATGGTGTAAGGTCCATAGTGAGGTTGATGAAGCTTTTAATGGGGTCTTGTAAGGTGGCCTTTCTGCAAATGCAACCAAATTGTCTCCCACCTATGATTTATGTGGCAACTGACATGGATCATGGCATTTCTTGTACTTAGTGTTGAACACATATTTCATTAAATTTGGAATGAAATAGCGCATCTAGAATTTTAAAATAGACAAAAAAAATCAATTCTAGTGATGTTCTTGTAATATAATTTAGCCAATTTTAGCTTTCTATAAAATATCAAGGACTAATATAATTTAGCCAATTTTAGCTTTCTATAAAATATCAAGGACCTATTGATAGATGTTCTAAAATCATTCAATGAGTTTGGTGGCTTTTTCAACCTCAAAATGAGCATGGGAAGATTATCCTTGTGTGGATGCAAGGGGTAGTACTACATCAATAGGATCCAATGGTTGAAATCCCATGCCCACCTAAAAATGGTTATGGCTAATCAAGCTATGGGCGGGGGGTCTTCTTTTAGCTATGTTGAACACAGGGAAAATTTTTATCCCATGTGAGTGGATGCTTGGATTTTCACATGCATAAGATATGCAATATCATTTTGTTGGAACGGGGGCTTCACTGTGGAAACCATACCACATGCATTCATATTGGGGGATATATATTCAGTAGAAAATGACATTATATATTGAGCATATAATAGGGGGTAAATACTTTTTATATTGGCAGGTATAAAAAATGGACCTAAAATTTAATGAAAATATAAAGGGGCATAAAAAATGTTAATGAAAAAATGGATAGCTACAATATCGTGAAAGTATCAGTTTTTTAAATTGGGAAGGTGTATTTGGCTCATTTTGCTAGGGGATTAAATAATGTGATGTTTAGAGGTATTTTCCAATATGTAGTCAAATTAAGGGTATTGTTTAATATACCATAAATGCACGTGATATGTCAGAGGTTCATTGTGTGAAGCCCCTGTACCTATTGATGACCTCTATCTAGCTGTTAGTTTAGTGGTGGAAGGTAGTGGATTTAGTGAGCTTGGTGTCAAAAAATGAATAGAGGGTTAGCCAAAAGGTTCTTAGGAACCTATTGTCCCAATCTGATATGAAGGCTTATAGTATCCCAAAAATGTTTCTGCACTCATTCAGATCAGATAGCAGTGGCCTCGATTGTGATATTCTTCCTATAGATTATTAGAATGACCATCTTAGAAAAGGACCAGTCATTTCCCTAGTTGGTTGAAGAAATTCCAAACATGTAGTCCATCGAGATGGATTCCCAGAGAATATCATGAGTGTGCAGAGGGTTGTATGTACCTTAATTCTTAATGTATGGTTTGGAAATGGTGCAGGAAATGGAATACTTGATATTCTTGTTGACAGAATGTCAAATTTTAGCTAATAAAAACATTTTCGTAACTCAACCACTATCTTTTCCACAACAAAGTGTCCCTCCATCTAGTTGTAGTGAAATTACCAAATCATATTTTCATGCTCACTTGATGGACCATGGAGATGGACCAGATGGCATAACATTTTATCCCAAAGATGAAAGTCAGCGATGATTATTCATATTCTTAACATATATTTGGTGGTAGCACTTTCAATATCACTCTCATAGCGTTGGAACCACTCGGATGCATAATGCTTAGTAGAGTGAAGAAAAATGGTTAGTGTTGCAACTGGAGCTCAATTGACGCAATCAACAACATGATTAGTGATCCATATCTTATATTTGATATTCAGATGAAATTGTTACAAGTATGTGGACCACTTTTTATCTTGGTTATTCTACAATTTTCCTTGTGTCTACATGAACTGTGAATGCTTCTGATCAATGTGGATGAATGTCTCATTCTCAATAATGTAATTCTTCCATTAACGATAGGCTTGTGCAATGGAATATATTTTATTTTCATACATAAAGTGTCTCACTCTAGTAGGCCATTGGATGATCGTGCTAAGTGAGAACTGCATGCACAACATAATATGAAGAATATGTCTCAATCTCAAAAGGTTGTTACAAAACAGGTAAGGATAGCATTGGAGTTGAGCACATACAGTGTTTGATATCATCAAAAGCTTACAGCTGAAACTTTATGCACATTATTTTTTCTCCGTCACCACCCTTAGTCACTTAGCTAAGTGTTGATGAAATATGGGAGAACCCCAACATGAAACTACGATAGAATTTAGCAAGGCCTAAGAAACTTTTAGGGTTAGTTAGTGTGGTCAGTGTTTCCTAGTCACGAATGACCTAAATCTTTTCTCAATCCACATGCATAACATGATCATTAATAATGTAGCCTAATTTGTTATGAAACCAGCTCAAGAAAAAGATAGAAAAGATAGATCAATGCCTTAAAATTCAGCCTCTTTGAGGGGGAAACCTCCTTTACATTATATAAATGAACAATTCTTGGATGATTCAAATGACAAAACCTCCTTTCTATATATAGGAGTCTAAGGAGTCACAATATAACCCAGCCGACCTAACAATAATAATATAAAGCCACAAAAATAACAATAGAGGGATTCTATGGGGCACAGTAATAACAATATGGGGACAATAGGGGCACAACAATATTAATAAGGGGTACAACTACAATAGTAATGGGGTAATCACTAGTATTATAGGGACCCAACATGTCCCTCTCCTTCAAAAAAGTGTTGTCCTCAATGCTTGAGTAGTTCTAGGTGCTTCTGTATGAAATTCTCATCCTCCCATGTGGAAATTTCAGCAGATAAGTTCTTCCACTTGATAAGATACTCTGAAATTGATCGATTTCATAGCTGTCGAGTTCTTGTTTCTGTGACTGCTTCTGGTTCGAATATAATTTTTCCTTCCTCGTCAAGTTCTGGAAATATTGTCTGAACTGGGAGCTTATCGCCTATAACCTTCTTTAAACATGAAACATGGAAAACTGGGTGTAATCGAGAAGCTGCAGGAAGCTCCAATTTGTATGCCATAGTAACAATATTTTGCAACACCTTGTACGGACCATAATACTTTGGTGATAATTTATTATCCTTCTTAGCTTGCTTGAGGGACATTTGCTTATATGGTTGTAGCCGTAGGAATACCCAATCACCTACAACAAAACTTCTTTCGCTGCGATGTTGATCTGCCTGTTGTTTCATTCTATTTTGTGCCAACACGAGGTTATCCTTTAAGAGTTGTAGGACTTGTTGTTGATGTTCGATGTGATGTTCCATTGCTTGAACCTTATAATTTTCTCTTAAATATGATGCGATGGATGGTGGCTGATACGCATAAAGTGCCATACATGGTGTCATTTTTGTTGTTGTATGGAAGGAAGTGTTATACCACCATTCAGCCAAAGGCAACCATTTGACCCATTGTGTCTGTTTATCAGATACAAAGCAACAAAGATATCCTTCCAAACATTTGTTTACTATCTTAGTTTGCCCATCAGATTGAGGATGATAAGATGAGCTATGAGCTAACTGAGTACCAAGACAAGAAAATAATTATGTCCAAAAATTTCCAGTGAAAATGGGATCTCTGTCACTTACAATAATCTTTGGGTTTCCATGTATCTTTTGAATTGTTTCCATAGATGCAGTAGAAACTGTACTGGCTTTAAATGGATGTGATAATGCACAAAAGTGTGCATACTTGGTAAGTCTGTCAACTACCACCATGATGACACTCTTTCCCTCAGACTTGGGTAAACCTGTGATAAAATCCATTGAAACCTCCTCCCAACGTTGGCTTGGAAGGATAAAGGTTGTAATAGACCCGGTGTCTTAATTGTTTCAACTTTTTTTGTTGGAAAACCAAACATTCCACCACAAACTTTTGAATATCTGATTTAAGGCCATCCCAAAAAAATTCCTTCTTAACCCTGTGGTAAGTTTTTAAAAATCCTGAGTGCCCTCCTGAGGGAGAAGTGTGCAATTCCATAAGAATCTTTTGTTTTAGTTGGGAACTCTTACAGAGGTATAAGCGATCTCTGTACCATAACGAATCATTTTGCCAGCTAAATGTATTCGACATACTGGAATCTTGTTGTAACTTTCAAATAAGTGCCCACACTTCTTCATCATTCTTCCATTCCTCCCTTGCTTCATTTATCCAATCTGTTTGGATAATAAAAATGGCGCACAATAATGCTTCCACATCCTCATCCTTTCTTGAGAGTGCATCTGCCACCACATTTTGCTTCCCTTTTTTGTAGATGATTTCAAAGTCATAACCCAACATCTTTGTGACCCACTTTTGTTGCTCTTCAGAGGATAATCTTTGTTATAAAAAGTATTTAAGGCTATCATGATCCGTTTTTACCTTAAAGTGTCTTCCCATTAGGTAGGGTCGCCATTTCTTAAGTGCATGGAGTATTGCCAACATTTCCTTCTCATAAATAGCTTTGTGTAAAAACTTTCCCTTGATTGGACGACTTTCAAAAGCAATGGGTCTTTAATCTTGCATTAAAACAGCACCAATTCCATTTCCTGAAGCATCACATTCCACAATAAAGGTTTTTGTGAAGTCCGATGTAGCTAAGACAGGTGCTTGGCACATTGCCTCTTTAAGATGTTCGAAGGCCTTTGTTGCTTCTGGAGTCCATGAAAATGCATCTTTCTTCAATAGTGTTGTTAGAGGTGCTGCTATTCTCCCATAATTCTTAACAAACTTGTGATAATACCTTGTCAACCCGAGAAATCCTCGCAGATGTTTTATGGATGTGGGGATTTTCCATTCCTTAATGGCTTTAATTTTGCTAGGGTCTACCTTAACTCCTTCATGAGATACAATATGACCCAGATATTCCACCTCTTGTACTCCAAAGAAACATTTGGATCTTTTTTCATATAATTGTTTCTCCTCTAATAGTTGTAGCACCCTGTCAACATGTTCAACATGATCCTTCCAAGACTTGCTGTAGATTAGTATATCATCAAAAATACTAACACAAATTTTCTAAGGAATGGTTTGAAAATTGAATTCATCAAACCTTGAAATGTTGAGGGTGCATTGGTAAGGCCAAAAGGCATGACCAAAAATTCATAATGACCCTCATGAGTTCTAAATGCTGCTTTCGGAATGTGTTCAGTCTTCATTCTGATTTGATGATATCCTGAACGAAGATCCAACTTGGTGAAGTAAATTGATCCATGCAATTCATCCAATAATTCATCAATGACAGGAATGGAAAACTTATCTTTAATAGTGAGCTTGTTGAGCTCCCTATAATCCGAACACATGCACCATGATCCATCCTTCTTGTGCACCAATACTACTGGAGCAGAGAAATAACTTTGACTCGGTTGAATTATACTAGCCTCTAGCATTTCTGCAACCATACGTTCAATTTCACTCTTTTGTGCATAGGGATATCTGTACGGCCTGATGTTTGGAGGAACACTTCCTGGAATCAGATGAATAGCATGATCATGTTCACGAATAGGTGGGAGACCTTTGGGAGTCTCAAATACCTTGGAATGATTGTCCAAGACCTTTTGGAGATCTGGAGAAATAGATGATTCCAATGTGGAAACATCTAGCAAACATAATTGTGAAATTACACCTTTTCATTCCTTTTTTAGAAGCTTTGTCATACCGTTAGAGCTGATTATCTTTCCTGGTTTCCCCGCAATACCCCTTAATTTAACTTCCTTTCCTTCCATAGAAAATTTCATGAAAAGTTCTTGAAAATGAAAAGCTATTGTACCCAAGGATTGTAGCCATTGGACTCCTAATACAACATCAGCACCTCCCATTGGAATGGAAAGCATTGGGCTAGTCAATACATATTCTCCCATGGATAGCTTGATATGATGGCACTTTCCAGAGCAATTTATTGTTTCTCCATTTGCAACCATCACTTGACACTCTGGTGCTGGATATAAGAAGCAATTCAATTCTTTTGCTACCTTACAATGAATAAAATTGTGGGTACTTCCTGAATCAATCAACACTATTTCCTTTTTCTTCTTGATTTGTCCTTCTATCTTGATGGTTTGACGAGTGGTAATTTCGACCAATGCATTACAAGATATGGTCGGATTCATTTTTTCTTCATCTAGGCTTTGTTCCTGGAGTATATCCTCTTCTTTTGACCTTTCTTGCTCCTTTTCTTCTTCCTCTTCACAATCTATGTAGAATAATTTCTTCTCAGCACACTTATGACCTTTAGTGTATTTTCTATCACAACTATAACAAAGCCCTTTTTCTCTTTTTTCTTCCAATTTTTGTGGTGTCAACCTTATAGGTTGTGGAAGACTAGTGGCAACAACACTTCCGTCTTTATAGTTGTGAGTGGTATGCTTCCTGGTTGCCATAATTTTGCTTTCCATTTTTCTTGCTAACCTGAATGCCTTATCTAATGAATCAGGTTCCCAAAGGCGAACATCATGTTGGATATTATCCTTTAAAGACCCTATGAACACATCAATCCTATGCTCCTCTGGAATATTTTTTACCCTTATGTTCAATTTTTGGAACTCCTCAATGTGCTCCATTATTGAACCCTTTTGTTTGAGACTTATCAATTGGCTAAAAAAAGTGTTGCTTTTTGTATCCTCATAATGTGCTATCAATTCTTCCGTAAAAATTTCCCAAGTGATAAATTGTTTACGAGAGCAAAGCCATTGATACCATACAAACTGATTTGGTTCCAAATATAAAGTTGCAATACGTACCTTTTGTGTGTTTTTCACATTATTGAGATCGAAAAATTGCTCCATCTATAATATCCATGTTGCGGGATCCTTGCCATCAAACTTTCTCATATCAATTTTTGGAATATGGTGCGTCTTCGATCCAACATTAGAATCTATGAAATCATAATTAATATTTCCTTTGTTTGCATCATGACTTTCCTTTACTCCCCTTTCACCATTAGTAAGTATTTCTTGTAGAAAATTTGTCAAATTTGCCTTCAAATCTATCTTCAAATAGTCAATCTTGGCTTCCACGCCCTTTATCTTAGGTTCCACGCCATTTATCTTAGTTTCTATTAGCTTTTGTGAGAGTGAAATTTGTTGCACTTGGTCTTGTAATTTTGATATATCATGTAGCATTTCTTCCTCTTCTTCATGAGTCATGCTAGAGCTTTCAGATTGCTTACTAGGTGTTTGCATTTTCTTTCGTCGAGGCATCAGTTATTGATACTAATTCTCTACTATGCCCTTTGAATTCCTTTAAAATAATTTTTCAAGCCAAGCTTAAGCAAAAATCTTAAAAAATCTACACACCTTTCTTTCACTTTGTAGGAGCTCGATATTGCCTCTGATGTATCTCTGTAATTTCAGATCATCTAGTTCTGAAATTACGATCTGTGGTAGGCCTTTGTGTCCTCTTTTCAATGCTCTAACCCCAATTGGATTCTCCAATGAAGAGTTATGCCAAATCTCCCACAATGACTAGATTATAGACTAATTCAGTAGAGCGAACTTGTACGACGTTCCACGAATCACTGTTTTGACCTTTGGCTCTTAAAAATATATACAAGAAACTACAGTCCGTCCTCTTTCTGTACCTTCTTACAAAATTTCATTCTGATGCTCAGAGAGAAAGTTATGACGATTTTCCCTAGGTCACCTGTTTGGAATGTAATTCAGGAATCTACAAAAAGACCAACTTCCTCAGTTCATATCTCCACAAATATAGTGCGAAAAGCTCTGAAATTCGGACCCAAGATTTAGCACGATTTCGTCTCAAATGGGTTTTTTTTTTATCCTCTAAAACGTCGCAGAAAAAAGTTATAGCGAAAATTCCACGATGACCTGTTTGGAGCAGCGAAACCCTAGAATCCAAAGCTCTGATACCAAATGTTATGAAACCAGATGAAGAAAAAGATAAAAAAGATAGATCAACGCCTTAAAATTCAGCCTCTTCAAGGGGGCAACCTCCTTTACATTACATAAATGAACAATTCTTGGATGATTCAAATGACAAAAACTCCTTTCTATATATAGGAGTCTAAGGAGTCACAATATAACCCAGCCGACCTAACAATAATAATATAAAGCCACAAAAATAACAATAGAGGGATTCTATGGGGCACAGTAATAACAATATGGGGACAATAGGGGCACAACAATATTAATAAGGTGTACAACTACAATAGTAATGTGCAATCACTAGTATTATAGGGACCCAACATGTCCCTCTCCTTCAAAAAAGTGTTGTCCTCAACGCTTGAGTAGTTCTAGGTGCTTCTGTATGAAATTCTCATCCTCCCATGTGGAATCTTCAGCAGATAAGTTCTTCCACTTGATAAGATACTCTGAAATTGATCGATTTCGTAGCTGTCGAGTTCTTGTTTCTGTGATTGCTTCTGGTTCCAATATAATTTTTCCTTCCTAGTCAAGTTCTGGAAATATTGTTTGAACTGGGAGCTTATCGCCTATAACCTTCTTTAAACATGAAACATGGAAAACTGGGTGTAATCGAGAAGCTGCAGGAAGCTCCAGTTGGTATGCCATAGTAACAATATTTTGCAACACCTTGTACGGACCATAATACTTTGGTGATAATTTATTATCCTTCTTAGCTTGCTTGAGGGACATTTGCTTATATGGTTGTAGCCGTAGGAATACCCAATCACCTACATCAAAACTTCTTTCGCTGTGATGTTGATATGCCTATTGTTTCATTCTATTTTGTGCCAACACGAGGTTATCCTTCAAGAGTTGGAGGACTTGTTGTTGATGTTCGATGTGATGTTCCACTGCTTGAACCTTAGAATTTTCTCTTAAATATGATGCGATGGATGGTGGCTGATACCCATAAAGTGCCATAAATGGTGTCATTTTTGTTGTTGTATGGAAGGAAGTGTTATACCACCATTCAGCCAGAGGCAACCATTTGACCCATTGTGTCTGTTTATCAGATACAAAGCAACGAAGATATCCTTCCAAACATTTGTTTACTATCTTAGTTTGCCCATCAGATTGAGGATGATAAGATGAGCTATGAGCTAACTGAGTACCAAGACAAGAAAATAATTATGTCCAAAAATTTCCAATGAAAATGGGATCTCTGTCACTTACAACAATCTTTGGGTTTCCATGTATCTTTTGAATTGTTTCCATAGATGCAGTAGAAACTGTACTGGCTTTAAATGGATGTGATAATGCACAAAAGTGTGCATACTTGGTAAGTCTGTCAACTACCACCATGATGATACTCTTTCCCTTAGACTTGGGTAAACCTGTGATAAAATCCATTGAAACCTCCTCCCAACGTTGGCTTGGAAGGATAAAGGTTATAATAGACCTGGTGTCTTAATTGTTTCAAATTTGTTTTGTTGGAAAACCAAACATTCCACCACAAACTTTTGAATATCTGATTTAAGGCCATCCCAAAAAAATTCCTTCTTAACCCTGTGGTAAGTTTTTAAAAATCCTGAGTGCCCTCCTAAGGGAGAAGTGTGTAATTCCATAAGAATCTTTTGTTTTAGTTGGGAATTCTTACAGAGGTATAAGCGATCTTTGTACCATAACGAATCATTTTGCCAGCTAAATGTATTCGACATACTGGAATCTTGTTGTAACTTTCAAATAAGTGCCCACACTTCTTTGTCATTCTTCCATTCCTCCCTTGCTTCATTTATCCAATCTGGTTGGATAATAGAAATGGCACACAACAATGCTTCCACATCCTCATCCTTTCTTGAGAGTGCATCTGCCACCACATTTTGCTTCCCTTTTTTGTAGATGATTTCAAAGTCATAACCCAACATCTTTGTGACCCACTTTTGTTGCTCTTCAGAGGATAATCTTTGTTATAAAATGTATTTAAGGCTATCATGATCCGTTTTTACCTTGAAGTGTCTTCCCATTAGGTAGGGTCGCCATTTCTTAAGTGCATGGAGTATTTCCAACATTTCCTTCTCATAAATAGCTTTGTGTAAAAACTTTCCCTTGATTGGACGACTTTCAAAAGAAAGGGGTCTTTCATCTTGCATTAAAACAGCACCAATTCCATTTCCTGAAGCATCACATTCCACAATAAAGGTTTTTGTGAAGTCCGATGTAGCTAAGACAGGTGCTTGGCACATTGCCTCTTTAAGATGTTTGAAGGCCTTTGTTGCTTCTGGAGTCCATGAAAATGCATCTTTCTTCAATAGTGTTGTTAGAGGTGCTGCTATTCTCCCATAATTCTTAACAAACTTGTGATAATACCCTGTCAACCCGAGAAATCCTCGCAGATGTTTTATGGATGTAGGGATTTTCCATTCCTTAATGGCTTTAATTTTGCTAGGGTCTACCTTAACTCCTTCATGAGATACAATATGACCCAGATATTCCACCTCTTGTACTCCAAATAAACATTTGGATCTTTTTTCATATAATTGTTTCTCCTCTAATAGTTGTAGCAGCCTGTCAACATGTTCAACATGATCCTTCCAAGACTTGCTGTAGATTAGTATATCATCAAAAATACTAACACAAATTTTCTAAGGAATGGTTTGAAAATTGAATTCATCAAACCTTGAAATGTTGAGGGTGCATTGGTAAGGCCAAAACGCATGACCAAAAATTCATAATGACCCTCATGAGTTCTAAATGCTGCTTTCGGAATGTGTTCTGTCTTCATTCTAATTTGATGATATCCTGACTGAAGATCCAACTTGGTGAAGTAAATTGTTCCATGCAATTCATCCAATAATTCATCAATGACAGGAATGGGAAACTTATCTTTAATAGTGAGCTTGTTGAGCTCCCTATAATCCGGACACATGCACCATGATCCATCCTTCTTGTGCACCAATACTACTGGAGCAGAGAAAGAACTTTGACTCGGTTGAATTATACCAGCCTCTAGCATTTCTGCAACCATACGTTCAATTTCACTCTTTTGTGCATAGGATATCTGTACGGCCTAATGTTTGGAATAACACTTCCTGGAATCAGATGAATAGCATGATCATGTTCACGAATAGGTGGGAGACCTTTGGGAGTCTCAAATACCTTGGAATGATTGTCCAAGACCTTTTGGAGATCTGGAGAAATAGATGATTCCAATGTGGAAACATCTAGCGAACATAATTGTGCAATTACACCTTTTCATTCCTTTTTTAGAAGCTTTGTCATACTGTTAGAGCTGATTATCTTTCCTGGTTTCCCCGCAATACCCCTTAATTCAACTTCCTTTCCTTCCATAGAAAATTTCATGAAAAGTTCTTGAAAATTAAAAGCTATTGTACCCAAGGGTTGTAGCCATTGGACTCCTAATACAACATCAGCACCTCCCATTAGAATGGAAAGCATTGGGCTAGTCAATACATATTCTCCCATGGATAGCTTGATATTATGGCACTTTCCAGAGAAATTTATTGTTCCTCCATTTGCAACCATCACTTGACACTCTGGTGCTGGATATAAGAAGCAATTCAATTCTTTTGCTACCTTACAATGAATAAAATTGTGGGTATTTCCTTAATCAATCAACACTATTACCTTTTTCTTCTTGATTTGTCCTTCTATCTTGATGGTTTGACGAGTGGTAATCCCGGCCAATGCATTACAAGATATGGTCGGATTCATTTGTTCTTCATCTAGGCTTTGTTCCTGGAGTATATCCTCTTCTTTTGACCTTTCTTGCTCCTTTTCTTCTTCCTCTTCACAATCTATGTAGAATAATTTCTTCTCAGCACACTTATGACCTTTAGTGTATTTGCTATCACAACCGTAACAAAGCCCTTTTTCTCTTTTTTCGTCCAATTGTTGTGGTGTCAAACTTATAGGTTGTGGAAGACTAGTGGCAACAAAACTTCCGTCTTTATAGTTGTGAGTGGTATGCTTCCTGGTTGCCATAATTTTGCTTTCCAATTTTCATGCTAACCTGAATGCCTTATCTAATGAATCAGGTTCCTAAAGGCGAACATCATGTTGGATATTATCCTTTAAAGACCCTATGAACACATCAATCCTATGCTCCTCTGGAATATTTTTTACCCTTATGTTCAATTTTTGGAACTCCTCAATGTGCTCCATTATTGAACCCTTTTGTTTGAGACTTATCAATTGGCTAAAAAAAGTGTTTCTTTTTGTATCCTCATAATTTGCTATCAATTCTTCCGTAAAAATTACCCAAGTGATAAATTGTTTACAAGAGCAAAGCCATTGATACCATACAAACTGATTTGGTTCCAAATATAAAGTTGCAATACGTACCTTTTGTATGTTTTGCACATTATTGAGATCGAAAAATTGCTCCATCTATAATATCCATGTTGCGGGATCCTTGCCATCAAAATTCCTCATATCGATTTTTGGAATATGGAGCATCTTCGCTCCAACATTAGAATCTATGAAATCATAATTAATATTTCCTTTGTTTGCATCATGACTTTCCTTTACTCCCCTTTCACCATTAGTAAGTATTTCTTGTAGAAAATTTGTCAAATCTGCCTTCAAATCTATCTTCAAATAGTCAATCTTGGCTTCCACGCCCTTTATCTTAGATTCCACGCCATTTATCTTAGTTTCTGTTAGCTTTTGTGAGAGTGAAATTTGTTGCACTTGGTCTTGTAATTTTGATATATTTTCTTCCTCTTCTTCATGAGTCATGCTAGAGCTTTTAGATTGCTTACTAGGTGTTTGCATTTTCTTTCCTCAGGGCATCAGTTACCGATACTAATTCTCTACTATGCCCTTTGAATTCCTTCAAAATAATTTTTCAAACCAAGCTTAAGCAAAAATTTAAAAAATCTACACACCTTTTTTTCACTTTGTAGGAGCTCGATATTGCCTCTGATGTATCTATGTAATTTCAGATCATCTACTTCTGAAATTGCGATCTGCGGTAGGCCTCTATGTCCTCTTTTCAATGCTCTAACTCCAATTGGATTCTCCAATGAAGAGTTATGCCAAATCTCCCACAGTGACCTAATTATAGACTAATTCAGTAGAGTGAACTTGTACGATTTTCCACGAAGCACTGTTTTGACCTTTGGCTCTGAAAAATATATACAAGAAACTACAGTCCTTCCTCTTTCTGTACCTTCTTATAAAATTTCAATCCGATGCTCAGAGAGAAAGTTATGACGATTTTCCCCATTCACCTGTTTGGAATGTAATTCAGGAGTCTACAAAAAGACTAACTTCCTCAGATCATATCTCCGCAAATATAGTGCGAAAAGCTCTGAAATTCGGACCCGATATTTAACACGATTTCGTCTCAAATGGGTTTTTTTTTAGCTTCTGAAACATCACAGAAAAAAGTTTTAGCGAAAATTCCACGATGACCTGTTTGGAGCAGCGAAACCCTAGAATCCAAAGCTCTGATACCAAATGTTATGAAACTAGCTCAAGAAAAGATAAAAAAGATAGATCAACGCCTTAAAATTCAGCCTCTTCGAGGGGAAACCTCCTTTACATTACATAAATGAACAATTTTTGGATGATTCAAATGACAAAACCTCCTTTCTATATATAGGAGTCTAAGGAGTCACAATATAACCCAACCGACCTAACAATAATAATATAAAGCCACAAAAATAACAATAGATGGATTCTATGGGGCACAGTAATAACAATATGGGGACAATAGGGGCACAACAATATTAATAAGGGGTACAACTACAATAGTAATGGGGTAATCACTAGTATTATAGGGACCCAACATGTCCCTCTCCTTCAAAAAAGTGTTGTCCTCAACGCTTGAGTAGTTCTAGGTGCTTCTGTATGAAATTCTCATCCTCCCATGTGGAATCTTCAGCAGATAAGTTCTTCCACTTGATAAGATACTCTGAAATTGAACGATTTCGTAGTCGTCGAGTTCTTGTTTTTGTGACTGCTTCTGGTTCCAATATAATTTTTCCTTCCTCGTCAAGTTCTGGAAATATTGTTTGAACTGGGAGCTTATCGCCTATAACCTTCTTTAAACATGAAACATGGAAAACTGGGTGTAATCGAGAAGCTGCAGGAAGCTCCAATTTGTATGCCATAGTAACAATCTTTTGCAACACCTTGTACGGACCATAATACTTTGGCGATAATTTATTATCCTTCTTAGCTTGCTTGAGGGACATTTTCTTATATGTTTGTAGCCGTAGGAATACCCAATCACCTACATCAAAACTTCTTTCGCTGCGATGTTGATCTTCCTGTTGTTTCATTCTATTCTGTGCCAACATGAGGTTATCCTTTAAGAGTTGGAGGACTTGTTGTTGATGTTCGATGTGATGTTCCACTGCTTGAACCTTAGAATTTTCTCTTAAATATGATGCGATGGATGGTGGCTGATACCCATAAAGTGCCATAAATGGTGTCATTTTTGTTGTTGTATCGAAGGAAGTGTTATACCACCATTCAGCCAGAGGCAACCATTTGACCCATTGTGTATGTTTATCAGATACAAAGCGACGAATATATCCTTCTAAACATTTGTTTACTATCTTAGTTTTCCCATCAGATTGAGGATGATAAGATGAGCTATGAGCTAACTGAGTATCAAGAGAAGAAAATAATTCTGTCCTAAAATTTCCAGTGAAAATGGGATCTCTGTCACTTACAATAATCTTTGGGTTTCCATGTATCTTTTGAATTGTTTCCATAGATGCAGTAGAAACTGTATTGGATTTAAATGGATGTGATAATGCACAAAAGTGTGCATACTTGGTAAGTCTGTCAACTACCACCATGATGACACTCTTTCCCTCAGACTTGGGTAAACCTATGATAAAATCCATTGAAACCTCCTCCCAAAGTTGGCTTGGAAGGATAAAGGTTGTAATAGACCCGGTGTCTTAATTGTTTCAACTTTGTTTTGTTGGAAAACCAAACATTCCGCCACAAACTTTTGAATATTTGATTTAAGGCCATCCCAAAAAAAATCCTTCTTAACCCTGTGGTAAGTTTCTAAAAATATTGAGTGCCCTCCTAAGGGAGAAGTGTGTAATTCCATAAGAATCTTTTGTTTTAGTCGGGAATTCTTACAGAGGTATAAGCGATCTTTCTACCATATCAAATCATTTTTCCATCTAAATGTATTCGAAATACTGGAATCTTGTTGTAACTTTCAAATAAGTGCCCACACTTCTTCGTCATTCTTCCATTCCTCCCTTGCTTCATTTATCCAATCTGGTTGGATAATAGAAATGGCGCACAACAACGCTTCCACATCCTCATCCTTTCTTGAGAGTGCATTTGCAACCACATTTTGCTTCCCTATTTTGTAGATGATTTCAAAGTCATAACCCAACATCTTTGTGACCCACTTTTTTTGCTCTTCAGAGGATAATCTTTGTTATAAAAAGTATTTAAGGCTATCATGATCCGTTTTTACCTTGAAGTGTCTTCCCATTAGGTAGGGTCACCATTTCTTAAGTGCATGGAGTATTACCAACATTTCCTTCTCATAAATAGCTTTGTGTAAAAACTTTCCCTTGATTGGATGACTTTCAAAAGCAATGGGTCTTTCATCTTTCATTAAAACAGCACCAATTCCATTTCCTGAAGCATCACATTCTACAATAAAGGTTTTTGTGAAGTCCGATGTAGCTAAGACAGGTGCTTGGCACATTGCCTCTTTAAGATGTTCGAAGGCCTTTGTTGCTTCTAGAGTCCATGAAAATGCATCTTTCTCCAATAGTGTTGTTAGAGGTGCTGCTATTCTCCCATAATTCTTAGCAAACTTGTGATAATACCTTGTCAACCCGAGAAATCCTCGCAGATGTTTTATGGATGTGGGGATTTTCCATTCCTTAATGGCTTTAATTTTTCTAGGGTCTACCTTAACTCCTTCATGAGATACAATATGACCCAGATATTCCACCTCTTGTACTCCAAAGAAACATTTGGATCTTTTTTCATATAATTGTTTCTCCTCTAATAGTTGTAGCACCCTGTCAACATGTTCAACATGATCCTTCCAAGACTTGCTGTAGATTAGTATATCATCAAAAATACTAACACAAATTTTCTAAGGAATGGTTTGAAAATTGAATTCATCAAACCTTGAAATGTTGAGGGTGCATTGGTAAGGCCAAAAGGCATGACCAAAAATTCATAATGACCCTCATGAGTTCTAAATGCTGCTTTCGGAATGTGTTCAGTCTTCATTCTGATTTGATGATATCCTGAACGAAGATCCAACTTGGTGAAGTAAATTGATCCATGCAATTCATCCAATAATTCATCAATGACAGGAATGGGAAACTTATCTTTAATAGTGAGCTTGTTGAGCTCCCTATAATCCGGACACATGCGCCATGATCCATCCTTCTTGTGCACCAATACTACTGGAGCAGAGAAAGAACTTTGACTCGGTTGAATTATACCAGCCTCTAGCATTTCTGCAACCATACGTTCAATTTCACTTTTTTGTGCATAGGGATATCTGTACGGCCTGATGTTTGGAGGAACACTTCTTGGAATCAGATGAATAGCATGATCATGTTCACGAATAGGTGGGAGACCTTTGGGAGTCTCAAATACCTTGGAATGATTCTCCAATACCCCTTAATTCAACTTCCTTTCCTTCCATAGAAAATTTCATGAAAAGTTCTTGAAAATTAAAAGCTATTGTACCCAAGGATTGTAGCCATTGGACTCCTAATACAACATCAGCACCTCCCATTGGAATGGAAAGCATTGGGCTAGTCAATACATATTCTCCCATGGATAGCTTGATATTATGGCACTTTCCAGAGCAATTTATTGTTCCTACATTTGCAACCATCACTTGACACTCTGGTGCTGGATATAAGAAGCAATTCAATTCTTTTGCTACCTTACAATGAATAAAATTGTGGGTACTTCCTAAATCAATCAACACTATTACCTTTTTCTTCTTGATTTGTCCTTCTATCTTGATGGTTTGATGAGTGGTAATTCCAGCCAATGCATTACAAGATATGGTCGGATTCATTTGTTCTTCATCTAGGCTTTGTTCCTGGAGTATATCCTCTTCTTTTGACATTTATTGCTCCTTTTCTTCTTGCTCTTCACAATCTATGTAGAATAATTTTTTCTCATCACACTTATGACCTTTAGTGTATTTGCTATCACAACTGTAACAATGCCCTTTTTCTCTTTTTTCTTCCAATTGTTGTGGTGTCAACCTTATAGGTTGTGGAAGACTAGTGGCAACAACACTTCCGTATTTATAGTTGTGAGTGGTATGCTTCCTGGTTGCCATAATTTTTCTTTCCATTTTTCTTGCTAACCTGAATGCCTTATCTAATGAATCAGGTTCCCAAAGGCGAACATCATGTTGGATATTATCCTTTAAAGACCCTATGAACACATCAATCCTATGCTCCTCTGGAATATTTTTTACCCTTATGTTCAATTTTTGGAACTCCTCAATGTGCTCCATTATTGAACCCTTTTTTTTGAGACTTATCAATTGGCTAAAAAAAGTGTTGCTTTTTGTATCCTCATAATGTGTTATCAATTCTTCCGTAAAAATTGCCCAAGTGATAAATTGTTTACGAGAGCAAAGCCATTGATACCATACAAACTGATTTGGTTCCAAATATAAAGTTGCAATACGTACATTTTGTGTGTTTTGCACATTATTGACATCGAAAAATTGCTCCATCTGTATTATCCGTGTTGCGGGATCCTTGCCATCAAACTTCCTCATATCGATTTTTGGAATATGGTGCGTCTTCGATCCAACATTAGAATCTATGAAATCATAATTAATATTTCCTTTGTTTGCATCATGACTTTCCTTTACTCCCCTTTCACCATTAGTAAGTATTTCTTGTAGAAAATTTGTCAAATTTGCCTTCAAATCTATCTTCAAATCGTCAATCTTGGCTTCCACGCCCTTTATCTTAGATTCCACGCCATTTATCTTAGTTTCTATTAGCTTTTGTGAGAGTGAAATTTGTTGCACTTGGTCTAGTAATTTTGATATATCATGTAGCATTTCTTCCTCTTCTTCATGAGTCATGCTAGAGCTTTCTGATTGCTTACTAGGTGTTTGCATTTTCTTTCCTCGGGGCATCAGTTACCGATACTAATTCTCTACTATGCCCTTTGAATTCCTTTAAAATAATTTTTCAAACCAAGCTTAAGCAAACATTTAAAAAATCTACACACCTTTTTTTCACTTTGTAGTAGCTCGATATTGCCTCTGATGTATCTCTGTAGTTTCAGATCATCTAGTTCTGAAATTTCGATCTGCGGTAGGCCTCTGTGTCGTCTTTTCAATTCTCTAACCCCAATTGGATTCTCCAATGAAGAGTTATGCCAAATCTCCCACAGTGACCTGATTATAGACTAATTCAGTAGAGCGAACTTGTACGACGTTCCACGAATCACTGTTTTGACCTTTGGCTTTGAAAAATATATACAAGAAACTAAAGTCCATCCTCTTTCTGTATCTTCTTACAAAATTTCAATCTGATGCTCAGAGAGAAAGTTATGACGATTTTCCCCAGGTCACTTATTTGGAATGTAATTCAGGAGTCTGCAAAAAGACCAACTTCATCAGATCATATCTCCACAAATATAGTGCAAAAAGCTCTAAAATTCGGACCCGAGATTTAGCACGATTTCGTCTCAAATGGGTTTTTTTTTTAGCTTCTGAAACATCGCAGAAAAAGGTTATAGCGAAAATTCCACGATGACCTGTTTGGAGCAGCGAAACCCTAGAATCCAAAGCTCTGATACCAAATGTTATGAAACCAGCTGAAGAAAAAGATAAAAAAGATAGATCAATGCCTTAAAATTCAGCCTTTTTGAGGGGGAAACCTCCTTTACATTACATAAATGAACAATTCTTGGATGATTCAAATGTCAAAACCTCCTTTTTATATATAGGAGTCTAAGGAGTCACAATATAACCCAGCCGACCTAACAATAATAATATAAAGCCACAAAAATAACAATAGAGGGATTCTATGGGGCACAGTAATAACAATATGGGGACAATAGGGGCACAACAATATTAATAAGGGGTACAACTACAATAGTAATGGGGTAATCACTAGTATTATAGGGACCCAACATAATTATTGTACCATGTTCATGCCAAAGGGGAATTTTTCCAAGTTAGCATATAACTTTTGTTGTTTCAAAGTGTGAAGGACTTATTGAATATGCTACAAGTGTTCTTCACAACTTTGGTTGAAGATGAGGATATCGTCCTGATATACCACCAAAAAGGAATTGGTGAATGATTGTAAGATATCATCCATCAACCTCATGAATTTTTATGTGGAATTTGTCAAACCAAAGGGCACGAATAACCATTCAAAAATACCTTCTTTGGGCTTGAAATCAATTTTTCATACATAACTTTTTTTTATTAGGAATCGGTGGTAGACAAACTTCAAACCAATTTTACTAAAGTACTTCACCCCCTTTATCTAGTATGGAAGGTCATCAATTTGTGGAATTGGGTATTGGTTCCTAATTGTAATTTTGAGGGTATTGTAATAACTGTAATTAGGACATGTCTTTCTTCTACATGAGTACCATTGGGCTTCTGCATGGTGAGGAGATCAGTAGGATGTTCCCTTTCTAGAGCATCTCTTGGATATGGTATTTGATTTCCTCATTTTCTAAAAGAGAGTGACAATATATTGGCCCACTAGGTAGAGGTGCGCCATGGGTTAGATCGATTCAATTATTGAATTAATGTTGTAGAGATCACCTTGCAGGTGAGGAGAAAATGGATTTCTATTCTTCCATGACCTTGTCCACTTGCTTTTGCTATGTAGATAGGCCTTATGTGGAAACCATATATGTGGCCATGACCTTTTTCTCATTTTAAAAGAAATTAATGAATAAGAAACTTCTTGTTCTAGGATATGATCTTCTTGCATTGCTTAGTCAACATCAAAGAAATGGTTGTAGGTGTTATCACTCCTCTGGATCTCCAAGGCTAAGGAGGAGTCCGACTGAGGTAACCACAAACCAATCTTTTAGCTTGGTAGCTAGCACTACCAAGCTGGAGAGGGCTCTGTCCAAAGGATCACAATCGGGAGGGCTGGATATATTAGGGTTTTAGGCTAGATGTAAAGTGCAGGGGATTGTTTGATTTGATTTTGGTTGGGTAGTCACAAGGATGGGTGATTTAGGTCAGAGGGACTAAGTCAGGGAAAATGAGATATGATTGTAGACATTCAAAGGGGAAAGGTAGGTATGAAGCTTAACACTTAAAAGGTGGTTTGATGAGATGGTTTAATACTGATGAGGAGTTAGGAAGAGCATAAGAGATGTATTCTTCCTAAACTGAGGAAAAATGGACAAAGTGTGATAAATTACCCAAAACAAAGCATGAGAAAACATGTATTATGCCTATCAACTTGTAAATTACCATATAAAAAAAATGGAATGGTTTATGAATTGATAAAACATTCATAGAAATGATCACAAAGAAGAAACAATGCTAAAAATTCATACCACATGTATCCTAGAAAAATAGTTGCAACACATCTATTGAAAATTGCCAAAATTTGATACAATAGTCTCTGATCACTAGTATAGCATCCCTACTAAATCCATTCTACAAAATGACTGAGAAAATACATAATATAGGCCAACAACCAACTCATCCTAGGCGCAGGGGTCAAATCCATGAGTGGAGGAGCAGTTGCAAGAAAGGCTGAACTGATAGCTGGAGTGTAGGGTGGTCAAAGTGATTCATCCCTCACTCTAGAAAACTGATTCATTACATGCCACATAGGCCATGTAACTGATGTATCTACCCTAGGTAAAAATAAAAACATGATAATTAC
This sequence comes from Pinus tabuliformis, assembly GCA_031772625.1. Taxonomy (NCBI): domain Eukaryota; kingdom Viridiplantae; phylum Streptophyta; class Pinopsida; order Pinales; family Pinaceae; genus Pinus; species Pinus tabuliformis. Next base: position 1,449,420,177 of record CM062804.1, read on the forward strand.
ATCATTTAGATCAATTACGTAGGTAAAACTTGAATTTCCCATAGATAAAAGTCAACCTCGGATGAAATAGTGAAAATTGTGGAAAACTATCAAATGTGCAGCAACCCTGTTAAACGCATAGTGACCCTAGTCAAATGCTCAGTGTCCTCTTCAAGTTGACCTTTGATCACCTTCCTGATGTCCAAACATAGCCTAGGATAGCTCATTGGAAATATTATCATGTATAGTTTCCAAAACTTCCCTTGGTTTTAAAAATGGGCTTCATTTACCCCTCCAAAATTTCAATCTCTCAAGAGTGCTCAAACACACAGCGACCAGGCCTGAAAAGAGGCAAAAAGGTGATATTTTGGTAGTTTTTGACCCTTTTGGTTGACCAGTTGTGCTCCAAATTCTTAGAAAAAGTACAAGGTGCATGTCCTCATCATTCTGAATCTAAAAATGCTAAGCATTTTCTCATTGGATTCCCCAAACAAAAGCGCAACTGATCCGGATTTAAACAGAAACGCAATAAAATACGGAGATAACCATAAAGACAAATATGCAGCGGAAATAATACTTCATTTCATTACTATAAAATACTGAAATATGCTTACAAATAGAAATGGAAATAACCCAGCTAGGGCGATGGTAGCTTATCTCTAAGAAGAGATGTGTCGGCTACATGCCTCTAAACTGTTCTCCAAAAAAAATGTGTTACAATGAGGCTAGAGGGCCTATTTATTGTTGAGAAACAATGGAAAACCCTTCACATTCCAAAACCTAACCCTAGAAGATGAAACGCCAAATTGTGGGCCCCGTTTTTGGGTAAGTTGGTACATCAACTTCCCGGGGTCGCGAATTGGTCGTACTATCTCCGTTTGACGCGCATGATAGCCCGTTGGAAAGATCTATCCGAGGACTACGATGAAAAAGACGATTTTTAGATAGAAAATTTGCTAGCGGTGGATTTCCCAAAAAACGTCGTTTAGGGCCTCAAAAAGGCTCCGGAAGTTTAGGACCCAAAAAACTGTTAAAAATAGTAAACTGTGCTATAATTAAGGAAATAGAAAAACTGAAAGAGACAGTTGTGGGGGTCCAAATGGGATAGGTGGGTGGCCACCAACATCCACCTGGATCATTCCTCCCCCCTTAGGAAGCAATGGTCCCCACTGCGTTGAGTTCCTCCCTGAGATGAGGAAGCGTCTGCTGAGCTGGTTCTCTGGTGAGCTGTTCTGCAATCTCTGATGTGTCTAGAAATGGTGGGGAGCATGGTCGGCGACGGTCCACATTGAGCACTCGGTGCAAGCGAAGGAATGTAGGAATGTTGTGCTTCAAAGCATTGTTTCCCGTAGCCTTGTTACTGGTGTAAGGACCATGTCGAAGTGGTATGAGTTTCTGATGGGTTCTGGTAAGGCGCTCCCTCTGCAAATGTAACCAAACTTTTTCGCCCACCTGAAACTTGTGTGGTACCCCTCCGGGTAAGGAGAAGTTGTTCCTGTGTTCTGTCACGACTGTATCCCTTTGTTGCTGCTACTGTCTGGAGGAACCCTTCGCGGGGGTCATGGATGTAGCAACGATCTTCCCCTTACTTCGGGAGCGAACCAGACAGAAAATAAATTTCCTAGTCTGTGATATGAGCTTGCCACCTTTCTTAGCAGTGATCAAAGAGGTGGTGGTAGGTGGGGCTACCTCCGATATCCTGTATAATGAATTATCCAAAGAAATGATGACAGCGCGAGGCCTTGGCTCATACACAGCATGTCGCCTCCACAAGTATGGCTGGCCTAATAGTACATCACAAACATCCAGAGGTGTGACATCACACAATACCTCGTCTGTGAAGGGCTTGATGCTGTAGGGAAGGCAGCACTGCCGACGAACTTTGAGATCTCGTCCTTCGTGAAGCCAACCGATACTGTACGGCTGTGGGTGTAGTGTAGTTGGTAGGCCCAACCACTTCACAACCTCTGCTGAAATGAGGTTCTTTTGGCTGCCACTGTCGACAATGAAATACAGCGGCGAACCCTTCACCCACATCTGTGAGTGGAAAAGACGTTTCCCCTCCTCTAGATCTTCGGGCTCATTTTTCTGGATCTTGGCAGTAGCAATAGTGGCGCTGGGATCCGCATCAATGATTTGCTTCCCTTTGTCATTACCCTTGTCGGGTTCTGACTCAAAGTCGGAACATGCATCTGATTCGGAAGCCTTCAACTCGGCCACCAACGACTGCTTGGTCCGACACTCACTTGTGTTATGAGTGGGACTCTTGTGGAACTCACACCACTTTCCTGTGTCCTTCTTCGGCTTCGTGGTGTTGTTATTTTCTTGCGGCTTCGACGGGTTGCCTTGGGTCACCCCGCCTTGGCTTTGTCCTTTGGGCTTTGGATTTGTAGATCCAAAGTCTCACTTTTTCTGTTTGAACTTTTGCTCGATTTTGACAGCGTATCGGTATGCTGTGCCAAGTGAGGAGATGTTCAAGAACTCCATCTCTTCCTGGATGTATTTGTGTAGGCAGCCGCGGTATTTGAGTACCAGATGCAGCTCAGAATCTTTGATACCCAATTGTGTGCGAAGGGTATAAAAAATGTTTGTGAACTCCAACACATCTTGGTCTCGTCCCTGCTGCAGTGTGGTCCATTTGATGTATTTGTCCTCATAGCTTTTGACAGGGTAGTACTGCTCCTTGATGGCATCCCGGAAGTCATTCCAAGTGGGTGTGGCTGAAAACTGTGAGCCTGTACTTTCATCCTTCTGTTCGCAGTAGGTTTCCCACCAGTCCTTGACATGGGGGGCTGCTTTGAGAAGAGCAAAAACAATATTTTCCCGACTTGAAAAGTCATGAACAGAAAAATACCCATCGAGCAGATTTAACCATTTATCTACGGCATCTGCATCTATTTGACCCTCGCAGATGGGGATTTCAAAATTAACTTGTACCTTAAACGGTGTGGAATTTCTAGAGTAGCTGTTGGAAGCCGATGCGTCGCCTCTACGTAGCTGCTGAAGGATTTGGGCAAAGTTGTCCATCATCATGTTCCTTTGTCGCTCGAGGGCTTCTTCGAGCAAGATTTTGATAGGATCTCCTGCCCCCTCGTTTTTCTTCTCATTCACCATGGGAGGTCGTCGAGATTTGCGAGGCTGGTCTTGCAAAGGTTCGACCAGTTCCAGACCTAACTCCTTATATCCCGACCTCGTTGGGGACATGCAAAGAAAAACAGAGAAAAAGCAGACCGCTTTGATACCACTGATCCAGATTTAAACAGAAAAGCAATAAAATACAAAGATAACCATAAAGACAAATATGCAGTGGAAATAATACTTCATTTCATTACTATAAAATATTGAAATATGCTTACAAATAGAAATGGAAATAACCCAGCTAGGGCGATGGTAGCTTATCTCTGAGAAGAGATGTGTTGGCTACATGCCTCTGAACTGTTCTCCAAAAAAACTGTGTTACAATGAGGCTCGAGGGCCTATTTATTGTTGAGAAACAATGGAAAACCCTTAACATTCCAAAACCTAACCCTAGAAGATGAAACACCAAATTGTGGGCCCCGTTTTTGGGTAAGTTGGTACATCAACTTCCCTAGGTCGTGAATTGGTCGTACTATCTTCGTTTGATGCACATGATATCCCATTGGAAAGATCTCTCTGAGGACTACGACGGAAAAGGCGATTTTTAGAGAAAAAAATTATTTGCGGTGGATTTCCCAAAAAACGTCGTTTAGGGCCTCAAAACGGCTCCGGAAGTTTAGGACCCAAAAAACTGTTAAAAATAGTAAATTGTCCTATAATTAAGGAAATAGAAAAATTGAAAGAGACAGTTGTGGGGTTCCAAATGGGATAGGTGGGTGGCCACCAACATCCACCTGGATCAGCAACGTCCTAGGTGCTGCACGTTTGACCATGCTGACTGTGCCAAAATTTCTTCAAAAACACAACAAAACACATCTTGTGCCAAAATCGGTGGGCTGATAATTGGCTATATGTTTGAGGCATGGAGTGATGCCTTAGCAAGGATATCCAACCTCTTTTTCTCCTCTTGCTTGGTCAAAGCCTCAATTTTTGCATGAGCTCTTTTGAGCTTGGCTCTTGCAATTGTGTCTCTCATAGCAAAGTGCTTCGCCATCCTTCTTTGAATAGCATTGTCCTTCTTGGCCTTGCCTAGGAGGTTCTCCAGATGATCATTTACCTTCTTAAGCCAATATTCTCGGTTTTCCTTTACCATCTTGGCAAATTTCACATTCAAGGTGAGCTGATTGGCCATTTATTCCTCCCTTTTCCTTTCTTGCTCCAAGGCTCTTTTTAGGCCTCTAGTCCTTGGCCTTCTTCTTGGAACCTGTTCATCAAGTTGATCACCATATTGCCCATATTCCTCATCAAATAAGGCCTTTGCCTTTTTAGCCTCTCTCTTTTCCTTTCTGAGCTGAATCTCCATGAGCTCATTTTTTACCTCAAACTGCCTATTTTCCCGCTCATAGTAGGAAATTATCCATTTGGTCCTTTGCAAGTTGACCTGGAGCTCTCCCATGAGTGAATTCTTCCCCTTGATGACAATAACTGTGCTTTTACTATCATCATGTTCATCTGATTCAACTAACTGAAAATCATGCTCTATCTCATGGAGGTCTTACTCTTGCTGCTGGACCTTTGCCTCTACAATGTTTTCCTTACCCTTATGTACCTGCTTTGTTGATGAAAATCAGTGGGGAAAACACTTTCCTATGCCTTCTCTGATAGGTATGTGTCAAGGTACCTAAACCAACCCTTTTGGGCTTACTGCTCTTACCATGCTCAATATGCTCATGCCCAGGTCCTTTATCTCTACTAGGTGAATGAATAAGATGATGAAATGGCGATGATGGAGGTGATGGTGTGGATGACTCATGAGATGAAGATGAATGATGTGTAGGATGAGGTGGAGCAAATGAATTAAATGAATGAGTAACCGAATATGATAAGAATAGAGCCTAGAAAACCTGCCCTCACATGTAAAGTACTTCATGATGATTTTCATCATAGGAACATATCTGTCTAGGAGGTAAGAGAAAGGAAAAATACTCCTTATTTCATTCTTATGGTTGGGTTTAAGATATGGCTCATAATAGCAATAATCCAAATCTACATGTTTAAACCACTTTTCCCCAACACCTGGGATCTCAGTAGCAGCTAATATGATAGCAGAAGATATGGTAAAGGTGACACCGGACAAGGTTTCTTGATTGTCATGGAGGTTGATAATGAATTGTCTGGTTAATTCAGAATGATGCTATGTCCTTTCCACCTTGTCACAAAACTCAAAACAACCCATATTTTTAAAGCTTGTGACAGTCATGGGATATGCCATGAGCTCTCTAGTATTGGTTGGTTCATATCTAATGATTTTCCCTCCTTTTTTATATTTCCTCCTTTGTTGTTTTTCTCCATCACTCTGACTTGTGTGTTCTTCTTTTGCCATGATTTGTTGCTTTTAAAACCCTAGTGGAATGATAGAATGGATTGTGGGTATTGGAAATGTGGAATGATGTGAGGAGAGATGATGAGGAGGAGTTGGGGATATGTGGAATGAGGGAGATGATAGGGAATAGTCGTTAAGTGAGGGAGGAATAGTGATGAAATCTAAAAAATGTGCTTGTGAGATGATGGGAATGAATGGCTGGGTTATATCTTAATAAAAACAACAAACAATGTAAACCCTATGTAGGCAAACAAAGGAGGGTAGGAATGAGTAATTCTTCCACCAACCTGATTTGCTGGAGTGAATGATGATTAACCTGGAAACTTGGTGGCGAGGGAGGGTTTTTAGAACATTTGGCTCCTTCCAAGTGAACGCACAATGACTCAGGCAGAGGCACAACGACCTATTCGAACGTGCAGCAACCTCTACAGGAGTGTATCACCGTTATAAATTACACTGTAAATTTTGACAAACGTGTAGTGACCTTGCTGAATGCATCCTCTTGCTCTGTTTTTCCCAATTTCACCTAAAAATTTCCAATTTTTTTTTTGCTAAGGAGTTGTGAGAGTGGTAGAATGCAAATGAGGCTTTCATGAGTGCGTTGAGAGGCTTTATACTTGAATTGACTTGAATTTATGAGTTTTCATACCTACTTTCTAAAGTTCTTTTCCATTTCCAAATTCTCACTTTGATGCCTTTTTGACTTTGTGACCTTTTTTGTTGTTGGCAGGTGGATGATGCCTTGACAATGCTGATTTTGACTTTTTGCTTGGGATGCTTTTAGCAATGGACTTGAGTATGCAACTAAAAGTGACTTATTACATATGATAGACATAAAATTACATAAACAAAAAAAAATTATTACATCTATTTGTAGTTCTAATTTACAAACTTGGGATAAAATCCTTTCTTGAAATCAAATTTAAGGCTTTCAGTAACTATGGTTACATGCTTTTGGAAAGCTTTATTTAACTAAAAAAGAAATTATTTTCTTAACTCTCATATTTTGCTGACCTTATGCAGTGAGATGGTGACTTATTGGACCTTGGAAAAATAAACCCTAGGTGACCTAATGGAACCTCAAATGACTTTATTTCAGGTGGATTTAACTAATATAAAATGTGATGAAATGAGCCTTCATGTTCAATGGTAACCCAAAAGACACATGAAGGAGAGCCAACAAACACAAACTTTTTAGAGGGAAAAGTGAATTTGGACTTTGGACTACCATCAGTGTTTTTTTTTTTTTTTTCATGATGACCTGAGTGGAATGCAAAAAATTTCAAACGGGACTCTAATATGATATAAAAGAGAAATTTTGATCACTGGTGGCAGTATGCAAACACTAACTCTAACAGTAGGTAGAGCTACCTCTAGTATCATCTATAGTTTTCTTCCCAAAGTAATAATAACATTGTGATGTCTAGAATCATATATGGCATGATGCTTCCACAAGTACGGTTAGCCTAAAATAACATCACAAAATTCAAGGGGGAAATATCACACAATGCCTCATCCTTGAAGGGCTTGATTCCATAGGGTTGGGTAGCACTATTGGATAACATAGAGATCTCACCCTTGGTAAAGCCATGCTATGGTATATGGTTATGGGTGTGGTATTCTCAACAAGTCTAACTAATTGATGAAATTTGTTGAGATGAGGTTCTTTTGACTTATGTTATAAACAATGAAGTGCAGTGGAGCACCCTTTACCCACATTTGAAAGTGAAAAAATAACTCACCTTGCTCTGGTTCTTTGGGTTCACTTGGCTAGGCCCTCATGGGAGTAGTGGTGGAACTCGGTTCTACATCAATGATCTACTTCACCTTGTTGAGATCTAATTTAGAGTTGAAACCTACATCTGACTCTTATAATTTCAACTTAGCCACCAATGACCACTTTGAGTGACATTCATTGATGTTATGCCAAGGGTTCTTATGGAACTCACACCACTTTCCCATGTCTTCCTTTGTCTTCCCATTACCCTTATTTGTTTGCATTAAATGGGTTTTCCTATAATGGTCCATATTATATCTATCCTTTGTTAGCTAGGTTGGGGCTACATTTGCCCTACCTCTATTGTGAAGAATTAACATATCCAAACTCTTTCTTCTTTTGTTTAAATTTATGCTCAATTTTAAGAGCATATCGGTATGTCGCACCCAATGAGGATATTTCTAGAAACTCCATCTATGTTTGGATGTGTTTGTGCATAATGCCATTGTACTTGCACATTATATTTGACTCATAGTATTTGATACTCAACTTTGTTTGCAAGGTATGGAAGATATTTGTGTAATATGACACTGTTTGGTCCTACTCTTATTGTATTAATAGACTAGTAATTTTCTGTTATTTTTTAGCATAGGTTAAAAAGGTATTTTTGAGTGATTCCACTTGCAATGGAGACCTAAAACATCCTAGTCAATAAAAAATTTGTCCCATCCGATTTGGATTTGATTTGCTTGGTCTTTCGGTGAATTATAGCTTCCTATAGTAAATATGTTGTTTCTTGTAGTACTCTTCTAGCGTGTATATACTTGCCCATATTTGCTCAAAAATATTGGTTGCGGTCCCTTAGGGTTGAATCATGACCCCTAGGCTCTAAATAAATGGATGAGGAAGAATAAACACTTGGACTAGATGGGCAGAATGTGTTTGCCATGTATGCATGTTAGTGGTCTAGGTCTTTGTTGTGCATGCATTGTGATAATCATTATTGTAGTTTATGTCATCATGATGCTAATGTGTTGCCTGAGATAGAGCAGGAGATGAAAATCATCAAAGCGATGTTCCAGCACTAGACCTTGGGGTAAGAGAAGACTGTCATACATTTTTATGTGTTGGGCATGCAGGTATGTTGGTTAATGGTTGTTAAATACATTATGGTTACATATATTCATGTCATTCTATTGTTCTTGTCGTTACATGCACGATAGATGCTAGTTGATTAGTTCGGTCATGTGCATATGTGTCAGCCAATCATGCATGGTAGTTAATTTGTTGTTATATGTGTTGTGGTCATACACATGATGATTATGGTCATTGCAGTTATGACATTGATGTTATATGTATCATGCTAACCTAGATTTTCCTATGCAGATGGATGTGGTTATCATACTAAGGTTTGAGCCAATATATTTTTGATATTGTGTCATACTAATCTGGACTGACTTGTGCATATGTGATAGCCTCTCTTGAGATACATTGAGGTATGAGTGTGACTATGTCATCTATTTGGTTTATATCTAACATGGTATGCTTATAGGTTTCTTTGAATGTTTGATTACTTGCATGATATGAGTATGTGTCGATTAGATTGCGTGCACAACAAACACACATACCACAGTTAAGCGCCCTAGAGCCATATGCGATCTAGGATGGGTGACCTCCCGGGAAGTCCTGGTTACTGGGTGCAAGCCCCAAAAGTGATGATTGACACTATGTGATTCATTTTAATAGTTTCAATCCCACTTCTTCACCCCTGTGAGCATCACTCGATGCAATGAGTTCTTAGTGGACTATTCAAAAATCATGAGAAATTAGTCATTTACGGCTACCCCTCATGGAAATGGTCATAGATGAATGACTTACTTAACACAATTGAATCCCAAAAAAAGATATCTAATATAATGCACAGCGAAAACCCCTCAATATTGGAATGATTTTTTTTTAAGACGATTGTACTAACACAATATGTGCTGAGACAACTGATATGCACTTGAGTGTAAGTGGGTGCTAATTGTTGTATTATAATTTGTGACTTTGAGTTGATTATGACATGGTTATTAGTATTAGTAAATGTTGATTTCAAATTAATAGATATAATGTCTTAATCTTCAGAACATGTGACTAACATGTTTGAACAATTGTAGGGAAACATGCTTGGTATTAGCATGAAAAGGTAACAATTGATTTTTTTTATATAACCAATAGTTGGGTGATGTGATAGCACATCATAAGACCCAATTGCATTAAGGTAAAATATAAAAGAAAGGAACTGGGTGAGAATTTCTGTCTATGTTTGGAAACTGTAAGTCCAAATGAATGAGTGCTTTGCATATAGGAAGTCTACTTAACCTTGATTTTAGCTAATATTATATGGTTATGAGCTAGATTCATGAACATGTATTTGACAGGTATAACAACTAGTTTCTGGTTATGGCTAGATTCATCAAGGAATTGGAGCCCCTTGAGAGATGGTAAATGTATGTGTTCAGTTACATGTCCGTGTACTGGGCACAACAATGTAAGATAACTAGTATATTATCATATTTATTTATATACATAAAATTATGTATTTATGGCAGTATGATGAAGGGAATTGCATGTAAAAAGAGTCTAACGTGAAATCTTGAAGAAGAATTGGGTTGAGCTTTCCCTTGGAAGCATTTGGATCCCATGGGGATTGAGTCATGGTGTTTGTTGCTAGTTTTGTTCTTTTGGTCTTTCATGATTTGTTTGAGTTTGATTTGCAGTTTTGTTCATGTTTGGTGCATGGCCATGCCACTTTGTTTAGGTGTCACATTACTATTGGTTTTCATAGTTGTCTTCTTATTTATTTCTTGTTGTTGCCTTTTATGTTTTGATGATCTTGGGACTTGGTTGGGAAAGAGGAAATTAATGGATCTTGAAGAGAGTTGGAAGAAATCCAATAGGTAATGTAAGACTCGGATGAAGCTAGGTGCATCTAAAAGGGAAACTGAAGGTAAGAATATGACAGTCGATTGGACTGGTTGGGTCCATTGGGATAAATGGATGGTGGTAGGATAATCATGAGGTAGGGAAGGTAAGTGAACGGTTTGAGGCGTCATACGCCTTGGCTATGTTGGGAACTATTGTTCTCAATGTTGTGCATGGATAGAAGAAGTACCTTGACCTTATGAGCATTGGTAATTATGTTGTGATCATGATTATGTTGATGTGCATATTTGTATATAAATGTATGTATGTATGTTGTTGTATGGTAGGGTTGTTAGGTATCATGATGGTTATGTGTGTGTGTGTGTGTATGTTGTCTGGGTCATGAGGGATCATACTTGTGAAAGAATGATTGTTTATGCAGATGAATGGCATGAAGAGGATCCTAGGTTATGAGGAATAAAGTGGGAAGAGTAGCCATGATAGGTCTATGAGGTCAGTATCATGTGGATATGATTTGATATTATATGCTTATACTATATCTATGTTTATGCTATAGCAGGTAATGTTGAAGGATACATTGCCAGAATGAAAGCATGGTGCTCTGTGACATGCTGGGACAAGCATGGATAGTGAAATGACACTAGAAGCAAGGTTTCTTGGTAAATACATTGTGGTCTTAAAATGTGTATTAAAGGTGTTGTATACATGTTTCATATGGAATATTGTGTACATATGGTGTTGTGTGCGTGTTGCATATGTGGTACTGTGTTCATATAGTGTTGTGTGCATGTTGTATATGCAGTGTTGGGTAGAGATAGTGCTATGTACATGTCGTATATGCAGTGCCATGTACAAATGGTGTTGTGTACATCTGGTGCGATGTCCACATTGTACATATGGTGTTACGTATACATGGTGTTGAGTACATGTTGTACATGCAGTGTTGTGTACATGTTGTGCTATAAACATGTTGGACATATTGTGTTGTGTGCATGAAGTGATGTGTACATGTTGTACATGTGTCGTTATGGGCATGCAGGTGGTGTTGTGTACATGTTGTGTAGGTGGCATTGCGTACATGTGGTGATGTGTGCACATTATGCATTTGGTGTTGTGTATAGGTGTGTTGAAGCCTCGAAAATCGCTACGACGACATGGGGGAAAGCCCCTTGGTTTGGACCTTGAAAGCAACTCCTTTTTCGTTTGGCATAGTGGATCTGATTGGGGATAATGGGACTAGTTTCCCAGAAAATATTTAATAGTGATGGTGGGAAGATATATGATGTAACAAGAAACAATTAAGCTAAGTGTAATCTAATCTAACTTCTAAACACATGTACATATCCTATTTTAACACTATTTAACTATAAGTATACCTGGGAATCAAATACGATATGTGATCTACAATGATGTCTTATAACAATTGATAATAAAGATCATTCAACTGCAACAAGAAATTAAATCGTTTAACAATAATCATTTTGGATAAATAGTTATACAAAACGATTGAGGAAAATATATCGAATATAAATCGTTCATGTATTCATAATGGAATCAGAGCTAACATCATACATAAGTGCAATAATGCTAAAACTATGATTCAGACTTTCATACATAAAACAATTAAAAGAATAAGTATTGCTTGATACATAAATAAAACATGATCATAAGATAAAAGTACCATATATGATAAGTCCTACTCATGTGCTTCAACAATATTGACCCAATTTCAATCAATCCAACACATTCTAAGAGTACAAAAGTGCATTTCAGTAGAGCATGCTAGATATTTAAAGAAAATAGATCATGTTCCATTCATTTCATCAAAACCTCCTCAAAAGTACAGAAGTGCAATGTTTTGAAAAGTGTTTTTGATAAAATTTCTGGACCCCTCTCTAAATGCATGAGAGGGGTTTAAATACTAAACTATATGTCTTAAAATAGATTATTACAAAAATAGCTGAGGAGGTTTCAAACAACCTTCCTCAGAATATGAAAAAATAAAACTAAAAGAAAAATAAATTAATGACTAACTCCTTTGAACTTGATCTCTAAGGTCACAAATATCAGTCATGGGCTTGAGCTGAGGCGATTCGCTGATCGCAGATTTTAACTGCCTAGCAAAACTGCCTAGCAAATATGGCATTTGTTAGTGCTGACACAATCTTTTGTGTAGATGTTGCTCAACATCTCAGAGTCATCCATTGTCTATGTGGTTTCATTAAAAACTACCAGTATGCCTCGTAATTCAGGCTGTTTAACTATGTGATTGCCTCCTCCTTTTCCTACGTTTCCTTCTTCCACTGCTGCTCTAGTTGTTTGGGATTAGGAAGAAATCCTGGTACACATTCCTTGATTAGATTAGCAACATGAATATTTTTGTTAATGGCTTCTATTATGCTGTTTGTTGTTGTCGTTGCTATTGCTATTGTCCTTTCCGCCCGTTTCAACTGAGAATCCCAATCTGTGAACATAATATCTTTATGAGACTCTTCCAACTTTGGCAGGACAACCTTCTTCCCATCTTCTGATTCTTGCTAGGTGATAAACTCAGAAACCCTTTCGTGGATTTCATTGTACTCGAGCCTCATATTAATAACTTAGTTTGTTAATTTATCACTTGTCTCGCAATAAGGATTTATCTGCAAGATTTTCTGGAAAAATACTTCATTTTCTTGCATTAGTAATGAATTGAGGTTGAGGGATTCCTTGATGATGTAGTATACCTAGGGGGGATAGTATGGGGTATAGAGGGAGGTACCCAAGGGAATAATGTAATAATGGGATGGGCCAAAGTTAATAAATAAAGTGGTTAGATGTGTATATAGAGGAGTCAGGAGGTCGATTCTTCTCCGCGTTAAAGAAATCCACTTCCTTACGCATGTGATAGATGGGAACAACGTACATCATAGGTAGCCCCACTTTCTACTCACCTTCCTCTACCCAGGGCTATCGACAGGTCATAACACAACAAGGGTAGGTGTGCTGAGACCATTTTTTAATGAATTTGGCAAGCTGTACCATAGGCTAGCAGCCTTATCCACAACAAACTTGAATTGGAAGATGTTTGATGTTGAAATTTACGCGTTGATTAAGCACGGGTGTGCTCTGTGTGATTGTCAGGGGACGACTTTAGTTGCCTTTTATGACTCCCTCAGGTCCCCCAACCCATATTTGGTCATTTTCTATTCATTCGTTGGCTTCCATGTGCTGGTGGTGGAGTCCGTATCTGGGAACTTTCTTGGCCTCGGTAGACTTGTCTTTATTCATATAATTTGATATTATTGATCATAACTACTATTTAGATATTATCTATGTTATAAGGTTGTATTTTTTTAAGTAATTTTTTTTCTAGAGAAATCAATTAAAAATATTAGGGTAGACACATTTGGAATCTCTATCGAGGTTCATCAACATCACGGCAAGGTTGGAGAGCAAGATCAATAGATCACCAATTTATATGAGAACGACCAATTTTTTTTTGACCTTTAAAAATTTATCGTTGCATCTCTAATATAAATTGGTGATTTGTTAATCTTGCTCTCCAAGTGTTGATGATGAACTTTAATAGAGGTTAGAAATTTCTATGTAATTTCTCCAAAAAAATCTTTGCTTAAATCATGAATCACAGAAATATCCAATATAAAATTGTATTCTATTTATTATAAATGGGTAGAAATTTTTTTAATCTATTTTTGACTCAAATTTATCTAAATTTTAATAATTCATAAATTTGTTTGAATTATAAATTCTCCCTCATCCAAATATCTTAAAAATTATATATATATATATATATATATATATAAATAAAAAAACGATGATAAAATTTCAATGTTCTAGCAATTCTATATATATATAATCACAACGGATATTAAATAACAAAACCCTTAACGAGAATCAAGATTTGACCTAAATTCCAAAATAACAAAGCATATTATAAGTTATTTTATTTTAGATAATAATATGGTTGACCTTACTAACTAAACATTTTTTTTTGGTATCCCATGCCCGCCGAAAGCATGGTGACAATTTGCACTGTCATATTTAATTTTTTTAAACGTAGAGTCATGATCTTAATGCCTATGATCCCTACTAACTTTTAAAGACTATGGGCAAAAATAACAATGTCAATCACAATATCATGCTTGTCTTTCTCTTTCACCGTCCTAAAGATGACGTGAGCCATCATATAGTTAAAAGTTTGTATATTATAGAATGATTTAACACTCAAATATTGTTAAAAAAATTTATATATTATTGCTATTTCTTTATTAAATGTGTGAAAGGGCAACAAAGGTGTTAATTTTAACAGGTTATCTCATTTTGAAATTCCAACCGAAGCACTTTCATCTCTGTTTATAATAATTTAAACTTATGGACTAAGAAATCATATTACTTAGGCAGAAATTTCGAAAGTTGTTTATTGATTTTATTTTTAAAATTTTTAAATTTATTATAACTATTTTATTTTTTAAATCTATTTTAATTATATATCTATTTATTTTAAAATTAAATAACAAATAATTATATTTTTTTATAAATTAATATATATAAAGTTTAAAAATTCATTTTATTAAATGGTTAATCAATGTAATGGGAAAGAGTTTTAATTATTTTTTATAAATTAATATATATAAAGTTTAAAAATTAATTTTATTAAATTATTAATCAATGTAATAGGAAAGAGTTTTAATTATATAGTATTAAATGGTCTTCAACCACTACCATTTTCATATGGTATATAAAACAATTAAACTATTAACCAATCTTTAACCATTTAAATCAAAAAAATAGTAACCCATCCCTTATAATTATCCTTAAGGTAAATTAAATAAATCATGCACTTTCAAACACCATCTAAACTTAATCCCAATTCCATATACTATATTCATTAGTCTTTATATAAAATGTTGTGTTTTTTTTTTTTCCTTTATCTTAAATACAATAGGAAATAAGATTTAAAGATTTAAATTTAAATGATTTAAATTTTAAAAATATATTTTATATTAGTTTAAATTATTAAAAAATAACAAGAATATTAGTTTTTTTAATAATTTTTAATATAAATTATATATTTAAAATTTAAAAATAAATTATAATATGAAATTAAAATTTTATAATAGAGTATGTTTAGAGCTTATTCTAAAATTATTTTTATTTGGTTAAAATTTTATCTTAAACATAAAGAAATGAGATAACAATTTAAGATCTAAAGACCCAAAACCTTTCTCTTTATGCAAAGTCTGCTGGTAATTTCAAATAGTGTGGTTTTCCTTGAAAAACAACTAGTGATAAGCATCCCTAATTTGATAACTAAATTATAATAAATTTTCCCACTACTAAAAAATATATAATTTTGTAAAAAAATTAGTTTCAAATATTTAATAAAGTACCAAACTCATCACAATCACCCAAATTATTTACTAATTATAAATCTCTCACTAACAAATCCTTCCAAATTAAAATTCTAAAAAAAATATTTACAAATTATAATTCTCACTGACCAATCAATCCAAATTATAACTCGAAGAAAATTATAAGTTTAGAAGAAATGGTTATAAGCCTACCGCTAAACAAGTCATTAGAAATTGCAATATTAATTTTAAACTATTAGAAATTGCAATATTAATTTTATAGTTTAAAATAATTAGTATAAATTTATATTATATATAAATTTAGGTAACCATTGATATATTGTCAAATTTGAAATTATGTTTGTTTCTACAAATATGATCCATCTTGATGATGTTTTGAGAAATAATTAAATAATTAAAAAATAAAAAATTATTCAAATTTCAAAAATTAAATATATAATTGATAACCATAAAAATGTATTTGAAAGAAAGAGATGAATGGAAAAATATCATCAAGAACGAACGCAATGATGCATTATTATACACATTGATATCTGCTTGAGTGTGTGCCTATCAACACATTAAAGGATTTAGGCTGCTTCAGTCCATTAATGTACTTTGCTACCCTGTGTGATACTAGTGATAATTTTAAGAGTTATTTAATACAATCTTAAATATGCGTTTCTTTCCATGATACTAGTAATACTTTGAAGAGTTATTTAATATAATCTTAAATATGCGTTTCTTTCCACTGTAATCCACAAACTCTACTTGTAATCAACATGTAAAAAATTGCCCTGCCCTTACACACCCTTTTTTTTGGGCATGTCTTCATATTCTCTCATCGTTTCTCTACTTTGTCCTTTTGTATAATATTCTATCCATTTGAAATGTGACCTTTCAACAAATTTGCAATAAAACTAATTTTATTAGTTTTTCTTTAATATTTTGTATTTAAAATATTTTTTTAAACCTGATCAGTGAAATAAGAATATCCACTTTTAAATTAGCATTATTGTTAAAATATTTTAATTTAAAATTACATGTTTTGTTTAGAAAATCGAGAAATTGTATTTAGTATTATTTTTTAACTTCATTATATTTTAAATTTGAATCTCTTCAACATTTTCACTGATGGTTCTTAAACTTATTAGCATTCACATGCCTTCTTAGCTCTATTTTATAGAAACTCTATTTCCAATAATCATGCAAACAATATTCTTTCAGTCTTAATGCAACCATAATTTCACATTCAAATAAATATGAATGGAACAAACTCATAGGAAAATAGATTTATTTGATTTTACTCAGTGGAAGGGTAGGCAATATATACTCTTTTTGCTAATGCAAGAGTCAGACCTTCAATTTCATTAATCAGCCTATAAAGTACATAAAATACATCAATTCTGGCATGGTCATTGACCATGGAGAGCTCTCAACAAAACCTGAAACCGGGCTCAAAACACAAGGCCCCTCCCTATAGCAAAACCTTACAACTTTCAAAAGAAAATTACAAGAGTTGGAAACGGACCTGAAAAGAAACAACAGTTGCAAAAATATAAAGGTTTCGCATCCGCCCGAATTCTTACCCTGAGAATCAGTGGCCTGAGTGAAAAGTCTCTTAGCACCGAGCACATACACTTCCTGCCAAATCCGAACTTTCCCCTTTAATCTCAACTGTTGAACCTCACCGTTCGATCCAACGGCTATGGACAAAATCGCTATGATAAGTAGCACGCCGTTTACCACAAGGACCCACAGACATGCACGATCAATCTCATCTGTTGATCTACTCTGTGAGATCCAATGACTGACACCAATATCGCACCCGCCTTCATATGCAGACATTAGCGTGCGATGAGGGCGGTATTCCTCCCAACCCCACCACCACGTGGAGTACCCTGAGTGGAACACTCCCGAAAAGGAAAAACCACTTCCCACTTGTGAGGGCCGCAAACACCGAAAAACCAATCAGGGCGCAGTAAAGTGAGCCAAACGGAAAAACCTCTGGTTTCGTGGCCTCCAAGTGTCCTTGGCTCCCAACCATACGGTGTGTCCATCCTCCTTGACCTTATGTGAATTGAAGCAGCCGCCATCCTTCCTGTTATCCACAAAACCAAATCGTCCTCGTTGTTGCAACTAGAAACTACAATGTACATATTAACATGGGATTCACCGGTTGACCATTGCAAGCCACTCTCAAAGGACCCGATTGTGAGCAACACTCTAAACAAACAACTGCTATTCAGCTGTGCCTGCCTCCATGGCTCTTTTAAGGAACACTGTCTTATCTTCATCTGCTTGGTTTTGACACTCCGTTTTTAATCTGTTTTGAGGGAGCTCTTTACAGTTCATCACCACCCTATTATCTGTGCAGATCACTCCTTGATTGGCAAGCAAATCTGCCTGTTTATTGGCCTTTCTTCGCACATGTGCAAAACTGACTATTCTCAGGCTTTGAAGGTGACTGTGAATTCGTTGAAAGACTTGGATCAATCTCTAGTTTCTTGAGGCTTTTTCCAGTTTTGTTCCCCAACTTATTCTCTTGACCGAGTTAATGATTAACTTGGAATCAGCTTCAATGATCGTATTTTGTCGGTTTTCCTGAACCAGGAACTCAAGACATTGTTCCATGGCCATTAACTCCACCATGTTGTTGGTGGATTTTCCTAAGTGACCATGGAAGATAAACAAAATACTTCCATTATCATCCCTTAACACCCCTCCATGGTCGGTCGTGCCCGAATTACCTTTAGAAGCACCATCAATGTTGAATTTCAGAAAACCCTTGGGGGGGGATGCCAGAAATCTAGCTTAGGATCCAAAATTGAGACTTTCCTGACTAAGCCCTGAGGAACAAGTCCCTACAACTCTAGCTTACAGAGAATCCTCCAATCTGTTGCAGAAGGGGGATTCGTAGGGAGATTTCGAACTATAGTGCCAACCGTTTCCTTAATCTGTTTTAGGATCAGATCATAGAGACAATGGGATGATTTCTTAACATTCTTGAAGATTCTATTGTTCCTTTCTTTCCAGATATTCCAAATGATGAAGCTTGGTGTAAGTGCCCAAGATGAACTCAGAACTTCATTATCCGAAAAGTTCCTTCTCCAATTGGTGAGGGTATTGAAAAGACTTCCAATGTCTCTATTAGATTGTTGGAAGATAGAGGCGAAAGAATCCCATAATCTGGAAGTGAAAATGCAGTTGTTGAGAAGGTGCTCCATTGTCTCCTCTTGAGCTTCATAGAGCTAGCATCTGGAAGGCCCCAGGACACCCCTCTTCCTAATGTTATCCCAGGTTAGAATTTTCCTGTGCAGTACCAGCCACATAAAAAGTTTAATTTTCATCCAACCTTGATGCTTCCATAGGTTTTGCCAAATCTTGTCTGGAGCATGGGAATCTAGTTCAAGGAGAATGAGCTTAGCTTCCTTGAGATTATAGGTCCCCTCATTATTGTTGCCCCATCTCAGCTGGTCCTGCCCCCTTGAAACTAGAATTTTCCTTTGTTCTAACATTTTCATCAGTCTTTCAGCCTTAGCTTTTAGGGGACTATCATTTCTGAGATCAAATTCCCTCCAGTTTCTCCATTTCCCTAAACTATTGTTTTGATCCCAAAAATCCTTAACTTTGGTGAGCTCCTTAGTATCTGTCTCTGCTTTGAGGTCCTCCAAATCCTCCTTTAACAGAATAGGTTCTTGTTGCCATCTATCCTCCCAGAATAAGGCTAAGTCTCCCTCTCTAATTTCCCAAAAGTTGTTATCTTGAATTAAGCCTCTGTTTTCCCAAGCTTTATTCCAAATATGTGATCCTCTTATATTACCATCCATCCTTATGCGGTCATTATCTAGCCAAGAGCTTGCATATTTTTCTTTCCAAATGATAGCCCAATGTGCCTCTGGTTCTTTTATCCATCACCACCATAATTTTGCCCCTAAAACCTTGCTTAGAATCTCAGGATCATCCAATCCAAGACCCCCGTGGTTTTTGGGTTTGCAGATTTTTCCCAGGAAACTAAGGCCCATTTCTTCTTTTCTTCCCCCTTGCTCCAGAGAAAGTATCTTTGTATGTTTCTCATTTGATGTAGGGCTCCTTTAGGAGTAAGGATAGCTGAAAGCATAAACATTGGGATTGATTGTAGAACAACCTTTGTGAGGACTAACCTGCCAGCCAAGTTTAATGATCTCATAGTCCATTTCCTGGTTTTGTCTTGTAATTTATTAATCATCGGCTCCCAGATGCTCTTGTGTAATGGTTTAGCAGTTAGAGGAACTCCTAGATATTTTGAGGGGAGAGAATCTCTTTGAAAGCCTAGAATTCTAGATATATTCTTCTGAATAGCAATGTTAGTATTGAAGAAAAAAAACTAGATTTGGAAAGATTAACTTCCATACCTGAAGCCATGGCAAAGTCACTGAGGATTTGTTTATACGCAAGAGCTTCTTTGACTGTGGGGATTCCTTGCAGCATGGTGTCATCCACAAATTGTTGATGAGTCAGGGCTTGTCCATTGTCAGAGAGTTGGAGACCCTTGATTTTCCCAACTTCTTTTGCATGCTTGATAGACCTACCCAGTCCTTCCATCATGAGGATGAAGAGAAAGGGAGAGAGTGGGTCACCCTACCTATGGACTCTGGAAGGAATGAAAGTCTCCAAAGGAGAACCATTAACCAGAATTGAAAAGCTAGAAGAAGTCACCAAAGCCAGGATCCGTCTTACCCAATTATGGTCAAACCCAAAAGCAATAAGAACTTTCCTGATATAGATCCAATTCAGCTTATCATAAGCTTTGGTTATGTCCAATTGCATGATCGTTCTAGTCTTTCTCTTGCTAGTAAGAGAGTGCACCACTTCATGTGCTTGAATAATGTTATTAAGAATCTTCCTTCCTTCCACATATCTAGATTGTTCCCCCGAAACTAGTGAAGGAAGGAGGGGTTTGAGCCTGTTTTCTATAACTTTTGATATTATCTTGTAAACCACATTGCACAAAGCTATAGGTATGAACCTATCAGGGGTTTGAGCCAACTCCTGTTTAGGGATCAGGGCTAAAAACGAGGTATTCAGAGCCTTCAAAATGGTTCTGTTCATTCTGGAATCTTCCACTACATGCAGAATGTCCTGTTTGACAATATTCCAACAGGCTTTGAAGAAGTCAACATTGAAACCATCTGGGCCTGGTGCCTTACCATTCTGCATTTCTTTGAGTACCCCACTAACCTCCTCTTCAGTCACTAGCCTATAAAGGTTGACATTATCCTCTCTGGATACCATCCTGGGTATATGCTTAGTGAAGTCCCGGATGTAGTGTTCTCTATAAAAACAGGTTTCCTGTGCTATGTTTTGAAAGTGCTAAACTAGAACTGCTTCTATTTCTTCATGAGAATTGAGAAGATCTCCTCTTTCATCCTTGATCAAAGAAATTTTGTTATGAGCTCTGTTTTCCATGGTGGATTTGTGAAAAAATCTAGTGTTACGTTCACCTTCTTTTAGCCACTAAACTCTAGATTTTTGTCTCCAAAATATTTCCTCTTGTTTGCATAAATTCTCCCAGTTTTGATGATATTTGGTGGCTTGATCACTTCTGACTTTATCATGGCCCTCCGTGATAAGGGCTTGGTTGAGTTCCTGCATTTTACCTTCAATAGTTTTTTTCTCTTCAAAGATATTGCCAAATTCATTCTTGTTCCAGTCTTTAAGCCGGAGCTTGATGTGTTTTAGTCTTTTCTGAAGAAGGAACATTCTGGTACCCTGAATGTTTAAATCCTCTAACCACCATTTGGCTATGTTGCTGATGAAATCTGGGTGGGAAAGCTAGATGTTCTCAAATCGAAAAGGTCTGTTCCTGGGGGTGCCAATTCCCTGAACCTCCAGTTGTACCGACCAGTGATCTGAGCCTCCAAAGGGGAGCACTCTTGCTACCATTTCCTTGTCATTGAGCATAAGATCCTCTGAGATTATGAATCTGTCTAATTTTGAGGCCACCTGAGACTCTCCTCCTCTTTTATTGTTCCAAGTAAAGATTCCATTACTCGTTACAATGTCCACTAGCTTCATCTTATTGATAAAGGTTTGAAAAGACAAAGAGTCTTTGCCTAGAACTCTAGTTCCCCATTTTTTTCCGTAAGTGATCTAATCATGTTGAAATCACCCCCCAAGATCCAGGGTATTCCTGCATGTCTGTCTCTAAGATTCTCTAGAGAGTTTAGAAGCCTGAGTTTTTCATCCATTCTTTGAGGGCCATAAACATTCGTTACCAAGTAGGTTTCCTTGTCTCCTACAGGTTGAATTACTATAGATAAATAATCCCTAGATGCCTTCGCATCTATTAAGCCAATTTTTTGTGGGTTCCAAAGAGTGAGAATACCACCTGCTGTATTCTCTGCTTTTACTTCCAGAAACTCAAATCTATTGAGCCATTTACTATGGATATCTCTTATCTTCTAGATGGAACATTTAGTTTCTTGGATGAAAATCACATTTGGAGCTGCTTGTTTCATTCTATTACTTAGTAATCTTTGTTTTCTTTTATTACCTAGACCCCTGATATTCCAAGAAGTGAACTTCATTAGTTTAGATTAGTAAAAGAGTAACAGGATAGGTCTTTCATCTTACCTGAATCTATCATTAGCCTTCCACATTCCATCAACAAATCATTCTACTTTTTTCTACCCCTTTTCTTTCTTGGGTTTCTGGGTGCTAGTCCTGCTGTGTTTTTCATCATTTTCACTCCTTCATTGCCTTGCCTATCTTTGTATCTTTGTTTGTCCACCCCTTTAGTCTGGGTTTTCCATAAAAACAACTACTGAACTCTATTAAACTCCTCTGTAGGTAACGATTCTAACCCTTCTTTGGTTCCTTGATTCAAGAAACCTTCCAAATCCAGGTTCTCTTTCTCAAGAATTTCCTGGAGTTCATGATCCTCCATTTCCATCTCACTTTGGGTCATTTCTTGGTCCATCTCCTGTTCAACATCACTCATCATAAATTTTTTCTGTTTTTTATTTTCTTGTATTTGTTCAGTGTCTTCTACTTTCTCCTCTTCCACTGGACTTCCTTCCTTTGCTTTATCTGCTTCTATTGAACCTTCGTCTACTTTGAGGACTTGAAACATGTTCTAGCTAGCTTGTTGCCCTACTGATTTACGTGTTTTTGGTCCTCTTTTGCCTCCTTTTCCTTTATGTTCCACCTTGAAGAAGCTTTCTGAATCCTTCATTGTGTCAGTTTTGTTTTTGTTCTCTATTTTACTTAAAGGGAAGTCTTTGACAGGTGTCCATGCTCATGAAATTTGCGACATCTGAATGGAATATGTTCATAATCTACTGTTTGTATCCATTCTTCAACAAAAACTTCCAAAATAAGCTCGTCTGGCATGGCTCCAGAGAGATCCATCTCCAAACATATTCTAGCAAAGGAAATATACTTTCCCCTTTTAGTGGCCTCAGAAACTTTGACAAAATGTCCTAACTTATTTCCTATGGTGGATAGAGATTCCGTTTGCCAGTAATCAAGATGTAGGGAATAGAGACTTACCCAAACTGGGACCGATGTAAAATTTTCGCATTTCAGAACAAAATTCATAATCCAAGGTCGCATATAGAGGCCTGCTGCAGCATAAAAGTAGGGCCCTGCTTCAAACACTCTGTCCTTATCTTCAATATTTGCAAATACAACAGTGAAAAAACCCTTAGACCCAAGAAGTAGGTCAATGCTGCCTTTTGGTTTCCAGTGGTATTTAATCCACATTTATAAGGCTTTTTCAGTGGGCCATAAACCCATGAATTTACAAATGATTGCATATGTTTGCATGTGATCCCTATGTGCCTACAGCGCCAAATCATTTAAAATGACCTAGGTATTACCACCGCTTTAGGTTTTCATGGTCCCATGTGTGCTTTGTCTTTTGTTCCTTGCTCCTTGTCTTCTTCCTCATTTTCCTTTGCATCAATATGTTGCTTCCTTAACTTAGTTCCCTCCTTTTCTTCTTCACTATTTCTTTCCCTTCCTTCTGAAGGCTCTCTATCATTCCATTGGCTTTTTTCCCCTGCTGGCCACAACCTGCTTGTAGGAGGGAGTGGAGCTCCCTCCTTTGCGTCCTTCCATGGAGGGCAGCCTCTGTAATAGTCTGATACCTTAGTTTTTTGTCCTACTTCGTTCCCGCGCTCTGGGTAGGAAATATATACTCAAATGATCACAATTACAAAATAAATTATGTAGTTTTAGAGTGATACAATTACAAAAGTTACACATGACTAATGAATGATGCATAACAAATAATTTGGATTTATGAAGGAAATGAAATGAAATAAATATTTATAATACAAGCATAGAGAAAAAGTAAAGAATGAATTTTATTAATAAATGAATGTGTTGAAACTACTAAAAACATAGAATGAAACAAACTCGCTTAAATGTTGGTAGCTTATCTTTGAGAATAGATGTGACAGATACACGCATTTGCAAAAGCACATTACAATGAGGTCAAAAGACCCGTTTTTAAAATAAAGCATCGAATAGAAACCCTTAAAATTCAAAATCCTAACCTTAGGAGATGAAACACCAAAAGGTTTGGGGTCTTGATGGAATTAGTTAGTATGTCAACTTCCCAGGGTCGTAACTTTTTGCACGGAATATATGTTTGGTGTGCTAGGTAGTTTGTTGGAAGGGTCTAACCAAGAAGTACACCTTTTGATTGAGTTGAGGCCAAAGCCTATGTCTATTCCCTGATCCCCTTCCACATCAAGAAAAGTATGTTTAGGGCTTCTAAGTAGCCCTGAAAATTTAGGACTTGATAAATTGTGAAATACTGCCACGATGGAAACCTATGCTTTGAGCCAGTGGAATAAGTGGGTGGCTATTGATTTCCATCTAGGTTAGTCCTCCCTCCTTAGGAAGCAATGGTATCCATTGCATTGATTTCCCCCATCAGATGGGAAAACTTTTGTTGTACGTGGCCCTAGGTGGGTCATTTTCCTTGGTGCAAGAGTTTCCTTATTTTGATAACCCAATAGAGCTAGAACCTTTGTCAGTGAGTGTTGTCAACTAGTGTGTCCATGATCTAATCAATGGTTGCATTTTCCATGAAGTGATGGTTGACCTATGCCGATGTTAATTGTCTATTATCTCTTATGTGCCCAATAATGGTGAAAAGTATGGTCAGAGGAGGTACACATTGAACTTTGGGCGTAAGCCAAGGAAGGGGGGAATTCTTAGCTCAAAAGCATTTTCACCCATAGCCTTGTGATGGTGTAAGGTCTATAGTGAGGTTGATGAAGCTTCTAATGGGGTCTTGTATGGTGTTCTTTTTGCAAATGCAACCAAACTATCTCCCACCAATAATTTTTGTGGCAACTGACATGGATCATGACATTGCTTGTACTTAATATTAAACATATATTTCATTAAATTTGGAATTAAATAGTGAATCTGGAATAATTTTAAAATAGACAAAAAAATCAATCACAGTGATGTTCTTGTAATATAATTTTGCCAATTTTAGCTTTCTATAAAATATCAAAGACCTGTTGATAGATGTTCAAAGATCATTCAATGAGTGTGGTGGCTTTTTCAACCTCAAAGTGAGCATGGGAAGATTATTATTGTGTGGATGCAAGGGGTAGTGCTACATTAATAGGACCCAATGGTTGAAATCCCATGCCCACCATAAATAGGCATGGGTGGGAGAGGGGGGGGGGGGGGAGTGTGGGTCTCGTTTAGTTATGTTGAACATAAGGACAAATTTTATCCCATTTGAGTGGATGCTTGGATTTGCACATGCACAAGATATGCAATATCATTTTGCTGGAAAGAGGGCTTCACTATGGCAGCAATAGCATACCACATGCATTCATATTGCGGGTATATATTAAGTAGAAAATGACATGATATGTTGAGCATACAATAGGGGTTAAAGAGTTTTTATATTGGCAGGTATAAAAAATGGAGCTGAAAGTTAATGAAAAAATATAAAGGGGTATAAAAATGTTAATGAAAAAATGGATACCTACAATATCGTGAAAGTAGCAATTTTTTAAATTGGGAAGGTGTATTTAGTTCATATTGCTAGGGGGTTAAATAATGTGATGTTTAGAGGTATTTTCTAACATATAATCAAATTAAGGGTATTTTTTTAATATACCACGAACGCACGTGATATTTCAAAGGTTCATTGCACGAATCCCCTGTACCTATTGGTGACCTCTATCTAGCTGCTAGTTTACTGGTGGAAGGTAGTGGATTTAGTGAGCTTGGTGTCCAAAACTGAATAGAGGGTCAACACAGGTTCTTAGGAACCTATTGTCCCAATATGATATGATGGCTTGTAGTATCCAAAATATGTTTCCACACTTATTCAGATAAGATCTTAGCAGAGGCCACCACTGTGATATTCTTCCTGTTGGGTGTGGAGCCTGATTATCTTCTTTATTCAAAGGTATCACTGCATTGGACCCGAATTCGTTATGGGGCGGAAAAGCCACCCATTTATGCACGCTGCAAAGGGGGTCCATGGGGGTGACGATGATTCTTTAGAGCCCCCCCTTGGCAGGGGATCGGGGGTAGTGCCTCCGAAGATAAAGATAGATGTAAAATTGCCTTATAAAATGTTGTAATTTCGTAATCAATTTGGGTCGTTCATTAGGCGGAAATATGACAGTAGAAGTTATTTTTAATTTAGGGTTTTTTGCCCTAAAAGGAAACCGCTCAATATATATGAGGGAATTGTATTGTGGCTATGTAGATCTGTATTCTGAGTGAGAAAGAGAGAGGAGATTGTATGAGAGCGAAGAGAGAATTACATCTGATCTATTGTAGGTTGTATCTCTTCATCTTGTTGGATAATATAAAAGGAAGGACTGGCCGTTTCTCCATGGACGTAGCCCAAATTGGGGGAACCACGTATATTTGCATCTCTCTTGTTCTATGTGTTTTATTTGTTTATATTTCTACAATATTTTATGTGTTCCATTGCTCTGTAATATATAATTTTCTAACAACTAGTATGAGAGTCGAAGGTCCATAGTGTGCTGGAAATGCTGGAAGAAAGGACATCTGAAGAAATATTGCAAGTCTCAGAAGGGAAAAGAAGGAGACACGCAACAAGAAAACAATCATGAAGCGAAGGTGACAGGTGATGTGTTGCAATATGTTTTGATTATTTCATTAGAAAATATTATTGATGCCTAGGTGGTAGATTCAGGGGCCTCATTCCATGACACACCTCATAGGAAACATTTTCATGATTATGTTCAAGGAGATATTGGATAGGTTCGATTGGGTGATGATAAACCCTGTAAAATCATTGGAACGGGTATAGTTTTCATAAAACAACAGAATGCAAATCAATGGTTGTTGAAGGAGGTAAGGCATGTTCTAGATCTGAAGAAAAATCTAATTTCAACAGGGCAATTGGGAGGTGAAGGTTGTGTAACTACTTTCACAAATAAAACCTGGAAGGTCACTAAAGGAGCCCTAGTAATAGAAAAAGGAGAAAAGGTTGATACATTGTATTTATGCAATGGTATTTCTAATTCTGTTAATGCTTTAACCTCTACAGGAGCATATACGACATTGTGGCATCATAGGCTCAAGCACGAGTGAGAAGGGGAAGCAAATTCTTCACTCAAGAAATTTGTTGCCAGGTTTGAAGCATGTTGATTTGAAATTCTGTGAGAATTGTGCTTATGGAAAATAGAAGAGAGTCAGATTCCTCAGAGTTGGGAAAGGAAACAAGAGCGAGAAATTAGAGCTTGTGCATACAGATGTATGGTGACCTGCTCAGTTATCATCTCTCAGTGGCTCTCATTATTATGTTACTTTTATTGATGATGCAACCAGAAAAACCTGGATTTATTGTATTTAGAATAAATCAGATGTATTTGATACTTTCAAGAAATGGAAAGATTTGGTTGAAAATCAAGCAGGAAAAAGGTTGAGGTGTCTTAGATCAGAAAATGGGGGTGAATATTGTAGAAAATATTTTGATAGGTTTTGTTCAGAGAATGGAATTCGCATAGAGAAGACGGTTCTAGGAAAACCACAAGAAAATGGTGTGTCAGAAAGGATGAACAGGACAATCATGGAGCGTGCAAGGTGCATGAGATTGCATGAAGGATTGGATTTACAATTTTGGGAAGATGTTGTAGATAATGTTGTTTATCTAATAAACAGAGGGCCTTCAAGTTCCTGGGATGGTGGTATTCCAGAGAAGGCATGGATAGGTAAAAAGGTAAACTACTATTTTTTAAATACCTTTGGTTATGAAGCCTTTGTCCACATTAATAAAGAAAATAAAACAAAGCTTGAGGAAAACTCAAAGAAATGTACCTTTATTGAATATGGTGTTAATGATTTTGGTTATCGCTTTTATGATTATGAAAGACACAAAATCATTAGGAGCAAATATGTCATATTCAATGAAAAGGTTTTGTATAAGGATCAGATTCAGGAAAAGAAATAGGAAAAATAAAATAGAGAATACACAGTGCTTGATGAGATCACAGAAAACGTGAAGGTGCCTAAAAATCATAATGATCAATAGCCAGAGCAACAACAACTGCAACCACAACAGCAACAAGCACCTCAAACCCCTGAAAGTGGTGTTAGAAGATCTACCAGGATAAGCAAACCCCGTGAATGATACTCTCTTTCATTATATTATGTATTGTTGACTGATTTTGGTGAACCAGAATGTTATGAAGAAGCAATGCAGGTAGAAACCAAGAAGAACTAGGAGAAATCCATGAAAGAAGAGATGGAATCCTTAGTACATAACCAAACTTGAGACTTAGTTAGGTTGCCTGCAGGTAAAAAAACATTGCAGAATAAATGGGTTTACAGGTTGAAGGAAGAAGATGGATGAAGAGAAAGCTATAAAGCTAGACTTGTGGTAATAGATTTTTCATAGAAAAAGGGTATAGACTTTGATGAAATATTTTCTCCTGTTGTTAAAATGACTTCAATCAGAACTAATTTAAGTCTAGTAGCAGCTGAAGATTTGCATATTGAATAGTTAGATGTAAAGACAACCTTTCTCCATGGGGATTTGGAGGAAGAGATATATATGCAATAACCACAAGGATATGAGGTCAAGGGAAGGAGAAACTAGTGTGCAGATTGAAGAAGATATTGTATGGCTTAAAACAGGCTCCAAGGCAGTGATATCTAAAATTTGACAAGTTTATGTCTGAATAAAGTTATACTAGATGCCACTCTGATCATTGTGTTTATATCAAAAGGAAAAATGATGGAAGCTATATTATATTGTTATTGAATGTAGATGACATGCTTATTGCAGGTTCTAACATGCAGGAAATAAATTTGTTCAAAAGAAAATTTGCAAACTCATTTGCAATGAAGGATTTGAGTGCTGCAAAACAAATCCTTGGTATGAGAATAACTAGAGATAGGAAGAATTGAAAATTAACATTGTCTCAGAGTGAGTACGTACAAAAGGTGTTGAAAATATTTAATATGCAAAATGAAAAACCAGTTAGTATACCTTTGGCTAGCCATTTCAAACTAAGTAAGGAGGTGCTTCCTGGGACTCAGGAAGAAATGGCTTATATGTCTAATGTTCCATATGCATCAACAATTGGAAGCTTAATGTATGAAATGGTCTGCACAAGGCCTAATATTTCACATGCAGTGGGAGTTGTAAGAAGGTACATGAACAATCTAGGAAAAGAGCATTGGATGGTAGTGAAGTGGATTCTCAGGTATTTGAGAGGTACCACAAATCAAGCATTATGCTTTGGTGGTTCAAACATTGATCTACAGGGATATGTTGATGTAGATATGGCGGGTGACAGAGATAACAGGAGGAGCACCACATGGTATGTGTTTAATATAGGTGGAACAACTGCTAGTTGGGTGGAACAATGGAAGCAAAGTATGTTTCTACTATAGAAGCTAGTAAAGAAATGATTTGGTTACAAAGGTTTCTAGATTACTTGGGTAAGAAGCGGAGTTGGGCAAGTTATACAGTGACAGCTAGAGTGCCATACATCTTGCTAATAACTCTACATTTCATTCAAAGACTAAACATATACAAGTCAAGTACCATTTCATATGATCAGTGTTGGAATATGGACAGTTGAAGCTAGAAAAGATACACACTAGCCAAAATCCTGCAGATATGTTAACAAAAGTTGTAACGAGGGAGAAACTAAGATTTTGCTCAGTTTCAATTGGTCTTCAAGTATGATGATGAACATGAGAAACAACTAGGTCCAAAGTGGAGTTGTTAGCCCTGCTATATAGCCCTAACTTTCTAATGTCAGAGAAAAGCTCGGTCTGATTGGTGCTGTCTTCAAAGGGGCCCCTTGTGGGTCATTTTCCCTTTTCTTTCTACCCGATTTCTCTCCACCACCTCTGTTTCCCTATTTTTCTCCTAAACCTGACAAAGTAACCCCCTTCTTGACCTTAGCTCCAAGCGCAAAGCCTCAAATAAACCATAAAACCATACCCATATGCCCTCACATGCTCATAAATCCCTCATCGCATCCCTGCTGTTGATCTTCCCTGCCAATCCAATGGCTCCAATCGCACCTGATAAAGGCAATCTGCTCTACCACTCCCTGCCGTCAAATCATCTCTGCAAGGATCGGACGGTCTTTGCTTCATCGCACTGGAAATTTGATCGAGCGATAGGGCGCGATGAGAGCAGTTTTTCTCTCCCATCCGCAGCTAGGTGTGGATCGCTGAATGGAATTGCTCGGCCCTGGGCTTTTACCACTTTACGCCCAAAAGCGATGAGATGAAAACCTTTACCGCTCGACCAAACCGCCCTGCCCATTAAAAGTCCGTGCAGTTTCATCGCCCGATGACCGTCCGATTTGTCTGCTAAAGATCCAGTGGCTCCAACTCACCCCGATCTCACTTCGATCGATAGCCTCCGCCGAGCCATCTCCGCCGTCCATTCCCCTGATCCGACGGTCATTCTTCCTGTTCATCCAAATCATCCACCTGCCCACACATTCCATGTCCTCTGACATTTTGTTGCTTGAACAAGGAGACGACTAGCTCTGCCATCATCAGTCACAGTTAGACTCCCAACCACCATATTTAATAGAAAGCATGGCCCAAGGGAGTAAAGGACATCAAACGACTCTGTAACTGAATTTATTAGTCATGGAATCCACTGGTACGAGCACTCCAACCACTTAAAGGACAACTCATCACCTGAGCAGATCGGATTCACCCATTGAAACAAGAAACTTCGTTCAGAGACTCCATCAAGTAGTTAAATGTAGTTGGTGGTCAATTATGAACCCTCCATACCTAATCGGCCAAGTGTCATAGTATTGTAAACTTATAAATATCCAGAAACAAGATGTAATCAAGGTTGGCATTTGATGTAAGTTTCAACTTCTGGAGACTGTAGACATTTTGTCACTTGCAGCGTCTCATCTTCATTTTCAGCTAATAAAAGCTTCTTTTGTTGTTAGTTGCTCACTGTCCACTTTCTTCTTGTTCTAAGCTTGTGCATGATATGATGTGTTCTTGAGATCTTGGCTTTTAATGCTAAATAATTATCATCTTATCTCTGTGTTAAAGTATTGATTGCGTCACTAAATAAGTTAATCAGGTTTCTTTTTATCTAATGCAGGAGAGTTGTCATCCTGTCTTTGCATTAATAGATTAGATTTACAGGTTTCTTTACTAGCTGTAACCAGCCATCACATGGTCTTGTGCATCTGCTGGTGTGGCGAGTATTCCTCATCTTCACCTTATATCTAAACTGTGAGCGTTGGTGGTCTAAATCCTTGTAGTTTGAGGGTGTTCATGCATGTCTGGAATGAAACAGAGTGAAAGTGGTTATCCTGTTTGAACCAAACCATCATTCCTTCCATTAAACCTGCAACAATAGTTGAAATTATATGTTACCAGGCATCTCTGAACTACAACCTAGGAGAGTTTCTTGGAATCCTAACATAATTGGCGCCGTTTCCAGGGAGAGGAGATTGAAGCTCAGCTTCCCTGGGAGAACAACACAGATATAGCTTTGATGATAGACAAAGTCTGGACGCATTTTTGGTTGTAATCATCTATCTGGCAACTCTACTGGAGGCCGAACCTCTTAGCGACTCCCCTTTACAGTTCTAGCTCAGTTTGTGAGACATACTCAGAGAAATCCTAAGAAATCACTGGTTGACCTAGTGCTTGACCCTGAGAAGATTATTAAGCATATAAAGACATCATGAAAAGGAGCATCAGGATCAAGTAAGCCTAAACAATATTATGTATCTCTACAAGAAAGGCTTGTAACTAAGCATGCACATGTTAAAAATATAGAGCTTAGCACTACCAGTGAAGAAATATTCTTAGAGATTCATAAAGCTCCTTGTTCAATAAGTTCCCCTTTGGATCTCAATCCAAAGGAAACCCCCCTTCCAGTCCATCATATTCCTTTAGCCCTGTCAGTCATTTCTCAACTCCCTACCTTTCAAACTGCCAGTATCCTTCCCTCTACCCCAGTCATGGCAGGCCCACAAGCACCTACCAAAATGGAAAGAATCATAGCTACTAGGTATGGACCCCTGGTCTTGCCTATTCCTTTAAATTACATGCCTACAGGAGAGTATCAAAAATACATGCCTAAGTTCACTGGTACAGAAGGAGTAACAGCTGAAGAACACCTTGAGTCTTTTTATAGCTATGCTGATAACCTAGATATTAGTGAAGATGATGTGTGGATGAGAGTATTTGTCCAAAGCCTTGATGGAGAGGTTAGAAAGTGGTTCAGAGAGCTGACCCCTAGGTCTATAGCAGAAATTGAAGCATTAGATGATGTGTTTTTAAAGCACTGGGGAGATAAAAAAAGACGTGCTATATTACCACACCGAGTTTGGAAACTTTAAAAGGGAAAATGGGAAGTCATTGTCTGATTTTAATAAAAGATTCAATCATATGTATAGCAAGATACCAGCTGAAGTGAAGCCTACCCCCACCTCTGCTAAACTCACTTATGCCAATGAATTTGATTCTGATTTCTACTTGTGATTAAGAGAAAGAAGATGTGCTACTCTAGCTGAAATGCAAGATGCAGCCTTGGAGGTGGAATCCAATATCATGGTTGTAGAGAAACTCGAAGGACATGCTGATAGAAGGAGGCAGAGAGGTGAGGCTTCTTCCTCCTTTCGTTCATCTTCAGAACCCAAAATAGACAAAATGACTAAGATGATAGAGTCATTGGCTGCTGAGATATCCAAACTGAAGATTGAACAGAGTGTTGGGAAGGCAAGGCTACCTAATACATTTTCTCCTAAAAATCCCAATCCATTCAGAAGAGAAAATCAACAATTGCAAACCATTCAAAGGGGCAAAGAGGCCAGCAAAGAACAAAGGGTGAAGACTCCTTTCTAGAATGTAGTCATGGAGGTGGAGCAGTTTGATGAAGAGGATGAGATTCACTGCATGGAAGACAGGGGAAATGCTGCCTTTCTGACATTAGCTTCCTACGAGGAGTCATTACTTAGGGACTACACCAGTCAAGAGTGGGATAGAGAAGTTGTTCTGTAGACTGAATACCAACGAAGATATAACTTGAGGTCAAGAACGAGTAATTTCAAAGAGAATCTTGCCCAAAGAGCTGTTGTCCCCACAGAGCAGCAGATCAAAAAACAGAAGATACCAATATCTGATCCCATCATCCTCAAAGCACCAGCTCAAGAGGTAAGAGGACCTGACAAGTCCCCTTCCCCTTTCAGTTTTGAATCAGAAGTCTAGAAGTTGAAAATATCTATACCTCTGATAGAACTTGTAAAGAGTGAAGCCTTTAGGAAGCCCATCCTTGATGCGCTTGAGCTGAAAGCCACACAAGCATCCAATAACCATGTGAATTTACAAGATGATAAACCGGCAGTTGTTCTTAGCCCGATGACTGAACCTTCTGATAACAATTCCCCATCATTTTATGTCTCTTTGAACATTCATGACAAAGTCCTCCACAATTGTCTGCTAGACACAAGGGCCAGTCATAATCTGATGCCCAAAGCTGTCATTGAAGAGTTAGGCCTTGATATTACTAGACCTTATCATGACTTGTTCTCCTTTGATTCAAGGAAGGTGAAATGTTTGGGGTTAATCAAAGATTTGGCTATCACTCTAACTCAGCTGCCCATGAAAAGCATGATGATGGATATTGTGGTAGAAGATGTCCCCTCTAAGTTTGGTATGCTACTTTCTAGAGGGTGGATTAAGAGGTTAGGTGGGACATTGCAAAATGACTTATCTTATTCCACTATCCCAGTTTTTGGAGGAGAGAATAGAAGACTATACAGGGAAGCCCAACTGGCCTATATTATCAGTGATGAGAAGAATCCCACTAATCATCCCATTTACACTGTGGACACTGATTTTGGAGCATGTATTCTCCAAATTGGAGAATCCCAGAAGGCCTCGGTGCAACTCAAGAAACCAGTAGGCTAGGCCATGGAAGAAGAAGGGACAAAAGCTTGGGAGATGTTATTTGATGGAGCCTATTCAAAGGAAACCGCAGGATCAAGAGTGGTGCTAGTGTATCCAAAACAAGAAAGCACACATCTGTCTTTTAAACTGAATTTTTAGGTCACCAACAATATAGCAGAATATGAGGCTCTAATATTGGGCTTAAACACTGCCAAAGACATGGGAATCAGAGACATAAAGGTGTTTGGAGATGCTGATCTCCTCATTCAATAAGTGAACAAAACATTCCAAGAAAGGCACCCAAGGCTGAAAGCATACAGAGATGAGGTATGGAGACTCAATGATTCTTTTGATAGTTTTTGTATCTCATATATCCCTAGAGTAAAAAATCGGCTTGTTGATTCCCTTGCCATGTCTGCTAGTATGTTCATCCCTCCCATGCCCCCTAAGTTGGTTTATGAAGTCCAAATAAAATATAGACCATCCTTGCCTGATAATCTCCAACACTGGAAGGTCTTTGAGGATGATGATGAAGTAAATATATTTCTGCAAGTCATTGATGAATTCTCTGAAATGCAAATTGATCAAGAGAATGAAACCTTGGAGGAATGTCCCCAACCCTAGCTAAAGAACAAAATTGGCCAAGACAACATTGTACAGTTGCCCAACAACCATATACCTAAAGGGCTAGTGCCTCTAGAGAAGTTTTTTGACCATAATGATGTGCCTCATAAGATTTCCCAAAAAGAAGATTAGTCTGTAGTCCATAGGCATAACACAAGGAGTCTACATCATCCAAAGTATATAAATCTGTCTACCCATTTGTTTGCTGCCCAAAGTTCTGAGTACTGCACCATAATAAAGCAATTTGCTAATGTCTTTGCTTGGGAATACAGTGACCTTAAAACTTATGACAAAAAGATAATCCAACACAAGATCCCATTGGAGAAAGACACCATTCCTTTCAAACAAAAGTTGAGACCCATGAATCCTTTGCTCTTCCCTTTGATTGAAAAGGAAATCAGGAAGTTATTGGCTGCCAAAATCATTGTTCCTCTGAGATATTCAAAGTGGGTAGCCAACTTGAGAATGGTGAGGAAGAAAAGTGGATAAATCAGGCTATGCGTTGATTTTAGTAACCTGAATAAATTCTCTAAGAAAGACAACTATGCCTTGCCAAAGATGGAGCATTTTCTACAGAAATTCTCAAGAGCTAAAGTGATGTCTCTCCTAGATGGATTTTCAAGGTATAACCAGGTTGTTGTACATCTTGATGACCAAGAAAAGACTACTTTCACCACTTCTTGGGGCACATTTATGTACTCTAAGATGCCCTTTGGGCTGATGAATCAGAGAGCTATGGATATAGCGTTTGTAGGAGAGAAGGATAAGTTTTTCCTTATCTACCTAGATGATATAACAATATACTCCAGCAGTTATCAAGATCATTTGCAACATTTGAGGAAAGTGTTTCTGAAGTGCAGAAGGTTTGGGATATCAGTGAATCCTAAGAAGTCACAATTTGCTTTAGAAGAAGGCAAGCTTCTAGGAAACATTGTTTCTACTGCAGGTGTCAAGATTGACCTAGAAAGAGTGAAAGCAATACAGGCCTTGTTTGTCCAAAGATCAAAAAAAGACATCCAATCCTTTCTGGGCAAAATAATTTTTGTAAGGAGGTTTATTCGTAATTTCACAGAACTGGTAAAACACATCACCTCCATGCTAAAAAAGGGATTATAGATCAAATGGACCGATGTAGCAAGAATATCTTTTGAAGCCATCAAGATAGCTATTATGGAATCTCCCACTTTGATCAGCCCATACTACAACAAGGAGTTCCATATCTTCTCCTTTGCTTTCGGTGACACCCTTGCAGCAGTCTTATTGTAGAAAGATGATGAGGATTTAGAGCATCCAGTGGCATTCTTCAGCAAAACCTTAAGGGATGCTGAACTAAGGTATGATATTATCGAAAAATAGGCTTATGCCCTTATCAAATCTTTGAAAGCTTTCCGAATATATATTCTGCACTCCAAGATAATTGCATATATGCCCTCTGCTTCAGTAAAGGATGTCCTAATATAGCCATATGTTGATGGAAGAAGGGCTTATTGAACTCAACATAGAATTGAAGCCCACCAAGCTTGTCAAGGGTCAGGGCCTTGCTCAGCTTATGGTTGAAGAAAATTACAAAATTCTTGATATAAACTGCATGGGTACAAATTCAGGGGATGGACAGACAGAAGAAGCAACAGTAGGACATGACTAGTCGTTGGCTGAAAGTATAGCTTCTTGTGAATGGTATTCTACAATAGCTCAATTTTTTTTGAAGCTAGAAGTTCCTCCAAGCCTTAGCTCAAGGCAAGCCAGGACTATCAAGCTCAGAGCAACCAAGTTCTGTATTCATGACAACTTGCTATATTGGAGGGATCCATCTGGAATCCTTTTAAGATGTTTGGACAAAAGAAAATCTATGGAGGTCATGCATTAGTTCCATTCCAACATCTTTGGAGGACATCACTATTGGAAAGCCACAACCCACAAGATCCTCAGGGCTGGGTATTATTGGCCCACCTTGTTTTTTGATGTCTTATCATTTGTCAAATCTTGTGACAAGTGCCAGCGGTTTGAAGGAAAACAACAGTTGAAGTCCTTACCCTTGAAGCCAATACATGCCAATGGCCCTTTCCAGCAATGGGGCTTGGATTTCATAGGGGAAGTTAATCCACATTCCAGTGGCTAGCGCAGATGGATCTTAGTAGTCACTGACTACTTCACTAAATGGATTGAGGCCATCCCTGCTAGGAAAATTGATCACCATGTGTTCATGAAGTTCTTGACAGAAACATTTTTCACCAGGTTTGGTTGTCCACACAAATTGGTTACAGACAATGTAGCAACCTTCAAGGAAAAAGAGTTGGTAGACATGTGTGACTCAATGGGCATTAAGCTAGTGCATTCCACCTCATATTACCCTCAAGGTAATGGTCTAGCAGAATCATCCAACAAGAGCCTGATAAGGATAATCAAAAAGCTGTTGGAAGACAACAAAACCAACTAGGATTCCAAACTAAAGTTTGCATTGTGGGCTGATAGGTGACCACCAAGAAATCTATAGGGAATTCTTCGTTCAAGATGGTAGATGGCACTGAGGCTGTATTCCCCGTCCAGTTGACCCTTTCGGTGGCCAAATTCTTGCAGGAAGAGCAGAATGAGGAAAATGACATGGCAAATAGGATTAATGACTTGGCTGAAGTACATCAGATCAGAGATCAGTTGATTGAAAAAGATGCAGCACATCAAAAGAGAATCAAGGAAGCCTTTGATAGAAAGGGAAAGATGGGCAATTTTTGAGTTGGAGACTTGGTGCTCAAATGGGATGCGCTGAAGGAAAAGAAAGGCAATCATGGGAAGTTCGATGCTCTGTGGACTGGACCTTTTGTCATTGCTCAGATCTAGTGGAACAAAACTTTCATGCTGTGAAGTATGGAAGGAGAAACAGTTCTTGATGGCCTAGTTAATGGGTGGTTTTTGAAGGTTTATGTTGTTTAAGGCCTTCAGGCCTCAACATTGTAAATATGTTATTTTTACAAGTTTTAGTGTAGGCTTAATTAGACTCCATGCCCAATGGAACACTAGGAAATATTGCTGATCTTGTTTTTGTGTGAAAGGCAGTGGTATACGGTTCTTGAAACCTCACAAGGAGGATTTCATCCCTAGAAGGAGACAGTGTTGGCCCTTCTATACAACATTGAATTTCTAATGTCAGAAAAAAGCTCGGTCTGATCGGTGTTGCCTTCAAAGGGGCCCCTCATGGGTCATTTTCCCTTTTCCTTCTACCTCACTTTCTCTCCACCACCTCCGTTTCCCTATTTTTCTCCTAAACCTGACAAAGTAACCCCCTTCTTGACCTTAGCCCCAAGTGTGAAACCTCAAATAAACCATAAAACCATACCCATATGCCCTCGCGTGCTCATAAAGCCCTCATTGCATCCTCGCCATTGATCTTTGTTGCCGATCCAACGGCTCCTGTCACACCTGATAAAGGCGACCCGCTCTACCACTCCCCACCGTCAGATCATCTCTGCCAAGATCGGATGGTCTTCGCTTTCATCACACCAACAATTTGATCGAGCGATAGCGCGCAATGAGAATGGTTTTTCTCTCTCATCTACCGCTACGTGTCGATCGCTGAATGGAATCGCTCGGCCCCAGGATTTTACCACTTTACACCCAAAAGTGGTGCGATGAAAACCTTTACCGCCTGACCAAACTGCCTTGCCCATTAAACGTCCGTGCAATTTCATTGCCTGATGACCGTCTGATCCATCCACTGAAGATCTAATGGCTCCAACTCACCCCGATCTTACCTCGGTCGATATCCTCCATCGAGCCATCTCCACCGTCCATTCCCTCGATCCGACAATCATTCTTCCCGTTCACCCAAATCATCCACCTACTCATGCATTCCACATCCTCTGACATTTTGTTGCCTAAAGAAGGAGATGACCAGCTCCACCATCATCAGTCACAGTCAGACTCCCAACCACCATATTTAACAGATATCATGGCTCGAGGGAGAAAAGGACATAGCACGACTCTGTAACTGAATTTATTAGTCATGGACTCCACCGGTATGAGCACTCCAACCGCTTAAAGGACATCACAACACCTGAGCAGATCGGATTCACCCACTAAAACAAGCAACTTCGTTCAGAGACTCCATTAGATAGTTAAATGCAATTGGTGGTCAATTATGACCCCTTCATACCTAAACAGCCAAGTGCCATAGTATTGTAAACTTATAAATATCTAGAAACAAGATGTAATCAAGGTTGGCATTTGGTGTAAGGTTCAACTTCTAGAGACTATAGACATTTTGTCACTTGTAGTGTCTCATCTTCATTTTCAGCTAATAAAAGCTTCTTTTGTTGTTAATTGCCCACTGTCCACTTTCTTCTTGTTCTAAGCTTGTGCTTGATATGCTATGTTCTTGAGCTCTTGGCCTTTAACACTAGATAACTGTCATCTTATCTCTGTGTTAAAGTATTGATTGCGTCATTGAATAAGTTAATCAGGATTCTTTCTATCTAATGCAGGAGAGTTGTCATCCTGGCTTTGCATTAATGGATTAGATTTACAGGTTTCTTTACTAGTTGCAGTCAGCCATGACATGGTCTTGTGCATCGGCTAGTGTGGTTTGTATTCCTCATATTCACCTTATATCTAAACTGTGAGCATTGGTTGTCTAAAGCCTTGTAGTTTGAGGGTGTTCATGCATGTCTGGAGTGAAA
Organism: Pinus tabuliformis; assembly: GCA_031772625.1. Lineage (NCBI taxonomy): Eukaryota > Viridiplantae > Streptophyta > Pinopsida > Pinales > Pinaceae > Pinus > Pinus tabuliformis. The sequence continues at coordinate 1,449,459,318 of CM062804.1, forward strand.
CAAAGTGAAATTGGTTATCCAGCTTGAACCAAACCATCATTCCTTCCATTAAACCTGTAACAATAGTTGAATTTATATGTTACCAGGCATCTCTGAACTACAACCTAGGAGAGTTTCTTGGAATCCTAATAGGAGTCATTGTCCAACAAATCAAGTAGTGGTGGAGTTTCTATAATCAACCTTCAAGTGGGAGATTGTTGTGTGTGGAGCCTGATTATCTTCTTTATTCAAAGGTATCTCTGCATTGGACCCCAGTTCATAAAGGGGCGGCAACACTGCCCGTTTATATGCGCCACCAGGGGGGTCAAGGGGGGGGTGTGGGGTGATGATGATTATTTAGAGCCCCCCTCCCGAACAGGGGATCAATAGCAATGTCCCTGAAGCTAAGAAGAGATGTAAACTTGCCTTGTAAAATGTTGTAATTTCTTAGTCAATCTTGGTCGTTCATTAGGTGGAAATTTGATGGTAGAAGTTATGTTTAATTTAGGGTTTTTTTTCCCTAGAAGGAAACCCCTCACTATATACGAGGGAATTGGTATTGCATCAATGTAGATCTGTATTCTAAGCGAGAAAGAGAGAGGATATTGTGTGAGAGCGAAGAGGGAATTATAGTGGATCTATTGTAGGTTGTATCTCTTGATTTTGCTGGATAATATAAAACGAAGGATTGACTGTTTCTCCATGGACGTAGCCCAAATTGGGTGAACCAAGTATATCTGTGTCTCACTTGTTCTATGTGTTTTTCTGTGTTTTTATTTTTGAAATATTTTATGTGTTCTATTGCTCTGTAATATATAATTTTCTAACACTTCGTGCAAATTATTAGAATAACCATCTTAGAAAAGAAGCGGTCATTTCCCTATTTTGTTGAAGGAATTCCAAACATGTAGTCCATCGATATGGATTCCTAGGGAATGTTAGGAGTGTGCAGAGGGGTGTACATACCTTACTTCTTAATGGATGGTTTGGAAATGGTGTAGGCAGTGTAAGACTTGATGTAGATGTTGACATATTGTCAAATTTCAGCGAATAAAAATATTTTTGTAACTCAACCACTATCTTTGCCACAACAAAGTGTCCTTCCATATAGCTGTAGTGATCTTACCAAATAATATTTTCATTCTCACTTGATGGACCATAGAGATGGACTAGATGGCATAACATCTTATCCTAAATATGAAAGTCATCGATGATTTTTCCTATTCTTAGCATCTCATAGAATTGGAACCACTCGGATGCCTAATGTTTTCTAGAGTGAAGCAAAATGGTTAGTGTTGCAACTAGAGCTCAATTGGCGAAACCAAAAATATGGTTAGTGATCTATATCTTATATTTGATATTGAGATGAAATTGTTACAAGTATGTGGACCACTTTTTATCTTGGTCATTCTACAATTTTCCTTGTGCCTACATGAACTGCGAAGGCTTCTAATCAGTGTGGATGATCATCTCATTCTCGATAATGTAATTCTTCCATTGAAAATAGGCTCATTCAATGGAATATAATTTATTTTCATAGGTAAATTTTCTCACTCTAGTAGGCCATTGGATGATCGTGCTAATCGAGAATTGCATGCACAACAAAATCTGAAGAATATGCCTCAATCTCAAAAGGTTGTTACAAAATAGGTAAGGAGAGCATTGGAGTTGAGCACATACAATGTTTGATATCATCGAAAGTTTACTCTCGAAACTTTATCCACATGATTTTTTCTTCGCCGCCACCCTTAGTCACTTGGATAAGTGTCGATGCAATATGGGAGAACCCCAACATGAACCTATGATAGAAGTTAGCAAGGCCTAAGAAACTTTTAGGGTTAGTTAGTGTGATTGGGGTTTCCTAGTCATGAATGACCTGAGTCTTTGCACAATCCACATGCATATCCTACTCATTAATAATGTAGCCTAATTATTGGACCATGTTCATGCCAAAGGGGCATTTTTCCAAGTTATCATATAGCTCTTGTTGTTTCAAAGTGTGAAGGATGAATTGAATATGCTACAAGTGTTGTTCCTAACTCTTGTTGAAGATGAGGATATCATCCAGATGTACCACCAAAAAGGAATTGTTGAATGGCTACAAGATATCATCCAGATGTACCACCAAAAAGGAATTGTTGAATGGCCGCAAGATATCATCCATCAACCTCATGAAATTTTTTGTGGCATTTTTCAAACCAAAGGGCATGAATAACCATTCAAAAATACCTTCTTTGGACTTGAAAGCAATTTTCCATACATAACTTTGTTTTATTAGGAATTGGTGGTAGATAGACTTCAAACCAATTTTATTAAAGTACTTCACCCCCTTGTTCTAGTCAAGAAGGTCATCAATTTTTGGAATTGGGTATTAGTTCCTAATTGTAAATCTGAGGGAACTGTAATCACTGTAATCGAGACATGCCTTTCTTTTACACGAGTGCAATTGGGCTTCTACATGGTGAGGAGATCAGTAGAACGTGCCATTTTTGGATCATCTCTTGGATATGGTATTTGATTTCCTCATTTTCTAAAGAGAGTGACAATATATTGGACCATTAGGTAGATGTGTGCCATGGGTTAGATCGATTCAATTATTGAACTAATGTTGTAGAGGTACCCCTATGGGTGAGGAGAAAATGACTTTTTATTCTTCCACGACCTTGTCCACTTGATTATGCTACGTAGATAGGCCTTGTGTGGAAACCATGTATGTGGCCATGCCCTTTTTCTAATTTTATAAGAAAATAATGAATAAGAAACTTCTTGTTCTAGGAGATGATCTTCTTGCATTTCTTAGTCAACATCAAAGAAATGGTAGTAGGTAGAGCTACCTCTAGTTATATCATCTATAGTTGTCTTCCCAAAGTAATAATAACATTGTGATGTCTAAAATAATATATGGCATGATGCTTCCACAAGTATGGTTAGCCTAAAATAACATGAGAAAATTCAAGGGGGAAATATCACACAATGCCTCATCCTTGAAGGGCTTGATTCCATAGGGTAGGTAGCACTATTGGCTAACATAGATATCTCACCCTTGGCGAAGCCACCCTAAGGTATATGGTTATAGTTGTGGTATTTCCAAAAAGTCTAACTAATTTATGACCTCAGTTGAGATGAGGTTATTTTGACTTATGTTATAAATGCTGAAGTGCAGTGGAGCACCCTTTACCCACATTTTCAAGTGAAAAAATAACTCACCTTGCTCTAGTTCTTCGGGTGCACTTGGATAGACCCTCATGGGCATAGAGCTGGAACTCGGTTCCACATCAATGATCTACTTCAACTTGTTGAGATCTAATTTAGATTTGAAACCTACATTTGACTCTTATAATTTCAACTTAGCCACTAATGACCACTTTGAGTGACATTCATTGATGTTATCCCAAGGGCTCTTATGGAACTCACAAAAATTTCCCATGTCTTCCTTTGTCTTTCCATTACACTTATTTTTTTGTATTAAATGGGTTTTCCTATAACGGTCCATCTTATATATATCCTTTGTACTGAAATCTAATGTAAAAGTACAATGGAATTTCACTCACAGTCTTTGATACCTAACTTTTTTTTCAAGGTATGGAAGATATTTTTGTAATATGACACTGTTTGGTCCTACTCCTATTGTATTGTGGTCCATCTCATGTATTTATCATCATATATTTCAACAGGGCAATATTATTCCTTAAAAACATCCTTGAAATATCCCCAAGTGGGTATGGATACAAACATTGCAGAATCCTCTATGGCCTTTTGATCACAGTAAGTATCCCACCAATCCTTGACATGGGGGATAACCTTAAGGAGCGCAAAGATAATATTTTATCTATTGGAAAAATTATGGACAGAAAAATATCCTTATAGTAAATTTAACCATTTGTATAGATCATCTGCATCTATCCAACCTTCAAATATAGGAATGGAAAAACTAACTTGTACCTTGAAGGGGGCGATGTCTCCAAATTGGTTGCTTGACGAATATGTGTAAGTTGTTGGAAATTGTTGAAACATATCGGAAAAATTATCCATCATCTCATTCATGTATCATGTGAGGGATTCGACGAGAAATAGTTTAATATGATCTTATACTTCCTCATATTTTCTTTATTCCACTATGGGAGGAAATCAAGGTCAGCAAGGATTGTATCACAAGGCCTAAGTACTTCTAGTCCCAATTCCTTATACCCTAACCTTGTTGGGGACATGCACGGAAAAATAGGTGAAGAGTAGATTGATTTGATACCACTGAACTAGATTTATGAAGGGAATGAAATGAAACATAAATTTATAATAAAAACATAGAGATATAGTCAAACTTGACTTTTATTAATAAATGGAATATGTTGAAACTGTAAAAAATGTAGAATGAAACAAGCTTGCTCGAATGGTTGTAGCTTATCTCTTAGAAGAGATGTGATGTTTATGTGCATTCACTAGAGCACATTACAATGAGGTTGAAATGCCCCTTTAACATAATTCAGCAATGAGAAAATCGTAAACATACAAAAACCTAACCCTAGGAGATGAAACACCAAAAGGTTTGTGGCCTTCATGGGATCAGTTGGTATGTCAACTTCTCAGGGTCGTAACTTTTTCATACAATATCAGTTTAATGCACCTAGTAGCATGTTGGAAGGGTCTAATTGAGAAGTATACATTTCAACCAATCCTAGGTTGAAACCTATGGCTATCTTGTAGGCCACTACCACATCAAAAACATTTCGTTTAGAACCTCAAAATGGCCCCAATAGTTCAAGGCTTGAAAAACTGTAAAAGAATGCCAAGATGGAGAACTATGCTTTGAGCTAGTGGAATAGGTGGGTGGCCACTGATATCCACTAGGATCAACAAATGGAAGAAGAAACCACTGAAATATTTTAGGCTCATTCCAAACAATATAAGAGAATAACCTATAATTAAACTTAATTTAAACATTAGGGATGAAATTGACCAATTACATCTTAACCTAGATGCCTTAGTTTCTTTTAGATATGTATAATGAAATCCCATGAATTTTCTCCTGGCAAATCATTCTTGAACTCCTTAATTGGACATAGATTGCACATTTTATCTCTCTACAAATATTAGGAGTTTCACCTTTTCAATAAAAATATTAAACTATTTATAAAATTCCCTCGTGTCATTTAACTCTCCAAATTAATGGCCTATCATCCTTCCTTAATGATTATTACCCTTCTTCAATGATGCTTCTTTAGATTCCCTTGTAAATGTGTGGGATATTTTCCTATTGATTCTTTTTAATTCTCCCCACTCCTAGGTCCACAACGTAATCCTAGGAATTATATAACTAGAAAAATAAACGATTCCTCTTGATCCATAGCACAAAGTTGTAGCACCCACCTTTCACTTCAATAGGAAGATTTGTTGGTTATGTATATCTATCAACATTATTCTATAGCAAACTAACTCATCTTGGATAATATACTTTGGTAGATATGACATTTAATCTCTTACAAAAACTTAATAACTAGCCTCCTTATTTCAATATATGAAGAAAAATAGCTTAGACATTTAAATGAAGAAGGAAAATAAATGATTTTAGATGATGTTAATTGTTTTAAACCAAAGATTCTCTAGTATTGGATATGGATGTAGGAGACCACACACTAGGTTTCATAAATGAAAGTGTGCACCATTTTGAATTTTTATTTAATGAGATAACATTGGAGAGAGCATGTGTATCTTGTCACCAAATATGCATCAAGAAGAGATGAGTGGAATTGAAGCAATATTGTTATATTGTTAGGTGATGCCCTACAATAAATCCTATATTCTTATCACTTTATTGGAAAACAACAATTTAGGAAGTGGACATAGCTCCTTTTTTCTTGATTATGATGTAACACATTTTTTCCTATGTGCTTACGCTAATACTAAACCAGTTTGACACATAGATTATCATACAATATATAGAGAATCCAATGCATCTTATTTTTCAATTTCTTTTCAACTTGGGACAATTTATCTCTATGACTATTGAATAAAAGAAAGAAAGAAAAAAACTTACTGACTAAAAGTAATTTATCTCTCCTTTTTGTCGTTGGTTTGTGATGAAGCTCATCCATCTTTGTTTTAAGATAATTTTCATTTCATTGTCTATGAATTCATGATTGAAATCTAGAACCTAGTATATATTATACAAAAAAATACAAAATAGTAATTTGTAATACAATTATAAGTTGCAAATTTAAAAATAAATTAAAATAAATAAATAAAAGGATCATATTAAGGTTGTAAAAATACACATAAATTCTACAAAATAACCAACCTCACTTTCCAAGGTTGTTTTCTAGGAAACTCAATATATTTACCACGTAGTTTTTTCTTTCTTTGTCAAATATAAATTCATTTCTAGAACATTCCCTTGCATAGGATGTTTCATCGTTCTCATAGAAGTAGCCCATGTAGTTTTCTTTACTTGTACCTATAGACTATATATTTCTTATCTTATTCATGGATTTTACATCTGATGCAGGAGCATCCTTGGCCTCGGGAAGTCATCATCAATCGAAAACAAGGATCTGTTGAGTTTGTAAAAATTATTGTTACTCCCATATATTTTAAAGTTGTTGATACACCTATTACATTAGTTGTTGATATAAAAAGTTGGTAGTTGCTAATACTTTTATAGCTTCCTTTCCCAAAGTAACGACTTCTCTTAAGTTTTTGACACACCTAGGATTGTGTGTTGATGCTCTTGCTGCGTGGAGTTGCTGACACATCCAAAATTGTTAGTCTTTTAGTTGCACTTCTACAAGACCAATCTTGATAGACGTGCTACCAGAATGAGACGTAAGTTAAAAATTTGGTTTGTCATGATGATAGGAGGTGAATCGGTTCAATTTTAGAAAATGAAGAGATTAGTGGCCTAGGAAGCGATTTATTTCACTAGAATATGAAGAGGTCAATAACATGAGGATAAATGGTGGAAAGAAGGAAGAAAAGGGGACTTTTTTATACATTCAAGCTTGGATTATGCCTCTTGACTCTTGGAAGATTGGTTGTTGGATTACTGGCATTGGTTTGGTAGTTGCATGATCAGAGAACACAACCGACTGCTATCAGATTTAGGAAGGTTTTTGGTTGTTGTGTAACAACATGGGAATTTCAAGCGCTCTAAGGACATTGTTCTATATTTTGAGCTCTTCCTTGTTACAACACATTTTGAATCAAATAAAAATATATTTGAATCCTTTTTTGTGTTCTCGTGTGAATACTTTAATTACTCTTTGTTTGCATTGTGTGATTTAGTTATTGAAATAATTAATATAGTATCCAAACTCCAATGGCCTATCATGTGCACTCTGTAACAACGATCCAAATTTTGTAGATGCTGTGAAAGCTACAAAATCTAGACCGTGTCAAGTGGTATCAAAGTTGGATTCTTTTTAGGGATTTTCACCTTTAATTGCTTTTTGTAGTAGTGTACCAGGAAACCTTGTTGGTGGTTGCACAACAAGAGTGTTGAAGGTATGAGTTGGGTCATAAAACCTGGGTAGAGGTATATGGATGTTTGTGAGACATTTACAACTTGTTAAGATGTTATCAAGGAGAAGAGGAGAGGAACGTGGAGGTGTAGGAAATCGAGAGATAAACTAATTAAGACAAAGAATATAAGAGTGAGGGTATAGAAGAAATGGATATGTAGGGTTAGATTCAAAGCCCGAAGAAGAAGTCAATGAAGAACATGAGGCTGAGGAGAGAAGCCCAATAATGAGGTTGATTTCATATTTGAGTAATATAGGTAATGCAAGAGTTGAAGTTTCTTGTTATGATCTAATCTGAGAGATGATGTTCTCATTCATTATACTGGAGAAATCAAAAGATACTTTGATTATGAAAATGTTCAAGATCCAAATTAAGTGAAATTTTCCATGACAAAATTGAAGGATCATGCTACACTTTGGTGGGATATACTCTAGAAAGATAGAGTAAATAATCATCTAGAGAATATTAGGACTTGGAAGAATATGGTCATGAAGATTAAGGAAAAAGTTTTTCCCCTTTATTAACAACATAATTTGTATAGAAAAGTCAATAACCTAAGACAAAAGGAGGCCTCTATTCGTGAGTACAATAGGGAGTTCTTCAGACTGTCACTTCAATTAGGTATAAAGGAAACAAAATTTCAAAGAGTCATAAGGTATGTGAATGGACTAGAATATTTGCTTCAAGATGAATGGCACATCTCTGAAATGTTGATGAAGCTGATCACATTACCCTTAAGGTGGAAGAAAAATTGATTTGGAAAACACAACATAAAGGTAGAGGAAGAGGTAAGGTAGGGAATGCTAGAGGAAGTGAAAAAGAAGAATAACCCACCAGTGGTCAAGGTGGTAGAGGTGGAATTAGTGTTGGAAGAGGCAGAGGAAGTCTCAAAAGAGGAAAGGGAAAGTATGTAATTACTTGTTATCATTTTGGAGTTGAAGGACATAAGAAATCTGAGTGCCTAGAAGGACAAAATTCAAGGGGAAGAAGTGAAGAAAAAACATAAGTTGCACAAGTTGATGATGCTTCTGTTGGGGGAGAAAATGTGATAGTGCTTCAACAAGAAAAGGGAGAAAATTTGATGTTTCACAAAGTACTGATCAAGCCTGAGAACAAGATAGTGGAAGAACTAGAGGAAAGAAGGAAAATTTTCAAAACTAAGTGCAAGGTCAAAGGAAAGTGTTGTAACTTGGTCAGATGGTGGAATTACATAAAATTTAGTGTCCGTGGAAGTCATGGAAAATTTTAAACTTGATTTTAGTCCATCCAAACCCTTAAAAAGTCTCATGGTTACAAAAGGGAAAACATGTGGTTGTGACTGAGTAATGCTTTTTGAATTTTCAAATCGGCGGTCTTCAAGAGAAATTATTGTGTGGTGTGTGTGACATAGGTGCATGCCACATACTTCTAGGAAATTCATAGTTTTTTGATATGGATGTTCATCATCATGGATGAGAGAATACATATGAGTTTTGGAAGGAAGACCAGTGATACAAACTTACCCCAATTATAGAAAATATAGATGTAACAGTAGGAAGTTGTGGAAGTATCGACATGTGTAACAACAAGATCATGTTGTGTTCATATAATGAGTTTGTACATGAGGAACATAAGGAAAAATTATGTTTAACAATGATTCCAAAGGTTGTACCAAAGGAAGTGAAACTAGGAACCATCTCAATAGATTTCAAATCCTTGTTAGATGAATTCAAGGAGATTGATTTTGATGAATTTACTAAAGGATTATCTCCCATGAGAACTATTTCACATCAGATTTATTTGATTATAGGATAGACCTTACCAAACAAGGAACCTTACAGGATGACTCCAACAGAGAATGAGGAAGTAAATAAGAAAGTATATGAACTACTTGATAGAGGATTGATAAGAGAAATTTTGAGTCCATGTGTTTTACTAGTCATATTGACTCCAAAGAAGGTAGGTGAATGGAGGGTGTGAAAAGATTCTAGAGTCATTAATAGAATAACCATATATTGGGTGTGGAGTATGATTATCTTCTTAAGTTTTCAGAGGTTTTTTGTTTTAGTCGCATTGGATCCCTTCTCCTAACAGGGCATTAATGCCTCCCATATGATCGCCATTAGGGGGTTCCACGGGGGCCGACAACGATTTTATGAGCCCCCACCTAGCGGGGGTTTCAACGAAGCACCCCTGAAGCTAAAAATAGACAAAAACATTCCTTGTAAAATATTTTAATATTATAGTCAACATGGATCATTCATTAGGTGCATGACCTGATGGTAGAACTTATGTTAATTTAAAGTTTTTTTTATTATTATTATTCTAAGATAAAAAGAGAGAGGAGTCTATGTGAGAGTGAAGAGGAAATTAGAATGGATATTTTGTAGGTCATATCACTTCATTTTGCTGCATAATATGAAAGGAAGGATTGGCTATTTCTCTGTGGACATACACCAAATTGGGTGAACCATGCATATCTATGCCTTTTTTTAATCTATTTTTGTGTTTGTGTTTCTGCAATATTTTTGTGTGTTTCATTGCTTTATTAATTAATTTATAACAACTGTATCATATTTGAAGGACGATTTGGCTGATAAACTTATAGGAAACAAGGGTTCCTGGTTCAAGTGGGAGAAATGACGGAAGATGGTATGTTCAAGGTTGAGAAATTCAATGGCTAAAACTACTAACTATGAAAGATGCAAATGGAGGAACATTTGGATCAGAAATATCTTTACCTATCATTGAGCGCAAAATCCAATAAATTGACAAGTATGATAGATGCAAAATGAGAGATTCTCGACAGAAATATGGTTGTTTTTGGTTGCATAAGTGGCATTCAACATTTCAAGGGAAATGACAATAGAGGGTTTAATGTTGGCATTGGCAAAACAATATGAAAATACCTTGAAATCAAATAAGGTATTCTTATGAAGTGTTTATTTAATATGAATATGTTAGAAGGTGGATTTGTTGTTGATTATTTAAATGAATTTAATACGGTTATGAGTTAGTTAAGTTATGTAGGGGTAAATTTTAATGATGAAGTTAGGGCTATGTTATTTCTATGCTCATTGCCAGAAAGTTAGAATGGACTAGTCATGGCTATTAGTAAATTTCTCTCTATATCTAGTACTTTGAGGTTTGATGATGTTGTCGGTGCTATCCTTAATGAGGAAATGTGAAGGAAAGCTCAGACAAGATAACATGTAATGCTTTGAATGCAAAGACTAGGGGAATACAAATGGAAAGAGGAAGGAACCTAGGAAATTGTAGTAAGTCAAGAAAAAGGTAGATCCAAATCCAGATCAGGTATAGTGTGCTCAAAATGTGGGAAAAAAGGACACCTAAAGAAAGTCTGTAAATATCGAAACAGAAAATAAGGAGATGGTAAACAAGAGAACAATCATGAAGTGAATCTAATAGGTGATGTGTTGCAAGATGCTTTAATTATTTCATTAGAATCTATTATTGATGCCTAGGTGGTAGATTCAGGGGCTTCATTCCATGCCACACCTAATAGGAAACATTTGCATGACTATGTTCAAGTAGATTTCAAACATATTAGTTTAGTTGATGATAAACCCTATAAAATCATTGGAATGGGTAAAGTTTTTATAAAGAAACATAATGGAAACCAATGGCTATTAAAGGAGGTAAGGCATTTTCTAGATCTAAAGAAAAATATAATCTCATTAGGGAAATTGGGAGGTGAAGGCTCTGTAATTACATTTACAGACAAAACCTAGAAGGTCACTTAAGGAGCCATGGTAATAGCAAAAGGAAAAAAGGTTGATACATTGTATTTACGAAATGGTATTTATAATTTTGTTAAGGCTTTAAAATCCACAGCAGAAGATATGACACCCTGGCATCATAGGCTCAAACATATGAGTGAGAAGGGGATGTATATTACTCACCCAAGAAATCTATTGCCAGGTTTGAAGCATATTTATTTGGATTTCTATGAAAATTGTGTTTATGGAAAATAGAAGCGAATTAGATTTCTCAGATTTGGAAAGTAAAATAAGTGTGAAAAATTAGAGCTTGTGCATACATATGTATGGGGAAATTCTTAGGTATCATCTCTTGATGATTCTCACTATTATGTTAATTTTATTGATGATGCAACTACGAAAACCTGGATTTATTGTATTCAAAATAAATCTGATGTATTTAATACTTTCAAGAAATGAAAATCTTTGTTTGAGAATGGGACAGGAAAACGTTGAAGTGTCTCAAATCAGACGATGGAGGTGAATACTACACCAAAGAGTTTTACAACTACTGTTCAAAGAATTAAATTCATAGAAAGGAGATTGTTCCAAGAACACCTCAGGAAAATGGTGTCTGAGAAAGGATGAACACGACAATCATGGAGCATGAAAGATGCATGAGATTGCATGCAGGATTTCCCTTACAATTTTGGGAAGATGTTGTAGATATTGTTGTTTATCTAAAAAACATAGGGCCTTCATGTTCTGTGGATGGTGGTATTCTTGAGGAGGCATGGAAATGTAAAACGGTAAACTACTCATTTTTAAAGGCTTTCAATTATGAAGCCTTTGTCCACATTAATAAAGAAAATAGAACAAACCTTGAGGAAAGATCAAAGAAATGTACCTTTATTGGATATGGTGTTAATGATTTTGGTTATTGCTTATATGATTATGAAAATCACAAAATAATTAGGAGTAGAGATGTCATATTCAATGAAAATGTCTTGCATAAGGATCAAATGCATGGAAGGAAACAATAAAAGGAAAACAAAGAATACATAGTGCTTGATGAGATCACACAAAAACTAAATGTGCCTAAAAGTCATAATGATTAGTAGTCTCAACAACAACAACAACTACAATAGCAACAGGCACCTAAAACACTTCAAAGTGGTGTTAGAAGATCTACCAGGATAAGTAGACCCCTTGAACGATACTCTCATTCATTATATTATGTATTGTTGACTAGTTCTGGTCAACCAGAAATATATAAAGAAGCAATGCAGGTAGAAATCAGGAACAAGTGGGAGAAAACCATGGAATAAGAGATGGACTCCTTGATGCATAACCATAATGACTTACTCAAGTTTCCTGTGGGTAAAAGAACATTACAGAATAAATGGGTTTACAGGATGAAGGAAGAAGATGGAGGTAAACAAAGGTATAAGCCTAGACTTTTGGTGAAGGGTTTTCACAAAAGAAAGGTATAGACATTGATGAATATTTTCTCCTGTTGTTAAAATGATTTCAATCAAAATTATTTTAAGTCTAGCGGCAGCTGAATATTTGCATCCTAGACAATTATATGTAAAGATATCCTTTCTACATGGGGATTTGGAGGAAGAAATATATATATGCAACATCCACAAGGGTATGAGGTAAAAGGGAAGGAAAAAATAATGTGAAAATTGAAGAACAGATTGTATGGATTAAAATTGGCTCCAAGGCAGTGGTATCTAAAATTTGTTAGGTTTATGTCTGAACAAGATTATACTAGACACCACTTTGACCATTGTGTTTATCTTAAGAAGAAAAATGATAGCAGCTATATTATATTACTATTATATGTAGATGACATGCTTGTTGCAGGGTCTAACATATAGCAAATAAATGTGCTCATAGGAAAATTGGAAAATTCATTTGAAATGAAGGATTTGGGTGTTGCAAAACAAATCCTTGGTATTAGAATAACTAGAGATAGGAAAAATCACAAATTAACATTGTCTTAGAGTGAGCACATAGAAAATGTGTTGGAAAGATTTAATATGTAGAATGAAAAACTAGTTAGTACACCTTTGGCTAGCCATTTCAAACTAAGGAGATATGTTCTAAGACTCCAGAAGATATGGATTATATGTGTAAAGTTAGATATGAATTAGTAGTTGGAAGCTTAATGTATGAAATTGTCTTAACAAGGCCTGATATTGCACATGCAGTGGGAGTTTTAAACAGGTATATGAAAAATTCAGGAAAAGAGCATTGGATGACAATGATGTGGATTCTTAAGTATTTGACAGTTACCAAAAATCAAGCATTTTTCTTTCATCACTCAAACATTGCTTTACAAGGATATGTTGATGCAGATATGGCATGTGATAGAGATAACAGGAGGAGCACCATAAGGTATGTGTTTAATGTGGGTGAAACAACAATTAGTTGGGTTTCAAAATTACAAAACATTGTTGGACTTTCAACAATGAAAGAAAAGTATGTTGTTTCTACATAGGCTAGTAAGGAAATGATTTGGTTACAAAGGTTTATGGATGAATTAGGCAAGAAGCAGGAGATGGGAAAGTTCTACAGTGACAACCAGAGGGTCATTCATCTTACAAATAAATTAGCACTTCATTCCAAGACTAAACATATACAATTCAAGTACCATTTCATACAATCAGTGTTGGAAGATCGATAGTTGAAGCTGGAAAAGATACACTACCCAGAATCCTGTAGATATGTTAGCAAAAGTTGTAACCAGGGATAAATTGAGATTATGTTTAGTTTCAATTGGCCTTCAAGGATGATGGTGAAGATGAGAAATAACTTGGTCCAAGTGGATTCATTGTCTAGCAAGTGAAGCAAAAATGGAGTTTGTATAATGAGTCTCCATGTGGGAGGTAAAAATTAATTTACACCATCAAGTACTAGTTTCCCTTACCAAGAATGGAGGATATTATGGATTGTTTGAGTGGGGATACATATTTCACTAAGATTGACTTGAAGAGTGGTTATCATCTGTTACACAATATTTTGTCATAGTGTTTAGCATGAAACACATGGACAAGTATCCTTGAAGAAAAGAAGAAGAAATGCATTGAGTAATTCTGGAAGAGCTTGTCAAAAAACCCTATTTGCAAGCCCAACGCTACTTTTAGCAGGAAAACCCATGTTGGTACCCTTTGGCCTAGCTAGTGACTAGCACTAGCAGTGTGACTTTGGATAGGAAAATCTATGATGATCCTCTTCAGGCAGTTTCTCCAAAAATGAAGCATAAGCTTCTCTTACTAGAACCCTCAAGAATAGTGAGTTGGTTATTTTTGAATAAGGATATGGCCGAGTTCTCCCATTTTGAGTCCTTGATCATACCTTTATGGATCTTCACCTTATGATGTGGACCTTCTTCCCCCTTTTGTGGATCCCTAACTCCCTCTCCTTCCCTAAAAAATCATTCCCTTACACCCTCAAATGGTTGGTCAAACTAGATTGGTCATGTTGTTGCTAAATTGTTCCTAGTTTCTGCCAATTTGTGAAGGAGAAATGAGATCTTGAGAGGTCTTGGCTTGGACTTGGAAACCCATCCCGAAGGAGGCTTCCAACATCAAGGTAGTGCTTGTATGCTTCCCTCTTTTGTTTATTATTAATACAATGCATGTTTGCTTTCCATAAGCGTGTAAATGGCTACTTGCTTAGTATGATGCTCCTTGATTTGTCATATTACATTAGAATGCATATGTTACAATTTTACTTTGTTTTATTTTTTTAATCTCTCTTGGACGTATTGGTTCACAACATAATAACGAGGATCGAGCTTGGAAGTGAGGAGATCGAGATCGACATCAAAAAGTGATTGCATAGGAGTGAGGTAGGACATCTTACCTCTCTCATGTCATTCTGATTTAAAATAGGATAGTTTTGCATGTATTTGTTTCGGTTGTTACTAGATCCAGTCATTGGACTAAAGGGATCACTTCTATCCATAGAAGGGATTGCCAAGTTAACAAATTGGCGACTTCGTTGGGGAGCCAATAGCCCTTTCGACCCTCCTTTTGCATTTTGCCTTTTTCATTAGTTTGGCCACCTTTCAATGATCCTTGGTTTTGATTGCCTTTGAGTCTACACTCTGAGTAGTCTGTGTTTTAAGGTATCAAGTCTAGGTTTTTGTTGAAACTTTGTTTGTTTTTCTGAAGCTTTTCTTGCCAGCGTTTTGGAAACCATGTCTGTCACTATCTGCTCATGTTGGTCCATTTTCTCATCCGACATAGATTTTGATGTGTAAAGTAGTGTTGCCAGCACGGATTTTACTATGTAAAGTAGCGTTGATGACCTTGTCAGCACATATTTTTCTATGTAAAGTAGTGTTGATCCTTAGAAATGATTCTTTTTTGGGTTTTGGCTGAAAATCCTAGTGTGTCTTGATCTCTGAGGTCATCATCCTACTATATGTGCATTGAATTATCTTTGATTTGTGTTATTTTCTTGTGGTGTGCAAAAGTCCCTCCCATTGTTCGAAGTGGTGAAAGTAAATTTTGGTTGAGTATTTGATTCTTTGAGTCAATTAAAGTTGTTGTTTGTTGCTCATATGTTTTTATTCTTAAGAAATACTTATTTGTTGTTGTTTTAGAATTATTAATTCTTTTGAGGCCATAAAGAAATTGATTTTGAATTCATTTAGTTTTCATCTCATAATTTACTTTTCGTCAAGTGCATTAGATCACATTGCATAGAAAAGTCATTTTTTGAGATTTATCATTGGACATAGGTTATATTGTTTAGTGATTGAATGCTAAAAGTGCATCGAGTGCATTATCATGCATTGAAAAAAATTTGAAATTATTTCGCTTTTGGTGGTTGTATTTGGAAAATGAAAGTGAAGGATCTAGTTAGAAAAGCTTTGTTTGTTGCATTCTTCGTTGGTGCATCATTGTTTGAATCTCTTTGCTTACTAGATTAGATTTCATCAAAATGGAAAGAATCATTTTATCATGATATTTGCATCATAGGTGTTCAAGTGACATCATTTTGAGCCTTAAAATCAGAACTTAATCCAAGATCAACCTTAAAACTTACCTCAATTAACCTAAGGAGAATTTGGAACATTAACAAAAACATTTAGAGGTCTAGGCTAGATATGTGTTCTGGTGCGGTTAAACGTAGGAGATGTTTTTATCTTCCAGCATTGTATCCTTGGGGTGAAATATCGTTCCATGTACATATGTGTATAAGACCATTCTCCAGTACTTTCTGATATATCAGAGGTGCTCCATGCATGGTAAGTATATGGGAAATCTCTCATCGAACAATTACGCACTAGATAACACTACTATGGACTGCACTCCCACGTACCATCGTGTATATTTTGGGAGTCCCCAAACGGAGAAACCCTTGGAGGTCTCTCTGGTCAAACAATACAAAAATCATAGGTCTCAAATCTCAGTTCACATAAAACAAAAACATCAAAAACCCTAAAAAATAGTCTTTTACTTGCATCAATCTACTATGTGCCAGGTGGAAGTGGAAGGTCGAGATCTCCATGGAAATCTATACTAGTGTACACCCAATCATCTACCATGATAATCTGTTGTCGTAGCCATCCAAAGAACATTGGGGAAAAGACATCTACTGACCAACTCCATGATGAGGCATCAAATCACCCCACCTCAACAATCGTGGATCCCTGGGCCCTAGAGCCTCCACATCTATCCACTGATATCTAAATAATGTTACACAATCTAAGAAGAACGTCACCAAGATAGATCAATAGCCAAAATTTTTCAACTTCCTTGTCTTTCATTTTATGAGTTGGTATTTCTTATTGACCAACAACCCTTCATACCAATTAAAAACTGTGGGACTAGGGCAATATATGGCATATTTTAAGTGAGACTTATTTGATTCATGTAGGGCCCGAGCTCCAACTATTCCAATAATGGTATGGAGAATTGTTCTTAGTGGGAGATTGGTGATAGTTTTTAAGTCTATCTTCTCACTCTTAGTTTTCTGAGAGCCTGGGTAATGTCTCACTATCAGCATATCTGTACTCTTTCCTCCAGTACGAGAATCAGAAAACCCAATCCATTGTCCCCTTCTGGACAAATCCATAATGAAATATATGTTTGCGATATCTATCTCAAGTTCTTGGTCTCCAATATTAAATAGTTGGTGGTCTACATCCCACCACCCAACCAAATGATGCCGTAATTCAATTTGAGTCCTAATCCTAGGAATATGGAATAATTTTGGTAGTCCAAAATCCCGAAGAGTCCTCAATGTATATGGGCAATTTGGTGAACCGAGTTATATGGAGGTCAACACATGTATCAAAAAGTGGTGTATTTAAAAACACATCGGTGTATTAAAATGGGAGTGGGAGAGGTGTACTAATAAACACTTGTGTATTAAAAACATAGCATTCCTGGAAGCATAAAAGCGGTGGAATGGTGTATAAAAAAAAGTGTTATATTAAAAATGCAGCAGTGTATTAACACTGAAACGGTGGGAGGTGTATTACCAGGTCGGGAATGTGGAGAAGCAGAGGCATACCACCCGTGGCCTTCACTTCGCCAGAGTATAGAACAAGCAACACGACCACGATTTACAATTTTCAGGCACAATGATTTGGGAGTTGATTGTGTATGGAGGAGCAACGTTATATGGCAACATTCGAAATCGGGAAGGGAGGAGGCGTAAAATGTGGTATGCGGATTATCAACCGGGATTCCGATTGAGGCCAACATAATGGTATGGGAAGGGTTGCGTATTAAACTGGAGGAGTGGTTATCGCATGATATGAGCCAACAGTGGTATAGGAATTTGCACCATGAGCCAACAATTGACTGTGCATTTGTTGCGCAGTGGTTGCAACGTCTAATGTAAAAAAATTGGAACTGTATGGGCCTGGAGTAAAATAATGTAACAACTGAGATATACCAGACAGCGCCTCCAGCTTCAATGCACCAACGTTCAATCCTTCATAATCTTTCACGCAGATATGGAGGCCAGCACTATGGAGAGAGTAGTGTATGGATGATAGCAACGTATGGAGGCTAGTAGAGTGGAGAGAGAAGTGTATGGACTATGCTAGAGGAGCATGGGAGGTTACAAAAATTTGCAGAAAAATGCAGGACAAACTGACAAATTTATGAAGAAATGGCAGAAGCGAGTTACAATGGCAGATAGAAGCCAAAAATGGCACCGGCTTTGATACCATGTCAAACTAGGCAGTAAATCCTCAAAATCAATTCTTTGATATTCATTCAGGTTGGTCTTTATTATATACATGAGGGGGAGTTACTGTTCATTTCATCTCCTGGTGACTATTCATATTCTCTATTATTTATTTACATCAATTTCAGTTATTCACCCAATCCTGATGATTAGGTGTCAACACTGCAATTTGGATCTTGGGCTGCTTAATGATATTCTACTTCATGCCCTCTTTCCTTCCATTCAATCACCATTTTTCAATGAATAACCTGTGGAACCTCCATAAACAGTTATTTTATTAGCTTCTATGGAAGAAAGTTAGGAAAAAAATAATTAATATAGGAGGGTTTTTAAAAAAAATTATGTCTTTGCGCCAACGCAATTGTCTCGTAATTTTTCCATGCTTCCAGCGCGATGCCATAGTTGGGCTTAGGGTGAGCAGTGCGGGTCCGATGGGTAAAACCTGTGCTGATTGACCTTAACATAATTTTTTTCCATCCCTCCTTACCATATATTCTATGAATGAAAATACTTAAAATCAAAACCAAAATGCAGAGGAAGGACAAATATCTTACCTACAACGAAAATATCATCGAATGGTGTCCTGGATTTGTCACAAACCTCGCCTGAGGATCAGGGAAAATTGGGGTAAAAAGTGCTCTCCACATTACCAAATGTCAACTGGTAAAAATGTTTTTACTTTTGAGCTTTTATAAGTTTTTTGAAATATTTTTACAATTTAGGGCACATTTTTCTTATATTTTAATAGTTTTTTATCGAAATGGGTAATGTGCGTTCTCTTATGTAGTGATAGGTCATGGATAAAAGGTGATAGTGATTAATTTTGACTGAACTAATGAGTTTTATTTTATCACTTTTAGGACTCGTAAAAAATAAATGAAAAAGGAACTCCCTGGTGTCATCTTTCATATCTTTTCTGACTCTCGAAATATGAAAAGATTGTCGAGTACTTGTCATTTTGAACTTGTTAAAGTACATGAAATGACTTCTACTCAGTATGAGTTTAACCCTTTTCCGGATTCAGATAGATTATTGTACAAAAAAGGAATACCTTGGTCACACATGGCTAAGATGTTCTCTTGAATATTGTTTTCTACCATTTTGAGTTCGAAGGAATATCTATGAAAAGCGACCTTCGGAGTTTACTTTTTTGCCTCTTTTTCAAACTCTCTAAACATGAAAAAGATTTCAAGTTACCCTTCTATCAAACTTGTAAAATTTAAACGATGTAGGATTTGTCATCATGACAAGACTGAGTTAGTCTTTCCTAGTGCTCATTAAAATTACTAGGATAGATTCATCCAAAGGATGAACTTATATGACAATCATATGTTATCTTCTTCAAGCTTGCGATAAAAAGTAATGATGTATTCGCTAGAAATAGTGGGGAAAAATGAAAGTGAACATGTCTTGTATTTTGTATAAAGGAAGGATGCTGCTCTTAAACATGACACTTATCTATCTCTCATGTTGGGTTTGGGTGTTGGGCATGGAATCCCCCCACAACATGTTTTGGGGCTTAAAGCCCAAGTTTTGAGTTAGTATTATTGTAAAAACTCCGCGAATTGTGGGCACGGAGTGCGAATTATATGTCAAAGTCGTATGGTTGTCCGCCCTAAGTTTTGAATGTAGTGTCGGCCTACCCATAGTCCCCGTACCATGGGATTGTATAAATAGAGCGAGGCTCTAAGTTGCAAATTAGTTAGTTAACCAACGGATGGAGTCTTTGAGATAGCAAGCATAGAGCAAGAGTTTAGTATCTTGGGTTGCAGTAGTAGGAAGAGGCTCTGCAGCTGAGTGCGCAGAGGCCTAGTAGAGTCCGCAGCTAAGTGCACAGACCCCTGCAACTAAGTGTGCAGGGCGGAGTCGAGTTTGTAACCAAGGAAGAAGAAAAATAAGGAGAAGTTTTATCTAAATTTTGTATATCAGTTCTTATGTTATTACATGTTTGATATCAAGTGCAATTATACTGTTTATTTACTGCACACTTTTGTGTGAATGGTAATTATTGATAAGTATAAATGAAAGCATACAGATAATCTAAGTTAATCAACTGATATTAGGTTTCTAGTAAGGGTTTGGGTAATAACACTGTTTGGGCCCCGAATAGGGCTACACGAAGGCATCATCACCGACTGCGAGGTACTGATAAGTGCGCATAGTGACGTGCGCACAGGCTCAAACCATGGACCATATGAAATCATCAGACATCTCTAGGGTGTGGAACCCTGGTTCTAGCACCCTCCCATACTACTTCAGGTGAGACCTTAGTCAGCGCTCCGTGGACTGTTACCGAAAGAGCCAGTAGTACCAGGATTTGTTTTACTAAATCACCAGAGGAACTCAGGTTTAGGTCCCGGAAATGAAACCATTTGTTGGCTTGTTGGGGCCTCATAGAGCGAAAGTGGGGTGTGGAGTGCACTCTTCGTTGCATCCAGATCCTTCGGTATTTTGGTTTTCCCTTTTGGGGGAGGGACATACATGGGCAATTTTATTGCAGAGTGCAATGGTTGGATGTCTTCCTTCACATCCTCCTCTTTCTCTGCAGAGGCAATCAGGGCCTGCAAGTCTTCTACCTCTTTATCTGTTTCAATGGTGACTGCCTTTCTTTTTTCTTCCACTGATATCTTACTGTGTCATGGATTCCTCGGGGACATGCATATTGGTCCCATTGCCTGCTTATCTTTGTTGGCTTGTTAGGGCCTAACCCAGGTTCGAAGATGATTTAGCCAAACAAATCTCGGTACTATTGACCCTTTCGGAAATAGTCCGCAGAGTGTGAACTGAGGTCTCACCCGAAGTAGTATGGGAGGGTGCTAGAACCAGGCTTTTGCACCCTAGAGATGTTTGATGATTTCAAATGGCCTGTGGTTTGACCTTCCATGCACGTCGCTACGTGCACTTATCAGTACCTCACAGTCGGTGATGTTGCCTTCACACAGGCCTTTTCGGGGCCCGAACAGTGTTATTACCCAAAATTTTTCTAGAAACCCAATATCAATTGATTAACTTAGATTATTTGTATGCTTTCATTTATACTTAACAATAATTACCATTCACACAAAAGCACACAATAAATAAAAAGTATAATTGCACTTGATATCAAACATGTAATAACATAAGAATGGATACACGAAATTCAGATAAAACTTCTCTTTATTATTCTTCTTCCTTGGTTACAGACTCGACTCCACCCTACGTACTCAGTTGCAGGGGTCCGCGCACTCAGCTGTGGACTCTACTATGCCTTTGGGCACTCAACTGCAAGGGTCTGCACACTCAGCTACAGACCATACTAGGCCTCTGCGCACTTAGCTGTAGAGCCTCTTCCTACTACTACGACCCAAGATACTAGACTCTTACTCTATCAATGTGTTGTGGTGAAAACACAACCCTCCCGTTATTGATGTGTTCAATTCAAATAATGGGGACCCTTTCTATAAAAATTTTGGCTAAACATCTTCGAGGATTTTTATTTAGTTGATTATCCTATGCTTTTGTTAATTTTTCATTTTCTTTGGATTCTTGTTTTGATTGCTTTGTTAGAATCGATTTTTTGTAAGCTTCCCATTGACATTTGTTTCACCTCATTTGGTCAACTGGTTTGAAAATGGTACTCCTTTGAAGTCTCGTCATTTATTTAGCCTGGGTTAAAAATGCATAAAATGTATAATATTGCATTTTGTAAATAAATTATTTAAATAACGCATTTATTTACAAATATTAACCCCTAGTTAGTTATTACTAACATTTTTCATTTTTCAGCCAAATCATGTGGATTTTAATAATTTATTCCAATTTCCCAAATTGATTACTAATCTCGAAAACCCAAAATTTCGAAGTGGCTGTTGTTTATTTTTCATTCATTTTCGAAGTAACTGTAGTTTAATTTTCATTTTTATTAAAGTGGCTAGAGTTTATAAACTAAACTTCATTAAATAAAACTAAAATAAAACAATATGAAATAAGACAATATAAAATAAAAAATATATATTTAAAAAAATTTAATCGCATCGAGAGATCGGATCTGATTGCATCGGAGCTTTCATATATCGTAAGTTTAACAAATCTCCGAAACCCCGACCTCCCGATTTGCCAATTGCTGATACCCCTCATATCCCCGATCGCCATTCGTGAAAAGCCAAAATGCATTCCAGAAGGTTATATGTTTTATTCACTCATATGTTTTATTATAAAATTTCACTCATACATGAGTGAATGAAAGTAGGTAGGTTAATTAATTTTAATATTTATTAATTTAAAAATAATAAATTTTAAATTAATTAAAATTAATTAATATATAAAATTTAATTAAATTAATATTTAATTTTTAGTGTTAATTAGTTTATAAATAGTTAACTATATTAATTAATTAGATTAATTTGTTAATTATATTAGTTAATAACAGTTTATTAAATGATTAGTTTAGTTCATAATTAACAATTAAATTACAATTAATTATTAGATAATTAGAGTCTAATTCAGGATTAGATTTTTAACTAAAAATTTTGATTTTTAGTCCAATAACAGAAATTCTAGATTTATACCAGATTTCACTTATCAACATTGGAGGCTCATAGATTGAGATTTATTGACCAAATGAGGTCCGGGATGGCTCATTAGAAAGATAAAATCAAGGAGAACATCTCCGAGGAGGTTTCGCTAATAGATTTAGTCATTTATTGGGTCAAAAGTCAGGTAGAAGATCAAGCTCTGAATTTTAAAAACAAAATAAAATTTTCTGAGTTTTATTTTTCTGCATTTTCATTTGTCAAAGCCTCTTCTCAATGTAGATCCATTCGTCAATAATATACTTGGCCAATTAAATCATCCCAGGCATCAATAGAAAGCTTATATTTTATTTTCAATTATTTAATTAATTGCATTTGATTAGATTTGTTTTAATACTAGAAATGATATTTTGATTTTATTGTTGCATTTTAATTCATTTTTTATTTCTTTTTACAGGAAAATAGTAGAAGAGATATGGAGAAAAGAATCTCAATCAATGAGAGTGCTCCAGCAATTAAAGATTGGAATTTTTGAGAAAATAAAATAGGATTGGGCAGATTTTTCTTCAACAAACTCTCCTCTCAAGATACTTTTGGAAATATTATAAATAATAGATTGCAAAATGTAATAAAGGGTTGCTTTCCTTTGCAATTTTAGACTTTTAAAAGCACTTATGTAATAGGAATTTAGAGTTACAGGAGAGAGGAGAGAAAATCTCAGATGTGGGGATTATTAAGGATTTTTCCTTTGTATCTTGAATTATGCATGATGGGTAAAGTTTGCACTACTGTGGCTTTAGCTTTGAAAGCAGAAGTTTAAGAAATGTAAAGGACTGTTGGAGACTAGGGTCAGAGAAATGGATGCAATAAATTGGTATTTCTAATACTAATGTTCCAAATATTAGTTTCATTTTATTATAACAGCGATGTGGCATTTTATTCATGTCTGTGCACTTATGTCAATATGGGTAATTTGTCCCAATGTTGTTATTATGTATTTCTGATCTTATGGATTAAATTCTTATTTTTGAGTAATTATTTACTCAGATATATGTCTTATAAAACTGATTTATTGAATGGTAATGTGTTGTGAACTATTTTCACATATTATTGCTTAATTATTGGATTTACTGATTTGATAATCAATATCATTTTTGTGGACTATTTCCTGAGTGTTGTTGGTTTATTATTTCAGTTAAGAGGTCTCGATATGATGTGTTTTGGTATCCATAATGTCAGTTAATTGAATTACTTCATCAACTTTATATTCACTATAAATAAGACATATTTAAATCCTAATATTTTAAATATCTTGCTCTTGGTTGGGTTAGATCTATATCTGCCTAATTAAGATAAGATTAAGATTAGTTTCTTTTGCTTGCATCTTATAATAAGCTTGCATTTAGAGTAATTTCTACATTCTTTTGAATTATCTTCTCAAAGAGGCAAAATTTTAGTTGTGGCTTGGCTAAAACCAAATCAACTTAAGGGTCATTGTCTTGCCTGATCAGCAAGAAGAAATGATCTGATATCCCTGTCTATTAGTAGTTAAAGATACATCATAAACCAATAGCGATAGGAAGAAGGTAACTGGACCTAGTTAAACTAGTGGGAGCCACTAATCCAAATAGAAAAGGAGCTGCTTTAAGGTTCAGACCGGGTGGTTATCCCCCATTGTTGTTGCAGCGATTTTTGAAGCATCAACATTTTTGGCGCCAGAAGGAGGGCTTGAGACTTTTTGTCTATTGGAGTCTTTTCAATTTTAACACTTTATTTAATTACGATGGCTCCTCTTAAGCTTCCAATTTGGAGTTGTATCTGTCAGGCCAGGGTAACTCCAGCAATGAGCGCAAGAAAACAATTAAATGAGAAAACACTGATTGATTCATTTATTCATTAGCCAACACTTTATTTATACACATATAAAACAGATCAGTTCATCTTCTAGATGACTGTCCGACTTCACCTCATCCGTTTCGGATTACGTGTCAACATTCCCCCCCTTAATCTGAAGGGATGTTGGTGAGTCCAAGCATCATTCTGAATTTTTCAAGCTTTTCTCTTCCAAGCGCTTTGGTGAAGATGTCTGCAATTTGCTCGTTTGTGGAACAATGACGAAGATGGATTGTTTTGGCCTCAACATGATGTCGGATCAGATGATATTTAGTATTGATGTGCTTAGTACGATCATGGAACTTTGGGTTCTTGGCCAACTTTATTGCAGATGTGTTATCAATCATGAGTGGAGTTGATTGTATTTGTTTTACCTGCAAATCTTCAAGAATTTTCCTGAGCCACACAATTTCTTTCGTTGCTTCAGCTGCTGCCACGTATTCTGCTTCTGTTGTGGAATCTGCTGGTACTGATTGTTTGCGTGATCTCCAGGAGACAGCTCCTGATCCAAGACTCATAGCATATCCTGAAGTAGATACCCCAGTTTCTTTGTCTCCATCGAAGTCTGAATCAGAGTATCCAATCAAGTTGAAGTCGTCCACCTGTGTATACTTGATTCCAAGGTATTGAGTTCCCTTCAAGTACCTTAGAACTCTTTTTGCAGCAGACCAATGTCCCTCACAAGGCTTTTGCATAAACCTGGAGAGGATTCCAACAGCAAATGAAATGTCTGGTCTGGTAGTAGTGAGGTAGATGAGACTTCCTACAAGCTGTCTATACCTTGTTGCATCCTCAAATTCCTTTCCTTCAGTAGATGTGAGCTTCAAGTTTTGTTCCATTGGAGTAGAAAGGGGATTGCACTCTGTCATGCCAAATCTGTATAACAAATCTCCAATGTATTTCCTTTGAGAAAGAAATATGGACTTTGGATGTTGGGTTACTTCAATGCCAAGATAGTAATGAACATAGCCCAAATCAGTCATTTCAAAATTTTTTCCTAATTCTTTCTTTATGGATGCAATATAGCTTTCATTGTTCCCTGTCATTAAAAGATCATCTACATATACCACAAGATATACAACTGTTTTGCCAACTTTCTTGACAAATAAAGTTGCATCATCAAGATCAAAATGTTTGAAGTTGAGTTTCAGAAGATGCTCAGTTAGTTTTTCATACCAGGCTCGTGGTGCTTGTTTGAGGCCATACAAGGACTTCACAAGTTTGCATACTTTGTGTTCATGTCCTTTCACAGCAAATCCTTCAGGCTGGGACATAAAAACATTCTCTTTTAGATCTCCATTCAAGAATGCAGTTTTTACATCCATTTGATGGACTTTCCAACCGTTCTGAGCAGCTAGTGCAAAGAGTGTCCGGATGGTGGCCCATTTTGCTGTGGGAGCAAAAGTTTCCTCGTAATCGACCCCTTCTTTCTGTGCAAAACCTTTTGCCACAAGCCTAGCTTTGTGCTTGTCAAGTGAGCCATCAGCTTTGTACTTGTTCTTGTAGACCCACTTGCAGCCAATTGGTTTGGTTCCAAATGGAGGATCAACCAGCTTCCAAGTGCCATTCTTTATGAGGGCATCATACTCCTTCTGCATCGCTTCTTTCCATTCATCATAAGAAGCAGCTTCTTTGAAGGAAGTTGGTTCAAAATCTGTAGACAAGTTCAATTCACAATCATAAGTAACATCCATATCAACAGGTGAATTAGAGTTATCTACATCACCTCCATCTTGTCGATTTGAATTTCGGGTTCCTGTTTTTCCAATTTCATCAGGATGAACACTTTCAAGTGTCTTTGTCAGCCACTTTGGGGGACCTTTCTGAGATGGTCCAGGCTGTTCTGTTGATTGAGTTGGGTCTGAATCAAGATTGAGTCTCTCAATTCTATCAATTACATCACTTAAAGCATCATCCGTTGTTGGAGTGTCATGCAGGGGAGATTGTTCTTCAGAAGAAGATTCCACATGTTGATCTAGTATAGGAATCCCCCCTTCAAGATGTGGAATCTAATTATCAAACTCTTGGAATGATTTTGGTTTTGTGAATCTATCCAAGCGATCAAGTTGCCGCTCAACAACGCTGTCAGATTTGGATGATTCAAGAAAAATGACATCTCTAGATAAAACAAACTTTTTATTTACTTCATCATAAAGGCGGTATGCTTTAGATGTGTTTGAATACCCCAGGAATATACACTTACGACTTCTAGCACCAAGTTTGTTTCTATGTACCTTTGGTATTAAAGCATAACAGGTGGAACCAAATATCCTGAGATGTTTTACCGAAGGAACATGTCCATACCACAATTCATAAGGAGTCTTGTTTCTTATAGCACTAGATGGACATCTATTCTTTATATATGCAGCACATAGAACAGCATCAGCCCAAAACATTGTCTTTACATTTTTGAAGAAAAGCATGGATCGTACCATATTCAAAATTGTTCTGTTCATTCTTTCAGCTACACCATTCTGTTGAGGATTATAAGGCACAGTTGTTTGATGTTTAATCCCATGTTGGCGAAGATAGTGTTCAAATTCATTTGATGTATATTCTTTTCCATTATCAGTGCGAATAGACCCAATATGAGATTGTGCATCATTTTCAATCCACTTATGAAAATTCTTGAATGTTTGAAAAGCATCAGATTTGTTCTTCAAAAAATAAACCCAACACATTCTGGTGTAATCATCAATAAATGTCATGATATACTTATTTCCATTTGCAGAAGGAACAGGCATTGGACCACATAAATCTGAATGAATAAGTTCAAGCTTCCTATGTGCTCTTGAATGTGAATCATGAAAAGACTGTTTGCTATGCTTTCCTAGAATGCAAGCATCACATTGTTTATGTTTTCTAGGAATTGTAGGCAAACCAGCAACACCATTTTTCTTCAACAAGCGGAGACTATCATAGTTTAAATGTCCAAATCTAGCATGCCATAATAAACTTGATGGAAGTGCACCTTCTTAATGATGAGAAATATATGAGAAATGCTGTGCATGAGCAGAGGTTCCTTGCAGTTTAAGGAGTCTTTCTTCTTCTATACCCCTCATGACAAGTGAATGGTCAGATGCCTTTCTTACCTCAAGCTTTCCATCAAACATATGAATGGAGTGACCTTGCTGGCGGATGTGGACCAGGGACAACAAGTTTCTCTTGAGCTGTGGGAGATATAGAACATGATCCAGAAGAAAGTCTGGAAGACCAGGCAGTTTAAGCCTGACTGTGCCAAGC
This sequence comes from Pinus tabuliformis, assembly GCA_031772625.1. Lineage (NCBI taxonomy): Eukaryota > Viridiplantae > Streptophyta > Pinopsida > Pinales > Pinaceae > Pinus > Pinus tabuliformis. The sequence goes on from CM062804.1 coordinate 1,449,487,378, forward strand.
CCTGATGGCTTGATTTTTGACTGATCTGCAAAGTATACTGCTCCATCAACATTATCAGTGAAATCTTCAAAAAAATCTTTCCTATGAGTCATATGACAGGTTGCTCCTGAATCAAGCAACCAGTCATTTTTCGAAGAAGTAAGTGAAGCATTAAACAGATCTTCATTTACTCCAATGTTACATTGTGCCTCAATATAGTGAGTGGATTCAGGGGCTTTACCTTTGTCTGAGTCATCAGTTTTACCTTTATGCTGATTTCTTCTCTGCTCAATCTTTTCCCATGGTAGCTTGCATGTAGAAACATCATGAGATCCTTTTTGTTTGCAGCGAATGCAATGTAAGTCTGCCTTTTCTTCTTGAGGGTGTCTGCCCCCCCTGCCTCTGAAGTATCTTCTTCTTTCTCTTGAATGCATACTGTAACAAAATATCTCTACCAAAAACTTCTGTAAACAAAATCCTTCTGAAAAAAATATCTCTGCCAAACTTCTGTAAAAAAATCCTTATGTCACAGCAAGACTTCTGCTGGAAAAAAAATCTTATATATATATTAGTGTTCAACAGAGAAAAAGAAAGTGCTCATATGTATCTTCAACATATATCACTGTTCAATAGAGAAAAAGGAGAGTGTTGTATCTTCAACATATATCACTGTTCAATAGAGAAAAAGGAAAGCGCTGTATCTTCAACATATATCATTGTCTCAATGAAAAAATCAAGGGCGCTCACTGCTTATATCTCGCATCAATATATTCAACAACTCATATATTAATATCACTGTTCAATATAGAAAAAGGAGAGTGTTGTATCTTCAACATATATCACTGTTCAATAAAGAAAAAGGAAAGCGCTGTATCTTCAACATATATCATTGTCTCAATGAAAAAATCAAGGGCGCTCACTGCTTATATCTCGCATCAATATATTCAACAACTCATATATTAATATCACTGTTCAATATATATTCAGGGCGCTCACTGCTTATATATCAATATCTCACAACAAAACATATATCAATATATCACAGTTTAAAAAAGAGGGCGCTCCGATGACTTGACTATATCAGTTTTCAAATCCCGCAAAAATTGATGCACAGATTACAAAAAAAAAATATTTCAGGTATCACACCACCTCTTCGTTGCCACAGATGTCTGGCAATGAATTGCTGGAATGAACGCGGGATTCCATTCTCAATACCAACAGGCCAATAAAAAACGATACCAACACAGTTTCACACTTGGGCGCACCCACATCATGGGTTCCACACTTCCGCACCACAGCTATATTTGACAGAAATGTCACCGCGCTCGGGTTTCAATTGCAATTTCCACTTAACACTCTTCTTCTCCGTTCTTCTACCGCTGCTGCTCTCCGGAAGAAGGGCTGCGACTCATGCCAGTTCTTACCACAGCTGTCACCACAGCTATATGCCAGTTCTTACCACAGATTAAAAAACGATAAAAAAACGATACCAGCCTTATATATATGGAACAACGTGTTTATGGGACAGTGTAGGAGCCAAACATTGTGCGGGATATGATACCATAGGGCTTTGTTGCATAGTGGAGAGGAGTGCGCAGAGGTGGTTTAATACAATGCAACAGAAGGAGAGCGAGGGGATGGCAGGATAGTGAATACATTTGTGGGAGCCGAGGGGACCGCGTATAGCTCCATTCAACCGACCAAAAATTTCATGCATTCACCATATATGCCATTGACCATCAATCTTCTGCTTGATAATGAATTCTGATTATTGAAAGAACTTACCAAACGCCGCAAACACCTCCAAGTTTCGACCCAGCTTACAGTCTTTTAACGCTCATGTTCCATCTCTCTGCACCGAGGCTTCAACGAATTCAACTAAGACTTCAGCTATTGTTTGCAGGTCCGCTCCAATCAACTTCTATGAGAGTTACGCATTGAATGCGGATGGTCTGTCCAAAACGCAGAGATAGAACCGTTTATTCAAATACAGAGGGCGCAGTCTCATGAGAGGTCAGTGTCAGAGAGCGCCAGGGCAGTCAGAGGCAGCGTAGAGAATTATGGTCAGAGGGGCAGCGGATTCAGGCAAAGGGAATCACGTCAGAGGGGCAGCGGATTCAGAGGCAGAGCCAGGTCAGGCCAGGGAATCACGCCAGAGCTGCTCTTAAGAGAGGAGTTACAACTAATTTAAGAAACCTGAGCTCTGATACCATGTCAGGCCAGGGTAACTCCAGCAATGAGCGCAAGAAAACAATTAAATGAGAAAACACTGATTGATTCATTTATTCATTAGCCAGCCCTTTATTTATACACATATAAAACGGATCAGTTCATCTTCTAGATGACTGTCCGACTTCACCTCATCCGTTTCGGATTAGGTGTCAACAGTATCTATAGACGTGCATCTTCCAATACTCCACCTGAAATGGTAAGACTCTTGTCTCAGGTAAAGTTCAATGGTAAGATAAATTCTTCTACTTTGAATCATGTCCTTCAATTTATTCGAAATGTTTCAAATTATGATTTTCAAGGAATTGATGAAGGCATTTTATGTAGAATTTTTACTCTCACATTTGCGGCAAAAGCGAGAAACTGGTGTAGAACTCTTCCGATTGCCTCAGTCCATAGCTGGGATCAATTCTTTACAATTTTCATTTGTAAATTTGACGGCTATGATTATGAACAGATATGTGATGAAAATGAATATCTACAAAAATTTGAAAATGAGTCTATTGTTGATTTTAATATTCAATTTAATTTGAATTGTTTAAGATTCAAAATCAAAGATAAATCTACAAAAGAGGAATCACTAGATTGGTTTGAATATATTTGTTCTCTTCCTCCCATTTCCAATCCATATGAAATTAGTTCAAGCTTTGTTCCATCCCCTTCCAACATAAATGAGAATTCCAATTTGGATGTGCAAATAAATTATGATGAAGTGGTTTCAAAAAGCTCAAAAAATATTTCTTATCAAATGCAAGAAGACAACAACAGCAATTTTGGAGAAAGAAATGCATTGGAGTCTGAAAGTTACTCTACAGTGAATTCAGAAAATCAGATCGCAAATTAGCAAGTGCAAGCAGTAATTAAAGTAAATAATAAAATGCAAACTGTTGTACAAATTTCTGAATTTTTCCATGATGAGCAAATGTTGAAATCAGAGCAGCAAAGCAGCTTTTTTCAAGAAATCATGAGTACACAAAGGAATGATTTAGAATCTGAAATTTACAATCAGCCTAATGTACGAGAGTTCTCAAACCGAGACATTTTTAATTGCATTATTTCAGATTCACATCTTTCCCTTTATCTTGATATTTTTAATGATGGTAATTTTTTCTCTCTTGGTATTAATGATGTTTGACAAGATAAAGAGTATGATCTAAATTAATTACCAATAAGTTTTTATCAAGATAGAGAAACAATTATTGATCATTCTTTTGTTATTATTGAACATGAAATTTTTATTCCTCCTTGTTTTGATATATTGGATGAGATCGAAGGTAATTCTAGAGAAACTTGCGAAGTTGTTTATGATAATTACTATGACATTGAGGATGTTGATTTCTATTCTTCTCAAAAGAACCCTCATGATAAAATTCAAATAACATCTGAGAATGAGGAACGTTTCAATTTAGAAATTATCCCAACCAATCCTCATTTTAGAATATCAAATTATCTTCATGATTTCACCATTCAAGAAAACATTCCAATTTATGATTCCTATCATGATCAAGCTCTCATTTCTACTCATAATTATAATTCTTTTTCTAATTCACAAGTTGGAATTTGAAATTATTTAAATTCTATAATTCTATCCAATCCTTGTGAAAAAAGAAATTATTTCAAAACAATCCCAATTGTGCTATAACATTAGTTGTACCAATAGTGATTTAATTTTATTTTTTCTTTCACACTTATTTTGTTTAAATTTAGATTTATTTTCAGATTTTATTTTTCAAAATTTTCACACTTTTCACTGGCATATTAAGCACTTTACTATCAAACACTCAATTGATGCATTGTCCGATTGGGAAATTGAAGCTTCATATTATAATCATGAGCATCAAAAGCTATTAATATTTCAATTTCACTCAATGCTAATGTTTCATCAAAAGTTTCTATCTTCTCAAAAGCAATGCCAAAAAAAGAATGTATTTTTACAATTTGGCTAGCAATTCAATTTAATTAATAATTTTCCATTTCATTTGAAATATTTCCATCCATTTTTCATTAATTAATTTGAATAATATTTGGAACTTTTTCCTTCATGGAAGATTGTCAATAGCTTAACATTTACACATAACACTAACAATTTCTTCAAGGCCTTTGAGTCTAAAAGCTCATATCCATAATCTAGTCTGTTATCTCTTCCTTTGAACATTTCCCAATCCTTAATAGAAATCCATCCAGATTTCTATGATCCAATTGGTATTCAATTGGAAAGGAAATTTCAAGAGAAGGAGATTTTAATTAAGTTGCTAACAATAACTGTGAATTCTATTTACAGATTTATCTTCCTTAGTTTAGTTAGATTTGTATTTTTATTACTAACATTTGAATTGTACATACATGCAGGAATTAAAATCAGAAAATGGTTACATTGGAAATATGACTATACCTAGTCATTTTCATGTATATGGTTAGAATAGGAGTAGAATTAATTTAGTTTGTTTATTTTTATTTCAATAGTTTTGCAGATTAAAAAAAAATAAAACAAAACAATTAGCTCTTCTCATACATGTTTAGTATAAGAAAGTTTTAATTCTTGTTTTCCTTTTCTAAAAATTTATTGCAGCAATACCTCTACCCATGAATACATCTCTGCCTATTTTGAATAATGTATTGACAGAATTTAATTGAGTATGCACCTGGCACACATTTAAATCTGTGTTGACATTCTTCCACAATTAGTGGCTTTATCCCATTCGGATCTTTATTTTATTATCTGATGCTGCAATATGCATCATATTCATTTACTAAAGGCATTATTGAACAATCACTATAACAATATAGATTCTTCTCAAGTTATTCGGAATAAGCAGAGGTAATAAATTGTTGTTTCAATTCAAAAGGGAATACTATTTTCAAATTTATTTATGGTAAATTTTATATTTCCTGAACATGAATAAGTAGATTTTATTTAGGCTAATTGCTCACTTTGATTTAGAATAAATAATGAGATGATTTTGAACAAAGGAATTTTGATAAATCGAAGGAAAAATTTGAAGATTCATCAGGTAAAAACTATAGAGAATTTCATTCCAGGTACAAATTCACCAGTTTATTCTCATCTATTATTAGTTTCTCTTTTCCTTAATTTATTTTTTATTTTTGTTCTGTTTTATTTACAGGTTTTCATTTGTTTTCAAAACTTGAAGTAAGCAACAAACCCATTTCAAATTTTCAACAAGTTCAAGGAAATTTTATTTGTGATTCATTAGAATTTGAGCATTTTTAACTTTGCTTTCAACCATCAGAAAACCCAATTGAAATTTCAAGCAATATCATATGATTCAACTTGATTTTCATATTGTTGATACTTCAGTGAAAATATTTGCAATATTCTCATCTCCCTCATCTTCGTCAATCATTTCATTCTGATATCACATCATCCATATCACAACCATTTGTATCATAAGATTTCATCGGAAGTAGCTCTTAGCATTTTTTATAACAAATTGTTCATAAAAGATCTCCGATGTATTACCTCACTCATATGCCATATCGCATTTCACATATCGGAGGTTTGCAATTGAAGTATACTTCCATTATCGTGAATCGCCAATCTCCGATAAACGACTTTACTGATATTGCCATGACCACATAATTCTGGACCCGATATGAAATTCAAATCAAGTTTATAAAATATTGCGTCCATTCAATCGTAATAAAAGTAGGGGCATAATTTTAAAGGGCCGATGTCTCGAATCCAATATGTTATTAAATTTTCATCATAAAATTATCGGGTCCACTCTTCATTACATATCGGCGTATCAAGAATTGTTACATCATGTGCTTAAGATTGCCGATCGCGATCGCCAATTAGCCATGTCATTCATCACATATCGACATCGCAAGAATCATGTTGTGTTACATCGGGTACCAAAAGTTCGTCAATCGTCAATGAGTATCGTCGATTAGAAATCACTGATATCGCAATCGCTTCATCACATTTTTATTTATGCTCACATCACATCTCCCAATCTGCGATGTGCGATGTGGGAAGCATAATGTAAATATTCTCTAATCCCCAATATAATATTTCTTTAATGATGTGATCGCTTCATTTTATTGCACATGTTCTCATTGCATATTCTCATCGGTAATTTACTATTGCAACCTCCGATGCGATAGCTTCCAATGCATGCCTCTGAGCCATTAACATTTAATCGATATATGGCATAACAACAAAGGTGAAGTCTTGCAGATTAAATTCGAAACATTGTGAAGAAACATGTGATGCGAATCATCCGATACGAAGATGCATTATTTTAAAAGCAAGCTTGGGTAACCACATGGTAAGAAAGTAGTTAATGACCAATTTGCAGCATATTTAAATCATTTCGATTTCTTATATATTTCAGTTTTAAATATATAATGTTGAACTAGGTTGTCATTGATGTCAATATGGCAATATTCTAGATACTAGAGGATGACATGAAGCTAAGGGGATGCAGAGCAGATTCATGAAGAGACAGGAGCAAAGGCCATCAGGATAGCCGAGCCATATATATATATATATATATATATATATATATATATATATATATATATATATATATATGCGGAAACAGACATATATGCAAGGAGGTGGTCTTTGAAAGACACTGCCAAGCCAAGAGGAGTAGATGGAGACGAGAGGAGCAGACAGAGCCACCAAGCTATCGGAGAGCCATGACAAAGCAAGAGGAACGCTGCCTGTAATATATATGCCAAAACAGGCATATCGGAGCCAAAGAAGAGGAGAAAATGGAGCAAATGGACCGAGAGGAGTAGATGGAGAAAGAGGAGCCAAGAGGAGCAATATATATAGAGCCATCGGTATATGCCAAAGAGGAGGAGCACACAGAGCCATCGGAGGAGCTATCGGAGCATATCGGAGCAAGAGGAGCCATCGGAGGAGCAAATGCAACAAACATAGCCATATATGCCGCAGATAATAGATATCGGGAGCATACACAGCTATCGGGAGCCATCGGGAGCAGAACTCATATAGATATGTCATTAGGCTTGTAAAACCCATGTGTGATGGCTGATCAAATGAACTACTAATACATATATGCAACATGGCAGAACTGTGTTTAAAGCCTAGACTTTCCATCAGAACGAAGAGCATACACAGGAGCCGTTTGATCTTCCAGATCAACAGTCCAGATGAAGTCACAGAGGAGCGGAGAATCTTTGTTGCACCGACGAGAACCTTGGATGTTATCGGAACTAACCAAGGAGCAATTGACATGGGAATAGTGCGATGAGCTGTGAGCCGTCCGATCACTAATCTGGATCGACGGTCCTGATCTAATCGGTGATCGGGCAGTCGGCAGTTGGAGAACGGAGCAACAGTGCAGTGGACGCGATATGCGACTTAGCGCTGACCGTCCGATCTGAAGGAATAATGGACGGCGGAGATCTAATCGGCAATCGGCATATCGGAGCGATCGCGTCGGAAGGATCGGGGGATGCGATATGTGACATCGCCGATAACCTGGAGCCGAAATACTGTAGATTGGAGTTAATAACAGTTTCGGGTCCGGAATGAACCTTCAACCTTGCGAAGTGGGAGAGCGACTGTCGAAGCCGAAATATTATAAAACAGAGCCTAAAGGTGCATCGGGTCCGTAGACCCATTACATTGCAAATCTGCCGATAGGGAACTGCCGATAGGCCGGACCCGAAATCTCTTTAGAAGGGAGCTTAAAGGAGTATCGGGTCCACAGACTCATTACATTGCAAATCTGCCGATAGGGAACTGCCGATAGGCCGGACCCGAAATCTCTTTAGAAGGGAGCTTAAAGGAGTGTCGGGTCCGCAGACCCTTTGTATTACAAAGTCGCCGAGGTGAACTCGCCGAATTGACGGAGCCGAAATTTGAATAGGCTAGATCATAAAAGGGTGTCGGGTCCATCGCATCGGAAGAGGTTGTTCTATTGTTTACAGCGAACGTCGATGTTCATTGGACCCGAAACAATATTAAAGGGAGTCTAAAGCCATATCGGGTCCGCACCTCATCGGAGGTCAGGCCTTAAGAGTTTTATTATGGTTGCGAAATCTAGACCCGCTGAATTTATGAAAGCAGCCATATAATCCTTGAGATCCGCGTACATTGAGTCAAGCAGTTTTTATGCTAGTTCTGTGTATTGATATTATATGGTTACATATGGCCATGAGGGGTTTTATGGTAATTCCATATATGTCTATAAGTGTGGCGGGTTGATTAAAGTGCTTGGTAATGGTTGATTAGAGGCTTGGTTGGTGGCTTTCGATGGTTGATTATAAAGCACTGATAAAAAGGTGGCTCTGATTCTAAGTAAGTCCAAGGTTTATAGAAGGCACATAGCCTAAGGAAAGCTTTCGATAGACATAAAAGCGGTGATAAAAGGGTGGCTCCGATTCTTAAGTATGGAGGCAAAAATACTGTAAGGAATAGTCCCGATAGCTTGAGAAACCAAATCATGGCGATTATGATTATGATAAGGACATGGTTGTCCGATAAAAAATGCCATCCCTGTGTATGCCCACAATCATTGGCAAAGCAGCGCTGTTACAAGTTTTTGAACTTGTGTTCTCTACAGATGACTCGATCCTTGCTCATTGATTCAACGTGTCCTGTGAAAACGAATGGACAGAGGAAGCTACAGTGACAAACAAGCCAACAAGTGAGGAAGCTGAAGCAGGCGAGAAGGAAGCCGAAGAGCCAGCAAGAAAGAGGAAACAAGTGGACAAAGACAGGTTTGCATAAAACAATAAACAGAGGACTACATGGGTGATGGTTGTTGAAAACAAACCAGAATATGAGGTAGCAGAAGCAGCAAAGGTGGTGGAGCATTGTTTGAATTTGCTAGTGAACACTGCTGCGGCTGTTGAACATTGTTGGAGCTGTTGTGGGGGTGAAGAACCAGAGTGTGAGATAGTAAAAGCAGCAGAGGTTGTAGAGGCTTCAGAAGCAGCAGAGGTTATAGAGGCAGCAGCAGCAGAAAAGGCTATTGGAGACTATGCGTGGGCAGTGTGCAGAGCTGTGAAGACTCATCCATAAGAAGACATGGTTGTCATTGATACTGTAGTTTGGAGACTACAGTGAAGCTGTAAATAGACAGAACTCAACAGAGAAGAGTTCTGAGAGCAGAAGGATTGGAGTCCTTGGGCTTGGAGCCTTAAAAGTGAGAAAGATGGGAGTCCTTGAGGCTGGTGCCTCAGAAATGAGATTGGATTGGAGTCCTTGGGGTTAGTGCCTCAAAAGCAGGAAGGATTGAAGTCCTTGGGAGTTGGTGCTCTTAAGTCCAAGATTGGTGTCTTGGGAAAATAGAGTTGGTGCTCTGGAGGTTGGAGCCTCAACAAAGTCCAAGTTGGAGCTTGGCAACCGATTGTGACCATCTATATATTGTATATATTTTACTGCACAGTTATATTAATAAAAGCATTTATTCTTGTTGTTCATATTGTGTTCTGAATATATATGTTTTAACTGGTAAAACAATAGTGGGAAAAAAAAATACTGATTCACCCCCCCTCTCAGTATTTCCAACATATAATTCCATAATTAAATATGAAATTCAAGAACTCTCTATTTTCATATTTAAATTTTATTATCTTGGATTTGCTCTTGATTCTGGACAATTTATAAAATCATGGAGTTTATATGAAACTTATAATATTTTGAGAAACAGTTATTACTGCAAATTTTCATTTTCATTTTTGATGCATTTGTTTTCCCTTGAACACTAAGCATTCTATTTTTACATTTTACTGTTTGCTTTAGTTTAAATAAAATAAATAATAATTTTGGGTTATAGAATTTTGGTTAGTTTGACTTCTTCATGTTTCTAATGTTAATTAAAATAAGAAGTCAGCTAGTTTGGAGAAACTGATACCTTTTAGGTAAAATCAAAAGAAATTATTCAATGGTAAGATTCATGTACCCACTTTTATTAATTTCCATTTCATTACTTTAGTTTTGTTTTTAAAGTATGTTGATATAAAAAATCTGTTTTGCAGTTCTCCATTCAAAGCTTTCATTCCTTTGCCGGATCATATTTTGGAAGTCTCATATTCTTCTTCTACTTTTATTTCAATAACCGGCGATAATCTTCGTTGAAACAGCTATACCAGGAAGTTTTTGAACCTTTAATTTGTTTCTTTAAGTATTCCTTTTATTAGAAAATCATTAAAGATGATGCTTTGAAACAAGAATATTGATATCAGACAAAAAGTTTTCATTGTCGCTGAATTTTATCGTCACTGCTATCCAAAAATCCTAAAACACTTACAACCCTCCAAGGTATGATTTTTCTAAATCTCGACATAAGAAGGAATGATTATACAATTATTTTCTTTTCTCTTCATATTGTTGAGACATTGGTATAAACATTCTTGTTTGAGTTTATCTTTTGAAACTTGGATTTTCCTTTCCACTTTTAAAATTTCTTCATTTTTATTTTTGTTTGTTGATTTCTTTCTCATTTTAGTATAAGAATTCTTTTCCTTTGGTTTTCAGTTTTAATTTTGGTGACTTTGCCATGATTTATATGGAAGGCCTATTTGTTACCTAACAATGGTCAACGTACATGGAAAAAAATTGTCAGTAGTCACCTATTAGCTTTTTCTTAAATCTCTTAGTAAAGTTTGTTTTTCTTATTTTAAAGGTAGACATATTTAAGGAAGAGATTACCAATTTAGAGAAGTTGAAAAAGTATCATAAAATCTAAAAAGATTATTTTTTCATCAAAATTGTAATCATTTTGAGATTTCAATATTTTATTAAGATCTTTCAAAGTTCTATTATCAATCAAGGAAAGTTATTTTTAACCAAGTAAAGACACTTTACAACATTGCACCTTTTAACTCTGAAATTGTCATTCTTAACTCTTAAGGAGTCAATGATTCTCCTCGTCCCAAAGAGTCTTATTTTTCTAGAGTATAATCCAGTAATATATTTAAACTTAAAGGATAAGAGGTCTCATCATGAGCCTTCTTACCATGATCATAGGGGAAAAATAGGCTGACATTACTAACACTGCTAAGCAATCCAGGGTAATGGCTTATGATTGCAAACAATTATAAGACAAGGGGTCTCATCACGAGCCAACTTGTTCAGTTCAATTATAACCAATGAATGGCATTGTTAACTATATGGCTACCAAACCAGGACAATGGATTTTAAGAACTAAAAAAAATAAAATAAACATATATAAATGGATCTATCGCTGGGTCAATAATTCTTAAAGAGATAGGATTCTGAATCATTGATGATTAAAAGGTAACCCTGTCGAGACTATAGATGTTTGCTGGTAGCAGTGGCTTTACCTATGACAAATGAGTATATTTTAAAAGCTAAGCCGTAAAGTGACCCATGCTTTATCTCTACAACTAATTAAAGACTGATACAAAGTTTTGAAATATTTTAATTTACGAGAAATTTTGAGAAAAATTACAGTTAGATGATTCTTGTTTTTTCAGATTAATGAACCTAGTCAAGCATTTCAAGCATAATTTTCTCTTCTTTAATTATTTTTACTTGAATTTTAGGAAAATCTCATTCATATCAAATAGAGATAATTGCTTCTTCTCCCGTGTGTTGCCATTGTTGTGGTAAAAACACAACCTCCCCATTATTGATGTGTTCACTTCAAATAATGGAGACCCTTTCTATAAAAAATTTGGCTAAACACCTTTTAGGGTTTTTATTTAGTTGAGTATCCTATGCTTTTGTTAATTGTTTATTTTCTTTGGATTCTTGTTTTGATTGCTTTGTTAGAATCGCTTTTTTATAAGCTTCCCATTGACATTTGTTTCGCCTAATTTGGTCAACTGATTTGAAAATGGTACTCCTTTGAAGTCTCGTCATTTATCTAGCCTGAGTTAAAAATGCATAAAATGTATAATATTGTATTTTGTAAATAAATTAGTTCAATAACGCATTTATTTACAAATATTAACCCCTAGTTAGTTATTACTAACATTTTTCATTTTTCAACCAAATCATGAATTATCGGGATTTTAGTAATTTACTCCAATTTCCTAAATTAATTACTAATCTCGAAAACCCAAAATTTCAAAGTGACTATAGTTTATTTTCCATTTATTTTCGAAGTGGCTATAATGTATAAACTAAACTTCATTAAAATAAAACTAAAATAAAACTATATATATATATAATCGCATCAGAACTTTCATATATCGTAAATTTAACCAACTCCTAAACCCCAACCTCCCAATTTGCTGATTGCCGATACTCCTCATATCCCCGATCACCTATTGTGAAAAAACAAAAGGCATGGCATAAAGTTAGATGCTTTATTTTCTCATACGTTTTATTATAAAGTTTCACTCATACGTGAGTGAATGGAAGTAGGTAGGTTAATTAATTTTGATATTAAATTTAATATTTATTAATTTAAAAATAATAAATTTTAAATTCATTAAAATTATTTAATATATAAAATTTAATTAATTTAATTAAATTAAAATTTAATTTTTAGTATTAATTAGTTTATAAATAGTTAATTATATTAATTAACTAGATTATTTTGTTAATTATATTAGTTAATAACAGTTTAACAAATGATTAGTTTAGTTTGTAATTAACAATTAAATTAGAATTAATTATTAGATAATTAAAGTTTAATTTAGGATTAAATTTTTCATTAAATTTTTTAATTTTTAGTCCAACTATAGAAATTCCAGATTTATATTAGATTTGACTCATCAACTTTGGAGGCTCATAGATTGAGTTTTACTTGGCCAAATGAGGCCCACGATGGCTCATTAGAAAGATAAAATCAAGGAAAACATCTCTGAGAGGTTTCACTAACAAATTTGGTCATTTGTTGGGTCAAAAATCAGGTAGAAGATGAAATTTCGAATTTTAAAAACAAAATCAATCTGAGTTTTATTTTCTGCATTTTCATTTGTCCAAGCCTCTTCTCAATGCAGATCCATTCGTCAATAATATACTTGGCCAATTAAATCATCCCAACCATCAATAGAAAGCTTATATTTTATTTTCAATTATTTAATTAATTGGATTTGTTTTAATGCCATAAATGATATTTTGATTTTATTGTTGTAGTTTAATTCATTTTTTATCTCTTTTTATAGGAAAACAGTAGAAGAGATATAGAGAAAAGAATCTCAATCAATGAGAATGCTCCATCAATTAAAGATTGGAATTTTTGAGAAAATAAAATTGGATTGGGCAGATTTTTCTTCAACAAACTCTCCTCTCAGGATACTTTTGGAAATATTATAAATAATAGATTCTAGAATGTAATAAAGGGCTGCTCTCCTCTGCAATTTTAGACTTCTAAAAGCATTTATGTAATAGAAATTTAGAGTTGCAGGAGAGAGGAGAGAAAATCTCAAATGTGGGGATTATTGAGGATTTTTCCTTTGTATCTTGAATTATGCATGATGGGTAAAGTTTGCACCACTGTGGCTTTAGATTTGAAAGCAGAAGTTCAAGCAATGTAAAGGACTATTGGAGACTAGGGTCAAAGAAATGGATGCAATAAATTGGTATTTCTAATACTCCTATTTCAAATATCAGTTTCATTTTTATGATAACAGGAATGTGTCATTTTCTTCATGTTTGTGCACTTATGTCAATATGGGTAATTTGTCCCAATGTTGTTATTATGTATCTCTGATTTTATGGATTAAATTCTGATTTCTAAGTAACTAGTTACTCAGAAATCTGCCTTATAAAACTGTTTTATTGAATGGTAATGTGTTGTGAACTATTTCCACATATTATTGTTTAATTATTGGATTTACTGATTTGATAATCAATATCATTCTTGTGAACTACTTCCTGAGTGTTGTTGGTTTATTATTTCAGTTAAGAGGTCTCAATAGAATGTGTTTTGGTATCCATAATGTCAGTTAATTGAACTACTTCATTAATTTGATATTCATTATAAACAAGACATATTTAAATCCCAATATTTTAAATATCTTAATCTTGGTTGGGTTAGATCTATATTTTCCTAATTAAGATAGGATCAAGATTAGTTTCTTTTGCTTGCATCTTAGAATAAGCTTTCATTTAGAGTAATTTCTACATTCTTTTAAATCCTCTTCTCAAAAAGGTAAAATTTTAGTTATGGCTTGGCTGAACCCAAATCAACTTAAGGGTCATTGTCTTGCTTGATCAGCAAGAAGAAGTGATATGATATCCTTGTCTATTAGTAGTTAAAGATACATCATAAGCCAATAGCGATAGGGAGAAGGTAATTGGACCTAGTTAAACTAGCCGGAGCCACTAATCCAAACAGAAAAGGAGTTGCTTTAAGGTCTGGACTGGGTGGTTATCCCCCATTGTTGTTGCAGTGATTTTCGAGGCATCAACAAAGTGGAAGAAAAAGTATAGTATAAACATGATGTCCTCGTCGGATTCATATAGTCACGGGCATAGTGCCCTGGCCCTTCTCAATTGTAACAAATTAGTTGTCCGCAACCCCTTCCTAGTCCCATTCCACCTTGGCTAGTTGGGTGACACGCAGCTTGGCATCATCCTTATTTTTTTGTGCTGTCGCCTTCTCTAGTTCCGCCAAATCTGGGCCTCACCACTCAGGAGGCCATGTCTCTAATACAGTAAAGATTGCATCGTCAGTGCCTATGAATGGTAGCTTTGTCCACTCTTGTGTCGGATCCTTTTGCACCCTTATGTATATGTTTTGCATTTCTGCCTTGAAGTCTGCAGAACTTTGCAGCCGATTGTCCACTGCAGGTGACATGCGTGGCCTCCTATTGATCCACATTCGGATGCTCGCCTCCATAAGCACCCAAATTTTTTTAGCCAGGGAAGCATTAATGGCCATACGTCTGTATCCATCGGGAAAGGTGGGTGCACAAACTATTTTGTCCCTCGTAATTTGTTCTCATTCGTAGATTGGGTTTTCCAAATTATATAAGCATCTTCCTTCTGCATTCGTGCCAATTTCTGAAACTTTGCTTGTGCATCCCCCACCGTCTTGCAGGCGTAGCACGCAGTGCCCATTTCAGAGCGTCAAATTGTTGTTGTTCTGGTACTTCGCTCTCAAATTTATTCAGAAATTCATCCACCACTGTCAACCCGATGTACCTAGGCAAATCCCTCATCTTCGTTGTCACGCAGTGAAATGATATTACCATCATGTTGAAATTGAGCATGGTTATTTTGTGCAGCCGAATCTTCCATCATTTTATTTCTTCGTCTGAATCTAAAGTGCAGGAGCTTTCATGCTCCCACGAAATCCTACCATCTGTTGTTGGATTCACCCAATCCTATTCTCATGCGGTTATCTTATAAATACAATCGAGATCGTCATAACTATTATCGTCGCACACCAGTTCAATGTATCATGCTCCTTCAAAAGGATCTAGCAGTACTACTACGCGTAGTGACTTTTTCTCAAAAATCATTTTGCGCTTCTTCAGATTTATGACTCCATTCATATGAGTGGCCCATTCTATGCTCAGTAGCACGAGATAGGGATTGATATCGTCAACAATATCTATCACTTCGAGATACACCAACGCACTCGCTCCTTCAATACCCACTGTTACCCCTTGCAATCTTCCCATGGGTAAGATCTTCTGCTGGTTCACCATTCGCAATTGAATAGGAGACCACTGTAGCGCGATTCTGCGCATACATTCCCATGTTTGTTTCAATAGTACATTCGCGTCTAATCCGAGATCCATAATTACCTGATCCATTTTGTACTCTTTGATTTGCACAGTCAATCTCATTTCCCTTCTTGTTTGCAATGCATGCTTCCTAAGTTTCCGAACTACATGTGGTTCTCCTGACCTCGCACACCTAGTGATAAGTTCCTGTAGTCCTTTTACAACCTTGCTATCATGCAGTAGTTTCATGCATGTCTCCAGAAAGGTAGTGAGCATGAAGGTGCAGCCTGCTATTGCTCTATGCTTATCTGTATCGGGGAGGAGCGGGGTCTCGAGTGTACTCTTTGTTGCATCCAGATTCTTTGGTATTTTGGTTTTCCCTTTTCGTGGAGGGGCATACACAGGCAATTTTGTTGCAGAGCGCAACAGTTGGATGTCTTCCTCCACGTCTTCCTCTTCCTCTGTGGCGTCAATCAGGCCCTGCAAGTCTTCTTACTATTCATATGTTTTAGTGGTGACTACCTTTCCTTTTTCTTCCATTGATAACTTACTGTGCTGCAGATTCCTTGGGGACATGTGTACTAGTCTCATTGCCTGCTTATCTTTGTTGGCTTGTTGGGGCCTGACTCAGGTTCAGAGATGATTTAGCCAAACAAATCCTAGTACTACTGACCCTTTTGGTAACAGTCTGCGGAGCGCAGACTGGGATCTCACTCGAAGTAGTATGGGAAGGTGCTAGAACAGATTTCTGCACCCTAGAGATGTCTGATGATTTTAAATGGTCTGCAGTTTGACCCTGTGTGCACGTCACTACGTGCACTGATCAGTACCTTGCAGCTGGTGATGTTGCCTTTGCATAGCCATATTCGGGGCCTGAATAGTTTTATTACCCAAACCATTACTAGAAACCCGATATTAGTTGATTATCTTAGCTTATCTATATGCTTTCATTTATACTTAACAATAATTACCATTCACACAAAAGCACATAGTAATTAAACAATATAATTGCACTTGATATCAAACATGTAATAACATAAGAATGGATACATGAAATTCAAATAAAACTTCTCTTTATTATTCTTCTTCTTTGGTTACAGACTTTACTTTGCCCTGTGCACTCAGCTGCAGGGTCCGCGCACTCAACTACAGACTCTACTAGGCCTCTACGCACTCAGCTGCAGGGCCTCTTCCTACTACTATGACCCAAGATACTAGGCTCTTGCTCTATCAATGGATGAAAAAGTACAGTATAAACATGATTTCCTCATCGGATTCATACAATCGTGGGCACAGTGCTCTGGCCCTCTGCAATTGTAACAAATTAGTTGTCTGCGACCCCTTCCTAGTCCTATTCCACCTCGGCCAGTTGGGTGACGCTCAACTTGGCGTCATCCTTCTTTTTCTATGCTATCACCTTCTCTAGTTCCACTAAATCTAGGGCGCGCCACTTGGGAGGCCATGTCTCTAACACAATAAAGATCGCGTCATCAATGGCTATGAATGGTAGCTTTGTCCATTGTTGGGCCAGATCCTTTCGCGCCCTCATGTATATGTTGTGCATGACCACCTTGAATTCTGCAAAACGCTGTAGATTATTGTGCACCATAGGTGATAGGCACAACCTCCTATTGATCCACATTTGGATGCTTGCCTCCATGAGCACCCAAAAAATATTTTTATTGCGACTTTGTTTCGTGTCCTTGGTGGCCCAGAGCAAAACGTACTTCGTGGCCTCCAGTAAGTCTTGGTCAATGTTTGAGAACTGACTATCCTCCTGCATTTCTCTCACTACCAGCAAGATGGATAAGAGAAACCATGCATAGTGGAATGTCTTACCCTACTCCTGGGCCTCATGATAGTTTATCAAAAACTCCTCACAGAGGAACTCAACCCAGTTGAACTGGACCCCCTCCGCATACTGTTCAATCAATGCAACCACTGGCACTAATACCTCATCGGCATGACATTTTCTCATCGCTTTACTAGCCAAGAGTTGGGTGGCTATGTGCACCCCTTTTTCCTTGACACTGGTGATAACGTAACCCCTCTTTTTCTTTTCTACCTTATATTTTGTGTTCATGGCTTTGAGAGCCAAATTGCTGCTTTTCTTGGCTATCGTCGTGGGGTCTTTCCTTTACAGGGGAACCGAGAAATTCGGTGGATGAGGTCTATTGTGATGGGAATAGAATCCTCCAGCCATAGATACCCATCATGCACCACGCATAGCAGCTGCCTGATGACGAAAATGGTGATGGGTGCACGATGGAAATGTGGTATCTATAACAAACGCAACAACCCGACCTTTTCTACACAGCATAGCCATTTTCGTGGCTCTAATGTTATCACCACCCCCTCTGTATTCTGCTTCATCATATTCGTCGTTTCTAGGTGCAAAAACCTCTCGCTGTCTGCAACGTCCCAGTCTTAAAATTTCATGGTGGGCACGCGGCCTAGGTGTGAGCCCTCAAAGATAATTCCATTGGGGAGGAGCGAGGTCTGGAGTGCACTCTTCGTTGCATCCAAATCCTTTGGTATTTTGGTTTTCCCTTTTCGTGGAGGGACATACGCGGGTAATTTTGCTGCAAAGCGCAACAGTTGGATGTCTTCCTCCACGTATTCCTCTTCCTCTGCGGTAGCAATCGGGGCCTACAAGTCTTCTTCCTCTTCATCTGTTTCAATGGTGAATGCCTTTCCTTTTTCTTCCATTGATAACTTACTGTGCCGTGGATTCTTTAGGGACATGTGTGCTGGTCCCATTTCTTGCTTATCTTTGTTGGCTTATTGGGGCCTAACCCAAGTTCAGACATGATTTAGCCAAACAAATCCTGGTACTACTGGCCCTTTTGGCAACCTGTAGAGTGTGGACAGAGGTCTCACCCGAAGTAGTATGGGAGGGTGCTAGAACCGGGTTTCTGCACCTTAGAGATGTTTGATGATTTCAAATGGTCTACAGTTTGTTCTTGCACGCACGTCGCCACGCTCACTTATCAGTACCTCATAGCTGGTGATGTTGCCTTCGTGTAGCCCTATTCAAGGTCTAAACAGTCTTATTACCCAAACCCTTATAGAAACTCGATATCAATTGATTAAATTAGCTTAGCTATATGCTTTCATTTATACTTAACAATAATTACCATTCAAACAAAAGCGCACAGTAAATAAAAAGTATAATTGCACTTGAGATCAAACATGTAATAACATAAGAATGGATACACGAAATTTAGATAAATCTTCTCTTTATTATTCTTTTTCCTTAGTTACAAACTCGAATCCACCATGCGCACTCAGCTGTAGGGGTCCACACACTCAAATTCAGACTCTACTAGGCCTCTGCGCGCTCAGCTACAGAGCCTCTTCCTACTACTATGACCTAAGATACTAGACTATTTCTCTATGCTTGATATCTCACAGACTCCATCCATTCATTCCATCTATCTAGTTATCTTTGCAGCTTAAAGCCTTGCTCTATTTATACAATCCCATGGTCCGCAGACCATGGGTAGGCTAACACTACATTCAAAACTCAGGGTGAACAACCCTATGAATCTAACATACAATTCACGCTCCGCGCCCACAATTCATGGAGTTCTTACAATAATGTTAACTCAAAACTTGGGCTTTAAGCCCTAAGACATGTCGTGGGGGGATTCCATTCTCAATAGGCCCCTAACATAAACATCGTGACTCGCCCTCGAGTCAATATGTTGGTGCGGTGATCTTGGTGTGGAGTCCCTCTTGCTAGTCCTGAATGGTCTTGATGTTTGAAGTGCACTGAGCTGCTGCTTGCTGAACCTGCTGCATTCTATCTTTTGAGCCCTCAGTTTCCGTTGTGTTGCATTGCATCTATGCATGCATCCCCTGAGTCTGTGTGAGCTTTCCTTTAATGTATGTTGTGCTTGTGAATGCTTCGTCAATCCATGGTTGGACACACACTTTGAGAACTGCTTCCTTATGGCGCGCCACGTCCACTTGCTCCTTTAGTTCCTTGGCTTGCTGCATCCTTGCAAGTCGTTGAGTAAGGACTATTGTCTGTGCAGTCCCTCTGATGTTGTCATACTGTTGCTAGAGTTTGCATGCCTCTATCTCTAGTCGTTGGATGTTGGGGTCCTCCTGCAACGTCGTGAGGACTTCAAGTCCCTATTCCAACATGTTTTTACAATCGCATACTGCACCTCTAATCTCTTCCAATCCTGTTGTAACAATGCGAGCGTGATGTTCTCTGATCTCTGGGGAAATGGAAGGTTGCACCTTCAACCATAGCTCGGCAATATGAAGTTTCAGCTCCAGTTGAACCTTTGTTGCCTCTTTTGTCGCATCGCGGACTCCACTTTCCAAACTGTGACTTTGCACTTCTACCAATAGAGTTGTTGTGATAGCCAACTCTGGGACGCATCTGCAAGTGTCATCTACCATCTGCACCAACATCTGGTTCTGTGACACAAACTCGTCGTGTTGCAAGTTGAGTTGCTCCATATTCATATTTTGTTCATTAAGAACTTGGGTCATGCAGTTCTCCCTAGCACGTAGCTCTACTGTTATTGCATCCTGTCACTGATAGATAACTTCCCGAAGAAGGGCAGATAGATTAAGTCCAAGGCCCTTCTTTATGCTAACTATCATTCGATCCATCGCATCTACTGATACTAATGCTCCCTTTGGAAACACTATTGTGTTGGCCATCCTCACACACATCATCTACTCTATTGTTGAAGTGCTCGCTACGATGTGGGTAGACATGATACTTACACAAGGGGGCCGCACCTTTAACTCCTGCAGCTGCGCCCTGAGGGTCCCGAACACACTCTGGTGCTCCGTAATAAACTCTTGGAGTGCTTCACTAGTGACATTGCAGACCATCTCACTGATGTCATTGAGATCACCTTCAGTTAAGCTGATCGGGTTGATGGCCAGCTTCAAGGCCTTGACCTTCTTGCTTGGACCCGATCTTTCTATGATGCGCAGCTATTTGAGCTATGTAAACGTGGTTCCTAAGTCCGCGCTCCCTTCTGCTATTTCTATGTCCTCTGTCTCCTATCCTGAGGACATTGCTTGGCTCTCTTCTGCCTGTACCATTGCGGCCTCTGCTGTCTGCGTTGCTTCTGCTACATCTGCGGCCTTCTTCTACTTTGCGGCTTCCTATGCCGCTTCATGGGCTTCCCTTACCTCGGCTACCACTTTTTTGTTCGACCTTCTCTCGGCCAGTTGGGTGACGCACAGCTTGGCATCATCCTTCTTTTTGTGTGCTACCACCTTCTCTAGTTCCGCCAAATCTGGGGCACACCACTCAGGAGGCCATGTCTCTAACATAGTAAAGATCGTGGCGTCAGAGGCTATGAATGGTATCTTTGTCCATCGCTGCACCAAATCTTTTCATGCCCTTATGTATATGTTGTGGATGTCCTCCTTGAAATCTACAAAACTCTACATACTATTGTGCACCGTAGGTGACAAGCGCGGCCTCCTATTAATCCACATTTGGATGCTCACCTCCATGAGTACCCAAAAAAATTTCGTAACATGAATCTATTTCACATCCTTGGTGGCCTAGAGCGAAGCGTACTTTGCAGCCTCTGGTAAGTCTCGGTCAATGATTGGGAACTGACTATCCCCTGACAGTTCTCCCACTACCAGCAAGATAGATAAGAGCAACCATGCATAGTGGAAGGTCTTACCCTGCTCCTGGGCCTCGTGACAGTTTATCAAAAACTCCTCACAGAGGAACTTGACCCAGTTGAACTGGACCCTCTCTACACACTGTTCAGCCAATGTAACCACCAG
The DNA here is from genome assembly GCA_031772625.1 of Pinus tabuliformis. Lineage (NCBI taxonomy): Eukaryota > Viridiplantae > Streptophyta > Pinopsida > Pinales > Pinaceae > Pinus > Pinus tabuliformis. The sequence continues at coordinate 1,449,508,966 of CM062804.1, forward strand.
TGCTGGTACCTCATCAACGCAAAATTTTCTCATCACTTTACCGGCCAGGAGTTGGGTGGCTACGTGCAAAATTTTGTCCTTGATACTAATGATAACATAACCCATCTTTTTCTTTTCCAGCTTATATTTTTCCTTCATGGCCTCTGCGAGAGCCAAATCCCTGCTTTTCCCGACTATCGTCGCTGGGTCCTTTCCTTTACAGGGAAGCCAAGAAATTTGGTGGATGAGGTCTGTCGTGATGAGAATAGGCTCCTCTGGCCATAGATACCCATCATTAACCAGGCAAAGCAGCTGTCTGAGGATGAAAATGGTGATGGGTGCGCGCTAGAAATATGATATCCATAACAAATGCAACAACCCAACCTTTTCCATATCGTGCACCCATTTTCATGGCTCTAATGTTATCATAGCCTCCTCCGTATTCTGCTTCATCAGATTCGTTGTTTCTAGGTGTGGAAAATTATCATTGTCTGCAAGGTCCTAGTCTTCAAATTTCATGGTGGGCATGTGGCCTAGGTGCGAGCCCTCAAAGACTATTCCATCGAGGAGGAGCGGGTTCTGGAGTGCACTCTTCATTGCATCCAGATCCTTTGGTATTTTAGTTTTCCCTTTTCACAAAGGAACATACGCGGGTAATTTTCTTGCAGAGCACAATAGTTGGATGTCTTCCTCCATGTCTTCATCTTCCTCTGTGGCGGCAATCAGGGCCTGGAAGTCTTCTTCCTCTTCATTTGTTTCAATGGTTACTGCCTTTCCTTTTTCTTCTATTGATAACTTACTGTGTCGCGAATTCCTCGGGGAGATGCGTACTAATCCCATTGCCTGCTTATATTTCTTCAGTTTTAGTGTTTAGGGTGATTTGGGGATTTCTATCACAACCCCAGTGCATTTGGGAACATCTTGTACCATGGGGGTCTGCGCGGCCTTGCCGACAGTTTCTTCCTCAATTCTTAACCCATCCTTAGTGGCTGTCATCATTTCTACACAGTATTTTGTCTCTCTTGAACTTAGGGGCTTTATTATCGCTCGACTCTCAACACTTTACGTTCTGCTCAATTGTTCAATGCTCAAATGACCAAGTGTTATCTATTGGCTAGCCCTTTGAGTTTTATAGTGCCTTTTAAATTCAGATTCGATTGTTCCCCCCCATTTTGGGCCATCAATGCTTCCTTGGCAGTAGATTTTCCCAATTCTTACCCATAACTTTCGCCTTAAATGCCTATCACCCACTCCATTTGGCCTCAAACTGGACATCTCGTCATGAACAATGACACCAACGTCACTTCCCAGCCAACTAGCACAGCAACGCAGCCCTCCATGTGCGGTCGCAGACCTTGTGACATTCTATTCCTACGCGCACCTCTTAGAGCACGCAGATCCCAAGCATAATAATTTATAGTCACGCACTTCCTTTCAACTTCTTGGAGCGCTAAGACCGTTCTTCCTATGACTAGTCAGGTGGTCGCACAACCTATGCGAGGCTCCATCCCACCCTCCAGCATAGTCCGCGGAAAATCCTCATCTATCATTGTGGTGATCGGTGTCATGTGCTCTACTATTTGTAATGCATTTCCTTGGTTACTGTGTTTGGTGATATGCAGTCCTAGCCATGGTAGCAAACTAACCAATTCTCAGTGATAGTTCTCTAATTCATTAGTATGATCATCCGCACCTTTCCTTTCCATTCTTGGTTGTTGATGAGGAATGCTCCCTTTATGTTGTTTTCCAGCCTCTTAACCTCTTTGTCCATTAAAACACCTTTCTTCCTTAGCTGTACCCAGTCCTTTTCAAGTGTGCGAAGTCTAAATTTTCCCTGCCGAATTGCTTACTAAAGTCTTATGTGTTCTGCTTCACGTAGTTGTGTGATTTCTTCGTCTTGGGCTTCGCACACTATCGAATCTATGGGTGCTATTACGTGCAAATTCATCTTTGCATGCTCCTCAGAGATTATGGTCCTTGCTTCATTTTGCAGCCTTGGAATTGTTCTTGTGGTCAGGGTTTTGCACATGGTCCTATAGGCCCATCGAACCGCTGGTACGCAAAGGCCCCAGTTAGTGCGTATCACCTGGTGGACCTTATTCAGCGCTTTGCACACCCTATCAAATGCTTCTCTGCAGATAATTTTTGACGCGCTTCGTCTTTCCTGCCGCTACGTTTTGTTCCTGTTTTCTATTCTAGGAGTGGTGTGTGTTGGGGGCTTGTTGGGCATGGAATCCCCCCACGACATGTTTTTGGGGCTTAAAGCCCAAGTTTTGAGTTCGTACTATTGTAAAAACTCTGCGAATTGCAGGCGTAGAGCGCGAATTGTATGTTAGAGTCATAGGGCTGTCTGCCCTAAGTTTTGAATGTAGTGTTAGCCTATCCATGGTCCACAAACCATGGGATTATATAAATAGAGTGAGGCTCTAAGTTGTAAATTAGTTATTTAACCAACGGATTGAGTTTGTGAGATAGCAAGCATAGAGCAAGAGTCTAGTATCTTGGCTCATAGTAGTAGGAAGAGGCTTTGCATCTGAGTGCACAGAGGCTTAGTAGAGTCCGCAGCTGAGTGCATGGACCCCTACAACTAAGTGTGTAGGGTGGAGTCGAGTCTGTAACCAAGGAAGAAGAATAACAAAGGGAAGTGTTATCTGAATTTTGTGTATCCGTTCTTATGTTATTACATGTTTAATATCAAGTGTAATTATACTGTTTATTTACTACGCACTATTGTGTGAATGGTAATTATTGTTAAGTATAAATGAAAGCATACAAATAATCTAAGTTAATCAACTGATATCAGGTTTCTAGTGTTGGCTTGTTGGGGCCTGACCCAGGTTCGAAGATGATTTAACCAAAAAAATCCCGGTACTACTGGACCTTTCAGCAATAGTCCGTGGAGTACGCACTGAGGTCTCACCCGAGTAGTATGGGAGGGTGTTAGAACCAGGTTTCCACACCCTAGAGATGTATTATGATTTTAAGTGGTCCGCGATTTGACCCTGTGCGTACGTCGCTACACGCACTTATCCGTACATCGCAGCCAGTGATGCTGCCTTCGTGTAGCCCTACTCAGGGCCCAACCAATGTTATTACCCAAACCCTTACTAGAAACCTGATATCAGTTGATTAACTTAGGTTATTTGTATGTTTTCATTTTTACTCAACAATAATTGCCATTCACACAAAAGCGCACAATAAATAAATAGTATAATTGCACTTGATATCAAACATGTAATTACATAAACGGATACACGAAATTCAGATAAACTTCTCTTTATTATTCTTCTTCCTTGGTTATAGACTCGATTTCGCCCTGCGCACTCAGCTACGGACTCTACAGGCCTCTGCGCACTCAGCTGCAGAGCATATTCCTACTACTACGAGCCAATATACTATACTCTTGCTATATTCTTGCTATCTCACAGACTCCATCTGTTGGTTAACTAAATAATTTACAACTTAGAGCCTCGCTCTATTTATACAATCCCATGGTCTACAGACCATGGGTAGGCTGACACTACATTCAAAACTTAGGGCGGACAACTTTATGACTCTAACATACAATTCGCGCTCTACGCCCACAATTCGTAAAGTTTTTACAATAACACTAACTCAAAATTTGGGCTTTAAGCCCCAAAACATGTCATGGGGGGATTCCATGCCCAACATCTAGTAAGGGTTTGGGTAATAACACAGTTCGGGCCTCGATTAGGGCTGCGGAAGGTAGCGTCATTGGCTGCGAGATACAGATAAGTGCGCGTAGCGACGTACGTGCAGGGTCAAACCGCGGACCACTTGAAATCCTCAAACATCTCTAGGGTGCAGAAACTTTGTTCTAGCACCCTCCCATACTACCTAGGGTAAGACCTTAGTCCGCGCTTCGTGGACTGTTGTCGAAAGGGCTAGTAGTACCAAGATTTGTTTGGCTAAATCATCTCTGAACCTAGATCAGGCCCCAACAAGCCAACAAATGGTTCCATTGCTGGGATCGGGATCTGCATAAAGGATATCTGATGTCGTGTCATTGGAATGCAACAAAGAAATAAATTGAAGGGTGGTTGGACAAGAAGATTCACGAGTTCATGGCACAAGAAAACAGGAATTGTGAGTATCTAAGGAATAGTTGTTGGAGCACTACTTATATAAAAAATCCATGAAATTTTCTTTGCATCCTTTCCCTCTAAGATGTATGAGTGGATTGTGAAGCTAGCAGTTAGTCAGGGAAGGTGTAGGCTTGAAAAACCAGTCATGTGGACTTCGGAATTAGTGCGTAGTCTAGAAGCATCAGAAGATAAGATCGCGTGAGCCATGGACCATTGGCTCGATCAAATCGTAGGGGGATTTATAACTGAGTTCGTTGTAGACACGACATTGAAATACAACAAGGTGGAATGTCACTTCCTCAAGGGACCACGAGGTAAGTACATTAAATCTTTGAATACCTAGATTAAAATGCTACTGTGTGAAAATTGGGTTATGTGAATAAATTGATGTTTGGGGCTACGCGAAGTGGGAGGATCTATAGAAATGAAGGTAGTGCGGAGATAGAAAATAGCCCCTTGATTTCACCTTGATAGGAAAGTGAGGAAGAGCTCGTGAAAGTTTATCCAAGGAACGTGGTCAGTATGATAAGGTAGCGAATTCCGCACTTACCAACTCCACCTACACCACCACCAATCTCACCATCTTCACCTCCATCTCCACCCACCCCACCTCCGCTACCTCCACAGTTCAATATGGTGAGCACGATCAAACTGATGGTATTCAGAGGAGTAGGGAACGAAGATCCAAACCAATTTTGGTTTGTAGTAAGGATGGTATGGAAATCACAAGGAGTCGTGGATGACAATATAAAGAAGGCTACACTGGTAAGCACATTGCAGGATTGCACACTAACGTGGTACATTAAGCATTCTAATGATCATCCAAACGTAGGGATCACAGATATCTAGGTTGGACCGAGCAGGGAATTTAGCAGGCCAAAATCAGAGATACAATCGATTACCGGGTTTAATGAAATCGCAATGCTTCCAGGCAAGACCCCCTGGGATCTGGATCAGAGACTGAAGAGTATGATTCATGAAGCCAACATGACCTTGACAAATGGGAAACACCGTGCATGGTTTGTAGTGTCCCTAACACGCATCTAAGGACGGAGTTGTCGCAACAGAAGTTATCCACCTAGGCCAAAGCTTTGGAGATTGCAATGAGACTACAGAGACCTCAATACAAGATCTTGACTTGGGAGGCCAATAAATCCACATGAAACTGCAAAATTTGTGTCTGGAAATGCAGAGTTTGAAACAGGACAAGACACCTCAGCCAAGGGCACGCGAGGAGGTATGGTGCATAAAATGCAAAGGCCAGGGGCATGACAAGGACCACTATCCAGTTTTCGCAAATTACTTGGTGGGAGGAGGGCCGATGTTGTTAAGACCTGAGGCACAAGTAGGACCGAGTGTGGCGCCTGCATTGTGGTGTGCGATAGATCAAATAGGAGGAAAGAAAGCTACGGATAATTCTCATCTATTGCATAAGTATACGTAGATGTCCCAGGAATTGTTTTGTAATTTCTGCAGGTTGGTAGGCCATAATGAGTGCACCCGCAAAAGTTACGAGCTGATGATGGATTGGAACCTTACCTATACAGTGCATATCGACATGCGAGCCCTTGATCCAAATGTAGGAATGGCATGCACTGGATTTGAGGGGCGCGGACGAGGTCGAGGTGGAATGGGACCAAGAAGGGGTCACGAATAGCTAATTTGTTACAATTGTGGAGGGCGAGGGCACTATGCTTGCGATTTTACGAATCCAATGAGGACATCATGTTTATATTGTACTCACTTTGATCATGAGGTAGAAGACTACCCTACACTGATAGCAAGGCTACGCAAGAAAGGGGTACTCCAGCCTTCCCCAACTAAGAATTTGCAAATGATGAGGTCTCAGCCGCATGAAGAGGACCTGAATTTAAACATAGTGCTCAGAAGCGGTATCACAACCGGAGATGACAACGGTAAGTAGGCAGAAGAAAGTGTGTGGGTTTGCAAGGCTCTTACGAAGGAACCTGAATTTGATTTGGAGCGCGTGAAGGAGACATTCATGGAAGCTAAGAAGAGCTTCATGGAGGCCTCCACTTTAGGTGATAAGGATCAACTAGAACTAGGGATGGATCCTTCAATTCTCACTACATTTTTGGAGACATGCATGAAACTACTGCATGACATCAAGACTGTAAAAGGACTACAAGAACTTATCACTAGGTGCGCAGGGTCAGGTGAACCGCGCGTAGTCTGGAAACTTGGAAAGCATGCATTGCGAACAGGAAGGGAAATGAGATTGACTATGCAATGGGACCTAGGTTAGGCCCCAACAAGCCAACATTGGTTGGAGCACTACTTATATATGGAAATCCACGAAATTTTCTTTGCATATTTTCCTTCTGAGCTGTATGAGTGGATCGCGAAGCTAGTAGATAGTCAGGGAAGGTGTAGGCTCGACAAACCAATCGTATAGACTCCGGAATTAGTGTGCAGACTAGAAGCATCAGAAAATAATATCGCATGAGCTGTGGACCATTGGCTCAATCAAACCATAGGGGGATTTTTCACCGAGTTCACGTTAGACATGACAGTCAGCTACAGTGATTTAGAATGTCGTTTCCTCAAGGGACCATGAGGTAAGTACAATAAATCTTTGAATACCTGGATTAAAATGCTACTGTGTGAAAAGTAGGTCATGCGAATAAATTAATGTTTGTCACAATGTGAAGTGGGAATATTTACAGAAACAAAAGTAGTGAAGAATTAGAAACTAGTCCCTTAATTTCACCCTCGCAGGAGAGTGAGGAGGAGCTCGCGAAAGTTTCTCCAAGAAGCGCGATCAGTCTGATAAGGTAATGAATTCCGTGCATACCACCTCCACCTACACTCCATCAGTCTCACCATCTTCACCTCCATCTCCGCCCACCCCACCTCCACCACCTCCACAGTTCAATATGGCAAGTGCGATCAAACTGCCGGTATTCAGAGTAGTAGGGAATGAAGATCTGGACCAATTTTGGTTCGTAGTAAGGGTAGTATGAGAAGCACAAGGAGTCATGGATGAAAATATAAAGAAGGCTACGTTGGTAAGTGTGTTTCAAGATCACACACTAACGTGGTACATTAAGCATTTGAATGACCATCCAAACGCAGGAATCGTAGATATCGAGGCCGCGCTGAATAGGGAATTTAGCAAACCAAAAGCAGAGACACAATCGACTATCGAGTTTAAGGAAATTGCGATGCTTCTAGGTGAGACCCCCTGGGATCTGGACTAGAGACTCAAGAGTATGATTCATGAAGCCAACATGACCTTGATGGATGGATAACACCGCACATGGTTTGTAGTGTCACTAACACTGCATTTAAGGACGGCGCTGTCACAACAAATGCTATCCACCCAGGCTGAAGATTTGGAGATTGCAATGAGATTGCACGAGACCCCTATACAAGATCTCGATCTGGGAGTCCAACAAATCCATGCACAATTGAAAAATTTGTGTCTAGAAATGCAATGTTTATAACAGGACAGGACACCTCAGCCAGAGGTGTGCGAGAAGGTATGTTGCATAAAATGCAAAGGCTAGGGAGATGATAAGGACCACTATCCAGTTTTCGCGAATTACTTGGCGGGAGGAGGGCTGATGTCGTTAAGACCTGAGGCACAAGCAGGATTGAGCATGGTGCCTACATTATGGTGTGCGATCTGTTAAATAGGAGGAAATAACACTACAGATAATTCTCATCTATTTCATAAGTATATGCAGACGTCCTAGCAATTGTTTTGTAATTTTTGCAGGTCGATAGGCCATGATGAGCACACTTCAAAAGTTATGAGCTGATGATGGATCAGACCCCTGCCTATAGATTGCAGACCGAAATGCTAGCCCTTGATCCAAATGCAAGAATCGAACGCATTGGATTTGAGGGGCGCGGATGAGGTTGATGTGGAATGGGACCAGGAAGGGGTCGGAAACAACTAATTTGTTGCAATTGTGGAAGGCGAAGGCACTATGTCGGCGATTGTACGAATCCAGTGAGGACATCATGTTTATTTGTACTTAGTTTGATCATGAGGTAGAAGACTTCCTTCCGTTGATAGCGAGGCTGCGTGAGAAAGGGGTACTCCAGCCTCCCCCAACTCAAAATTTGCAAATGATGAGGTCTAAGCCACGCGAAGAGGACCCAAATGAAAACATAATGCTTAGAAGTGATATCACAACCGGAGATGACAAAGGTAAGCAGCCAGAATAAATTGCAGGGGTTCTCAAGGCTCCTACAAAGGAACCTAAATTTGATTTGGAGCGAGCGAAGGAGACATTCATGGAAGCTAAGAAGAGCTTCACGGAAGCCTCCACTTCAGGTAGTAAGGATCAACTAGAACCAGGCATGGATCCTTCAATGCTCACTACCTTTCTGGAGACATGCATGAAACTATTGCACGATAGCAAGGCTATAAAAGGACTACAGGAACTTATCACTAGGTCCCGGGGGTCAGGAGAATTGTGCAGAGTCTGGAAACTTGGAAAGAATGCATTGCAAACAGGAAGGGAAATGAGATTGACTGCACAAATTGGAGAAATGGATCAGGTAATTCTAGATCTCGGATCGGACGCAAATGTACTGCTGAAACAAACATGGGAACGCATGGGTAGACCCATGCTATAATGGTCTCCGATTCAAATGTGAATGGCGAACTAGCAGAATATCTTACCCATGGGGAGATTGCAAGGGGTAACGGTGGATATTGAAGGTGCAAGCACGCTGGCGGATTTCGAAGTGATAGAGATTGTCGACAATAGCAATCCCTATGCTGCACTACTGGGCATCAACTTGGCCACTAATATGAACGGATTCATAAATCTAAAGAAGCGCAAAATGATTTTTGAGAAAAGGTCACTGCGTGTAGTGGTACCGTTAGATCCTGCCCAAGGAGCGCGATACACTGAACCAATGCACGACAATGATAGTGATGATGATCTCGATTGTATTTATAATATAACTGCATGAGAATAGGATTGGGTGAATCCAATAGCAGATGGTAGGATTTCGTGGGAGAGCAAAAGCTCCTGCACTTCCGATTGGGATCAAGAAATAGAACGATGGCAGAATCAGCTGCATGAAGTAACCACACTTAATTGCAACATGATTGTAAGATAATTGCGCTGTGTGACAACATAGATAAGGGATCTGCCTAGGTACTTCCAATTGATAACGGTGGATAAATCTCTGAACAAATTTGAGAGTAAAGTACTAGAACAACATCGTTTTGAAGCTCTGAAATGGGCATTGCACGCTACGCTCACTAGATGGTGGGGCACACACCAACAAAGTTTTGGGGATTCGCATGAATGCAGAAGGAATATGCTTATACGATTTGGAAAACCCCAACTACAAATGAGAGCCGCCTACGAGGGACAAAACAGTTTGTGCACCCTCCTTTCCCGATGGATATGGATGTATGGCACACAGCCTGCACAAACACACACCACTACCAGAATAGAAAACAGGAACAAAACGTAGCAGCAAGAAATATGAAGTGTGCCAAAAATTATTTGTGGAGAAGCATTTGACCGGGTGGGCAAAGTGTTGAATAGGGTCCACCAAGTGAGACACACTGATTGGGACCTGTGCATAGCAACAGTTCAATGGGCCTATAGGACCATGTGCAAAACCTTGACTGGGAGAACAATTCTAAGGCTGCGAAATGAAGAAGGGACTGTAATCTCTGAGGAGCATGCAAAGATGAATCCGCATGTAATAACACTCATAGATTCAACAGTAGGTGAAGCCCGGGACAAAGAAATCACAAAGCTACGCGAAGCATAACACATAAGACTTCAGGAAGCAATTCAGTAGGGAGAATTTAGAGTTTGCGAACTTGAAAAGGACTGGGTACAACTAAGGAAGAAAGGCGTTTTAATGGATGCAAAGGTAAAGAGGCTGGAAAAAACATAAAGGGAGCATTCCTCATCAATAAACCAAGGATGGAAAGGCAAGGTGTGGATGATCATACTAATGAATTAGAGGTCTATCACCGAGAATTGGTTAGTCTTCTGCCATGGCTAGGACTGCATATCACTAAACAAAATAACCAGGGAAATGCATTATAAATAGTAGAGCATGCGACGCCAATTTCCACAATAACAGATGAGGATTTTCCACAGACTATGCTAAAGGGCAGGATGGAACCCCGCACAGGTGGTGTGACCACCTGACTAGTCATAGGAAGAACAATATTAGTGCTCTAGACAGCTGAAAGGGAGTGCATGACTACAAATTATTTTTCTTGGGATGTCTGATTTGAGGCCAAATGGAGCGGGCGATGGGCATTTAAGGTGAAAGTTATGGGAAAGATTTGGGAAAATCTGCTGCCAAGGAAGCATTGATGGCCCGAAATGGGGGGAAGCAATCGAATTTGAATTCAAAAGGCACTATAAAACTCAAAGGGCTAGCTAGCCGACAACATTTGGTCATTTAAGAATTGAGCAGTTGAGCATAGCACAGAGTGTTGAGAGCTGAGTGATAATAGAGCCCCTGAGTTCATGAGAGACAAAATACTATGTAGAAATGATGATGGCCACTAAGGATGGGTTGGGAATTGAGGAAGTAACCGCCGGTGAGGATGCGCAGACCCCCATGGTACAAGGTTCCTAAAGGCATTGGGGTCGTGACAGAAATCCACAAATCACCCTGGACACTGAGACCAAAGAAAGATAAGCAGGCAATGGGACTAGTACGCATGTCCCTGAGGAATCCGTGGCACAGTAAGTTATCAATAGAAGAAAAAGGAAAGGCAGTCACCATTGAAACAGATGAAGAGGAAGAAGACTTGCAGGCCCTGATTGTCGCCGCAGAGGAAGAGGAAGATGTGGAGGAAGACATCCAACCGTTGCACTCTGCAAAAAAATTGTCGACGTATGTCCTTCCGCTAAAAGGGAAAACCAAAATACCGAAGGATCTGGATGCAACGATTAGTGCACTCCAAACCCCGCTCCTCCCCGATGGAATTGTCTTTGAGGGCTCACACCTAGGTCATGTACCCACCATGAAATTTGAAGACCGGGACCTCGTGGATAGCGAGAAGTTTCCACACCTAGAAACGGTGAATCTAATGAAGCCAAATATGGAGGGGGCAGTGATAACATTAGAGCCACGAAAATGGTTGCACGGTGTGGAAAAGGCCAGGTTGCTACATTTTTTATGGATACCGCATTTCCACCGTGCGCCCATCACCATTTTCTTCATCAATCAGCTGCTCTACCTAGTGCATGATGGGTATCTATGGCTGGAGGAGCCTATTCCCATCGCGGCAGACCTCATCCACTGAATTTCTCGGCTTCACTGTAAAGGAAAGGACCTCGTGACGATAGGAGGGAAAAGTAACGATTTTCCTCTCGGAGAGGCCATGAAGGCAAAATATAAGTTGGAAAAGAAAAAGAGGGTTTACGCTATCACCAGTATTAAGGACAAAGGGGTGTGCATAGCCACCCAACTCCTGGCTGGTAAAGTGATGAGAAAATGTCACGTCGATGAGTTACCAGTGCCGGTGGTTACATTGGCTGAACAGTGTGTAGAGGGGGTCCAATTTAACTGGGTCGATTTCCTCTGTGAGGATTTTTGATAAACTATCACGAGGCTCAGGAGCAGGGTGAGACCTTCCACTACGCGTGGTTTCTCTTATCCATCTTGCTAGTAGCGAGAGAACTACAAGAGGATAGTCAGTTCCTAAACATTGACCGAGACTTACCAGAGGCCGTGAAGTATGCTTCACTTGGGCCACCAAGGACATGAAACAGATTCGCGATACAAAAATTTTATGGGTGCTCATGGAGGCGAGCATCCGAATGTGGATCAATAGGAGGCCGCATCGGTCACCTATGGTGCACAATAGTCTGCAGAGTTTTGAAGACTTCAAGGCAGACATGCACAACATATACATCAGGGCACGAAAGGATCCAATGCAACAGTGGACAAAGCTACCATTCATAGCCACTCACGATGTGATCTTTACTATGTTAGAGACATGGCCTCTTGAGTGGCGCACCCAGATTTGGTGGAACTAGAGAAGGCGGCAACACAAAAAAGAAGGATGATGCCAAGTTGCGCATCACCCAACTGGTCGAGAGAAGGTGGACCAAAAAAGCGGCAGGCAAGGTAAGGGCAACCCGCGAAGAGGCACATGAAGTCGCGAAGCAGAAGAAGGCCACAGAAGCAATAACAGCAGTCTAGACAGCAGAGGCTGCAACAGTACAGGTAGAGGAGGGCCAAGCAACGTCCTCAGGGCAAGAGTCAGAGGATACAGAAATAGCAGAAGGGAGCATGGACCCAGGAACGGTGTCTACACAGCTCAAACGACCACACATCACAGAAAGATAGGGTCCAAGAAAGAAGGTCAAGGCCTCGAAGCTGGCCATCGATTCAATCAGCTTAACTGAAGGTGATCTCCATGATATTGGTGAGACGACTTGCGATGTCACCAGTGAAGTGCTCCAAAATTTTATGATGATGCACCAGAGTGTGTTGGGGGCCCTCAGGGCACAGTTGGAGGAGTTAAAGGTGCAACTCCCTCAGGAAGGTATCCTGTCTACCCACGTTGCAACAAGCACTTCAACAGCAGAGTAGATGTTGCACCGAGGATGGCCAACATAATAGTGTTACCAGAGGGAGTGTTAATATCTGTAGATGTGATGGAACGAATGACAGTTAGCATAATGAAGGTCCTTGGTCTTAATCTAGCTGCCCTTCCCTGGGAAATGCTCTATCAGGTATAGGATGGAATAAGAGCAGAGCTACGTGCTAGGGAGAACCGCACGATCCAAGTTCTTAGTGAACAAAAGATCAATTTGTAGCAACTCAGCTTGCAACACGGTAAGTTGGTGTTGTAGATCCAAAGGTTGGTATAGATGGCATATGATGCTTGCCGATGCATCCGAAATCTCGTTATCACAATAGATCTACCGGTAGAAGTGTAGATTCACAATTTGGCAAGTGGAGTCCGCAATGCAAGAGAAAAGGAAACAAAGGTTCAGCTGGAGCTGAACCTTCAAATTGCTGAGCTACGGTTGAAGGTGTAACCTTCCACTCCCCTAGAGATCACAGAACAATGCATCAATGCTATTACAATGGGATTGGAAGAGATTGGAGATGCAGTGCGTGATTGTACCAACATGTTGGAACATGCACTTGAAGTCGTCATGACGTTGCAAGAGGACCCCAACATCTAGCGACTGGAGACTGAGGCTCGCGAACTCCAGCAATAGTATGAAAAAATCAGAGGGACTGCATAGACAGTAGTCATTACTCAGTGGCTTTCAAGGATGCAGTGAGCCAAGGCACTGAAGGAGCAAGTGGACGCAGCGTGCCATAAGGAAGCAGTTCTCAAAATGTGCATCTAGACATGGATTGATGAAGCCTTCACAATCACAGTAGATATTGAAGGAAAGCTCGCACAAATTTAGGTGATGCATGCACAGATGTAGCGTAGCACGCTAGAAATAGAGGGCTCAGAAGACAGAGTGCAACAGGTTCAACAAGTAGTAGCTCAGTGCGCTGCAGACATCAAGACCGTTCAGGACCAGCTGGAGGGACCCCACATCAAGATCACCGCGCTGACAGAGTGACTCGAGGGCAAGTCATGATGTTTGTGTTGGGGGCCTATTGGGCATGGAATCCCCCCACAACATGTTTTGGAGCTTAAATCCCAAGTATTGAGTTAGTATTATTGTAAAAACTCTGCGAATTGGAGGCGCGGAGCACGAATTGTATGTTAGAGTCATAGGGTTGTTCGCCCTAGGTTTTGAATGTAGTGTTGGCCTACCCATGATCAAGGACCATGGGATTGTATAAATAGAGAGAGGCTCTAAGTTTTAAAGCTAACTAGATAAATGGAATGAACGGATGGAGTCTATGAGATAGCAAGCATAGAGCAATAGTCTAGTATCTTGGGTCATAGTGGTAGGAAGAGGCTCTACAGCTAGATGCACAGAGGGCTAGTAGAGTCCGCAGCTGAGTGCGTGGACCCTTGCAGATGAGTGCACAGGGAGAAGTCGAGTCTGTAACCAAGGAAGAAGAATAATAAAGAGAAGTTTTATCTGAATTTCGTGTATCCATTCTTATGTTATTACATGTTTGATATCAAGTGCACTTATATTGTTTATTTATTGCATGCTTTTGTGTGAATGGTAATTATTGTTAAGTATAAATGAAAGCATACAAATAAGCTAGTTTAACCAACTAATATCGGGTTTCTAGTAAGGGTTTGGGTAATAACACTGTTCGGGCCCCGAATAGTGTTGCGCGAAGGCAGCATCACCGACTGTGAGGTACTGATAAGTGTGCATAGCGATGTGCACGCAGGGTCAAACCGCGGACCATTTGAAATCATCAAACATCTCTAGGGTGCAGAAACCTAGTTCTAGCACCCTCCCATACTACTTTGGGTGAGACCTCAGTCTGTGCTCCGTGGACTGTTGCCGAAAGGGCCAGTAGTATGCGATTTGTTTGGCTAAATCATCTCCAAACCTGGGTCATGCCCCAACAAGCCAACATTGGGTTATCCTCAATTCCTCACTTTCCTTCTTGGCTTTTGGGAATCCATTTGCCTTTCATCTGATTATATCCTATTTTCATCATGACCTCTAATCCTATGTTTGAGTCAAATGCTGCTAAACTCTAGAGTTTTGTTGCTGATATGTTCAAGATAAGTCTCATTTACATTTTTACCACTTATACCATGTCTGGCCTTTTTGCAACAATCATGAATCACACTTACCTACTCTGTTCCATATTTTGTTTCATGTCAATTATGTGGGAAACATTATGGCCCTTCTTTGATGAACCACTGCCTATCGACTTCAGCTCATTATCCAAGAAAATGATCTAGAAACTCCCTTTCAGTACCTTGGAGCTTGCATGCCTCAATGGCAAGTTCTTTGGATTCATCGACAGGTTCACATCATCGGCCTTCGATAAGATGATTCTACAAGTGTTCAACTTCAAATTCCTTATTCACACTCGTGGATTGTGTTGTTGTACCTTGAGAGCCATTTTCATTATTGGTGGTTTCTCTCATGCCTATTAATAGTTCAGATCATTGATTGGTAATCAGGTGGCCTTCTATCATGTTCAACTATGACACATCTATTCACACGATAGGATTCATACTTTCATTGGATCGAGATAGAGATGAATACCCTGGGTCTTGTCTAATAAATCCAGGTTGCGTGGAGTTATTAGCTATTCATGATTGTACACATGATTCCTTCTATACAGATGGTTGCATCCATGCTATGGGTCCATACATATGATCCCTTCTATTCGGATAGTTGCTTCCATTCCATGGGTCCATACACATGGTCCCTTCTATTCGGATGGTCATGCCCATGCCATGGATTCATGTATTATTAGATTCCTATTCAGAGATGTATTATTAGGCATATTTACATTAGAGATGTCAAATATATTGTATCATTCTTGATTTGCAAGTCTCCTCACAATGTTTTTCGGGGTCCTTGCCTTTAATTGTAAATCATTTCACCCATCACTCCTTATTCTGCCATCATGCTTTAGGGGGAATTTGTTACACAATATTTTTTCACACTTCTCGTCCCATATCCTGAAGTGTAAAAATTGTAGGTTTTAACCCCACATGGAAATTGATGGCATACGAATTCTAAAAATAGAAAATAAACAATAGCGAGAGCATAACACATAAAACAAATATACACAGAGATTTTCCCTGGATCCCAAAACCAGGACTACCAAATTGATTTTTAATTATGTTCCTTTTGATGTTACAATACATATATATACATGTCGAAGCATCCAATACCATGGACCAAAAACCATCGCACCCAAAACCATGTGTGAAAACCATGCACAAAACCATGGGCAAAAAATGGAAGGAATATAACACAACCCAACAAAAATGACAAAAGTTGTCAATGTATTCACCATGAAACACATATAGAAGCATACTTGAATAAAAGAAGAAGAAATTCCTAGAAGTAATTCTAGAAGAGCTTGTCAAAAAACCTTATTTGCAAGACCAACGCTACTTTTAGCAGGAAAACCCGTGTTGGTACCCTTTGGTCCAACTAGTGACATTCTCCTATGGAAAGAATATAATGTAGCCCAACATTCTCCCACTTGTTATTTTCTTTCCACAGGGGGGCATAGGAGAGTTTAGTCATTGATCTAGCACTAAAACGCCCATTGTTTCTCTACACCAAGAGAACTTCTCAGAGTTCACAGATTTTGTCAATGCATCTGCAATATTCTTCAAAGTTTCCACCTTTACCAGCAACACCTTTTTGTCTTCTATCATATCCCTCATAAAGTGATACTGAACATCAATGTGGTTTGTCTTTGAATGGTAAGCAGGGTTCTTTGCCAAGAAAATTTCACTTTGGTTGTCACAGTCTATCCTTATAGTTCCTTGTACTAACCCCATGCTTGAACACAATCTTTGCAACCAAAATTCTTCCTTGCTTGCATGATTGGCTTCCATGTATTCTGCCTCTGTAGTTGATAGTGCCACTACAGATTATTTCTTACTCATCCAACTGACTGCACCTCCAAATAGGTTAAACACATACCCAATTGTATATATTCTCTGATCTAGATATCCAGCCCAGTCTACATCAACAAAGCCACGAATATCCAAAATTTTGTCCAATCCTAGTCTTCATTAGTAAAACAAACTGTAAACACTAGTGCCACGCAAATACCTAAAAACCCACTTCACTGTTGTCTAATGCTCCTTCCTGGTTTTGACATAAACTTGCTCAATACTACCACCACATGTGGAATGTCTGGTCTAGTACAGACCATTTCATACATCAGGCTACCAACTGCACTTTCATATGGAACATGGGACATGTCCTCTTCCTCTTCCTATGTCTTGGGACACTGTTCAACAAATAACTTTACACCTACAGGAATAGGAACCCTAACTGGTTTAATATCCTTCATATTAAACCTCTATAGTATTGTCTCAACATACTTCCTCTGGTTTAACCAAAGCTTCCTATTTTCCTGATCTATTTTAGTTTCCATTCCCAAAATATAGTTTGTAGCACCAATATCTTTCATGTCGAATTTTGAGGACAATTAGGTCTTCAAATCCTGGATAGTTTCTTTGTCATTTCCAACCAACAACAGATCATCCACATATAAGACCAGATAAATAACACGGTCACCAATTAATTTAAAATACACACAGTGATCTACTTTTCTTATGGTGAAGCCAATTCCCCGTATAAATGTATTAAACTTCCCATACCACATCCTTGGTGACCGTTTTAACCCATACAAAGACTTTTTTAACTTGCGTACTAGTTATTTCTTACGCTTCACCACAAAGCCTTTAGGTTGCTTCATGTAGATCTCTTCTTTGAGATCCCCTTAAAGAAATGTTGTCTTCACATCCATCTATTCTACCTCAAAATCAAAAGCAGAAGCAACAGATAAAAGTAATCTAATAGAAGCTACCTTGGCAACAGGAGGAAAAATATCACCAAAATCAATTCCTGGCACCTGGGAATAACCTTTTGCTACCAACTGAGCTTCATATTTCTCCACCTTTCCTTCTGCATTTGTCTTCTTCTTTAACACCCGTTTTCTGCCAATGGGTTTCCTTCCAGTTATTAGATCTACCATATCCCAAGCCTCATTTTTGTGCAAAGATGCTATTTCATCAACCATGGCCTCTTTCCAGAGTTTGCCATCCGCTGAATCTACTACATCATTCACAGTTCTCGGATCATCATCCGTAATAGATAAAGAAAATTTTGAAGAAAAAGCAGATGGAATATACCTTTTTGGCTACCTTCTTTCTCGAAGTGATCTTCTCACAACCGAAGTTTGTGCCTCTTCATCTTCTGATTCCTCTTCTACTGTAGAGTTTGATTCTTCCTCCTTTAGCTCAAACTCTATTTTCTCAGGTTGATTTTAAGGGACTTCATGTTTAATAACATCTTTCACCTCTCTGAACACCACATCTCAACTGTACACAACCTTCCTTGTTACTGGGTTCCAGATCTTATAACCCTTTAAACTATCCTTATACCCAATAAAGATGCACTTTTCAGATTTACTATCCAACTTTGTTCTTTTCTCCTTTGGAACATGTACATATGCATCACATCCAAATTCCCTCAGATGTGAAAGAGAGGGTTTCTTACCAATCCATACCTCTTGTGGAGTCTTATCCTCCAATGTTAATGAAGGTGATTTGTTGACCAGATAACACGCTGTCTCCACCGCCTCTTCCCAGAATTCCTGTCCTAACTCGACACCACTGAGCATGCTTCTTTCCCTTTCCATCAATGTCTTGTTCATTCTTTCTGCACCTCCATTTTTCTCAGATGTGTATTGAGTAATCCTCTATCATGCTATACAACACTTCTTAAAAAATTCTTCAAATTCCTTCCTGTAAAACTCTCCATTGTTATCTGCCCTCAACACCTTTATCTTCTTCTCTATATGGTTTTCCACCAAAGCCTTAAATTCTTTAAACCTATCAAAGACTTCAAATTTATTCTTACGGAAATATATCCATGCATTCCTTGAGAATTCATCTCTAAATGATACATAGTACACAGACTTACCCAGTGATGGAACCTTCACAAGTCCAAACACATCACTATGCACAAGCTCTAATATTTGTTTCGCCCTCTTACCACCAGAGGGGAAACTTACTTGATTCTGCCTCCCATATACGAAATTTTCACAGAAATAAAAATCCAGAGAGATGTTAGTCAAACCTTCTACCATACCTTTACCATGAAGTAGTCGAAGGCCCTTCTTTCCAATATGTCCAAACCTTTGATGCCATAACATGGTCTTCTCTCCAGAGATCACTAGATTTTCTACTCCACTTTTAGGAACCACAAAATTGTTGCACCCGTTAATAACAATGCTACCTTGCAACTTGTACAGAGTTCCAATCCAAACTCCCTGCATCAATACCAACGCTCCCTGAACCATCTTGTGGGTATCTTTCTTGAACATTATTTTTACACGTGCATCATCCAACTTGGTTACAGAAATCAGATTTTTGGCTAATGTAGGAATATGCAGAATAATCGGAAGTGCTCTAATCCTTCCACCTTGCAAATTCAACTTGAATTTTCCACGACCAACGATTCTAGTCTTCTTATCATCCCCCAAGAAGACATCACCACCATCATATTTCTCATACTCACAGAACCAATCTCTATGGGGAGTGAAGTGAAATGATGCATCTGAGTTAATCAACCATGCCTCATGATCTACATGTGTACTTGAAGAAGCCAAATACACACCCCCACCTTCATCTGAGGTGGTTTTCACTTCTGTAGAAGGAGCAGCATCAGATCCCTTTCCTTTCTCAAGAGATTTAGATTTACAGTCCCTTTTGTAGTGCCCTTCCTTTCCGCATTTCTAGCACACCTTTACAAGTTTTCTTAGAGATTTAGATCTCCCACTTGATGAATTATTTACGTTTCTATTATAGGACCGTCCTCGTACATATAAGGAATCACCATTCTGGCTCTCCATATTTTTCCATCTCATCTCCTCCATCAGTAAGGATGAGACTATTTCATCAAACTGCAAGGTAGTTGCATTGCTACATATTGCAATAACCAGACTATCCCATGAATCTGGTAGAGAACACAACAAACTGATGTACTTATCTTCATCTAAAATTTTAATATCAAGGGATAATAACTGACTTACCACAGTATCAAATGCATTTAGATGATCTATCATCGAGTATCCATCTTTCATCCTTAGGTTATACAACTTTTTCCGTAGGAACAATTTATTCACCAGAGACTTAGATTGGTCCAAAGTCCCAATGACGTGGAAAGAATATAACACAACCCAAAAAAATGACAAAATTTTTTAGTGTATTCAGCATGAAACACATAGAGAATCATCCTTGAAGAAAAGAAGAAGAAATGCCTTGAAGTAATTCTGGAAGAGCTTGTCAAAAAACCTATTTGCAAGCCCAATGCTACTTTTAGCAGTAAAACCCGTGCTGGTACCCTTTGGTCTAACTAGTGACTAGCATTGGAAGCATGACATTGGATAGGAAATCTGTGTTGATCCTCTTCAGGCAGTTTCTTAAAAAATGGAGCAGACGCTTCTCTTACTAGAAGCCTCGAGAACGCGAGTTGGTTATTGTTGAATAAGGATATGGTCGAGTTCTCCCATTTTGAGTCCTTGATCCCACATTTAGGGATGTTCCCCTTAATATGTGGACCTTGTTACCCCTTTTTTGGATCCATAACTCCCTCTCCTTCCCTATAAATGCATTCCCTTACACCCTCAAATGGTTGGTCAAACTAGATCGGTCATGCTGTTGTTAAATTGTGCCTAATTGCTATGAATTTTTGAAGGAGAAAGGATATCTTAAGAAGTCTTGTTTTGGACTTGGAAACCCATCCCAAAGGAGATTTCCAAAATCAAGGCAGTGGTTGTATGCTTCTTATTTTTATTATTAACACAATGAATGTTTACTTTCCATAAGCGTGTAAATTCCTACTTTCTTAGTATGATGCTCCTTGATCTCTCGTATGGTTTACACAAATGCATATGATATGTTTTTCCTTTGTTTCCATTGTTTGATCTCTCTTGCAAGTATTCATTCACAACATAATGGTGAGGATCAAACTTGGAAGTGAGGAGATCGAGATTTACAACAAAAAGAAACCACATAGGAGTGAGGTAGGCCATCTTTAGTCTCTCATGTGATTCTTATTTAAACTAAGAGATTTTTGCATGAATTTGTTTTGGTTGTTACTAGATCCACTCATTGGACTAGAGGGATCGATTTTATCCATAGAAGGGATTGCCTAGTTAACATCATCAAATTTGGATCAGGTAAGGTGATGAGTGGAAAATTACTTTTAATAAGAAGGACAGATTGTTTGAATGGTTGGCTATGCCATTTGGGCTAACTAATGCCCTTAGCATATTCATGAGGCTCATGAATGAGGTCTTGAAACCATTCTTGGGAAAACATATTGTAGTGTACTTGGATGACATCTTAATATTCAACAAAAACAAAGAGGATCACTTGGAGCATGTAAGGAAAGTGTTGCAGTGGTTGAAGGAAGATATGTTGCTAATCAACTTGAGGAAATGTACATTCATGCAAGATGAGTTAGTGTACTTTATATTTGTGATTTTTAAGGAAGGTTTGAAGATGGATTATAAAAAGGTGAACCCTATTTTGGAATGTCCAACACCTCAGTCTACTTTTGAGGTGATTGGAAAGCTTCCACTAAAAACTCATTAGGAATTTCAACCTAATTTTTGCATTGCTTACTGAGTGCATGAAGAAAGTGACTTTACATGGATAGTGGTAATAGAGAAAATATTTATAGATCTGAAAAGGAAGGTGAAAATGAAGCTTGTTTTGAGGATTCCAAACTTTCATAAAGTATTCCATGTTGACTATGAGACAAGTGGGACATCAATTGGAGCATTTTGAGTCAAGAAGGTAGGCCAATAGAATTCTTGAGTGAGAAATTGAATGATGGAAAGAAAAAGTATTTTGTATATGACCAAGTTTTTTTTTCTATTGTGATGGCTTTGAAGAAGTGGAGACATTATTTGTTTTCCAATGAATTTTTCTTGTTTACTGATCATAAGACATTACAATATATCAACGATCAAGATAAGTTGAATTAAAGGCATTTTAAATCTGTTACATTCTTTGTTATAGATTTTTTTTGAAGCATAGGTGTGGAAAGTCAAACAAAGTTGCAGATTCCTTGACTAGGAGAGTGTTGTTATTCAACACTTTATCAGTAGAAGCGGTAGGTTTAGAAACCATGAAGGGATTTTATGCAGAAGATGTCAATTTTGGAGAAGCTTGGACAACTTGTAAAGTTTTATGGAGTGTGGACAAAACCATGTTCTTGGACTACCATTTCCAAGAAGGAGTTTTATTTAAAAATCAACAATTTTGCATTCCTCAAGGTTCAATGTGTCTAAATCTTATTAAGGAGATACATGGTGGAGGCCTAGGAGGAAATTTTTGCATGGATAAGATTGCAATGTTGGTAAAGAAGAGGTATCTTTTGCCTAACATCAACAAGGATGTCAGAAAGTTTGTTGAATGTTGTAGATTTTTCCAGCTAGCCAAAGGTAGAAGTAAAAATACAGGGTTGTATACTCCATTGTTGGTACCATAATGGCCTTGGGAAGATGTGGGATTTGAATTTTTCTTGGGAATGTCAAGGACGCTAAGGAAGCACAAATTAGTGATGGCTATTGTAGATAGGCTTTTGAAGATAACATATTCCAAAACATGTAAGAGGACAAGTGATGCTACTGAAGTGGTTGTTTTCTTCTTCAAAGAAGTAGTAAGACTTCATGGCTTGCCAAGGACCATTACTTTAGATAGAGATAGAATATTTATGGGTCACATTTGGAGGATGTTTTTGAAGAATATGGGATCTAAAATGTTATATATTTCGCCCTATAATCTACAGATAAATGGACATATTGAAGTAGTGAATAGGATCTTTGATAATTTGCTACAAAATTTGAGTGGTGAAAATACCAATTAGTGGGATATGTTCTTGGCATAGGTAGAGTTTACATACAATGACTCGGTGAATAGATCCACTCATAAGATTCCATTTCAGATTATTTATGGGAGGTCAACAAAGGGTATTGTAGATGTAATACACTTATCATATTTGGGGGAAAGGAAGAGTGCTAATGCAAGTGATTTGGTAGATAGCTTGCAGCTGATACATGAACATGTGACGAAGTGACTGCAATAGAGTAATAATAAGTACAAGGAAAAAGTAGATTTGGAAAGAAGGTCAAGGGTTTTTGCTGAAGGAGAACTAGCAATGGTGCATTTGTGGAAAGAGAGATTTCCCTAGGGTACCTATTATTAATTTGGTAGCTTGGTGATAAATTCCAACCATGGGACTAGATTCCTCTTTTCGCAAGGACCAATTTTGACTATTGAAGTGCTCAATTTGATAAGGGAAAGTTTACTTTTGAAGAAAATACCCCATGTGCACTTAAGGACAAGTCAATCCTAACAGGAAAATGGTTACCCTTGGAAACCTATAAATATAAGTGACCTCAACCTCATTTGCACATCACCAAGCATCTTATTCTTCTCTCCTTCATTAATTAGTTCACATGGGTCTAAGGCTGGGTCATAGAGATTCGTTCATACAAGTCCGTAATTGTAGGGTATGAAGCTTACATGTGTGTTTAGGGTTTTGGTTTCCAACCACAGGCTTGACACAAGCAATTTTAGTTACAACCACAAGCACATAGAGTCATCCATGTAGTTGGATTCTCTCAACCAGATGCATGCCTGTTACTCCATGCGGTTGGGATCTAGGGTTACAATTTAACATTTGATCACAGTTGATCGTAGGCAGGAAAGGTTGTCTCTAATCAATCTTGATTCTGGGAACATATTTCTGAATGTTGGTTGGTTAATTTTTTTGGATGATTTTGTATTGGATCATTGTTCTCTTTGTTGAACATTTTATGACATTCTAGTAGAAGAATAATTTCAAAGGGTTTTCCCCTTTGTGGGGTTTTCCCCTATTGACCAAATCTGGCATCTCTTGTTGATTTGTTTACTATCTCCTAATTTTCATTGTATTTAATATTCCATCTTCAATTACTATTAATGATTGGAAATATTAATTATTGTTGAAAGAGTGATAATAGAATAATTGAATTGGGCTAAAGTAATTGAATCACCATATAGAGGTGTGAAATTTAACATGGTATTAGAGCCAAGGTCAAGGACAAGCACAAAGAAGAAGAGTTGAAGCAATCATCTTTGGAAAAATTGAAGGAGCCTGTCTAATCAAGTCAATATGTATTCCTCTTTCTTCAAGGAAAATGAGAAGTTTGGTGACTCATTTAACTTTGTCACTTGGGAGATTAGGTTGGAGATCATAGTTCAAAACAATGATGTTTTGGAATACATTCAAGGAAAGGTACCCAAACCTCTGGAGAATGGTTCTGCTACTACCAAGAACAAGTACAAGAAAGGTGAGTTAAAATCAAAGCAAATTATAGTTGATGGTTTACAAGATAATTTACTTGCTTATGTTGGGAATTTGAATAAGGCTAAGGACATGTATGATAAGATAACTATCAAATATGAAGTCAACAATTTGAATGAAATCCTATCCTTAAAATAT
The DNA here is from genome assembly GCA_031772625.1 of Pinus tabuliformis. NCBI lineage: Eukaryota > Viridiplantae > Streptophyta > Pinopsida > Pinales > Pinaceae > Pinus > Pinus tabuliformis. Next base: position 1,449,533,183 of record CM062804.1, read on the forward strand.
CAAATCAAAGATACAAAGATGAATAAATGATCATCTATGCAATCCTACATTATTAGGATATCACATCTTAAAGATCAATTGCAGAGAGTTTGGGAAATTGTGCTTGATAGGGAATTGGTGATTATAACCTTTAGAGGTATTCATCTTAATTGGGAAACCTTTATTACTACTATAAGAAACAACAATAGTTTCTCGTCATTGATGAGATCGTTAGGGATCTCATTCAAGAAGAATCAAAGATGATATCAAGAGGTAGGATACAAAAGCATGAAGAAGGAGAGCCCATTGCATTCTTCACTCATAAGAAGAAGAAGAAGAAAGGAAAAGAGGGTCCATCAAATTCAAGGAAGCACCCTCCTCGAAATTCAAGAAAAGGAATGAAAAAGAATCATCACACATTGAATGCTACAATTGTCACAAGAAAGGTCATTATGCCCGAGATTTTCCTAAGAAGAACAATGGTTGATACTACAACACTATAAGCAACAATAACAGGTTCAATGATCTGAAATGGAGCATATTAGTAATATTGTGCTAATTCCCCATTTAGAATAAAACCCAAAATTCTTAACATTTTCTTATGAAGTGCTTAAGGATTCACCATTTTTTCTTAATTAACTAATTCCCATGAGAGTTTCTTATGTAAATGTTATAAACAATTTAACATAAAAACATATGCTGAACAAAAAAAAATAATAGTAATGAACATCAAAATAGAACACACAACATAGAGATTTGATGAGAAGTTCACCCCTCCTGGGCTACATCTCCTTGGTCTAGATTCCAATGCTTGGGTCTCTCTATTATGCTCAAAATTACAACAAAAGTGTGTTTAAAATGCTCAAATGCCTCTAAAACTTGTCTCAATGAGTTCATAATAGCCAAAACTTCTATAATTGACTTTTTTTTTTACCTAATTTGGATAGGAACTGAAAAATTTATGACCTCTCCCAGTTCTCCCAGAATTTTCTCAAAAAATTCCCCTTTTCTATCCACTAACCATCAAATTCGGCCTAAAATCCGCCAAATTTGCCACATTTTGGCCACCAAAGCCACACATCATGGCAGGTTCATAAATTGCAATCATAATAGGCATTGGTGGAGAGACGGACAAAACAACTCCTTTCAAAAATTGCGGTGAGCGATTTGCGATGGCAAACTTAACGATTTATGCACCACGGTTCATAACAATTTCACATCCAGTATATATTAGCTTGTCACAATTGGCGCAGGACCCGAACATTCAATACATTGCAACCTATTCTTTTTTTTCATTTGATTCCATCAACATTTCTCTATCGGCATGGGCAGGGTGATTCTTAACAAGACTTCCTGCTGCGATGTGATTTTACGTGTGATCCATGCGATATCGTATATCACATCTTAGCGGGACCGGGGGCTGACTTTTAACAGAAAACTTATTTTGATGTGATGTGGTGGGTCGATTTGCGAGACCAGCAATAGAGTGACACTTGGCACCTCCCGATTGGCTAAAGAGACTTGAACTTGTTGGCTGTGCACTTATTTTTCATGTTTAGCAAACTAATCAGAACTCATTTGTGGGAGCATCCAAACTTTGTATTCGATGAAACAAATTGCATTGGATTGATATCAACGAGATCTATCCAACCATAAAATTTCCATTCCATTCTATGAACTTTGAAATTTTAGCATAAACTTGAGCACCTGATCACTCCTCCCCACTGGAAGCTTTTGGACCCCAAAACATTATATTCAGTTATTGAACCAATGAGTGTATTATTCCCTCGCCTTCCCCTCTTCAAGCCATTTGTCGTTTGATGGATTTGTACCTTTTAGACCCACTCGAAGATAATCAACGTTTCCCCTCTTTGATGACCTTGTTCTTCTATCAAGTATGGTGCCTTGTTGAAGCTCATCAAGAAATTCTGGAGGAAACACTTCAATTGATGGAATCTATACACTTTATCCTTGATCTTCAATAAAAGGAGGCTCATACAACCTCAAATTCTCAACATTAACAATGGAATAAATTTTCATATATGAAAGCAAATCAAGCTTGAAAGCATTATTACCAATATTTTCCAGAATTTTAAATGGACCATAATGGATTGGTTTTAACTTTTTACCTTCACCTTGAAGCCTTTCCTTGCTAATGTAAAGCCAAAATTCATCACCTACTTAAACTGATGATCCACACGATGCTTATCATGCCTTTCCTTATACTCTCCTTGACTCTTTTCCAGTTGTTCTTGAACTATTTCGTGAATCAACTAAATTTTCTCAATGAATTTCTTTTCTATGTCTATGTTGCTATGTCCATCTATAGCTACATCTTTCTCAAAGATGAAGTCCAAAGGCGATTTAGGAAAATAACCAAGACATGCCTCAGAAGGCGAACTTAGAGTAGAAGAGTGTTTTTCTCGGTTGTAAGAATGTTGAATATAATGCAACTGTTCATCCCACAACTTAGGATGTTTGTTGAAATAACCTCTTAGAAAATGAATAATTTTCATGTTAACCACTTTAGTTTGACCATCTGTTTGCAGATGGAAGGATGTACTTTTCTTCAACTTGGTGTCCATCAAGTTCCATAAATTTGACCAAAAATTCCCAATAAATCGGGAATCACGATCACTTACAATAGAAGTATGTAATCCAACATGAACCCATACATTTTGAAAGAAATGTTGAGTTGTTTGTTCATCTATAACTTGCTTTTTACAAGGCATTAATATGCACATCTTGCTGAACCTATCCACAACTACGTACAAATAATCATGACCTTTTCTTGATAAAGGAAGACCTCCTACAAAATCCATAGAAACACTCTCCCATGTACGTGAAGGCACTGGAAGTGGTGTGTACAATCCTAGTTTCCCATTACTAGGCTTACTGACTGCATAATGAACGACCTCTGATAAAACGTGACACACTTTCAAACATACGAGGCTAGTTAAAATATCTCTGAAGATTTGTCTCTGTTTTACTGAGGCCAAAATGTCTAGCAATAAGTGAAGTGTGTGCTTCCCTTGTGACATTTACTCTTTTTCCCTGTGGAACAAAAAGTTTTCCTAAATGATACAACAAATTATCATGCACATGGTAGTCTAATTCCTCAATTTGGTGGCCTTGACTAAAGTTTGAATATGCCTCTTGAAAGTCAACATCATGTGTGTATTGTTCAACATAATGTTCAGGGGAAAAAAATGATTCTTGAGTAAAATGGCTACATTAACAACCGGTATAGAGAGCATATCAAAAACTTTGTTATAAATACCTTTCTTGTACCTGATTACCAAGTGGAATTGCTGTAAGAATACCATCCAATGAAAGTGTCTTGATTGTTGCAATTTTGTTTGAGATTGCAGATATTGCAAAGGTTGATGATCAGTGTGAATAATGGCTTTTTTTCCCATTAAGTAACACTTCCATTTCTTCACACTTTGCATCAATTCATAAATCTCTTTATCATATGTAGGATAGTTAATAAAAACACCATTAAAAATCTCAAAATGAAATGAAATGGGCTTACCATGCTGTAAAACAACTGCACCGATGGCGTAGTCACTTGCGTCTATTTGTATTTCAAATGGTTGTTTCAAATCCAAAAATGCTAAAACTGTGGTTTAGCTGATCTTTTGTTTTAAAGCATCGAATGTTGTTTGTTGTTTGCCTCCCCACTGGAAGACAACCTTCATGCTGGTCAAAGCATGTAGTGGAGCTGCTATTGAAGAGAAATTGGCAATGAAATTCCTCCAGTACTATGTTGCTCCTAGAAAACTCATTACTTCTATCACTGATTTGGGTATTAGTCAATTCACAATGACTAGAACTTTAGAGGGGTCAATCTTCGGCTTAGATCCTCCAACTATGTGGACCAAATACACTAAGGAAGTTTTCCCAAATTCAGATTTAGATATCTTCATAAATAATTGTTCCTTTTTCATGACATCCAACACTTTCCTCATATGCTTGACACGCTCTTCTCGTGATTTGCTGGAAATAAAAATATCATCTAAATAGACAATTACAAACTCATCAATAAAGGATCCTAAAACATCATTCATAACTCTCATGAATGTAGCTGGAATGTTGCAAAGACCAAAAGTCATAACTAGCCACTCAAACAATCCCTATTTGGTTTTAAAATCAGTCTTCCAAATATCCTCCTCAGCTATTCTAACTTGATGATATCCACTTTTCAAGTCTAATTTAGTGAAATATTTTGAATTCTTCAACTAATGTAGAAAATCATCTATTCTAGGCAGTGAGTATCGATTCTTTATGGTAATTTTATTCAAAACTTGATAATCTACACACATGCATCAGGTTCCATCTTTCTTGGGTACCAGAATAATTAGTGAACCACATGGCGAAGTAGAGGGATGGATTACACCTTTATCTAATGATTCTTGGACTTGTTTCTTAATTTCTAAACTTTCCTGAATTGACATTTGATACATACCGATATTTGGGAGTGGACAGTCTTGTTGTAGCTGAATTTCGTGTTGAATTCTACTTTTTGGTGGCAACCCCTTTGGTTATTGAAACACATCTCCATATTGATTGACCACATCAACTAATTTGTCTTTCAGCTTCACATCATAGCCTGCAAAGGATTCACGCTCTATGTCATTCTTCTGCTTGACCATAAGGAGCATGAGATTATTGCTAGGATTGACCAGTCACTTCATTTCCCCTGCGCTTGCTAAAGATAGATTAAGATTTCTACAATGGACTCTCACAATATACTCCACTCCATTTTTTAACAAATGATATTTTTTCTCAAATCTATGGAAAACGACTTTCCGTTCAGAGAAATACAGGTTTCCCAACACAATTCCAGAAATATCCAGTGGCACTACATCTAATTCGACTTCATCAACAAAATCGACAGTAATAGAAAACCTGAAAATGCATTTACTTGTGATGTGAATATTTTCATCCTTGGTTATCCAACCCAATGGATACGGTTTATGATGATGCATAGTTTCCAGTTTCAACTTCTTGACCAAGTATGTAGAAATTAAATTTTCCTGGGATCCACTATCAAACAACGTATCAATATTGGTGTGTTTTGAATTAACTCTGATATGGAGCAACTTAATTATGTTTTCTTGTTAGAGTTATTTGTTGTGCTAGTGCTTGCCATGGCTTCCTCTTTGTTTTTTTTCCAATGAATTTTCCTTTAGTGACTGTGGCTACAATTTTGTTTCATCACCTTAGTCAAAACCCAAGTCTTGTTGTATAACAATGTCTGTCTTCTATTTCCCTTTATTGTTAAATTTTTTAGCCTTAATTCAGGATGAAGCTTCCAGCAATGCACTTCATCATGGCCCTCATTGGAACAATTCTTGCACATGGGTTTCTCCCCTTCTTTCTTAATAGAAGTATTTTTCTTCTGCTTTAATTAGATTTCTTTCCTTTTTCACCACTTTGGAATGGCCTTTTCTTACCTTTTTCTTGTAAATTTTTCCCTCTTGCTTCGAGGTCTGTAGCTTGAACACATACCTCATCAAGATTTGTGGGATTAAACATAAGAATGGTGTTTCGAAGATAGTTAGGCAAACATCCTATGTATTTAAGCAAAGTATCTTGTCATTGCAAGTCTACTCCTAGCATAACAACTCTTCTTCTAAACTCCCAAGTATGCTCTTGCACATTTTAACCTTTAAACTGTCTGAAATTTTTCCAATCCATGATAGCTTTTTTCATATGAGTTAAAGGGCAGAATTTTAATTTTATAGCAGCAATGAAATCAGACCAAGTAATAGAGATCTTACCATGTTTTTTGATCTTGTCTTGAGTCCTTTCTTCCCACCAAATGAGTTCTTCACCCTCCATTCTAAATGAAGCCAACTAATTTTTGATATCATCATCTTGAAGGTTCTGAATTCTACAATACACCTCCAATTGATGAATCCAATTATCATGCTTCTATCCATTCACTTCACCATTATACATGGGTAACTCGAATTTAACATCTAGTTTAAGAAGAGGTGTTTTTCCAGCTCCTTTTGAAGAATGATGATGAGTATGAGCAAGGGTTGTATTAGTGGAAGATTGTGAAGATGCTTGTGAAGAAGAAGATGAAGAAGATGGTGGAGGTTTTCCTCCATTCCCATTACCTCCTTTTCCATTTCCTCCTCCTGAAGAGCCTTCTCCTTTAGGAGGTTTGGAACTTTCTCCTTGCAACCTGCTATTCCTCTCTTCATAGAGGACCTTCATCATATCTGTCATATCAAAGTAAGTCTTTATGAAGGTCTTTTCATCTTCTGTTGTTTTTGTAGGTTCTCGTTCATGAGACATGATCTATGGAGTCTCAACTACAACTGGAGGCTGTACTGGTATTGGAGATTGTGGCAACCTTTCTCTTCTTCCCCTTGACCCAAATTTAGGCCTTCCAACCAGCTTTCCTTCACCTCTTTTGAGTTTTAACCTTGTTAGCATGACACAAAACTAGAAAACAATACTCCTTCTTTGCACAAGAAAATATAGTAAGAAAAAACCAGTGCTCCGATACCAACTTGATCTGAAATGGAGCATATTAGTAATGTTGTGATAATTCCCCATTCAAAATAAAACTAAAGATGTTTATCATTTGCTTATCAAGTGCTTAAGGATTCACCCTTTTTTCTTAATTAACTGATTCTCATGAGAGTTTCTTATGTAAATGTTATAAAAAAATTAAAATAAAAACATATGCTAAACAATAGAAAATTAACAACAAAGAACATCAAAATACAACACACAACACACAAATTTTACGAGGAGTTCACTCCTCCTGGGCTACGTCTCCTTGGTCCATCTTCCAATGCTTAGGACTCTCTATTATGCTCAAAATTACAAAAAAAGTGTGTTTAGAATGCTCAAATGCCTCTAAAACCTGTCTCAATGAGTTTAGAATAGCGAAAATTGCTAAATTTGACTTTTTTCACCTAATTTGGATAAGAACTGAAGAAGTTATGACCTGTTGGGTCCCTATAATACTAGTGATTACCCCATTACTATTGTAGTTGTACCCCTTATTAATATTTTTGTGCCCCTATTATCCCCATATTGTTATTACTATGCCCCATAGAATCCCTCTATTGTTATTTTTATGGCTTTATATTATTATTGTTAGGTCGGCTAGGTTATATTGTGACTCCTTAGACTCCTATATATAGAAAGGAGGTTTTGTCATTTGAATCATCCAAGAATTGTTCATTTATGTAATGTAAAGGAGGTTGCCCCCTCGAAGAGGCTGAATTTTAAGGCGTTGATCTATCTTTTTCTTGAGCTGGTTTCATAACATTTGGTATCAGAGCTTTGGATTCTAGGGTTTCGCTGCTCCAAAAACGTCATCATGGAATTTTCGCTATAATTTTTTTTCTGCGACATTTCAGAAGCTAAAAAAAAACCCATTTGAGAAGACATCACACTGAAGCTCGGGTCCAAATTTTAGAGTTTTTCGTGCTATATTTGCAGAGATATGATCTGAGGAATTTCGTCTTTTTGCAGACTCCTAAATTACTTTCCAAACAGGTGACCTGGGGAAAATAATCATAACTTTCTCTCTGAGCATCAGATTGAAATTTTGTAAGAAGGTACAGAAATAAGATGGACTGTAGTTTCTTGTATATATTTTTTAGAGCCAAAGGTCAAAACAGGGACAAATGGCACATCATACAAGTTCGCTCTACTGAATTAGTCTATAATCAAGTCACTGTGGGAGATTTGGCATAACTCTTCATTGGAGAATCCAATTGTTGGCATTATGATGCATGTGTTGTACTTGATGGCAACCAACTCGTAGAAGATCAACTCACTTATATATATCTAGATGAATCTACGGAAAAGATATTAGATTTGACAGAACACATAGGATGCAGGACAGCTCAAAGGAATCAGATGACAATTCTCAGTATGACAAATCTCAGATGATAAATTATAGTGCAACAAAGTTCACGCACTTTTATGAAGATAAAATTTTCTTTCATGTAGAGAAAATTTCACGCACTTTCATGAAGATAAAAATTTCTTTCATGTAGAGAAACGTTCACGCACTTTCATGACGATAAAAGTTTCTTTCATGTAGAGAAAAATTCACGCACTTTCATGAAGATAAAAGTTTTTTTCATGTAGAGAAAAGTTCATGCACTTTCATGCAGAGAAAAGTTTCTTTCATGTAGAGAAAATTTCACGCACTCTCATGCAGAGAAAAGTTTCTTTCACGTAGAAAAACTTTCACGCACTTTCATGCCGAGAAAAGTTCCCTTCATGCAAGAGAAAAGTTCACGCACTTTCATGATTGGTTCATGGTATTAGTCTGACAGTTTTTGATCCTATGGTTTTGGTCCATGGTATTGCATCCAAAAGTGTTGATCTCACACAATTTCATGGTTGGTTCATGGTATTAGTCCAACAGTTTTTGATCCTATGGTTTTGGTCCATGGTATTGCATCCAATAGTGTTGATCCCAAGTACTGGGTCCATGGTATTGTGTTATTATGGTTTTGGACCGTGGTATTATGAAAGGCCTAAGACTATAAAAGAGGAAGGAGATCATTTGGCAAAGCATCATCTGAATTATTGAATATCTGATAAGTGCTAGATCTGGAATACTGTGATTAGGTTATGGTGCAGATCTGGATCTGAGCTAAAGAGGGATCTCACCGGTTGATGGAGAACAAGATCTAAGGATAGATCAGGATCAATTGGTTTGAAATGAACTATCTCTATATGATTGATTATGTTTATTCTAGATCTGTATACTGACGCATGTAATGATCAGAACTGGGTATAACTAAAGTTTGAAATCGCTGCAAGTCATGATTGAATATTTATAGATCTATACGCGGGTTGGCTTTTGTATAAGCACGTATGTACGCGGGTTTGATTCATTGTAGTAGTGTATGCCATTTGAGCTATGATGTTTGAAGTTATAGGTGGCTCTAGTTGTTGATGACAGTTTAAAGGTGTCGGTATTCTACATATCCTATTTGGTTGATTGTGTTTAGCTTTAGTATTGATGGATGAGAACTAATATTGGATCAAGATCATAATGACTCATATTTATGTGATCTGATGGACTAGATCTGGGTGCTAACTCATATATTATCCTTGTATATGTAATGATCTGGATATGTCTGAAGTCAAGAAGTGCAGTGAAGTTATGAATAAGTAATTAATGACATATACGCTGGTTCACCTTGGTGAAGTTGCGTATACATGCTGGTTCAGCACTTCCAAGTAGCATATGCACTCTGATGCATGATTTTGATGATACAGTTGGTTCTGAATATTGATGCAGAGTTCAATTTTCTGCTCTATGTTCTGGTGACTGTGCTGTTGACAAGGTTTCAGTGTTTAAGTGATTTAGAAATTGATGATGTTAGTATTGACTGTTTTGTGCTTCAATGATATTTATGGGTCCAGTATGAAAATTTGATGAAACGTAGCCTTCAGATTATGTGTTGTGCTTCAGGAGTATCCAGTATGAAAATGTATGAAATGTGGTACCTAGAGGAGAGAAGATTGTAGGTCGGTGCCTACGTACTAGTATCTTAGCTAGTACAAGAGCTAAGGGGGTGGTAGCTCCCTTCCAGTAGCAGTTGAAAACTTTGGAGCATTATATCAGGTAGCAGCCTGCATACTAGTAAATGGATCGGCTAGTACAAGAACTATGGGGGTTGTAGCTCCCTTCTGGGAGAGACGCGAGAATGAGAGAGGGTTGTAGCTCTCTGCAGGTAGTAGCCTGCGTACTAGTAAAGGACTACACTAGTACAGAACTTTTTTAAAAGGATTTTCTTATTAAGAAGAAGATTGAGATGACTTACAGCAAGTGGTTTTCTCCCACATTGGGTTTCCACCTTATATCATGGTATTCATGTGTGTGGCTTATGTGTGATGATCTATGCTATTTTACTACGCTTGTTTACTGTTAATATGGTTAATAATGTTCTAATACACTCATTGAAGATCAATTAACTGAATCATAAGTTTACTAAATATATGTGGGTATTCTTAACTGAAGCAGCATATATGAATCAGAGTATGGAAATGAAAAAGTTTTATTGACTTAATAATACTGATTCAGCCCCCCCTCTTAGTATTATTTCCAACACCAATTGGGGCCAAACTGGTGGCATTGGAAATAGGACACAAAGGGCTACCACAGGTCGCAATTTTAGAATTGGATGATCCGAAATTACAGAGATACATTAGAGGCAATATCGAGCTCCTACAAAGTGAAAAAAAGTGTGTAGCTTTTTTTAAATTTTTTCTTAAGCTTGGTTTGAAAAATTATTTTGAAGGAATTCAAAGGGCATAGTAAAGCATTAATATCGGTAACTGATGCCCCGAGGAAAGAAAATGCAAACACCTAGTAAGCAATCTGAAAGCTCTAGCATGACTCATGAAGAAGAGGAAGAAATGTTACATGATATATAAAAATTACAAGACCAAGTGCAACAAATTTCACTCTCACAAAAGCTAACAGAAGCTAAGATAAATGGAGTGGAATCTAAGATAAAGGGCGTGGAAGCCAAGATTGATGATTTGAAGATAGATTTGAAGGCAGATTTGACAAATTTCTTACAAGAAATACTTACTAATGGTGAAAGGGGAGGAAAGGAAACTCATGATGCAAACAAAGGAAATGTTAATCATGATTTCATAGACTCTAATGTTGGATCAAAGACGCACCATATTCCAAAAATCAATATGAGGAAGTTTGATGGCAAGGATCCCGCAACATGGATATTACAGATGGAGAAATTTTTCAATCTCAATAATGTTCAAAACACACAAAAGGTACGTATTGAAACTTTATATTTGGAACCAAATCAGTTTGTATGGTATCAGTGGCTTTGCTCTCGTAAACAATTTATCACTTGGGAAATTTTTACGGAAGAAATGATAGCACATTATGAGGATACAAAAGAAACACTTTTTTTAGCCAATTGATAAGTCTCAAACAAAAGGGTTCAATAATGGAGCACATTGAGGAGTTCCAAAAATCGAACATAAGGGTAAAAAATATTCCAGAGGAGCATAGGATTGATGTGTTCATAGGGTCTTTAAAGGATAATATCCAACATGATGTTCGCCTTTGGGAACCTGATTCATTAGAGAAGGCATTCAGTATAGCAAGAAAAATGGAAAGAAAAATTATGGCAACCAGGAAGCATACCACTCACAACTATAAAGATGGAAGTGTTGTTGCCGCTAGTCTTCCACAACCTATAAGGTTGAAACCACAACAATTGGAAGAAAAAAGAGAAAAAGGGCTTTGTTACAGTTGTGATAGAAAATACACTAAAGGTCATAAGTGTGCTGAGAAGAAATTATTCTACATAGATTGTGAAGAGGAAGAAGAAAAGGAGCAAGAAAGGTCAAAAGAAGAGGATATACTCCAGGAACAAAGCCTAGATGAAGAAAAAATGAATCCAACCATATCTTGTAATGCATTGGCAGGAATTATCACTCCTCAAGCCATCAAGATAGAAGGACAAATCAAGAAGAAAAAGGTAATAGTGTTGATTGATTCAGGAAGTACCCACAATTTTATTCATTGTAAGGTAGCAAAAGAATTGAATTGCTTCTTATATCCAGCACCAGAGTGTCAAGTGATGGTTGCAAATGGAGGAACAATAAATTTCTCTGGAAAGTGCCATAATATCAAGCTATCCATGGGAGAATATGTATTGACTAGCCCAATGCTTTCCATTCCAATGGGAGGTGTTGATTTTGTATTAGGAGTCCAATGGCTACAATCCTTGGGTACAATAGCTTTTAATTTTCAAGAACTTTTCATGAAATTTTCTGTGGAAGGAAAGGAAGTTGAATTAAGGGGTATTGCAGGGAAACCGAGAAAGATAATCAGCTCTAACGGTATGACAATGCTTCTAAAAAAGGAACGAAAAGGTGTAATTTCACAATTATGTTCGCTAGATGTTTCCACATTGGAATCATCTATTTCTCCAGATCTCCAAAAAGTCTTGGACAATCATTCCAAGGTATTTGAGACTCCCAAAGGTCTCCCACCTATTCATGATCATGATCATGATATTCATCTAATTCTAGGAAGTGTTCCTCCAAACATCAGGCCGTAGAGATATCCCTATGCCCAAAAGAGTGAAATTGAACGTATGGTTGCAGAAATGCTAGAGGCTGGTATAATTAAACCGAGTCAAAGTTCTTTCTCTGCTCTAGTAGTATTGGTGCACAAGAAGGATGGATCATGGCGCATGTGTCCGGATTATAGGGAGCTCAACAAGCTCACTATTAAAGATAAGTTTCCCATTCCTGTCGTTGATGAATTACTAGATGAATTGCATGGATCAATTTACTTCACCAAGTTGGATCTTCGTTCAGGATATCATAAAATCAGAATGAAGACTGAATACATTCCAAAAATAGCATTTAGAACTCATGAGGGTCATTATGAATTTTTGGTCATGCCTTTTGGCCTTACCAATGCACCCTCAACATTTTAAGGTTTGATGAATTCAATTTTCAAACCATTCCTTAGAAAATTTATGTTAGTATTTTTTGATGATATACTAATCTACAACAAGTCTTGGAAGGATCATGTTGAACATGTTGACAGGGTGCTACAACTATTAGAGGAGAAACAATTATATGCAAAAAGATCCAAATGTTTCTTTGGAGTCCAGGAGGTGGAATATCTGGGTCATATTGTATCTCATGAAGGAGTTAAGGTAGACCCTAGCAAAATTAAAGCCATTAAGGAATGGAAAATCCCCACATCCATAAAGCATCTGCGAGGATTTCTAGGGTTGACAGGGTATTATCGCAAGTTTGTTAAGAATTATGGGAGAATAGCAGCACCTCTAACAACATTATTGAAGAAAGATGCAGTTTCATGGACTCCAGAAGCAACAAAGGCCTTCGAACATCTTAAAGAGGCAATGTGTGAAGCACCTGTCTTAGCTACACCGAACTTCACAAAAACCTTTATTGTGGAATGTGATGCTTCAGGAAATGGAATTGGTGCTGTTTTAATGCAAGATGAAAGACCCATTGCTTTTGAAAGTCGTCCAATCAAGGGAAAGTTTTTACACAAAGCTATTTATGAGAAGGAAATGTTGGCAATACTCCATGCACTTAAGAAATGGCGACCCTACCTAATGGGAAGACACTTCAAGGTAAAAATGGATCATGATAGCCTTAAATACTTTTTAGAACAAAGATTATCCTCTGAAGAGCAACAAAAGTGGGTCACAAAGATGTTGGGTTATGACTTTGAAATCATCTACAAAAAGGGAAGCAAAATGTGGTGGCAGATGCACTCTCAAGAAAGGATGAGGATGTGGAAGCATTGTTGTGCGCCATTTCTATTATCCAACCAGATTGGATAAACGAAGCAAGGGAGGAATGGAAGAATGACGAATAAGTGTGGTCACTTATTCGAAAGTTACAACAAGATTCCAGTACGTTAGATACATTTAGCTAGAAAAATGATTCGTTATGGTAAAAAGATCACTTATACCTCTATAAGAATTCCCAGCTAAAACAAAAGATTCTTATGGAATTGCACACTTCTCCCTTAGGAGGGCACTCAAGATTTTTAAAAACTTACCACAGGGTTAAGAAGGAATTTTTTTGGGATGGCCTTAAGTCAGATATTCAAAAGTTTGTGGCGGAATGTTTGGTTTGCCAACAAAATAAAGTTGAAACAATTAAGACACCGGGTCTATTACAACCTTTATCCATTCCAAGCCAACGTTGGGATGAGGTTTCAATGGATTTTATCACAGGTTTACCCAAGTCCGAGGGAAAGAGTGTCATCATGGTGGTAGTTGACAGACTTACCAAGTATGCACACTTTTGTGCATTATCACATCCATTTAAAGCCAGTACAGTTTCTACTGCATTTATAGAAACAATTCAAAAGCTACATGGAAACCCAAAGATTATTGTAAGTGACAGAGATCCCATTTTCACTGGAAATTTTTGGACAGAATTATTTTCTTGTCTTGGTACTCAGTTAGCTCATAGCTCATCTTATCATCCTCAATCTGATGGGCAAATTGAGATAGTAAACAAATGTTTGGAAGGATATCTTCGTTGCCTTGTATCTGATAAATAGAAACAATGGGTCAAATGGTTGCCTCTGGCTGAATGGTGGTATAACACTTCCTTCCATACAGCAACAAAAATGACCCCATTTATGGCACTTTATGGGTATTAGCCACCATCCATCACATCATATTTAAGAGAAAATTCTAAGGTTCAAGCAGTGGAACATCACATCGAACATCAACAACAAGTCCTCCAACTCTTAAAGGATAACCTCGTGTTGGCACAGAATAGAATGAAACAACAAGTAGATCAACATCGCAGCGAAAGAAGTTTTGATGTAGGTGATTGGGTATTCCTACGGCTACAACCATATAAGAAAATGTCCCTCAAGCAAGCTAAGAAGGATAATAAATTATCACCAAAGTATTATGGTCCGTACAAGGTGTTGCAAAAGATTGGTACTATGACATACAAATTGGAGCTTCCTGCAGCTTCTCGATTGCACCCAGTTTTCCATGTTTCATGTTTAAAGAAGGTTATAGGTGATAAGCTCCTAGTTCAAACAATATTTCCAGAACTTGACGAGGAAGGAAAAATTATATTGGAACCAGAAGCAGTCACAGAAACAAGAACTCGACAACTACGAAATCGATCAATTTCAGAGTATCTTATCAAGTCGAAGAAATTATTTGCTGAAGATTCCACATGGGAGGATGAGGCTTTTATACAGAAGCATCCAGAACTACTCAAGCATTGAGGACAACACTTTTTTTGAAGGAGAGGGGCATGTTGGGTCCCTATAATACTAGTGATTACCCCATTACTATTGTAGTTGTACCCCTTATTAATATTGTTGTGCCCCTATTGTACCCATATTGTTATTACTGTGCCCCATAGAATCCCTCTATTGTTATTTTTGTGGCTTTATATTATTATTGTTAGGTTAGCTGGGTTATATTGTGACTCCTTAGACTCCTATATATAGAAAGGAGGTTTTGTCATTTGAATCATCCAAGAATTGTTCATTTATGTAATGTAAAGGAGGTTGCCCCCTCGAAGAGGCTGAATTTTAAGGCCTTGATCTATCTTTTCTATCTTTTTCTTGAGCTGGTTTCATAACATGACCTCTCCCAGTTCTCCCACAATTCGCTCAACAAATTCTCCTTTTCCAGCCACTAACCATCAAATTCAACCTAAAATCTACCAAATTTTCCAGATTTCGGCCACTGTAGCCATACTTCCCAGTGGGTTCAAAAATCACAATCATAATCGGCATTAGTGGAGAGACGAACAGAACAACTCCCTTAAAAAACTGCGATGAGCGATTTGCGATGGCGGACTTAATGATTTATGCACCATGATTCATAACAATTTCACTTCCTGTATATATATCAGCTTGTCAGAATCGGCGCAGGACCCAAACATTCCATACATTGCAACCTATTCTCTTTTTACATCTGATTCCATCGGCGTTTCGCTATCAGGACAGGAAGGGTGATTCTTAACAAGACTTCCTACTGCGATGCGATTTTGTGATGCAATCCATGAGATATCGCATATCGCATCTCGATGGGACTGGGAGCTGATTTTTAATAGAAAAATTATGCCAATGCGATGCAATGGGCCGATTTGTAGGACCAGTGATAGAGTGACACTTGGTGCCTCCCAATTGGTTGAAGAGACTTGAACTTGCTAACTGTGCCCTTATTTTGTCTATTTAGAAAACTGATCAGAACTAATTTTTAGGAGCATCCGAAATCCGTTTTTGATGAAATGAGTTGTGATGGATTCACATCACTGAGATATATCCAACCATACAAGTTCCATTCCATTCTATGAACTTTTATTTTTGAGCATAAACTTGAGCACCTGATCGTTCAATGATCAAAGAAGAATACATGGCTGAAGGAATGATCATAATGGAAGAGATGAAAGATGAGTAAGAGATGATCCAAGTGATCATGAAGAAGATCATCGTCCTTAAAAGAATTCAAGATATTCTAGATATGAAAGTAACGTGAAAATCATGTTTGCATCATGACTAATGTGTTATCCTTGATGGCAACCTACTTGATAAAAATGTCAACATGATGGTAATAGGATGAGTATACATGTTAGTACAGACGTGACAAAGATATTGGACAAAGGTATATCAGTTCAAACACAAAGGAATGATAAAGGTAAAGTGTAGGAAAATATATGCAAGTCTTGTGAACAAAGACCACGTACATATGCGGGTATGGTGAAGCAAAGTCGCATACAATTTTCGCATCATAGTATTCTCAATACCAAGGGTCTTTACCTTGGCATTGACCCATAGTAATGAGTGAGACAATGAATATTTGATCTCATCAAAGAATAACATTGACATAACTACGATATTGGCCTAAGGTATTGGCTAAGGCCTAATTAGCTATATAAGAAGAAGGAGATCAAGGTGTTATGTGTCCAAGTTATGGATTATTAATGAATGGTTTTATATGAAATAGGTGTGCACCAAGGAGCATGGAGAAGGTTCAGATTTGATAGGTCCGAAAGCATTGTAGTGACTAATAAACATTCTTTCTTGATTCTTTATGATTATGACTAACAATGATAAGTATGTGATGGTAATGATGTTCTAACATGAACATGTGACAATAAGGGTTGTGAAATATTGTTTGTGGTTGTATCGAAGGAATTATTCAGTAATTGCAGATCTGTACACGGGTTTTCTTCAAAATGGTCGCGTACATACATGGATCTACTTCAGGGGGGTCACGTATATATTTTGCAAAATTTCATAATTTGTACCTATGTGTGAAATATTAAAAGTGCGTACATACGTGGGTGTTCTTTACAAACATGACACACAACTGCTAGGGTTTCGAAGCATAAATTGTTAATGATGGTTGATTAGTTCAGATATGTTTGTTGTTGTTTGTTAATGATGGTTGATTAGTTCAGATATGTTTGTTGTTGTTTGTTAATGATGTCGCTCTCATAATGATCTGTGTTTGATAGTACTTGTTGGGTTGACTTGATTATGGAATGAAATGTTAACTAAGTGGTGAGGCTACTGTACAATGATATTTATTTGGTTATGTCATATGTGATGGGTTTAGTATGTGGTATAGTGATTATTTTAATGTGTCAGTGATTCTAATTCAGGTATCAATATTTTTTAGATCCCTATGTGGGTATTCTTTAGGAGAAGTACGTACATATGCAGGTGTGATTAAGAACAATAATGTATACAATCTAATGTATGCTTGATAAGGGTTTACAGTGACAAAAGTTGGTTTCTGTGATGAGTAATAATGTTTGGTTTGGTATATTGATGAGTGGCTATGCATTGGAATGATTTATTCTCAATTAATCTAGTTGCAACAGTTGATTTGATGATTCATTTGGTTCGATATTCGAGTAATTGATTTCAAAATAGTTAAATGTGGATCTAGTTTGAAACATTCTGAACAATAATCCATAAAGAGCTGAGGATAGCAATCTTTAGAAAGGGGGTTGTAGCTCCCTTTCAGTAGGAGTTGGAAAATGAGAGAAGTTTGCAACGTTCTATAGGTAGGAGCCTGTGTATTGGTTAAAGTTTGCACTAGTACAATATTGTAAGAATATTATTTTATTTTTAGAAAGAAGACAGAGACGACAACATCAGTGATTCTTCCCCACAATGGGTTTCCACCTAAAATCTTGGTTTTCATGTGTGTTGATTTGTTTCCTATGTTTTGATGATATATTTTCTCTCTACTACCCATATTTTCTCCTTAATACATGTTTTAATGAAGTAATGATGCACTAGTTAAATATTAATAAATGATGAATTATATTTAAATCCATTTGACTCAATATATGCAGTTTTCTTTCAATATAGTCACTATGTACATAGGTTCAATGAATAACAATCATGTATGGAAATTGAAATAAGAAAAGTAAAGTTGCTGTAAGTTTTAAAATATTGATTCACCCCCCCCCCCCCCCCCCTCAATATATTTCCTAACAATTAGTATCAGAGCAAGTCCCTCAGAAGAAGTTTGATCACTTGAAGGAAGATTCACCAATATGAGTAATCAAGAGGGAGTAGCATCTATCAAGCCACCATTTTTTAATGGATCCAAATCAGTTTTCTGGAAATTCAGAACAATAGCTTATATGTAGTCACTTGGAGTTGATGTTTGTGGAATTTTTGAAGGAGTCTATCAGTATTCATCCTCCATTACCACAGATGAAGCAGAAAAGAAAAAATATGAGACCAATGCAAAGTTTGTCAATGCTCTATTTGGAAGCTTGGAAAAATAAAAATTTCCAAAGGTCATGTAGCTGAATACCATAAAGACTACATGGGACAAGATCATCTAGAGTTATGTAGGTGACACTAAGGTAAAGAGTGCCAAACTTTAAACCTTTCAAATTCAATATGAAAACCTCAGAATGCATAGTGATGAACATATTGTAAGTTTCTTTCTTAGGGTAGATGAGATATTTAATTCAATGAGAAATCTTGGTGTTGAAGTAGAAGAATCAATGTTTGTTGAGAAAATCCTAAGATCTATAACCCCAAAATTCAATTTGAAAGCCTCTGCCATTGAATAAATGCATGATTTGAAGAACCTTACTGTTGACCAACTTCATGGGATCTTAACAGCTTATGAAATGACAAAAGGGGGTCCTTCAGATATTAGAGAAGCAACATTCATAGTTAATTCTAAAGGAAAAGAAAAGGAGGAGATTAAGGAATCAAATTATGTATCATATGAAGAAGAGGCAAAATTTGTAAAGAAACTCCAAGTAGGAACTAGAATATTTAGAGGTAAGCTTCCTTTCAAATGTTTTTCTTGTGGAAGATTTGGTCATTATGCTACTAAATTCCCTTATAAAGAAAACCATGAGAAAGGGAAAAATTATGCAAAAGTGAATTTTAGAGGAAGGTTTGAAAACAAAAAAGAGTTTCTACACACACGAAGATAATAATGGTCTTTCAAATGGTGAAGAGGGCGAGTCTAATCAATAATATAAATTACTTATGGAATTTGAAGATAAATGTATTAATGAGTTTGATGATGTTTTTGTGGATGCTCTAGAAAAAAAGGATAATCTCATTAAAGAAATAACTCTACTTAAAATTTGTCTAGAAGAAGCTAAATTAGCAGAAGAAGAACTAAAGGAACAAATTCTAAGAAGGAGAGGCATAATGAAAAGTTAGAACTAGAAATAGTAAGTCTAAGAAAGGAACTTGAGAAAACAAAAGGTCTAAACCTTATATTTGGATCTAAGACCCTATAAGAAATCATCTAAGTACAATGCTCTCCTTTAATAAAAACAAGTTTTGGATACAATGTAGATCATCAAAGATTGTAAAATCTTCTAAAACAAGTTTAGGAAACTATCTCAATGTAGTAAAGGGGGGTATTCAAAAAAATTCCAGCTCTCAAAAAAGGAATGAAGGATCAAATATCTCTCAGGTAAATCACCCTTACCATAATCAAAAGGGAAGTTAAACAAAAATGTATTATACTCACAGGAACTTCTACTTCAATGGCCAATGCTTTACTTGTCATAATTTTGGTCATAAGGCTACTCAATGTGTCGCTTATAAAAATACCATGACTAGAGAAGCAAGGAAACAAAAGAATGAGATTGGATTAAAGAAATATTGTTGGAATTATGACTAATGTGTTGTCCTTGATGAAAACCTACTTGATAAAGATGTCAACATGATGGGAGCAGAATAAGTGTACATGCTAGTACAAAAGTGATAGAGAGATTGGACAAAGGAATAACAATTTAGAGACATAGGAAGGATAAAGGTGATGTTTTAAGAAGTATACGCGGGTTCTATGAATAAAGGTCATGTACATAAGTGGTTTTGGTGAAGCAAAGTTGCATATAGTTTCTGTGCCATAGTATTCTCAATACCAGGGATCTTTACCATGGTATTGGCCCATAATAATGAGCACGACAACGGATTTTTAATCTCGTCAAAGAATACCATCGACATATCTATGGAATTCGCCTAAGGTATTAGCTAAGGCCCAAGCTATTGAAGGATATGGATATCAAAGTGCTAATTGTGCAAGTATTGGGTTATTGATGATTGGTTTGATCTGAAATATATGTGTACCAAGGAGTATGATGATGGATGCAATATATTAGATCTTAAATGACTACATATTGAATAATCTGCTTATGGTTTGATAGATTTGTGATGATGATGTTATGATGTGTATATGTTATGGTGTATGCCGAGATTTGGGTTTGATAGGTGTTTTGTTATGCAGCGAAGGTTTGACTTAGTAATTATAGATTTGTACACAGTTTTTCTTCAGAAAGGCCACATACATACGCAAATATGGTTCTGGATAGTTGTGTATATATTTTGCAATATGGACAGATCTGTCGATGGGTGTCAAGTATGAAAGGTACATAAATATGTAGAAATTATTTTTAAGGGTCATGTACATATACTAGGGTTTGTAGTATGAGCTAATGATAATGATTGATTTGTTTTATCATGTTTGTTGTTGTCTATCGATGAAATATTTGATGATAATCTGTGTTTAACAGTGCTGGTTGGGTTGAATTCATGATAGTAATGACATTGTTATGTGATGATTTGTAAGTAGTTCAGAGATTTGTGATGGGGTCAGTATGTGTTTCAGGGATTCTTTTAGTAGTGTTGTAATTCATATTCATATTTCTATGATTTAAGATCTGTATTCAGGTCATCCTAATGGAAAGCGTGTATATATGCGGGTATGCCTCTGAACATTAGCGTATATATTTTGATATGTGTTTAATCAAAGTTTTTAAGTGACATGATCTAGTTTCTATGATGAACAATATGTAGTCTGGTATTCTGATGAATGGGTATATAGTGTTATAAGTTGGCCTGGTTGTTTGAATAAGTTACTCCAATATTTGATTTGGTGATCTAGTTGGTTCAGTTACTTGATATAGTGTTGATTTCAGTATTTCTATCTGAATGGATACAGTTTGAAATGTTCTGAGAAATGATCCATAAAGAACTAAGGATAAAGGGGTTGTAGCTCCCTTCCATTAGAATTTGGAGAATGAGAGAAGTTTGTATCATTCTACAGGTGGGTTCCTGCATATTAGTATGAGTCTACACCAATACAAGATTATAAGAAATTTCTCTTTATAATATAAGAAGAAGACAAAGACGACAACAATGTTGGTTTTTTCCCACATTGGGTTTCCACCTAAAAATCTTGGTGTTGATGTGTTGCTTATGCGTGATGGTTTATTCTATTCTTTTTACATATGGTTACTATTTAATTAATGTCTATTGAATTATTGATACACTCGTTCAAGTTAAACAGATGATGAATTAACTGAAAATTTTAGTTAGCTAGATATACGCTATTTGTCTCCATTACAGTCTCATACATACCCAGGTTTACTTCATAACAGTATCGAACATAAATCTAAATGAGAAAATAAAAAGGTTAAGTAATTTTAAAATACTGATTCATTCCCCCTCTCAGTATTTTTCCTAACAATTGGTATAAGCAGGTCCTTCAGAAGAAGCTTTATTGCTTGAAGGAAGATTCATAAAGATGAGCAACCAAGAGGGAGCGACATCTATTAGGCGACCATTATTCAATTGGTCCAATCTAGTTTTCTGGAAAGTCAAAATAAGAGCTTACTTATAGTCACTTGGAGAGGATGTTTGGTGAATCATTGAAGGAGGTTATCAATATCCATCATCCATTCCCACGGATGAAACATAAAAGAAAGATATGATACCAATGCAAAGGTTGTTAATGCCCAGTTAGGAAACTTGGAAGAATCAGAATTTTTCAAATTCATGCAGCTGAATATCAAAAAGGATATATGGTACAAGATCATCTAAAGTTATGAAGGCGACAACAATGTAAGAAGTTCCAAACTTCAAAATCTTAGAATTCAATATGAAACTCTCTTAATGAATAATGATGAAAGTATTGCAAGTGTCTTTCTTAGGGTAGATAAGATCATTAATTCAATGAGTAATATTGGTGATGAAGTAAAATAATCATCACTGGTTGAGAAAACCTTAAGATCTCTAACCCCAAAATTTGATTTGAAAGTCTCTTCCATTAAAGAAATGCAGGATTTGAATAACCTTACTATTGAACAGCTTCATGGGATTTTAATAGCCCATAAAATGAGAAAAGGGGGTTCCTCAGATATCAGAGAAGATGCATTCAAGGCTACTTATAAAGGAAAATAAAATGAGGAGCTCAAGGAATCATGGTATGTATAAGATGAAAGAGAGGCAAACTCCAAGTTGGTACTCGAAAATTTAGAGGTAAGCTTCCTTTCAAATTTTTTGCTTGTGGAAGAGTTGGTCACTATGCTACTAAATTCCTTTATAAAGAGAACCATGAGAAAGGGAAGAATTCAACAAAAATAAATTTTAGAGGAAGGTTCGAAAATAAGAGAAGCTTCTAAACACACGAAGATAGTGATGGTCTTTCAAATGGTGAAGAAGGTGAGTCTGATTAAGAATATCAATTACTTATGGCATTTGAAGATAAATGTATTGATGAATTTGATGACATTTTTATGGATGCCCTGGAAGAATAGGATAATCCTATTGAAGAAATAGCTCAGCTTAACATTCGTTTAAAAGAAGCTAAATTAGCAGAGGAAGCTCTAAAGAAACAAATCCTACAAAAAGAGAGGCATAATGAAAAGTTAGAACTAGAAGTAGTAAGTCTAAGGAAGGAACTTGAGAAAGCAAAAAGTCTAAACCTTAGATTTTCTAAAGAATATGAGACCTTAGAAGAAATCATAAAAGTACAATGCTCTCCTCTTATGAAAATAGGTCTTGGATATAGTGGAGAATCATCAAAGACTTTTGAAATAGGTACAGGAAGCTATCTCAATGTATTAAAAGGAAATAGTCGACAAAATTCCAGCTCTCAGCAAAGGAATAAGGGATCAAATGTTCCTTAGGTGAATCATCCTTAGCACAATCAAAGGGAAAGATACACAAGAAGGTACTACACTCCCAAGAACTCTTTCTTTGGTCAATGCTTCACTTGTGATAATTTTGGTCATAAGGTTGCTCATTATGTTGCTTTTAAAACTACCAGGACTAGAGAAGCATGAAAACAAAAGAATGAGACTGGATTAAATAAATTCTCTTACAATACCTTCTCAACTCTTCAAGATGAATATGAATGTTCACTTTACAATAAATTTTGGCATAGATAATTTGAATGAAGAAACAAAATGCGATCAACTCTTCAGAATGAAAAAAAAAACAACAACAACATCTAAGGTATGGAAAAAGAAAGTCATAAAATCTAAGAATTGTAGTTTAGCTTTATATGTAGGAGATCAAGAAAATTTGTGGTACATTGATAGTGGATGTTCAAAACATATGACAGGTGATAAAGATAAGTTTATGTCCTTTAATTAAATAAAGAAAGAAAATAATGTAACCTTTGGAAATAATTCACCTGTTGTTATCAAAGAAAAATGAATTGTTTTGCTGAAAGAAAAGGTTAAAGATGGAAATGTTTTGTTTGTTGATGGATTAAAACATAAGTTGTTGATTGTTAGTCAGATGTGTGATCAAGGGTATGAGTTAGCTTTTAGATCAAATAATTGTGTGGTACAAAATCTCGATACAAGTAAGATCATAATAAAGGGAACAAGAACTCCATGTAATGTCTATGTCTTGGAAGGCGGTCTAGAACATTGTTGCATGAGAAAATCAGAAGAAAGCTAGCTCTAGCACAAAAGATTAGGACATCTAATCTTCATTCAATTACTTAAGTCAAGAAAAATGGGAGCAGTTCATGACTTGTATAACGTCTCTCTACTAGAAAATATCATACGCAAATAACGTCAATTCGGTAAGAAAAATAGAGTGCTTTTTAATGCCAAAGAAGGTACTTCAAGTAAGCCACTTGAAATTATTCATACTGATTTGTGTGGTCCTATGAGAAAGAAGTCTCCTCGGGGGGGATAATACTTCATATTATGCATTGATGATTTTACTCAGATTTGTTGGATTGGCTTATTAAAACATAAAGATGAAGCATTTGATAAATTTAAGGTCTTCAAATTTCTAGTAGAGAATGAGTTAGATTTGAAAATAAAATTTCTTAGACCAGATAGAGGAGGAGAATTCATATCAGATGAGCTTTTCTACTTTTGTGAACCGCATGGCATCACGAGGTAGTTTTCTATAGCTAAAACTCAACAAAATAGAGTGGCAGTAATAATGAACAAAACAATCCAACAAATGGCATGTACCATGCTTGATGAGTCCAGAACACCTCATACCTTCTGGGTGGAAGAAACACATACAATAGTAAATATCATCAACAAATCTCATATTCAAGTAAATTGTGACAAAACTCTACATGAACTATGGTTTGGTAAGCCTCAAACTATCAAGAATTTTAGAGTCTTTGGAAGAAAATGCTACATAAAGAATGACGATGATAAACTTGGAAAGTTTGAAGCTAGAGTTGAAGAAGGAATTCTCCTTGTATACTCCTCTAGACCAAAGGATATAAATGCTACAATAAAATACTTCAAAAGATTATTGAATGCATTGATGTTGTGGTTGATGAAGCATCCACAGGTACCAAAACAGAAGCACCAATAAATGATGAACATATTCCTACAACAAGTCAAAAGGATGTAAGAGAGGGAATAAATGAAGCATCAAAAGAAGGAATTGATAGTGTAGAAGCATCAGAAAAGAATCCATCAAGGTATGTTTAGAAAAATCATTCAGAATCTCAAATTCTAGGTGATAAGGAAGATGGAGTACAAACTAGAAGAAATCTTGTTGGAACTTCTAGTTATCCAGTCTTACTATCCACAATTGAACCATAAAATGTAAATCAAGCTAGTGAAGATGAATGTTGGGTTAAGGCTATGGATGAAGAAGTTGACCAAATAGAAAAGAACCATACATGAGAATTAGTACCAAGACCTCATGATAAAAATGTTATTCGGACAAAATGGGTATTCACAAACAAACTAAATTAAAATGGAGAGGTTATTAGAAAGAAAATAAGACTTGTATTCAAAGGCTATGTTCAACAAGAAGGAATAGACTTTGAAGAAACATTTGCACCTGTAGCTAGACTTGAAGCCATAAGAATGTTCCTTGCATGTTCTTTCTAGGAAATGATAAAAATATTGTTTGCAAACTCAAGAAGGAATTATATGGGCTAAAACAAGCTCCTCGTGCATGGTATTATCACCTTGACAAGTGTCTTCAACAAAAAGGTTTCACTAAGGGGTCTCCAGATAACATATATATATATATATATATATATATATATATATATATATATATAAACATGGATGATGGTAAACTTTACATATTTGTTGTTTACGTAGTTGACATCATATTTGGAAGCAATGAAGACTCTATGAGTCAAAGGTTTTCTTCATTCATGCAACAAGAATTTGAAATTTCCTTACTTGGTGAACTAATATACTTTCTTGGTCTTCAAGTTCAGCAAGCAAAGAACGATGTATTTCTCTCGCAAACTAAGTACCTCAAACAAATTTTGAAGAAATATAGAATGGAATAGTGCAAGCATGTATGCACACCATTGGTAACAAGATGTAACCTCAGTTCACATGATGATTCTCCCTCAATAAACTAATCATAATACAGGTATATGATTGGGAGCTTTCTCTACCTTATAGGCATTAGGTCAGACATCATGCACACAGTAGGGATTGTTGGATGGTTTCAAGTAAATCCTTACGAAACTCATCTTCAAGTAAATCCTTATGAAACTTGTCTTCATACAATCAAGAGAATATTCAAGTAATTACAAGGAACTCAAGATTATGGTCTATGGTATCCCAAAGATGCATATTTTTTCCTTCATGCTGACACAAATGCAAATTGGGTTAGTAACATTTATGATCGAAAGAGTGCTAATGGAGGAGAATTCTATTTGGGACCTTGCTTGGTATCATGGTTCAACAAAAAACAAAGCTCCATTGCTTTATCTACTTCTAAGGCAAAATATGTTGTTATTGCATCTTTTTGTTCTCAACTTATATGGATGATGCAAACTTTACAAGATATTCAAATCACTTGTCCTCATCCTATACCTGTTTTTTGTGACAATACTATTTCCATAATTATTTATAAAAATGTTGTCATGAACTCAAAAACCAAGAATATTCTAATCAAATATCACTTTCTGAGAGAACAGGTGCCTAAAAAAGGGTCAAACTAGAATATGTTCCCTCAAAGGAAGAAGTTGCAGACATATTTACTAAACCACTTCCACGTGATTCATTTGAACATCTCAAACAAAAACTAGGAGTGGCCTCTGCTTCATCACTTTGTTAATTAATCTGACATATATTTCATGTTCATGGGGAGTTGAGTTTGAAATTACTACAATTTACTTTCTGTACGCGAACCCCATGAAGGACAATTGTGTATATACACGAGTTTTTTTATTGACAATCACACATGTTTCTCTATGAAGAAGAAACTATGGGACATACTCAAGGAGAGGTCCTGGTACACTTCAGTTAGTAGTTATTTGGCCCTCTGCTTCTAATATTGACTAATTACAGTCTCTTGTTCCTAAAATAAAACTTAGAAGTGATAGTGGCTTATGATAATTACTAAATGACATTGCTACTTTGACGGATTTACTAATCGATGAAGTTGCTTTCATGAATTTATTGGTGAATATGATGAGTCCTAATAGTGAACATACAACACAGGTTCAAGGGGAAAATTTGGTGCATTTATAATAGTGTGCATTGTTGGAATTTTATTTCTTAAGCATTCCTAGTTGCATAATTATGTTCATATTGCTGTTGACAGGTGCTTATCCTCGTATTGTGAATGATGGTTATTGATGACTATCATGGTTTTTCTACCTCACTATTGAGGTCTTTGGTTATAAATGTCATATTTGTCTCTTGATGTAAAGGCCATATAAAGACTCATGATGTAAAATTGTTATATTCAATCATGATTAGACTATTGGAGTCAAGTCCTATGTATGTAATCCCATTGTTTTGGGCACTTGTTGTAATGTTGAGTCAAATATGTCACCCCACTATGTTTGGAAATTAATGTAAGTATAAATCCTTGGTGATAGGAAAGGCCAGATTTGGTTGAGTCATAGCATCATGTACTTCTTTGTATATCTTCTAAAAGTTTTAGCATATGCTCAAGGGGAGAATGGTCAGTGCTCATATTCAACCACATCAGATATATGGTGCTAATCTCTACAACAGAAGTCTTCATTCAACATTGGTCAACTCTTTGCTCTTGATGTCAAAGGAGGAGAGAAGTTTGGTGTTTCGGAATGCTTGGTGACTTGGGAAAGAAGCTTGGTATATCTACAGATGTGGTGACAAGAATCTATAGGTGGTGGTGACCAAACACCAAAGTGGTTTCCATCAATTACAAAGGGGGATATTGTTGGCATTATGACTAATGTGTTGTCCTTAATGGAAACTTACTTGATAAATATGTCAACATGATGGTAGAAGAATAAGTATATAGGCTAGTACAAATGAGACAAAGAGATTTGACAAAGGAATATTAGTTTAGAGACAAAGGAAGGATAAAGGTTATGTTTTAAGAAGTATATGCGGGTCTTATGAACAAAGGTTGTGTACATACATGGTTATGGTGAAGCAAAGTCGCGTAATATTTTTGCACCATAGTATTCTCAATATGAGGGGTTTTTACCATGGTATTGGCCCATAGTAATGAGCGCAAAACTGAATTTTTGATCTCGTCAAAGAATACCATCGACATATCTATGGAATTGGCCTAAGGTACTTGCTAAGGCCTAAGATATATAAGGAAATGGATATCGAAGTGCTAAGTGTGCAAGTATTGCATTATTGATGATTGGTTTGATCTAAAATAGGAGTGGACTAAGGAGTATGATGATGGATCAAATCTATTAGATCTGAAATGACTACATAATGAATAATCTACTTATGGTTTGATATATTGTGATGATGATGTTATGAAGTGTATATGTTATGTTGTATGCCAAGATTTGGGTTTGATAGGTGTTATGTTGTGCAGTGAAGGTTTACCTAAGTAATTACAGATCTTTACGTAGGTTTACTTCATAAAGGTCGCATACATACACGAATCTGATTCTAGGTAGTCGCGTATATATTCTGCAGTATGGACAGATCTGTACATGGGTGTCAAGTATGAAAGGCACATACATACACCAAAATTATTCATAAGGGTCGCGTACATCTACTAGGGTTTTGCAATATGAGATTATGATAATGATTAATTTGTTTTATTATGTTTGCAGATGTCTTTCGATGAAGTCTTTCATGATAATCTGTGTTTAATAGTGTTGGTTGGGTTGAACTTATGAATAGTAATGATGATGCTATGTGATGGTCTGTAAGTAGTCCAGAGATCTGTGATTGGGTTAGTATGTGCTTCAGTGATTATTTCAGTAGTGTAGTAATTCAAATTCATATTTCTATGTTTTCATATTTGTACACAGGTCATCCTAAGGGAAAGTGCGTATATACATAGTTATGCCTTTAAACAATAGCATATATATTTTGACATGTGTTTAATCAGGGCTTGCAGTGACAAGATTTGGTTTCTGTGATGAACAATATGTAGTCTAGTATTCTGATGATGGATCTTGAGGAGGGCTAGATGAAACCCAACAGGTAATGTAAGACTTGGATGAAGCACAGTGCATATATAAGGGAAACTAAAGGTAATGATATGACAATCGGTTGGATTGGTTGGGTTCATTGGGATAAATGGATGGGGATAGGACAATCATGAGGAAGGTAACTAGGAAAGGTAAGGTGAATGGATTGAGGTGTCGAATTCCTTGGCTATGTTGGTAACTATTGTTCTCAATGTTGTGCAGGGATAAAAGAAGTTCTCTTAACCTTGACCTTATGAGCACTGGTAATTATGTTGTGATCATGATTATGTTGATGTGTATATATGTATATACATGTATGTATGTATGTTGTTGTATGGTAGGGCTGTTAGGTATCATGATGGTTTTATTCTAATGATTATCGATATATATATATATATATATATATATATATATATATATATATATATATATATATATATATATATATATAGATAGATAGATAGATAGATATATATGTTATTGTCTGGGTCACCAAGGATCATGCTTGTGGAAGAATGATTGTTTATGCAGGTGAATGGCATGAAAAGGTTCCTGGGTTATGAGGAATAAAGTGGGAAGAGTAGCCATGATAGATCTATGACGTAAGTATCATGTGGATATGATTTGATATTATATGCTTATACTATGTCTATGTTTATGCTATAACAGGTAATGTTGAAGTATACATCACCAAAATGAGAGAAGGGTGGTATGCGACATGCTGGGACAAGCATGGATAGTGAAATGACACTAGAAGCAAGGTCACTTGGTAAATACATTGTGGTCTTCGAATGTGTATTAAAGGTGTTGTATACATGTTGAATATGCAATATTGTGTACATATGGTGTTTTGTGCATGTTGCATATGTTTTACTGTGTTCATATAGTGTTGTCTGCATGTTGTATATGTGGTGTTGGGTAGAGACGGTGCTATGTACATGTCTTAATGAAGTGCCATGTACAAATGGTGTTGTGTACATGTTTTACATATGGTGTTCCGTATATATGGTGTTGAGTACATGTTGTACATGGGGGGATGTGTGCATGTCGTGCTATAAACATGTTGTACATGTGGTGTTGTGTGCATGCAGATGGTGTTTTATACATGTTGTGTAGGTGGTGTTGTGTACATGTGATGTTGTGTACACGTTGTGCAAGTGTTGTTTTGTACATGTGGTGTTGTGTACATGTTGTGTAGGTGGCGCCGTGTACATATGATGATGTGTACACATTGTGCAAGTGGTGTTGTGTATAGGTGGTACTTGGTATATGTTGTACATGTGATATTGTGTGCATGACATACATGTTGTGTTGTGTATATAGTATTTTGAGCATGTTGTACATGTTGTGTGGTGTACATGCAGTATTGCGTTATGCATATTGTGTAGGTATTGTATCGTGACATGTGTATTCATTGTGTTTTACTCTGTGTGCATACCTGTATGGTGTTGTACACTAGGTGTAGGTGTATTTGTTGTGTAGTACACTGAGTGTAGGTATATGTATCTTGTTGTACACCAGTTGTATGTGTATGTGTTGTGTTGTACACCAAGTGTAAGTGTATGTATTGTGTTATGGTGTACATAGTGCGCAGGTGTATGTGTTGTGTTGTACACTAGATGCATGTATTATGTGATGTTGTACATTGTGTGTGGGTGTATGTGCGTGACATACGCTATATCTATGTGTACATGGTTGAATAAAAGGTATTGGGTTCTTCTTGGGTGTGGAAATCGATTCGGTGTGTGTAAGGAAAGGATAAAGGACAAAGGCACAAGCAAAGAACTGATTGAGGAATAAGTATCATTATCTTATTTTAGTTTTAATTATTCATGTGATCTATGATTCTATTTTATGTTGATTGCATGTGATTCATGACTTGATTTATGATGGTTGTGTTTTATCTAATCAGACGTGACATGTTTATAGATGATTATTTGATTAAACAACCATTTTGACTTGTTGTGACAGGAACTAAATAAAATTCCAGGTGTACCTTATTGACGAGCTACCAATGAGGTATGATTTGAATTTATTTCAATTAATTTTGAATCTAATGACAGTTATGTACTTGGTACATGAATGCATGGTTGAAAAGTTTGGTTTGGGTAGTTGAAATTGACTAAAAGAATTAGCAGCAACAAAAAAAGGAATTGGAACAAGCAACAGTATGTTGTTTAAGTACTTCAGGAACAGGGCCATTGTTGGATACTGATACCCAATAATGTCCATTGATTTCCATGAGCATGATATGACCAGTATGATGGTTTTGAGGTGGAGATATGCCTTTTTGTTTGGACCTTTCGATGTGAGGAAACCTTTCCAAGGGATGGATCGCCCAAGAACGACGATGCTAGGGAACTTGGGAGGTGAGTGACTGCACAAGAGGGGGTGACCGAATTTCTTGAGGGATTATGTAGCAAACAAGGGAATGTTGGGGGATGGATTTTTTTGGTCATTAACATTGCTAGATGAAATCAGATGCACATTGGGAGTGTGCCCTGAAACAATGAGTTGGTAACTATTCACTGAGGGAACACATAGCGCAAGGATTGTAACGCTGGACATTGGATGCAAGATTAACTTTGGCACTGGATTCTGGATTTCTTGAGAAGGAGGTGAATCTTAATACTACTTTGAGGGTCCAGGTGTGAGCCTATGGATTCTCTTAATGACTGATGAAGGAATTGTATCCTTTTATTTGTTGGTTATAGAAAATGTGCATATGTTTATTTCTGTATATTATTGCAATATTGTATCGAGATGGATTTGTAAAGCTCCATAGAAAGTATGATTATTTTTAGGTCGAAGCAAATGTGCATAAGTATATGTGGTTGTTATTGTAGATATCATAATGAGTTGTGTTATAAAGCTCCAATAAATGGTATGTTTGCATGTTTTTAGTAGGATGTCATTGTAAATACTGCAACGAACTAGGTTAAAATCTCCATGGACAATATGTTTGGTTTTCAATGGTATTTTTGGTTGTAGGTGTCATATAACACCGACGACCGTGTTACCTCAAAGGGGAGGGGTCTATAACAACCTTGGGTTAAAAGTTCATGTAATAAAGTTAATAAAGGGAAAAATAAGACCAAGGTCATGGGACGCATATTCCAATCTTAATGTTGGTAAACACATCCTAGTGAGTGTTCATTTGATTTATTATGGTGAAAGGAAATTGGCAACGATATTGATAAAGGCATTAAAAAGGCAAAGAGATATTTATTGGCATTTTATTTGTGAAAATAAAGGAAAATAGGAGAAAAGTAAGGTGAAAGGTCATAAGATTGCATGTGAGAAAAATTGAAGGGAAAATATAGGAAATTGAAAAACAAAGGTCTCAATAATAAAAAGGCTTCTCAAGATCAGTTCACAACTTTTGTTAGTATAATTTTTTGTCATTTTTAGCTTGGAGATCTCTCTCTATTCTCTCTCTCTCTCATACTCTTACACACTTAGAACATTCTTGGAGAACTCTAGCATTGGATAAAGGAAGGAAAATGAAGGACACTAAATCAAAGGAAAGAAAGGATCAAGCAAGGAGTTGGATCAAGCGGCTACATCAGGATTACATGCAGGTATCGAATTGCATGTATGATTTCCTTGCTAGTTTTGACATGCATGGTACATGCATGTGTGTATTTGGTTAACTTGCTTTCATTGGCATGGTTTTTTCTAGGTGTGATAGAAGTTTCAACTTTTCCTTTCCATTTCCAGATAGGCATGGTGTGATGGGGTTCTTTCATTGGTTAAGCTTTAGATTGTCGGATGGTTTTGGAACCGGGTGAGATGGTCTTAGGAAAATTCCCTAGGGCCTTTTAATCCCTTAACCGATAATGGATGAATTGTTGTAAAGCGTGAGGGTGGAGACATGAAAATTCCTCAAGGTATTGATGAAAAAATCCAGAGGCATCCAAGCTTATTTAGGGCCTAGTGACCCCTTAACTAGTTTTGGCAGGATTGCAATAAAGCTTGGTAGTGTATGTTTCTTTGTTTGGGCCTAGGGATCACTTGACCAGTAATGGAGGGATTGCATTAAATCTTGGTTGTATGGGTGAGGGTTTCAGGCCTAGGAGTCACTTAACTAGTTTTGGCAGGATTGCGGTAAAGCCTGAGGAAGCCCTGGTTGTTTTTTGTGAGTCCCACATTCTTGCTTGGAATATGGCACGAGGGTGATTGGCTAAGAGAAATATTTGTTTCAACCTAATATATGGTCTGGTGGTATGTGGAAGTCCCTAACTTGGTTGGATTTGCATATGTGATAAGAGATATTTTCCTCTTGTACCTCATGAGTAAATTTACTTGTTATGATGTAGCTTTGATGGTTGTTCTATTATTGTTGTTATTTTGGTTATATGCTGGTTATAATAATGGTTTATAATAGATTCTAGTTATGGCTCTTAACATGTTTTGATTGGAGAATGAATGGTTATTGAATGCATGACCTAATAGATTTTATTGTCGCTATTTTGAGAAGGAACGAAACCTTCTTCATTATTTTCAGATAAGTATGAGACTCCCATGTCAGATATGCATTCATGACTTGTAGATTACATGTTCTCAATATGTTTGATGAAATGACTATAATGGTTAATCTTGGTTAGGTCAAGTATCTGATAATTTTTTTTAATGAATGTCTTTGTCTTGATGTGATGTATGATTCTGAAAAGTCTCATTAAGTTCTGCGTAGAGGTATGGATCCTAGCCCTGAAAACGTGTCTTAGATTCTGGGATCGCATTCACATAACTATGATTTGTAGACTACAATCATTGGGAGGAAGGTTCATCCATGCGACTGAAGGGTTAGAGTAATTGGTTTGCCTTGCTATGCAAGCAGTTGAAAGTCCAAATCACTGAAAAGGAAAGTTAACTCAAGGTTATGGAACCTTGAGTGGTTGCTTGGATCTTGGGGGTCCTGTAGCTCCTAAGGAAGGTCAGTGAATTTTTTGTTTGTTGATTCAACTTCATTAATTGTACTTAGGAGGTTGATTCATTTCATAGTATCCCTCATGTCATGTTTATTGTGAAAGGCCAATGAATGTGGGTAGATATGGGAGGAGTGTTACACATTGAGGTTCAATTATTAAGTGACTTAAAATCTACATTGAACAAGATAGACAAACTACTTGTTGTATTTATAATTGTAATAAGTGTTTTTCATGTTTACTATATGCATGATAATATTATCCTAGAGGCCTGAATCTTAAGAGAAAACTTTAATATCTTATCTCTTAAATTATGCAGTGGAATTGATGATTTTAATGGTTGAAATATTATTCACTAATATTTATTTTATTTATATTTCATAATAGCCCTAAGGCTCAAAATTGATAGATTTAATATTTAGGAAGCCTCTAGTTTAAATGTGAAATTTCTATTTTTCATTGTTTTACATATTTTCATAAATTTCTACATAGTACTAGATATTTTGCGGCTAAGTTGACTCTAGTAAGTTGGAGTTGGTGTTTTAGTTCAATAATACTTGGGAGAGGTTCTTCAACTTGTTGAGTTTATTGGATTTTGAAACCCTGATGTTCTTGAGATGAACACGTACACCTAGAGAGGTTTTGATTGGTTTAAACCCTTCCTTATTTTATGATGAGAGATGGTGGATATACTAAATGAATTATTTTTATTGATATTTTTTAGTAGGTTTGATACCTAAGGGAACTTTTAATAAATGAATGATTTGTTCTGAGGGTTGCTACTATGTGTTAACCCATGATAGGAGCTAGATCTATGTGATTATTGGCCAGTATGGTTTTATTTTCAATGGTAAGATGTCTAGGAGGATTTGGAATATGTGGTTTATTTTTTCCAATAGATCTCAATGTGATTTTTACTTGTGATAGGTGGATATTTTTCTTTATATTCCATATTTTATAGAATGGATATGGTCTTGTTTCCTTCTTTTCCTCTAAAATTGTGTCATTGTTAGATAATATGAAAATAATGGAGTTTCAAGGCATATGACATATGAAAATTAATTATTCAGTGGATTTTAAGAGTAGGAACAAGGCATTACTATGGAGCTTGTTGATGATGTCATTTATCCTATTTGAAGAGCTAGATCCATTTCCTTTCAAATGTCCTCTGGTAATTCTTTGAGTTGTAAAATGTATTTATTGTTGCTAGTTTGAAGAATAATTTTCTGTCAATTCCTTGAATGAAATATGTATAGTCTGAGAGTTGTTTTTGAGGGACAAGAATGCACCATCAAGGATAATTTTCTATCTGTTTAGAGGACTTTGGCTAGAGAATTGAGAGAGAGTGGCCATTTCTGATTTGTTGATCTAATGGAACTTATATGTTATAGTGAGAGGTTTGATTGGGGACACATGTAAATCATGAATGGTAATATACCATGTTCAAAACCTATTATGATTTTTGATATTTATTATATTTTTGAAACTAAGTATTATAGATTATGATTATAGTGTTATTGGGTTCTCTAAAAAAGAGGGAGTAGATTGTGATGGTTCTTTTACTTTAAGATTTCATCTCAAAAAAATGAAGTTCGCCTAGTCCAATTTGTTTATGTTGCTATAGGTTTTATGCTACATGGATGAGATACCCATGATCATAGATTATTAACAACCTTGTACAATTTGTTACTTGTACCATGAACTTATTATTTCATTATGATTTGACTTGTGTAGATATTTATCATTGTGTTTTTGATCAATTTGTCTTGGTCATGTGTGGAGATGTGATTATATTTGTAGAATGGCCTCAATAACTAATGTGATGTAAATATATTTTGGCTCACGATACTAACTTGAATGACGTTGGATTTTCGCATTTGGATTACAATCCATTGTTATATTCCTTCAAATTTAAAAGTGGTTAGTGTTCTTTGGAGGTTCAAGATGTTGTGATACCATCTTACATTCATAGATATGATGATACCTTTGTAGCTTGTAGGATAGTTATTTTGCATAATGAAAAACTATGGTGAGTAGAGATGTGATATTTAATGAGGTCATGCGATATTCCAATTCATAGGATTTTATTTCAATTATTGATGAGAGAGAAGGTTTTTGTTGCAAATGTTGACTAAAGGACTTGAAATGCATTATATTTAAAGTTATTTGAGATGAGATTGAGTTTGGATATTAACTGATCTACTACTCTAACTCTTAGGAAGTCAAGACGACTAACCTAGACATTAAAAAGGGAATAAGAGTGTGTAGGAGCATTTATATATTCAATGACAACATGTATTCCTCCTAAAAGATATCTTAGTAATGTTGCATTAGTTTTTTTCATCTATGGGCCTTATTTTGATATTGAAAGCAACAAGGAGTGCAATGTTTTAAATATAGTGGTTAATATTATGATTGCAATAGGCACATATTTGCAAGTAGTAGGTTTTTTGGAGTTGTAGAGGATGTCAATTGTTTGTGATATATATATATATATATATATATAGATAGATAGATAGATAGATATCATATTGTGTGGTTAACCCTACTACAAAAATGTAAGCTTGCTAAAGTTATGGCACTGTGAAGCCCACTCCATAGATTTTGTGGAAGATAGGCTCGCACTCCCTGCACCAATATCTCATTAAGGGCAAGGAGTATAATGGATTCCATGATTGGAAACCTATACTCAATGTACTCTTTTTTCACCATTTTTTTCCATCGAAATAGGAATTCATGCTTCCTTTAAAGTGGACATTGAAATTTCAATCATGCAATTCTCACGTTTGGTCTCTTATATCAAATTTTTCATTTAGAAGTGACTTCCAGGATGAAGCTAAGTGTTGTTGAAAATGCAACAAGAAAATATCAGTTTGAATTTGCCTTAGTCAAACAAGAGAAAATTATAATTTCTATTTCAATAGAAATCTTAGAGGTAGTTAACTGAGGTGACATGGCACTTTTCACTCAATTAAATTAGTTAATTATAGTTGGGGAAGCTCGAGTTCAGTTCAGTATGATTGATTGCTAATTTATAGCAATCTATTTCAGTCAATTTCAGTTATTGTCAGTTAAACTAGTTTTAACTGTGAGAAGAACTAGTGGAGGTCAAGTTGTGGAAGTGGAAATTCAACCACACTCAGTGATCAATCAGCCCAAAATAATTGTTGCATGCAGAGAATTTGAGTTACCCAGTTGAGATGGAGATTCCAAGGCAATGTACTATCAGTTGTAGCATATTCCCATGTGTATAGGTGGTGCATGTAGTCAGAGGAAGGACTTAGATGAATTATGAAATTTAATAGTGGGAAATTCCTAAATAATAGGGGAGAATTTCTTGGAAGAACATAGCAAGGAAATAGGAGCCTTGAGGGCTTGAAAATTGGCTAAGTGTTGACCAAAGTGATTCTGTCAGATAGAGGGATAAACTATACACTTGCACTGTGTGCTCAAGCTAGAGCAAGAATATGCATTTCATCTTTATTCTCTGATAGTTAATGCAATATAGATAGGGAGGGGTTTTGAGCAGTTGATTTCCCCTATATAAATATTTGTGCATTTGTGATGTTTCCTTTTCATGTCTATGATTTGTGTTCTATATGGTGAATTAACTTCTGCAAATCAGTAAAGTAGCTTCAAGTCTTGTGATTTAGTAAATTTTATGAGAAGTTTTGAATCTACCCATTAATTTCTACATGTGCTTCAATCAATCCTGACTTTGAATCTAGTGGGGTTTGGTTGTACAAAAGGATATCATGTGAAGGTTTTAAAACCCTTATTTTTTCATTTTAGGTTTAGAGAGAGTAGTACCTTGGCTCTCAAGACATGGAAAAATGAAAACCAGGGTTCTGTGAAATGGAAACCACCATGAGGGGATTCATCCCCCCCACCCTCCTCTTCAATATCTCCTTAGTCACACACCATGTATTTTGTTGCAGGAGTTTCATTCCACACACTAGTTCGGAATGAATCGAAAGGGCTTAAAATCAAGAATGAGAAATTTGTTAAGAGATTGGAAAGTATTTTGAATGTTCAAGTAAATCCGAGTAAATTAGAGCTATAACTTTCAATCATGCTGAAAGGGGCTTGGTAGGTTAATTTATGGGAATCTAGCTAGCCACTAATTCCCTAAGGCAATGGGTGGACAAGAACTAGAAACCCTAAGTTAAGGGACAAATGAATGGGATTTTTGTGGGAAAGACTTCTTCACTTTCCTATTTGAGCACAAAGAAGACCACGATTTGATCTTTCGAAATGGACTACATTTTATGGGAACTAAAGGGTTGTATCTGGACAGATGGACATTGGATTTTAAATTGGAGAACGATGTCCCATATGTTATTCCATTTTGGGTCAAATTATCCCATCTCTCTCTTCACTATTGGGATGAAGATACACTGAGAAATGTTGGAAATGCATTGGGAAAATATATAGATAGGGTAACAGTTAAATATTCAATGTATTCAGGTGATAGGATTTGTGTTGAAGTTGATTTAGAGAAAGGTTTTCCTAAAGCAATCCAACTCTTTCTAGATAATAGGTGATCTATCTAATCGATATATTGTGATCAAATCTCATTCAAGTGTAGGCATTGTCATGATTATGGGCACTTCGCAAGAAATTTCCCAAAAAAAGGGGAAACTATAGATATCTAAGAAGATGAAGAACAATGGAAGATTTAGAGGAAGACAATGGGCATGAATCGACAAAAAATCTCCAAAAGGTCAAGCCCTTAAGTCTCAAGGGCCTCACGTCTCCTCAAGAGAGAACCCAACAGATCTAATCTAGTAGGAAAGAGAAGTAGACTTTGATAAAAATACCAGATCAATGAACCCATTGACCTGTTTCGAGGGTGTTACACAACATTTTGTCACTGTCCTTGTACTCCCCGTTCCTTCATCTCGGAGGACCTCTATAATGAACCTCATGTGTTTTCCTATCATGAAGAACATGTCTTTACATCCATCTTCATTTGCAAAACATTTCCCTCTAACATCATTTCCCAAGAATATTCCTTCAAACTCAGTTTTAAAGGCTGATGCTATCCCTCAGTTTCTTCCATACGTCGATTTGTAGAGTTTAACACTAAGCCTAGCATCGATCAGCACTGGTATCCATCCATTACCCATGTTGATCCTCTTTATGAAAGTTTTTAAAAATGGATTCGAAGCTTCCAGGTCTAGAAGCTTCGTGAACGTAAGTCCAATAAATGGTTAGTCGAGATAGAGTCTAGAGAGACTATTTCAGCTCCTTTCCCCTATTATAATGGAACAAACCAAAAGGGATAATATCTCTCCCATCATAAGAGGATCCATTTCCCCTCTGTCAAGCTATATAAACTTCTCCTTTTCCAACCTCAACTAGCTAATGAAAGGGCCGGAATAATTTGCAAAATCTTGATAGCCAAAACAACTCTTGATAGCTTTAGCCTTCTAGTTTGTGTTTGTAAAGGGAGAATAAGCTTGTAGTTTGTTTGGTTTGGAAAAAATAGGAAGAAGCCTTGAACTTACATTGTTTGAGGTGAATCATGAGATCCTAATAGTGGTGTTGGAACCCAGAGACGTCGAAGGAAACCTCCAACGCTAAGGCGAAGGTTATATTTTCCTTTTTTCATAATAATACAACTAATATTTTGTTTCCTATATCAATTGCATATGCTATTTGGTAGCTTAAGACTCCTTAGCCTCTTAAGTAGGTTGAATATATTGTATGCTATCATGTGTGCTTTGGTTTCTTATCTATTTGTTTCAAGAGCTTGATTGACATTAAGGAGTTGATCGCTGGAGCAAAGGCACAAGGACTTCATCAAACAAGGATTAGCGATACAAGAGGTAGGATCTTATCCATTCTCAATCTAAGGGAATTTATGTTAGATTGTCTTGTTTGTGGCTAGACCCTCTCCCTAGGCTAAAGGGATTGTCATTGTCCATAGAGAGAAAATTCCTACTCCACAAATTGGTGACCATACCGGGGATCGAACCCAGAATCTCCGGGGAACTGAATTTATGACATGTAACCCTCATTCGGCCAAGGGGCATGGTTATATTATCGTTTCCATGGATTAATTCACTAAATGGGCCGAAGCAATGCCTACATTTTCAACTAACGGTAAAACAGTTGCGCAATTTCTCTTCAATCAGGTTATTTCCAGGTTTGGAGTGCCTCAAGCTATTACCTTTGACCATGGTTCCCATTTTCACGATTATATGATGGCTGATCTAACTTCTAAATTAGGCTTACATCACAATAGCTCAAATCTGTATTACCCTCAGGCCAACGGCCAAGTTGAAGCGGTAAAAAACGTTTTAGTTATTATTCTTCAGTGCACCATTGGGATACGCAAATCCAATTGGCATCTCATGATTTTTTTAGCTCTATGGACCTACCAAGCCTTGACTAAGGATGCAACTAGATTCACATCTTTTCAGCTAGTCTATGGTCTGGAAGCTACCCTACCGATTGAATGTGAAATTCCCTCACTCAAATTGGTTGTTGAATTACTCCATAATACCTCACCTCAAGAAGAGAATCTCCTATATTTGGAATGACTCGATGAAACCCATCATCTCACTGCTTTAGTTATTGAAGCACCGAAAAAGCGAGTTAAATCCCATTTTGATCTGTCAGTCTCTCCTCGTGCTTTTTTTAAGGGTGATTTGGTCTTGCTATATGACCAAGCTAACGATAAGCTAGGGGTAGGAAAATTTGAACCCATGTGGCACGAGCCCTATATTGTCAAGCATGTATTACAAAAACGGGCATATGAGCTAATTGATTATGAGGGTAACCCTTTGAACAAGTCCCACAATGGGTTGTACCTCAAAAAGTATTATGCATGAGTCATCTCACATGGTTACTTATGTACATAAGTGTGTTATTCATTTTCGTGTAGTTTCGTTTGGTGTGTTTTTTCAAGCAGCTTTCTTGCTTATTATGTCTTCACCTGCTTTGCAAATGTCTATGACTCCTTATGTCAGTTTTTCTGATGGTGCTTGCCATAGTACCTAGAATTTATAATCCGCAGCATGGGACATTTATGACCCTCATGGTGAGTTAATTTATCTTCAAGGTATTTGTTTGGGTCCAAAAACTAATAACGTTGCTGAATATAGCACAATTCTGAACTCTTGTCAGAAGCTATTGTTCTTTACATTCGAGAAATGGTTGTAAACCTTGATTCACAACTTGTTGTTCTTTAGCTTAATGGGCAACATTCTATCAGAAACCCTAAATTACTGAGAATGTATTTGTGTATTCATCTCTTAGAAAGAAATTTTGATTATATTACATAACATCGCATTCCTAGGCATATGAATGCATTAACAAATGCATTGGCTAATTATGTTTTAGACAAACATTTACCCAAAATGTGAAAGACATTGTATCATAGTAAACAGGAAATATAGCATATATATGTCAATAATTTTTTAGTGTAATACATCAAAATCCAAAAAAAATAATATATGTGTTCCAAGTACATCCATGGCTCGCAGGCCTCAGAACTGTAAAGGCTAACTACAGACTATTTTTTGTAATACTCGTGATAACATGTTGCTACTCACACTACATGAGTCAGTAATTGACGGATCTGATCTGACACTCCCACTGTGTGCCGCTGATAACGATGAGGAATGTCCTCGATCCGTGCATACTCCGGAATCCCTCTTGTTAGGTTATCCATATTTCGAGTGATCTCTTCTTCATTGTCAACTCCTTCCTGGTAAGGAGTGACCTCGAATTGCCAAGCCACATGCCTCACTATTGGGGACATCCCTACTGGTCTCTCTGGTCCAAAATCTGCAATTACAAACTCAAGATGTCACGAATACATATATTCAAAAACAATAACAAACCAAAAACAAAATTGCTTTGCTCACCTCCATCATCGAAGTCCTCTCCCTCTAGGAGTGGCATGTCAAGATCAATGTGGAAGTCAGTCTTGTTGTAAAA
Organism: Pinus tabuliformis; assembly: GCA_031772625.1. Taxonomy (NCBI): domain Eukaryota; kingdom Viridiplantae; phylum Streptophyta; class Pinopsida; order Pinales; family Pinaceae; genus Pinus; species Pinus tabuliformis. Next base: position 1,449,574,743 of record CM062804.1, read on the forward strand.
ACAATCCTCCACAATGATCATTTGTATTCTAAGACACACAAATAAGGCATGCTTGTAAGACATTTGTTGGCCCCCTCCAGATCTAGGCATCAACTCACTCCATCAAACCATCCTTGAATCTTGTGGTACTGGGGGGTTCAACTCTGCCATCTGATAATGGAACAGTGGAATTCGTTCCAAAAATAAGGTTGCTAGGATGGATCCATATCCAAATTGCCTCAAATTCCCTGCTTTGCATTTGGATAGTTGTCGCTTCATTTTTACTTTCATTGCTTCTGCCCAATTGAAAATAATGGGTGCCATGCATTTCACAGCATATTGGAAGTGAAATTTATTGGACTCATGTAGTGCTTGAGCCCCAGCTACTCAGTTGATGGTTAAAAGCATCACCTTCAATAGAAGATCGTTTATTGTCATAATATCCATCTTGCCACTTGTAGATTTTAGAGTTCCTAGGCAATGTTGGGCAAGAAACATGTTTACGCTCGCCCCAATAGGCCTACCTCCATACAGTTGGACTAGTTCCCCTCTACGATATAGTACAATAATGAATTAGATGTCTGAATTCTCCAACTCCAGCTCTTGGTCATGAAACACAAATACCTCCCATCTGATATCCCATAGACTGGTCAGGTACTGCAGTAGTTTAGGTTGAGCCCGTAAGCCTAGTGTCCGAAAGAACTTCAGGATCCCATAGTTCCTCAATGCATCAAGACAGTTTGGATATTCCAAGGCCATTTGGTTTATTATTTCATGTTCGCATGCTTTCCACTCAATCACCATTTTCTCGCCTTGATTTTCCTGCAAACATCCCACATTTAACTTAATATCAGTCCTTAAAAGGGAAAATTTTGATTTGAAGCAATGAATTTGGGCGAAAAAGTAAATTTTCAGTTCTCTGCCCTGGCATGACTATTTTTAAAACAGAAGCACTGTCACCGTGAGACCCAGCCTTAAAAGTCGACAATTGGCATGGTCCCGGGTCAGAATCCCGCACCGACCGTCGATGAATTTTTTTTCAAAGAACCCCTAAAATCCCCTACAAATACTGTTAAATGCTTAAAAAATGGGTATCAATGCGAAGAGTAGGGCCTCAGATATTACCTGCAATGAACGGTTCCATGATCAGCTTCCTGGATCCGAAACAATCTGCTCCTAAAAATCTAGGGCACAAGTGGGTAAAAAAGTGCTCAAATGAGGTAAATGAGGTAAATGGTAAAAATGTTTTACTTTTTTCCTTTTTTATAAGATTTTCTCTATGTTTTACGGTTTTAAAAAGTATTTTTTGCCAATTTTCCTTAGAAATGGATAATGCATTTGCTTCTTGTGCAACGATAGGTGATGGTTTGTCAGTGATGATGCAAAATTGGAGTCGTATTTAAGCTCTTTTCCCGACTCGTAAAAAAAATGGAAGTGAAAATATTGCCTTGTCTTTTTCCCTTTTTGACTCATTAAAGTAAATAAAAACGGGGAGTCTACTTTAAGCTCTTTTCCGACTCTCAAAACATGAAAATATTGTCAATCCCTTGTCATTTTGACCTTGTAAATGGTTCCAAAACATTGTTTACCCAGTATATGTTTACCCCTTTTTTGGGTTGTTGGGGAAAACTATTTACAAAAAGGGTACTCCTTAGTTGACATGGCCAAGAGGTTCTCTCGAGTATTGTTTTCTACCTTTTTGGGCTTGAGAGACAACTTTACGAAAAGGGACCTTTTGGAGTTTTCTTTTCTGTGTCTTTTTCAAACTCTCTAAACATGAAAAATATATCGAGTTTTTCTTTTGTCGAACTCATTAAAATTTAATGACATTAGATTCGTCGTCATGATGAACGTGAGCTTCTCCTTCCTAGGGCTCGTTGATCTTACTAGGTCAAATCCATTTGAAGGATTGACTTCTATTACAAACATATGTTATCCCTTCAATCTTGTGATAAAAAATAATTGGGGTACCTGCCAGAAATGGTGGAGGAAAATGGAAATTGTTTACCATTTGTGTCGGCAACTTATCACTCTTGAACATGACACTCTTTTGCTTCGTGTCAAGTTGGGATGTCCTCGCTTCATCATTGACATTCCTGGGTTTGGGTGGTCCACTTGTTTCCTTTCCATTTGATCTTTGCCCCGTCATCCTGACCTCTGATCCTATGGATCCAAAAAGCGTCCAAACTCCGGAGTCGTGTCTCCGATATGTTCAAGAGTTAATCCTTCTGCAGTTTGCACTCATTCCTGATTATCTGTATCATCCATAATCATTGCATCCCCCTTGTCTCATGTCGATGATGTGGGATACATCATGGCCCTCTTTGAACAATGTAATTTTCTATCGACTTCAGCTCATTATCCAGGAAGTTGGCTGAGAGACTCCCTTCCAATACCTTAGAGCTTGCATGCCCTAATGGAAATTTCTTCGCACTCGATGATAGGTTCTCATCATTAGATTTCGATCGAGTGACTTCACGGGTGTTCAACATCAGTTCCTTATTCACATTCCGTGAATTGTGTTGCTAGTACCTTGAGATCCATTGTCATTATTGGTGGTTTCTCTCACGCTTGTTAACAGTTCACATCATTGATCGATAATCAAGTGAATTTCTAGCATGTTCAACTTCAACACATATATTCACATGTTAGAATTTTTACTTTGATCAAGTTGTGTTGGAGCATGAGACCCTAGGCTCAGATTACAAAAGTCTAGATTGTGAGGCGATGTGAAATGATCATGCTTATATACATGTCTCCTTTAGATGGATGGTTGCAATCATACCATGAGTCTATTATATGTGATCCTTCTCATTATTGGATGGTTACGACCATACCTTGGGTTAGATATGATCCTTCTTACTGGATGGCTACACCCATACCTTGGATCCATTTACATGAACTTTTTTCTGGATGGCTGCACCCATACTATGATTCATGAATCTTTTATCAGAGATTTCAGTGATGTATATGTATATTTGCTTTCTTGTAGGTTTTTCGACGAACGTTTATGGTTGCATGCATCTACTCTTAAAGCATTTCACCCCTCACTCTTGTTTGGCCTTCATGTTTTAGGGGGCATCTGTTACACAACATTTTGTCACTGTCCCTATACTCCTTGTTCCTCGATCCTGGAGGACCTCTACAGAACCTCATGTGTTTTCCTATCATGAAGAACATGTCTTTACATCCCTCTTCATCTACAAAACATTTCCCTCTTACATCATTTCCCAAGAATATTCCTTCAAACTCATTTTTAAAGGACAGTGCTATCCCTCAATTTCTTCCCCACGCCGATTTGTAGAGTTTAACACTGAGCCTAGCGCCGATCAATGCTAGTATCTATCCATTACCTGCACTGGTCCTTTTTTGGAAAGTTTTTTAAAATGGAGTCAAAGCTTCTAGATCTAGAAGCTTCATGAACGAAAGTTCGGTAAATGGTTAGTTGAGATAGAGCCGAGAGAGACTATTTGGACTCCTTTCCCCTATTAGAATGGAACAAACCAAAAGGAATAAGATCTCTCCCATCATAAGAGGATCCATGTACCCTCTCTCAAGCTATATAAACTTCTTCTTTTCCAAGCTCAACTAGCTAATGAAAGGGTTAGAATAATTTGCAAAATCTTGATAGTCAAAACAACTCTTGATAGCTTTAGCCTTCTAGTTTATGTTTGTAAAGGAAGAATAAGCTTGTAGTTTTTTTGGTTTTGAGAAAAGAGGAAGAAGTCTTGAACTTCAATTTTTTGAGGTGAATTGGACACGTCGAAGGAAACCTACAATGCTAAGGCGAAGGGTGTACTTTCCTTTTTGTCATAATAATAAAACTGATTTTTTGTTTCCTATATCATTTCCATATGCTATTTGGTAGCTTAAGACTCCTTAGCCTCTTAAGTAGGTTGAGTCTATTGTATGCTATCATATGTGCTTTGGTTTCTTGTCTATTTGTTTCAAGTGCTTGATTGACATTAAGGAGCCGATCGCTCAAGCAAAGGCACAAGGACTTCATCAAACAAGAATTAGCGATACAAGAGGTAGGATCTTATCCATTCTCAATCTAACGGAATTTATGTGAGATCATCTTATTTTTTTCTAAACCCTCTCCCTTGGGCTAGAGAGATTGTCTCTGTCTGCAGAGAGAATCTTCCTATTCCACAGAGGGTGATCTCAATGAAGGAGATACAACTTAGGAAAGAGAAATGGAAAATTCTCATAAGAGGAAAGAATATCTATATCAAATGGAATCAAAAGGAACCCTAGATCTTGGAGAGGACCTTACACTCCAAGCTACTATTAGGGTCCTATAATTTTTAAAGGATCGTTTGATTATAGCTAATCATTATTATGTTTGAGATGTAAATAATATTTCCTCTTGCTAATTATTTCCAAAGCAACACCAAGTACTAATATTTAGGGAGATTTTTACATATAAATGTTTGGATCAGATCAGACTACAGGTATTTTCATCAGAAAGAGCTCGGAAGAAGCTTTCTAATAGTATATCATGCACCCAAATCCAATTCTTGGATCAAAGGCAAGAGCAAGTTGAAGTTTGCACTAGAAAGCACATAATAAGGGAGAAATGAGAAATCATATATTTTGAATTATAAAAATTAATTCAAAGAAAATAAATGAGTAAATCTAAACTCTAAAAAAACATGAAAATTCCTTTATTCATTATAAATCCAAAAGTCAAGGCCTATGCCCCACCCCGCACTCATGCATTAATTACCCCAAACGTTAAAGGCATCCAGATGTGTGCATATTATAATCCATGGTTATGAATATGTTTCAGACCCCATCCCCTTTGACATTTAACCAAGGGGATCCAAAAAGTAGCTTTCACTCAGCTTGACATTTAACCAAATGGGGATCTGAAAAGTGGATTTCACTTAGCTCGACATTTAACCAAAGGGGGATCCGAAAAGTGGTTTTCAATTAGCTGTCACCCTCACGTGATTTCAGACCCCCCTCCCCTAAACCTCTTACTGCCCACCCCCTCCGAAATCCATTAACTGTATTGGTTTGACTTTTATAAATATGGCGGGAATGGAATTTCATGCGATCACGAAACCAATGTTGTGTGGATGGAGGCTGAATGAAAGAGATCAAGAGAAACCAGATTTTAGAGGAAATTCAGGGATGGAAGGCAAAGTGGGTGAAATGAAATGACAGGCAAAGGAGTAAAATAATTTTACAACTATAGGAAAAAGAAATTCATGGGTGCAGGAAAATAAATACATGAGAGAAAATAAGAGGGAAATTTTGCAATAATATGTTCATGAAAGTAATGTAGTTGTGAGAAGAGTTTTACACATAAAAGGACAATTAAAAATGATTTTTTATAGAGAAGTAATATATTTTTGTTTTTACAGGGATATAATTCAAAACATAATGTTTTACCAACCATGGATTTACAAAAAACAAAGCATGGTTTTGCAAATCCATCCAAATATTTATAGGGGTAAAAGAAAATTTAGGTAAAAGGAGAAACATGACATGGTTTTTGAAAACGACACATGGGTTTCAAAATCCATGGGAAGAGAAACAATACATGGATTTCGAAAATAACCCATGGATTTTTGAAACATTATATGGATTCTAAAACATGATGTATTTATAAATCATTCTAATAAATACTTTGAATTATGAATTATGAATTTCACTTAAATATTTGGAAATATTAATTTAAATATATTATTTAAATCCAAATATTTTGTGATAAAACAAAGCATTTAAAAGATGATGGATAAAACAATGCACATTATAGTAGCAAGATAAACAGGGACAATAATGCATATTCAACACAATAGTTTCAAGATATATTCTTTTATATATTCGTACTAAATGTTGATATTTTAAAAGCAAGATATTTTTGTAAACAAGTTATAAATACTTCAAATTTTTAAGTAATAGAGGTTGGTTTTTGTACAAAGAACACTATTATATGTTTTTATGAAGCATTACCAGTAATACATAAGCTCTTTCACATGATTCTTGTGTTAAGTTTTTTGTGAAGTGCATCTATCTGTGTTATGTGTTTATAGTTCTCTGTTTATAGCACATATTTGTTTTCCAGATCTGGATTGTTCAATAGATTAATAAAGGGAAGAATTTGTTTAAATCTACACTCTGCACCTGACTACGAATAATTTCAATGTTTTGTTATGATCTTTAAATATAGAATTCAGGTAACAATGCTCTATATTTAAAGTGATCTTTAAATCCGTTTTTCTTCTCCATTTCACAGATCTTAAAGAATCCATTCAATTTGGCTACCCTGCCCTGTGAGATCTATCTGTAGACATTGCAACACCAATCTTTATTTTATGTAACAGACTCCATAGCCCAATGGTAATATAGTTATCAGCCAACCATTTAAATACAAATCAAACCCCAAACTTCATAACTAGCCTAATATTCAATCAAAAAAAGTTAAATCTTACAGAGAGAGCCTTCTTTGAAGCTTGTAGGGCTAGATCCCATGTTCCAAAGTTGGTTTGTGGTTACCTTGGTGATTTTCTTTTGCAACCTCAGAAAGTTACTGAGTGTTAACATTTTGGCAACCATATGGGGAACTGAACATTTCACACTCCTAAGAAAAGCATATCAATTTTTAGAATGGATTACTGATGGTGGACAGTGATCAAACACAAGGAGGTTTTATCATTCACCTGGCGAATCCATGTTCAAAGTATCTAGAGCTTCAAAAATTTTAGGGTGACTCCACTATCAAAGAATCCATATTTGATGGCTTCTTAGACCGGGTCCCAAGAAACTTCAAATTAGATTCAAAAAAGGATAGGCCTTGTAAACACAAGGATGGGGAGACAACATGTGAAAGTTAGGTATTTAGACCTGAATTTACTTCAGGATATAAAATTATGTTTTGTCAATTCCTGAAATTATCTTGAGGATTATTTTTAATCTATTAAATCCAAATCAAGATGATGAATCTGCACATGAGCCCCTTTCTGCGAATGTATATCCTTCCCTTGAAGCTGCAAATGCATCTCATATTAATAGTGGTTTTCTCAAGCAATATCCAAATGACCAACATAGTCCAACTAGCATAAATTCATCTCAGACCGTAGTTATGACCATTGTCCAGTATGCATCATTAAATCTGTCATTCCCTTTGCATGAGCTACTAAAGAACTATGATCAGAGGCTACCCCAATTTGATGTTACAAGCAATATCACAGTAAGGAAACATGTAGACAAAATCATTGACTTCATTGATTTGGAGAAGTCAATCATGAAGATGTCAAATTAAGGTTGTTTTCTCAAAGACTTTTAGGAAAAGCTAGGAAATGGTATAAAAGTTGGATAGTCAGAAGTATCCTTATTTCTAACAGTTTCAACGCTTTTTCCTTAATAGATGGTAGGTTAAAAGGAACCCTTTTCCAATTATGGATGAGTATTGGAATTTAAAAAGGAAGCCCGATGAGACAATCCAATATTTCTTAACCAGATTTAATAGTGTTTATGATTCCATACCCACTAATATAAAGCCTCCCCCAGGATTGGCTATGCTTCATTATCCAAATGGTTTTGATGCTACGATTTTCTATTATCTCAGAGGAAGAAACCTTTCCACTATGAGGATATGAAAATAAAAGCGTTATTGGTGTGGAAATGAACATATTGATTAAAAGATCCAGAATTGAAGCTGAAAGAAGGAAAGTAATTAAATGGGACTTTCTTCCTTTATTAAACCTTAAGTTAGAGACATTAATGGAAACCATGGAAAGGGTTGTATTTTGCAAGATAAACCTATTGTTAATGGAGAACAAAAGATACTTCCTTTTGACGCAGATATGGAAGGTTATCAGCAAGAGGATGTTAAATTCCAACCAGTTGAGGAAAATAGTCACCATGTATGTGTTACTTATGATATTTATGAAAAACGGGATGAAAATATTGAAACAGATGAGCATGCATATATTTTAGACATTGAACATCAAGAAAAAAATGCAAATTACGGTGATGGTAACTCTTTATCGTTATGTTATGCCACATTTAAGATGTTGAAAGAAAGTCATGATGATTATGGGTATTTACCTTTATGTTATGCTACATTTCAGAAGTTGAAAGAAAATTACAAGATCATTGGTGAAGCAGCAAAGCAAGATTAAACTAGCATAATGGGGCAACGCCTTCTTATATAGATGATGAACCTGTTTTCTATTACATTGGAGACTCCTTTATTCAAAAATAACAGTTATTAAGTAACCATGAGATTGAAAATCATATAGTCTCCCAGGAACCAATACTTAATACTTTACATCAGCCTTGCAAATTTTTATCTGATCATGATATGGATGAGGGTTGTATTTCAAATTTTTCTTCTGAATTTTCACTTTCTGAAATTTTATTTCAAAGGGAGATTGTCAAGTTCAGATTTCTGAAGTTGTATGTGTAGACAATGTACATAATGAACCTGCATAGGCCAATTTTCAAACAAAGTCACATGTAGATGAACGTAATTATCAACAAATTCAGCCTATCACCTTTCCAATACAAGAGATTGTATCAGTGATTTTCAAGGAGATGATGAAGAACAACAAGTTTTTTTACATCCTACAGATGATAAACACAGTATTTATAATCTTACATCCCTTGAAAACACAACACCAGAAAATTCAAAAAGGGATAGATACATTTTTTAGGAAGTATATGAGAAGTTATTTTCAGGCATAGTACAACAAACAGAAATTATCCATCATGCAGATGATCCTTTGGAAAACCTATTGGAATATTTAATAAAAATGAATTCTATGTTAGTTATTGATGATGAAGAAGGCCAGAATCAAAAATTTTGAGTTTCCATTTTTTGAGTTTATTTTTCTATTTGGAGAAATGGAATGCAAGCTTCAAATTAGTAATCATCTGTGTGACTAGCTTCATTAGCATTTTTGTATTATTTGACTCAACATGATTTTCAGCAGTATAGAGTAGGTAGGAGTGTGCAAATAAGCTTAGTGCTTTGAGCATTTTTTCAAGCATCCTTTCCAGTTTCAGTTTCAGATAGCAGTACAATGTTCAGTGTGCATAATGGTTTTGATTCCAATTTGAAGATTTTCAGTCACAGAGGTTTTTATGACAGAGTGGGTTGCAAATTTGGGATCAGCCCAATGGATCAGGCTACTAGTCTACAATGTTCTTTACAACTAACACACATAAAATAAACTCAATAAAATAAAAACTCAGAAATATAGAAACCAGACATGGTGGAAAAGGCCTCAGCCTTACAGCATTCCTCACATTCTCATTATTAATCAATCCAATGTACAAATAATGATAATAGTACAAATAAATACATGAGGAAGTTGGTCTCAATATAGTACATCTAACTTGGACACTATGCTTGAGATATTTTCTCAACAAAACACTAATCTAGGAGAACTAGTTGGAGAGAATCTCTCATCCTAACTAAACTCCCTAATTTGAGGAACTAACTCTTAATTCTCAAGATTTTATTTATTTAATTATGATATTTGGATTTATAATTATTTTATTATGAGAGTGAGGCTAACATTCCCTGCTCCCCCCCCCCCCCTCCCTTGCCCTCCCCTCAATGATAAATCCAAAATAAGAACAAGGAACCCTCTTCCAAGTTCTCAAGTTAATCCTCAAAAAACATTTGCCTGAAAAACCGCCAAAGCTGGATGCTGAAGAAACTGCAATATGAAGAGACCATGAGTCAGCTGCATGTCTGATTCATCTCTAAATGTCGCTTGACAATCCTTCACGTGCCAAACTGCAAAAGGGTCCAACTGTCCTTTGCTTGAAATCAACATCCTGTGTCCATTGACAAAACGTGATGAATGCCCACTGGCGTATCTGCTGATGATGATCACCCACTAGATGTAAAAAAACTCACTGTTGCTTTTGTTGTCGATCGCCCACTAGCGAATTTGTTGATGCTCACTTGCTGATGAAAATTCCCACTGGTTGCTTTACTGATGTTGTCGAGACTTTCAATCTGACAACCACTGTCAATTTCATTGACATTTTCCCCCATTTTTCAGCTTAAAGGGGAGACAATTATTTTCACTTGATTTCTGAACTCACCCCCTTCAGGTGTAGGAGTGTTTCACTGGTGTACTCCCCCGTTCAACTGCACGAGAGTACCATCTTCATTTTTACTATTGGCTGCAATATGTGTGAGTGAATTCGATTGTAAAACTTATACAATCTTTTGATTGTGGATGACCATTCCTAGGGATCAATCCATAAGTAATCGATCTTCAGTTTTCTTGATTGTTGTTGTTTGCTGCATTGTGTTTTTGAATGATTTGACTTGCCACAATGGTGACAAGGGTGGAGATCAAAACATTAATCTTCCAGATGACAGGTTCTTTGAAAATGAAGGCATATTGGTCTGACTGCAACCTCATTTTGCGTACATGTATGTTTATCTGCAACTTTCTCATGGCTTGTTGATTGTATTTGATCAAGAAATCCTACACTGATGAACTTGATCGGCTTAGATTAATCAGGGATATGAAATTTGTTTTCATCTTTCTCATATCCTAATCCTCGTCTATTTCTATTACTTTGGATTTCTTCCCATGGCTTGATGATTGGTTTGGAAGAAAGTTGAACTAAATCAAGGACCACTTCAACACTTGAAGTTGGTTGGATCAGTGACTTGGAATTAACATCTTTATATTAATTTGTATGCATGAAAGACTTGGAAACATCACTCTTCTATTGCAGCTCACCTCTTTGAAGTTTTGATTCCAGTTGAAGGAATTCAATAATTTCATGTGCATGTTGAAGATGCACTTGAATATCAACAAGAGTTGATTTGTTGATTTGCACCATGTCTTCAGCAGTTGAGAAGATCAAATTGTTAAAAATCTTTAATAACTGAATGTTTTTCACCATGTGAACTTGTTGGAACTCACGCTCGCTTGCTTTTAATACTTGCTAGATTTTTAAAACTCGCTCGCTTGATGTTTGATTGATTGTTGCATGCTCGCTTGAACTTGTTGTAACAATTGATTGTTTGAACTCACACTTTCTTGCTTTCACGCTCCCTTGATGATGATCGTTTTTCTTGAATGCTTTAGTGACACTTTGTGAATGCTTCAATCAACTTCACATTGGCTCGTTTGTTGTAGATGTCGTGGTGTGAACTTTCGCACTTGATTTTGATACACACTCTTTCTTTCTTGTTTAAATGACACACTCGCGTGCTTTGTTTTTTAAATGACACGCTCTCTTGCTTTGTCGATATTGATCACTTGAAGAATAGAATACACTTATTTGATGATGATTGCTTTTTATATGGCTTGCTTGAACTTGCTGGATTGATTACTGACACTTTGTGCTTTCTTGAATGTACTCACTGAATGTGCGGATTTTAACGAAGGAAGGGTGTCGAATATTGTCGAAAATGCACCCAAGTGACAAATGACAAGTTCAATATTGATGACTCAGTTCAAGGCTTGACTTAATGTATTCACCTTAACATTCAAATTAGGGTGTCGGTTACAACCGAGAATGCACCCGTACAATTCAGTTAAAACATGTTTATGTGCAAATGATACAAAAAGTGTTGATGATGTTGATGTCATCTAGGCTTGAAATGCTTGATTTTGTAGCATTCTTAACTTGATTGCTTTGATTACATGATGTGGAATGTGCTTGCTTGGAATATCATCTTTATCAAGTTGATGATGTGACGCTTTGTGCTTGTGTACTTAGGCTTGATTACATGAGCTTGATTAAGTGTTCTTATACTTAAGTTTGTTTATGTGCATGTAGTTGTTTAAGCATAATACAAATAGATAATTTGAACACAAGTCATGCGCACGCATTCATTACACATAGTGTACCTAAGATCCCCTTTTTCAATTTCGGGCGGATCTAGAACACAAGTACCAAAAAAATTATGATTTTATTAATTAATGGAGTACATCATTCTTCAATGTCACAACTCTTTCGTGGAAACTTCTCAATGAGAATGTCACACTTGCAAACTTTGGAAGCAAATTGTCTTCAAAACCTGTCTGCATTGACTCAATCACTCTCAAAGTAAAATATTATTTTGAATTACAATAATAACTTTCTATAAAAAGGAATTCACTTATCACTCCAAATACAAAATATGTACTTTATGACTCCACAAAATAAAAAATATTCTATCCACTCCTTATCTCTCCCACAAATCACTCATGTAAAAAATACACTATTTTTTTTAAGAAACACTTTATCTAATTTTATTCCCACCTAAACCTCAATTACAACCATCACATCGCACATGCGATTTCTAATATTAAAATCCCCACTTCAAAAATACACTTCAAAGAACCTCAAATATAATATAATTTAATGAGCACTTATTCTCTCACCTTATCACTCCAGAAAATCACACCTTATCTCTCTAGAATAAAAAAATTTAATGCACCTCTCTTCAAAATTACCTTATTTCTTCAAAAACACTCCTTTTTACTCCATTAACTTTATAAATATTACAAATCTTAAAATATATATATATATAAATATAATCCACTTTTCACTAGAGAAGACTCCTCCTCATCACTATTAGAAATCTTTTTAAAAAAATTAAATAACCTTTATGTAGTCACTTGAAAAAGTGAACGAACCTCCTTAAAAAAATCAAAGCATACTTTAAAACAATGCACTTGGAGAAGTTACCACAAAAATTAATTTCGTCGTATGGGTTGAATCTCCAAGTAACACAACCATGAGAAGTAACTCTTGGGACGCGGGCATAATAGGCAACCAACGGAGGCTCAAACCTCAATAACAACAATTTCAAGCAAGTTCTCAACGCAGGTTCGAAACTCAATAGCAGCAAAGAGACTCGAAGCAATTCAGGATTGGCAAAGTCCAAGGATCTGCAGGGACACTCATTGCGTTTAAGTATGGAGTCTCCTGGCCAGAGAAACAAGAAGAGTGGCTTTGGATGTCCCTTCGTAGGCTACTTCCCTTCAGGATACGATCTACGTTGATGTAGTTACAGGAAGCACAAATGTTCAAGTCAAAAACATAGTTTGTAGGCAGCATGGAATTTCGTGATATTTCTCTGATTGATACAGTGATTGGACTACATATAAAAGCATGGCAGGGGTTCTGGTTATGCCCAGAATATTAGGCACGTGGTTGGCTTCATGCACATCTCCACTCGATGCTCCAAGGAAGCTTGTTCTCTCTCACATACATAGCCATACATAAAACAAGCAGCCAAACAAACCTGTGCAATTATTCCAGGAAATATATCTCTTCATTTGTAGCGGCTGCTCTATGAATGCTAACGCAACAATAGGACCCACATTCTCTTCTCCTTGGTTTCTCATGGACAGGCAAAACATCCGCTGCGGCTAAGGAGCTGAGGGCTTCGATTTGGAAGCAGATGGTAGCGGCAAGAGTCTGAAACAGATAGTATGGCGAGCAGCCGGCCATTGGAAAAAAGGAACCGTCAAATTCAAACCCATATACATACTTACAAATCTCAAATATGGTGACCAATATAGCAATGTTTCGGCTCTATTCCTCAGCAGCATACTACCCAGACAGATTAAAAGAGAGATCAAGAATGTCGCAATGCGGTGGATCAGAAAGTCACGTTTATTATGTTATAAAAATTCATATCGGAATGAATTCGTCTATTAGGACATGCACCTCGCTTATCATCTCTGCACATCGCTTTGCAATCATATTTCATTAAGAGGCCATGATGAACTTGGCTGATCATATTACTCTCATTTGAATCGGAAATTTGAGACTTTTTCTTTGACTTGGGTGAATTAGAGACATCACTGTCTCATCATCTAACTTAGCTATCAATCAATCAAAACTGTAACAAATCAAATATGTAATCCACGTTTCCAACAATGGATAACAATCTCAAGCAAAATTCGAATCCAACTTTGATATTACATGAAGGAAACTAACAAACGTAAAATAAACTCAATAAAATAAATACTTGGAAATATAGAAACCAGACATGGTGGAGAAGGCCTCAGCCTTACAGCATTCCTCACATTCTCATTATTAATCAATTCAATGTACAAAGAATGATAATAGTACAAATAAATACATGAGGAAGTTGGTGACACTATGCTTGAGATATTTTCTCAACAAACACCAATCCAGGAGAACTAGTTGGAGAGAATCTCTCATCCTAACTAAACTCCCTAGTTTGAGGAATTAACTCTTAATTCTCAAGATTTGATTTATTTAATTATAATATTTGGATTTATAATTATTTTATTATGAGAGTGAGGCTAACAGCCATCCCCATCTGGAGCCTATGTTAGAGTACTATAATTTTTATAGCATATGTTAGAGTACTATAATTTTTATAGGATTGTTTCATTATAGCTGATCATTATTATGTTTGAGATGTTGTAAATAATATTTCCTCCTGCAAATCATTTCCAAAGTGACACCAAGTACTAAGACTTAGGGAGATTTTTGCATATAAATGTTTGGATCAGATCAGACTACAAGTATTTTCATCAGAAATATCTCAAAAATAGCTTTCCAACCATATATCATGCACTCAAATCCAATTCCTAGATCAAAGGCAAGAGCAATTTGAAGTCTGCACCAGAAAGCACATAAGAAGGGAGAAGTATGGAGAAGTGAGAAATCATATATTTTGAATTATTAAAATTAATACAAAAAAGATGAATAAATCTAAGCTCTAAAAAAACATGAAAATTCCTTTATTCATTATAAATCCAAAATTCAAGACCTATGGCTCACCCCACACTCATGCATTAATTCCCCCCAACGTTAAAGGAATCAAGATGTGTACATATTATAATCCATGGTTATGAATATGTCCGACATTCAGACCCCCCTCCCCCTAAACCTCTTACTGCTCACCCCATTGGTTTGACTTTTATAAATATGGAGGGAATGGAATTTCATGACATCAAGAAACCAATGCTATGTGGATGGAGGTTGAATGGAAGAGAACAAGTGAAACAAGATTTTAGAGGAAATTCAGGGATGGAAGGAAAAGTGGGTGAAATAAAATGACAGACGAAGGGGTAAAATAATTTTACAACTATAGGAAAAAGAAATTCATGGATGCATGAAAATAAATACATGAGGAAATCAAAGGATGGAAAGAAAAGTGGGTGAAATGAAATGACAGGGAAATGAGTAAAATAATTTTACAGCTCGAGGAAAAAGAAATTCATGGGTGGAGGAAAATAAATACATGAGAGGAAATAAGAGGTAAATTTTGCAATAGTATGTTCATGAAGGTAATGTAGAAAAAAGGGAGCTTCAGGTAAATTAGTTTTATACATAAGAGGACAAGTAAAAAACGTAAGATATTTTTATTTTTACAGGAATAAAAGTCAAAACAGAAATGTTTTACAAGCCATGGATTTACAAAAAACAACACATGGTTTTGCAAATCCATCCAAAGATTTACAAGAGTAAAAGGAAATTTACAGGGGAAGGTAAAAGGAGAAACAGGACATGGTTTTTAAAAATAACACATGGGTTTCAAAATCCATGGGAAGAGAAGCAATACATGGATTTAAAAAAACCCATGGATTTTTGAAATAGTATATGGATTCGAAAACATGATGGATTTATGAATTATTCTAATAAATACTTTGAATTTTGAATTTCTTTTAAAGTTTTGGAAATATTAATTTAAATATATTATTTAAATCCAAATATTTTGGACAAAACAAAGTATTTAAAAGATGATGGATAAGAAAATGAAATATTAAGTTAAATATATTATTTAAATCCAAATATTTTGGGACAAAACAAAGTTTTTAAAAGATGATGGATAAAAAAATGAAATATTAATTTAAATATATTATTTAAATCCAAATATTTTGAGACAAAATAAAGTATTTAAAAGATGATGGATAAGACAATGCACATTATAGCAGCAAGATAAACAGGGAAGACACTACATATTCAACACAACAGCTTCAAAACAACAAGATAAACACAGACAACACTACATATTCAACACAACAGTTTCAGAACAGAACGCAGTGGAATAGCAAGACAATGAGACACATCTTCAAGCAAGACAACAATATTGCATATTTCGAGGCCTAGACACTACCAGAACGCATAGATATAAGAACAAAATGCAGTGGAATAGCAAGACAACGAAACACATCTTCCAGCAGGACAACAATATTGCATATTTCGAGGCCAATCGATACCAGAATCCCTAGAAACAACACCAGAACACATGCTACTGATATTTTTTTAGATAGTTTAGTTTACTTTCATACCTTTTTCTAATAAAATCTTGAATTTTGTTTCAAGATATTTCTTTTAGATATTCGTACTAAATCTTGGTATTTTAAAATCAAGATATTTTTGTAAACAAGTTATAAATACTTCAATTTTTGAAGTAATAGAGGTTGGCTTTTGTACGAAGAACACTATTATATATTTTTTTGAACCATCAGTAGATTACTAGTAATACAGAATCTCTTTCACAGGATTCTTGTGTCAAGTTGTTGGTGAAGTGCATCTATCTCTCTTATGTGTTTATATTTATCTATTTATAGCACATATTTGTTTTCCAGATCTAAATTATTCAATAGATAAATAAAGGGTATAATTTGTTTAGATCTACACTCCCCTCTCGGCTACGAATAATTTCAATGTTTTCTTCTAATCTTTAAATATAGAATTCAAGTAAGAATGCTCTATATTTAAATTAATCCTTAAAACTGTTCTTCTTCTCCATTTCATAGACCTTAAAGAATCCATTCAGTGTGGCTACCCTTCCCTATGAGATCTATCTTTAGACACTACATTCAATCTGTATTTTGTGTAACAGAATCCATAGCCCAATGTTAATCTAGTTATCAACCAACCATTCAAATACAAATCAAAACCAAAACTTCATAACTAGCCTAATATTCAATAAAAAAAAGTTAAATCTTACAGAGAGAGAGCCCTCTCAGAAGCCGGCAAGGCAAGATCCCAACCTAAGTTGGTTTGTAGCTATCTTGGTGATTCTTCTCCAACCTTAGAAAATTACTGAGAGCTAACAGCTACAAAGAAGGAACTATAACACCCTCCTCCCACATCTACCCATGTAACTAACCAACCGAGGTAAACATGTGACGACAAGTTACTATGATATGATTCGACTCCTTATGTGTTAGTTAAGGAAGTGGAACTAGCAGAGCACATCACACACACCTTTCACATCAGCAACCAAACTCCCAGGAGCCATCCCAACCACTCAAATAACCAACCCCCAAATCCCATTGAAGTTTTAGTGCATCAAACCCTTGGACGCTCCCTTGATATGGACCATATGCATCCAGGAGGCTCCAGACACTCCCATACCAAAGGCAAGTGAGCATCTGGGAAGCCTTTCCCCAATGTTCTACTTATGTCTCTGGGATTTGTGCCACTTTTTCAGGGCCATAGCCCAGGTGCCTATAACTCAATGACACCTTCAAAAATGAAAATTCACAACAGAACAAAGATACATTTGCAAAAAAAATTGATGGGGACTAGACTGGACCTCCACTAGCCATGATAAAAATTTCGTCAAACATGTCACAAACATGAAAGCTATAGGTCTTAACAACATAATTGAGCATAGGGGTTTCATACTTACCTAAGAATCACTAAGAAGCATTGATGCCTCAAAACATTAATTGCAATTTCATCTATTAGGCCATAGATATATTGTTCATTCATTTATAAGTAAAAACATGACAAGAACCATACATAGCCATTTTCATAATACATGCTCATAACCGTCATAATAACAACATAAATACCAAGGAAACAAAAACCATAGCATCCACATATAAACCAGTATAATACTCATGCATTATCAAAGAGAAATAACCTCATATTAATGATGCAAAGGCCAACCATGTGTGGGTCTTCTATGAAACAACCAATCGTAGACATGGTTGAGCCAAATCTCTCTTCAACTAGTCACTCCCATGCCATATTCCAAGCATGAATGTGGGATGTCATGAAACACATCATATAAAACCATCTAGGGCTTCAAGAGGCCAAACCACCTCAACCCATCAAACAATGATTCCACCTCATGGTCAGACATCACAAATCCTCACGGATTGGTCTCTACCCAAGCCTTTCAGGGCTCCAGAGATTTTGTTCCAACCAAGGCTCAAGGACTAGTAACTCAACCCATAGCTAAATGTGGGCATCCAGAGTGTTTATCCAATTAGGGCTTCCAAGTATAGTAACTCAACCTACGAAGGTCTTTCATAGCAACAAAGGATTCCAAGACTAATAACTCAACCCAAGCTATTACTAGGCTTTCAAAGCATTTTTCCAACCAGGGTTTCTAGAAACCAGTAACACAACCCAAGCTAAAGGAAACCTGAGAATCAACTAGAAAATAGAGAAATGAACCCACAACACCATGGCTATCTAGGAAATGGCAAGGCAAGGCAAATCCATTGTTAATCCAGGAAAATCTCCATGCCAATGATAGATCATGACCATGAAACCATATGCATGTGCCATCCATGCCAAAACTAGCAAGGAAATCATACATGCAACTCGGTACCTACAAGAAAAACCACTGTAGTTTTTGATCCCAATGTCCTCTTGCGATTTTGTGCTTTCCTTTTCCTTCTTGCACCAAATTTCAAGTATGCCACACTCCTCCAAAACCACTCCAAGAAACTGTAAGTGTCCAAGGGTATGAGAGAGAGATAATAGAAGAGAGCTCCCGAAAACCCGTCAAAATCTTGCCAATTGATCCTCAAAAGACTTTTTATCAATGAGGCCTCTATTTTCTTCATTTTCCATCATTTTCCTTCAATTTCATCCTCACATGCTACCTATGACCTTTCACCTTCCTTTTCTCCTAATTTATATTATTTTCATACATAAATGCCAATAAATGCCACTTTTCCTTTCCAAATCCTTTGCCATTTCCTTTGCCAATTTACATAGCAATAATAAATGAAATGAACACCCACATTAGGATTATTTTCCCAAAATTTAGCTTGGAATATGTGTCCCATCAACCGTGGTCTTATATTTTATATTTATATGGATTTTTAACCAGGATTGTTACAGAACCCTCCCCCTTGGGGGAACACCGTCATCAGTGTTCAATGACACCTATAACCAACAAAACCACTTTAAACAAAACATATATCCCATTTAACTTTATAACATAGATCGTTACAATATTTACAATTACCATCTGCTAAAACATGATAAACACACCATTTACTGGAGCTTTATAACATAGCTCATTATGATATTTACAATAATAACCACATATACACACATGCACATTTGCATCACCCATCAAATAATCATACTATCTATGGAGCTTTATAAATCCACTTTGATACTGTATTTACAATAATACACACATGCACATTTTCTCAACCAACAAATAAAAGGATACAATGCCTGCATCCATAACAAGGGAATTCGTAGGCTCACACCTCCACCCTCAAACTAATATCAGGATTCACCTCCTTCCAAGGAAGTCCAAAATCCACTACAAGGTCAAATTTTCATCTATTGTCTGGCACTATAATCCTATGCCACTTTTCCTCTCAGTGAACAATTACCAACTCATTGTTCCAGGGTCCACTCCCATTATGCATCTGATTCCATCTTAAAATGGTAATGAACGAAACAAATCCATCCCTGACCGTCCCTGCTCTTTTACATAGTCCCTCGGGTAATCGGTCATCCCCTTCCTTGTAGACACAAACCTTCCAAGCTCCACTGGCACCCCCATCCCGACTAGTCCATCCTGGCAAGGCTTCCTTACATCAAAAGATACAAAAAGAAAGGCATATCCCTGCCCCAAAACCATCATACTTGTCATAGCATGCTCATGGAAATCAATGGACACTATTAGGTAACATTGTCCCACAATAGCCCTGCTTCTGAATTCTTTACCAACATATTGCTTCCTGTTCCAATTCCTTTTCCTGGTGCTGCTAATGCTTACCGCCAGTTTCGAACACCCAACCAAGAATTTCATGATTTCTAGTACTAAGAACATAATTTCCATTAGATTAAAAATAAATTGAAATAACTTCAAATCATACCTCATTGGTGGCTCGCCAACAAGGTACACTTGTAATTATGTTCGCTTCCTGTCGCAACCAGTCAAACAAGCATCTTTGACCAAATCATCATGTATAAACATATCACATCAGGTTAGCTCAAAACACAACAATCATAGATCAAAATCATAAATCACATGTAATCATCATATATCATAATCATAAATCACATGCACAATAAAACTGAAATGAAATACTAATACTTATCCTTTAATCACTCCTTAGCTTTTACCTTTTTCCTTATTCTGATGCACACCAGATTGGTTGCCAAACCTGAGAAACATCCAATGCCTTCTCCTCAACCACGTGCACATACACATAGTGTGCATCACATACATACAACCACAAACGACACAAAACACTATGCAATACATGCAGCTACACCTGACATACCACACATACTTCTACACCCAATGTACAACACAACACAATGCATACGCCTACATCTAGTGTACACCACCACACAATACATACACCTACACACGATGTACAACATAATACATATACGAGTACAACACAACAAATACACATGCCATGATACCATGACTACATAATGCACATACATAGTACCGCAAGCACACAACACAACATGTACAACATACACATAATACCACATGTACACTAGTACTACATGTACAACATGTACACAATACCACCTATACATAACACCACCTGCAGAACATGTACACATCATCACATGTACATGGAACCACATGCACAACATGTACACAATGCCACATGTACATCGTACCACCTGTACAATGTGTACACAACGCCAAGCATACACAACACTACGTGCACAACGTGTACACGGCGCCACATGTAGATAGTTACACCATATGCATGACATGTACACAACACCACATGCACACAACAAGATATGTACAACATGTACACGACACCACATGCTCACAACACCACTGGTACAATAATGCACACAACACCATATGTACATAGCACCACATGTACATCATGCACACAATTCCATATGTACATAGAACTGCATATACAACATGTACATAACACCCTATGTACACAACACTACATATCCAACATGCACACAACACCATATGTACATAGAACCACATGTACAACATGCACACAACACCATATGTACATAGAACCACATGTACAACATGCACACAACACCATATGTACATAGCATTGCATATACAACATGTACATAATACCCTATGTACAAAACATTTCATATCCAACATGCACACAACACCGGATATCCATCATGCGCATATTACAATATGTACACAACACCTCATATCCAAGATGTACATAGCACCATCTATACCCAACACTTCATATGCAATATTCGTACAACACTATCTGTACCACCTTGTACATAACATTGCATAAAAAACATGTACACACACTATATATACACAACATCCCATGCACACAACATCACAGATGCAACATGTACAATATATAGAACATATGCACAACAATAGTACCACACATCCAAAACCACACTATCTTTACCAAGCAACCTTGCTTCTAGTGTCATATCCATTCTTGTCCCAACATGCCGCAAACCACACATCTTTCATTTCACTGATGTATACTTTAGCGTTACTTGTCATAACATAAACATAGGTATAATCCAAGCATACAATATCAATTCATATCCACATGATACTAACCTCATAGATCTTTCGAGCTACTCTTCCCACTTGATTCCTCATGAACCAGGAATATCTTTGTGCCATTCACCTGCATAAGCAATCATTCCTCAACAAGAACGATCCTTGGTCACCCTGTTAGACAACGACATACATACATACATTATACACATAAATATCAACATAAAACAATCATGATCCCTGATGACCTTGTTAGACAATGACATATAGACATACATGTATACATATAAACATCAACATAAAACAATCACAACCCTTGATGATCCTACGAAAAAAATGTATATACATACATATATTCATATAAATATCAACATTAATCAATCATGATCACAACGTAATTACTAGATATCAGAAGGCCAACGTTAAGAGAAATTCCTTTATTCATGCACAACATGCACAATGTTGAGAACAACGATTCCCAACATAGCCAAGGAATCAGATGCCTCACACCCATTCACTTTACCTTTCATGTTAGCTTTCTCATGATTTCCCTGCCATGATCCATTTACACTAATGGACCCAACTAAATTGGTCGTCTGTCATACTCTTACATTTAGTTTCCTTTACACATGCACCAGCTTCATCTGAGTCTTTCATTACCTATTGAGTTCCACACAACTCTCTAAGAGTTCCATCAAATTTATTCTTTCCCAAACCAATTCCCAAGACTCAAAACATAAAAGTTAATACAAGAAACAAACAAGAAGAAAACCATAAAAATCAATAACAGTACGAAACCTCAAACAAAGTGGCAAGGACTTGCACTAGACATAACAAAGATGCAATCAAGCACAATTAAATCACAAATAAAAAAAGAAAAAAACTAGAAACAAACATAATGATTCCATTCCCTTCATTCTCAATGCCTCCAAGTGAAAGCTCAACCCTGTTATGTGGAATTTTGCATCTACGGATAAACACAATTTCCCTAGGTGGGTAGCTACACCTAGAACAACATATTTAAAGTGCTTAACCTTTTTCTATAGAAGATGAATAAGACAAGGGGCCTACTTTTTATCTTTCGCTTTCCCTTTGTCTCCTTTGTATGGCTCGCGTCCCTCCTTATCGAACTTAATCTGCTCGACAAGTACTTGCAATCATAAACAAAGGACTAAAACCAATCAAAGAAAGATATCTATCTACTATAAGCAAATGGAATCGAAGCATTTGCACATATAATCATCACACATAAAGACAAGAATATGGGAAAAGGTGTAAAAAGCTTTATTAAGTAGAAGGAAGAATTACAACCATGAAGTCTGATCCATTGTCACTCTTCCATCTTGGGTTCCAACCAACATCACAAAAAAATAACAACACTCTGACAGCATAACAATACTTGCTTACAATCTATAACCTCACACCAACAATATCTCCTTACAAATTCTCAAAATCCATCCCTTGCTCACTTATATGAGTGCTCAATTTATAGAAAAATGGAGGAGGTTTGGTCATAAATGAGCGTATTGAATGGACTTCCAAACTTAGAGTTAGTTTCCATGGAGGAATGGATGAGAGGATATGAGGTTACTTAACTCATTCCCTATCCAATTTTGAGCTCATAGGAGATTATAAGTGTGCAAATCTTCTAGAAAGCTCCAGAAGATAACAATATTCCCATAAACCTATGTGGATTTTTCTCAATCTCGCTCAGTGCAAGTCAAAGTGGGCCTAATTGCTCCGGAAAGCACCCTGACATGGGCCTACCTGCACTGAAGAACACTTACCCCTGATCAAGGCTACACTAGTCCCTCAAGGAAGCATTTCTAGAGGGCTTTAGGCCAAGAAATGCTCAGGGAAAGAGGCATTCAAAGTGATGACTTGTCTAGGGCATGTAGCAACTGAATTAGCATTTGATGAGCCCCGATAGTACTAATCTGAATGATGGGAGTGATGTGCCCAAATGGATCTATAACAGTTGCCCCCTAAATCATGAAGTCAAAATGTTAATGTCGAGTGATATGTTTTACAATGTGATGAGGAGGTTCCGAAGTGGATGGTGACTTGCATCAATTACAATACATAATATCATGATATTTTGATTTTTTCTCATGAATTGTTGAGGGAAGGCATACCCATGCTCAGTAGATAAAATTTCATTACAAGTACATAGATAGTCGTCTACAGATATAGACCCATGATGGGATGACCATCAGTGTAAAGCCATCATACAGATGATTTGATACTTTCCTGAAATCGCAACCCAGATGGATGAAACTAGATCTAGGGTCTTCTATCTCATTCAAGCGTTTGCTCAAGTACGAGTCTAACCATGTGAATATGTGATCTGAAGTCGAGCATGAGAAGACACTGTCTGATTACAAGCCAATGATGTAATCCATTAATAGATGCGAGAGACTGATAATGATCCTGAAGGTACTGCATTACATTCTACATGGTGTGAATGGATGTTTTGATGTCGAATACCATACAAAGTCTTTTGGTCGAAGGCCAATGATGTCAACCTATCACCGGAAGCGAGAAACTTGCCATTGATGTATGCAAGCCTCAAGGTACTAGAAAGGTTTTTCTAAGTCAGCTTCTTGGATAATGTGTTGATGTTGATAAGAAGTGACTCGTCGTAGGAGGGCCTTGATGTATCCCACATGAATGACACGAAATGAGTGTAATGATTTTTGGAGACAGAATATGACTAAGGACACAAGGTTTAGGAATGGCAGTCATGAAAATGAAGGTTTATGAGTATTGCAAAGGATGAATTTAACTGAGTGACTTTTCTTAAACATGTCGGTGACACTGAATGAATTGGAAGCATTGACCCAAAACCAAAGTAATGGATGGTATGATA
The DNA here is from genome assembly GCA_031772625.1 of Pinus tabuliformis. NCBI lineage: Eukaryota > Viridiplantae > Streptophyta > Pinopsida > Pinales > Pinaceae > Pinus > Pinus tabuliformis. Next base: position 1,449,599,267 of record CM062804.1, read on the forward strand.
GACCAAGGTATGATGACCATCAAGCAAATAACCCAACCCATATAGTCACAGTGATGAAGTGAAAGTGTCATGTTCAAGAGCGACCTGTTGCCATAAACTAGTTTACCCCTTTTCCCATTTTCCCCAATCATTTCTGACCAATACCTCTTTATTTTTATCGAGCTTGAGGAGGATAACATATGATTGTTGTATAATTCCACCCTTCGGGTGAATCCATCGCTATGTGATGTTTTAACAAGTCTAGCGAAGGTGAAACTCGGTCTTGTCATGGTGGACAAGTTTGTCGCTATTTGATGTTTTAACAAGTTTAACGACAATGATAACTCGGTCCTTTTCATGTTTAACAAGTTTGTCCTTTTCATAACTGTGCTTTGATTTCTGCAGCGCTGCCCTTAGGTGGCCTTACGCATTAACTTTGATCAGGTGAGCTTTGATGGCCCAATACTACTTTATTGACTTTGATGGCGGTCTCTTAATGTTTGCCTGCTTGGGAAATATGGATTTCCACCAAAAATACTAACTGATAGTCTTCGCCGCTTCCTCTGATACACTTTCACTGAACCTGGGCTCCTTGTTGTCTTCTGACTACCTTAAAGTGTCCCATCGACATTTTATGGCTGTTGTTTGGCCCTCTGTTGCCTTTAGAACTGTCTTTTCCCCTTTTCTGAACCTATGTGAAAAAATTCCTGTCCATTTGTGAATTTCAGGCCCTGCTGGTAGCCGCGCCATGAGAGGGCTTCCATTTTGGCCTATTTCCCTTAGAGATCGCGCATCAAAAGCTGCCTCGATTTTTCATTCCGGCATCCGTTGCTACAGATTTTGCGCTTTGCGCCCTTTTTGATGATGACATCAGCATGATGTCAGCGGTGGGTCCGACTGCAGTGGTGACGTGGCAGGGTGATGTCAGCAGGGTGACGTGGCATAGGACACGGTGGTAGGACGCCGACACAGGATGATGACATCATGATGATGTGGTGCTGACGTAGGAGGGTGGAAGGCAGTATCCGGTTTTCCCCGCACCACCTTTCGGCACAGGCGGTATTGGGGGAGGGGCCTCCGAACACACCGACAGGCTGACACATGGCGGGGGTATGGCAGGGAAACCGCCCATCCCCCGGACGTTAACCTTCGGTGGATCGGCATATGAAAACACCCACCCACTGTTGATCTCGAGCGCTGGCCATCAGACGACTGGAGGGGTAGGTGAGGTAGCGGGAGGTTAGGGACGGGACCCGCCCATTTTATTTAATCAAAAATGCGCGACGGGGGGTTTCCAAAACTTTGGAAATGTGGGTTTTATGGGTTAGTTTTAAGTGGGGGGGAACAACAATTTAATGTTTAATAAAACATTTAAACATTAATTTTGGGAAAATGACTGTGGAGGGGTAGGAATATGAGGTTTTATGGGTAAAGGGGTGGATATAGGTTATTGGCCTAACCAGAGGTTTAGACCAATCCCAGAGTTATGACACGGATGGGTTCATAATAGTCCCAGGTGGACTACTATATCCTAGAACTGTATGTACATAGCTATAGTGCTATAGGGTGGGATATGTAATATTTTTGGGGTTTTTATATAGGACATCATTTTTTGGGATTCAACTGCGTTAAGTAAGTCATTCAAACGTATGACCATTTCCATGAGAGGTAGTCGTAACTGACTAATTTCTCGTGATTTTTGAATAGTTCACTTAGCACTCATTGCATCGGGTGATGCTCACAGGGGTGAAGAAGTGGGATTGAAACTAGTGAAATGTGGAGAACGAATCACATAGCATCAATCATCACTTCCGAGGCTTGCACCCGGTAACCAGGACTTCCCAAGAGGTCACCCATCCCAGAACTCCTCTGGCTCAAGCGCGCTTAACTGTGGAGTTTTTCCCACAATCAAGCCCACTTAGCTTGCTACCCCATTTGCAAAACCTTAGCAAGTATTGTGCCTCATGAACCATTCAAGTAGAGATCCCTTGACTCTTTTTGAATTTAAGTATGGGGGATTTACGCAGTGCATTATATTAGACATCATTTTTTGGATTCAACTGCGTTAAGTAAGTCATTCAAACGTATGACCATTTCCATGAGAGGTAGTCGTAACTGACTAATTTCTCATGATTTTTGAATAGTTCACTTAGCACTCATTGCATCGGGTGATGCTCACAAGGGTGAAGAAGTTGGATTGAAACTAGTGAAATGTGGAGAACGAATCACATAGCATCAATCATCACTTCCGGGGCTTGCACCCGGTAACCAGGACTTCCCAGAGGTCACCCATCCCAGAACTCCTCTGGCTCAAGCGCGCTTAACTGTGGAGTTTTTCCCACAATCAAGCCCACTTAGCTTGCTACCTCATTTGCAAAACCTTAGCAAGTATTGTGCCTCATGAACCATTCAAGTAGAGATCCCTTGACTCTTTTTGAATTTAAGTATGGGGGATTTACGTAGTGCATTATATTAGACATCATTTTTTGGGATTCAACTGCGTTAAGTAAGTCATTCAAACGTATGACCATTTCCATGAGAGGTAGTCGTAACTGACTAATTTCTCATGATTTTTGAATAGTTCACTTAGCACTCATTGCATCGGGTGATGCTCACAGGGGTGAAGAAGTGGGATTGAAACTAGTGAAATGTGGAGAACGAATCACATAGCATCAATCATCACTTCCGGGGCTTGCACCCGGTAACCAAGACTTCCCAGGAGGTCACCCATCCCAGAACTCCGCTGGCTCAAGCGCGCTTAACTGTGGAGTTTTTCCCACAATCAAGCCCACTTAACTTGCTACCCCATTTGCAAAACCTTAGCAAGTATTGTGCCTCATGAACCATTCAAGTAGAGATCGCTGATAACTTATATAGTTTTTTGTGTAATAGGGGATAAGGAGATGATATAGGGAGCTAGATAGTAGAGTTAGGAGTTAATATGAATTTGTGAGGTGAAGTGTAGGGGAGAGGCTAAGTTTGTGAGCTGAAACTTAGACATAGGAAGTGAATGGACTGCGGAGACATGATTTTACGCAACAAATGTGGCTTCTTTTCACTAAAGAAAGTCAAAGCTTGACTTGGTATTTTACAAAAATGAAGTAATAACAGGACTGGTTGGGTAGATCCCAAGGTCCTCAAAGGGATGTTAGTGAGTGATTTGGGAATTTAGAAGAAAGGGGAATTAGACATGCCTCGCTTGAGCTCTTCCAAAGGGGAATTGCCTTATACATGTTATTTGAATAGTTATAGCATTAAAAAGCATGAAATGGATCACCTAGCTTGATTCTGCAACCACAAAACTACTTACCCAGCCTACTTACCTAACACTTTTTCTTCTTTTTGCATAGGTGCACTTGGACTTGCAGACCCTGATTATCTTTTTTTCTTTTTGTTGTCCTCCTATCTAAATCTACACTTATGTCTTCTAAGGGCCCAGATTAAGCAGTTGGGCTCTGTTGTTTCTCTACCTATCTACAAATCTGCCAAGATTAAACTGTTTGGACAGATTTTCATTCTCTACATTCTAGAACAAGAAATTGAAACCTAGGGAAGCCAAGATTAAGCTGTTTGGCCTTCCCTTAACAGAAAATTCTTCAAAAAGGAATAACTCATCAAAATTGGAATACAACAGTGGCATTTAGACTGGCACACTTTCATGGCCTCTTCTTTGGCCTCTTTTGGAAATATGGAGCATTGCAACATGCAAAGTATGACATATTTGGCACTTTCAACTATCAATCATGAAAGATGAACACCTGTTGCAACAGGAGGCTAACAGTGGCTCCACTTGGGGATGCCTTTTCCTCATGAAAAGCCAAGAACAACAGGTCAGACTACCTTGATCTTCTTTTGTTGTTGTAGGCTGAAACTTCCCTTGTGCTGGCTGTCCAATGATTGAAACTTTGAAACCAGAACACAACATTATCCTCAACTGAATTTTTATACCATAGCAGCATCGCCTGCTTTCTTCTGCCTGCTCTATTATTACATGCACCTATGCTTGAGAACCTGCCTTTGAAATAAACACAACATAGGGGAACAAAACTGGAGCACTTCCCTTGATTTTGTCTTGAAAAAGGGTGCTAATGTAAACTGAAAATCCTCTTCTCTTTTAATACCATTGACGGAAAGAACTGCCTACTCTTTTATTGTGATTAATGCAATGATAGAGATCTGAATGGAGGACTTTATTTGGTTCTGCCTTTAAAAAACTTTGCTGCATTGTTCCATTATTCGGCCTGCTAAAAAAACAAAGTGCTGAAAATACAAGTATTTATGTACAAATATAATACCGCTGCGTTGTGTTCAAAAACAGGGATCATAATAATGCTTTAGCATTCGGCCATTGACAGGGCCTTCTTTAGTTATGTCATCCTCTACAGAATTGAGGAAATATGTGTTATTGCCCTGCACAACGCTGATAACAAATGGACCTTTCCATAAAAAATAAAATTTCGCATGTTTGCCCTTGTCTTCTCTTCGTGAGTCCCAACTTAGAACTTTGTTGCTTCAGCCTTAGCTCTCTTATCAAACATCTTTTTGAGCTTCTCTTGCAAAATTTGAGCTCTGTTATAGACCTGTTCTCTTGTTTGCTGAAGATGAATGGTTTGGTTTATTCTTCGTTGAATATCATTTGGTTCAGCTTGGATCTCTTATAACAGCTTGATGATAGGAATGCCCAAGGAAGATGGAAATCTGGCCTCCACGCTATACACCAGCTCATAAGGGCTCATCCCAATGGATTTCTTTGTTGAAAGTTTGTCTGCCCATAGGGCATTTGTGAGCTTTTTATGCCAGTTCTTCTTGTTTTCTTCTAGCACTTTCTTTAGGATGTTGATGAGGCTTTTGTTGGATGACTCAGCCAAGCCATTACCTTGAGGGTAATAGGCTGTGGAGTGGCCCAAGGTAATGTGAAATTTATGAACAAAATTGATCATCTTTTTGGATTTGAAGGCAGTGGCATTGTTAGCAATGATCTTCTCAGGGCATCCAAATCTAGAAAGGATGTTGGTCTCAAGGAATTGGATAATGATGGAGTCATTGGTCTGTCTACATGGGTTGGCTTCAATCCATTTAGTGAAATAGTCGGTGGCTGTTAGAATCCACTTATGTTGGCCTGAGGAAGAGGGGTGGATTTCTCCAATGAAGTCAAGACCCCATTGTTTAAAAAGCTTCTCGGTTGAGATGGGCTTAAGAGGCAAAGGTAACAGCTTTCTTTTGCCCTCAAATATTTGGCATTTATGACATGAGATAGCAAACTTCTTTACATCTGCAAACAAAGAGGGCCAATAGAAACCAACCCTTAAAATTTTATCAGCAATGGACTTCCAATATAGATGTCCTCCACAATCCCCTGCATGGAATTATTTCATGACATTGTTAGTTTCATTCATGGTTAAACAATTAAGCAGTATGCCTTCATGATTTTTCCAAAATAAAGCACCATCTATGACACAAAACTTTGAAGCTTTCATCTTTAAAAATCTTTTCTTGGTTCTGGACAATCCTGGGGGAGCAAACAGGTTTAACAATACAAAGCATATATTAGCATACCATGGGGATTACAAAAAGGTTTCACTGATCTGTGGAGTTGCCAGCTCCTATTCGTTGTCCAATTAGTTAATGTCTAAGGCTTGGAAGTTTGTTTCGGACATCAGTTTGGCTAAACCTTGTCCCTTTATGAGCTTGGTTGGTTTTATTTCTATGTCATACTCAAGGATGTTAGCAATCCACTTGCCTCTTTTGCACTCTAAGCCCTCTTGGGTTAATATGTCTTTTACAACAGCATTTGGGACATAGACAATCACATGTGAATATAAAATGTAAACTCAGAAATCTTTGATTGCTTTAACAAGGGCATAGGCCTGCTTCTCCATGATTTGGTACTTCAAAGGGGCATCTCTTAAGGCTTGGCTGAAAAATGAAATTGGCTTTTCAGCTCCTTGATCATCCTTTTGCAAAAGGACAGCAGCTATGGTGTGCTCAAATGCAAAAGAAAAAATGATAAAATCTTTGTCAAATTGAGGACTTGTGAGGGCTGGAGCTTGGGTTAAGGCAGTTTTGATACTCTCAAAGGCTTGCTTGGTTTCAAGAGACCATTTTATCTTGGCATCCTTTTTTAACATGTTTCTTAACAGTCTTATCAGCTTGGCTAGATTTGGGATAAATCTCCTTAGGAAATTGATCTTTCCAGGGAATGCTTGCAACTCTTTTATGTTTCTTGGAAATGGGATTTAAAGGATGGCTTGAATTCTAATTCCATCTTTTGAGATGATATGGCCTAGTAATTTACCTTCTTCAAGGCCAAAGAGAGACTTTTTGGGGTTGAAGGAAATGCCATATTTCCTACATGTCATGAATATTTGCCTTAGGTGTTTGAGGTGCTCTTGATCAGATTTGGAGAAAGAGGTAAGGTCATCAAGATAGACAACCAATAAATCATGGATTTCCTTGGCAAATGCAATGTCCATGGCCCTTTGAAAGGTAGCACCAGTGTTTTTAAGTCCGAAAGGCATCTTCACATATTTAAATGCTCCCCACGGTGTGGTAAAGGCTGTCTTGTCTTGGTCATCCGGGTGAACTAGTATTTGATTAAAACCTGAAAAGCCATCTAGCAAAGAGATTCTAGATGACCCCACTACTCTTTGTAGGATGTGGTCCATTTTTGGCAATGGGTAGTGGTCTTTTAGGGAGAATTGGTTTAAATTTCTTAGATCTACACATAGCCTAATCTCACCTGTCTTCTTTCTTGTGGGAACAAGATTGGATACCCATTCAGAAAATCTAATGGGTGCTATGATACCTACTTCAAACATTCTTTTCACTTCCTTTTCAATCAAAGGGAGAAGCACAAGATTGATTCTCCTTAGTTTCTGTTTCAAGGGTTTTTGATTTGGTTTTAAGGGAATGGTGTGTTGGATCACTGAGGTGTCATAGGACTTCAAGTCCTCATAACTCCAAGCAAATACATCTTGGAATTCTTTAAACAAATCAACATATTTGGGCTTTTCATCGTGTGGCAAAGATTGAGATAGTTTGACCATTTTGGGCTTCTCTACTGTCCCAATGTTGTGTTCTTCTATAGCAGCATTTAAGGGCTGCATTTTTGGCTTTTTGGGAACATCATTTACATCAAACATATCTTCTAACGGAGTGAGGCCAACAGGGAGAAATTTATCTTTTAGATCAACGATCTCGGCCTCTGTTTCGGCTATTTACTCCAAATGCATCTATTTCAGCTCTTCTATGTTTGTATTGTCAAAAACAGTTGGGTTTAACATTTGTTTGGCTGTTACAGCTGTTATAGCCTGCTGATTTTCATTTGTTTGCTGTTGTTCATCCATCATAGCATCCATGTCAATGTTAATATTTGAAAACTCATGCTCAAGAGTGAGGAAATTGTTAATCTGGGCATCATTTTCAAACACTTTCCAATCTTTAACATTATTTGGGATAGCAGGCCTATGTTTTATCTCAGCAGCGAAATGGTGATTTGGCTCAAAGGGAAGCTTGCATGTACTAGCAAAAGTGGCTAGGCTGTGTGCATGAATGTTATGATCTCTTGAGATCTTGGCAAGCTTGGATTCAGTGAATGCATTGAGTATATTAGTGGTAGCAGTCCTATATGCCCTCATTCTATTGTCATTAGTAACAAAGTTGCCTTTCATTTGTTGTATGACTAAATCTAAGTCACCTAGAATGGATACTTTTGCAGCTCCTAGAGCTTTGAGCAGTTTAAGGCCTAAAAGGAGAGCCTCATACTCTGCCATGTTGTTCGTACATTTGAATTTTAATCTGTAGGCATGGCCTTCTGCATGATTGTTGTGTGTATTGTGAATCCATACACCTACCCCTGCTCCTAACTTGTTGACAGAGCCATCAAACTCTAAATACCATGTGATTTCTTGCTTGTGGTTAGTATCAAGAGTTTCAGTCATTCTTGCAGTGGGCAGATTTGAATTTTCTATTTGGGGAGGTTCTTGTTGTATGCTGGTTGCCTTGATTGTTTTGACAGTTTCATCAGTATGGGCAACCGATTCTTCATTGATGTGCGTGTCCAGTTCTAAAGCCAACAACTTATCATTAGTGGGAGGACTTATTTCCTCATTAAATAAAATAAAAGAATCCATATCAGAATGGATTGAATAAATAGGAAAAGTTTGGGGCTTGTCCTCACTAGTTACCACATATTTCATCAGTGTTTCTCTATACAGTCTCTTTGGTTGCCCAAAGACAGATATAGTGGCATAAGAGAGGTCTAGTTGGAGAGATCCTTGGAGTTTTGCTCCCCAAGACTTTGACAATAGCATGCCATACTTTGGTGGAATGTTAGCAACCACCACATCCATGAGGATTGTCTTGTTGGGATATTGGACTAAGGAGACACATAAGTCTTTGATTAAGCCTAAACACTTGACCTGACTTGAGTCAAAGGAAAATAAGTCTTTGTAGGGTCTTGTAACATCAAGGTTTAGCTTTTCCATTACAGCTTTGGGCATAAGGTTGTGTGAGGCACCTGAGTCAAACATAGCATTATGCAATACTTTATCATGAATGTGAAAACTGACATAGAATGGTAACACAGCTCCATGTCCTGATTTACTATTGACTTCAGGACCGAAAAGGAGCTCAAGTTGATCATCCAATACATTCACATCATCCCTATTTTCTGGCATTTGCAACAATCTTTTGATTTGCTGCCTATAGATATCATGTTTGGAAAGTTCAGATAAAGGGATGGATATCTTCAGTTTACCTATTTCTGCCTCTAAATCAAAAGGTTTTTCTGACTGTGATTTAGTATTGTGACTGGCAGATTTTCCCTTTCCAATTGCACTTTACGTGGTTTTTTCTTGTTCTTCGTTGATTTCTTGAACTATTTCTGATTTGGAAAGTTTTTTAGGATAGTTGTTCAAATCTTATTTTGAGGAAGAAGGTGGCAGAGGGTGATCATTAGAGGGTTGCATGTCGTTGACATCCTCTATGGTGACATCCTTTGGATTTGGAACTGTTTTATCAGCAGTTTCTATGAGGGCAGCCTTTTCTTTGATCTTCTTAGGCTGTTTGGTATCACTTGGTTTAACCTTTTCGGGCACATATATGGTTCTTGTCCTCAGCTTATACTGTTTGTGGACCTCATAAACAGCTAAATCATAACCTTGCTTAAAATCAAAAGACTCATCAGACTTAGTTTGAAATTGATTAAAGTCATGCTCATCTTGGTCTGCTTGGGTTAGGAAGATTTGTTGCTCAGCCTTCAAATCCACCAAGTTCATGTGAGTGTCCTCTGTGGGCTCACTAGATGTAGATGCTTCAGCATAATTTTCATGAAAAGGAGGCCTTACATCATGGTCTGGGCTAGACCTACCAACATTTGTGTTTTGCGTTTTGCGGAAATTTGGGTTCCTTATGTTATTAGGTTGTTGTCCTTCCCATGATGATTTCCTCTCAACACTCTCTACTCTGTCTCCTAGCCTGTGCATGCCACTGATAATAGCATCCAGCTTTTGGTCTAAGGCTGAGGGTTCTTCCTTAAAGGTGGTTCTTCTCTCAGTTCTAGCTCTGTTTCTTTTGGCAATTAGATTTTCCTCTACGCTAACAGCAACATTTTGCATGTCTGCAAGGGTTTGAGGGGCTCTTTCCCTTAACTAATAAGCCATGTCAATATCAAAACCATCAAAGAATTTATACAAAGCAAGATCAAGTGGAGGTCTTAAGTTCTGTGGTATTGCATTATAAACATTATTGAATCTTGCACAATAGTGCAAGACAGACTCTTGAGGGCCTCTTTTGATGGTGTCATATTCAGATAATATGTGCAAGGGGTCTTTCTTTTTCTCCCATCTGTTGATAAATGACTGGTATAAGGCTTCTGGGTCTACTATGGAATTGGCTGTGAGTGCTCTAAACCAAGTCCTGACATCACCTATCAAACTTTGGACAAAAATCTTCATTCTCACGCTATCATCATCAATCTCGTAGTTCTCAAGATAGTCTTGCATTTTCTTGGTATGATGAAGGGCTGTGCAAGAACCAGTACCATCGAAATATGTGATTTTAGTTTGGTAATCCTGAGGCATAGCCCCTAGATTAGCAGGCAACTGTAACGGAGCATATCTATTCACCATATTCACAGGGATAAGTTGAACAACAGGGATTAATGGAACGACTAGAACAGCAGTAATAATAGTGGTAATGGGAGTATGTGCAGTGAATGGAGGTGTGGAAGGAGTGCTTTGAGAGGTGGATGATGAACAAGGGGAAGTAGGGGTTGAACGAAATATAACTTTGACAGGGGTTGGAACACAACTTGGCTGGACTGTTTCAGGACTAGAATCAGCAAAATATTCTCTTCGCTCTAGCTTCCTGAGGTTCCTTGGGATTAAATTGGGATTTTCAAAAATAGCTGGGGGATTTGGGTCTGGATTTGACCTTGTATAACGTGAGTTCCTTTTGGGAGCCAGATTCTGAACTTGTTTTGGTATTTTCTGTGAATGTTTTTAGAATTAGCAAGGGACTGATCAAATTTTGGAATAGCTATTTATAGCTTAAAACTAGCATGAAGATTGACTGAAGCAGCTTTTATTTATTCCTGTAAATGTAAGGCAAGAACAGTTTCAAAGGCTCCCTGGCTGACATTGAGGCTTCATCTGTAGTTTTAAGGAATATACAACAATTAGAAAATTCATTAGTTTCCCCAGTGGAGTCGCCATTATGTTATCACTCAGGTTGTTCCCTTTGACTCCCAAGGGAATATAGTCGAGGTAACCACTAACCAATCTTTGGATTGCAGGTCCTAGCCTACCCACAATCAGAGAGGGCTCTCTCTTTATGATTTAGCTTTGTTGATGATGATTTTAGGCTAGTTATTGAGTTCAAGGGGTTTTGTTTGAGTTTTGGTGGGAAGGATGAAGCTTTCAAGTAGAGAGGTAATGCATAGTATGATAAGTTCAAACCATTGGGCATGGAGTCATGGAGTAGGACTATTGGTGCGTTTTCTTGGTCACAAGAGGAATATGGAGCAAGATAGATACACATGAAACAACTTTCAAGCTAAATGGAGATGGATTGAAGGCTAAGGAATGAGAGGCAATTAAGAATCTCTTATTCAGCTTAACAGAGGGAAGGTGAATGAGCTCTATCTAGGAGCAGTAAAGAATCCCTAGATAACTGTCAAACATGGGTGAATTAGGAGAAATATGAGCCAAAGGGAATTCATATTCATTACCAATTCAGAGGAAAACATAAAGAAACAGTAGAAATTGAGCATAGAGTGCAATCAAGCAAGTTCTAAGCTAATCTTTTTATCTGCTATTTAGATGGCGACATATGTATGATATGAGCATATATCAATGGAAAACAGAGGTAGAAATCACTTATTGAGTTGTGTTGCAACACAAGAATTCCATATTCATTCTTTATAACATTTATTACACAACAGACAGTCCATCCTCCAAGCTTTTCAGCAGTCTTTGATTAATGAAAACATCAAGTATACAGAGCGAGTCTCTAGTGGAGCAAATCAACCAACCAACCCTCTAAACAGTAAATTAGGGTGGTTTTATAAGAAAAATATCTACAAGAATCAGATCTGAGACAGATCTGATGCAATAAGTGTCTTTAACCTAACATATGCTTGAAATAAATGCTCAAAATATCTATCTAATGCTGCGCCGGGGGCAGCTGCCTCAAAAAGTGAGTAATTATGATGTCCTTAGAGCCTTGCGCCGGCATTTGGCCATAACTGTGCTTTGATTTCTACAATTCTGCCCTTAGGTGGCCTTACGCATTAACTTTGATCAGGTGAGCTTTAATGGCCCAATACTGCTTTATTGACTTTGATGGGGGTCTCTTAATGTTTGCCTGCTTTGGAAATATGGATTTCCACCAAAAATACTAACTGATAGTCTTCGCTGCTTCCTCTGATACACTTTCACTGAACCTGGGCTCCTTGTTGTCTTCTGACTGCCTTAAAGTGTCCCATCGACATTTTATGGCTTTTTTTCGGCCCTCTGTTGCCTTTAGAACTGTCTTTGCCCCTTTCCCGAACCTATGTGAAAAAATTCCTGTCCATTTGCGAATTTCGGGCCCTGCTGGTAGCCGCACCATGAGAGGGCTTCCATTTTGGCCTATTTCCCTTAGCGATGCGCGATTAGCACTAAGCGCTAATCGCGCATCAAAAACTGCCTTGGTTTTTCATTTCGGGCATCCATTGCTACAGATTTCGCGCTTCGCGCCCTTTTTGATGATGACGTCATAATGATGTCAGCAGTGGGTCCCAGTACGGCGGTGACATGGCAGGGTGACGTGGCACAGGACACGGTGGCAGGAGGCCGACGCAGGATGATGATTTCATGATGACGTGGCACTGACGTAGGAGGGCGGAAGGCGGTATCCAGTTTTCCCCGCACCACCTTTCGGCACAGGCGGTATTGGGGGAGGGGCCTCCGAACACACCGGGAGGCTGACACGTGGCAGGGGTACGGCAGGGAAACCGCCCATCCCCCGAACGCTAACCTCCGGCAGATCGGCATATGAAAACACACGCCCACCGTTGATCTCGGGCGCTGGCCATCAGACGGCTGGCAGGGTAGGTGAGGTAGCAGGAGGTTAGGGAGGGGACCTGCCCGTTTTATTTAATCAAAAATGCGCGACGGGGGATTTCCAAAACTTTGGAAATGTGGGTTCTATAGGTTAGTTTTAAGCGGGGGGAACGACAATTTAATGTTTAATAAAACATTTAAACATTAATTTTGGGAAAATGACTGTGGAGGGGTAGGAATATGAGGTTTTATGGGTAAAGGGATGGATATAGGTTATTGGCCTAACCAGAGGTTTAGACCAATCTCAGAGTTATGACACGGATGGGTTCATAATAGTCCTAGGTGGACTATTATATCCCAAAACTGTATGTACATAGCTATAATGCTATAGGGTGGGATATGTAATATTTTTGGGGTTTTTATATAGTTTTTTGTGTAATAGGGGATAAGGAAATGATCTAGGGAGCTAAATAGTAGAGTTAGGAGTTAATATGAATTTGTGAGGTGAAGTGTAGGGGAGAGGCTAAGTTTGTGAGATGAAACTTAGACATAGGAAGTGAATGGACTTCGGCGACATGATTTTACACAAGAAATGTGGCTTCTTTTCACTGAAGAAAGTCAAAGCTTGACTTAGTATAAATGAAGTAATAACAGGACTAGTTTGGCAGATCCCAAGGTCCTCAAGGGGATGTTAGTGAGTGATTTTGGAATTTAGAAGAAAGGGGAATTAGACATGCCTCGCTTGAGCTCTTCCAAAGGGGAATTGCCTTATACCTATGATCTGAATAGTTATAGCATTAAAAAGCATGAAATGGATCACCTAGCTTGATTCTGCAACCAGAAAACTACTTACCCAGCCTACGTACCTAACATTTTTTCTTCTTTTTGCATGGGTGCACTTGGACTTGCAGACCCTGATTATCCTTTTTTCTTTTTGCTGTCCTCCTATCTAAATCTACACTTATTTCTTCCAAGGGCCCAGATTAAGCAGTTGGGCTCCTTTGTTTCTCTACCTATCTACAAATCTACCAAGATTAAACTGTTTGGACATGTTTTCATTCTCTACATTCTAGAACAAGAAATTGAAACCTAAGGAAGCCAAGATTAAGCTGTTTGGCCTTCCCTCAACAGAAAATTCTTCAAAAAGGAATAACTCATCAAAATTGGAATACAGTAGTGGCATTTAGACTGGCACACTTTTATGGCCTCTTCTTTGGCCTCTTTTGAAAATATGGAGCATTGCAGCATGCAAAGTATGACATATTTGGCACTTTCAACTGTCAATCATGAAAGATGAACACTTGTTGTAACATGAGGCTAACAGAAACTTCTCAAAACATGTTGATTTATGTGAAGAGGCTGGATAATAAGACTCACTCATTGCAACTATTCCTCAAAAAGGGTAAAACAACAAAGTAAAAGCGTATGATTGGCCAAGCAGATAGTGACGATGGAAGAAGAAAAAACCAAGGCTCGTCTGATGAAAGAGGATTATAGAATGGCAATCACGAGGGTTAAAATGGAGATGGGTTCATTTTTAGACAAGTTTGAACCATAGGGAACTATGCTTGGATTCAATTTCATGTTTACACAAGCTTGAAATGAAAAAGTATGCTTGGATTCAATTTCATTTTTAGACAAGCTTGAAACGAAAAAGTACGCTTGGATTCAGTTTCATTTTTACACAAACTTGAACAAAAAACCATGCTTGCATTGATTTTCATGTTTACACAAGCTTGAAACAAAAAATTATGCTTGGATTCAGTTTCATTTTTACACAAGCTTGAAATGAAAAACTATCCTTGGATTCATTTTCATTTTTACACAAATGAAAATTTATGCTTGAGATTGGTTTACATGCCCCCAACATGATGACTCAATTCTAGGTACATGCCCCCCAAGTTCATTACATTCACCTAAGTAGACTACTCGTGGCTGTCAGGTGGATGGAATGAAGGTTCATATACGAGATCAAGTGAAAGACTCGACTGGGATTTTACGAGATCTAACTAAAGTCTCGAATTGGAACTTTGCTCCAGGGGAACTTGTTTCATTTTTTAACGATCTTGATACAAGACAAGGAACTCTGCTCATACCCTTTATTTCATTTTTTAATGAGGTTGACACAAGACCAGGAACTATCCTCATATTCCTTGTTTCATTTTTTAACGAGGTTGACACAAGACCAAGAAGTATCCTCATTTTCTTCGTTTCATTTTTTAACAAGGTTGACACAAGACAAGGAACTATCCTCATATTCCTTGTTTCATTTTTTAACAAGCTTGACACAAGACAAGGAACTATGCTAATTTTCTTTGTTTCATTTTTTAACGAGGTTGACACAAGACAAGGAACTATCCTCATATTCCTTGTTTCATTTTTTAACAAGCTTGACACAAGACAAGGAATTATGCTCATATTCCTTGTTTCATTTTTTAACGAGGTTGACACAAGACCAGGAACTATCCTCATTTTCTTTGTTCCATTTTTTAACGAGGTTGACACAACACAAGGAACTATCCTCATATTCCTTGTTTCATTTTTTAATGAGCTTGACACAAGACATGGAACTCTGCTCAAATTCCTTATTTCATTTTTTAACGAGGTTGACACAAGATAAGGAACTTACTTGTTATCTTTCGCTTTCCCTTTGTCTCTTTTACATGGATCTCATTGCTCCTTCTCGAACTTAATCCGCTCGAGAAGTACCTGCAATTATAAGCAAAGGACAAAAACCAATCAAAGCAAGAGATCTATCTACTATAAGCAAATGGAATCAAAAGAATTTACACATATAATCATCACACATAAAGACAAGAATATGGGAAAAGTTGTAAACAACTTTATTAAGTAGAAGGAAGAATTACAACTGTTGAGTCCCAAACCTGCACTTCCCTATATACCCTTTCAGCCTTCTTTTTCCATTTACTTCATCCACCAAGCTGTCAAATCATTGCATATTAGTCTAAAAAGAGCTTATGAAATGGTTTCCTAACTATGTTTATGACTTTTGTTTGATTTAGATTTTTGTTCAAACAGCTGCGGAAACTTGTCACTTTCCGCAGCCAGCTCAAGTTTCCTCAGCCATTTTGTTAAAGGCTATGTTACAGGTGTCCAATGGAGAAACCGGCCACATGGGAAAGCTGCAAGTGATGTGTACATGGAGTGTGTCCCCTCAGTTCAGCCAAATCACTCATAAACGGTCATGGTCAATGACCGTCAAAGGAAGGGCCAAACGAGGAGTTTTGCAGTGGCACGGCTCTGTTTTGCCCACGTGAAGGTTTGTGTGGCACGATCCTTAGTTTCCGGAGGTACTGGCACACCTGTAGATCAGCCCGTGAACTAAATCAAGCAGCCACCACTCCATGGATTCAACTGTCATGATGACCATAACGCTAGATCTCAGGCCGTGGAGATTTACGTGTCTCTTGGCAGCATACAATCTAGGAATTAGTTGCAGCATTTTCACTTATAAATAACACATTGATATACGCTGGATAGTTAGCTTTGGAGATGTAATTTTGACTATTGTTATCAGCCCACTGTACTGTGCTTTACTTTGTCTTATTACTGCACTTTAATATATGAGAAGACAACATTCCTGAATTCGATTTGTGACTAAGTAGTTGATTCGCTGAGGTTGCAGAGGGCCCCTATACACCAAAGCTCTGTATAGTTTCTTACTTGCTTTCATTTACTGTTTTTTTTAATCATTGCTTGTACATATATTGCGCTGTTCTGATGTTCATTGTTGTCCATATTTCCTTTATGTTTTTTTTCATAATTGTTAGCTGATCAGTGCTTCTTTTACAGGTTTTTGTAGGCAGCCCGGGCAAATTTATATATTTTTGATAACTACTGACATGAGATCATCTTGTCCTTTCTGCTGATTTTCATTTACTGAGTTTAATTACAGCATTGTCATTTCTTTCAATTTTTGTTTTTCTTATTTACTTTTCTGCCACTTAGACATCATATTACTCATATGTTTATGATTTCCTTTCTATAGCCAAGCGACTCAATTAGTAAGGAATCAGAATATTACTTGTTGTAATATGATTTAGTTTGCTTTCCTGCAAGTTAGAGATTGAATTACTTATGTCATTTTCAAGAGTTCAAATATGAATGAGTAATTAAATCTTAGTTTCCTTTTATGCAATTTAATTTCCTGCAATTTAGATATCATATTACTCAGCTTGTTTATGATCACTTCCTATAGCCGGAGCGAGTCGAAAGGTGAAGGGTCAGAATGTGGGTTGAAGTAGTGTGATTTAGTTTGCTTTTCTTTCAGTCTTTGAGTTGCTTTAAGTTCAGTTTTTATTTTCTTTTTCATATAGCAGTAAGAATACTGGGAAATTATCACTAGTTCATTGTTTTGTTACATTTACTTCCTTTTGAGAATTGATTTCATTATAGTCATTTTGAAACCTTCTTTTTTAGAACTTTTAAGTTTTGAAAATCATTGTAGAAATCACCATTACCATCCATACTTAACTTTCAATTTCGCCATCTCACACTAGGGAATCCATAGAAGATAAACCCAAAAACAAACTAAAAAACTCAAAAACGACAAAAGACTAAGAAATTGGTATTCTTGCACATACAGTGCACTTCACTTCATCAGTTTACGAATCCCGGATTGACATTTTAAATAGCAATTTCGAACATACTAAATTGACCAAACATTTTGGCGCCATTGCCGGGGAAGTGAAACTAGGTAGCCAATTTCTTAAAAAAAATATAATAAAAAAAATTTCAAGGAAGGAAAATTGATAACCTCTCAGAGTATGCTCTCCTCTTGCACTTGGTGTGACCTGGAGGATCAGAAAAGAGAAATTTATTGGTTTAATAGTTTATTGAGTATGCTCTCTTCTTGCACCTAGAGTGACCTGGAAGATCAGAAAGAGAATTATTAGCCCGACTTGAAGAAAAATAAAAAAATGACATGCATAGAGCAAGAGATTCTAGGGGAAGGTTTTTAGCTAGAGCCAAGAGTTTGATTTTCACAACTCCATCTACTTCAAGGAATAGACAAGAGACACCTCCATCATCTCCAACTCACACTCCTAGCCTTAGGATTCCTAGAATTCAAGAGGCAGTAGTTGAATTTGGAGACTCTCCCACACCATCCATCGAATCTGAATTAGGAAAAGATCCTTTCTTTCCTTCTACAAGGAGACACATTGTAATTGAAGAAGTAGAATCACCTGAGGAAGAAGAGGGAGAAATTCCTCCTCGTTCACCATTAGTAGAGGAACCAGAGGACTCTGAAGTCTAAGGAAGCTATCATGACGGAGGAGGTAGTTAACGGATTTGGTAGAGGTAGAGGTAGAGGAGGGGGAGGAGGAAACAATGGAGGAGGTAGAGGTAACAATGGGGGAAATAGGGATGGAGATAAATCATTCAGATTTCCTATAGTCGATGAGGATTCTCGAGCAACAATGAAAAATATTTCACCATCTGTCCTCCCAAACTTTCATGGGTTAAGAAATGAGGATCCTGAAACATTTCTATTTGAGTTTGAGGTCGTGTGTCGAACTTATGATTATCTGGAAGACTCTCAAAAACTCAAACTGTTTCCTTCCACATTGAAAGGAGCTGCTTTGAAATGGTTCATGGGATTACTCACTCAATCCATTAGGACTTGGAATGATATGAAACAAACATTTTTGGATAGATACCTGGACTATTGTATGCCCACCAATCACAAGGATGAAGTATTCAAAATGGTGCAAAGAGAGGATGAAAACTTGGAGGATTTACTTGAAAGATTCCAATACAATCTGAAAAGAGCAAAAATGAGTAACTTAGATGAGGAAACCTTGAAAGCCCTTCTATTAAAAGCCATGAGAGATGAATGTATAGATATTTTGAACATGATGGGAAAAGGAGATATATCTCAACTTCCACTTCATGATATAGCAGAGCTATGTGTCCATCTCTCAGGGGGAAAATCTAAAACTAGAAAAGGGCCTAGAGATCCTTCTCTCATCAGAGCAAACAAATCTGCAACTGGATCAGTAAGTAGGGCTAAGATTGGCAATATGCTTGATGAATTCAAAACTAATATCTTAGGGAGTCTTAGTGAGCAACTAGACACCCTTAAGATACACAATAAGCAGAAAGCAGAAGCCGAAGCTTTGGCCATCTTTTGCCCAAATTGTAGAAAGAAACATGCTCTAAGGGAATTTCCCTTGGATGCAAAAGTTGTAGAAACATGTGTGATTTGTTCAGAGAATCATGAGACCAAGGATTGTCCTTCAATTCCTGGGCTCAAAGCTGTCTTTCAAGAAGATCCAAATACAATTGAGTCTCTCTGTTTTGTTGTAAGGAGACCTTGACAGGGGCAACAAAACCAAGGGCTTAACAACTCTATGAACTTTCAAACCCCACCAAATTGGAATCCTTGGCAACAACCTTGGTCCCAACTCCAAAATCCTTTTCAATCATGGGTACAAGGTATGCAAAATCCTTATGGGAGATTTGCTCAATTTTATCAATATCCTCCATCTTTTCAAAACCAACAAGCTCCACAACTTCCAAATCAAAATCCACAACAACAAAAACCTTCTCAACAGAATCCAAATTCTCAACTCTTACTTCCATTCCAACAAAAGCCAAATCAACTTCCTTCCCAGTCATTGCCAAACCCCAACAATAAAAACCCTCAAAATGCTTACATGGTAGAAGGTCAACAATTTCCTACCTATATGATTGTTCCTCTCAATGATGTACAACTTAGATCTGGTAGAGTTTTAGATAAACCTTCTATAGATTCCCAAAAGCAAAGCATTTCTGAGGAAGATTGTCTTGAAGCCAATAAAGGTTCTGAAGCATCTCTTCAAAACCCAAGCACTCAAAAAGAAAGAGAAAAAGAGTTAACACCCACAACTCCTATAGTTGAGCAACCTGCATCCTCATCCACACCTCCTTTTCCCGAAATATTACAAATTGACAAAGGGATGGAAAAACAAATCTTGTTGCCTGACTATGATTTTCTAGATGAATTGAAGAATGTCTGTATCAAGACTCCCTTGTTACAAGCCATTAGAGAGATTCCTATTCTAGCAAAAACAATAAAGGAGTTGAGTCTTAAAAGACCAGGAAGGAAACCTAGAGATACAAGAAGAATCCACCTGGTAGGAAAAATTGCAGATATCATGATGGGAAAAATTACTATGCAGAAGTATGTAGATCCCGGTAGTCCAATTGTCAAAACACATATCAATGGGGTAGAAATTCCAAATACTTTGATTGATTTAGGGGCTGCTATCAACATTATGAGTAGACAGACTATGGAATAGCTAAAACTTCCTAATCTTCTTTTTACACCTACTTTACTGCAACTTGCAGATCGATCAATTATCAAACCAGATGGTGTATTAGAAGACATTTCGGTCTCCTTAGACTCTTGGGAATATCCAGTAGATTTCATGATTTTAACTCCCAAGAGTAATTTAGGAGGACACCCTCTCATCTTAGGAAGACCTTGGCTAGCCACAACTGATGTTTTTATCAGTTGTAGGTCTGGGGATATGTATAGTTCTAATGGTAATTCGACAAAGAAATTCAATCTGTATCCTCCAGCAAAAGAAATTACAGAAATAGGAGATAATGAGTGGGTTGATGATGAAGATACTATACAACCTGTCTTTACCATTTCTGAAGTCAGTGAAGATAGTCAAATTCTGAACACATTATAAAACTTTGAAACATCTTCAAAATATGACCACACACAATTTCAGTTAGATTCTGACATTGAGTATCTATCATCTAGACAAATGTCTCTTTTCTCTATGGAAGAGTTTGGTAGTTCCGCCATTGAGATCTTTCCAGGTAAAACATTGAATATCAACAAAAACTTGGAAAGATCACAACAGGGAGAGCTAACCAAAATCTTGCAAAAACATTCTACTGAATTTGCATGGGAGTATACTGATATGAAAGGTATTGATCCTAAGACTTGCATTCATCACATCTACATCGAGGAAAATAGTAGACCAATCAGACAACCTCAGAGAAGGATAAATCCAAACCTTAGGGAGATAGTGAAAGAAGAGCTCCAAAAACTACTCAATGTAAACTTCATTTATCCAATTTCAGATAGCCGATGGTTTTCTCCTTTGGTTATAGTACCTAAAAATAATGGTAAATGGAGGGTATGCATTGACTACAGGGAATTGAACAAAGCAACTTTGAAGGATCACTTTCCTTTACCCTTTATCGATCAGGTATTAGATACTTTAGCAGGTAAAAAGTATTTTTCATTTTTGGATGGTTTTAGTGGCTATAATCAGATTCAGGTAGCACCTGAAGATCAGGATAAGACCACATTTACCTGTCCATGGGGAACTTTTGCTTACCAAGTACTTCCTTTTGGATTATGTAATGCACCCGCAACATTTCAAAGGGCAGTACTAGGAATCTTTTCTGATCTAATCCATGATTGTGTAGAGGTTTATATGGATGATTTTACAGTTTATGGTAATTCGTTTGAAGATGCATTAGAGAATTTGGAAAAAGTCCTTATAAGGTGTAAAGAAACAAACCTATCATTGAGTCATGAAAAATTCTTTATGATGTTTACTAAAGGGATTGTTTTAGGACATCATAGTTCAGGGGATGGGATTAAAGTTGATAGATCAAAAGTTGAAGTCATCTCCAAGTTGCCTATTCCAAATTGTCAAAAAGATGTTAGAAATTTTCTTGGATTTACTGGATAATATAGAAGATTTATTGAAAACTTCACCAAAATAGCATCTCCACTCTTCAAATTACTTACAAAAGACTGTGAATTCAATTGGGATCCTGATTGTCAATCTGCATTTGAAACTTTGAAAACAAGAATATCTAAAGCGCCCATTTTGAGAGGGCCAAATTGGAAACTTCCTTTCCATATTTCTATAGATGCTTCAGATACAGCGTTAGGAGCTGTGTTGGGTCAAAAGGATTTAGTTTCTTATGCCATTTACTACACCAGTAAAAATTTGTCTCCCACCGAGTTAAATTATACTGTGACTGGAAAAGAGTTCTTAGTTGTTGTTCATGCAATCAATAAGTTTAGACATTATATAACAGGCTATGAAACTTTTTTCCATACTGATCATTCTGCAATTAGATATCTAATGAACAAACCTGTTACTAATGGCAGAGTTACAAGATGGCTCTTACTTCTACAAGAATTCAATATTACTGTGTTGGATAGACCAGGGAAACAAAATACAGTAGGTGATTTCTTGTCTAGAATCCAAAATACTAATGAAGCTTCTCCTGTAGAGGATAAGTTTCCAGATGAGTATTTATTTGCAGTAACTACTAAGACTCCTTGGTATGCAGATATTGCTAACTATTTGGTTATAGGAAAGCTACCTCCACATCTATTTCCTAGTGAAAAAAGAAGAATTATTCAGGAGAGTTCGAATTATTCATGGATTTCCAATGAATTGTTTAAAACAGGGCTAGATTGTGTGATCAGAAGATGTGTTCGGGAAGATGAAATGCCTGACATCCTCAAGGCATGTCATGATGAACCATGCGGTGGACACTTTTCTGACAAAAGGACAACCTATAAAATCCTTTCTTTAGGATATTATTGGCCTTCCCTTTTCAAAGATGCAAAACAATATGTCAGAAGGTGTGACAGCTTCCAAAGAGCTGGGAGACCGACTCTTTCAAATGAAATGCCATTACAACCACAGGTACTCATCGAACCCTTTGAAAATGGGCTTTAGATTTCATTGGACCCATTAATCCACCATCTAAACAGAAGAAGTATATATTGGTATGCACTGATTATGTCACTAAATGGGTAGAAGCCAAAGCATTGCCTTCTGCCACTGAAAATTCAGTTGTTCAATTTCTTTTTGAGGATATTTTTACTCATTTTGGTGTCCCAAGAGAAATTGTGACAGATCAGGGAAGTCAATTTACATCTAACTTGATGGAGAAGCTGATGGAAGAATACAAAATCAAGCACAGAAAATCTACTCCTTACCATCCGTAAGCAAATGGCCAAGTGGAGTCTACAAAAAAAGTTCTTGAGAGCATCATCAACAAAACTATCCATCTACATAGAAGAGATTGGGCAGAAAGGCTTCCTGAAGCCTTATGGGCCTACAGAACTACATGGAAAAATAAAACAGGACATTCTCCCTATGAACTTGTTTATGGGAAAGAAGTGCTGCTCCCCATTGAGTTTCAAGTCAAGACCTTCAAGATGGCAGTCCAGTTGGGAATGAATCTATCAGAAGCCCAAAAGCACAGAATGGAGCAGCTGAATGAGCTAGATGAGATCAGACAAGAAGCAATTTTAAGGACTGATCTAGTTCAACATCAAAGAGCTAAGTGGCATGACAGATACATCAAAGAGAAAAAGTTTCAAGAGGGAGATTGAGCGCTACTGTTTGATTCCAAGTTTAAAGACTTCAAAGGTAAATTTCAGACCCATTGGCTTGGGCCATATGAAATTGACAAAGTCTTTAATAATGGAGCAGTAAGAATCAAGACCATTGATGAATTTCAAACTCCTCTTATTGTGAATGGCCACCGATTGAAAATTTATCATAAGCCACTCTCAAAAGAGGAATTTGTCAAAATGTTCCAAGATAATTCTGCAATAAGGCTGGTGGAGAAGAATCCTTCTTCCCCACCAGCCTAGCCTTTGTTTCTTTCAGTTAAAAAAAAAAAAAAAAATTGTATAAGCCTGAAAACCAATCATAGATTGGCAGTCTTATACAGAAAATATAGAGTGAAAATCAGGGACACCTGACACTCTATATTTTCCAAAAAAAAATCTCTCTCCTCTCCTTCTTTTTCCATCTTCACTCAACCTCATTTTCCATTTCACTCCATCTCCATCTCATTCACATTTTCGCTTCACTCCACTCTACTTCACTTTCACTCCATTCCACTCATTTCATTTTCATTTCATCAATAAAAGTTCCTTTCAGGACTATTTTTCACTCAGTTAGTTCTTTTCTAACTATCTTTGTTCAGCTAAGTGGGTTCTGTCCCAGTTTGCGCAGCTGGAAGTAGTTTCCGCAGCCATAGACAGTTTCGGCAGCCAAAAACAATTTCCGCAGCTACCACCACTCCGTTTTTCAAACTCACAGACAAAATGTTAGTGCAATAATCATGAAAATGCAGGTGTAATTGAGCAAATGCCACGAAGACATGGAGCATTTCCAAGACATCAAGAAAGAACAGTTGGTTAAAAGCTATGAGCAAGAAATGACAAAGTTTCCAAAGGTATGAGCAAATTTTTTTATCAAATAACAATTAAAGTCATGATTATGCATAGTTATCAAACCATAAAAAGTTCTACTATTTTCAATGATTCGATATGATAGCTCTATTACCCACTCCCATTACACGATATTACTCCACACACCATGCATTCATTTCTTAATGGTCTCATGATGGATTTTCAGGTTTAAACTCAAGTTGACTGCACTTTCATTTGCCACCTACGCTCATGAGATGTGACCAATCCCTTTACAGCTCCTCTCCACCGCATTTCCCGCGGCCATCCATCAAAACGTGTGATCTCCCGTACGCAGCCGTTAATTCAAAAAAAAAATATCTCGACTCCACTCCGTTTACTTACCATTTCATTAAAGATTGTCCTCTTCATATACATGCATTTCAATTTGTGAACTTATTTACGGCTTCTTATCCTCTGTTCCGCCTGTGATCTAAAACATTCCCATTACCTGCTACCGATTGCAGCCACTGCACTCTACCATAAACCCTACAACCGAGCTACCTTCCCTCTGCTAAATCCTCATACGCAATTGCATCCTCAATTGAAATTCAAAACAGAGAAAGGAATGGGAAAACTACTAAGGGCAGAGCCAGAAGGACCGAAATATCTTGAAGGTTACTCTCAAGCAAAAGATTTGCTGAAGAAATCCAAATGGTTACGCTTCATCCAAAAGTTTAAAGGCTATAACAAAGAGGTAACCAAGGCTTTTTCACAGTCTTTCGATGGTCAAATGGTGGAGATTGGAGATTTGAAGCTCACGGTGACCGAAACAACAGTAGCAGCTGCCACAAGCTTACCCCAGGAAGGTGAGCGATGGTTCAAAAACAAAAGCGTGGATGAACAGGCATGGAGAATTATGCTAAGAAACTCAGGTATGGACACCACCGTGTTTACTAAAGGAATTCTTGTTCATGCATTGAAGGAAGAATGGGCCAGTCTACTATTAGTTATCCAAAAATTTGTCACTTGTGAAGGACACTTTGGTTCAATGTACATGTACCATGGTAGATTGTTGATGAATTTCTTAGAGAATCAGACTCTTAATTTGCCTTATTTCTTACTATTGAGTTTGAAGAAGATGAGTATTATAGTCCAAAAACACATAGGCAATATAGAACCTCATCTATATCATCATGGACTTATAAAAATTCGCATTGATGACCAACTAAAGAAAAACAAAGATACCTGGGAACAATTCTTGATAGGAAACTACTTCCAAGAGCCATCTGAGGCCTCTGAAAGTAGTACACCAAAGACACTAAGAAAAAATAGGAGAAGAGAAAAGAGAACCATAGTCCAAGACTCCCCTACTATAGAAACTCAAGAAGTTGGTCAAAAAGAAGAAGAAAATAGAACTAAAGACAAGAAACAGAGGAAAGAGAAAGGAAAAAGGACCATCCAAGAAGTCTACCAATCACCTGAGTCATCCATAGAGGAGGATTATCAACCACTATCTGAAACATTAGTACATCTTCAGGCTGCTATAGCAAAGAAAAAGGAAAAAGGGAAACAGAGTATACAAGAAAAGAGTACTAGTCCGCCATACTTAAGGAGAAGCACCAGGCTAAGAGGAAAGGGGAGTAAAAAACAAATAATACGACCCCACTTCATCGACTTGGGTGGAGAGACACCTGAGAAAACTCCAGCTGGCTGTAGTCCACCTCATCCTCAGCCAAGCATTGAAACTAGTCCTCCACATGATGAAAGCCCTTCTCGGCCAGAGCTAGAGAGCAGTCCTCCTCCTCCACCAGATTTTGAACTCAGTCCAAGAAAGACACCAGAAGTAGATCCCAATCAACAGGAGGTATATGACTACTTGGAATCATTAGAAAAATCAGCTGCAGGTCCGAGTACCACTCTGCCACTAGATGCACAAGTTCAGTCCTTAAAGCAGGGGGTGTTTGAATTAGAGGTCCTAAACAGGCATATCAAGCAAGAAAATGAAGCACTAAAGGAGCAGAGCAAAGTAGATAAAATTATTCATGATAACACTATGCTTCATTTGGGACTATGGCAAAAGAAAAACAAGAAACTGAAGAAAAAGTGAAAAAAGTTGAGCAGAGCATTGATCAATCTCAAATTCAGATGTCTAATAAGGAAACCAAGGACGGTGGTAGCACCAAAGAAGAAGAAAAGAGGGCTAGATGTCCTAGAAGAAGCATCAGAACATATGGATTAGAGGGGAATGACTAAATTTTGGTTGCATGAGGACATGCAACACCTTCACAGTGGGGGTATGTTGAGTCCCAAACCTGCACTTCCCTATATACCCTTTTAGCCTTCTTTTTCCATTTACTTCATCCACCAAGCTGTCAAATCATTGCATATTAGTCTAAAAAGAGCTTATGAAATGGTTTCCTAAATATGTTTATGATTGTTGTTTGATTTAGATTTTTGTTCAAACAGCTGCGGAAACTTGTCACT
The DNA here is from genome assembly GCA_031772625.1 of Pinus tabuliformis. Lineage (NCBI taxonomy): Eukaryota > Viridiplantae > Streptophyta > Pinopsida > Pinales > Pinaceae > Pinus > Pinus tabuliformis. Next base: position 1,449,625,478 of record CM062804.1, read on the forward strand.
TTCCGCAGCCAGCTCAAGTTTCCACAGCCATTTTGTTAAAGGCTATGTTATAGGTGTCCAATGGAGAAACCGGCCACATGGGCAAGCTGCAAGTGACGTGTACATGGAGTGTGTCCCCTCAGTTCAGCCAAATCACTCATAAACGGTCATGGTCAACGACGGTCAAAGGAAGGGCCAAACGAGGAGTTTTGCGGTGGCACGGCTCTGTTTTGCCCACGTGAAGGTTTGCGTGGCACGATACTTAGTTTCCAGAGGTACTGGCACACCTGTAGATCAGCCCGTGAACTAAATCGAGCAGCCACCACTCCATGGATTCAACTGTCATGATGACCATAACGCTAGATCTCAGGCCATGGAGATTTATGTGTCTCTTGGCAGCATAAAATCTAGGAATTAGTTGCAGCATTTTCACTTATAAATAACGTGTTGATATACACTGGATAGTTAGCTTTGGAGATGTAATTTTGACTGTTGTTATCAGCCCACTCTATTGTGCTTTACTTTGTCTTATTACTGCACTTTAATATATGAGAAGACAACATTCCTGAATTCGATTTGTGACTAAGTAGTTGACTGGCTGAGGTTGCAGAGGGCCCCTGTACATCAAAGCTCTGTATAGTTTCTTACTTGCTTTCATTTACTGTTTTTTTTTAGTCATTGCTTGTACATATATTGTGTTGTTCTGAAGTTCATTGCTGTCCATATTTCCCTTATGTTTTTTTCATAACTGTTAGCTGATCAGTGCTTCTTTTACAGGTTTTTGTAGGTAGCCCGGGCAAATTTATATATTTTTGATAACTACTGACATGAGATCATCTTGTCCTTTCTGCTGATTTTCATTTACTGAGTTTAATTCCAGCATTGTCATTTCTTTCAAGTTTTGTTTTGCTTATTTACTTTTTTTCCACTTAGACATCATATTACTCATGTGTTTATGATTTCCTTTCTATAGCCAAGTGACTCAATTAGTAAGGAATCAGAATATTACTTGTTGTAGTATGATTTAGTTTGCTTTCCTGCAAGTTAGAGATTGAATTACTTATGTCATTTTCAAGAGTTGAAATATGAATGAGTAGTTAAATCTTAGTTTCCTTTTATGCAATTTAATTTCCAGCAATTTAGATATCATATTACTCAGCTTGTTTATGATTACTTCCTATAGCCGGAGCGAGTCGAAAGGTGAAGGGTCAGAATGTGGGTTGAAGTAGCGTGATTTAGTTTGCTTTGCTTTCAGTCTTTGAGTTGCTTTAAGTTCAGTTTTTATTTTCTTTTTCATACAGCAGTAAGGATACTGGGCCATTGTCACTAGTTCACTGTTTTGTTACATTTACTTCCTTTTGAGAATTGATTTCATTATAGTCAGTTTGAAACCTTCTTTTTGAGAACTTTTAAGTTTTGAAAATCATTTTAGAAATCACCATTACCATCCATACTTAACTTTCAATTTCGCCATCTCACACTAGGGAATCCACAGAAGATAAACCCAAAAACAAACTAAAAAACTCAAAAACGACAAAAGACTAAGAAAACGGTTATCTTGCACATACAGTGCCCTTCACTTCATCAGTTTACGAATCCCGGATTGACATTTTAAATAGCAATTTAGAACATACTAAATTGACCAAACAACAACCATGAAGTTTGATCCCTTATCACTCTTCCAGCTTGGGTTCCAATCAACATCACATCAAAAGCACAACACTCTGACAGCATAACAACACTTGCTTACAATCTCAAACCTCATACCAATAGTATCTCCTTACAAATTCTCAAAGAATAGCCCCTGATCACTTAGATGAGTGCTCAATTTATAGGAAAATGGAGGAGGTTTGGTCATAAATGAGGGTATTGAATGGACTTCCAAACTTAGAGTTAGTTTCCATCGAGGAAGGGATGAGAGGATAGGAGGTTACTTAACTCATTCCCTATCCAATTTTGATCTCATAGCAGATGATAAGTGTGGGAATCTTCTAGAAATCTCCAGAAGATAAGAATATTCCCAGAACCCTATGTGGATTCTGCTCAATCTCACCCAGTGCAAGTCAAAGTGGGCCTAAGTGCTCTGAAAAGCACCCTGACATGGGCCTACCTACACTGAAGTGCACTTACCCCTGACCAAGGTTGCGTTGGTCCCTCAAGGAGGCATTTCTGGAGGGCTTTAGGCCAAGAAACTCTCAGGGAAGGAGGCATTCAAAGTGATGACTTCTCTAGGGCATGTAGCAACTGAATTAGGGTTTGATGAGCCCCAATAGTACTAATCTAAATCATGGGAGTGATGTTCCCAAATGGATCTGTAACAAACCCGAGCCTTCTTAAAGATTGCATGGAAATATCTTATGTCGTACAATCCCCTGCATAATACTGCTATAAACGCATAATTGTCAGTGCATAAGTAAACATAAAAACATGCTAATTACCTTACCTTGTTATGCCAAGCACGTTGCCATGTAGCTGAACACATATGTGCCATATCTCAAGGAACTCCAAATCCCTTTGACAGATCTAGCTATAACTAGACACCAACTATTATACCTGTCAAATACATGCCCATTAATATAACATATATCCACATAATTTCAGACAAATTAGGGTTAAGAAGACTTCTTGTATGCAAAGCACTCATTCGTTTGGAATTGTAGTTTTGAAACATAGCCAAAGGAATTCTCACCCAATTCCTTTCTTTTACCTTTACCTTGCTGCAAATCAATCTTAATATGTACTGTCACATCACCTAATGGATAGTTATATAAAAAAATCAACTATTACCTTATCATGATAATACCAAGCATGTTTCCTGCAACTGCTCACACATGTCAACCACATGTTCCAAATATCGATAAAATCATATATATCAATTTTAAATCAACCTTTACCAAGACTAACAATCATATCATAAACCATAGTCAACTCATAGTTGTTAGACATAATTCTACAACTGTCACATATGACACTCAAGTACATGCCATATATCTCAATACATATTTGTGAGTAAAACCATCTTAAAACAAGATCATTTGAAAACATACTCATACTATGTAATTCATTAAACATTCAACCAACTTGCAAACATACCATGTTAAATAAATCAACTAGACGACATAATAGACACCAAACACGCAAACACCAAATATATGACATAATCAAACATTCAAGTACAAAGTAGATGACATAAGCAAGCTCATACCTTAATGTATCCCAAGGGGGGTTATTTTGTCTGTACAATCAAGCTAGATTAGCATAATATAACTTCACAACATATCAACTCAAACATAAGTTCATGATATCCATAATGGTCACTAACTAACATGTTCACACCATAAACTCATAAACAAATATCATTCATACATAATAATCACATCTACACAACTAGTCTAAATTAATATGACATAATACCACAACATATTAACTCATACATGAATGGCATAACCCTAACCATTTGCATAGACGAATCCAAATTAGTATGATACATATAACATCAATATCTTAATGTAATAACCTTAATCATCAAGTTACTAGTGTTAGAAAATTATATATTACAAAAGTTGGAACACATAAAAATATTGCAGAAATATAAACATAGAAAACGCATAAAAAAAGAGAGACAAAGATATACATGGTTCACCCAATTTGGGCTATGTCCACGGAGAAACAACCACTCCTTCCTTTTATATTATCCATCAAAATGAAGAGATAAAACCTACAATAGATCTGTTGTAATTCCCTCTTTGCTCTCACACAATATCCTCTCCCTTTCTCACTTAGAATACACATCTACATAGATGTAATACAATTTCGTCATATATAGCGAGGGGTTGCCGTCTAGGGCCAAAAACCCTAAATTAAACATAAATTCTACCATTATATTTCCGCCTAATGAATGGCCCAGATTGACTATGAAATTACAACATTTTACAAGGAAAATTTACATCTATTTTTAGCTTTGGAGGCGCTTCCCCCGATCCCCACTAGGGGAGGCTCTAAAGAATCGTTTTTGCCCCCCCTGGACCCCCCTATTAGCGTGCATAAACTAGCGGCATTTCCGCCACATTATGAAATGGGATCCAATGCTGTGATACCTCTAAATAAAGAAGATAATCAAGCTCCACACCCAACAGCTAGAATATAACAACAAGAAGTTATATATCATGCTCATCAACAACATATAACCTAATCATCAAGTTAACTATCGTATAACAACAAAAAGTTAACCTATAAAATACTCATCAACAACATATAACATAATCATCAAGTTATCTAACATAAAACAACAATAGCAATGCATACAACCACAAGTTACCGTCATTCATGACTATATGACACATGCATATTACTACACTAATCAAATATCATATATAAAGTATGTAACCATAACATGAATAGAAGGAAATGCATACACATAACCCTAATGCATATAACAATCCTTAACCTACATACCTGCATACCCAACATACAAACCTGTATGACGACATGCTCTTGCCTCGAGGTCCAATGCTGCAATTTCACTTTAATGGTCTGCATCTCCTACTTTATTTTACCCACCTCATTAGCATAATAACATACCAATAACATCATGATGATCTAATTGCATACAATGACCTCACAATGCATGTTTGACATACCATACATGCATAACCATAACCATCACAATATATGCATAACCATTCATGACAAACACATCCCAACAACAATATCATCAACACCTACATGGAGACACAACGACATCACTACAACCATGATCAACACCATGCAAATGCAACAAGAACATGGTTTTACAACACAAGAAACACATATGCAACTGACATGAATGCATGACCAACACACAACCCATCCAGTCTGAGGGGTGAACCATGCTCTAATACCACTCTGTAACACCCTCCTCCCACATCTACCCAAGTAACTGGCCAACCGAGGTAAACATGTGATGAGAAGTTACTATGATATGATTTTACTCCCTTTGTGTCAGTTAAGGAAGTGGAACCAATAGAATACATCACACACACTTTCCACATCAACAAGAAAACTCCTAGGAGTCATCCAAATCACTCACCTAACTATTCCCTGAGTCCCACTGAAGTTTTAGTGCATCAAACCACTAAACGCTCCCTTGATATGGACCAAGAGGCTCCAGATGCTCCCACAGCAATGGTGTTATAGACATTTTTGTGCCTTACAGCATTGAGCATGAAATGTCCATAATCTAAGGGATTCAAAGTCCCTAAACATGTTGTTCCTACCCCTAGAGGAACAAGGCTAACAAACCACAGCAATTCACAGAAGTTCTCCACCTGAAACTGCTCAAAAACAAGTCAATTCAAGATCATGTCAACTGCTCCACTGACCATCTGCGCTGAATGTCAATGGCTCCACTGGCTACCTGCGCTGAATGTCAACTCCAACACTGGCTACCTGCGCTAAGCGAGATTGGACATGTGGCAGGCTCATTCCTCAAGGTGTCAAAACCCAGGAAGCTTCCAAAATGACACTTGCCTCAGGGAATTCGACTGGTGATGAGTAAGAGGTTCCAAATCTCCAAGTGCAAGCAAGAACCTCCAAGTGGAATCAAGAACTGACAGAGGGAGAGGACACTAGTCAGATCTCAAGCTGACTCATCCTCTCTCCAAACATCTATATATGGATCTCTCCTCCATGAGATCTAGAGGCTGGAATTTTGTTATTGCAAAGAATTGCTGTTGGTTTGAGACTGGAATCATTGGGTGCTTAATGCTTTGAAGGGAGGTGAAGATAGGAATTCCATTCTGCTGGGAAGGAGATGCTGGATTGGAGCCCTCTGGGTTGTATCTCTTCCTGAACCTTGTTATTCATCAATAAAGCTATCATGGTTTTCTCCTATATACTGATGTATCTTTGATGTATGATTGCATTAGTGTATTTGATTTATTTCTAATCCTGAATCAGTTATGAATGTGAATATCTGTCTTTGTGTTGTGTTCTTCTCTTGTCGCAAGTAGTTGTTCTCTTGTCGCAAGTAGTTGTTCTCTTGTGATCTCGCAGGAATCTGTTGTAGCTGGGCGAGCGAGGAGGCAAGTAGTTGTGAACACCCAAAGAGAAGAGGATCTGGATTGAGGGACAAATGGAAGACATCGGTTAGTCCATCCATCTCTCTTCATTCTTAATTCATAAAGGAAGAATGCTAGAATATTTGTCTCTGTTTGTTGCTAAGGCACTGTCACACCTTAGGTGGATAGGATCGTCCTGCATAGGCATTTTTCCCCACAACAAATTGGCGACTCCGCTGGGGAGATTTGTTTTAATCATTTTATTTGTGTTTCTATCATTGTTTGTTTCATAGACTCAACAGCAACAATCGAACTGCTTCTGCTATTCTCAGTTGCAAAGTAGACAGTTGCTGCCTTGATCCTTCACTGGATTTTGTCTATGATCTGAACAATGGACTCACAAATGATTTGATGATCCTTTGTGATAGATCTTAGTACCCTCTCAAAGCATCCCTTTGATTGTACCTTGCTTGTGTTTCTGATTTGGCCTGAAACCGTTGATTATTGAGCAATCTGTGACCCAAAACCCAGTGAGAAACGAGAGTTTCTCCTTCAGCGCAACTGCTGTGAAGGCATTCTACATTTCAACGCAGGTCCCGTGAAGGCTACCTGCGCTGAATTTCAAAACCACAGTGTTGAGGTTGCGCTGAACCAGTTTGGCCTTGTGCAGCTGGGGTTCTCTGCTCTCTGTTGCCCTGTTTTGATCTCTGTTTTTTGCAGCCTGTAACCAGCATAGGTACCAGTCTGATAACTCCTTTTCTCTGCTTAAATTCCGCCTCCTTTTGTACAAAAATACTGTGAGTGTTTTTATGTGTTTGTGGCGTCATTTACAATTTTCCTTTGCATGAGTGAAATAATCATCCTGTAGCCCTTGATTCAGATCTGATTGACTGTGATCTTAGGAGAGAGTTCATTGGCTGTTTACAGTTGATTATACATTTGCTTTTGCTTATTGGTTTGAGTTTGTCTCTTTTAAGTGTCGAAACAAGTGTTCATTTCAAAAGTCGCAAAGTGTTGTAATCTCTTCTACCCTTGTTGATTTCGAAAAAGTAAACTTGTTTGTATCTGTCATTTAAAAGCAAATTCAAAGTTGTACAAAAAGCTTTCTTTGTAGGCATCAATACTAAGAAAGCGAAAAACAAACACCTGCATTGTGCATTTGCATTTTGATTAGTTTGCATGCTTGATTTAGGAACAGTGCATTACAGTGTGCTGATTGCTCTTTGAGAAAAGATAGTGTCTTTCTTTTCCCTTAGTAGCTAGGATTTTCAAAGTTGAAAAGATATAAAGCTTGCTTATCATCTTAGACTGCATTTAGGAATTGTACCATACATCTCGTGGTGATCCAGAAAGGCAAACTTCTAAAAATATCAACTTAAAATAAACTGAATGAACTTAACAACGCTTTGCAACATAACGCACAACATAGAGGTCTAGGCTAGAGACGTGTTCCGGCGTCGTTAAGCCTAGTGACTGTCGATCTCGTGGAAGGTGGGTGATTCCTCCTGAGGGACGATAGCGCTAGTACGGATTGTGCTCCCACGTACCGTCACGTATATATTGGGAGACCCCTATAGGCATATATCCTTTATCCTTAGGAAGCCGTGTCGGCCGCCCTACTGATCGCAATGCACTGAACACAGCATTCAAGAAGATCGACCGCCCGTACCTTAAAAAGTATTCTGCGGTTTTGCAAAAAGTTTGGCACACCCTCTGCCTAGAACTCCAGAGCAGTTTCTTTTGGCCTTTTTCAGACTCTATAACAGAAAAAGTCCATCCGAGCATTTGTCACTTCGGGCTCGTTAAAACATCGAAGGAGACTAGAGTCATCTTTAGCTTTTTCTCGACTCTTTAAAAGTGAAAAATCAAGTTGTGTCTAAAGTGTCGTTAACAATTTATTTTAAACGGAACAATCACCCTTTATTCCCGTGTTGATCTTTAGGTTGAAAAGATGGAGCACACCAACCAAGGAATTCCCCTTGGTGGAAATCCTAGTCCCTTCTCCTCTTGGGGAGATGTTGGTGCGCCCCACATGGCCACATTGTTGCTTCCAAGACTGACAATTGGCCTACCAGTCTGGCTCTTTTCAACAAATGTCGTTCAGAACACCACGATTCCTGAACAGTCGAGTCAACAGTTAGACCAGACCAGAGTTGCCCACCAGCCTTCGACTTCATCTTCCTCTCCTCCTTCCTCTTCACTTGATGGAACTGGTAAAACAAAAAACCGAGTTCCTAAGGAGAAGAAGGAGAAGAAGAAGAAAGAGAAGAAGAAGAAGGAGCCAAAGGCGACTGGGGGCAAACAAGTGTCGTCTGAAAAAAATCCACACACAGCACTGGCAAGGCCTAAATCGCCATGCGTCATATGCAAGGGAGACCACTTCCATAGAGATTTTCCCTGCATCCCTCGGATACTAAGGGACTGGTCTCCCCGTTTGCACAATTCGGTAGCGTCGACCTCTGATAGCCATGTCGACAGCTCACCGTCAACTAGTGGGAGTGAAGCCCCAGGACAGAGAGGGAAAGCTAAATTTCCCTGCAGACTGTGTGAAGGCGATCACGCCATCCACCGTTGTCCCTTCTTAGATGAGGCAAAAAGAGTTCTGGAAGATCGCCCGATTTTACGAGCGCAACTTCCTCCTGGATATCAAAGACTCCTGCCAAGTCCTTCGCTAGTTGAGAACCCGACTGACCCACCCAGGTGGTCAACCGAAGCGCCTATCATTGAAGATGAACCGTCTGAATCCATACCTTATGAAAGTCTAAAGGTTGAAACGGCAGTTGACCCAGTTTTGCCTTCAGAGGCTCTATCTTCGAATGATACCATCACAGAGGAGAATAAAGACGACACCGTCCAAATTCTCTTCATCAGCACTGACTCTGATGGTCAAGGGGGTAATGCCACCATTCCTTTATCGCAGGAAGGAAGTTCGTCAGAGCGATATCCGGCCGTCTATTCGGTCCCACCACCAAGCAACCTGGTTGTGTCCTTTGACTGGAACCAACTAGGCGGACCCCGCTTGCCAGCTAGCATACCATTCAGAATTATTGTCCAAATATACAGAATGGTAATGGCTGGCACAGTTATTGATGAAGGGGCATCTGTGAGTATCCTTTCCTCTATTGCTTGGAAAGCGCTTGGTTTGCCAGCGCTTTTGCCTGAAATGAGAAATCTATCAGGCTTTGATAAAGGAACCAGTCGACCTTTAGGGATCCTCCCCAATGTGCCCATAACATTGAAAGGGAAGACCGTTCAAATGAACGTGATGGTCATTCAAGGACCCTTGGATTATAACCTACTCCTTGGACGAGACTATATATATTGCATGGGAGCCATAGTCTCATCACTCTTTAGAGTAATGTGTTTTCCGCATGAAGGAAGAATGGTCAAGCTCGTGGACCAACTTTCATTCCCCGGATCACGCATCGCAAATAGTCATATACCATCCCTAAATGGTCTATTCACGCAAGAAGTGTCTCAACCCACGGTCCATCCTCCTGATGAGCGCGAGTAATCCAGGAAGATATGACTGGAACCCAGGGGGCATGCGTCCTGGTCTGCCTCGGCAGGGAAACTTTGGGTATAAGGTAGGTTTCCGCGGGAGAATATGACTAGTCCGTACCCCGCCCATGCTGGAAGAGGGTTATTCTAGAATAAGATTCTTTTTTCAAAGTTATGTGAGTTGACAGACGGAGTCTCTCACCTTTGTCTATTTCGGTAGACATTGCCGAAGAAGTGTTTTGTTTGAAAGATTAATAGAACAATCTTTGGGTAACCTGAAAGAGGTAGGCCTTTCCTGGTAGAACAATTGTTTTATCTGCAAATTGAGAGGTAACCTTGAAACTCTGCTTTATGCCTGGGGGCATGCAAGCCTTTTGGAGTGCAAGCAAGGGGCGGCTATTTATTTTTTAAATTTTTAGGTCTTCCCTTTAAACCTGTAGGTCTAACCCTTTAAACTCGTAGGATTAGTCGTTTCCGAACTTGCATAAAGAAAGGATCCGGAGCAAAGCTTACGTAAGATCTAAGCTCCCTAAAAAATAGCATCTTCAATGAGACACTCTTATCACATGACTGGTATATTCGAGCAGTTTTAGCACAAAGTTCATGCTCGTTAAAAAATAAACGCAAGATCCGAGCAGTTTTAGCGCATAGTTCATGCTCGTTAAAAAATAAACATAAGTTTGAGCAGTTTTAACGCGGACTTCATGCTCGTTAAAAAATAAACATAAGCACTACCCGGTAAATAACCACTGTGAATGTAAACCTCATCAGCCATTAAAGCCTTGGTCGTGTTTGCACCGTCACCTCCACTTTTCATTTGGTCGATCGTTCACCTCCATATGATTGTTTACCCATTTTGAGGAACAGCTGCGAAGAGTGATTTCACCTAGCCATCCTTGTGACACTGCCATGATTGGAAAATTCCAACCTGTACCTGGAATCAGCTGCTAACCCTGTCTATCACTCGTTCCTCAAAAGACGAGTCTTCTTTAAGCTCTTTTCAAACTGACTCGTAAAATATAAAAAGATTGCCGAGTTTTGGCCTTCCAGCTCGTTAAAGCGACCGGAAGTGCTATCCCTCCTCTAGATTTTAATCTTTTTGGACCTTAGGGATTATTGCACAAAAAGATCGAGCGCTTGTTTTGTTCGGCTCATTAAAACTATCGAAAACTCATCCCTTCTGTATTGTTTTATACTTTTTCGGACTCAAGGGATTAGATGACGAAAAAGGAATTTTGGAGTTAACTTTACGTACCTTTTCAGACTCTCTAAAAATGAAAAGGGACCGAGTTGTCTTTGTCATTAGACTCGTTAAAATTAGTAAATAGCGACAAACTTGTCTTTAGACGAGAACGAGTTTCACTATCGCTAGGCTCGTTAAAACATAGCGATGGGCTTGCCTGAAGGGCAGGTTATAGAACAAGCATATGTTATCCTCCTCAAGCTTGACAAAAATAAAGAGGTACTGGTCAGCAATGACTGGGGAAAAATTGGGAGAAACTAAAGAAAACTTTGATGGTAGCAGGTCGCTCTTGAACATGACACTTTTCATCCGTACCACAATCGAGTTGGGTTGTTTCATTCACCGGTCACATCACCATGGTCTCGCCATACCATCCATAATTGGGGTAATGCTACCGATCCATCGCATCAGTGTCGCCATATGTTCAAGAGAAGTCGTTCAGAAAGAGTCAACGGGGTCCCATCCACTGCCATACATTATCCTTCATCCATTCATGACCGCCACCCTGAATCATATGTCACAGATCGTTTTCACCTCCATCAAAATCATTAGCTCCGTTTCGTGTCACTGATGTGGGATTCATTAAGGCCCTCCTTTGACGGATTGCTTCTTGTCAACATCAGCTCATTATCCAAGAAGTTGATCTAGGAACAACCCCTTCAGTACTTTGAAGCTTGCATGCCTCAATGGCAAGTTTCTCACTTCCGGCGACAGGTATACATCAATGACCTTCGACCAGAAGATTTTGCGTGGTGTTCGATGCCAAGTCCTTTATTCACACCACGTGAATTGTACTACAGTACCTTGAGGGTCATTATCATTATCGGTGATTCCTCTCGCGCTTGTTAACGGTTTACCTCATTGACCGGTAATCAAGCGATGTCTTTCCATGTTCGACTTCAGAACATTTCTCACATGGATCGACTTGTACTTAGAGTGAAGATCGAACGAGTTTGAAGACCCCGGATCTAGTTTCATCCATCCGGGCTGCGATATATATTCAGGAAAGATAAAGACATTTGACATGTACATCATTGCAGCAGACGATCATCCTACTCAAAGGATGATAATTTCATCAAAATTATCAGTCTACCATCAGACGATTGTCTGTTCTATGTACAGAAAATGAATTTATAAAGCTGAGCATGGGAATGCCCACCTCAGCTAGATCATGAAAGCAGTATGAAAAATAATGTATTGTATTGTATCTTATTACAGGTCTCCTCCCAGCAATTGGATGAACTTTGGACCCTCCTGGATAAAGCATTTCACCCGATAAATGGCCTCATACTTTAGGGGGCAATTGTTATAGACATTTTTGTGCCTTACAGCATTGAGCATGAAATGTCCATAATCTAAGGGATCCAAAGTCCCTAAACATGTTGTTCCTACCCCTAGAGGAACAAGGCTAACAAACCACAGCAATTCACAGAAGTTCTCCACCTGAAACTGCTCAAAAACAAGTCAATTCAGGATCATGTCAACTGCTCCACTGACCATCTGCGCTGAATGTCAATGGCTCCACTGGCTACCTGCGCTGAATGTCAACTCCAACACTGGCTACCTGCGCTGAGCGAGATTGGACATGTGGCAGGCTCATTCCTCAAGGTGTCAAAACCCAGGAAGCTTCCAAAATGACACTTGCCTCAGGGAATTCGACTGGTGATGAGTAAGAGGTTCCAAATCTCCAAGTGGAAGTAAGAACCTCCAAGTGGAATCAAGAACTGACAGAGGGAGAGGACACTAGTCAGATCTCAAGCTGACTCATCCTCTCTCCAAACATCTATATATGGATCTCTCCTCCATGAGATCTAGAGGCTGGAATTTTGTTATTGCAAAGAATTGTTGTTGGTTTGAGACTGGAATCATTGGGTGCTTAATGCTTTGAAGGGAGGTGAAGATAGGAATTCTATTCTGCTAGGAAGGAGATGCTGGATTGGAGCCCTCTGGGTTGTATCTCTTCCTGAACCTTGTTATTCATCAATAAAGCTATCTTGGTTTTCTCCTATATACTGATGTATCTTTGATGTATGATTACATTAGTGTATTTGATTTATTTCTAATCCTGAATCAGTTATGAATGTGAATATCTGTCTTTGTGTTGTGTTCTTCTCTTGTCGCAAGTAGCTGTTCTCTTGTCGTAAGTAGCTGTTCTCTTGTGATCTCGTAGGAATCTGTTGTAGCTGGGCGAGCGAGGAGGCAAGTAGCTGTGAACACCCAAAGAGAAGAGGATCTGGATCGAGGGACAAACGGAAGACATCGGTTAGTCCATCCATCTCTCTTCATTCTTAATTCATAAAGGAAGAATGCTAGAATAGCTGTCTCTGTTTGTTGCTAAGGCACTGTCACACCTTAGGTGGATAGGATCGTCCTGCATAGGCATTTTTCCCCACAACAAATGGAAAGTGAGCATCGGGGAAGTTTTTTCCCCAATGTTGTGCTCGCATATTCAGGATTTGCGCCACCTTTTGATGTCTAGATCCCACGTCACTACCCAGAACTCAATGACATCTTCAGAAATGAAAATTCACAATGGAAAAAAGCTACATTTGCAAAAACATTGACAAGGAATAGACTAGACCCCCAATAACCATGACAGGCATTTCGTCGTCAATCATGTCACGAACATGAAAGCTATAGGTCTTAACAATAGAATTGAGAATAGGGGTCTCATACTTATTTGAGAATCTCTATGAAGCATTGATGCCTCAACACATTAGCTATAATTTCATCTATTAGGCCATAGATACATTGTTCATTCATTTACATGTAAAAACATGATGAGATCCATACAGAGCCACTGTCATAATACATGTTCATAACCAACATAATAACAACAAAAATACCAAGAAAAAAACAACCATAGCATCCACATATAAACTAGTATAATACTCATGAATTAGCAAGGAGAAATGACCCCATCTTAATGATGCAAAGGCCAACCAAGTGTGGGACTTCCATGAACCACGCGACCGTAGGCATGGCTAAGCCAAATCTCTCTTTAGCTAGTTGCCCCCATGCCATATTCCAAGAATGAATGTGGGATATCATGAAACAAGTCAATCAAAACCATCCCAGGCTTCTAGGGGCCAAACCACCTTAACCCATCAAACAATGATTCCACCTTAGAGTTGGACATCGCAAACCATCACCATATTGGTCTCTACCCAAGCCTTCTAGGGCTCTAGCGTGTTTGTTCCAACCAAGGCTCCTGGACTAGTAACTCAAACAATAGCTAAATATAGGCTTCCAAAGTGTTTTTCCAACTAGGGCTTCCAGTAATTAGTAACTCAACCCAAGCTAAAGGAAACATGACAACTAACCAAAAACATAGAGAAATAAACCCACAACACCATGGCTAGGAAATGGAAAGGCTGGGCAAATCCACTATCAATCCAGGAAAACCTCCATCCCAATGAGAGATCATGACCAAGAAACCAGATGCATGTGTCATGCATGCCAAAAATAACAAGGAAATCATACATACAACTTGGTACCTACAAGAAAAACCATTGAAGCTGCTAAACTTGATGTCCTCTTACACTTTCTTTCTTTTCTTTTGCCTTCTTGCTCCAAATTCCAAGTATGCCACACTCCTCCAAGAGTGCTCCAAGAAACTCTAAGCGTCCAAGAGTATGAGAGAGAGAGAGAGAGAGAGAGAGAGAGAGAGAATAGAAGATAGCTCCTCCAAAACCTGTCAAAATATTGCCAACTGATCCTCAAAAGCCTTTTTTTATCAATGAGGCCTCTATTTTCTTCATTTTCCATTATTTGATTTCCTCCTCACATGCAACCTGTGACCTTTCACCTTCATTTTCTCCTAATTTCCATTATTTTCATAAATAAATGTCAATAAATGCCACTTTGCCTTTCCAAAGCCTTTGCCATTGCTTTTCCCACTTTCCATAGCCATATTAAACCAAATGAACACCCACACCAGGATGGTTTTCCCAACATTCAAATTCGAATACATGTCCCATCAACCGTGGTCTTATATTTTATATTTACATGGAATTTTAACCAGGGCTATTACATGAACAAGAGAATTTCATGTCTCTGAAAGTAGGAACCATTCCACAAGAACATTTTGTTTCAGCAAAGGATAGGTCATAAAATGAGGTGGAAAGAGATGTTAGGGGTATGATAAAAGAGGTTTTTAATTCACCTAGAAACACAATGAATCATCAAGAATATTTGGTTTTTCTATTTATAAACAAAAAATCAAAGGGTGAAAAGGAAATATATGGAAAACCACATGAGAAAGAAGGTTTCCACACAAATAAAGATGCTAGAAGTGCACATGCAGAGAAGAATAAAGAATTAGGTTCTCAAAGGTAATTGGAAGAGGTCTTTCAGATAATCCTTAAAAAAACTCAAGGTAAGGAATTAGGGGAAAAAAAGAAGCCACTTTTGGGAAAAAAGAGAGAAATATGGTTGGTGATTATTCATTTGCGAAGAAGGTTGAATAAGGAAATTGTTATGAAACCAGCTCACAAAATAGAAGAAGAGATAGATCAACAACTTCAATATCATCATCTTCGAGGGGGCAACCTCCTTTACATTACACAAATGAACAATTCTTGGATGATAAAAATGACAAGACCTCCTTTCTATATATAGGATTCTAAGGATCACAATATAATCAAAGATGACATAACAATAATAATGTAAGGGCACAACAATAACAATAGTCGGCTTCTATGGGGCACAATAATAACAATATGGGGACTACATGGGCACAACAATACAATAAGGGGGTTGCACTAATAACAATAAGGGGCTACACTAGTAGTATAGGGACCTATCATGCCCCACTCCTTCAAAAAACTCTTGTCCTCAACACTTGAGTAGTTCTAGATCCTTTTGTATAAAATTCTCATCCTCCCATGTGGAATCTTCAGTAATTAAGTTCTTCCACTTGATTGTATACTCTGCAATTGATCAATTTCGTAGCTGTAAAGTTCCAATATGATTTTTCCTTCCTCGTCAAGTTCTGGAAATATTGTTTGAAATGGGAGCTTGTCACCTATAACCTTTTTTAAGCATGAAACATGGAGAACTAAGTGCACTCGAGAAGATGTAGGAAGCTTCAATTTGTATGCCATAGTACTAATCTTTTGCAACACCTTGTAAGGACCATAGAACTTTGGTGATAATTTATCATCCTTCTTAGCTTGCTTGAGAGACACTTGTTTGCATAGTTGTAGACGTAAAAATGCCCAGTCGCCTACATCAAAACTTCTTTCGCTGTGATGTTGATCTGCCTATTGTTTCATTTGATTCTACACCAAAGTGAGGTTATCCAAAGTTAGAGAACTTGTTGTTGATGCTCGATGTGATCTTTCACTGTTTGAACCTTTTTCTTCTTGATATGTCCTTCTATCTTGAGAGTGTGAGGAGTGGTAATTCATGCCAATGCATTAAAATATATGGTTAGGTTCATTTCTTCTTTCTTTGGGGTTGGTTATTGGTGTATATCCTCTTCGTTTGACATTTCTTAATCCTTTTCTTCCTTCTATAAAGAATCTATGTAAAATAATTTCTTCTCAGCACACTTATCACCTTTATTTTATTTGCTACAACAACTATAACCAAACCCTTTTTCTCTTTTTTCCTCCAATTGTTGTGGTATCAACCTTGTAGGTTGTGGAAGGATAGGAGCAACAACACTTTCGTCTTTATAGTTGTGAGTGGTAGACTTCTTTGTTGCCATAATTTTTCTTTCAATTTTTCTTTCCAACCTGAATGCCTTCTCCAATGAATCTAGGTTTTGAAAGATGAACCTCATGTTGAATGTTATCCTTTAAAGTCCCTATGAAAAAATCAATCCTCTGCTTCTCTCGAATATCATTTACCCTTATATTCAATTTTTGGAGGTCCTCAATGTGCTCTACCATTGAAACCTTTTATTTGATATTTATAAAGTGGATAAAGAAGGTGTTTCTCTTTATATCCTCATAATCTTCTATCATTTCCACCATAAAAATTGACCAAGTGAGAATTTGTTTACGAGATCAAAGCCATCGATACCATACAAACTGTTTGGGTTCTAAATATAAAGTTGCAATGTGTACCTTTTGTGTGTTTTGCACATTATGAAGTTCAAAATAGTGCTCCATCTATTGTATCCATGTTACAGGATCCTTGCCATCAAACATCCTCATATCAATCTTTGGAATATGGTGGGTCTTCGATCCAATATTAGTGTCTATGAAATCATGATTAACATTTATTTTGTTCTCATCATGATTTTCCTCTACTACCTTTTCGCCATTAGGAAGCATTTCATGTAGCAGCTTTGTCAAACCTCTCTTCAAACCTTCCATGTATTTCCTCAAATATTCAATGTTGCCTTTTGATTCATTGATGTCATTCTCGAAACCATCCATCTTAGCTTCTGTTACTTTTTGTGAGAGTGAAATTTGTTGCACTTGGTCTCGTAATTTTGATATATCATGTTCCATTTCTTCCTCTTCTTCATGCGTCATAGAAGAGATTTTGGGTTGCTCATTAGGTGTTTCCATTTTCTTTCTTCAGGGAATCAATTAATGATAATTATTCTTCATTATTCCCTCTTAATCAATTCAAACTAATTTTTCAAACAAAAATTATACAAATTTTAAAAAAGATTATACACCTTTTATTTTTTTGTTTTGCTATATAGGAGCTTGATTTTGAATCTGTTGGATCTCTTAAATTTAGGATCTTAAAAGTCTAAAATTTCATCCTATCGTAGAATTCTGAGTCCTCTTTCCAACCCCACAATTCTAATCAACATTGGATTTTCCAAGAAATAGTTATTCTCAATCTCCCACAATTACCTGGTTATACTCTCGTTCAGTAGAGCGAACTTGTACGAAATACCATGTGTCATTGTTTCGACCTTCGACCCTGAAAAAGATACCCAACAAAGTACAGTTTGTTATCTTTCTGTATCTTTTTACAAAATTTGAATCTGAAGCTCAGAGAGAAAGTTATGAAAATTTTCCCAAGGTTGCCTGTTTGGGATGGAATTCAGGAGCCTGCAAAAACCATAACTTCCTCGGTTTATATTTTTGAAAAAATTTGCGAGAAACAGTTTGAAATCCGAACACAAAGTTCTTCAAGATGTCGTCTCAAATGGCTTTTTTTTAACTTCGAAGCTTTGTAGAAAAACTTTATAGTGAAAATCCTAAAATTTAAAGCTCTAATACCAATTGTTATGAAATGTTGGGTAGCAGATCCCCCGCGTAATAGTCTTAGGGCTTAAAGCCCACAATATTGGGTAAAAGTATGATAAAGGTTCCGCAAAGTGCACAAAGCGTGAATTGTAATGAGTGAATTGTAATGATTCAAGTCAAAGGGTTGTCTGCCCAAGAATAATGTATGATAATAGAAAGCGATTCGGCATGCCCATGGTCCACACACCATGGGAATGTATAAATAGAGCAGGGCTCTAAGGTTAGAAGTCAATTTTTTGGTAATGCTTGTAAGAACAAAAGTGTATGGGTTTGTGAATTTGATATGAGTCTGTAAGTCCGAGTCGTGGGTGATAGTAGATAAATAGAGGCTCTGCAGCTATGTGCAGAGAGGCCTAGTAGAGTCCGCAGTTGTGTGCATAGACTCCTGCAGCTGAGTGCCCAAGGTGGAACGGGAATGTACTGGATCAAAGCTAATAAGAGATAACTTGTTCTGGAAATATTGTGTGTTTTATCGCAGATCTATATGTATGTTTAGAATTTATGCATATCTGTGCGCGCACTGGTTATAACTATTAAATGCTTGCTTAAAGACATTAAGAATTCAATCTGATCTATATTGACCACATTAATAATAATAATCTAATAAGTGCCTCGTCACCGAGCTTCGCGAAGGCCAGACGAGCTGAGCAGAGTAGCGCAAGGGCGTAGGTTGGTTCACAACTCTTCTAGTCCTCATCAAGACATCCCTAAGGTGCGGAAACCTAGTTCTAGCACCCTCTCCTACTACCTCGGGTGAGACTTCAATCCGCACTCCACGAGCTATTGCCAAAAGGGCCAGTAGTGCGGGATTTTTTTGGCTAAAGAACTTTTGAACCTGGGTCAGGCCCCATTAAGCCAACAAATGGTTCCGTTGTTGGCACTGGGATCTGCCTAAGGGATGTCTGATGTTGGAATGCTAGAACCCTATGAAGAAAGAGATTGAATATTGGTTGGATCAGAACCTCCACAAGTTCGTAGTACAGGGAAACAAAACTCTGCAGATATCTAAAGAGAGGTGGCTGCATCGCTACTTATACACGGAAATCCACGAGATATTCTTCATGTCCTTCTTGACAAAATTGTATGAGTGGATTGTGAGACTAGCTGACAGTTAGGGGAGGAGCAGACTTGATCAACCCATTATGTGGACTCTAGAATTGACACGCAGGCTAGAGGCGTTTGAAGTTAGATCACTAGTTGGTTCGGATAGTAGGAGGGTTTGTCACTAAGTTCGTGATAAACACAACCGTGAGCTACAGTGAGGCAGAGCAGCGTTTTCTCAAGGGACCGCGAGGTAAGTACATCAAATCGTTGAATACCTAGAATAAAATTGTTGTTATGTGAAAAATGGGTTATGAGAATCCATTGATGTTTGGGGTAACGCGGAGCAGAAGAGGCTACCAAGGGATCAAAGGGTTAGAGAATAGTCCCTCGATTTCACTTTCACGAGGAAGCAAGGAGGAGCTTGAAGGGTTCTCTCTGAGAAGCTCGGTCTAGTTGATAAAGCAATGCATTCCATTATTACCACCGCCATACATGCCATCACCCCACTTTGCCTACTTCAACCCCATCTTCATCTACCCCACCTCCGCCACCATCGAGGGTTGGAATGGCGAGTACAATCAAGGTGCTCGTATTTATAGGCGTAGGAAGTGAGGAACCAGAGGTATATAAAGCACTCTAGCGATCATCAAAATGTGGGAATAGTGGAGATCCAGGGTGCATTGAACAAAGAATTTAGCCAGCCAAAATTAGAGACGCATTCGATCATCAGATTCAAGGAGATTGTGATGCTGCCAAGTGAAACCCCTTGGGATCTAGATCAGAGATTGAAGAGCATGATTCGCAAAGCTAACATGATGCTAACGGATGCACATCACCGCACCTAGTTTATGGCATCTCTGACACCACACCTAAGGACGGAACTGTCTCAACAGAAGATCTCAACCCAGGCTGAAGCATTAGAGATAGCGATGAGGTGGCATGAAACTCCAATACAAGATCCTACGTTGGTATTTCAACAAATCCACACGCAACTACAAAACCTATGTTTGGAGATGCAAAGCCTAAAGCAAGATAGGGCGCCCCACCCAGAGGTGCATGAAGAAGTGTGGTGTATTAAATGCAAGGGCTAGGTTCACGACGAGGATCACTGCCGTGTATTGCAAACTATTTGACGGGAGAGGGACCAATGCCATTGAGGTTGGAGGTACAAGCAAGGCCAAGTGTGGCACCTGAACTATGGTGTGAAATTTTTCAAGTAGGAGGAAAGCATGCGACGCACAACTATCACCCGTTGCAGAAGTATACCCAGACTCCGCAGCAACTATACTGTAACTTCTGTAGATCAGTGGGTCACGATGAGCGAACGTGTCAGAGCTATGAGCTAATGATGGATAGGACCCCAGCCTATTGAATGCAGACTGAAACGCAAAGTTTCGATCCAGCCACAGGGGAGCGCGGTGGATTCCAAGGATGCGAACGAGGAAGAGGAGGAATGGGGCCTAGACGAGGATGCGAACAACTGATCTATTATAATTGTGGGGGGGCGGGGCACTACGCTCACAATTGTACCATCTTGGCAAGAATATCTTGTCCGTACTGTGAGTAGTTTGATCATGAAATGGTAGATTGCCCGACGTTGATCACCCAAATGCATGAGAAAAGGGTTCTATAGCCCACCCCAACTCAAAATATCCAAATGATGAGGTCCGAACCACGTGAAGAGGACCCCAGTGTAAACATGGTACTCAAAAGTGGCACAACTACAGGGGAAGATAAGAGGAAACAACCCAGAGATGAGTCAGAGGTTCACGAGGCTCCCACAAAGAAACCTGAATCTGAGATGGAACACATGAAGGAAACGTGTAAGGAAGCTATGAAGAGCTTCATGGAGGCCTCTACTTCAGGTAGTAGGGATCAACTTGAGCCGGGAATGGATCTGTCTATGCTTACTACCTTTTTAGATATGTGTATGAAGCTTTTGCGTGACAATAAGGCAATTAAGGGACTACAAGAGCTAATCACTAGGTGCACAGGATCAGGGGAGCCACACATGGTCTGGAAACTGGGAAAGCATGCTTTGCGCACAGGGCAGGGAATGCGATTGACAGCTCAAATTGGTGAGTATGAGATGAATCAGGTCATCCTAGATTTGGACTCAGATACAAATGTATTACCAAAACAGACATGGGAACGCATGGGTAGGCCCGCACTGCAATTGTCTCCTATTCAATTACGGATTGCCAACAAACAAAAGATCCTACCAATGGTAAGGTTGCAAGGGGTGACAGTAGACATTGAAGGTGTAAGTACACAGATGGACTTTGAGGTAATAGAAATTGTGGATGATAGTAGTCCGTACCCCACATTGCTAGGCATAGACTGGGCCACAAACATGAATGGGGTCATCAACCTAAAATGGCGGAAGATGATATTTGAGAAAAGTCGCTCTGTGTAATAGTTCCGCTGGACCCAGCCGAAGGAGCACGCTACACTGAACCTATGTGCGACGAGGATAGTGACAATGAACTAGACTGTATCTACCAGATAATGGCGCAAGACCAGATGAAGCGAATCTAACAGCGGACGAGAGAATCTCATGGGAGTGCGATAGTTCCTGCACGTCAGATTCAGATGAGGAGATAGAATGATGGAAGAACTGATTGCATGAAGCAACAACGCTAAATTGTAATATTATGATTAGATCACTATGATGCATGACAACCAAGGTAAGGACACTATAGGCGGATGATGGTGCAACAAATGGGGAGGACTTTGTCAACCACTGTGGAACTTCAATCGTAGAGCAGAAGCGGCACGGTGCACCAAAAGGAGCGCTGCGCGCGACAACTACACCAGGGTGGCGTACACCTGGGAAGATTAGGAGGAACGAGCGCGAATGTAGAAGGTGGATACGTGTATGGGTTGAAGGCCCTCTACAAAAAACGCAGCCAGGATGAAGCAGTTTGGGCACCCACCTATGACGAGGAAGGCAAATGTATGTTATGCAACCATCGCCCCAACTAAATCTACGTGTACCAAGGGTTCAACCGGCCTATAGGACCATAAACAAAATGAGGCATGTGAGGATGGCCCTATCCATGATCAGGCACGATGGAACCAGGAAGGTGGAGAGAATGTCCCCATCCACCACCCCTACCATTCGAACTAGACACGAGGACCTGGGCAAAGGAATTTGGTGGTTACAAAAAGCCATTCGGCACGGCATCTTCAGACTTCACGAACTTGATGAAGAATGGGTATGGTTGAGGAGGCAAAGCATGATGTTGGAAAAAGAAATCTACAAAGTAAAAATCGGAGTCACGCAAGCGGGCCGCACGAGTCTGGGAATAAGAGGGCTAGACCTGGCCGATCCTACTGTGGTATTAGAACAAGATATGACCCTACTATCATGGCTGCAACCGCACCAACAAGGGTGTGTACCACATACAATAGAAGGCGATGGGCTACAGTATACAAAGGTACTCGAAAGGTGCCCACAGCCCGGGCTAGCAGGAAAATTGAAGTTTTGCACAAGGGGTGCGACCACCTGACTATCTGTAGGGACCCAATCTCAGCACTCCACATAGTTGGAAGAGGGTGTGGGACCATAAAGGAGTCTGTAGGGGGATTGGGCGGCTTAGACGCGGTGAGCAAAACCAGTGTGAAGCACAGAATGTGTCCGCGTACAAAAGACTGCGTTGCCGCATGGAGAGGATGGGAGGTGACCGTTACTAATACTGTTCATGACAAGATGGCCCATTTAAGACACTGAGGAGTGGATGGAGGGAAATTAAGACACAGGGGTGACTGGATCTACCGCCAAAATCACATTAATGAGCCACAAAAGGGGGGAACAGTCGAATTTAAATTCAAAGAAGCATATAAAGCATAGATGGCCTGTCACCAAACAACCCTTAGCACTTTGCATATTAACTCATTCCGGTATCAAGCAGACAGGAGCATGATGAGTGAAGCACTCTTGAGAGAAAGTCCATGGTTTCAAGCATTGACGAAGGATATGCAGGAGTCCCTAATTAGGATGACAGCCTTAACCAAGGACGTGACGCAGAACCCTACGCCACAGGTAGGGGGTACCACTGAGATCCCTAAATCACCCCGGACACCGCGGACCAAGAAGGACCCACAGGTAGCAGGACCAGTCCAGATGTCCCCACGAAATCCGCGCTTTGGCAAACTGTCGATGGAAGAAAAGGGAAAAACGGTTACTATTGAAAGCGATGATGAGGAAGAAGATCCTCCAACCTTTGTCGAAGAGATGGAACCAGAGGAAGAGATGGAAGAAGAAATTCAACCAGTATGGGCTCCAACAAAACGACCTAAGTATGTCCCTCCACGGAAAGGGGGAGTCAAGGTCCCTAAAGATTTGGATTTCGTTAAAAACACGCTTATAACCCCGTCCCTCCCCAAAGGGGTTCTGTTCGAAGGAACGAAGACTGGCCACATCTCCACTATGAAATTTGAAGACTGGGACCTTGCAGATACTGAGAAGTTTCCCCATTTGGAAACTAGCGAACTGATGGAACAAAGCACGGAGGGGGCCGTTACGACACTACAGCTATAGAAATGGTTGCAAAAGGTGGAGGAGGCTGGGCTACTCCACCTCCTGTCAATTCCGCATTTTCATCGGGCCCCCATTACAATATTGGTCATCAGGCAACTACTCCGCCTAGTGCACAATGGGTACTTATGGCTAGACAAACCCATCCCCATCAGAGTGGAGCTCATCCATAGGATCTCTAGGCTTCCCTGCGAAGGAAGGGACCCCACGAAAATAATTAGCATGAGTGGCGACTTGAAAATTGCGGAAGCCATGAAAAAGAAATACAAGTTGGAGAAAAAGAAGAGAGGGTATGTTATTGCTAGTATTCAAGACAAAGGGGTCCGCATTGCTACCCAGTTGCTGGTAGGAAAGGTGATGAGAAAATGTCGATGCAATGAGGTCCCAGCAACAGTCGTTGCGTTAGCTGAGCAATGCGCAGAAGGGGAACGGTTCAATTGGGTCCACTTCCTCCATAATGAATTCTTGACCAACTGCAAAGAGGCCTAGGAGCAGGGTAAGACCTTCCACTATATGTGGTTGGTCTTATCCATCCTATTAGTTACAGGTGAATTACCTGAAGATAGTAGGTTTCCTTCCCTGGACCACAATTGGTCAGAGGCTGTAAAATATGCATCGCTATGGGCGACGAAGGATGCCACAAGAATTTGAGAAGTCAAGATTTTCTGGATACTGATGGACACGAACATACGACAGTGGATCAACCAGAAACCCCATCTATCTACCGAAGTTTATGACAGTGTGAAGAATGTGGCCGATTTTAAGGCAGATATGCACCATGTATATATCCGGGCGTGCAAGGATCCAGAGCAAACGTGGACCACACTTCCCTTCATTGCATTCGATGACGTTGTTTTTGCGGTGCTCGATACCTAGCCACCGGAGTGGCGTGGACCAAATGAGGTAGGGCGCAATGAGACTGCAATCCAAAAACAAAAGGTTGCAGCCAAGTTCTTAGCACAGCAGAAGTGGAATGAACAACTCGTTGAGGAAGTACGGGCGTCCCGAGTGGCAGCGTAGGCTTCCATAGACAAGGCGACAGCAGGAGGGGCTACTACAACAGAGGATGAAAGTGGCCCGAATGTGAATACAGAACCGGAAGTGGATACGGTGAAGGAAGGTGTGGTGCCAACCCCTACCTGTTCACCCTTAAATTGACCGCGCGCGACAAAACAATCAAGGTCACAGAAGAAGGCCAAGGTGTCCAAGTTAGACAGGAAACTTATCACACTTACCGAGGGTGACCTATGTGACATTGGGGATACAGTTCGTGAAGTCACCAGGGAGGCACTCAATTAGGCCATGAAGTAGCCCGAATGTGAACA
The DNA here is from genome assembly GCA_031772625.1 of Pinus tabuliformis. NCBI lineage: Eukaryota > Viridiplantae > Streptophyta > Pinopsida > Pinales > Pinaceae > Pinus > Pinus tabuliformis. Next base: position 1,449,650,368 of record CM062804.1, read on the forward strand.
CAGAACCGGAAGTGGATACGGTGAAGGAAGGTGCGGTGCCAACCCTACTTGTTCGCCCTTAAATTGACCGTGCACGACAAAATGGTCAAGGTCACAAAAGAAGGCCAAGGCGTCCAAGTTAGACAGGAAACTTATCACACTTACCGAGGGTGACCTATGTGACATCGGGGATACAGTTCATGAAGTCACCAAGGAGGCACTCAACGAGGCCATGACAGAGCAACAGACTGTGTTGGGGGCGCTCAGGGCGCAACTGCAGGAACTTGAAGCACGAGCCCCACAGTCAGGAGTATTCGCTACCCATGGAGCTACGGGTGTGTCAGCAACTGAGCAGCTGCTGCAGGCCAAAATGGCTAATACTATCGCACTCTCGGTAGGAGCATTGACAGCAGAAAACACGACGGACAGAGCTATGGTAGGCCAGCTTACGGGACTTGGATTAAATTTGGCTGCCCTCCCACAAGAAATCTTGTATCAGTTAAAGGACGACGCAACGATGGAGCTTCGTGCTAGGGAAGGACGCACGGTACAGATACTCAGTGAGAAACGAATTAACATCGAGCAATTGAGCCTCCAACGTGATGACGCAGTAGCACAAAATCGACAGTTGGAACAAATTGTGGAGGAAGCGTGTTGTCGCGCCCCTAAGCTTGAGATTACAACAGATTTACCTATAGGCATACGGATCCACAAGCTGGCCAGTGGGTTCCGCGAAGCGAAGGATGAAGCAGCAAGGATCCAGTTGGACCTCAACTTGCAAATCACAGACCTGAAACTGAAATCGCAGCCCTCCACACCACCGGAGGTCAGAGAGCAACGGAAAGGCACCATTCAATCCAGGCGGGAAGCAATAGCACGTGCCATGCAGGAGTGCACCGGCTTGTTGGATCAGTCACTTATCACAGTCACTTCACTACAGGAAGACCCAACCTTACAGCGGTTGGAGACAGAAGCACAGGAGTTGCAACAAGCCTATGATAATGTCAAGGGGACTGCACAGACGGTTGCTATTACGTAGCGATTGGCCAAGATGAGGGAGGCCCAGGTTCTCAAGGCACAAGTTGACACCGCTCGATAAAGGAAGCAGTGCTTAAAGAACGCATCCAACCTTGGCTTGATGAGGCATTCATGGTCTTTGCCAACATTGAGGGAAAGTTGGCACACATGCAGGTAGTATATGAACCTGGACAAGCAACTGAAACTGATACTGATGCATCGGTGGCTCACGTTTAACAGGTACAACAGATGGCGGAAGAATTTGTTGCAAGCATAAGAGAAGCACAGAAGTTGCTGGATGACCTCCACGTGAAGATTGTTGCACCAACAAAGTGACTCGGGACAAGTCACGATGATTGTGTTGGGGGCCTGTTGGGCAGCGGATCCCCCGCATAATGGTTTTGAGGCTTAAAACCCACAATTTTGGGTAAAAGTATGATAAAGGTTCCGCGAAGTGCGCAAAGTGAGAATTTTAATGAGTCAAGTCAAAGGGTTGTCCGCCCAAGAATAATGTAAGATAATAGAAAGCGAGTCAGCCTGCCCATGGTCCGTGGACCATGGGAATGTATAAATGGAGCATGGCTCTAAGGTTAGAAGTCAGTTTTTTGGTAATTCTTGTAAGAACGGAAGCGTATGGGTTTGTGAATTTGATCTGAGTCTGTAAGTCCAAGTCATGGGTGATGGTAGATAGATAGAGGCTCTGCAGCTGTGTGCGGAGAGGCCTGGTAGAGTCTGCAGCTGTGTGTGCAGACCCCTACAGCTGAGTGCGTGGGGTGGAATGGGAATGTACTGGATCAAAGCTAATAAGAGATAAGTTGTTCAGGAAATATTGTGTGTTTTATCGCAAATCTATATGTATGTTCTAAATTTATGCATATCTATGCGTGCACTGGTTATAACTATTAAATGATTTCTTAAAGACATTAAGAAGTCGATTTGATCTTTATTAACCACATTAATAATAAGAATATAAGAAGTGCCTCACCACTGAGCTTCGCGAAGGCCAGACGAGGTAAGTAGAGTAGCGCGAGTGCACAGGTTGGTTCGCGACTCTTCCAATCCTCATCAAGACATCCCTAGGGTGTGGAAACCTGGTTCTAGCACCCTTCCCTGCTACCTCAGGTGAGACTTCAGTCCGCGCTCCACAGGCCATTGCTGAAAGGGTCGGTAGTGCGGGATTTGTTTGGTTGAAGCACTTCTGAACCTGGATCAGTCCCCATCAAGCCAACATGAAACCAACACACAAAATAGAAGAACAGATAGATCAACGACTTCAAAATCAGCCTCTTTGAGGGGGAAACCTCCTGTACATTACACAAATGAACAATTCTTGGATGATACAAATGACAAGACCTCCATTTTATATATAGGAGTCTAAGGGGTCACAATATAAGGGCACAACAATAACAATAGTGGGCTTCTATGGGGCACAATAATAACAATATGGGGACTACATGGGCACAACAATACAATAAGGGGTACACTAGTAGTATAAGCACCTAATAGAAATGCCTTCTTCTCTCCATCCTTTTCAAAAGTGTTAAAGAAAAATTCAAATCCTTGTCCCCCTTTGACAAGAGGTGGAAAAAAATTGCAAAGAATGAAATTCCAACTCCCAAAAAGCTCCAAGTTTCATTGATTTAATACAAATGTTTTCTAAATCTTGGGGACTCGGCCACAATCAAGATCAACAAATAGGAGATATCTTCAAATGACTAGAGAAACTGAATCAATATGCTAAGTAAATTTTGCTATTTGTTAGACTAATTTTATTGTATCTACAAGTGGAATAGTCCTTAAGCTGCTTTATTTTGTTTAAAAGAAATAAGTAAAAAATTATGTAGGTGGATGAAAGAGATTTTGTCTGTTCAAACTAAGCTCATTAACTGTATTTTCATATCTATATATAACGTAATCACTCTAAACATTTACCATTACAAAATATATTTTTGATTCTTATTAGAAAAAAAAAGTATTAACCAAAACCTTTTCTTCCTTAAAGAGTGATAGCTTTTCTTATTAGAAAAAAAAAGTGTGGATAAGAACCATTTCTTCATTAATGAGAGATAGCCTTCAAGCTCATTACAAAAATGTTTAAACCATGTTTTAGGTTGCTCCATAATATTCATGATACACGGTGTATGATAAACCATTTAATGGTCCACAATGAATTTGCAGATTACAAATAAATTATTTTATGGTTACATACCTTAATTAGGTGCTAGGAAAGACATCTCCATTGAATTATTAGAGAAATTTAATTTTTTTTAATGGAAATCGGAGGAGGTTACTTAATAAATAGATAAAACTCCTAATTATAACCCTGTTAATAATAAAAGCCATATTAATTAATACTTTTGTATACAGCTCTCTAACGGAAAATAAAATTACGGAGCTTTTGAACTATTAATGATCCATTTCAAATTCTATACAATAAATCAATAAATATAAATGATCCTTTAAAATAGATAAATATTTATGAAAGAATACCCGTATTTAATAAAATTAAATGATTATAAATATGTATAAAAGAATACCAATATGTAATAAAATTAAATGATTATAAATTTATTTTAAGTTTAGATGTAAGTGTTGAGCGAGATTAAAAATATAAAATTTGGAAAAAAATTGCATCTAAATAATTTTATATTAAGATTGATATATATACCATGTGCTAGCCAATTCTTTGTTGAATCTAAAACTAATTTCACATTTTTTTTTTATTATTTTGGGCAACACACTAATAAAAAATTTTGATGATGATGATGATGATGATGGTTAACATCCACTAAGACCAAACTTTGGTCTATCGGACCTAAAGAAACAAATTATTTAGTTTGATTTAAGATTTTATTCCTATGCTCAAAAAGCTTGGAGAGAAGCCTCCCGATCTCACTATAATTTTGACATCGTAAAAGGCTAAGAAGGTCAGTATTGCAACAAAGATTATGAAACTGAAATCTAATGTGGTTGTACACGAGGCACTCTAAGAGGAAGTGATTTTCATCCTCGATGTTCATATTCTCACAGAGATGGCAAACCCTTTCCATCCATGGTGTTTTATGGACTAGCCAACTACTCGTTTCAATATGGAGCTCATGAGAGTTCGTTCTAATCGAGGATATATTAATTTTCTTCTTTGAGCTAGTTAAAACAAAGAGATACTTTTGATCTTCTAGGGTGGGGTTGATGACCTCCTTATAATATCTTAATTTTCTTTTAACTGCTAAATCTTTCTCACACCACAATTTTTATTTGAACTTAGAAATAACAATATTTTTTTAATGTTTTGCAGTGCAACATTCTCGTCGACCTCCCAATGGTTTAGCTAGGCCCTGTTGTCTTTATACCAACCTCATTTGACCCTTAGGTGGTTTTGGATGGAATTTAAAGCTAGCTTAGGAAGTCTATTGTCTCCTATGTTATTGAGTTTGTGCTTGTACAACAGAAGCCTAGTCATAGCTAGGCTCTCGATAGGGGAAAGACCCACTTTTATAAGGAGAATTGGATAGGGTATATTGCTTTTAATTTTGAGGTTATACGTTATAAAACACTTCTAGATTTACTCAATATTTCTCTAGGATTCTCTAGATATGCGGCAACCCCAAACCTCACATCCATATAAGATAACAGGAGTGACTAAAGTTTCAAAGAAGAACTTCTTTCTATCCCACATTATGAGGTTTGTAATTTTACAATTATCTTCAAGGCCAAAATAAGCTTTCCACCCCCCATTAATCCTTTTCTCAGTGCTATAGTTCCAGTTGAGCTTGTGATGAATATAAATTCCTAGGTACTTGTAAGAAGACATTTCCTCCAAGATACTATTTTGATACATAAAATTAGTGTAAGTGTCATTCTTGGATTTGATAATCATAACTTTTGTTTTGTTAGTGTTAACAGTCATTGTTGTTGGGAAAAGTATCCATTCGGAATGCCCCTATCCCACTCTAAGGTGTGATAGTGCCTTAGCAACAAACAAGGAAAACTATCTTCGTATTCTTCTTTATGAAATGTAAATGGAGAAGAAGGATGTAACTAACCTGTGTCTTTCTCTAGTTTGTTGATCCACTCGTTCTCCTCTTTGTTCGTTTCCCGCTGCCTGCTTTCTCACTGGTCCAGCTTCACCAAGTTCCTGCAATATCACAGAAGAGAGAAACTACACAAAAGACATAGATTTACATTCATAACTAGTTTAGGATCAGATATAAACTAAACATGCAAATATAACAAAGCATCATTGATATACAAGCATATAGGAGAAACTCAAATAGTTTTATTGATATGATAAGAAAGTCCAAGAGGAGATACAACCAAGTGAGTCCCGATCCAGCATCTACCTCCCAGCAAAGGAATCCCTTCCTCTCCTCCAACAAAGCATAAATCACCCAATGCACTAATCTCAATCTCAAACCAACAGCAATTCTCTGCAAAGCACAAAATTCCAGCCTCTTGGATCTCTGGGTGAGGGATCCATATATAGATGTTTGCAGAGAGGATGAGTCAGCTTATGTTTTGACTTGTGGCTTCTCTCTGTCAGTTCTTGCTTCCACTTGGAGGTTGAGAGCCTCTTACTCATCACTGGTCGAATTCATTGAGGCAAGTGTCATTGAGGAAGATTCTGGAAGCTTCCAATGTCTGTACACCTCGCGGAATGACACTGCCATTTGGAATTTCTCGCTCAGCGCACCCTGGTAGTGCATTTAGGTGTGTTGCAACGCACCTAGCTAGTGTACTGGGGTGCATTGCAATGCATGCAGCTAGTAGAGCATCTGAATTGATCCTGATTTGACTAGTTCTGAGTGGTTTTTGGTGGAGAACTTCTGGGAGAAGCTGTCATTGGTTGACCTTGTTCCTTTAGGGGCAGGAACAACTCTTTTAGGGACTTTGGATCCCTTGGATTATGGACATTTCATGCTCAATACTGTAAGGCACAAAAATGTCTATAACAGTTGCCCCCTAAAGTATGAGGCCGTTTATCGGGTGAAATGCTTTATTAGGAGGATCCGAAGTTCTTTCAATGCTGGGAGGAGACCTGTAATAAGATACAATACAATACATTATTTTTCATACTGTTTTCATGATCTAGCTGAGGTGGGCATTCCCATGCTCAGCTTTATAAATCCATTTATATGTACATAGGACAGACAATCGTTTGATGGTAGACTGATGATCTTTGATGAAATCATCATCCTTTTGGTAGGATGATTATCTGTGCTGCAATGTTGTACATGTCAATGTCTTTATTTTTCCTGAATATATATCGCAGCCCGGATGGATGAAACTAGATCCGGGGTCTTCAATCTCGTCCGATCTTCACTCTAAGTACAAGTCGATCCATGTGAGAAATGTTCTGAAGTCGAACATGGAAAGACATCGCTTGATTACCAGTCAATGATGTAAACTGTTAACAAGCGCGAGAGGAATCACCGATAATGATAATGACCCTCAAGGTACTGCAGTACAATTCACGTGGTGTGAATAAAGGACTTGGTGTCGAATACCACGCAAAATCTTTCGGTCGAAGGTCATTGATGTATACCTGTCGCCGGAAGTGAGAAACTTGCCATTGAGGCATGCAAGCTTCAAAGTACTGAAGGGGGTGTCCCTAGATCAACTTCTTGGATAATGAGCTGATGTCGACAAGAAGCGATCCGTCAAAGGAGGGCCTTAATGTATCCCACATCAGTGACACGGAACGGAGCAAATGATTTTGATGGAGGTGAAAATGATCTGATGATATATGGTTCAGGGTGGCGGTCATGAAAGAATGAAGGATAATGTATGGTAGTGGATGGGACACGGTTGACTTCTCTAGATGACTTCTCTTGAACATATCGGCGACACTTGTGTGATGGATCGGTAGCATTTACCCCAAAGGTGGATGGTATGGCGAGACCATGGTGATGTGACCGGTGAATGAAACAACCCAACCCAACTCAGGCACGGAGTGGAAGTGTCATGTTCAAGAGCGACTTGCTACCAATAAAGTTTCTTTGAGTTTCTTCCCAATTTTTCCCCAGTCATTGCTGACCAGTACCTCTTTATTTTTGTCAAGCTTGAGGAGGATAACATATGCTTGTTCTATAATTTGCCCTTCGGGCAAACCCATCGCTATGTTTTAACGAGCCTAGCGATAGTGAAACTCGTTCTCGTCTAAAGACAAGTTTGTCGCTATTAATCTTTTTAACGAGTCTAACGACAAAGATAACTCAGTCCTTTTCATTTTTAGAGAGTCTGAAAAGGTACGTAAAGATAACTCCGGAAGTCCTTTTTCGTCATCTAATCCCTTAAGTCCGAAAAAGTATAAAACAATACATAAGGGATGAATTTTCGATAGTTTTAACGAGCCGAACAAAACAAGCGCTCGATCTTTTTGTGCAATAATTCCTCAGGTCCAAAAAGATTAAAATCTAGAGGAGGGATAGCACTTCCGGTCGTTTTAACGAGCTGGAAGACCAAAACTCGGCAATCTTTTCATATTTTACGAGTCAGATGAAAAGAGCTTAAAGAAGACTCGTCTTTTGAGGAACGAGTGATAAAACAGGTAGCAGCTGATTCCAGGTAAGGGTTGGAATTTTCCAATCACGGCAGTGTCACAAGGATGGCTAGTGAAATCACTCTTCGCAGCTGTTCCTCAAAATGGGTAAACAATCAAATGGAGGTGAATGATCGGCCAATGGAAAAGTGGAGGTGACAGTGCAAACACGACCAAGGCTTTAATGGCTGATAATGTTACATTCACGGTGGTTATTTACCGGAGGATAGTTCATTTTTTAACGAGCTTAAACGCGGGTTGAAACATTTGCTCGATCTTATGTTTATTTTTTAACGAGCATGAACTATGTGCTAAAACTGCTCGATGATAAGTTTGCATGCCCCCAGCATAATAACGCAAATCGAGGTGCATGCCCCCCAAGCTTCATTGCATTCAACTCGGTGGTTGGAATGAAGGTTTACCTTTGAGATCTGGAAAGGGGATTTGTTTCATTTTTTAATGAGGTTGACACAGTAAAAGAACCATCCTCAATACTCCTTGTTTCATTTTTTAATGAGGTTGACACGAGATAAGAACCGTCCTCGGAGCCCACTGTATTTACAGTATTTGATAGAAAATCGAAAACTGAAGGATGATAAAGGTCATCTTGAGTATCTTCTCCACAATCCGGGAGAAGGGAACGATGGTGGGAATCATTCCATGGTGCCCGGTCAATTACCATTGATTGGACAATTCCTTCGTCGGTGACATGCACTTGCGACCAAGGATCTGAAGGGGTACCATATTCTTTAGATCTATCTATCCAAACGCTTGATGAGCGTTGATTTGGGGTTTCCCCCCAGGCCAAGAAAATTGATTGCTACAATATTTCTAAAATGGCGATGATCCATGCTGACAAAATGTTCAGGAATCTTTGGAATCCATTAGATATAGAAGATTTCATATTGTAGGTTTCCACTGTGGCCACTTCTGCCAGATTACTCGCAGGCGGTAGGGCAAAAGTACCCATTAAGGCAGGGTCTTTTAGGAGACCTACTCCAATATTTTGAAGCGAATGATTGCTTCCATGGATCATTGGAATGCTTCCCGTAACTTGTGAACTGTCGGGGAGGAAAGTTTGTTGGTCGACGACTGTAATTCCTCCTTGAAAGGGAAATGCAATCTTCCTGAAGTAGGTCGACACAACTGCGGCCATGGCATATATCCAGGGCCTTCCCAGTAGGATGTTGTAATCGAGGTTTCCATCAATTACTTCAACATCAATTCCTATTGTTTTTCCCCCTAGTTCAACTTGCAAGTTACTTAAAATCCCGTATGGAGTGTATGATTGTCCATCAAATGCTTTTAACGTCGTTGACGATCTCGACAAGGGTGGTGAGCCTAAATTTTTCTAGCAACTCATCGACATAATACACGTAGATGCCCCCTCATCAATAATTGTTCGATGAACAGTTTTGTTGAGGGCTTTCACTTGAATAAGGAAAGCTAGTTGAGCTGGTAACTGAGGGTCATATCCTTTATGATCAAAGGCCACAAGATTGGAATCCATTGGGCCAATCCCACCTATTGCTGATAATAAAGCTTGCTCTTGGGAGGGGCAATTTTGCGGTACCTCAAGTGTCGACATAGCGAACGACGATTGGGCCAGGTCCTCTATTAAATTATAATTCTGTGCTATTTTTGCACGAGGATTAAATGTCGATTTGTGTACTATTCCCTTTGGCGACTTTAGCATTTGTTCAGGAATGATGGGTGGCACAAATTCGGTCAAAGTTGTCGTCGAACTACTAGGTTGTTCATTAGCCTTGTTATTCGACAGCTGTGGATTCCCGTAATCTTTATTCCTTGTCAAAGCATCATTTTGCTGCTTTGAGACAGACAACATAAGCACTTGGGATCATGAAGTATTTTGATTAGCAACCAATTTGGTTCCCGGTTTGGAAACGGATCAGTCAATACTGCTGAGGGTTTTGAACTCTTAAAGAGTTTCTTAACTTCAGCTTTATGTGGACAATCTCTCGTCTGATGATCCTCATCGCATATATGACACCCCGTAGGGGGTTTCCTTTGCCCAGAAGGGTTTGCAGAAGGTTTTCCAGGAGATGACTCATCCTGCTTCCTTTTTCTCCCTTTCTTTTTCTTCTTGCCCCCTGGTTGCTTCAGTTGTTTGCCCTTGTCAGTCGACACGGCATTTACTTCTGAGGCAAGAAGTTCCTCATTTGCATTTTGACTAGAAATCTTATGGGCCTTTTTAGATGTAGCCTTTGTCGATTTCGTGTCTGTTGTGCCAATCACGCCATCGCCGGCATGAGAGTCATTGTTTGATTTAGGAGGAGGAGGAATTGAGAATTCCGGTCTAGGGGCGTCAGGTATTTTGTCGTAGAGCGTGTCGGACTGAGTATAGATCAAGTCCAGATATTGTGCACGAGCGATAACTTGCTCTTCCGTTACGACTCCCCCCTTTGCCACATCTTCCGTGATGGAAGGTAGTAATGACTTGATAAACCATTCAACTAATAGCTGATCGGGGACGTACGTTTTTACCATCCTACGACGACGTCGCCACTCATGTATATGATCAGATATGTGGGTGGCCGTTGTCTGTTTGAAGTTGGTAAGGAGTTCTGTTCCCGTTTCATACCTTATCGGTAATTGAAAATGGGTTAAAAAGGTTGTGGCTAAGGTACTGAAGTTGTCGAACGAAGCTCTAGGCAATTCAATGTACCATTTTGCCGCTAGACCCGTTAACGTCCTCTGAAAGAGGCGAAGTCTTATCGAATCATCATTCAGGGTGTTTGATGAACACCATAGATGAAATTTCATCACGTGATTCGATGGATCTTCACCCGGATTTCCATTAAATTTAGGAATATCTGATGGAAGTTTATGTGGAATCGTTGGCCACCAAGGGGCATAAGCAATTGGATCATTCATCAGCCGGTTTAGATCTGGTAATTCTAGAGTTGCTACAAAGGGCAACTGTTGATTCAGGTTAGGCGAAGCATACCCAGGATAAGATGGAATCGCCTGAGCAGTGGGTCTTTGCATACCAGCATAATGCTGGCAACTTTGACAAGGTTGATGGGCATCACCATTATAGTATGGTTGCCCATTACTTACAAAGACTTGTTGCTCAGGTCCTTGATATGATTGTTGGAATGGCGGTTGTTCAGTTTGAACCAGCTCTGGTTGTTGGACCATTTGTTGATGCCCAATACTGGATGATTGACCAAGATGAGGAGTCATAGTACTTGTCTGAGCCTGAGTCGCTCCAGATAAGGAGGCACTAACTTGAGGGTGTGATTGAGTCGTCGAGACAAGAGGCTGTTGTATTGCAACCTGAGAAACTTGGGGTTGACATACAGCAGGTAGAGCTTGTACTTGTGATGCAGTCACCATAGCAGGTATAGTGGGAATATTCGACACAGGGTGGACTGGTTGCATTGAATATACAACCCTTGGTTGCTGAGGCAGTATTGGTACCCAACCGCTGGATGTAATTCCAGTTTGACCTGAACTTTGTTGTAAACTCTCATATGGTTGTTCTCTGGGCGGGAACAATGAAAAGGCATACTGCCCTCCATATGGTGGAAATCCAGTACTTAAAGGGTAGATTGGCCTTTGAAGACACATTGGATCAATTTGTTGAGTTTCAACATAAGAAATACCAGATGATAATCCGGATGAAGAAATAGGAACTAACCATGTCGTCGTCCCTGATTGGACTCCGGCTTGTTGTTGATAACTTGCCGGGACAGATGGTATACCGGCGAACATTGTTGGAGTAGCAGCAGGAGGTTCTGTTGCTGCTGTGTCGGATGACACAGTCCTAGATGTTGACGGTTGTTCAGACATATCTAGTCTATCCAAAATATTTCTTAGCGATTCTACAAGAATTTGTGATGAAGGGAGATTAACTTCGAAGATCAACGAGGGAAAGGTGACGATTATTCCGTTTAAAATAAATTTTAACAACGCTTGGACACAACTTGTTTTTTCAGTTTTTAAGAGTCGAGAAAAAACAAAAGATGACTCTAGTCTCCTTCGATTTTTAATGAGCCTGAAGTGACAAGTGCTCAGATGGACCTTTTCCGTTAAGGAGTCTGAAAAGGAACAAAAGGGACTGCTCTGGAGTTCTAGGTAGAGGGTGTGCCAAACCAATCGCAAAACCGCAAAATACTTTTTAGGGTACGGGCGGTCAATCTTCCCGAATGCTGTGTTCAGTGCATTGCGATCAGTAGGGCGACCGACACGGCTTCCTATGGATAAAGGTTTTGAGCCTATAGGGGTCTCCCAATATATACTCGACGGTACGTGGGAGCACAATCCGTACTGGCACTTATCGTCTCTCAGGAGGAATCACCCAACCATCAGTGAGGCGACCAGCGACCAATTTTTATGACGCCGGAACACGTCTCTAGCCTAGACCTCTATGTTGTGCATTAAGTTACAAAGCGTTGTTAAGTTCATTCAATTTATTTTAGGTTGATCTTTCTTAGAAGTTTGCCTTTTTGGATCACCACAAGATGTATGATACAATTCCTAAATGCAGTCTAAAGATGATAAGCAAGCTTTTATATCTTTTCAACAATGAAAATCCTAGCTACAAGGGGAAAAGAAAGACACAATCTTTTCTCAAAGAGCATAGAGCACACTGTAAATGCACTTTTCCTAAATCAACACATACAAACTGTCAAAATGCAAATGCACATATGCATGTATTTGTTTTCACTTTCTTAATATTAATGCCTAAAAAGAAAGCTGTTGTACAAATTTGAATTCGATTTCAAGTGAAAAACACAAACAAGCTTCTTTCGAAATCAAAAAGACGATTACGACACTTTATGATTTTGAAGTAAATACTCGTTTCGACACTAGAAATTCATAAATACAAACCAAAAGACAAAAGTAAAAGCGTAATCAACTGTGAACAACAAACAAACTCACTCCTAAGATCAAAACGACACTTACGACAGGTCTAGATCTAAGGGCGACAGTATGACTAGTTTACTTTTGTAATGGGAAACTGCAAATGATGTAACAAATACACAAAAACAAACACAGTTTCTTTTATACAACTGAGGTGGAATTAAGGTAGAGAAAAGGGGTTTCAGATAGGTACACACACTGATAACAGGCTGCAAAAACCGAGATAAAACTGAGCAAAAAGAAGCAAAGAACCACAGCTGCACAAGGCAAAGGCTAATCAGCGCACCCCTGGCACAGAGAAACTGAATTGTAGTGCAGGTAGCCCTCTCGGGACCTGCGTTGAAATGCAGAACCTCTTCACAGAGCCTATGCTGAAGCAGAAACGAGAAATGTCTCTAGGTTCTGGGTCACGGTTTGCAGTTTAATCTACGGTTTTTGGCTGGATAAAAGCTATCAATTAGGTACAATTAGAGGGATGATTTAAAGGAGGACTAAGATCTATCACAAAGGGCTGTTAGAGCACTTGTGGATCAGCTGTTCAGATCATAAACAGGCCCAGCGAATGGACTAGAGTAGCAGATTTCTACTTTGCATTTGTAAATGGCAAATGCAGTTCGATTCTGCACTCTTGAGCTTATGAGAAGAACAACAATAGAAACACAAATAAACTAACTAGATACGATCCCCAGTGGAGTCGCCAATTTGTTGTTGGGAAAAGTATCCATTCGGAATGCCCCTATCCCACTCTAAGGTGTGATAGTGCCTTAGCAACAAACAAGGAAAACTATCTTCGTATTCTTCTTTATGAAATGTAAATGGAGAAGAAGGATGTAACTAACCTGTGTCTTTCGCTAGTTTGTTGATCCACTCGTTCTCCTCTTTGTTCGTTTCCCGCTGCCTGCTTTCTCACTGGTCCAGCTTCACCAAGTTCCTGCAAGATCACAGAAGAGAGAAACTACACAAAAGACATAGATTTACATTCATAACTAGTTTAGGATCAGATATAAACTAAACATGCAAATATAACAAAGCATCATTGATATACAAGCATATAGGAGAAACTCAAATAGTTTTATTGATATGATAAGAAAGTCCAAGAGGAGATACAACCAAGTGAGTCCCGATCCAGCATCTACCTCCCAGCAAAGGAATCCCTTCCTCTCCTCCAACAAAGCATAAATCACCCAATGCACTAATCTCAATCTCAAACCAACAACAATTCTCTGCAAAGTACAAAATTCCAGCCTCTTGGATCTTTGGGTGAGGGATCCATATATAGATGTTTGCAGAGAGGATGAGTCAGCTTATGCTTTGACTTGTGGCTTCTCTCTATCAGTTCTTGCTTCCATTTGGAGGTTGAGAGCCTCTTACTCATCACTGGTTGAATTCATTGAGGCAAGTGTCATTGAGGAAGATTCTGGAAGCTTCCAGTGTTTGTACACCTCGTGGAATGACACTGCCATTTGGCATTTCTCACTCAGCGCACCCTAGTAGTGCATTTAGGTGTGTTGCAACGCACCTAGCTAGTGTACTGGGGTGCATTGCAACGCAAGCAGCTAGTAGAGCATCTGAATTGATCCTGATTTGACTAGTTCTGAGTGGTTTTTGGTGGAGAACTTCTGGGAGAAGTTGTCATTGGTTGACCTTGTTCCTTTAGGGGCAGGAACAACTCTTTTAGGGACTTTGGATCCCTTGGATTATGGACATTTCATGCTCAATGTTGTAAGGCACAAAAAAGTCTATAACAGTCATACCCATGGTAGAACAGAAATCCTGAAGAAGTCTAAGTTGTTTATCAAGATCAGATGAGCACCTTGCGATAAGAACATTATCGTCAGCATAGTGAAGAAAGATGATGACTATCCCAGCTAAGATCATGCCAGCACAACCTGCTTCCTCTAAACAACCTTCTAGCTTGTCGATGTAAATTCCAAATAGGATAGGGGAGAGGGGGAAACCTTGTTTAACTCTGATGTTACACTTAATATCTTTCAACCACCCGTCATTGCTCTTTAACTTGGCAATTACATTCTCATATAACCTTATAGCGACAACTCTCAACTCGAAAGGAACCTTTAGCTCTTCTAATCTATTTCATAGGTTGTTTCTAGGAACCGTATCAAAAGCCTTTCTAAAGTCCACAAAGCAACAAAAGACATTGGATTTATCATTGCAGAATTCCTCCACAATTATCCTAAGCGTAACAAGGTGGTCCATTGTTGAGTGCTGCCTTCTAAAACTCGCTTGGCCTTTAGCCAGCTTACCTTCACTTTCAAGCCATATGTTCAACTTCTTTTCCAAAATAATACCATATAACTTGGCTAAGAGAGGGCTAATCATAATTGTTCGATAATTAGAGGGGTTATTTGTATCCCTGATTTTAAAAATAGGGATAATGAGGCTCTGAGTCGATGGTTTAGGGAACTCTTCCTTGACTGCTTGATTGAAAAGCTTGTGGATGTGGGGGATAAGGACAGGACCTCCAATTTTTAAGATTTTTGCCTGGTAACCTTCAATGTCCTTAGCTTTCCCATTTTCTAGGCGTTTAACCCCAAAATCAATGTCTTCTAATGAGAAAACTTCTTTCATTGTGAGCAAGGTTTCAAAGTTATCCATGAAATTTGGAGATTCATAAAGCTTTTTAAGATAGGAATTCCAGTCATGTAAAGCAATTTTATTATTGTCTTTATTTTTCCTAGTTAGAATCTGCCTCCAGAATTTCTTAGGAGCTACCTTAGAGAAGTGCAAGAGGTTCTTTTGTCTTTTATGAATATACTACCTTTTTTTCCTTTTAGTTAGGGCTTTGTATATTTTTATCTTGCCAATTTTAAGAGATTCATCAACAACTTCCTTAATTGCTCTTCTCGCACTTTTACAATCTTTGTCATACAATGGGTTGGTTTTGTTATTTCTTTTATTACTTGAAACTTTAATTGAGAACTTGTTAATAGATTATGAGAGGGTTGTAGTAAAATTATGATAGAGGTATTCTATGTTGTCTATACTAGATAAAGGAAGCAAATTAGTTTTTAATTCATTTAGAAAGAGATCGTTTTTATTTCTATCAAATATTAAGTTCTTTTGGTTATAAGGATTATCTTCTATCGGATCTCTATGCATGACAAAACTGAGAGTTATAAGTAAAGGCCTATGATTAGAGTCAGGCTCATGGTCATTTAAGATGTCAAAATTTATGATTTCGTTGTATAAAGGGAGATCAGAAATAACGTAGTCTACCATGCTACTATCAAGCCAATGGATGCAGGTCATCTGGCTAGAATTGAGCCACTTCTTTAGACCATTGCAAATTATGAGATCCTGAGCACTACAGAGCTTGACTAGCTCTGACCCAAACAAATTATTCCCAAGGTCTTCAGAGCTCCTTTTGTACCGGCTAGGCAGAGTAAGGTCTTCGTTTAACCAAATAGGATTAGGGTTGGAATGATTGCTTAGAAGAATAGTTTGTTTGCTTCAAGTTCAAGCATTAAAGTCACCCATTAAAAGGATATTACCTTCATTCCTTAGGCTAGAAATATCATTCTCTAAACCATTGTAAGGACTATTTTTATCTAGACTCTTTTTCTTATAGAAGTTAGAATTGATTGGGGGAAATAACACATTTCTATGTAGGTGTTTTTATCATTAATGTCAGTAATCTATATCCAACTGTATTGGTTGTAAGGGTTGTTTTTATAAATCCTAGCATGGGGGGAGATGTTCTTCTTAATGTAACAAGCTATACCCCCAATGCCTCTACGGGAGGATCGCTTGTTCTAGGTAGACCATAGTGCAAAGCCATCTATGTTAGGGACCTTAGATTTTTCATGCTCCCAAGTTTTAACAAGCAATATAATATCAACATCATTCAAGATCCAACTTAGCTTGGAGCCTTTGTTCCATGGAAAGCCCTGATAGTTCCAAGAAAGAAATGAGAGCATGTTGAATTGCTATTTATTATTATCTTTTTGGTTTCTATCTTGAATAATGGCTTTTCTATTTCTGATTATTGCCCATTTTCCTTCCTTCCTAGCTTCTTTTACCTTTTGAACCTCCTTTCTTAATTCTACTTTATCTTCTAGAATGAGATCTTCATTTATAAATATTCTCGTTCCTTTTAGACTTGAGGTTTTACTAAGTATGTCATACTTATGGTAAGTAGAGATCACCTTTATTCGAATCAGCCTTCCTTTATTCTCAGTTAATTTCCCCAACCTTGTTGCCTCTCTGAGACACATTGTTTCAATTTGTAATCTATTATGCAATTCTATCTGGGCTATGGCTAAAGTATCCTCATCTACCTCCTCTTTCAAACCGAAGATTATAAGGTTCAAGGCCCTTTTGTTACTTTCATGGTCTAATTCTATCAACTTTTTCATTTCATCTTTAATTAGTTTGATATCTAATTCACCTGCCACATTATTTAGGGTGAGGCGGCTATTAACTTTTTCTTCTAGATCTTTAATCATGTCCTTCGTTTTAAGACTCTCTAAAGTATCAGCATCTCCTTGCTCGGATGTTTGGTTTGTATCTTGGTTTTGTTTTTCTGTAACCTACAACCTAGTCTCCATTGCCTCCATTTTATTCCTCAATAGTTCTATTTTATTTTCTATTTGTTTTTGGATCTTGTCTTCAAGAGATGTGAATTTATTTTCCAGCATGACTACTAACTCTGTTTGTAGCTTGACTTCTCTTTCTTCTATACGTTTCTCTAAAAACTCTATATACTCATAAAGGCTCTATAGAGTAACTATGCTAGGTCTACCTTTGGTAATCTTTGGAAGTTGTGGTGAAATATTCATAGTTGAAAATATATGAGCATATATGTATTAGAAAAAGATAAGGAATGTGTGCACTTGATATCAACAAACTAGACCGCAGATCGCACGTGCCTTGGATTGGATCAAACCACAACCTACAAACTAGATTGGATTTGGAAAGATGAATGGCAAAGACCGCAAGGATTGGATTGGATTCTTCGCAAAGATGGAATCACGGACTGGATTGGATCTGTCAGAGTTGTACTGAGAGTCCCTAAGATTACACACTTGGAAGAGACCACAAAAGTGTTGTTGCAGACCCAAGAGAAACCAACCATAGATCGCCCAATGGAAAGATCTTGTCCCTAAGTCACAGAAATATATTATTCACATCTGCCACAGAGAGATCTAATTCATGCAAGTCGTGGAGAGATCGAATTCGTAAGCCGTAGAGATATATTATGCATACGACCTGCAGAGTTGTAGCATTACACCCTTACGAGCAACGCAGAGCGAAGTTGGATGATAAAACTCCGAGATCGCAGATGAACCTTACGAACCGTAGAAAAAATAAACCCTTACGCACCATAGAGATATATTATGCATATGATCCACATAACGAATTTTTTAAGTAAAAATGATATATATATATATATATATATATATATAATATCTAGATATATATATATATATATATATATATATATACACATACTTTTTGTTGTTTATTTGTTTTGATAGGTGTGCCTATTTTGGAATAGGGCTTCAATAATTTTAATTTAGATATCAATCATTATTAGCTGGATGGAAGAAAATTAACCTCTACATAATATTCTAGAATAATCTTAATATTGTTCACAAATCAAAGGTTGAGATTTATCTCCAAAAGAGTTATGCATTTTTTGTCTTTTTAGTTAAATTGATTAATTAAATAATTGTCATATAAACAAGTGTCATATGAAAGAGACATAGCTATGTTTTTTGAGCAGGTAACTATTGTATTGTAATAAACCCGATTTACAAATTAAGAATCTCCATGGTAAAGTAGGGGTGAATTTCCATACTTAAGAATATTTTTAGATCTTAGACTTTTATGATCCATATTGAAAATAAGATTGTTTTTCGCATTAGTCACATTATTGATATTGTTAAGAATATTGTTACATATTTTTAAAATGTATATATCTATTTAGCTTATATATTAATTTATTTTATAATAATAATAATAATAATTTAATTAATTTTAATTTTTTATTTTTATTTTAGCATACATATATCTGGAAGAACTCTTATAATGAGTACGTATCTATATGGTTGTGCTAGTACATAATAGCTAGTATTGAAATAGTTTACTCACATTATCCACATTAAATTTTATGTTCTTTTATTAATATATATTTAAATAGATGTCTCCTTCTATTAAGGAGTAGAATTCTATTACAAGTCTCCTTTTATTAGGTAGTAGAAATCGTATTTCTATGGAATAAAATTTCTCTGCTTCTTTATATTTTTGGAGAGATTCTATTCCTCTCCTTCTCTATATTTTTAGAGAGAGAAATTGAATTTACATTGTTAGTAATATTCCTTTTAAATGCTATATATAAAGTCCATATTAACATTGAAAGTATTTACAAATTTACTTTATACCTTGAATTAAAAGGCACTTTAGTAAAAATGCTACGTGTGAAAAACATATTAACTAAATGTAAGTTTGTTATTAATATTTTTTTTTAAATTCTATATATAAATTCCATATTAAACATGGAAATATTATTCTATACTTTGAATTAAAAAACATTTTTGTAAAATATTGTAGGTAAAAAAACATATTAACTATTAAAAAAATTACACATATACTTCGTACTAAAAACATATTAACTATAAAAAGAATTACACGTATACTTCATACTTTGAATACACATATATTTGAATATACGTATATTTAAAACGTATTATAACTTAGTTGTTTATCCAACAAACCCACACCACCCACCTATTATAACTTAGTTGTTTATCAAACAAACCAACCGGAGTGAGATTTGAGATAGTACCTTACTTACTTACTTACTTACTTATTTATATATATATATAACTTGATGTAAAATTGTATTCTGTATAAAAAAATGTATATATAAAATTCGATGTAAAATTATATTTTGTATACAGAAATTATTGAAACCCGTTTTGGTTTTTATATTGAAGTAAAATTACATTATTAGAAAATATGGAAAAGTTTTTGTTATTAGTATTTTTAAAATTTTAATGTAAATATATTTTATTTGTTTTTAATATAACTTTATGGAAGAACATTACATATTTCTTATATTAATTGCGATAAGAAGCAAAAGTTATGGAAATTCTGGTTATATTTAGAAAAAAATCGGCAAGGATTTTTGTAAATCCAAATTATAGTTGTTAAACTTCAAAATTTTAGGTGTTTAGAGGTTTTGATATCCATTTCCCCCATCAAAAAAACAATTCAAACACTGTCTCTACAAAATTTTTTAAAATTTTTTTACCTTGATTCTAGCCACTTTTGACCCCTGGACAATTCCTCCGCCTCCTCGTTAGAGGACTCCATTGTTAAAGTATGCCCAGAGAAAGAACATACTATACCAATAGGTGACAAGATTGTTAAAAGCAAGGGTATTTCCGTTATTTAATGACCATGACTCAAGTCGCATTCACAAGATAATATTGTTAATTTAACAATTAAATTAATCAAATTATATTGACAAGACATTATTACTAATTTAACAATTAAATTAGGATACATTTTGTGATACTATTGTTAATTTAATCATTAAATTAGTAATTCTGTGATAATATTGTTAATTAAATTAGTCAAATTATATTCATAAGACATTATTATTAATTTAACAATTAGATTATAATAAATTCTGTTTAAAATTATAGCAGTAAAATAAAGCGAGTTTGATCTTTCCGTTAAGTATCCGAGGTGTTAAGTGCTTTATTTTCGAACATTGAAAAAAAAAAGTGCTCCATGGCACAAAAGAGCATGTGGCATCTCGCACCCTTTTTTTCATACCGACGAACATGTTGCAATTTTAGATATAGAAGTAAGGGGAGAGTTGAGATCCTAACTTTTGCGTTTGTAAGATTTCCTTTCCAAGAATAATGCCTCCTAGCACATCAATGTTTATTTAAATTACATTAACCTTTATTATAGGATAACACATCAGGTGAGTGGACCGACCCCAATTAGTTAGGTTAAATAATTTTATATGTTTTGATTTAATTTCATTTAATTATATAAAGATTTATATATATATATATATATATATATATATATATATATATTGGTTATTATTGGATGAGTATTTGAATATTTTATTATAAAATACATTGTAAATTGTGATTTTATAATCATTAATTTTTATTTATACATTGTATTTATTATTGATGATGATGATGGTTAAAGTTTACTGAGACCAAACTTTGGTCTATCGGACCTAAAGAAATGAATTATTTAGTTTGATTTAAGATTTCATTCTTATGCGCAAAGAGCTTGGAGAGAAGCCTCCCGAGCTCATTGTAATTTTGACAACGTAAAATGCTAGGAAGGTCAGTATTGAAACGAAGATTTTGAAACTGAGATCTAATGTGGTTGTATGTGGGGCACTCTAAGAGGAAGTGATTTTCATCCTCAATGTTCGTATTCTCACAGAGATGGCAGAACCTTTCCATCCATGGTGTTTTAGGAACTGCCCAACGACCCGTTTCACTATGGAGCTCATGAGAGTTCATTCTAATCTTGGCTATATTAATTTTCTTCTTTGAGCTAGTTAAAACAGAGAGATACTTTTGATCTTCTAGGGTGGGGTTGATGACCTCCTTATAATATCTTAATTTTCTTTTAGCTGCTAAATCTTTCTCACACCACATTTTTTCTTTGAACTTAGAAGTAACAATATTTTTAATGTTATTAATGTTTTGCAATGCAACATTCTCGTCAATCTCCCAATGGTTTAACCAGGCCCTGGTGTCTTTATACCAACCTCGTTTGAGCCTTAGGTGGTTTTGACTAGAATTTAAAGCTAGCTTAGGAAGTCTATGGTCTCTTATGTTATTGATTTTGTGCTTGTACAACAGAAGCCTAGTCATAGCTAGGCTCTCAATAGGAGAAAGACCCACTTCTATAAGGAGAATAGGATAGGGTGTGTTGCTTTTAATTTTGAGGTTATACATTATAAAATGCTTCTAGATTTACTCAATCTTTCTACAGGATTCTCTAGAGATGCTACAACTCCAAACCTCACATCCATATAAGATAACCGGAGTGACTAAAGTTTCAATAGGAACTTCTTTCTATCCCATTTTACGAGGTTTGTCGTTTTACAATTATTTTCAAGACCAAAGTAAGCTTTCCATCACCCATTAATCCTTTTCTCAATGCTATAGTTCCAGTTGAGCTTGTGATGAATATCAATTCCTAGGTACTTGTAGGAAGACACTTCCTCCAAGTTACTATTGTCATACATAAAATTAGCATAAGTGCCCTTCTTGGATTTGATAATCATAACTTTTGTTTTGTCAGTGTTAACAGTCATTCCCATGGTAGAGCAAAAATCTTTAAGAAGTATAAGTTGCTTATCAAGATCAAATGGGCACCTTGCGAGAAGAACAATATCGTCAGCGTAGAGAAGAAGGATGATGACTATCCCAGCTAAGATCATGCCAACACATCCTGCTTCCTCTAAACAACCTTCTAGCTTGTCGATGTAAATGCCAAATAGGGTAGGGGAGAGGGGGAAACCTTGTTTAACTCCGATGTTACACTTAATATCTTTCGACCACCCCTCAATGCTATTTAACTTGGTAATTACATTCTCGTATAACCTTATAGCGACAGCTTTCAACTCAAAAGGAACCTTTAGCTCTTCTAATTTGTTCCAAAGGTTGTTTCTAGGAACCGTATCAAAAGCTTTTCTAAAGTCCACAAAACATCCAAAGAGATTAGATTTAATTCAAATTATATTTATATCCTAAAGATTATATTTATATAAAAAAAATCAATACTGTAATTCATATATATATATATATATATATATATATATATATATATATATCATTTTTTTGAGTTAAAATATAAATTCAAATTTTAATAAAATAAAACATATACATTTTTATAAACTAAATAATAAATGTGTTATTATTGTTATTTTTCAAATATAAATTAAAATATTAAAAATAAAATCTATGTATTTTTATAAGCTAATAATTATATTAAAGAAATTTTATTGAATATTTTAGTTTAAATTTTAAGAAATAAAATATAATTTTTTATTTGGATAGACAATTTTAATTTGGATGACTAATACAAATCAAGCATAACATATTATAGTTTTTTAAAACTATATTTACAGAAGCATTGAAATCAATTTTTTTCTCCTTAATTGCACAAATGAAAGCTTTACCAGTCAATAAATAGATAGAATTCTAAACCTTAACACTAATTTAAATTCAATATTTTAACTATAATTTAATTATATTTAAAATAAAAAAAACAAAAATAACTATGTATAATAATTATTTATAAGTAAAACAAATCCATTCAAATAAAAATGCCAATAAAGATGCACATCAACCCACCCATATTCTTTCACCAATTTTTTTCATATGATAGCGCTACCATTTTGACGGCAATACTTGTTAAAATTTTCACTTGATAGCCTTACCTTTATTAATGGCAATATAAGTGTTGAAATTGCATTTATTATTAGTGGCGACCTGCAAGACTCTAGCGATCTCGATGACTTCTTATCGATTAGTTCCTTTTGATCAGATCATACGACCTATATATATAAAATATAACTTGAAAATCTTTCTGTAGTTTTTATTATTTTTAATGCATAGGTTTATAAAAGAATTTAGATTAACTTAACTTTTAAATTATATATCAAATAATTTAATACATAGTTTTTATTATCTATAGTTATGTTTTTTGTTTTAATATATTCGGAAATAATACTTTTTTTTTAATTTAAAATTAGTTTGGGATTGTGTTGGAAAGATTATTTCAAATTCTTCATTTATATTTAGAAGTAGTTGGATCTCAATCCAACTATATATATGCATCATATTTGTGAATAATGATGAACAAATAATTTTATGTCTATAAATTCATTTCCTTTTTGGTATCAGAGTTTTTTTGGGTTGTATATGCATATGCAATAGTTTGTGTGTTGTATGTTTGTTTATTCATTGTACAAAGCCATCATTAAGGAAAATGAACCCATAATAGAATGATAGCGCAAGGGACTGTCTCATTGAAATTCTAGGCATGAACACATGTTGCTCCAATGCTGGAGATGGTCGAGAAGATGGAGTGCGAGGAGAGAGAACATTATACCTCCATTTGGTGATGGTTCTCTCTGTAACAACTTGCACAAATGATACTTTGTAGGCCATCTCCTTGTGTCATTAAACCTTAGATTCGATCTTCGACATCTCGAAGACAATAAAGAAGTTAGTGGAATGTTGGGGAAAGCGTACCGGAATGGACAGTGATAATCTATTGATTGTCAAGGCAATTGAAATTTCAATTAGCATCTGCAAAGTTAGAACCATACTATGTATTTCCATTAATCAGCCCTGACCTAGCATGGTTGCAACAAAGATCACAAGGCGTTGGAGAAGTTGTTAGAGAAGGATCCTTTGAAGAGGCTCATTTCCTTCTCCAGCAATATAACATCAAGATTGCTAGAATAACTCACACCAATGTTAATGTTCAACATTGTTGGAAGAACTCGCCAGTTGCAGACACATAGAGTGTTAATCAACAGATTATCTTAATGGTCGAATTTTTCTTCATTTTGGAGTGGCAAATGTCCATTCCCCTCAAATTTGAGCCACTAAATTTAATGACATGTCCAAAGAAAACTTTTAGATCTAAATGAATTTAATTCCTTAGTTTTGCAGTCGTTTATTTTGTTATAATTATGAGTATGTCATCCCATCGTAATTATGGTTGTCATTGAGGTGACATTAGTCTAACCAACTATTGTCATGAGTTTGAGTGTGTTGAAACTGATCATTTCAACAATAGACAAATTTATTTGTAGGAAGTATTGACTTCCAGATATGATGAAGACATGAAGACATGACATAGAAGATGGCATTAGAGAATAATTGTTGGAGTTGCATCAGAGATATGGGAAACTAAGTGTGAGTTTATGTAATTTTGTGATTAGACTCACAAGCATGGTGTATTATGTGGTCCTTAATAAAAAAAATTATAATAAAGAACCAATCAATGAATAGATTAACATTATCTAAATTAGTGGGTCTCGGTGTTCTTTGGTGCCAAGAAAACATATTTCTAATTTGATTATGTGAGCCTTTTATATGATGATGGGTCTTGTTTTTCTTCGGTGCTTCAAGAGCATGAGTTACAAGTTATTTTCGTGAGGATATAAATGTGTATGTATAGAAAGATTAGTTGTATAATTGAGTGTTGAATACACTCAATAACTAAATAACTTACCTATATATTTGTCAAAATTGTAGTTACTGCATATTGATAAATTAATGTTAGTCCATAGAGTGGTTCAATCTCAAGATTGTCCTTCGATGGGTCAAGAAGTGTCAATTCTGCAAGTTTGTCAATGATGATCATTTACAGTTATGTTTTAAATGGAGGTCACGTAGTAGCTCGAAGTTATGGTGGTGAAGAAAGAGTGGTGTCTACGAGATTCCAGAATGGGTGTAAATGTTGATAAAGAACAACCGAAAAAAGATCAATATTATTGTTGTAATGTGTGTTTTTCAATATTTGTTACATGTAACCATTAAGGGAGGGACTTGGAAATAATGCTTCCATGCTGAACTTAGAATTAGTTTGTGACTTTTTTAACAAGATATCTCAACCTCCTAATTTATGTTTGGAAGTAGTTGGATCTCAATCCCATTATATATATGTATCATATTTGTGAATGAATTATAAAAAAATAGTTTTATGTGTGAAAATTAATTTCTTTTTAAGATGTATGCACTCAATTTTGTTTCAATCTTTGAATTAATTAATTGTCGTCTAATGTACATCCCTTAGAATTAAGGGCTCTGAATTAATTAACTTTGTAGGCTCAAGGGAAAACTAGTTGAACCTTTTCCAACTATTGCCTTATCAACAACTCCAACTATTTGTTTTCCTCTCAGGACTATCCAACTTCTGACGACTTTTTCAAAGAAACGTCATCAAGTCACTAACGCTTTATTTGCATTCCCCCACTTCTTTTTATTTATTTATTTTCGATTTAGGCTGTGTTTATATTAGGCTCAATCTTAATGTTGGATGGAAGAATGATCTACTCACTAATGGGGATGTTATCACCAAAGGTGGCTCCCACCATCAACCCCTCTCCTGAGACAAGATATTTGAACATATGACCTTTGAAGACTAAACCCCACACAAACCAATTAATATACACCTCATATAGTGATGCCCCACTTCTATCTATGGACAATACAATAGCTTATGTTGGTGTGGCCGATGGAATTTAATAGTGTGTATGAATTTCAATTTCAAATTTTAAATTAGGAAATGACCACTCCTGCCCCTATTTATCGTACCGATTGTTGCCCCACTTCAAATAACTTCTACTAATTTGGTTGATGGAATTTAATAAGGTGCATGAATTTAAATTTCAAACTTTAAATTAGAAAATGACCACTCACGCGCCTATCTATCATACCGAGCATTCCCCCAATTCATATACCCCCTGCTGATGTGGCCAATGGAATTTAATAAGGTGCATGAATTTAAATTTCAAAGTTTAAATTAGGAAATGACCATCCACACCCCTATTTGTTATACCTAGCACTCCCCATGGTATTTAGCGCAATGCAACTATTAAACAAGAAGAGAGTTTGATCAACAAAAGTTATTCTTATTTGTCTTTTTCAATAATTTTGATTTGTGTCCATGATCATGAGAACACACTAGTTTAGTGAGGAGGAGCACACACTAAAATATTAAAATATTAAGGATGGAAATTTTCCAATTTTGCAAATTTTAATAAAAAAAAATATTTTATTTTTAATATGAAAATTCTAAAACGTTTTTAGTGATTTCTTTTGAAAAATTATGAAATTATTTTTGAAATAGAAATAAGCATCTTCTCATTTTCGAAGTGGGTGGCAGTGGGTGGCACCAGGGTTGGAATTTCAAAACAGAGCCACCAGTGAAATTTGATGGTTTTCACACCTCCCCAACCCATAGTTTCAAGGAATGATCTTGATAATTTTGCAATTTTTTAAAATGTATTTGGTAAGAAAATCACCCAATGAAGGGAAATTTTCCAATCAAATTCCATCTCTTAATGGCACCAACACAACTATGTATTAAGGTTCTCCACGAGTGCTGAGGGCAGTGATTGACTGGTCTCTATTGAAACATTGAAAATGGGAGGTTGCATTGCTACTAATGATATGGGGAAGTCACCTTAGAGATTTATGGGTCCAACTTCATTTTCATTCGATTTCCCATTCAAAATGTTTCAGTACAGTTACAAGTGCATACCTTGTTTCAATGTTATCTTTGGTGGATAGAATGTGAAACTTTGGAATGATCCCACTTTGTTGAATGTATTCCAAATGAACGAAAGAATAATGATATCTTAGATTTCTATGTAAAGCCCATGAATTAGCTTGTGACTAAGTTAAATTCATTTGCAGGCGAGAGACATTGCCTACTTAGACTTCGTATTTGTTTATTATTTTTTATTTTATTTCCTTTCTGTTTTTGGAACATGGAGACATAGTATTACAAATTATTATTAGTTAAATTTTGTTGTAGTGCTAATAATAATTTAGAATTATGGGTAATCTAGACCGAAAAATACGTCAAAAAACCCTCCAAAACTTAGAACGAGTACACTATGGCTTTATAATTCTGTTATAAACTAACATATTATATAAATTAGTTGGCTATACATCAATCCATGATAAAGATTAAAATACTTACTTCATGATACATTGTCAAAATTAACTAAATTATAACTTTATTTTAAATTATTATTATTATTATTATTATTAGTAATATATATACTTAAAAAAAAGATGTAACAAAATTCTTAACCATGAAGATTCACCCCACTTCACCATGAATATTCTTAATCTACCTTTGTTACAATACCATGGGTGAAGACCATGTCTTATCAATACTACATGCTCAAAAAACCATAACTCATTTCATGACACTTGTTAATATGATTTCTTTTAATTGACCAATATAATTAAAATGGGAAAAGGGCATAACTATTTGGAGATAACTCTAAGTTACCTTTGATTTGTGAATACTATTAAAACTATTCTAGAATATTTCATGAAGTTAAATCCCTATCACATAGCTAATAATTATTGATAATTAAATTAAAATTCTAAAAATATTATTCCAAAATAAACACACATATTGACTTAATAAACATTTTTCAATTTCCCACAGGGTGTCAAATAGATGGTTATGGCGTGTACTATTAATTCACTTCGTAATGTGAAGATCACCGATTTGAAACTTCATGGGAAAAATTCAAGTTATGTTAAGGGTTGGTGTGGCTCAGGCTAGGTGCGATCCCCAGGTGATTTTGACGGCTTAGATGCCCTTGGGTTAGAGTTTCTCAAGCCAAAGGTCAAGCCTGGATAACACATACAACTTGACCCAAAAAAACAGTTTTCAATTGGTATGAGGAAAAATAATTTGATATCACCTTGTTGATGGTGTTGGACCTGCCAACATTCATGGGATCTCCCAGATATGAAGTCCCAAGTATACCTCAAACTGTTTGGAGTAGGAGTCCTAACAGTGGGTGGTAGTGTAATGCCTTGACCGTGGTAGCGCGTAGAGGTAAGTATGATAACTTTGGGTGCGAGAAAGTGTGTGACCCTGTAGAGATTCAAGTGATATGCATGAAGGTTCTAACACATGGAGGGGAAAGGGAAGTAGCCCCCTTAGAAGCTTGTAATAGTACGCAGCTTGAAAGGAACACACAAGAGAAATGACATCATAAGCTAAGATGCAGAATAATCCACAAATTAAAGTGATGAGTTAATCCAAAGCCACTCATTCAACAAGATTCACACAAATGCATACAAAGTAGTTCATAAGTAAATGAATAAGTTAAACAACATAAATTTCCAACACAACCAGAATATTCCAACTACATTAACAACATATGCATGAAAGCATGCTAGCTATGATATTATTATTATTAGTGAAAGTTCCATCCATACATACACCATTCACGACCACTAGCCCCAATAGTGGAACATTACAGTCAAGAAAACCTGCTCCTCCAAAGAAGTATACTCTCTCTACGCTATGGACAATCCAAGTCCCTTTACAATACTCCTAATCCTTTTCTAACCCTAAGCCTAGCTAAAAGCTTGGCTCCCAAAAGCCCATTCTATGAGTTATGAGGTTCTATTTATAACAAAGGGTTGGGTGACCCTTGAAATTCCTCTTTGTGACTCTTTGACTCCCCTCATGACTCTTCAACTTCTTTACAAGTAACTCATTACATAACATAATGACTTTTCACATTCCACTAATGACACTTGGAATTTCACTTACAACATATTTACAAATAATATTACATTTTTTGCATGTACTCATGTAAGACAAAATAGGCTAGAGACGACCTAACAAGACAAAACACTATGATTTTGAAGTTTGGGGAAACACAAACTCAAAAACCTCCACTTTTTGCTTCACAATCACATATTGATGCCCAAATTTGTATTGTGTGATGGTGTCCCCAAACTGTTTGATGGTGCCTTTCTGAAAGGGGACTCTTGCCTCCATGGAATATAGGTATATGGTCTTGGAATCTGTATCCAACTTGTTCTCAAGCATGTGCAACATGGTCTCTACCATGATAGGACCACCGATGTACTTCTGCATGTTGTGTGGGCTCAACTCCAAGTCTTCTTTGGTGGCTTCTCGTCTCAATTGCTCCAAGTACTCATCGATCTCCAGCTAGACTTGGTTCTTGGGTTTGGCATTGGTGAGGGAACCGATTGATGGGATCATGTGCGTTCTCACCATGAAATCCAAAATGTTGTACAACCGTGCATATTATGCTTGTATGCTATCGATGAATGGGGCAATTTGCTTGTAGTTCTGGATCAACATTCACACCTTTGCTTTCTCCAGCTCGGCTTGTGGCTTCATCTTCTTTACTAAGTCAAGTGGGGCCCCTTTATACCACATTGCCCACTCTTGTACATGGGAGATGGCAACATGTATGTTCTTGAGAGTTTGAATAAACTCTTTGCTCCACTTTTGGAAGCTACGCACATGAAAAACTATTTTATACATTATGAAAAATTCATCATAGAGCTTCTACATGGTATAACCAAGTGTTGATACTTTAGCAAGCATCGTTGCCTTTATCTCCCCCAATGCGGAAACTACATTTTGCACTGATGCTCAAATTTGTTCTGCCTCTTTCCTCAAAGCTTGCAAGTTATTTGCTATTTGTTCATTCTTGACCATCAGATACTTAACATTTGAGCTTGTTTCTCCTGCATAGGCTAAGATGGCTTCAACAAGGGCAGTTGGATGTTTCCTAGTGTTTGAAACTATTTCCTTAATGAATGCAAGTGATGCGTGATCATCCAGATAGTGTTTCCTCCATGCCTATACAATATTCCTCTACAATGCATCAAATGATATATTGTACACATTCATGACAGGATCACCATCAAGGAGAACAACATCTCCTTCCTCGCTCTGGACTGATATGACACTGGAGGTGGTAGAGAGTAAGAGATGACCTGTGGTGCTCTTGGAATTAGGTCAGTGCCTTCATTTTGTGATTCCTATTCCAAATCGTGTTTATGCCTTTGATAAATTTCTTAATCTACTGAGAAAACTCTTGATCCTACATCTGTTCACCCTCTTCCTCATTTGTTGTCTGTTCCAACTCATCAATCTGTATCGACGTTGTTTTATCTGTCATCACACCTTTCCTTTCTTCTTCTTCCTATTTATGCTTCTCTTCTCTTTCTCTCCTCCTCAACACCTCTTCTTCCTTCAACTTCTTCTGAGTCTCCTGCATCTTTAGTTCTGCTTCCTACAACCTCTATTTCTCTCTCTTTCTTCACTCTTCTCTCTTCATCCGGCACTCCCTCTTTACTTTTGCTGCCAAAGATTCCTTCTCTAAATTAGGATCTCCCCTCATATTGCAACTTTGCTTTGGCTCTAGGTTCTCAACAATCTTCCTCTTTCCCTTGTCCTACACTGGGTTGTTACCTATTGCTTCTATTGTTGTTTCTTCCGGAGATAATGTTGTCTGCATAGCAACCTTCCAAGTTTCTGCTAATCTTACTAGATCATTGAGTATGGAGGCATTATAGCAGTACTTGCAAGGGTCCTCCTCTCACCAATGAAATGTCTTGTCGATCCATGGAAAATACACTCTCGCACAATGGTCCTTGCAAATATTGTGGGGATAATATAGATTAAAGTCCTTGGTTCAAAACTCAAAATTCATTATGTCCTTAGCTTCGACATTCACATATTTCAATCTCTTAATCTCATATAATCTGATCTGCAAAGGATGTGAAGGCCATGACACTTTCTTTTTTATCTGCAGTCCTGTTGATGACCCAGTAGTGAGTTGCAATGAAACTTCTTTCATGATCAACTTTCCAGTGGCATACCTTGGTAGAACATGCGAAGGGTTCTCTCTGTCACACACTTTGATGAAGGTGCCACCTCATGAGGCATACCAATCTTCGATGTTTACTATTGCCTCCATTGCTTCTCTGGACATGCAAGGTGGATCCTTCTCAAAGATAAGATTGTACAATGGGATGATAAAATGGTCAGTTAGCCTTGCCATCACTCCTCGATAACTGGAGTCAGAAAGCAACTTGTAATATATGTTGAAGACATTCTCTTTTGGATTCCATGTCTAGCTCATGCCAGGGAACTGTTGTTGGGCACAGATTGCATCCAAAAAGTATGCGGACATAGAATATTTCTTGCTCATTCTTGGAAAGATTCTAATCCTTAGCCACATGGAGCTTCAATTGATGAGCCAATAGATTCGACCAGTTGAATGGCTTCTCATCATTCACCAACTGGTCTAGTAAGACCACCCACCCTTCAGGAAAGGTTTTTGTGTTCTCCTGAGCATATATTTAGTAGGCAAAGATGATCAAGAACTGGTAATCCTTCCTAAGGATGTTCTTCTTGTAAACATGAGTGGGTGTATGTCTAAACTTGGATGACTCTTTCACCCGATGCTTTATAATATCTCTAGTGTTCACATAGCCATGGGTGGCATAAAATAGTGAGTCCATGCGCTTCACCGGTTCGGGCAAGTGATACATCTGTTAAAATTTCTTTGCCCTGAATGTGGCAAGCTCTATCCCGCAAGAACTGCTCAATGTCATAGTCTATTCATCTGTGTGTGAGATAGTCCAGCTAATGATGTTTGCACATGGGAAGACAAGGTAACTACATGAAACCTTGTATAACCCTAACCGTTGGATGCTAAAATAAACCTGTTGGTCTTCCAAGTTTTCCTTGAAGTCCTCTACAAATTGTCTTTGGTTTGCTACCATGTCAGTGTTGTACCCTTCTCAATGAACAACTAAGTATCTGCATAAATTGGTATATCAACTAATATCTGCTCAACTTCTTCCCCAGTACTTCTCTCGATGGTTTCCTTTGATGTGACTCTCTTGGAATCCATGTTAACTGTAACTTCTAGAGAGATGCTCAACAACTGTTTTACTTGTGGGACAAAGAGGACACTAATGGAATGTAGAAATTTTGAATAATCTGACACTTATTCACAGAGATTATCCTGATTATACACTATTGCGGAATGCATGCATAATACATAACCTCCTCTACGTTGATCATCAATTTTGTGGAATTAAAAATAATGAAACATCAATCGCATGCGCACATTAACACAGTATGTAACCCGGGGAAAGCATACACTAAAAACCCCACACTATCTGTATATTATAATGATTGAGAACATGTAACAATACATAGTACAATACTCCTCACAAGTACTCAGTACTATCTCCACTTGTTACACAAAAATTAGCTCGGATCTGAATCAATCACAGGTTCAAATCTCTTCCACTGCTTGCCTGCCTCCACTGTGCAATCCTGCATGAGAATAGATCAGTGTGGCTGATCCAAACTCACATTTTTTTTGGCTGAACCACACAATCCTCATTGGAAATTACTCAATCCATGCATGTGCAAATCTCATGCACAACTATAGTCACAACTGATAGCAATCTCAACCTCTAATACCTGTCTCCACTGAACTGTCCATGCACTGAGTTAACTGATGTATTCTTTAGTTGCTTTATAAGTTAATAATTAGTGAATTAATTAACAATTAATTCACATCACTCATCACTAGTGTATTTGTAGTTAAACTAAATACAACTAGTTCAACCAAGTCAAACTGAACACAACTCCATCAACTCCTCAATCAACTCCACCAAACTCAACCACATGAGTTCTAACTGAAGTCCATCATGCAATAGCTCAACTGACCCACAAGAAAAGCGTATTTGCTTCTGACAGCTGCATGTGCCACATCTATAGCTCAAACTGAAGTGCTCCAAGAGGATAAGATAATGTTTGTAGTCCAAATATTATTATGAGCTAATAATATTTGATTGTTCTATTTTTAGACTGGCAGTCTAAAAATAGACTCTGCCCATATGTCTAAAAATAGAAGTCCATCTATTTTTACCAACATGACCAATCATCCACAAATAGCATCCTGCAACTGATAGACCATGATCCATATGTCTAAAAATAGACATAGTCTAAAAATGGACTTTGCGCCAAAAATAGCCCGCGGGCCCACTTAGTGAAGGTGACTTTTTTTCACTAAGCTCCATCTTGTTGCATTTTCAACACTCCCTCTCAACAAGATATGGATTATCAACAACCCCTATCCTGCCTCGGTGGTATTCAAATTTGCTCCTGGTGAGTGCCTTCGTCAAGATATCAGCATCCTGATCCTCCATTGTAATGTATGAAAGTAACATGATTCTCCGCTACACACAATCTCTGATATGATGGTACCTGATGTCAATGTGCTTGGATCTATCATGAAATACTGGATTAGTTGAGAGTTTAATGCAACTCTGGTTATCACAATAAATCACTGTAGGCTCCAAGTATGAACCGAACAACCCGACCAGGATCTTCCTCATCCATATAGCCTCGCATGCAGCCAAACTTGCTGCCATATACTCGGCCTCTGCTGAATTGAGTGCCACGGATCTCTACTTCCTACTGTACCAAGAAACTGTTGTCGACCCGATACTGAAAATCCCTCCAGATGTGCTCTTTCTCTCTGTTGGGCTTCCTGCCCAATCTGCATCCGTGAAGCCACATAGCTTCACCTCATCCTCCTGTCTGTACCACAATCGATATCCCAATGTGCCTCTAAGATAACGCAATACATGCTTGCCTACCTTCCAAAAGAGCTTGGTTGGCTTAACGATAGCTTGTGAAAGCTGGTTAACAGCATAGCATATATCAGGTCGTGTATTGACCAGATACATAAGCAACCCCACCAACTGTCGATAAACAGTGGCATCCACTACTTCTGCTGAAGTAGCATCCTCGTTCCTCCAACCTCCAGGAAGAGGAGTGTCAACAGGCTTGCAGCCATTCATGTTGAACTTCTCCAGTATCTCCCGAGCATACTTACCCTGCGAAACAAATAGTCCATCACTGCGCTGCCAAATTTCCAATCCCAAGAAATAATGAAGGAGGCCCAAGTTCTTCATCTCAAACTCCTTAGCAAGATCCTCCTTGCAGGAAAGTATCAACAGCTCATCACCTGTCAGAATCAAATCATCTACATAAAGTACAATGATAAGCAACTTACCCTCCACCACAATCTGGTATAGGTTAGGATCCACCTCACTCTTGGAGAATCCAAGTCCGATGAAATAACTATCTATCCATGTGTACCAAGCACGTGGTGCTTGTTTCAACCCATACAGTGCTCTCTTGAGCCTGCACACATGCGACTCGCTGCTGAAGATCTTGAAACCTTCGAGCTGCTCTATGTACACCTCCTCCTCAACGACTTTGTTGAGGAATGCAGTCTTCACATCCATCTGATGAATGTGCCACCCCATCTGCACTGAGAGAGCAAGAATCGTCCGTATGGAAGAATACCTTGCGACAGGTGCAAAGGTCTCCTCATAATCGATCCCCTCTATCTGTGAGAAGCCTCGGGAAACAAATATTGCCTTGTACTTCTCCATACTCCCGTCAGCTTCCTGCTTCACTTTGTAGATCCATCTCAAACCCACCATTGATTTCCCTTCTGGTCTTGGGACAATCTCCCATGCACTGTTTCTGACAATCGAATCATACTCTTCCACCATGGCATCTACCCATGCGGGGTCCTCCACAGCTTCCTCAAAAGAGGATGGCTCAGTCACAACACATTTTCTCACAAGAGCCATGTATCCAGTGTACCGATCAGGTGACTGTCTCTGCTTGCATTGAGCTGTAGGTGGTCCTACAACCTTCTCTGCATCTTGAGCCAGTCGCTCAGCTTCTGTAATGCGCTTTCGCCCTCTGATGATTGGCGCTGCATGAGTGGTCTCTTCCACTCAATGAACTTTGTCCTGTGGCTAATCCATGTCCTGAAGCTCATCCTTAGGAACTAATAGCTCCTCATCTGCATGCAAGTGTGGATCCCTCTCAAGCGAACACTTCATGGATTTCTCCTCCTGAAATTTGATATCCCGTCGCACAACAGTCTTACGACTGTCTGGAAAATACACACGATAGTTGTGGGGTGTATCAGTGTACCCCACAAATATCTCAGCCTCTGCAATCGGCTCTAGCTTCTTCCTGGAATCCTTCGTCACATGCATGTAAACGTTAGAACCAGAAATCCTCAAATGAGAAATATCAGGCCTCTTACCAGAATAAGCCTCCTCAGGTGTACTCATGCCAAGTATCCTGTGAGGACAACGGTTCTGCACATATACTGCAGTATGGCATGCTTCCGCCCACAAGTGAAGGGGTAGGCCCTGATCATGCAAGATCGCCCGTGCAGCACCCACGATCGTTCTGTTCTTCCGTTTAGCAACCCTGTTCTGCTGTGGGTTATGGGGAGCTATGAGCTCTCTTTGAATCCCTTCTGCGCTGCAGAAGTCCTTGAACTCGCCAGAGATGTATTCACCACCATTGTCACTCCTAGCCTTCACCTTCTTCCCCGATTCCTTCTCGACCAGTGCTTTGAACTCACAGAACTTTGAGTATGTCTCACTCTTCTTCTGCATGAAGAAGATCCAGCACTTTCGAGAGAAATCATCAACAAAGATCGCATAGTACCTGTGCTTTGCTGTCGAAGCTACTGAGAAAGGTTCACACATGTCTGTGTGAATTCTCTCAAGGATCATCGTGGCATGACTATCATTCTCATGAAAGTTGGCTTTCACAAATTTTCCCAAAGTACACCCCTTGTGCTGATCTGACTGCGCAAGAGTGCCTTTAGGAATCCCTGTAGTAATCTGCTGCAGTATCTTCAAGGCTCCATGGTGAAGGTGACCCAATCTCTTGTGCCATAGCTCGCCATCATCCCGGCTCACCAATCCTTCCGCCTTGCATGCCATTGCTGCGCAACCATCTACATGCAACTAATAAAGGTTCCTGACTTGAACCCCTATCTTCCGGGTTTCTCCAGTTGTCTTACTGCGTAGGAAATCCTTTCCCTCATTGAAAACAACATCATATCCCTTATCTTCTAACATCGCCACAGAGATAAGATTCTTCTTCAATCCTGGAACATGCATCACTTCCTTCAATACGAAGGGTTTACCAGACTCCCTCTCAAAGGAAATGGTACCGATACCGGTCGCACTGTATCTACCATCATCGCCCATCTTGATGTGCACTCCAAGATATTTCTCCTCCAGATCAGAAAACAACTCTCTATCTCCTGTCAAGTGAAAAGACACACCACTCTCCAAGAACCATATTGATCCCATCACACTTGATACCAAGCATGTGATCAAGAAAAAATCAAGCTCAAACTGCGAGGCTAAGGCCTCTCCCGCTGCAGATCCAGCAGCTTGCTTATTTTTCTTCTTCTACGGACAATTTGTGGCATAATGTCCGTGCTGGTGACAGTGGAAGCACTTCACCTTTGACATGTCCTACTTCTTGCCTTTGGCACTAGAATGAGAAGATTTCTTGTTCTTCCCCTTCTTTGCTTTGGCAGCCAAAGCGCAATTTTATTCATCAGGTACCTTTGATGAAGGTCTGTCCCTGGTATTCCTCCTGATCTCCTCCTGCACAAGATCTGACCAAAGTCTCTCCCATCCTGGCAATTTCTCCCGACCATTGACAGAGTCCTGATAGGAATGCCAACTCTTCAGAAGACCAAGGAGAGCCAAGCTCACCAATTCCTCATCATCGACAGTCACCCCCACGTTGGGAAGCTCATCCCTGCATTGAGTGAACTTCGTGAGATACTTGGGCATACTGTCTCCTTTCTCACACTTAATGTTTCTGAGTTTATCCTTGAGCGCCAACTTCCTCTAGTCGCTCTTGCTTTGGAATAGATCTGTCAACAATTTCCACATCAAGTATGGAGAAGCCTTTCCATGCAGGCTGGACACAATGTGATCCTTCACGCCCTCCAACAGAATCCTTCGACACTTTGTTGTCTTCTTTTTCCAAGCATCAACTTGAGCAGTATCAGTAGGCTTTGGGACCTCAGCCTCTACGAACTCCTTCAACCCATTATCATCTAACACCACCTCCATCCTATCTTTCCATGAAATATAATTCGAGCTACCCTCAAGAGCATACTCCAATCGCAATCCGTTGAAATACATTGCAACGTTGACACCAAGAAAACACTGCTGCAAATTCGAATTCCACTAGATCAAAACTCAACCCCTTCTGATATAAAATTCATGAGAACAAAGTATTTCTCGTACAGAGATTGACTATATGGTCTTTTACCGGATATCTCACCTTCCAAAGGAAGGATGAATCCAGAGGCTACCTAGCCCGATTACAGACTCTACCTGAAGAAATAAAATGTAAACACTTTCTGAATAATAGATCTAATGATCAACTCTGCTCTGATACCATGTAGAAATTTTGAATAATATGACACTTATTCATAGAGATTATCCCGATTATACACTATTTCGAAATGCATGCATAATACATAACCTCCTCTACATTGATCATCAACTTTGCGGAATTAAAAACAATGAAACATCAATCCCATGTGCACATTAACACAGTATGTAACCCGGGGAAAGCATACAGCTGAAAACCCCACACTATCTATATATTATAATGATTGAGAACATGTAACAATACATAGTACGATACTCCTCACAAGTACTCAGTACTATCTCCACCTATTACACACAAACTAGCTCAGATCTGAATCAATCACAGGTTAAAATCTCTTCCACTGCTTGCTTGCCTCCACTGCACAATCCTACATGAGAATAGATCAATGTGGCTGATCCAAACTCACATTTTTCTTGGCTGAACCACGCAATCCTCATTGGCAATTACTATTGGGTCCCTATAATACTAGTGATTACCCCATTACTATTGTAGTTGTACCCCTTATTTATATTGTTGTGCCCCTATTACCCCCATATTGTTATTTTTGTGCCCCATAGAATCCCTCTATTGTTATTTTTGTGGCTTTATATTATTATTGTTAGGTCGGCTGGATTATATTGTGACTTCTTAGACTCCTATATATAGAAAGGAGGTTTTGTCATTTGTATCATCCAAGAATTGTTCATTTATGTAATGTAAAGGAGGTTTCCCCCTCGAAGAGGCTGAATTATAAGGCGTTGATCTATCTTTTCTATCTTTTCTTGAGCTGGTTTCATAACATTTGGTATCAGAGCTTTGGATTCTAGGGTTTCGCTGCTCCAAACAGGTCATCGTGGCATTTTCGCTATAACTTTTTTCTGTGACGTTTCAGAAGTCGCAAGAAAAACCCATTTGAGAAGAAATCGCGTTGAACCTTGGTTCCGAATTTCAGAGCTTTTCGCACGATATTTGCGGAGATATGATCTGAGGAAGTTGGTCTTTTTGCAGACTCCTGAATTACATTCAAAACAGGTGACCTGGGGAAAATCGTCATAACTTTCTCTCTGGGGATCGGATTGAAATTTCGTAAGAAGTTACAGAAAGAGGACGGAATGTAGTTTCTTGTATGTGTGTTTTAGATTCAAAGGTTGAAACAGTGACTCGTGGCACGTCGTACAAGTTCGCTCTACTGAACTAGTCTAAAAGCAAGTCACTGTGGGAGATTTCACATAACTCTTCCTTGGAGAATCCAATTTGGCTCAGACTTGTGGCATTGGAAAGAGGATGCAGAAGGCTACTACAGGTAGCAATTTCAGAACTAGATGATCCGAAATTACAGAGATACATCAGATTCAATATCAGGCTTCTATAAAGTGAAAAAAGGTGTGTAGTTTTTTTTTAAATTTTTTTGTAAGCTTGGTTTAACGGAATTCAAAGGGCATAGTAAAGCATTATTATCGGTAACTGATGCCCCGAGGAAAGAAAATGCAAACACCTAGTAAGGAACCTGAAAGCTCTAGCATGACTCATGAAGAAGAGGAAGAAATGCTACATGATATATCAAAATTACAAGAACAAGTGCAACAAATGTCACGCTCACAAAAGCTAACAGAAGCTAAGATAAGTGGCGTGGAATCTAAGATAAATGGCGTGGAATCTAAGATAAAAGGCTTGGAAGCTAAGATGGAGGATTCGATGACAGATTTGAAGATAGATTTGAAGACAGACATGGAAGAATTGAAGAAGTTGCTACAAGAAAGGGTCACTAATGGTGAAAAGGTAGTAAAGGAAACTCATGATGAGAACAAAAGAAATGTTAATCATGATTCCATAGACGCTAATGTTGGATCGAAGAATCACCATATTCCAAAAATCGATATGAGGAAGTTTGATGGCAAGGATCCCGCCACATGGATATTACAGATGGAGCAATTCTTCGATCTCAATAATGTGAAAAATGCACAAAAGGTACGTATGGCAACTGTATATTTGGAACCAAATCAGTTTGTATGGTATCAATGGCTTTGCTCTCGTAAACAATTTATCACTTGGGCAATTTTTACGGAAGAATTGATAGCACATTATGAAGATACAAAAAGCAACACTTTTTTTAGCCAATTGATAAGTCTCAAACAAAAGGGTTCAGTAATGGAGCACATTGAGGAGTTCCAAAAATTGAACATAAGGGTAAAAGATATTCCAGAGGAGCATAGGATTGATGTGTTCATAGGGTCTTTAAAGGATAATATCCAACATGATGTTCGCCTTTGGGAACCTGATTCATTAGAGAAGGCATTCAGGTTAGCAAGAAAAATGGAAAGCAAAATTATGGCAACCAGGAAGCATACCACTCACAACTATAAAGACGGAAGTGTTGTTGCCCCTAGTCTTCCACAACCTATAAGGTTGACACCACAAAAATTGGAAGAAAAAAGAGCAAAAGGGCTTTGTTACAGTTGTGATAGCAAATACACTAAAGGTCATAAGTGTGCTGAGAAGAAATTATTCTACATAGATTGTGAAGAGGAAGAAGAAAAGGAGCAAGAAAGGTCAAAAGAAGAAGATATACTCCAGGAACAAAGCCTAGATGAAGAACAAATAAATCCGACCATATCTTGTAATGCATTGGCGGGAATTACCACTCCTCAAACCATCAAGATAGAAGGACAAATCAAGAAGAAAAAGGTAATAGTGTTGATTGATTCAGGAAGCACCCACAATTTTATTCATTGTAGGGTAGCAAAAGAATTGAATTGCTTCCTATATCCAGCACCAGAGTGTCAAGTGATGATTGCAAATGGAGGAACAATAAATTGCTCTGGAAAGTGCCATAATATCAAGCTATCCATGGGAGAATATGTATTGACTAGCCCAATGCTTTCCATTCCAATGGGAGGTGCTGATGTTGTACTAGGAGTCCAATGGCTACAATCCTTGGGTACAATAGCTTTTAATTTTCAAGAACTTTTCATCAAATTTTCTACGGAAGGAAAGGAAGTTGAATTAAGGGGTATTGCAGGGAAACCAGGAAAGATAATCAGCTCTAATGGCATGACTAAGCTTCTTAAAAAGGAGCAAAGAGGTGTAATTGCACAATTATGTTCGCTAGATGTTTCCACATTGGAATCATCTATTTCTCCAGATCTCCAAAAGTCCTGGACAATCATTCCAAGGTATTTGAGACTCCCAAAGGTCTCCCACCTATGCGTGATCATGATCATGCTATTCATCTGATTCCAGGAAGTGTTCCTCCAAACATCAGGCCGTACAGATATCCCTATGTCCAAAAAAGTGAAATTGAACG
The DNA here is from genome assembly GCA_031772625.1 of Pinus tabuliformis. Classification (NCBI taxonomy): domain Eukaryota; kingdom Viridiplantae; phylum Streptophyta; class Pinopsida; order Pinales; family Pinaceae; genus Pinus; species Pinus tabuliformis. The sequence goes on from CM062804.1 coordinate 1,449,690,972, forward strand.
TATGGTTGCAGAAATGCTAGAGGCTGGTATAATTCAACCAAGTCAAAGTTCTTTCTCAGCTCCAGTAGTATTGGTGCACAAGAAGGATGGATCATGGCGCATGTGTCCGGATTATAGGGAGCTCAACAAGCTCACTATTAAAGATAAGTTCCCCATTCCTGTTATTGATGAATTATTGGATGAATTGCATGGATCAATTTACTTCACCAAGTTGGATCTTCGTTCGGGATATCATCAAATCAGAATGAAGATTGAAGACATTCCGAAAACGGCATTTAGAACTCATGAGGGTCATTATGAATTTTTGGTCATGCCTTTTGGCCTTACCAATGCACCTTCAACATTTCAAGGTTTGATGAATTCAATTTTCAAACCATTCCTTAGAAAATTTGTGTTAGTATTTTTTGATGATATACTAATCTACAACAAGTCTTGGAAGGATCATGTTGAACATGTTGACAAGGTGCTACAACTATTGGAGGAGAAACAATTATATGCAAAAAGATCCAAATGTTTCTTTGGAGTCCAGGAGGTGGAATATTTGGGTCATATTGTATCTCATGAAGGAGTTAAGGTAGACCCTAGCAAAATTAAAGCCATTAAGGAATGGAAAATCCCCACATCCATAAAGCATCTGCGAGGATTTCTTGGGTTGACAGGGTATTATCGCAAGTTTGTTAAGAATTATGGGAGAATAGCAGCACCTCTAACAACATTATTGAAGAAAGATTCATTTTCATGGACTCCGGAAGCAACAAAGGCCTTTGAACATCTTAAAGAGGCAATGTGCCAAGCACCGTTCTTAGCTACACCGGACTTCACAAAAACCTTTATTGTGGAATGTGATGCTTCAGGAAATGGAATTGGTGCTGTTCTAATGCAAGATGAAAGACCCATTGCTTTTGAAAGTCGTCCAATCAAGGGAAAGTTTTTAAGCAAAGCTATTTATGAGAAGGAAATGTTGGCAATACTCCATGCACTTAAGAAATGGCGACCCTACCTAATGGGAAGACACTTCAAGGTAAAAACGGATCATGATAGCCTTAAATACTTTTTAGAACAAAGATTATCCTCTGAAGAGCAACAAAAGTGGGTCACAAAGATGTTGGGTTATGACTTTGAAATCATCTACAAAAAAGGGAAGCAAAATGTGGTGGCAGATGCACTCTCAAGAAAGGATGAGGATGTGGAAGCATTGTTGTGTGCCATTTCTATTATCCAACCAGATTGGATAAACGAAGCAAGGGAGGAATGGAAGAATGACGAAGAAGTGTGGGCACTTATTCGAAAGCTACAACAAGATTCCAGTACTTCTGATACATTTAGCTGGCAAAATGATTCGTTATGGTACAAAGATCGCTTATACCTCTGTAAGAATTCCCAGCTAAAACAAAAGATTCTTATGGAATTGCACACTTCTCCCTTAGGAGGGCACTCAGGATTTTTAAAAACTTACCACAGGGTTAAGAAGGAATTTTTTGGGATGGCCTTAAATCAGATATTCAAAAGTTTGTGGCAATTTTTGGTTTGCCAGCAAAATAAAGTTGAAACAATTAAGACACCGGGTCTATTACAACCTTTATCCATTCCAAGCCAACGTTGGGAGGAGGTTTCAATGGATTTTATCACAGGTTTACCCAAGTCTGAGGGAAAGAGTGTCATCATGGTGGTAGTTGACAGACTTACCAAGTATGCACACTTTTGTGCATTATCACATCCATTTAAAGCCAGTACAGTTTCTACTGCATTTATGGAAACAATTCAAAAGCTACATGGAAACCCAAAGATTATTGTAAGTGACAGAGATCCCATTTTCACTGGAAATTTTTGGACAGAATTATTTTCTTGTCTTGGTACTCAGTTAGCTCATAGCTCATCTTATCATCCTCAATCTGATGGGCAAACTGAGATAGTAAACAAATGTTTGGAAGGATATCTTCGTTGCTTTGTATCTGATAAACAGACACAATGGGTCAAATGGTTGCCTCTGGCTGAATGGTGGTATAACACTTCCTTCCATACAGCAACAAAAATGACCCCATTTATGGCACTTTATGGGTATCAACCACCATCCATCACATCATATTTAAGAGAAAATTCTAAGGTTCAGGCAGTGGAACATCACATCGAACATCAACAACAAGTCCTCCAACTCTTAAAGGATAACCTCGTGTTGGCACAAAATAGAATGAAACAACAGGCAGATCAACATCGCAGTGAAAGAAGTTTTGATGTAGGTGATTGGGTATTCCTACGGCTACAACCATATAAGCAAATGTCCCTAAAGCAAGCTAAGAAGGATAATAAATTATCACCAAAGTATTATGGTCCGTACAAGGTGTTGCAAAAGATTGGTACTATGGCATACAAATTGGAGCTTCCTGCAGCTTCTCGATTGCACCCAGTTTTCCATGTTTCATGTTTAAAGAAGGTTATAGGTGACAAGCTCCCAATTCAAACAATATTGCCAGAACTTGACGAGGAAGGAAAAATTATATTGGAACCGGAAGCAGTCATAGAAACAAGAACTCGACAGCTACGAAATCGATCAATTTCAGAGTATCTTATCAAGTGGAAGAACTTATCCGCTGAAGATTCCACATGGGAGGATGAGAATTTTATGCAGAAGTATCCAGAACTACTCAAGCGTTGAGGACAACACTTTTTTGAAGGAGAGGGGCATGTTGGGTCCCTATAATACTAGTGATTACCCCATTACTATTGTAGTTATACCCCTTATTTATATTGTTGTGCCCCTATTACCCCCATATTGTTATTTTTGTGCCCCATAGAATCCCTCTATTGTTATTTTTGTGGCTTTATATTATTATTGTTAGGTCGGCTGGATTATATTGTGACTCCTTAGACTCCTATATATAGAAAGGAGGTTTTGTCATTTGTATCATCCAAGAATTTTTCATTTATGTAATGTAAAGGAGGTTGCCCCCTCGAAGAGGCTGAATTCTAAGGCGTTGATCTATCTTTTCTATATTTTCTTGAGCTGATTTCATAACAATTACTCAATCCATGCATGTGCAAATCTCATGCACAACTATAGTCACAACTGATAGCAATCTCAACCTCTAACACTTGTCTCCACTAAACTGTCCATGCACTGAGTTAACTGATGTATTCTTTAGTTGCTTTATGAGTTAATAATTAGTGAATTAATTAACAATTAATTCACATCACTCATCACTAGTGTATTTGTAGTTAAACTAAATACAACTAGTTCAACCAAGTCAAACTGAACACAACTCCATCAATTCCACCAAACTCAACCACATGAGTTCTAACTGATGTCCATCATGCAATAGCTCAAATGACCCACAAGAAAAGCGTATTTCCTTTTGATAGCTGCATGTGCCACATCTGTAGCTCAAACTGAAGTGCTCCAAGAGGATAAGATAATGTTTATAGTCCAAATATTATTATGAGCTAATAATATTCGACTGTTCTATTTTTAGCCTGGCAGTCTAAAAATAGAATCTGCTCATACATCTAAAACTAGAAGTCCATCTATTTTTACCAACATGACCAATAATCCACAAATAGCATCCTGCAACTCATAGACCATGATCCATATGTCTAAAAATAGACATAGTCTAAAAATAGGCTTTGCGCCAAAAATAGCCTGCGGGCCCACTTAGTGAAGGCGACTTCTTTTCACTAAGCTCCATCATCTTGTTGCATTTTCAACATGGAAAGCAAATTTCAGCTAAAAATAAAATAACTTCAAGACAAGATCAAGTAGCAAACTGAGCTCATGATGGGAAGGATTGCGCAGTTTTGGCTGACATTGTCAGTGGCTGATTGTGGGAACTACGCATTGTGCAATCCCAGCAGTCAGTCAGGAATCTTGATTACTGGAACTACACATTGCACAGTTTAGTCTAGGCCAAAGTCGGGAGAGACTGCACATTGTGTAGTCTCAATGGCCAAGCTGGGAGGTTGGCTCTTGGAACTATGCAGTGCATAGTTGGAGCCAACCCAAGAAAGCTTTGTGCAATTCTAGAAGCCAAGGAAGAGACCTTGAACTCCCAAACTGCACAGTGCAAGCAATGAAGTGTGAGATCCGAGCAAGGGGGCCTGAATCTCACAAGGGGAGTGTCAAAATAAGGCAGATCTAAAGGATGATGTGAATTTTAGTGTATATTTGATTAATTTTTGATGCATGCCTATTAAATAAGTGGAGGAATCAATTACACTAAATAAAGACGAAGTATTTGAAGAGAGTCGTCATACAACGACTGCTGGTGTAAAAATGGGAAAACACATGACAATTGGGAAAGGAAATCTAAAAATTGAAACAACACTTCTACAAGCTAAAAAAAGTTAAAACACCAACCTTCATTCAAAGAAACAAGTGAAATAACACTCTCACAAGTTAAACAACAAAAAGCGACAAAAAAAAAGTAAAAGACTAGAAAAGAAAAACTCACCCCAAAAAGCAATGGCGATAGCAGCAAAGGTTCCTTGATCTCCTTAAGAATGCTAGAGCTCCAAGATTGAGTGTGAAAATGTGATCTAGCAGTGTCGATTAAATAGATTTGGTCCAGTGAGGGTTTATGACGTGCATGCTTAAAATCAAGGAAAAAACGACACTTAGCAGTCATTTCTAAAAATAACACAAGTGCCTCCTTCGATTTACTAAAAACAAATCCCTATTTTTTTGGGCTTCTTTTTTCTTTTTCTTTTTTAGGAAAAACTTCCATGCTTTGCCCACAAATATTACATATTTATGGGAAGGACTAGGCAACTCTCTGATTCATGCACTATGCTGTTACTGAGCACAGTGGGTTCTGCGCAATTTATGGGCTCAGTGGCTCTGGGCTACCTCTCCTATATGTGAAATTTCCTAGCTCAAGGTTGGTTTCCATTCAGTACTATGCATTTTCTGAGCTCAAGGCTCACTAGCAGTTAGGGCTATGCAATTCCCAAGGGGAAGGCCAATTTCCTTCAAGAATTGCATAGTTCTCTAATGCAAGCTCAGAACTATCAAGGGACCAAGTCTAGAGATCAACTTGTGGGTTATAAAATGAACTAAGTGAGCAAACACAAGCCAATATGAAAAGAATAAGGCTCAGTCAAAGCACAAGTACCTAGATTAGTGCAAGATGAGTTGTTGTGGTTTAGAAGGAAGGCTCCAAAATTGAATCAAAGGAAAAATTTTGGAGGGTGGTTGTAGTTGCTACAACATTGGTGACACACTGGTAGAAACCCAACTCTCTGTATGGACCTTATCTCGTGCAAATAGATTCTAACTCTTCTAGAAGTGTTGTTCAATTCTTCAATTATCATAGCTTCTTCACTTAGCTTGAGTTAAAGATGTAGTCCCTACCATTCTCTTTATCAGCAACACACATACCAAGTGAAGTCAAACTAAGTTATTTCGATTCAGGATGATAGGTATATAGATGGACAAGAAAATATATTGTCAGAGTTTTTAGTTTCATCTCTAGTGTTTCTCCACTGCCAGCAGGCATGGAAAGTACCCCGACGGAGTCACTTCAAAAACACAAGCATTACTTCACTGCCAGTGAACCTGGATAGTACCAGATGGAGTCACTTGTTTCACCTCTCTAGGCAGGAATCCTTTCTCTTCTTTCACCCTTTATTGTATTTTATTTTCATTTTCAAAGAACTGTGCATATGCACTTATTCATTTCATGAGGTGGAAGAGGTATCCTGACTTATTGAGAGTATAAGAGGTTGTCCCTTCAGATAAGGATGTTTATATATACCTCTGATATACTTGTTAAGGTTTTTCCCCTTTCCTTACTCATCTTGATTGAGTTGACAAGGGTTAACCGAAAATAGAAAACCAATTAGAGTAGGCATTACTAGTTAAGAGTGCAAGCATCGTGATTTCACCATCACTCTCTCTGAAAGGAGTTTATTTTCCATCATGTTATCATCGACTAAAATAAGTGCAAGGCTCACACAAAGAGAGGGAATAGATAGATAACCAAGTGTTGATAGTTTCACAAGTTCCTCTTGGATTTCACCTTACTTCTCTAAGAAGCCAAACACGGTTTCATGCGAAAACTAACCTACAGGTGCAAAAGAACAAATGAAAGAAATAAGTAAGACAATGTAATCAATTCAAGAAACAAACAAGAAAATAAAAACTACTCCTACTCCTAACCTAATCAGAACGTAGGCCAACTTAGTCAACTAATATTTCCAATGCATCCATCTCCGCATTGGTTGGACCATGAAGGCAAGAGGATGGTCGACAAGAAGGATATGCAAGAAAACCAATAGACAAGAAAGATAAAATAATGAAAAACAATACGTTCGAAGCTTGAATTGATCCACAAAAAAGAAAAGATGAAAAGCACATGAAAGACACTATGCGGATGTATCATGGTGTCCTATCACATTGCCAGTGGAAAGCAAGCATGTACACACATTTGAACTTAAAAAATGAGAAAAAATAAAGAAAGAAGAAAATTTTCGTTTTGCAAACAATACTTGCTACATATGATTCCTTGTTATAACCCTATTTTCCACTTCATTATAGTGAGGTAAACCCAATATGAACTTACCTCAGTGGTTTGGCTAAAATGCATCCCTTTTCACCTTTTCTTTTACTTATGTGAGATTTATCCCATGATAGAAAGGTGGAATTACATGATTTAGTTATTTCTCATAAGTAATTTTCCAAAATATTATAATTATGAGATAATATTTACTTCATAATTGAGATAATTGAGAAAAAGCTCATAATTATGAAAAATGTTTCTAGAGTATGTCATTCCCATGGAGATAAACTTGACCAACTTATGTACGAGTTGGATAGGGGTCCATTATTGTAGAATTTTCCTAACTTCTCAAGCCCCTGGGTGTCTAGATACATTCTCCTAGAGGATAGAATGAGCTTATATAATCTCACCTAGAGAAAAGGGGGCAAGGGAGAGAGTATCCAAACTATAGCACAAGAGCTCTACTGTATTGGGAAAGGAGACCATCCTATGAGCTGGAGGAGAGGATATCATTTTCTAGAAGGTATACATTTGATGTACTTTCATTTATATGGTTAATAAAGATCTATGTTTCTTCTCCTTATATCAATTTTGTAGTAATTTATATGTGTGATTTCTAGATGTTTTGAGCTGATGATCTTTTGAGGAAGATCACTTGTTGTCTTTGTTTGGTTGTGTTTGTGTACAGACTTTGGATTAGGAGTGGATGAAAGAGATCCTTGATTAGAGTGTAAGGATTCTGCATTAGGCGCAAAAACCTTCACCAACCTGCGAGGAGGCAAGGTACTTGCTCATACTTTATAGCATATTAAATTGCATCGAAACTACATACATGGACATCTGGATTGGGGATAATTATTATATTTCATTAGCCATTCTATTTTTCTATCTGGTGATCTCAATTGGGCATGAGATCGCAGAGTAATAGCTCCTTTCATAATTAAATGCAACACTCCTCCAATGCATGAACAATAGGATCATGTGATTCTGGTGGAGGATGTGAAAACTGTAAAATATATTGATTTCCAATGTGAACAACAAAGTGATGAGGAGCCTGGAAAGATTCAACAAATTTCTAATCAGGAGTGTAACTGACCTTAATGCTATGAGAACCTAACATAACCATTAGCTTGGGTTGCAGTGCCTCGACAACTTGAGGAGTTTCCAATTCATCAGAAGATGGATCATCGAAGATCAGTGGCTTAGAAAGATCAACAATGGAAAAGTCATAATCGTGATCGAATGAATGAATGAAAAGATCATGACAAGTATAATCAAAAAGTTCAAGATGATGGGCAATGACACCCTCATGATTTAATGAATCATAAAGAGGGGATGATGAAAAATTAGAAATTCCAACCTCTATGTTTCTGGAAAGGTAAGATGAGAGATTGGGAGGATCCAGGAAGCTAGATTTGTCATCTCTGCAATCCAATGAAAAATGAACATTCGACATGTTCTGTGAATGATCAGAAATAGAAAAATCCAGAAATTAATTTTCACAAGATGAAACAAAAATGGTAGAATAGTGGAAGATGTCAAGATAAAACATATGAGATAGGGACAGAAGGATTTCATCCTGCATCGCAGATTCTTGTTTAGATTCCCACACATACTCATCAAAAATGATATCGCAAGTTGATTTTTCAACACCAACTCCATCCAGAACATGATCCTCGTGAACATTACATGTGAGATACGAGACGAATGAACACAACACACTACAATCCAGAGGATCAAAGGGACCGAAGGACATAGGATGAGTAGATAAGACCACATGACAACCATCGAAGTTACAGTCCAAATCTACGCAGAAATATTGAGCATGTGCGGTAGTAGGAGATGGTGATAGATCAACAAATGCATTCTCAACTTCTCCCACGTCAACTTGCAGAGCTAGATTCATTTGATGGGAAGAGGACAGAGGGTCACTTGGGACATCAACCTTGTTCGTCTCAAATTTAGAAGCCCTAACACTAAGGTGTGCTGGGAGCAGTTGAAAAGATTCTAACTCTTGTGGATTCTTAGAAACATGAACAAAAATTCTGGGAGTAGTTGAAAAGATTCTAAACTCTTGTGGATTCTTAGAAAAATGAACAAAATATTAAAATCTTTGATCCAATAATTCCAATTCAACTTCATCTTCAAGAAATTCATAACAATAGTGAAGAAAACGATCGTGGAAATCTTGAAGAGATTCATCTGGTGATTCCTCCTAAGAGAATGCTAGTAATTTAGAATTAGGTTTCTTAATCTATGAGCCTTCTTGTGATCTTGAAAGGGAGAGCGAGTGTAAAGTTTTAAATATAGTGGTTAATATTGTGATTGCAGTAGGAAAAATATTTACAAGTAGTAGGTTTTATGGAGTTGTAGAGGGATTCAAGTGCTTGTGAATATATATATATATATATATATATATATATATAAACAAACAAATGCCATATTGTGTGCTTAGCCCTACTGCAAGAATGTAAGCTTGTTGAAGTTATGCCATTGTGAAGCCCACTACATAGATTTTGCAGCATAAAACCTTGCACTCCCCACACCAATATATCATTCAAGGAAACAACTATAATGGCTTCCATGATAGAAAACCTCTACTAAATGCACTCTTTTTTCACCATCTATTTTCTATGGAAATAGAAATTCATGCTTATTTTAAAGTGCAGATTGACATTTCGATCATGGAATTTTCACTTTCATTCTCTTAGATCAATTTTGTCATTTGGAAATGATTTCTAGGCTGAAATTGAGTGCTTCCATCCTAACTTTGAATTTTGTGGGTTTTGCTTGTACAAAAGGTTGTTATGTGAAGGTTTTAAAACCGTTATTTTTCCATTTTAGGTTTAGAGAGAGTAGTGCCTCGACTTTGAATACATGGAAAAATGAAAAACAAGGCTTCGTGTAATGGAAACCACCATGAGTGAATCCTTGCCCCTACCCTCCTCTTCAACATCTCCTTAGTCACACACCATGTCTTATGCTACAACAATTTCATTTAATGCACTGGTTTAGAATGAATTGAAAGGGGTTAAAACCAAGGATGAGAAATTTGTGAAGAGATTGGAAAGTATTTTTAATGTTCAAGTAAATCCCTGTAGATTAGAGTTATAACTCTTAATCATACTAAAAGGGGCTTGGTAGGGTAATTTATAGGAATCTAGCCATCCCCTAATTCCCTAAGGCAATGAGTGGACAAGAACTAGAAGCCCTCAACTAAGGGGAAAATCAAATGTGTTTTTTGTGGGAAAGGCTTCTTCACTTTCCTATTTGAGCACAAAGAAGATAGCAATTTTATCTTTCGAAATGGACCGTTTTTTATGGGAACTAAAGGGTTGTATTTGGATAGATGGACATTGGATTTTAACTTGGAGAACGATGTACCATCTGTTATTCCATTTATGGTCAAATTATCCCATCTCTCTCTTCACCGTTGGGATGAAGATACCTTGAGAAATGTTGGAAATGCATTGGGCAAATATATAGCTAGGGTAGTGATTAACCATTAAATGTATTCATGTGCTAGGACTTCTATTGAAGTTGATTTAGAGAAAGATTTTCCTAAAAAAATCCAACTCTGTAATGGGTGATCTATCTAATCGATATATTATGATTAGATCTTGTTCAAGTGTAGGCATTGTCATGATTATTGGGACTTCGTAAGAAATTTCCCAAAAAAAGGTGAAATTGTAGATTTCAAATAAGATGAAGGATAGTTGAAGATTCAGAGGAAGAGAAAGGGCATGAATCAACAGATATCTCAGAAAGGTCAGGCCCTTGAGTCTCGGAAACCTCCTACCTCCTTAGGAAAGATGCCAACATATCTAATCTAGTAGGAAAGAGAAGCAGACTTTGATTAAAAAATCCAAAATCAATGAACCCATTCACCTCTTTAGACAGTAATATTAATGAAGGAGATATAACTCATGAAATAACAATGGAAAATGATCATAAGAGGTAAGAATATGTATATCAAATGGAATCAGAAGGAATCCTAGATCTCATAGAGGACCCTACACTCCAAGCTACAAAGGATGAACAAAGATATGAAGAACATGAGAATTTCATGTCTCTAAAAGTAGGAACCATTCCACAAGAACATTTTGTTTCAGCAAAGGATAAGTCAGAAAATGAGGTGGAAAGAGATGTTGGGGGTCCAAGAAAAAAGGATTTTCATTCACTTAGAAACACAAGGAATCATCAAGAATATTTGGTTTTTTGATTTACAGATAAAATATCAAAGGTTGAAAGGGAAATATATGAACAACCACATGAGAAAGAAGGTTTCCACACAAATAAATATGCTAGAAGTGAACATGCAGAGAAGGATAAAGAATTAGGTTCTCAAAGGTCATTGGAATAGGTCTTTTAGATAGTCCTTAAACAAACTCAAGACAAGGAATTAGCGGAAAAAAGAAGCCACTTTTGGAAATCTCGGGGACTCAACCAGAACCGAGATCAAAAAAGATGAGATAGTCGTGAAAGACCATTTTTAGTGTAGCTAGAAATGGAATAGTCATGAAATTGCTTTATTTTGTTTGAAAGAAATAGGTAAAAAACTGGATGAAAGAGCTATGGTTCGTTCAAATTGAGCTCATTAATTACATTTTCATACCTATATATAATATATAATGTAACCAATTTGAGCATTTACCTTTATAATTTATAATAAAAAATATATATTTTTTTTTGAAGGGAAAAAGCCAAAACAAGTTCCTCATTTAAAAGAAGTGATATCTTTCAAAATCATTACAAAAATGTTTAAACCATGGTTTAAGTTGCTCCATAATATTCATGAGACATGGTGTGTGATAAACCATTTAACGGTCCATAGTGAATTTGCACGTTACAAATAACTTATTTTATGGTTACTTACCTCAATTAGGTGCTAGCAAAGAGATCGCTATTGAATTAATGGAGAAATTTAATTTTTTTTATGCAAATAAGGGGTTACTTAATAAAAAAAGCCTCCTCATTATAATCCTGTTAATAATAAAAGCCATATTAATTAATACTTTTGTATACACCTCTCCTCTTTATTTAACGAAAAATAAAATTATGGAGCTGTTGAACTATCAATGATCCATTTTAAATTCTATAAAATAAATTAATAAATATAATTGAGGGTGTAAAATGGATAAATATTTAAAAAAGAATATAAATATTCGATGAAATTAAATTAATATAAATTAATTTTAACGTATAAAGGTGTGTGCCGAAAGAATTTTGTTTTTAAAAAAAAAAAGTGGGTATGTAGAAAAAAAAAAAAATTCAAGATTAAGATATATATATCTTACTTGTCAACAACTCCTAGTTGAATTAAAGATGGATTTCACATTTTTTTGATTTTGAGGAACACACCAATAAAATGTTTTAACCATAAGAAATTTTTTCATGTTTTTGTTATTTATTTGGGTTGATAGGCATGTATAATAGGGCTTCAATAATTTTAATTTAATTATCAATCATTATTAGGTGGATGGTGGAGATTTAAGGTTTAAAAAATACTCTAGAATATTCTTAATAGTGTTCATAAATCAAAGGTTGAGATTTATCTCCAAAATAGTTATGCATTTTTGGTCTTTTTAGTTAAATTGTTTAATTAAAAAGAATGCCATATAAACAAGTGTCATATGAAAGAGATATACAATTATGTTTTCTGGGTAGTGGTCATGGTATTGTAATAAAACCTATTTACAAATTAAGAATATCCCTGGTAAAGTAAGGGTGAATTTCCATAGTTAAGAACATTATTACATGTTTTTAAAAAGGTATATATATGTTTAATTTATATATTAATTTATTTTGTAATATTAATAATTTAATTATATATTTTTTAATTTTAGCAAACATGTATCTCAAATGACTCTTTTGATGTCAACATGTTTATATGGTTGTGCAAACACATCCATAGTTGACACTGAAATAGTTTACTCATACATAAAATATTTTATTCACATTATCCACATTAAACTTTTTGTTTTATTATTAGCATATTTTTAAATAGATGTCTCCTTCCATTCGGGAGTAGAAATCGTATATCCATAGAATAAATTTAAATTTCTCTCCTTCTCTCTATATTTATAGAGATACATTGAATTTGTGTTGTTATTAAAAAAAAAAATACATTAAATTTATGTTGTTATTAAAAAAAAAATGCTACATGTAAACTCCATATTAAGTATGGAAGTATTTATATACTATTTTATACTTTGAATTAAAAAACACTTTTGTAAAATGCTAATGTCAAAAACATATTACCTATGGAAAAACCATATCAACTATGGAAAGAACTATAAGACCTATCTTAACTTAGTAATCAAACCAACAGTGGCGGAAGATGTAGTCTAACTTATAGACGAAATAATTTTTTTCATCAGAATCTAACAATACAATTTCAAGCAAAAATATGATTTTTTGTTGTTTAAAATAAATTTTTGAATATTAAACAACTTAAACTCAAGTTTAAAAAAAAAATTGTGAGATTTTTATTAAAAATAACCAGAAAAAATGTGGTGAAAAAGGTCATTTCATTATAAGTTAGCCTATCCCTATAATCAAACCAACAATAAAGACACCATTGACACCGATCACTCACTGTTATCAATCAATTATATTCCTATTAATTACTTTATTTTTGTAAATATAAAATTAATGTAAAATTATATTATTTACCATAATAATATATAAAATTTGACATAAATTTTATATATAGAAATATTTATTTTTGGTTTTAATATTGATGTAAAATAATATTATTAGAAACTATGGAACAAATAATATTATTAAAAACTATGGAAACAAGTTTTGGTTATATATATAAAACCTTACAAAAGAATCTAACATTTCCATCAAGTATCCTAGGTGTATTGCTTTATTTTCACAAAGTTTGTATTCATGAAGCAAAATTACTAATTTAATGATTGAATTATGATAAATTCCTGACGATGAACCACACTAATTGATTCGAAATAAATCGACAAATAATTTTTTATGTGATTTTACCTAAATTATTCTCACAAACAATATATATATTGTTAATATAAAGTAACCGTAAAATAAAGCAAATTTGACCTTTCCGCCCACTATCCGAGGTGTAGTGCCTTATTTTCAAAAAGTCGATGCTCCATGGCACAAAAGAGCATGTCGTATCTCGCACATTTTTTTCTTACCGAACTCTAGAACTATGTGGCAATTCTAGATATAGAACTATGGATAAAGTTGAGATCCTAACTTTTGCGTTTGTAAGATTTCCTTTCCCAGAATAATGCTTTAGTAACCCTCTAAAGCTTTATTTCCGACCAAAAGAATTAAAAAAGGAATTGTCCATTCGGATGGAGATGCCGCATCAATCCACCCATATCCTTTCACCAATTTTATTTGATAGCTCTACCTTTCTAATGCAATATTTGTTAAAATTTTCACTTGCTAGCCTTACCTTTATTAATGGCAATATAGGTGTTGAAATTGGATTTATTATTAGTGGGGACCTACAAGGCTTTCGCGATCTCGATGACTTTTTATTGATTAGTTGCCTTTTGATCACAACATATTTTATATATATATATAATAACTTGAAAATCTAACTGTAGTTTTCATTATTAAACCACATTATTTTTAATGTATAAGTTTATAAAAAAATTTAATTTTCAATTATATATTAGACAGTTTATTATATAATTTGTATTATATAGTTAAGGTTTTTTGGATATATTTTTGGAGTTTGGAAATAATGTTTTTGTGTTGAGTTTAAAATTAGTTTGGGATTTTGTTCAACTTTCTTATCTATGTTTGGAAATAGTTAGATCTTAATCCAACTATATATATGTGAAATAATAATTAAAAAAAATTATATGTAAAAATTAATTTCTTTTTTGGTATCATAATTTTTTTAGGCTTTATTCCCATAAGGGAGGGCCCAAGTATATGAAGATGTAATAGTTTTTGTGTTGTGTGTTTGTTTATTCATTATATAGAGCCATCATTGAGGAAACTGAATCCAAAATAGAATGATAGAGCAAGGGGGTCTGTCTCCTTGGAGTTTTGGGCATCAACACATGTTATTCCAATGTTGGAGATGGTCGAGAAGATGGAGCCCAGGGAGAGAGAACATTATACCTCCATTTGGTGATGGTTCTCTCTGTAACTACTTGCGCCAATGATACTTTGCAGGCCATCTCTCTGTGTCATTAAACCTCAGATTTGATGTTCGACATCTCAGAGACAATAAAGCAATTACGTTGAATGTGCATTAGGGAAACCGTATGAGAATGGACTGTGATAATCTATTGATTGTCAAGGTAATTGAAATTTAAATTAGCATATGCAAGTTAGAATTGTAATATGTATTTCCATTAATCATCATTGACCTAGCACACTGGCCACAATGGCATTGGAGAAACTGTTAGGGAAATATCCTTTGAAGAGATTCTTTGCCTTCTTTAGCATAGCATCAATATCACTACAAGAACTCATGCCAATGTTAATGTTCAATATCCCTAGAAGAACTCACTAGTTGCAAACGTAGAGAGTGATAATCAACCTACTATCTTAATGGTTGAGTTGATCTTGATTTTGCAGCGGAAAATTGTCATTCCCCTCGAATTCGAGCCACTAAATTTAATGATCAATCTAAAGAAAACCTTTAGATGTGAATTCATTTAATTCTTTGGTTTTGCAATTGTTTATTTTGTTATATGTACGAGTATGTCATGCCATGGTAATTAGGTTGCCATTGAAGTGACATTAATCTGAGTAACTATGGTCATGAGTTTAAATGTGTGTTGAAATTGGTCATTTCAACAATAGAAAAATTTATTTCTAGGAAGTATTGACTACCAAATATGATGAAGACATGGCAAAGAAGATGGCATTACAGAATAATTGTTGGATTTGCATCAAATATTACAAAATGATGGGGAACTATGTGTGATTTTGTGTGAGTTTGTGAATAGACTCACAAGCACAGTGTATTATGTAGTCCTTAATAAAAAATTATAATAAACAACCAATCAATGAATAAATTAACAAGATTTGGTTAGATGTTCGAGAGGTTTTGATGGGGAGCGCGGGCGAAGAGCTAGGGTTACAGGCTTTTGCAGAGGTTCGAAGCTTGAATTCATCCACAAAAAAGAAAAGACGAAAAGCACATGAAAGAAACTCTGCGGATGTATCATGGTGTCCTATCACATTGCACGTGGAAAGCAAGCATGTACACACATTTGAGCTTAAAAAATGAGAAAAAATAAAGAAAGAAGAAAATTTTCATTTTGCAAAAAATACTTGCTACATATGATTCCTTGTTATAACCCTATTTTCCACTTCATTATAGTGAGATAAACCCAATATGAACTTAGCTCAGTGGTTTGGCTAAAATGCATCCCTTTTCACCTTTTATTTTACTTATGTGAGATTTATCCCATGATAGAAAGGTGGAATTACATGATTGAGTTATTTCTCATAAGTAATTTTACAAAATATTATAATTATGAGATAATATTTACTTCATAATTGAGATAATTGAGAAAAAGCTCATAATTATGAAAAATGTTTCTAGAGTACGTCATTCCCATGGAGATAAACTTGACCGACTTATGTATGAGTTGGATAGGGGTCCATTATTGTAGAATTTTCCTAACTTCTCAAGCCCTTGGGTGTCTAGATACATTCCCCTGGAGGATAGAATGAGCTTATATAATCTCACCAAGAGAAAAGGGGGCAAGGGAGAGAGTATCCAAACTATAGCACAAGAGCTCTACTGTATTGGGAGAGGAGACCATCCTACAAGCTGGAGGAGAGGATATTCTTTGCTAGAAGGTGTACATTTGATGTACTTTCATTTATGTGGTTAATAAAGATCTATGTTTCTTCCCCTTATATCAATTTTGTAGTAATTTATATGTGTGATTTCTAGATGTTTTGAGCTGACGATCTTCCGAGGAAGATCACTTGTCGTCTTTGTTTGGTTGTGTTTGTGTACAGACTTTGGATCGGGAGTGGATGAAAGAGATCGTTTGATTAGAGTGCAAGGATTTTGCATCAGGCACAAAAACCTTCACCAACCTGCGAGGAGGCAAGGTACTTGCTCATACTTTATAGCATATTAAATTGCATCAAAACTGCATACATGGACATCTGGATTGGGGATCATTATTATATTTCCTTAGCCATTTTATTTTTCTATCTGGTGATCTCAATTGGGCATGAGATCGCAGAGTAATAGATCCTTGCATAATTAAATGCAACACTCCTCCAATGCATGAACAATAGGATCGTGTGATTCTGGTGGAGGATGTGAAAACTGTAAAATATATTGATTTCCAATGTAAACAACAAAGTGATGAGGAGCCTGCAAAGATTCAACAAATTTCTAATCAGGAGTGTAACTGACCTCAATGCTACGAGAACCTGACATAACCATTAGCTCAGGTTGCAGTGCCTTGACAACTTGAGGAGTTTCCAATTCATTAGAAGATGCATCATCGAAGATTGGTGGCTTAGAAAGATCAACAATGGAAAATTCATAATCGTGATCGAATGAATGAATAAATGAAAAGATCATGACAAGTACAATCAGAAAGTTCAAGATGATGGGCAATGACACCCTCATGATTTAATGAATCATAAAGAGGGGACGATGAAAAATGAGAAATTCCAACCTCTATGTTTCCAGAAAGGTAAGATGAGAGATTTGGAGGATCTGGGAAGCTAGATTTGTCATCTCTGCAATCCAATGAAAAATGAACTTTCGACATGTTCTATGAATGATCAGAGATAGAAACATCTAGAAATTAATTTTCACAAGATGAAACAAAAATGGTAGGATCGTGGAAGATGTCAATATAAAGCGGATGAGGTAGGGACAGAAGGATTTCATCCTGCATTGTAGATTCTTGTTCAGATTCCCACACATACTCATCAAAAATGATATCGCAAGTTGATTTTTCAACACCAACTCCATCCAAAACTTGATCCTCGTGAACATTACATGTGAGATACGAGACAAATGAACACAACACACTACAATCCAGAGGATCAAAGGGACTGAAGGACATAGGATGAGTAGATAGGACCACATGACAACCATTGAAGTTACAGTCCAAATCTACGCAGAAATCTTGAGCAGGTGGGGTAGCAGGAGATGGTGATAGATCAACAGATGCATTCTCAAATTCTCCTAGGTCAAATTGCAGAGCTAGAGTCGTTTGATGGGAAGCGAATAGAGAGTCACTTGGGACATCAACCTTGTTCGTCTCAAATTTAGAAGCCCTAACACTAAGGTATGCTGGGAGCAGTTGAAAATATTCTAACTCTTGTGGATTCTTAGAAACATGAATAAAAATGCTGGGAGCAGTTGAAAAGATTCTAACTCTTGTGGATTCTTAGAAAAATGAACAAAATATTGAAATCTCTGATCCAATAATTCCCATTCAACTTCATCTTCAAGAAATTCATAACAATAGTGAAGAAAACGATCATGGAAATCTTGAAGAGATTCATCTGGTGATTCCTCCTAAGAGAATGCTAGTAATTTAGAATTAGGTTTCTTAATCTATGAGCCTTCTTGTGATCTTGAAAGGGAGAGTGAGTGTAAAGTTTTAAATATAGTGGTTAATATTATGATTGTGGTAGGAAAATATTTGCAAGTAGTAGGTTTTATGGAGTTGTAGAGGGATTCAAGTGCTTGTGAATATATCTATATATATATATATATATATATATATATATATATATATATATATATATATATATAAACAAACAAATGCCATATTGTGTGCTTAGCCCTACTACAAGAATATAAGCTTGTTGAAGTTATGGCATTGTGAAGCCCACTATAGAGATTTTGCAGCATAAAACCTTGCACTCCCCACACCAATATATCATTCAAGGAAACAACTATATGGCTTCCATGATAGAAAACCTCTACTAAATGCACTCTTTTTTCACCATCTATTTTCTATGGAAATAGAAATTCATGCTTATTTTAAAGTGGAGATTGACATTTCGATCATGGAATTTTTAGTTTCATTCTCTTAGACCAATTTTGTCATTTGGACATGATTTCTAGGCTAAAATTGATTGCTTCCATCAATCCTAACTTTGAATTTTGTGGGTTTTTCTTGTACAAAAGGTTGTCATGTGAAGGTTTTAAAACTGTTATTTTTCCATTTTAGGTTTAGAGAGAGTAGTGCCTCAGCTTTGAATACATGGAAAAATGAAAAGAAGGGCTTCGTGTAATGGAAACCACCATGAGGGGATCCTTGCCCCCACCCTCCTCTTCAACATCTCCTTAGTCATACACCATGTCTTATGCTACAACAATTGCATTTAACGCACTGGTTTAGAATGAATTGAAAGAGGTTAAAACCAAGGATGAGAAATTTGTGAAGAGGTTGGAAAGTATTTTTAATGTTCAAGTAAATCCCTGTAGATTAGAGTTATAACTCTTAATCATACTAAAAGGGGCTTGGTAGGGTAATTTATGGGAATCTAGCCATCCCCTAATTCCCTAAGGCAAAGGGTGGACAAGAACTAGAAGCCCTCAATTAAGGGGAAAATCGGATGTGTTTTTCGTGGGAAAGGCTTCTTCACTTTCATGTTTGAGCACAAAGAAGATAGCAATTTGATCTTTCGAAATGGACCATTTTTTATGGGAACTAAAGGGTTGTATTTGGATAGATGGACATTGGATTTTAACTTGGAGAACGATGTACCGTCCGTTATTCCATTTTGGGTCAAATTATCCCATCTCCCTCTTCACCATTGGGATGAAGATACCTTGAGAAACGTTGGAAATGCATTGGGAAAATATATAGCTAGGGTAATGATTAACCATTAAATGTATTCATGTGTTAGGATTTGTGTTGAAGTTGATTTAGAGAAAGATTTTCCTAAAAAAATCCAACTCTCTCTGGATAACGAGTGATCTATCCAATCGATATATTATGATTAGATCTTGTTCAAGTGTAGATATCGTCATGATTATTGGGGCTTCATAAGAAATTTCCCAAAAAAAGGTGAAATCGTAGATTTCAAATAAGATGAAGGATAGTTGAAGATTCAGAGGAAGAGAAAGGGCATGAATCAACAAATATCTCAGAAAGGTCAGGCCCTTGAGTCTCAGCAACCTCCTACCTCCTTAGGAAAGACGCCAACATATCTAATCCAGTAGGAAAGAGAAGTAGTCTTTGATAAAAAAATCCAAAATCAATGAACGCATTCACCTCTTTAGACGGTAATATTAATGAAGGAGATATAACTCATGAATAACAATGGAAAATGCTCATAAGAGGCAAGAATATGTATATCAAATGGAATCAGAAGGAATCCTAGATCTCACAGAGGATCCTACACTCCAAGTTACAAAGGATGAACAAAGATATGACGAACACGAGAATTTCATGTCTCTAAAAGTAGGAACCATTCCACAAGAACATTTTTTTCAGGAAAGGATAAGTCAGAAAATGAGGTGGAAAGAGATGTTGGGGGTCCGAGAAAAGAGGATTTTCATTCACTTAGAAACACAAGGAATCATCAAGAATGTTTGGTTTTTCAATTTACAGATAAAATATCAAAGTTTGAAAGGGAAATATATGAAAAACCACATGAGAAAGAAGGTTTGCACACAAATAAATATGCTAGAAGTGAACATGCAGAGAAGGATAAAGAATTAGGTTCTCAAAGGTCATTGGAATAGGTCTTTTTGATAGTCCTTAAACAAACTCAAGACAAGGAATTAGGGGAAAAAAGAAGCCACTTTTGGAAATATTGGGGACTCAACCAAAACCGAGATCAACAAAGATGAGATAGTCGTGAAAGGCCATTTTTGGTGTAGCTAGAAATGAAATAGTCATGAAATTGCTTTATTTTGTTTGAAAGAAATAGGTACAAAATTATGTAGATGAATGAAAAAGCTATAGTTTATTCAAATTGAGCTCATTAATTACATTTTCATACCTATATATAATGTAATCAATTTGAGCGTTTACCTATATACTTTATAATAAAAAAATATAATTTTTTTTTGTCAAGGAAAAAAAGGATTAGCCAAAACAAGTTCCTCATTTAAAAGAAGTGATATTTACAAAAATGTTTAAACCATGGTTTAAGTTGCTCCATAATATTCATGATACATGGTGTGTGATAAACCATTTAACGGTCCATGGTGAATTTGCACGTTACAAATAACTTATTTTATGGTTACTTACCTCAATTAGGTGCTAGCAAAGAGATCGCTATTGAATTATGGGAGAAATTTAAATTTTTTTATGCAAATAAGGGGTTACTTAATAAAAAAAAGCCTCCTCGTTATAATCCTGTTAATAATAAAAGCCATATTAATTAATACTTTTGTATACACCTCTCCTCTTTATTTAACGAAAAATAAAATTATGTAGCTCTTGAACTATCAATGATCCACTTTAAATTCTATAAAATAAATTAATAAATATAATTGATGGTGTAAAATGTATAGATATTTAAAAAAAAATATAAGTATTCAATGAAATTAAATTAATATAAATTAATTTTAAGTTTAGAGGTAAGTGAGATTAAATGTCTAGATATAAATTTATTTTAAAGTATAAAGGTTTGTACCAAAAGAATTTTGTTTTTGAAAAAAAAGAGTAGGGATTTAAAACTTTTTGTTTTCTATCGAAGGGAAAAATTCAAGATTAAGATATATATATCTTACCTGTCAACAACTCCTAGTTGAGCCAAAGATGGATTTCACATTTTTTTGATTTTGAAGAACACACCAATAAAATGTTTTAACCATAAGAAATTTTTATTCATGTTTTTTGTTATTTATGTGGGTCGATAGGCATGTATAATAGGGTTTCAATAATTTTAATTTAATTATTAATCATTATTAAGTGGATGGTGGAGATTTAAGGTTTACAAAATATTCTAGAATATTCTTAATAGTGTTCACAAATCAAAGGTTGAGATTTATCTCCAAAATAGTTATGCATTTTTGGTCTTTTTATTTAAATTGTTTAATTAAAAAGGATGCCATATAAACAAGTGTCATATGAAAGAGATATACAGTTATGTTTTTTGGGTAGTGGTCATGGTAGTGTAATAAAATTTATTTACAAATTAAGAATATCCTTGATAAAGTAAGAGTGAATTTCCATAGTTAATAATATTGTTACATGTTTTTAAAAATGTATATATATGTTTAATTTATACATTAATTTATTTTATAATGATAATAATTTACTTAATTTTTATATATTTTTTAATTTTAGCAAACATGTATCTCAAATGACTCTTCTGATGTTAACATGTTTATATGGTTGTGCAAACACGTCCATAGTTGACATTGAAATAGTTCACTTAGACATAAAATATTTTATTCACATTATCCACATTAAACTTTTTGTTTTATTATTAGCATATTTTTAAATAGATGTCTCCTTCCATTCGGGAGTAGAAATTGTATATTCATAGAATAAATTTAAATTTCTCTCCTTCTCTCTATATTTATAGAGATACATTGAATTTGTGTTGTTATTAAAAAAAAATACATTGAATTTATGTTGTTATTAATAAATAATAATAATGATAATAAATGCTACATGTAAACTCCATATTAAGTATGGAAGTATTTATATATCTATTTTATACTTTGAATTAAAAAACACTTTTGTAAAATGCTAATGTCAAAAACATATTACCTATGGAAAAACCATATCAACTATGGAAAGAACTATAAGACCTATCTTAACTTAGTAATCAAATCAACAGTGGTGGAAGGTGTAGTCTAACTTATAGACGAAATAAATTTTTTCATCAGAATCTAACCCTACAATTTCAAGCAAAAATATGATTTTTTGTTGTTTAAAATAAATTTTTGAATATTAAACAACTTAAACTCAAGTTTAAAAAAAATTGTGAGATTTTTATTAAAAATAACTAGAAAAATGTGGTGAAAAAGGTCATTTCATTATAAGTTAGCCTATGCCTATAATCAAACCAACAATAAAGACACCAATAACACCGATCACTCACTGTTAGGAACCAATTATATTCTTATTAATTACTTTATTTTTGTAAATATAAAATTGATGTAAAATTATATTATTTACAATAAATTTTATATATAAAAATTATACCAATCATTTTTTGTCATATAAAATTAATGTAAAATTATATTATTTGCCATAAATTTTATATATAGAAATATTTATTTTTGGTTTTACTATTGATGTGAAATAATATTAAAAATTATACCAATCATTTTTGGTCATATAAAATTAATGTAAAATTATATTATTTGCCATAAATTTTATAGATAGAAATATTTATTTTTGGTTTTAATATTGATGTAAAATAATATTATTAGAAATTATGGAACAAATAATATTATTGAAACCTATGGAAAGAAGTCTTGGTTATACACATATATATATATATATATATATATAACTTTACGAAAGAACCTAACTTTTTCATCAAATATCCAAGGTATATTGTTTTATTTTCACAAAGTTTACATTCATGAAGCAAAATTACTAATTTAATAATTAAATTATGATAAATCTCTGACGATGAACCACACTGATTGATTCGAAAAACATCGATAAATAATTTTTTTATGTAATTTTACCAAAATTATTCTCACAAACAATATATATTGTTAATCTAATATAGCCATAAAATAAAGCGAGTTTGACCTTTACGCCAAGTATCCGAGGTGTAGTGCTTTATTTTCTAAAAGTCGAAAATAAAGTGCTCCATGGCACAAAAGAGCATCTCGCACCTTTTTTTTCATACCGAACTCTAGAACTATGTGGCAACCCTAGATATAGAACTATGGATAAAGTTGAGATCCTAACTTTTGCGTTTGTAAGATTTCCTTTCCCAGAATAATGCTTTAGTAACCCTCTAAAGCTTTATTTCCGACCAAAAGAATTAAAAAATGAATTGTCCATTCGGATGGAGATGCCGCATCAATCCACCCATATCCCTTCACCAATTTTATTTGATAGCTCTACCTTTTTAATGCAATATTTGTTAAAATTTTCACTTGCTAGCCATACCTTAATTAATGGCAGGATTTATTATTGGTGGGGACCTACAAGGCTTTTGGGATATCGATGACTTTCTATTGATTAGTTGCCTTTTCATCACAACATTTTATATATATATATATATATATATATATATATAATAACTTGAAAATCTAACTATAGTTTTCATTATTAAACCACATTAAAAATAATGTATAAGTTTATAAAAAAAATTAAAAATTTAATTTTCAATTATATATCAGATAGTTTATTATATAATTTGTATTATATATAGTCAAGTTTTTTGTTTTGATATATTTTGGAGTTTGGAAATAATGTTTTCGTGTCGAGTTTATAATTAGTTTGGGATTTTGTTGAAAGATTATTTCAACCTTTTTATTTATGTTTAGAAATAGTTGGATCTCAATCCAACTATATATGTGAAAGAATAATTAAAAAAAAAAACTATATGTAAAAATTAATTTTTTTTTGGTATCATAATTTTTTGGGCTTTATTCCCGTAAGGGAGGGCTCAAGTATATGAAGATGTAATAGTTTTTGTGTTGTGTGTTTGTTTATTCATTATATAGAGCCATCATTGAGGAAACTGAATCCAAAATAGAATGATAGAGCAAGGGGGTTTGTCTCCTTGGAGTTCTGGGCATCAACACATGTTACTCCAATGCTGGAGATGGTTGAGAAGATGGAGCCCAGGGAGAGAGAACATTATACCTCCATTTGGTGATGGTTCTCTCTGTAACTACTTGCACCAATTATACTTTGCAGACCATCTCTCTGTGTCATTAAACCTCAGATTTGACGTTCGACATCTCAGAGACAACAAAGCAATTACATTGAATGTGCGTTGGGGAAACCGTATGAGAATGGACTGTGATAATCTATTGATTTTCAAGGTAATTGAAATTTAAATTAGCATATGCAAGTTAGAATTGTAATATGTATTTCCATTAATCATCATTGACCTAGCACACTTGCCACAATGGCATTGGAGAAGTTGTTAGAGAAATATCCTTTGAAGAGGTTCTTTTCCTTCTTTAGCATAGCATCAATATCGCTAGAAGAACTCATGCCGATGTTAATGTTCAATATTGCTGGAAGAACTCACCAGTTGCAGACGCAGAGAGTGCTAATCAACCTACTATCTTAATGGTTGAATTGCTCTTGATTTTGCAGCGGAAAATTGTCATTCCCTCGAATTTGAGCCACTAAATTTAATGATCAATCTAAAGAAAACCTTTAGATGTGAATTCATTTAATTCTTTGGTTTTGCAGTTGTTTATTTTGTTATATGTACGAGTATGTCATGCCATGGTAATTAGGTTGCCATTGAAGTGACATTAATCTGAGTAACTATGGTCATGAGTTTAAATGTGTGTTGAAATTGGTCATTTCAACAATAGAAAAATTTATTTCTAGGAAGTATTGACTACCAAATATGATTAAGACATGGCAAAGAAGATGACATTTGAGAATAATTGTTAGATTTGCATCAAATATTACAGAATGATGGGGAACTATGTGTGATTTTGTGTGAGTTTATGAATAGACTCACAAGCACAGCGTATTATGTAGTCCTTAATAAAAAATTATAATAAAGAACCAATCAATGAATAAATTAACACGATTTGGTTAGATGACCAAGAGGTTTTGATGGGGAGCGCGGGCGAAGAGCTAGGGTTACAGGCTTTTGCAGAGGTTGTTCTCCATGGAAGGACACAAAGGAGGGAGCTCCACTCCCTCCTACAAGTAGGTTGTGGCCAGCAGAGGTAAAAAACCAATAGAAAATGATAGAGGTCCTTCAGAAGGAAGGAAAAGGAACAGTGAAGAGGAGCAAGATGGTACTAAATCAAGGGAGAATAATAGCACTAAGGAAAATGAGGAAGAAGACAAGGAATAGGGAACAAAAGACAAAGCACAAAAGGGACCATGTAAACCCAAAGCTGCGATCACACCCAAAGTAGTTTCAAATGATCCTGCTCTACAGGCGCATAGGGACCACATGCAGACATATGTAATCATTTGTAAATTCATGGGTTTATGGCCCACTGAAAAAGATTTACAAACGTGGCTTAAATACCACTGGAAACTAAAAGTAAGCATAGACCTACATCTTGGGTCAAAGGGATTCTTCACTATGGTCTTTGCAAATATTGAAGATAAGGACAGAGTGTTTGAAGGAGGGCCCTACTTTTATGCAGTAGCAGACCTCTATATGCGACCATGGATTATGAATTTTGTCCCGGAGCATGAGACTTTTTCCTCGGTCTCGGTTTGGGTAAGACTCTACTCTCTACCTCTTGATTACTGGCAAACAGAATCCTTATCTGCCATAGGAAATAAGTTAGGGTGTTTTGTCAAATCTTTTGAGGCCACTAGAAGGGGAAAATATACTTCCTTTGCAAGAATATGTGTGGAGATGGATCTCTCTGGAGCTCTACCGGATGAGGTAATCTTGGAAGTGTTTGATGAAGAATGGGTGCAAACAGTATATTATGAACATATTCCATTCGGATGTCGCAAATTCCATGAGCATGGGCACCTATTCAAAGACTTCCCTCTCAATAAAATAGAGAACAAGAGTAAAGCTAACACAATGAAAGATACTAAAAGCTTTCACAAAGTGGTTCATAAAGGAAAAGGAGGCAAAAGGGGGCCAAAGCTTCATCAAACAGAAGGGCAACATGCCAGTTAGAATAGGTTCCAAGTACTAGAAGAAGAAGAAGTGATAACAAAAGCAGATCAGGCAAAGGGAGGAAGTCCAATGGAGGAGGAGAAAGAAGAAGATGGTGAACAAGCACAAGATATTAATAAACAGAAAGAAATTATGATGAGTGATGCAGAACTGGAGATGGACTAGGAAATGACCCAAAGTGAGACGGAGATGGAGGACCACGAACTACAGGAGATTCTTGATAAAGAGAACCTAGATCTGGAAGGATTCTTGAAACAAGGAACCATGGAGGGGGTAGACTCGTTACCTACATAGGAGTTCAATAGAGTTCAATGGCTGTTTATATGGAAAACTCAAACCAAAGGGCTGGAGAGGCAAAGAAATAATGAAAGGCAAGGCAAGGAAGGTGTGAAAATTATGAAAACCACTCCAAGATTAGCAACCAGAAACCCAGGAAAGAAAAGAGGCAGGAAAAAGCAGAATGAGCTATTGATGGAATGTGGAAAGCTAATGATAGACTTAGGTAAGATGAAAGACCTAACTAGCTACTCCTTTACAAATATTTAATAATGAAGTTCACTTCTTGGAATATCAGGGGTCTAGGCAGCAAAAGAAAACAAAGATTACTTAGTAATAGAATGAAACAAGTAGATCCGGATGTGATCTTCATCCAGGAAATTAAATGTTCCATTCAAAAAATAAAAGAAATGCATAGAAAATGGCTCAATCGATTTGAGTTTTTGGAAGTCAAAGCAGAGAATACAACAAGAGGCATACTCACTCTTTGGAACCCCCAAAAAATTGGCATAATAGATGCTGAGGCATCTAGGGATTATTTATTAGTGGTTATTCAGCCTGTGGGAGATAAGGAAACCTACTTAGTCACGAATATGTATGGCCCCCAAAGAATGGATGATAAACTTAGGTTTCTAGATTCTCTGGAGGATCTCAGAGATAGACATGCAGGAATACCATGGATCTTGGGGGGTGATTTCAACATGATCAAATCACTTTCGGAGAAAAAAGGGGGAACCAGAATTCTAAGCAAAGACTCTTTGGAATTTCAAACTTTTATAGATAATATGAAGCTAGTGGACAATGTAACGAGTAATGGTCTCTTTACCTGGAACAATCAAAGAGGAGGAGAGTCTCAGGTGACCTCAAAATTAGACAGATTCATAATCTCAGAGGACCTTATGCTAATTGACAAGGAAATGATAGCAAGAGTTCTCCCCTTTGGAGGCTTAGATCACTGGCCGGTTCAACTGGAGATTCAGGGCATTGGTACACCGAGGAATAGACCTTTTAGATTTGAGAATATGGCTCTCCCACCGAGATTTCATCAGCAACATTTAAACTGGTGGTAAGAAGATTTGAATATTCAAGGCACAAGAATGTTCCTTCTTCACAAAAGACTAAAACACATCAAGCTCAGGCTCAAAGATTCGAACAAGAATGAATATGGCAATATTTTTGAAGCAAAAAAATTTGTTGAAGGTAAAATGTAGGAACTCAACCAAGCCCTTATCACGGATGGCTTTGATAAAGTTAGAAGTGATCAAGTTACCAAATATCATCAAGATTGGGAGAATTTATGTAAACAAGAGGAAATATTTTGGAGACAAAAATCTAGGGTTCAATGGCTAAAAGAAGGAGAGCATAACACTAGATTTTTCCATAGATCCATTATGGCAAATAGAGCTCATAACAGGATTTCTTCGATCAAGGACGAGGGAGTTAATATTCTCAATTCTCATGAAGAAATAGAAGCTGTGCTAGTTCAACACTTTCGAGGTATCACAAAGGAAACTATTTCAGATAGAGAACATTCCATCAGGGACTTAACAAGACATATACCTAAGCGGGTGTCTAGAGAGGACAATTTCAACCTTAATAGGCCAATGACTGAAGAGGAGGTTAGTGAGGTCCTCAAACAAATCCAGAATGGTAAGGCGCCAGACTTGGATGGTTTCAATGTAGATTTGTTTAAAGCTTTTTGGAATATAGTCAAACAGGATATTCTAAATGTTGTAGAAGATTCCAGGATGAATAGAATTATTTTGAAGGCGCTCAATACCTCCTTTATCTCCTTGATCCCTAAACATGACTTGGCTCAAACTCCTGACAGGTTTAGACCCATAGCTTTATGCAATGTGGTTTACAAGATAATATCCAAGGTTGTGGCCAATAGACTCAAACCTCTTCTTCCTACCCTAGTTTCTATGGAACAATCTGGATATGTGGAAGGTAGACAAATTCTCAATAGCATCATTCAAGCACATGAGGTGGTGCACTCTCTCACTAGCAATAGGAAGGTTGGAAGGATCATGCAATTGGCATAGCCAAAGCTTATGATAAGTTGAATTGGACCTATATCAGGAAAGTTCTTATTTCTTTTGGGTTTGATCACAACTGGGTTAGATGGATCATGGCCTTGGTTACTTCTTCCAACTTTTCAATTTTGGTTAATGGTTCTCCCTCAGAGACTTTTATTTATTCAAGAGGCCTGAGGTAGGGAGACCCACTCTCTCCCTTTCTCTTCATCCTCATGATGGAAGGACTGGGTCGGTCTATCAAGCATGTAAAAGAAGTTGGTAAGATCAAAGGTCTCCAGCTTTTTGATAATGGACAAGCCTTGACTCATCAACAATTTGTTGATGATACCATGCTGCAAGGAATCCCCAGGGTCAAAGAAGCTCTTGCGTATAAGGAAATCCTGAGTGACTTTACCATGGCTTTAGGTATGGAAGTTAATTTCTCCAAATCTAATATTTTTTTCTTTAATACTAATATTGCTATTCAGAGGAATATCTCCAGAATTCTGGGCTTTCAAAGGGAGATCCTCCCATCAAAATATTTTGGAGTTCCTCTAACTACTAAACCTTTGCACAAGAGCACTTGGGAGTTAGTGATTAATAAGATTTAGGATAAAATTAGGAAATGTACTATTAGATCTTTAAACTTGGTTGGTAGTTTGGTGCTCACAAATGCTGTTCTTCAATCAATCCTAGTTTTCATGCTATTAGCACTCACAGCACCAAAAGGAGTCTTGCAACAATTCAGATCCATACAAAGAGACTTTATTTGGGGTAAGGGGGAGGAAAGAAAGAAATTGGCCTTGGTTGCCTGGGATGAAATATGAAAACCTAAAAACCACGGGGGACTTGGATTGGATGATTTAGAGATTCTTAGCAAGGTTTTAGGGATAAAATTATGGTGGCGTTGGGTTAAAGTTCCAAAGGTTTAGTGGGCTAGTATCTGGAAAGAAAAATATGCCAGCACTTGGCAAGATAGTGATCACATAAGAATGTCTGGAAGTATAAAGGCTCACACATATGGAATAAGGCCTGGGAGAACAGAGGATTAGTACAAAAAAACAGCTTTTGGGAAATCAAAGAAGAAAATCTGGCTTTATTTTGGGAGGATAAATGGCAGCAAGAACCTATACTGTTAATAGAGGACTTTTTAGATCTCAAGAATGAGACAGAAACCAAAGGGCTATCTAAGGTAAAATATTTTTGGGATCAAACCAACAGTGCAAGAAAATGGAGAACCTGGAGGAAAATTGATTACAAGGATGACAACCCCTTGAAGGAAAAAGCAAATGAGCTTATGAATTTGTTGGAACAAAGGAAGATATTAGTAACAGGAGGGCATGACCAACTTAGATGGGGCAATAATAATGAAGGTTCCTTTAATATTAAGGAGGAAAAATGCATACTCCTTGAATTGGATTCCCATGTATCAGATAGGATTTTGATGAAACTATGGAGGCATCAAGGCTGGATGAAGATCAAACTTTTCATGTGGCTGGTTTATCATAAGAAAATTTTGACTTGGGATAACATAAGGAAGAGGGGTGTTCTGGGGCCTTCTAGATGCCAGCTTTCTGAAGCCCAAGAGGAAACAATGGAGCACCTTCTTAATAATTGCAGTTTCACCTCCTGGTTGTGGGATTCTTTTGCTTCTATTTTCCAACATACCGATAGGGACCATGGGAGTATTATCAATACCCTAACCAATTGGAGTTGTAACTTTTTAGATTATGAATTTCTGGGCACTGCTTAGGCTCTTACTCTAGGCTTCATTATATGAAATGTCTGGAAAGAAAGGAACAAAAGAATCTTCAAGAATGAAAAAAGTCCCTCCCAATGCCTTTTTGAGAAGATCTTAAGCCAGATTAAGGAGACAGTTGGCACTACTGTGTGGAGCCCCCCTAAGAACCCACCTTCAGAGGCCGAATTATGGATTCTTCTAGGTATGCAGGGGCTCATTCCTCAGGACTTGGATAGGAAGGTAATGAAGATGGATACTAAACAGGATTTTTGGCACCCTCCCCCTCAGGGTTTTTTGAAATTCAATATTGATGGGGCTTCAAAAGGCAACCAGGGAACTGCTGGCTTTGGAGGGGTATTAAGGGATGAAAATGGAAGCATTCTTTTCATCTTCCATTGCCATTTAGGAAGAGCCACTAAAAATATGGCAGAACTAATGGCTATGGAACAATGTCTAGATTTCATGAAGCAGGATAACCGCCAAAATGTGATTGTCGAAGTTGATTTTGAGCTAATTATTAACTCGGTCAAGAGAATTAGTTGTGGTACGACGCCAAAAAAAGTCTCTAAACACTGGAGGCTGATCCAGGTTTTTCAATGGATTCAGCTTCACCTCTAGTGCCTTCGCACAGTTGGTTTTAATCATGTGCAAAGAACGACTAATAAATTGGTAGATATTCTGGCCAATCAAGGAGTGATCTGTACTGAGAGCAGGGTCATATTGGAGTGACAAGATGGTGTTTCGAAACAGAGCTATGGAGGCAAGGTCGAGATGACTAGGTTTCATTTGGTTTCGCTGCCTTTTTCACAGTCTGGTCCTAGCGGAAGGCAGATCACTGTCGGCCTCCGCATCCTAGATAAAGATAGACTCGGGTCAACGGAGGGTTGGTTGAATGGTTGGCATAGTAGAATTAGTGCAAGGGGCTGGAATCCAAGCTTTTTCGGTGGCCGTAATACCCCTGGTTCGCTTTCAATGGACACATTACCGCTCTTGGGGCGGTATATGGTATATTGCATGCATTTTAGGCTGGAAGTGGTTTTGACGAAATGGGAGTGATCACATTCATCAAGCTACATGTGGCTGAGGGGAGGGTCTAAAAACCGCCCTCATCGTGCACTAATGTTCGGCGCTTTAGACCTGTACGATATGAGCCTTGGTCGTTGGATCAAACAAGGTGGATCTATGGTCAGGAATGATCGTGCATGTATGTGGGTCCAGGGGGGTTAAGTGCCGTGCTTCTAGGTACTCGATATCTCCCACGGTCATCGGATCGGGAGAGGATATTGGACAGTTGAGATTAAAGATGCAAGTTTGGACGAGGAATGTATCCAGTATTGTTTCATTTCATGGCAGGAATCGATGAATTGAGAACGTTCAATAGGTTCGTGGGTTATTTCCCAAGGTGGACCTGATATCCTTTTAGTTTGGCATCCTTTTTCTCTTTGGGCCTGATATTAAATGTACAGTGGGTGCTTGGCGCCAACCCGAATTGAATCTCATCCATTGGATTTCGGTGGGATGATCGAACGGTCTTAACATTTTCTGTCTTTTGAAAGTTCTGAGGTTTTGTTGGTAGGGTTCGAGGTTTCAGCCTTTAGCTTGATGCCCTTGGCCCACAGTTCCTCGTGGGCTCTTGTATTTTATGTAATTTATTTTCCATATTAATGAAATAGAAGGTACGACTCTTGCTTCAACAAAAAAATTAAATAAATTAACACGATTTAAATTAGTGGTTCTCAATGTTCTTCGATGCCAATAGGATATATCATTAATTTTATTATGTGATTCTTTTATATGATGATGGGTCTTTTTGTTCTTTGGTGCTTCAAGAGAATCGATTATAGGTTATTTTTATGAGTATATAAATGTGTATGTATAGAAAGGTCAGTTGTACAATTGAGTGCTGAATACACTAAGTAACTAAACAACTTACCTATATATCTATCAAAATTGTAGTTCACTGCATATTGATATATGAAATTTAGTCCATAGAGTGGTTCAATATCAAGATTGTCCTTCGATAGGTCAAGAAGCGTCAATTCTTCATGTTCGTCAATGATGATCAGAGGCAGCTATGTTTTAAACAGAAGTCAAGTGGTGGCACGAAGTTGTGGTGGTGAAGAAAGAGTGGTGTCTACGAGATTCCAGAGTGGGTGTAAGTGTTGATAAAGACCAACGAGACAAAGATCAATATTGGTGTTGTAATTTATGTTTTTCAATATTTGTTACATGTAACCATTAAGGGAGGGACTTGGAAATAATGCTTCCATGCTGAGTTTCGAATTAGTTTGTGATTTTGTTGACAGATATCTCGACCTCCTCATATATGTTTGGAAGTAGATGGATCTCAATCCAACTATATATATGTATCATATTCGTGAATGAATGATGAAAAATAGTTTTATGTGTGCAAATTAATTTCCTTTCTAATATGCATGCACTCAATTCTGTTTCAATATTTGAATTAATTAATTGTCATCTACTAGACATCCCTTAGAATTAATGGCTATGAATTAATTAACATCATAGGATCAAGGGAAAATTAGTTGGATGTTGACCAATCCCCTATCAATGACTCCTCTTCCTGCCTATCCAACTTCTAGTGGCTTCTTTCAAAGAAACATCATTAAGTCACTCACGCTTTGTTTTCATTCCCCCACTTCTTTTTATTTATTTATCTTTGAGTTAGGTTGAGTTTATATTAGGCTCAATCTTAATGTTGGATGAAAGAATGATCTGCTCACTAGTGGGGATGCTATCACCAAAAGTGGCTCCCACCATCAACTCCTCCCCTGAGACAGGATATTTGAACTTATGATCTTTTAAGACTAAACCCTACATGAGCCAATTAATCTACACCTCATATAGTGATGCCCCATTTATATCTGTGGACAATACAATAGATTATGTTGATGTGGGCGATGGAATTTAATAGTGTGTATTAATTTCAATTTCACATTTTAAATTAGGAAATGACCACTCTGCCCATTTTTATCATACCGATCGTTACCCCACTTCAAATAGCTTCTGCTGATGTCACTGATGGAATTTAATAGGGTGCATGAATTTAAATTTCAAAGTTTAAATTAGGAAATGACCTCTCATGCCCTTATTTATCATACTGAGTGTTTCCCCACTTCGAATAGCCTTTGCTGACATGGCTAATGGAATTTAATAAGGTCCATAAATTTAAATTTCAAAGTTTAAATTAGGAAATGACCACTCATGCACCTATTTGTTCTACCTAGCGCTCCCCATGGTATTCAGCGCAATGGAACTAACTAACTAAACAAGAAGAGAGCTTGAATTGTGACCATTTTCCTTTTTTCTATAATTTTGATCTATGGCCATGATCATGAGAACACACTAGTTTAGTGAGAAGGAGCAAGCACTAAAATATTAAAAGATTAGGGATGGAAATTTTCCTAGTTTACAAATTTTAATAAATTTTTATTTTATTTTTAATATAAAAATTATAAAAATGTTTTTAGTGACTTTTTTTTGAAAAAATATGAAATTCTTTTTGAAAGAGAAATAAGCATCTTCTCATTCTTGAAGTGGGTTTCAGTGGGTGGCACTAGGGTTGGAATTTCAAAATAGACTGACCAGTCAAATTTGATGGTTTTCATACCTCCCGAACCCATAGTTTCAAGGAATGATCTTGACATTTTTGCAAATTTTTTAATTGTATTTAACGGAAAAATCACCCAGTGACGAGAAATTTTCTGTTCAAATTCCATCCGTGGGTGGCACCAACACAACTTTGTATTAAGGTTCTCCACAAGTACTGAGGGGAGTGATCCACAAGTACTAAGGGAAGTGATTGACTAGTCTTCATTCAAACATAGAAAATGGGAGGTTTTATTATTACTAATGATATGGGAAAAGTCACCTTAGAGTTTTGTGGGTCCACCTTCATCCTCATTTGCTTTCCCATTCAAAATATTTTAGTACAGTTGCAATACCTTGTTTCAATGTTGTCTTTGGTGGATAGAATGTGAAAATTTTGAATGATCCCACTTTTTGAATGTATTCCAATATAAAAAAGAGTAATATTATCTTAGATTTCTATGCAAAGCCCATGAACTAGCTTGTGACTAAGTTAAAAGTCATTTGTAGGCTAGAGCCATTACCTATTTACACTACATATTTGTTTATTATTTTTTCTTTTGTTGCCTTTCTGTTTTTGGAACACAAAGACATAATATTACAAATTATTATTAGTTAAATTTTGTTTTAAAGTTAATAATAATTTATAAATATGGGTAAATTAGACTGGAAAATATGTCAAAAAGCCCTCCAAAACTTAGAACGATAGACTACGGCTTAGAATTTGGTTATAAACTAACATATTATATAAATTAGTTGGTTGTAAATCAATCCATGATAAGGATTAAAACACTTACTTCATGATACATTGTCAAAAAAAAAAAAAATTATAACTTTAAATTATATATATATATATATATATATATATATATATATATATATATATATATATATATATATATATATATAACATGATTCTTAACCATGAAGATTTACTCCACTTTACCTTGAATATTCTTAATTTGGCTTTGTTACAATACCATGGGCGAGGACCATGTCCTATCAATCCTAAATGCTTAAAAAAACCATAACTCATTTCATATGACACTTGTCAATATGATTTTTTTTTAATTGATCACTATAATTAAAAGGGGAAAAAGGAATAATTGTTTTTGAAATAACTCTCACTTACCTTTGATTTGTGAATACTATTAAAACTAGTATAGACTATTTCATGAAGTTAAATCACTACCATATACCTGCGAGATCTAGATCTAATCTTATCTTCTGCTTTATATCTTTGTGCCTGGGTTCTACGGGCAAGTAAAATATGGCTCCCAGCTTTGCGAAAATAGCTACTGGCTCATCCACTTCTGGAGGGAAAGCTCCTGCCCATATCGTCATTGAAGCCCTAACTCCCACTGTCCAGGTGGTCCAGGCCTCACTCGATGAGGCTTTGAAGTTTTCCGAAAGTGCCCTAATCTGCCGGTTCAATGGTTTTTGGTTGCGACTGACAGCTCTCCACAACTAGATCTCAGAGGTATGGAAGCCTGTCATTTTTGATGAAATTAATATCTACCCCTGTGCTAGGGGTTTCTTTATAGTAGATTTTGAAAATCTTGAAAACATACAATGTATTCTAGATTTCGGCCCTTGGTTTTGGGAAAAATGAGGCCTATTCATGAAGCCATGGAACCCATCATTCGATCCCTCTACAACAGTCATAGCTTCAGCACTAGTCTGGGTGAGATTGTCAAGCCCACCTTTGCATCTTTGGAATCTCTCCTCGCTAAAAGCCATTGGAAATGCAATTGGGAAATTTTACTGCAGGTGCCCAGAAACAGAGGAATATGCAAGAACCACCTATGCACGCATCTGTGTGGAAATGGATTTTAGCGCCGGATTCCCAGCTAAAATAAACCTAACAAGTAAAGACTATGTGTGGAACCAGCAACTTGATTACGAAAATGTCCTCTTCAGATGTCGATCCTGCTTTGAGACAGGGCATCTAGCCAAAAATTGCCCAAAAGCCTCCCAAAAACATTCTGCTAGAAACAACCACCACAGATCTACATGGTGGGAAGAAGCACAAAAAGAACACTACACTGTCATCAAAGAAGAATACTCTAGAGAAAACTTTGAATCACAAGAAATCGGGCAGGAAAGAAACAACTCTCATAAATCTTCATTTAAAAGCAAAGCAGATCTCCTAGACCAAAATTCTTTTCCGACTATCTTCAAAAGGACGAAAACACAATATATCGTGAAGCTAAGACACCAATGTCCCAAGAACTAGAAGAGATGAAGGGGATGCAATATAAAGGAAGTTGGAATACCGTAGAGAAAAAAAAA
Source organism: Pinus tabuliformis (assembly GCA_031772625.1). Lineage (NCBI taxonomy): Eukaryota > Viridiplantae > Streptophyta > Pinopsida > Pinales > Pinaceae > Pinus > Pinus tabuliformis. Next base: position 1,449,727,124 of record CM062804.1, read on the forward strand.
ATGCTACAACACCAATCTCGCCAAGAAAGACGAGGAGCTAGATAATTAAAAACTAAGAAAATTATAGGTCTGATAGACCAATTTGGTCTTAGTGGACGTTAACCATCATCATCATCATCATCATCAATTATTGATAATTAAATTAAAATTCTAAAAATCTTATTTCAAAATAAACACTCTTATTGACTTAATAAACATTTTTCAATTTCCCACGAGGTGTAGAATAGACAGTTATGGGGTGTACTATTAAGTCACTTCGTGATGTGAAGGTCATCGGTTCGAAACTTCGTGGGAAAAAATCCAGTCATGTTAAGGGCTGGTATGGCTTAGGCTAGATTCGATCCTTGGGTGATTTTGACGACTAAGATCCCCCTCGATCATTGTTTCTCAAGACAAAGGTCAACCCTAGAGAACACATAAAACTTTACTAAAAATAAAAAACAAACAAACAATCATTTTTCAATTGGTATGAGGAAAACGAATTTGATATCACCCCTTATGTTACCAGTCACATACCTTGTAAAATTTCATATGGGAAATACCTATTTCACTATAATTTATATTTTCAAGACTCATTCCACTGTATTCAACCATTGATATATCATGATGAGACAAATTTGAAGAAAAATCAATGGATAGAGTAAAGAGAATACGGTCAAGATATTCAAAGAGCTAGAAAATGGCTTTATGCAATTAAATTCATAAGAGTATAGAAAAGAATTCACATATTCTTATGACTTACTAAGGACTCCCAAAAATACAAATGAGATGTTTTCCGCAAAACAACTCTCTACGAAAGCCAAAAAATAAGTTACAATCTTTTAAGTTATAAATAAAGTTAAGCATCTAATGCACTTCACAAAATCCCAATACTTAATGCAAATGTAATGGTGTAACAAGGATGTCCATAGCTAGATGCTATCTCATAAATCCATCCTAACTTTTGTCACACTTTTCTGTACTTTCTAATATACATTGTTCTTCTTTTCTAAAATAATTTGATATGCCTTAGTGAAAATATTTCTAATCATAATGATTATACAATTAAAGAAATTATTTTCATCCAGATTATATCTTATAATGTAGTCGCATGTTATCGTCCCAAGGGGGAAGCTCAATTGGTGATCAAAATGATGTGAAGTTGTGCAAACTAAGAGATTGAAGGCTCAATTCCCTAATCGTGACCTGGTCTGTGAAGAGGAGGATAATTCATAGGCCCCCAAATGGATACTGGTAGTGGGTAGAATCAACTATGTGTCATTTGAGTATGAGAATGGTCTAGTTGTCGATTCCTATGACTTACAAAAAAAATATTAGAAAAAATATTATATTTTTTTCCCATGGAAAAATTCATAATTTCATTAAGTAACAGAAATTACATTTTGTAGATGCATATGAATATTCTGATATTTCTATCAAAGGTTATCATCTTCTAAAGAAGCATCAAAGCTAAATACTTGTATCCACGCAGGGAGGTAATAGCCCAACAAAAACAGTGAAAAGTGTCCATGAAAAATGCAACAGTCTCAAAAAAGAAATATCTTATCAAATCCATGCAAGGAGATAATATTCAAAGCAGAGTACTGTGTTATTCATATAAATATCCGCATGTCATATCAGAGTCATTAAAAAGAAATATGTACAAAAATATGAAAACGGAGCCCAGAATCTAGTCCAAAATGTCCATAAACGACCGGTGATAGTACTGGTAATGAACTCCTTCATTCTGTTCATGGATCAAACAAATGCCCAGCTCCCGGATCACAGCTTCTTTGGAAAGACGGTCAGCATCTGTGTTCCGCTCCCTGTAGATGTGATTACATGTAAAATAGTCAAAATTGGATATCAGTCTTAATGCCTCATCTAGTATGTGTCTCAATGAGAATGATCAACAATTAGAACTTTTATTCGACCAGTCACAAACAATTTTAGAATCCCCAAACGATTGTAAAGCATGGAAATTCTTCTCCAAAGCAAAACGAATAATGTGCAAGGCTGCTGAAAGTTGTGCAAAGTTATTAGTGCCCCTCCTTAATCCCATGATCAGGCTGAAAGAGTGTCTCTCTGATACATGAAGAATAACACCCCCACCACAACCTTCTTCCTGTGCATCCCCATCAAAATATGCCCAAGGCATGTGGGGGTCAAACTGCTCCTGTGTGAGGTTCCTTAAGCAGCGGAGTGGGGGGTCATCAGGGATAAAATCATAGTTTTCTTTTATCTTAGCAGCTATTATAGTCCACCTAGGGGGGGTATTCTGAAAAATATAAAGATTGTGGGCTATCCAGATAGCCCAGCAGAACAACAAGGGGAGGTTCCTCAATTTGTGGGGCGTGACTGAGGAGTACCAGAGGTTCCAAGCTTCTATCAGAGAGTCCGCCTACCAGTTACATGATTTGGGGACGGTTGCTTTCGTAAGGGCCCATAACTTACAGGCTTCATGGCAATTCAAGAATAGGTTGGATGTAGATTCACCATCTAGGTTGCAAAGATAACACTAGTGAGGACAATGGAAGGAATGCTTCATCAGGTTATCCCCTTTGGGGATTTTATTTCTCAGTATGCACCACATTAATAATCTAGATCTGGGAGGTGCCTTTAGCTTCTAGAGGTGTTTCCACTAGGTATGAAGGATCTGGGGCTTCCGCGGTTTTGCGAGAACTAAGTATCCATCCTTTGGAGTATATCTCCCCAATTTTTCCAATGCCCAGATGATCTCATCATCTCCGTCGGTGATACGAATATGAGCCTCCGAGAGAGTCTGAGTATAGTCCCTCCAAAGCTGCTTCCAAAGTGGAGGAATGTTGAGTTGTAGGCTAGATTTCCAAGCTTGATGGAGGAGAGTGGTGTTTGCCTCATCTACTATATGAGCAAGGTTTGTAATATTTTTCTCTCCAAAGTGCATTAAAAGATCTGGAGGAAATCTATGCATGTTCCCACATCCAATCCATGGGTCAATTCCAATACACACCCTGCTCCCCGAATGTATTCTCCGAGTAATGCCTATGCAGATGGGATCCAAAGCTTTCAGGACAACCTTCCAAATGATCGATATACCAGCATTGAGTCTTACCAGTCTCCTGATCCAATCCAAAGTCTGTAAAGAGGAAATGTGTTTTGAGTAAGCCACTCTTGACCACAAACTATTTGAAGTGACCAATTGCCAACCAAGCTTCGCTACCAGGGTTGAGGAAAAATCATCAAGCTTTTTGAGCCCCCAGCCTCCCCATTTTTTCGGAAGGGTGAGGGCATCCCATTTTGCCCATGTGAAGATTATTCCCCATTAATTACCCCTCCATAAGAATCTGCAACAGAGTGTTTGTATCCTTGTCAAAATGCCTCTAGGAATCTAGGCTAGGGACATCCAATAGACCGGAGTTACTTCCAGGACACTCTTGATGAGTGTAAGTCGACCAACCCAAGATAAAAATTTGAGATACCATATGCTGAGTCTCTTTTCCAACTTGGAAATAAGCCAAGTCCAATTCGCTATCTTGTATCCAGTGGGTTTTAACTTATATCCCAAATATTTTAGTCCCTCATCCAAACCAATATGTGCAAAGTGGAATCAGTGGAGAGCATAATGAATTTTATGCTGTGAGCAAGCAGTGGTTGTCAGAGTAGATTTTCCATCATTAATTATCATCCATGTGGCTTTCTGAAATAAAGAAAAAATATCCCTGATTATCGGTAGATCTCCAACGCTTCCATTAAGAAATATGAGCACGTCATCCACAAACAGTAGGTGGGTGAGTGTGAAATCTTCAGTTATCTTTATACCCTTTAATCTTCCTCTCTTGTGTTCCTCTTTATTAATCCAGTTGAGCCCCTCCATGATCAGAAGAAACAGAAGTGGTGAGAGGGGACACCCCTGCCGCAATCCACGAGTTGAAAAAAAGAATGGAGATGCACTCCCATTGACCAGAACACTAAATGGGATATTAGTGATGCATCCCATAATCCATTTTATAAAATTGAAAGGGAATCCAAGATGAGTTAAAATCATTCGTAAGTATAACCAATTCACTCTGTCAAATGCTTTAGATAAATCTACCTTCATGATCATACCTTTTCTTTTTTTGCTATGGAGCGAGTGTAATACTTCTTGTGCTGTCCCAATCGCCTCATGGATTTGCCTGTCCTGAAGGAAAGAAAATTGTTCTGGCAAGATGTGCTTAGATAAGATTGGCTTCAATCTGTTTGCTATAATTTTGGCGATAATCTTATACAAGCAGTTACAAAGTGAAATGGGATGGAATTCATCAAAAGTGGTCGGATTATCAGACTTTGGAATGAGAGCAATAAAGGTGGAGGTTATGGCTGCTTCCAAATGACCCGAAGCTCTTGACTCCTCTACTACTCGAAGGAGACCCAATCCATAGAATTCGATGGACCAACCATCAGGTCCTAGGCTTTTGTCCTTATTGAACCATTTCAAAGAGGCCTTCAACTCCTCTAATGTTACTTCTTGCATCAGTTCATCTTGATCTTCTTGCTCCACAAATCTAGGGAAAAGTTGAGCAACTCTGATAATTTCTGCCAAGTTAGCTTCCATGGGGTCATTGTAGGTGCTCTTAAAGTGAGAGTTGGCCAGAGAAGCGAGCTGAGGGAATGTGTTTGTTGTTCTTCCCTGTTCATCTTGCATATGCCATATGGTATTTATTGCTTTCCTCCCATTAGCAAACTTTTGATAAAACTTTGTATTAGCATCCCCACCCTGAATCCAAATAGCCCTGCTCCTCAATCTCCATTTATCTTCCCTTTCTTTAAGAATTTTTCCACGGTTCAAGTAGAGGGATGTGATTTTACTCTTATGCTCCTTTGAGTTATAGAGTCCACCCAACATATTTTCAAAATCAGCCAACTCGAGCTCAATTTGTCTTAGAGTTTGATCATCCTGTAATCTTTTTTGGTGGGCCCAGATTTTGGACCTCTTCTTCAGCTCTGTGAGGTTATGGATAAAGCCTGCTGTTACATTTCCCCTCTCCCTTGGAGGGTTTTCTTTCCAAAAATCAGTCACCATGCTGATAAATGAAGCTTCCTTGAGCCAGGTTGAGCTGAATTTAAACGGACCCTGCGGCCTAGCTCTACCACTTCCCATTTCCATATATATAGGCAGATGGTCTGAGAGTCCACTCATGCCAACCCATTGTCTTATGTTGAATCCCAGATCCATAACCTGTTCTTTGACTAAAAATCTGTCCAGTCTCCTAGCTAGGCCATTTTCGCGAACTCGATTGTTCCTCCATGTGGCTTGTATCTTTGCAGAGGGAATATCGATCAGGTGATGATAATCTAGTATGGACGAGAAGTAGTCTGAGAGGGTGTTCCTCTGAGCACGCTGACCCTAGGATTCTGAATGACCTATGGAAAAATTAAGGTCCCCTCCAATAATCAAATTATCGACTGAAAATAAATCCATGCTCAATAGATGATCCCAGAAATTAGGCTGATTTTGGCAAAGGCCCATAAATGTTGATGATTCTGAGAAGCATACCTAACTCTGCTGAGTGTACAGCGGCCCCTAAAAATCTAGCCCCTCCCCAACTGTTTATAGACTTGGTAGATCGAGAATTGATGCCCAAAGCGAGCCCTCCAGAACGGCCTTGGGCATCCAATCCCGAAAATTTCCATCCCGAAAGAGAACGCTCAAGAGTGCGAGAAATATCAATAGCAGAGCCTAAAGTCTCATGTAGGAAGATAATATCCAGCTAGTCGGCAGAGATTAACCAATGAAGAGCTAGTCTTTTATTGGGCCTAGCAAGCCCTCTGTAATTGAAGGATATAATCTTCATGGAGGGGGTTCGGAGGGGGCTATTCTGGCTCTAAGAACCCCAGGGATGGTGGATTGTTTACCCAAAGCAATATCATCATCCACTTGTGCTTGTGCACATTTTACATCAGAGGGACGGTTGCAGGAAGCCTTAGGAGGGGAAGGGGGATGAATGATGACTAGTCTGACATGATCCTGTATCGAACTCTTCGTTCGAGAACGAGCATTGTATCTAGGTACAAAAGGAGCAAACAAGGAGTTTGAGAGCGCTGGAGGAGGGGTGCAAAAAAGGGAAGGGGGCGTGGGGGGGAAGAAGTTTGAGGGGGAGCAATATCACATGAAATCTGAACAAAGGCTGCCATCGAATTTACATTTCCCAGACCCAATGACAAGCCAGATATTTTATTAATATTAATATCAGAAATGCATTGTAAGGGGCAAGTGGATGGAGTTCATACCGAAGTATTGGAGTCTCCCGAGGCTGCCATGGTCAGAGCTGGAATTGGTAGCGGAGGACGATGAGTTGGCCTACCACGCTTCCTCGGGTTACTCTGAGCCAGTTCCAAAGACCTCAATCCAGGGCCCACTACATCAACTGTTCCTCCAGAACGTGGAGTGGCGTTCCTAGGCATGTCTTCAGAAGCTTGAGGTTGTTCCTCCCTTAATGGTTCTCCATGCAACTGAGCCTTCTTCTCCTGAGATTTCGGAGAAGTCTGCCTAGCATCCTTTCTAAGGTTCCACCTATTCAGTGGGTAATCTTTGAATAGGTGCCCCACCTTGTGGCAACACCTACACCTGAAGGGTATCCCTATAATAGTCCAACATCTTCCTCCTCGTAGCATTCCTCCATTGAATGTTAATGTACTCAGGTAGTCCTTCCGAGAGGTCAAGATGTACTAAAATCCTGGCATAAGCAATTTCGCTAGTTGTTTGAAAAGAGTCATCATAGGTAAGATGAGATCCCATAGCATCCCCAATCTTCTTGAAAATATGCTCTGTCCAGAAGTGACAGGGAAGGCCCAGAAGACACACCCAGATAGGACCAACCTCCACACGCTCCTGTTTAGGATCAAACATCGGCGTCCACCTTCGAAGGAGGACGGGTGCTAGGTCAATATGCCAAATAGTGGAAAGGACCCAGTTTGTGTGTGCGAGACATTTGAATCTCAGGGCAAACCAGCCCTTGACAAATGTTTGAACCCTAGGGGGTTCCGTCAAATGATGACCCCATACTTCCATTACCCAATTTTGCAGCCTCTCCACACTATAGTGCCTTCCCCTGACGTGTCCCACCAGTACTTTTTTTGCTGAGTCCATTGCTTCAAGAAACAACGTGTCCTCGGTTAGTTTTAGGAAGATATCACTGCTGCACTATAGGAGACACCTTTTCCTTTTGGAAGCGCCTCTGTGTTTGCTACTCGTTCCTTTCGTCGTTCTGCCAGTCTGTACCTCCACGTGTGTGATTGAACCTCTTGCTGCCGTAGGGCCGTTTTCCATAATATTGTCAAAAGGCCTTGAAATTATGCCAATGACCATGAAATTACCTAGTAGCAGAATCCCCGCGTCCAAGGGAGTAGATAATATTGGTGCCTGGACTACTTGTTATAGTAGATATCCCTCCAAGGGTTTGTCCGGCCCCTCCGCTGAGTGAACAGAACCCGAACCCTGCTTTACGGTTTGTAAACCCAGATCTCGTGAGCGCTCAAAAACAGTCAAGGTACCTGGTAAGAGAGGAGGGCCTATGAAATCTTGAATAGCCAAGGCTTCTTTGGGCAGAGAGATGGAGGGTATACGCGGCCTTGAGAAAGTAGGGAGGGCTTCTACTTCCGCTGTAAATTCATGGTCAAACGAGAAAAAATCTTCCTCAGTGGTCCCAGGCCGAGTCCAAATGGGATGGTTCTCCATAGGATCCGCGGAATAATCAACAATGTCCTCCATAACTGTCAAAACCCCTAGCTGACAGCTGCCTGCAGGAATGTCGGTGGAGGACTTATAATTGTCTAGGGTAAAACAATCTAACTAGAAAGCTGAGTCGTAAACAGCGAATGGGCGAGCTAAGGTAGTCGCGAAGGTATCTGTTACAGGGGCTTCAAACCAGGTCGATCCCTCGTCCCTGTAAACTGTGTCGCGCACCTGCTTCGAAACCCTAACCCCAGTCGCCTATCATCCATTTCCCCTCAAACAATTATTATCATATAAACAAAATAAAAATAAGTGATTGAAATTATGTAACACTACTTTAAATCCATAATTATTATTAATAATAAGCATTAATTACAAATATATACCGACTTTGTTTTAAATAAGGTGTACACGAAAATATCATAGAAATGAGAAATACCCCACTATAATACATTGATGATGGAATCTTTGATGAGGAAGTAGAAAATTTGTTCTAAAATCCAACTTGTTAACACTCAAAATTTACATATATTTTATATGTTAGGTTATGTGAGTTTTGAGATGATTGGCACACCTATCTTGTGCTTCGAGTAACCAAGACCTAAGGGCATTTAAGTTGTCAAAGTCACATGGAGATCACACCGAGCATGAGTCACACCAACTGTTAGCATGGCTAGATTTTTTATCATGGAATTTCAAACCGATGAACTTTACACTACAAAATGCTTTAACAAAACACTCTATCATTATCTATTATATACTCCATAGACTAAAATTTATATATTAAATTAACATTTATATATATATATATATATATATATATATATATTTATTTATTTATTTATTTATTTATTTTTTCCATTAGTATTATTTATAAATTTAACGATCATTTTTGTAAACGTATTTATTTTATGAAAGTTTAATAAACGTGTATCACTGGAATACTATATTAATTACTATTGTATAAATTTCTTAAATATTTATAAATGATATAATAAAAGGAGGATGAAGACATTACATATAACTTAGTGATAACAAAGAGATCTCCATTGAATTATTGGAGAAAATTAATTCTTTTACGCAACTCCTCAATCAGAGGAGGCTACTTAATAAAAAAAACCTCCTAATTATAATCGTGTTAATAGCAAAAGCCATCATTAATACACCTCTCGTCTTTATTTAACAAAAAATAAATTTACGGAGCTTTCGAACTATCAAGGGTCCATTTCAAATTCTATAAAATAAATTGATGGTGTAATATGGATAAATATTTATAAAAGGATATAAGTATTTAATAAAATAAAATTAATATAAATTTATTTCAAGGTTAGATGTAAGTGTCTGAGCCAGATTAAATTTCTGGGTATAAAATAATTTTAAAGTATAAAACTAAAAAAAATGCATTTAAAGATTTGTGGTTTTTTTATCTGAGGAAAAAATTCAAAATTAAGATGGATATATATGCGATGTGTCATTCAACATATATACGCTATGAATTCATATTTTTTTGATTTTGACTAATATACTAATCAAATGTTTTAACTATAAGAAAAATTAATTTTTGTTTTTGTTGTTGTTTATTTAGGTTGATAGGCTTGTCTAATAGGGGTTTAATATAATTTTAATTTTAATTTAAATATCAATCATAATTAGGTGGATGGTAGGGATTTAACCTCTACATAATATTCTAGAATATTCTTAGTAGTGTTCACAAATCAAAGGTTGAGATTTATCTCCAAAATAGTTATGCATTTTTTGTCTTTTTAGTTAAATTGTTTAATTAAAAGAAATGTTATATAAAAGTGTCATATGAAAGAGATATGTGGTTATGTTTTTTGGGCAGTGGCTATGGCATTGTAATAAAACCTATTTACATATTAAGATTCTCCGTGATAAAGTAGGGATGAATTTCCATAGTTAAAAATATTGTTACACGTTTTTAAAAACCTATATATGTGTTTAACTTATATATTAATTCATTTTATAATAATAATAATAATAATTTAGTTAACTTTCATATTTTTTTTTTTTTAATTTTAGCAAACAAGTATCTCCAATAACTCTTCTCATGTCTACATGTTTATATGGTTGTGCTAGTACATACATAGCTGACATTGAAATAGTTTACTCAACATGCAGACATAAAATATTTTATTCACACTATTCACATTAAATTTTTTGTTTTCTTATTAGCATATTTTTAAATAGATCTCTCCTCCTATTAGGGAGTAGAAATCATATATCTATGGAATAAAATTTGAAATTTGTCTTTCTTTCTATATTTATAAAGAGAAATCGAATTTATGTTATTATAAATTTATGTTATTAATATTTTTTTAAAAGCTACGTGTAAAATCCATATTATGGAAGTATTTATATATCTATTTTATACTTAAAATTAAAAAGCACTTCTATAAAATGCTAATGGAAAAAACATATTAACCATAGAAAGAATTATACATGTACTTCTTACTTTGACTTAGAAAACCTATCATAATCAAACCAGGAGAACAATCCCTTGCTCCTATCAATTATATTCCTATTAACTACCTTAGAAAACCTATTATAACTCAGTAATCAAACCAACAATGGGGAGAACGATTACTTGTTGCTATGAATTATATTCTTATTAATTACCTTATATTTGTATACAACCAAAGATGCAGTCTAACTTAAGACGAAATAATCTTTTTCACGAATCTGACAATACAATTTAAGTAAGAATGTGATTTTTTGTTGTTTAAAATACATTTTTGAATGCATAAATATATTCAACTCCCTAAAAAAACCTTAGACACTCCAATTCTATAGATTAAACAACTTAAACTCAAGTTTTTAAAAATTTATGTGAGATTTTTGTTAAAAGTAACAAAAAAAAAAATCATAAATTAAACTAAATATATAATCAAACCAGCAAATCAACCATAAGAGCAACAATAACACATTCAATTATATTCTTATTAATTATCTTATTTTTATAAATATAAAATTGGCTTAAAATTATATTATTTAGCATATATAAAATTAATATAAAACTATATTATTTACCATATATTTTATATAAAAAAAATTATAAAAACGGATATAAAATAATATTATTAAAAACTATGGAAACCAGTTTTGGTTATTAGTATTTTTAAAATTTAAAATTAAATATTTTTTATTTGTTTTTGTACGAGAGAACATAACATATCTCCTATACCGATAGCAACAAGATTGTTAAAAGTAGATGCCAGGATAAAGAACATAACATCTCTCCTATACCAATAGGCGATAAGACTGTTAAAAGTAGATGCCAATAAAGAAAGGCTGGTTACGTATTAAATTTTAACAGTAAGGACCAGATGAGTTACACTATTTTGTTTAGTAGCATTGTAAATGAATAGCAAACTACCATTAACATTGGCAGCGTACTCTATAAACCCTGCGGTCTCTATAAACCCTATCAACTAATTTCAAATTGCCATTGAACATAATATGCGAACTTTCATCATAATTAACTTTCCCATGTAAATCCAATCCGGGCCATCAGCAACATTCTTCGCACAGCCAACAGCAGCACAAAGCGGCAATGCTGCAAATCCACAAAACAAAGAAATAAATAAACACATCAATATTAATATAATTACACAAATATTAATATTAGAAAATATATTTCACCATGTTTTGGATGGATTAATATTAGAAAATTGTTTATTAAATTTTGGATAGACCCTGGGTAGATGGTGATTGGTGTTCAGGTTTTAGGTTTTGGGTAGACACTGATTAGGTAGATAGTGATTGGGTGTTCTGTTAGATAAAGTCTTGATGTGAAGTCATTGATTTAATTCCTCACTCTAAAGAAATAATGTATAGATTAATATTAGAAAATATTGTTTAGGGAGTTTCGGATAGACTATGATTGGGTAGATGGTGATTGGTGCTCAGTTAAGACTGTTTATCAAATTTTGGATAGACACTGATTAGGTACATGGTGATTGGATGCTCTGTTAAGATAAAGTCTTATATGAAGTCATTGATTTAATTCCCTACTCCATAAAAACTATGTATTAAACACAATAAAAATATAATCTTACAAAAAAAATACTAAAAAACTGAATTAAATTCGCACCATCCTTCGATGAATCCTTTCTCGCCTCTCTGCTGCGTTTTTACAGCTCCGCCTTCAGCGTACTGTGGCAGAGGAGCTTGGGTGGGGTACCCTGATAACAACATTAAAAGCGTTTTACGTGTATGTAAATTATCTGTGATTATCATGTAATGAATAATTGGTAAGATTAAGTGGAGAGGAGGACGAAAGAGCCGAACCTCGCGGAGGATTTCCTTGCTGGTATGCTGCAGGTGGCGGTGGGTACTTGTTGTCAGACATGGCGTGATTCTTCAAATCAAACTCTGGAACTTCGGCTCCCTGGTATGAAGGGCGGGCAGGACACGACTGGTAGATGAATTGATTGCAGTAGGTTAACATAAATTGTTATGTATATATAGAGGGAGTTGTCTATAATGCGACTTTTTGAGATTCCGGTGACGGAATCCGGCGGAAGAAATTGAGATGAAATCATGATTTGTTGCAGTTAAAATGGTTTTTTAACTGCATATTCGGATTCAGCACCCTGAAAAACCCCTGGGACGGTTTCATTGTGCAGAAATTAGCTATCAAACTTGGATTCCAATAAATCACTGCCGGATTTTCACCGGAAAAAATCGCCGGAAAGGCTTTCAAAAAGTCGCGTTAAAGACTACGTCTATATAGAGTAAGGAAAAAGAAGGGAGTGCAAACAGTCGGCAGAAGCGGACGCGCAAAAGAACGCGTTTACCTTCGACGTTAAGTTACGTGTTTATGAAGTTCGAAAACGTCATAGTAATTATTTTTGTTATTCATAGAGAGTTCCAGAAGAATTTGAATATGCCCTACCAAAGATATAGTTAGATGTACATTTTTTTATTTATAAAGGATTTTTCGGCGAAGATTACATGAGACATCATTTGTGGACGCGTTTCGAACCAATCAGTGTGATTCATCGTTAGGACAAATTCCTCTTTTTTATTATTGTGAAATTTGGAAAAAACAAATTTATGGAATTAATTAAATGTATATATTTTTATTTTTATGGTGAAAGGAAAAACTTGGTTTTGGATAATTATTTTAATTAAAATATAATTAAAGTTATAAATCTCAATTTTTTTTTTATAGTTCGTATGTTTTAAATGTGCTCATGAGTTAAGTTGCCGACAATATTGTTAATTTATTAATTAAATTATGGTAAAAAAAATTAGGTTTAAAATGTATATTTTGTTAATTTAGCATAGCTGTAAAACAAAGCGAATTTGATTTTTCCGTATCCGAGGTGTTGAGTGCCTTATTTTCAAAAAGCCAAAAAGAGAAGTGCTCCGTGGGACAAAAGAGCATGTGGCATCTCGCACCTTTTTTTTTTCATACCGACGAACATGTGGCATCTCGCACCTTTCCAAGAATAATGCTTCCAATAGTAACCCTCTAACCTTTATTTCCGACCAAAAATATTAAAAAAAATTGTCCATTCGGATGGAGATGCCACCTCAATCCACCCATATCCTTTCACCAATTTTATTTGATAGCGCTACCTTGTTAATGGAAATTTTTGTTAAATTTTTTCACTTGATAGACTTACTTTTATTAATGACAATATAGGTGTTGAAATTGGGCTTATTATTAGTGGGATCTATAAGACTCTAGCTGTCACGCCCCTACACTTGCGGTAGTCTTTCAACCGCTTATAGCGAGGTGCGGCACCATCGAACACTTTCTTTTCACCAATATTTATGTTCATGGACTATGCCTTAACATTTGATACTTAGTTTATTTTTCTCCACTAAGTATTATTATTAGCCTTTATATTAATGAACACCCATACACATTCATTATCCACAGCAATTATACATAAACAACACAATTGCAACAGTATAAAGGGAGGGGCAACTCCCTGAATAAGAGTCTGCCCGATTTCAATATACTTTCAACTTTTATAAATTTACAAGTATACCTTGGCAACCCCAAGTTTTATACTTAGACAAAATTCTGACTTCGTGTCTTGCCAACGAGCGGCCCACCTTGTGCACGCCTTGCACGGTGGTCACTCTTACATTCCACACTTAGCCAAATTTTCACTTCGGCAACACCTTCGTGCAGCCTTACACGGAACTCCAACCGCGGGCGGGCGCCTTCATTTCACCTCTCACCCGAATCCGTTTCACTGTCAGGCAGGCGCCTTCGTGCAACCCTCCACCCGAGTTCACCATCGAGTTCACCAACCGACTGGCGAGCGCCTTCATGTAGCCCTCCACCTGTGCACGCAACCGACCAGCAGGCGGGCGCCTTCGTGCAACCCTCCCCCTGCACGTTCAACCGACGGGCGGATGCCTCGTGCAACCCTCCACCCGTATCTCCAAATGCGGGCGGGCGCGCCTTCGTGCGGCCCTCCAGTCGTGTTACAACCGACTAGTGGGTGCGCATTCGTGCGGCCCTCCACCCATATCGCCAAGTACGGGCGGGCGCGCCTTCGTACGGCCCTTCACCTGTGTCGCCAACTGAACCCGTTCACAATCTTGTGCAGCGCGTACGAGTCTGCCCGGCGGGCGGGCACATCAACCTGTTCGACTGCGCATTTATGCCTGCTCCTCCACCTGCACTTCGCACCTGGAGCTCATCCAATGACTCGTCCGAATGCTTGTTCGTTCGATGTTCGATGCCTCCAACTCGTCCATCCATCCACCTATATATATGGGCGGTGGCAAGGTCAGCTCGTCCGGTCGACCTTCGTTCAGCTCCCCTAGCCGACTCACCTCGACTCGCATAACTCGTCCAAAGGTTGGGTCGGCCCGCCCATCACACAGGACCGCCCACCTAAACTTGCCCACATCACAAGTCCTCCGTGTTGGCTCGTGGGTGACTCGCCCAACTCGTCCCCACAGTATAAACTCGCCCAGCCAACCTTCTCCACGCGTATTTCACATCACACGCTCGTTTGTTTGGCCACAACGCGCTTATCTTCACATGCGATGTGCGTCCTACCCGTCGCACGGACCGCAGGTCCTTACATCCTCCTCCACCTGAAGTCATTGTCGTCCTCGACAATATGCCATCCCAGTAACCATATTGCCACCAAGATCATCATCTCACCAAGAGAATCATCTCATCCTCGGTCCATGACATCAACCAGTCCACACACTGCAAACATCCCTGCAACATATGTAAAACAATTGTTTCCACCATGTGTCATCCCATCCTAAGAACTCTCGTCAGATACTCCAACACAATGCCAACATCTCTCTAGTACATTGCTAGCCCCCATGACTCAAACTAGTCAGATGATCAGTCCAACTGTCACGCTCAAATCATAAGAATGTCCATCCCTATGTCTACACCAACCTTTTCTCAGACTCTGCCACATCCTGGATTCAACAAGAATCTCACCCATGCTCAGGTCCATGGAAACTTCATCCCATCTGCAACATGTCATGATGCTAATGCCAAACCATTCCTGCATCATCTATTATACTTGCTCAACTTGTTTTAAGGACTCACTGCTATGAGCAACTAACAATGATCCCCATCTTCTATGTCATCTAAGAAGATGTAGAGGGAGTAGAGCCTGAAGGCTCACCCTCACTAATAAGCTCAATCCATCTGTCAGGATCCTCTATCTCCATCCTCTGTAGATATGCAACCCGATCCTCCTCATGGACATTCAGCCTCACATCAACCTCCTCGTCATCATCATCCTCAACCTCCTCTAGCCTTCTTGAAAAATCCAAGATACTATCAGATAGTGTCCTAATAACCAATGACTGCTCGGTAAGCTTTGCCTCAAAGGTAGACAATCGCTTACACATATTCTCCATGTGCTTCTCATCCTCCATCCGCATCACTACCAATTTAGAATCAGGTTTGGTCACACCAATGGTTGGAACACCAATGGGTACATCTTCCCTTCCATCGTAAATGTATAGCTTCTTCAAATGTGGAACAATCATAGCATCATACTGTTTCAAGAATTCCATCCCCAGCACAGCTTCATAGTCATCAATCCTCACTATTGTGAAGTCGACTTTCCCGGTCCACTCACCTAGTGTTGTGTCCACATTTTCAGCTACACCAAGTATAGAATCAGGAGGAGAATTCACTATCTTCATTTGTGCCTTCACTGGTACAAACTTCAGCCCAATCCTTCTCGCAACATCTTCACTCATGAAGTTGTGAGTAGCCCCACTATCCACCATAGTGAGCACATCTGCACCCCCAATCTTCATTCAAACACACTCCAAACTATTCCTCTCAGGATCTCTCCGAGAGATCACTTCCGTAGCAGCAAAAGCTCCAAGAATATGCATCATCCCCACATAAGCTTCTTCTTTCTTTGTATTAGATTGTGCAATAGCGGCCACTTTCGGTCTTGAAGGACAATTCTTCACCGTATGTGGTTCAGCACATATCCAACACTTCAAGGGTTTCTTCGTCTTCGTCTTCTCATCCGATTTCGAAGCATCATCCTTCTTCTTCTCTTTTGGCTTATTGAACTTCTTCTTTTTCTCATCAGAAGTTTCGTCATAATGCTCCACCAATCAATCCACAATAGCAAAAGCTTCCTCAAGTGGCTTAATCTTCTGCCTCTTCACTTCATTGCATGCCCAAGGTTTCAATCCAATAATGAAGTTGAACACCTTGTCCCTCTCCGCCATGTCAAGAAGTTCCAGAACTGCACTTGCAAACTCCCGCTGGTATGTCTGTAGGTTCCTTGTCTGATTGATAAACTTAATCTTCATCCTTACTTCCCATGTTTCATCTTGAGGACTGAAGTGGGTCTGCAAAGCCTTCTTCATGTCATCCCACGAAGTTATGTCATTAGCACCACCATTGGCAATCTGATCCATCCTCCTTCTCCACCACATCTTAGCATCCTTCGTCAAGAATTGAGCAGCCACTTCCACCCTTGTCTCATCATCAGATAGACCCAAACATTCCAAGTATTGCTCCATATCCCAGAGAAAGTTACCAAGAGTCTTCGCACTTCTTGTACCATCATAAGATTCCGGTTCCTTGATCTTCACATGAGACACTCCTCCACCTGAGTTATGCCTCACAGCCTTCTTCAACACTGCAACCTCATCATTTGCTTCGTCAAGAGATTTCTACAAGTTCAAGATTTCTGCCAAACCTCAGTCCCTTGCTTCTCCAATCTCCTTGACTTCATCTTCAAGTTATGTACACTTAAGATCAGTGTACTCATGCTGAGTCTGAAGTTCATTGAGTTCTTCCCTCATCTTCGCATTTGCCTCTTGATCTTTCATGACCAAGGTCATTTTCATAGTCCAGTAAGACTCCAATTCCTCCATCCTTTCCAATATCCATTGTATGAAAGCCTTCGTCGCATTGTGGCTAGATTCACCTGATACAACATTAGTTTCACCTGCCATTTTTGCTAATAGCTTCCTTCTTTTTGATCTAGTATATACTATCCACTAGCTTCACCAAGTTCCCTGCATAACTGAACCAGCTCTTGTCTCACTTGTATGTGAAACCAGTTTCCTTCACCTACAAGTACCTGCTTCCACTGCCACTTCATCACGAGCAACGCTGCTCTGATACCACCTGTCACGCCCCTACACCTGCGGTAGTCTTTCAACCGCTTATAGCGAGGTGCAGCACCACTGAACACTTTCTTTTCACCAATACTTATGTTCATGGACTATGTTGGGTCCCTATAATACTAGTGATTACCCCATTACTATTATAGTTGTATCCTTTATTAATATTGTTGTTCCCCTATTGTGCCCATATTGTTATTACTGCGCCCCATAGAATCCCTCTATTGTTATTTTTGTGGCTTTATATTATTATTGTTAGGTCGGCTGGGTTATATTATGACTCCTTAGACTCCTATATATAGAAAGGAGGTTTTGTCATTTGAATAATCCAAGAATTGTTCATTTATGTAATGTAAAGTAGGTTTCCCCCTCGAAGAGGCTGAATTCTAAGGCGTTGATCTATCTTTTCTATCTTTTCTTGAGCTGATTTCATAACATTTGGTATCAGAGTTTTAGATTCTAGGGTTTCGCTGCTCCAAATAGGTCATCATGGCATTTTCGCTATAACTTTTTTTCTGCGATGTTTCAGAAGCTAAAAAAAACCCATTTGAGAAGAAATCGTGCTGAAACTCGGATCCGAATTTCAGAGCTTTTCACGCTATATTTGTGGAGATATGATCTGAGGAAGTTGTTCTTTTTGCAGACTCCTGAATTACATTCCAAACAGGTGACCTGGGGAAAATCTCCATAACTTTCTCTCTAAGCATCGGATTGAAATTTCGTAAGAAGGTACAGAAAGAGGACAGACTGTAGTTTCTTGTGTATATTTTTCAAAGCCAAAGGTCGAAACAGTGACTCGTGGCACGTCGTACAAGTTTTCTCTACTGAACTAGTCTATAATCAGGTCATCTTGGGAGATTGTGCATAACTCTTCCTTGGAGAATCCAATTTGGATCAGACTGGTGGCATTGGAAAGAGGACACAAAGGGCTACTATAGGTCGTAATTTCAGAACTAGATGATCCAAAATTGCAAAGATAAATTAGATTCAATATCAAGCTTCTACAAAGTGAAAACGGTGTGTAGTTTTTTTTAAATTTTTGCATAAGCTTGGTTTGAAAAATTAGTTTGAATCAGTAATTGATGCCTTGAGGAAAAAAATTCAAACACCTAGTAAGCAACCTGAAATCTCTAGCATGAATCATGAAGAAGAGGAAGAAATGCAACATGATATATCAAAATTATGAGACCAAGTGCAACAAGTGTCACTTGCACAAAAAGAAACAGAATCTAAGATGGATGGTTTAAGGAAAGATGTAGAAGCTAATATGGATGGTTTAAACAAAGGTGTAGAAGCTAACATGGATTGTTTAAAGAGAGGCGTAGAAGCTAATATGGATGGCATGGAAGCTAAGATGAATGGCATGGACACTAAAATTGATGGCATGGATGATAAGATGGAAGAATTGAAGATAAATATGAATAAGTTGCTACAAGAAATGGTCACTAATGGTGAAAGGGTAGTAAAGGAAACTCATGATGATAACAAAAGAAATGTTAATCATAATTCCATAGACTCTAATGTGAGATCAAAGACCCACCATATTCCAAAAATCGATATGAGGAAGTTTGATGGCAAGAATCCCGCAACATGGATATTATAGATGGAGCAATTTTTCAATCTCAATAATGTGCAAAACACACAAAAGGTACGCATTGAAACTTTATATTTGGAACCAAATCAGTTTGTATGGTATCAATGGCTTTGCTCTCGTAAACAAATTATCACTTGGGCAATTTTTATGGAAGAATTGACAACACATTATGAGGATACAAAATGCAACACTTTTTTTAGCCAATTGATAAGCCTCAAACAAAAGGGTTCAATAATGGAGCACATTGAAGAGTTCCAAAAATTGAACATAAGGGTAAAAAATATTCCAGAGGAGCATAGGATTGATGTGTTCATAGGGACTTTAAAGGATAATATCCAACATGATGTTCGCCTTTGGGAACCTGATTCATTAGAGAAGGCATTCAGGT
Organism: Pinus tabuliformis; assembly: GCA_031772625.1. Classification (NCBI taxonomy): domain Eukaryota; kingdom Viridiplantae; phylum Streptophyta; class Pinopsida; order Pinales; family Pinaceae; genus Pinus; species Pinus tabuliformis. The sequence continues at coordinate 1,449,746,405 of CM062804.1, forward strand.
TAGCAAGAAAAATGGAAAGCAAAATTATGGCAACCAGGAAGCATACCACTCACAACTATAAAGATGGAAGTGTTGCTGCCCTTAGTCTTCCAAAACTTATAAGGTTGACACCACAACAATTGGAAGAAAAAAGAGCAAAAGGGCTTTGTTACAGTTGTGATAGCAAATACACTAAAGGTCATAAGTGTGCTGAGAAGAAATTATTCTACATAGATTGTGAAGAGGAAGAAGAAAAGGAGCAAGAAAGGTCAAAAGAAGAGGATATACTCCAGGAACAAAGCCTAGATAAAGAAGAAATGAATCCGACCATATCTTTTAATGCATTGGTAGGAATTACCACTCCTCAAACCATCAAGATAGAAAGACAAATCAAGAAGAAAATGATAATAGTGTTGATTGATTCAAGAAGTACCCACAATTTTATTCATTGTAAGGTAGCAAAATAATTGAATTGCTTCTTATATCCAACACCAGAGTGTCAAGTGATGGTTGCAAATGGAGGAACAATAAATTGCTCTGGAAAGTGCCATAATATCAAGCTATCCATGGGAGAATATGTATTGACTAGCCCAATGCTTTCCATTCCAATGGGAGGTGTTGATGTTGTACTAGGAGTCTAATAGCTACAATCCTTGGGTACAATAGCTTTTAATTTTCAAGAACTTTTCATGAAATTTTCTGTGGAAGGAAAGGAAGTTGAATTAAGGGGCATTGTAGGGAAACCAGGAAAGATAATCAGCTCTAACGGTATGACAAAGCTTCTAAAAAAGGAAGAAAGAGGTGTAATTACACAATTATGTTCGCTAGATGTTTCCACATTGGAATCATCTATTTCTCCAGATCTCCAAAAAGTCTTGGACAATCATTCGAAGGTATTTGAGACTCCCAAAGGTCTCCCACCTATTCGTGATCATGATCATGCTATTCATCTGATTCCAGGAAGTGTTCCTCCAAACATCAGGCCGTACAGATATCCCTATGCCCAAAAGAGTGAAATAGAATGTATGGTTGCAGAAATGCTTGAGGCTAGTATAATTCAACCGAGTCAAAGTTCTTTCTCTGCTCTAGTAGTATTGGTGCACAAGAAGGATGGATCATGGCGCATGTGTCCGGATTATAGGGAGATCAACAAGCTCACTATTAAAGATAAGTTTCCCATTCCTGTCAATGATGAATTATTGGATGAATTGCATGGATCAATTTACGTCACCAAGATGGATCTTCGTTCAGGATATCATCAAATTAGAATGAAGACTGAAGACATTCCAAAAACAGCATTTAGAACTCATGAGGGTCATTATGAATTTTTGGTCATGCCATTTGGCCTTACCAATGCACCTTCAACATTTCAAGGTTTGATGAATTCCATTTTCAAACCATTCCTTAGAAAATTTGTATTAGTATTTTTTGATGATATACTAATCTACAGCAAGTCTTGGAAGGATCATGTTGAACATGTTGATAGGGTGCTACAACTATTGTAGGAGAAACAATTATATGCAAAAAGATCCAAATGTTTCTTTGGAGTACAAGAGGTGGAATATCTGGGTCATATTGTATCTCATCAAGGAGTTAAGGTAGACCCTAGCAAAATTAAAGCCATTAATGGAAAACCCCCACATCCAGAAAGCATCTGTGAGGATTTCTCAGGTTGACAGGGTATTACCGCAAGTTTGTTAAGAATTATGGGAGAATAGCAGCACCTCTAACAACATTATTGAAGAAAGATGCATTTTCATGGACTCCAGAAGCAAAAAAGGCCTTCGAGCATCTTAAAGAGGCAATGTGCCAAGCATCGGTCTTAGCTACACCAGACTTCACAAAAACCTTTATTGTGGAATGTGATGCTTCAGGAAATGGAACTGGTGTTGTTTTAATACAAGAGGAAAGACCCATTGCTTTTGAAAGTCATCCAATCAAGGGAAAGTTTTTACACAAAGCTATTTATGAGAAGGAAATGTTGGCAATACTCCATGCACTTAAGAAATGGCGACCCTACCTAATGGGAAGACACTTCAAGGTAAAAACGGATCATGATAGCCTTAAATAATTTTTAGTACAAAGATTATCCTCTGAAGAGTGACAAAAGTGGGTCACAAAAATGTTGGGTTATGACTTTGAAATCATCTACAAAAAAGGAAAGCAAAATGTGGTGGCACATGCACTCTCAAGAAAGGATGAGGATGTGGAAGCATTGTTGTGTGCCATTTCTATTATCCAACCAGATTGGATAAATGAAGCAAGGGAGGAATGGAAGAATGACGACGAAGTGTGGGCAATTATTCGAAAGTTACAACAAGACTCCAGTACGTTTGATACATTTAGCTGGAAAAATGATTTGTTATGGTACAAATATAGCTTATACCTTTGTAAGAATTCCCAGATAAAACAAAAGATTCTAATGGAATTGCACACTTCTCGCTTAGGAGGGCACTTAGGATTTTTAAAAACTTACCATAGGGTTAAGAAGGAATTTTTTGGGAGGGCCTTAAATCAGATATTCAAAAGTTTGTGGTGGAATGTTTGGTTTGCCAACAAAATAAAGTTGAAACAATTAAGACACTGGGTCTATTACAACCTTTATCCATTCCAATCCAACTTTGGGAGGAGTTTTCAATGGATTTTATCATAGGTTTTCCCAAGTCTGAGGGAAAGAGTGTCATCATGGTGGTAGTTGACAGAATTACCAAGTATGCACACTTTTTTTCATTATCACATCCATTTAAAGCTAGTGCAGTTTCTACTGCATTTATGGAAACAATTCAAAAGCTACATGGAAACCCAAAGATTATTGTAAGTGACAGAGATCCCATTTTCACTGGAAATTTTTGGACAGAATTATTTTCTTGTCTTGGTACTCAGTTAGCTCATAGCTCATCTTATCATCCTCAATCTGATGGGAAAACTGAGATAGTAAACAAATGTTTGGAAGGATATCTTCGTTGCTTTGTATCTGATAAACAGACACAATGGGTCAAATGGTTGCCTCTGACTGAATGGTGGTATAACACTTCCTTCCATACAACAACAAAAATGACCCCATTTATGGCACTTTATTGATATCAGCCACCATCCATCACATCATATTTAAGAGAAAATTCTAAGGTTCAAGCAGTGGAACATCACATCGAACATCAACAACAAGTCCTCAAACTCTTAAAGGATAACCTTGTGTTGGCACAGAATATAATGAAACAACAAGCAGATCAACATCAGAGCGAAAGAAGTTTTGATATAGGCGATTAGGTATTCCTACGGCTACAACCATATAAGTAAATGTCCCTCCAGCAAGCTAAGAAGGATAATAAATTATCACCAAAGTATTATGGTCCGTACAAGGTGTTGCAAAACATTGGTACTATGGCATACAAATTGGAGCTTCCTGCAGCTTCTCAATTGAACCCAGTTTTCCATGTTTCATGTTTAAAGAAGGTTATAGGTGACAAGCTCCCAATTCAAACAATATTGCCAGAACTTGACGAGGAAGGAAAAATTATATTGGAACCAGAAGTAGTCACAGAAACAAGAACTCGACAGTTACAAAATCGATCAATTTCGGAGTATCTTATCAAGTGGAAGAACTTATCCGCTGAAGATTCCACATGGGAGGATGAGAATTTTATACAGAAGCATCCAGAACTACTCAAGCGTCGAGGACAACACTTTTTTGAAGGAGAGGGGCATGTTGGGTCCCTATAATACTAGTGATTACCCCATTACTATTGTAGTTGTATCCCTTATTAATATTGTTGTGTCCCTATTGTGCCCATATTGTTATTACTGTGCCCCATAGAATCCCTCTATTGTTATTTTTGTGGCTTTATATCATTATTTTTAGGTCGGCTAGGTTATATTGTGACTCCTTAGACTCCTATATATAGAAAGGAGGTTTTTTCATTTGAATCATCCAAGAATTGTTCATTTATGTAATGTAAAGAAGGTTGCCCCCTCAAAGAGGCTGAATTCTAAGGCGTTGATCTATCTTTTCTATCTTTTCTTGAGCTGGTTTCATAACATACTACGCCTTAACATTCGATACTTAGTTTATTTTTCTTTGCCAAGTATTATTATTAGCCTTTATACTAATGAACACCCATACACATTAGTTTATTTTTCTTCGCCAAGTATTATTATTAGCCTTTATACTAATGAACACCCATACACATTCATTGTCCACAACAATTATACATAAACAACACAATTGCAATAGTATAAAGGGAGGGGCAACTCCCTGAATAAGAGTCTGCCCGATTTCAATATATTTTCAACTTTTATAAATTTACAAGTATACCTTGGCAACCCCAAGTTTTATACTTAGACAAAATTTTGACTCCATGTCTTGCCAACGAGCTGCCCACATTGTGCACGCCTTGCATGGTGGTCACGCTTACATTCCACACTTAGCCAAATTTTCACTTCGGCAACACCTTCGTGCAGCCTTACATGAAACTCCAACCGTGGGAGGGCGCCTTCGTTTCACCTCTCACCTGAGTTCATTTCACCGTCGGGCAGGTGCCTTCGTGCAACCCTCCACCCGAGTTCACCATCGGGCGGGCGCCTTCGTGCACCCTCCACCCGAGTTCACCAACCGACGGGCGGGCGCCTTCGTGCAACCCTCCACCTGTGCACTCAACCGATCGACGGGCGGGCGACTTCGTGTAGCCCTCCACTGGCACATTCAACCGATGGGCGGGCGCCTCATGCAGCCCTCCACTCGTATCTCCAGACGTAGGCGGGCGTGCCTTCGTGCGGCCCTCCACTTGTGTTACAACCAATGGGCGGGCGTGCCTTCGTGCGACCCTCCACCCATATCGCCAACCGCGGGCTAGCGTGCCTTCGTGCAACCCTCCACCCGTGTCACCAACCGAACCCATTCACAATCTCGTGCAGCCCATGCGAGTATGCCCGGCGGGCGGGCGCATCGACCTGTTCGACCGTGCCTCTACACCTGCTCCTCCACCTGCACTTCGCACCTCGAGCTCGTCCAATGACTCGTCCGAATGCTTGTTCGTTTGATGTTCGATGCCTCCAACTCGTCCATCCATCCTCCTATATATATGGGCGGTGGCAAGGTCAGCTCGTCCAGCCGACCTTCATTTAGCTCACCCAACCGACTCACCTCAACTCGCATAACTCGTCCAAAGGTTGGGTCGGCCCGCCCATCACACGAGACTGCCCACCTAAACTCTCCCACGTCGCAAGTCCTCTACATCGGCTCATGGGTGACTTGCCCAGCCCGTCCCCACAGTATAAGCTCACCCAGCCAACCTTCTCCACGTGCATTTCACATCGCACGCTTGCTCATTTGGCCGCAGCTCACCTATCTTCGCATGGGATGTGCGTCCTGCCCGTCGCATGGACCGTAGGTCCTTACACTAGCGGTCTCGATGACCTTCTTATCGATTAGTTCCCTTTGGATAAAGATCATAATATATATATAACTTGAAAATTTTACTGTAGTTTCTACTATTTTTAATGCATAGGTTTATAAAAGAATGTAGATCAATTTAACTTTTCAATTATACATCAAATAGTTTAATATATAGTTTTTATTATATATAGTTAAGTTTTTTGTTTTAATATATTAAGAGTTTGGAAATAATGTTTTTAAATATAATCTCGACATATGTTTGGAAATAGATAAATCTCAATCTATATATAAATCTCAATATATATATATATATATCATATTTGTGAATGAAGGATGAAAAAATAATTTTAGGTATACAAATTAATTTTTATTTTATTTTTATCAAATCTCTTTTGAGCTTCACTTCCATAAGGGAGGGCCCGGGTATATGCAGATGTAATAGTTTTTATGTTGTGTGTTTCTTTTATTTATTATACAAAGTTGATATTGAGGAAACGAAATCCAAAATAGAATGATAGAGAAAGGGGGTTTGTCTCCTTGGAATTCTGGGCATCAACACATGTTGTTCCAACACTGGACATGGTCGAGAAGATGGAGCTCGAGGAGAGAGAACATTATACCTCCATTTGGGGATGGTTCTCTCTTTAACGACATGCACCAATGATACTTTGCAGGCCATCTTTGTGTCATTAAACTCTAGATTTGATGTTCGTTATAACCAATGATACTTTTCAGGCCATCTCTCTGTGTCATTAAACCTCATATTTGATGTTCGACATATCAGAGACAACAAAGTTGTTATGTTGGAATGTGCATTGGGGAAACCGTATGAGAATGGACTATGATAATATATTGCTTGCCAAGGTAATTGAAATTTCAATTGGCATTTTCAAAGTTAGAATTGTACTATGTATTTCCATTAATCAACGTTGACTTGACACGCTTGCAACAACGATCACAAGGCGTTGGAGAAGATGTTAGAGCAAGATCCATTGAAGAGACTCATTTCCTTCTTCATCACAACATCAAGATTGCTAGAAGAACTCATGCCAATGTAAATGTTCAATACTGCTGGAAGAACTCTCCAGTTGTAGATATAAAGAGTGGTAATCAAAATACTATCTTAATGGTTGAATTACTCTTCATTTTACAGTGGCAAATGACCATTCCCCTCGAATTTGAGCCACTAAATTTAATGAGCAGATGTTTATTTTATTATATGTATGGGTATGTCATGCCATGGTAATTATGGTTGTCATTGAATCTGACCAATTATTGTCATGAGTTTGAGTGCGTTGAAACTGGTAATTTCAACAATAAACAAATTTATTTGTAGGAAGTATTGACTACTAGATATAATGAAGACATGATAGAGAAGATGGCATTAGATAATAATTGTTGGAGTTGCATAAGAGATTAAAGGATGATGGGAAACTAAGTGTGAGCTTGTGTGAGTTTTTGAATAGACTCACGAGCATGGTGTATTATGTGGTCCTTAATAAAAAATTATAATAAAGAACCAATTAATGAATAGATTAGTATAATTTAAATTAGTGTTTCTCAACGTTCTTTGGTGGTAAGAGAACATATTGCTAATTTGATTATGCGAGTCTTTTATATGATGATGGGTCTTGTTGTTCTTCGATGCTTCAAGAACATAGAAAGGTCAGTTGTATGATTGAGTGTTGAATATGCTCAATAACTAAACAACATACCTATATATCTGTCAAAATTGTAGTTCACTGCATATTGATAGATGGAAGTTATTCCATAGAGTAGTTCAATATCGAGATTATCCTTCGATAGGTCAAGAAGCGTCAATTTTTCCAGTTCGTTAATGATGGTCAAAGGCAATTATGTTTTAAATGGAGGTCAAGTAGTAGCTCGAAGTTGTGGTGGTGAAGAAAGATCGATGTCTATGAGATTCCATAGTGGGTGTAAGTGTTGATAAAAGCCAACTAGATAAAGATCAATATTGTTGTTATAATGTGTGTTTTTCAATATTTGTTACATGTAGCCATTAAGGGAGGGACTTAGAAATAATGCTTCCATGTTGTTTAGAATTAGTTTGTGATTTTGTTCACAGGATACCTTGACCTCCTCATCTATGCTGGGAAGTAGTTGGATCTCAATCCAACTATATATCTGTATCATATTTATGAATGAATGATAAAAAAATAGTTTTATGTGTGAAAATTAATTTCCTTTTAAAGATGTATACACTCAATTTGGTTTCAATCTTTGAATTAATTAACTGTCGTCTACTGTACATGCCTTAGCATTAATGGCTCTGAATTAATTAACGTTGTAGGCTTAAGGGAAAATTAGTTGGACCTTTGCCAACTAATTCCCTATCAACGAATCCAACTATTTGTTTGCCTCTTCCTTGCTATCCAACTTCTGACATCTTCTTACAAAGAAACATCGACAAGTCACTCATGCTTTATTTGCATTCCCCCACTTCTTTTTATTTATTTATTTTTTATTGGGCTAACTTTATATTAGTCTCAATCTGAATGTTGGATGGAAGAATGATCTACTCATTAGTGGGGATGCTATCACCAAAGGTGGCTCCCACCATCAACCCCTCTCCTAAGACATGAGATTTGACCATATGACCTTTGAAGCCTAAACCCCACACAAACCAATTAATATAAATCTTATATAGTGATTACCCACTTCTATCTATGGACAATACAATAGCTTATGTTGATGTGGTCAATGGAATTTAATAGTGTGCATGAATTTTAATTTCAAATTAGGAATTGACCACTCCCACCCCTATTTATCATACTGATCGTTGCCCCACTTCAAATAGCTTTCACTGATGTGGATCATGGAATTTAATAAGGTGCATGAACTTAAATTTCAAATTTTAAATTAGGAAATGATCACTCACGCCCCTATTTATCATATCGAGCATTGGCCCACTTCAAATAGCCCTTGATAATGTGGCCAATTAAATTTAATAAGGTGCATGAATTTAATTTTCAAAGTTTAAATTCGGAAATGGCCATTCACGCCCCTATTTTTTATACCTGGAAATCACCATGGTATTTAGCGCAATGCAACTAACTAAACAAGAAGAGAGCTTGATCACAAAAAGTTGTGACCATTTGCCTTTTACTATAATTTTGATCTATGCCCATGATCATGAGAACACACTAGTTTAGTGAGAAGGAGCAGGACTAAAATATTAAAATATTAAGGATGAAATTTTCCAAGTTTACAGCTTTTAATAAAGTTTTTTACTTTATTTTTAAACTGAAAATTATAAAACGTTTTTAGTGTGTTTTTTTTTGAAAAAATATGAATTTTTTTGGAAGAGAAATAAGAATCTTCTCATTTTCAAAGTGGGTGGCACTAGGGTTGGAATTAAAAAAAAAAAAAAATCCACCAGTGAAATTTGATGGCTTTCATACTGATCCAGGAGGATCTCATCAGATCAGTTGCACAAGTTCATCGTCAATGTTCAGTGTCGTCTTCAGCGTTCAGTTTCGTGTTGTCGTCAGTTTCGACAATGTTGTTAAGGTTTAGGTTGTTTAGGTGATGTTAATGGTTTTCATGGTAAAGTGTTTGTATCTGGTTGTCGACAAGTGTTCATCGATAGTTCCGCCAGGTTTGATCATCGACATGGGTGTGTTGTCTGTTGCAAGGGGTTCGATATGGTTTGTCATCTCAAAAGTAGCTTTGTGACAAAGATGTGTGTTTAGGTGAATCTCACTTTGTGACAAATGATTGTAATCAGGTTTTTATGAACACTATGTATTAAACCCTAAAACTACATCTAAACCATAACCCTAATCCTATGCATCAAAATACATTAAGCCCTAATCATAAACCTATCCAATCCATGTATTAAAACCATTAAAATCTAAGCTATAGACCTAAACACTATGTTCTAAACTATCGAACATGTTACCAACATAAAAAAACCCTAAAACCTATGCTCATTACACTCTCAGCCATGTTGTAAACATATAAAACATTATAAAACAATACATATCAGTCCCTAACCATCAGACTGACCACACGGGGTTCTAAACCGCGGATTGTACTTATGATCAGAGACAACATTAAACCATCGCATCAAGTTCTAAACCGTCAAATTTAACGACGTTGGAACCGTGAGGGGTTAAGGTGCATGTGAGAAGGTAAGCGAGTAGAGTTTCAGTTAACTACCGGTTTGGGAAAATCGCATGAGTTGTAACATGTGAACGGGGTCAAAGTTCACCGTAACCACAAACCAGAACCGCACGGGATTCAACGGACATGTGAACAGGTTTTAGTTATGTCAACCAGAACTGCCGGAGCACCGTCAGCTGGCAACGAAACCGTCGGCGAGCTAACCATGGTTATAACGACTGTGCACATGCACTGTCAACATCATCTGGCTGGTTAATAAGCCGCAAGTAGTTATGGTTTAATATAATGTTATTTATGGGTTTTTGTTAGAGTTTTGTTAAACAAATTAATTCGAAGACCTAGAAGCCTATCCTATGTGTCAGTTCACAACTAGACCGAGACTCAAAACCCATCTAGAATGCATCTAATTCATCTTGAATTTAGCCAAAGGAGGTTGGAGTGTATTTGCAGGTCTTTTTAAAGGCAGTTTACTCATTGGAGACATTAGGGAGAGTGATTTTGTTTTTTGTATGCAAATTCTAGAGGTTATAGGAAGTTTTGTTTTTAGTATAACAAGAGAATCCAGAGTCAGAATTGGGAACCGTGACAGGCATTGGAAAGCTGGTTTAGAGAGCTATCCATTGACAGTGACCAGAAGTGCCTGTGTGCACATTCAATTTGGTCAAATCTCTGTGTAATCAACCTCTTCTGTTTCAATCCTAATAAAGCGGTCGCCCATCTTGAAAGTGAACCCGGAGACATAGTCCATCAGGGACGAACTCCGTAATCAATTTTTCTGTCTGGTATTGTTGTGTTTTTACTGTTTTCACTTCTGTTATGCATCTTACTTATGTTTAATCAGCTATCGTAAAGTCTTTCTTCTTAAGAATTTTCCTCGATTTCCGCACTTTCAGTTAACAATCAATTTAATAATGGCTAATCAATTCTACATCAGTTTTAACATATGATCATTTTAGATCACATACCTCCCCAACCCATAGTTTCAAGGAATGATCTTGACAGTTTCGCAAATTTTTAAATGTATTTGATGGGAAATCACTCAGTGATGAGAAATTTTTGAGTCAAATTCCATCCCTTAGTGGCACCAACACAACTATGTATTAAGGTTCTCCACAAGTTCCGAGGGCAGTGATTGATTGGTATTTGCTGAAACATGGAAAATGGGAGGTTTCATTACTACTAATGATATGGGAGAAGTCACCTTAGAGTTTTATGGGTCCACCTTCATCATTGTTTGCTTTCCCATTCAAAATATTTCAATACAGTTGCAAGTGCATACCTTGTTTCAATGTTGTCTTTGGTGGATAGAATGTGGAACTTTAGAATGAACCCACTTTGTTGAATGTATTCCTAATAAACAAAAGAGCAATATTATCTTAGATTTCTATGTAAAGCCCATGAAATAGCATGTAACTAAGTTAAAAGTCATTTGTAGTCCACATCCATTGCCTATTTAGACTATGTATTCGTTTATTAGTTTTCTTTTATTCCCTTTTTGTTTTTAGAACTTGGAGACATAATATTACAAATTATTATTAGTTAAATTTTGTTGTAGTGTTAATACTAATTTAGAATTATGGGTAAATTATACCAAAAAAAATGTAAAAATTACCCTCCAAAACTTAAAACAGATAGACTATGGCTTTAGAATTTGGTTATTAACTAACATATTATATAAATTAGTTGGCTAAAGATCCATCCATGATAAGGATTAAAACACTTACTTCATGATACATTGTCAAAAAAAAAAAAACTAAATTATAACTTTATTTTAAATTATTATTATTATTAGTAGTATCATATATATATATATATCTATATATATATATATATATATATATATATATATTCTTGACCATGAATATTCACCCTACTTCACCATGAATATTCTTAATATGGCTTTGTTACAATACCATGGGCCAACACTATGTCTTCTCAATACTACATGCTCAAAAAACCATAACTCATTTCATATGATACTTGTTAATATGATTTTTTTTAATTGATCAATATAATTAAAAGGGGAAAAGAGCAGAACTATTTTGGAGATAACTATTAGTTACCTTTGATTTATGAATACTATTAAAACTGTTCTAGAATATTTCACGAAGTTAAATCCCTACCATATACCTAATAATTATTGATAATTAAATTAAAATTCTAGAAATATTATTCCAAAATAAACATGCTTATTGACTTAATAAACATTTTTCATTTTTCCACGGGTGTAGAATAAACGATTATGGGGTATAATATTAAGTCACTTCATAATGTGATGGTCGATAGTTCGAAACTTTGTGGGAAAAAGTTTAGTCATGTCAAGGGATAGTGTGGTCCATGTTAGGTGTGATTCCCAGGTGATTTTGACAGCTTAGATGCCCCTGGGTCACGTTTCCTCAAGCCAAAGGTGAAGCCTAGAGAACACATACACATTAACTAAAAAAGAAAATATTTTTCAATTGTTATGAGGAAAAAGAATTTGATAACACCCCTTATGTTACTAGTCACATGCCTTGCAAAATTTCATATGGGAAATACATATTTCACTATAATATATATTTTCAAGACTCATTCCACTTTATTCAACCATTGACATATCACAAGGAGACACATTTGAAGAAAATTCAATGGACAAAGTAAAAAGAATATGGTCAAGATATTCAAAGAGCTAGAAAATGATTTCATGCATTAAATTCATAAGAGCATAGAAAAACATTCACATATTCTTATGACTTATTAAGAAGTCTCAAAAACAAAATGAGATGCTTTACCCATAACAACTCTTTGCAAGAGACCAAAAAAACAAGTTTACAAACTTTTAAGTTATAAATAAAGTCAAATGCTTGATGCACTTCACAAAATCTCAATACTTAATGCAAATGTAGAGGTGTCCAAGGATGTCCATAGTTGGATGCTAGCTCATAAATCCATCCAAACCTTTGTCACACTTTTCTCTACTTTCTAAATATACATTGTTCTTATTTTCTTAAATAATTTGATATTCCTTAGTGAAAATATGTCTAATCATAATGATCATATAATTAAAGAAATCATTTTTATCTTGATTATATCTTATAATATATTAAACATGTTATTGTCCCAAGGGGGAAGCTCAATTGGTGATCAAAGTGATGTGAAGTCCTGCAAACTAAGATATCCAATGTTCAATCCCCCGATCACAACCTGGTTTGTGAAGAGGAGAATAGGTCATAGGCCCCCAAAGTTATATTGGTAGTGGCTAGAATCAACCATGTGTCATTCGAGTACGAGAATGACCTAGTTGTCAATTCCTATGATTTACACAAAAAATGTAGAAAAAATATTATCATATAAACAAAATAATAATGAATAATTGAAATTATGTAACATTAAACACTACATTAAGTCCATAATTAATAATATTAATAAGTATTATTTACAAATATATAAAGATTTTGTTTTAATTAAGGTGTACAAGGAAATATCGTAAAAATGAGAAATACCCCATTATAATACATTGATGATGGATTCTTGATGAGGAGGTAAAAAAATTGTTCCGAAAACCAACTTATTAACACTTAAAATTTATACATATATTTTTATGTTAGGTTATGTGAGTCTTGAGATCACTGACACACCTAATTTATGGCTTGAGTAGCCATGAACTAAGGGCAACTAAGCCATCAAAATCACTTGGAGATCACACTGAACATGAGTCACACCAACTATTAGCATGATTAGATTTTTGCCCACAAAGTTTCAAACCAATGACCTTTACACCACAAAATTCCATAACAAAACACTATGTCATTATTTATTCTATGCTCTCTCGACCAAAATTTATATATTAAATTAACATTTTTTTTTTGTTTATTTATATATTAAATTAGTATTGTTTATAAATTTAACCATCATTTTTGTAAACGTATTATATTTTATAAAATTTAAAAGAAACGTTTATCATTCTATTTTAAACCTAAATATATCGAGTGTATCGACGAATACTATATTAATTATTATTGTATAAATCAATTAAATGTTTATAAATGATAAATAAAATTTAATTTTTGTTCCGAGTATTTCAGAATAAAGTGTGTGTCAAGATGTGAAATGTTAAACATTTTGAGTGGACATTTTATTCATTGTTAGGGATTGGATTTGAAAAGTATGAAGATAAGAAGTTAGTTGACTAAAAAAAATGAAAATATAAAGGTTAGGTCTATTAAAATAATAATTAAGTTGTGTGAAAATGAGAATATAAAGGTTAAAACTAAAATTTGACCATTAAAGTAGGAGAAAGTAGGAGATAAATGTGAGAAAAAAATCAAAGAGAAAATGGGAAGATGATATAAATTCTAGAAAAATAAACAATTTGATTAAAATGGGGAATAAAATTATTATTAAATAAAATAAATTAAGTTAAAATATGAGGTAATATTTTATTTTCAATAAAGATTTATTATTGAATTTAAAAAATAAAGTTAAAAGATGAGGTAATATTTTATTTTCAATAATAGAGGTAAACAAATGGTGGAATTAGAACAAAATATGTTAAAGGTAAAATGGAAAATGATGAATGGAAGGTAATAATGAAAATAATTTTTTAAGAAATTAAAGGGAGAAAAATATTAGTAAAAAAATGGCGGGGATATATTTAAATAAATCATGCTAACGCTTAGGGGAGAAAGAGTTAGATGAAGAAAAAGGGGGTTAGAGAATATGGAAGAATAGAGAAAGAGAGAAAAAGAGATTGTTACAAAGGTAGAGAGATAAAATAAATTAGAATAGAGATTAATAATGCTCGGGTTAGTGATAAAGATGATCAATGAGGGACTTCCAAGATTGGTTAACTCTATATCCATTTTTATGATTAAAGTTGTTTTGCTGATTTTTTATTCCAAGGGCTTCATGAATGATGTGTGAAGAGAAATGAGATATTACAGTCAATATTTTGGTTTTGTTGAAGTAAATTAGATGGTGAGATTTAAAACAATGTTCAACAATGGAATATTTGGAAATTTGATTGTGGATTTTGCCTATGATGTGTCCTTTGAGACACACCCTAAAAGAACTACCAATTTGGCCAATGTATGATTTTCCATAGGAGCAGGGAATTTGATAAACCCCTAATCTCGTCATAGGATTGAGCTTATTCTTGGTAGGATGAAATATTGGCTTGGAAGTTTTATGAGGTTTTAATAGATTCTTAATATTCTTTTGGGCTATAAATTTGGAAAAGAAAATAATGGTGCCTAGGATGTAAGGAAGTGAGATAAGAATTTGTGAGTGAGAGGAAATGGGAGCTTTAGTTTCAAAATGCATAGTCCCATGATAATATTTTCTTATTTTGGAAATTGAATAACCATTCACCAATAGGAATTTTGTTAGATGAGATCTTTCTTTTCCCATGAATTAGGGGGGATAAATACAATGGCCCATGTAACAACCCCAGATTAAAAGTTCATGTAATAAAGTTAATATAGGAAAAATAAGACCAAGGTCATGGGACATGTATTCCAAGCTAAATGTTGGGCAAAACATCCTAGTGGCTGTTCATTTGGTTTATTATTGCTAAGGAAATTGGAAAAGGCATTGACAAAGACTTTTGAAAGGCAAAGAGGCATTAATTGGTATTTTATTTATGAAAATAAAGGAAAATAGGAGAAAATGAAGGTGAATTGTCAAAGAATTACGTCAAGAAGAAATTGAAAGAAAAATAGTGGAAATTGAAGAAAATAGAGGCCTCAATAATAAAAAAGATTTTGAGGATTAGTTCACAACCTTTTGTCAGTTTTAGCTTGGATCTCTCTCTATTCTCTCATAATATTGCACGCTAAGAGAATTCTTTGAGCACTCTAACATTGGAGAAAGGAAGACAAAGGAAGCAAAGGAAAGAAAGGGACAAGCAAGGAAAAGTTGGTTCAAGCAGCTTCAATAGGAATACTTGCAGGCAATAGGTTGCATGTGTGATTTCTTAGTTGGTTTGTGAATGCATGGTACATGCATGTGTGTATTTGGTTCTCTCATTGTCATTGGCATGGGTTGTGCCACATGTGACATTGGCTTGAACCTTTCCTTTCCATTTCTAGATAGCCATGCTGTGATGGGGTTCTTCATTTGGTTGAGCTTTGGATTGTTAGATAGTTTTAGAACTAGGTGAGGTGGTCTCAGGAAAATTCCCAAGGGCCTAGTAATCCCTTGACTAGTTTTGCAAGGTTTGCAGTAAATCTTGAGTTTGGAGACAGGAAAATTCCTCAAGTTATTGGTGAAGAATTTCAAAGGAATCTAATATTGTTTTTGGCCTAGTAATCCCATGACAAATTTTGGTGGGATCACGGTAAGGCATGGTTGTTTATGTGCTTGTTTTAGGCCTAGGAATCTCTTGACTGGTTTTGGCGAGATTGCGGTAAAGCTTGAGGTTATAAGTGGCTTAATCACTAGGAAGCCCTAGTATTTTTGTCTTGAATCCCACTTTCATGCTTGGAATATTGCATGGGGGTGATTGGCTAAAATAAATATTTGGTTCATCTTAATCTATGGTCGGATGGTACGTGGAAGCCCCTGATTTGGTTGGATTTTGCATATGTTAATAAGAGCCATATTCATCTTGTATTTTATGAGTAATTGTACTTGTTATTATGTTCCTTTGATGGTTTTTCTATCATGGTTATTATTATGGTTATATCATAGTTATAAGCATGGTATCATAATAGGTTCTAGTTATGGATCTTGATATGTTTGATTTGTTGATGAATGGTTAATGAATGCATTAGCTAATAAGTGTTATTGTAGCTATTATGAGAGGGCATTAAGAATAATTAGTGACTCTTAGATAAGCATCTATCCCCTATGTTCAAACATGCATTCATGACCTATAGATTACATGTTCTCAATATGTTTGATGAAATGACTCTCATGGTTATTCTTGGTTAGGTAAAGTCTCTACTCAAGTTTGAATGTTTAGCTTGGTTGTCATGTCGTTTATGCATCTGAAAAGTTACAAGAAGTTTTGGGTAGTGGCCTGGAGGATGACCTAAAATTTAGGCTCAAAATCCGAGACCACATGCTTCTAACTGGAAAGTTTGGGTTGCAACTGCATAGATGTAGGCTTATGCATGCGGTTGGAGGCTTCCAACTACATGGAGGCCTTTTTGTGGGTGCGGTTGAGGGCCCAGGGCAGAGAAGGAGGGATCTAGCTCAGGGTTTGGCCATCTGGGATGGTTTCTCACTCACTGAGTGTCCTGTAGCCCCTGTAGGATGTTGTCAAAGGTCAGTTTGTCATTAGTAATTGGCCGCACTTCATTAATGGGATCTAAGAAGTCGGTTCATTTCATAGTAGCTCTTTGTCTCATGTTTACCTTGGCAGGCCAGTGAAGTTGGGTAAATGTGGGGGGGGGGGGGGGGGGTGTTACAGATTGGTATCAGAGAATGGTTCAATACTAGGAATAAATGGGTGGAATGTGTTTGTTGTACATGCATGTCATCTTCTATATGTTTGTTATGCATGCATTGTCATGGTTATGATTGTCGTGCATGAAGTCATGGTATGCAGTTAGTATTATCATGCATTATGTAGGTATATTGATATGATTATGTATATACATGTCTCGTGCTAATCTGGATTGATTTTGCAGACAAGATAGCCTCCCCTAGTCTTCATTGAGGTATGTTGATTATGTTTGTATTTGGTTGATCTAATATGGTATATTTGTAGGATGAAGATGAGAAAATATGACTAGAAAAATGGTGGATTATAGTTCCCAAGGCTCTCCTTATAGATCAAATGAGAAACAAAGAGACAAGTACTCTCCTAACATAAAAAACACCTTGAGAAGTCTAAATGCAGAGAAAGAAGTTTCAAAGTAGATAATGATAGATATCCTTTTTAATTATTTAATCCCTCATCTATCATTAAAAGATTAACAAAATATAAATCAACTCAACAAGAAAACATTATATAACATCCTCCTCCAACAATAAAACAAAAACATAAATAAACATATAATTCGAATAATTGATTATTTCATAAATTTTCATTTGATAGTATTAAAATAAATTAAGATCATAACTTATTAATTATAACAGCATGGTAACACATCTATTTAAATTAAACATATAGTCGTATTAACTCATATTAAAACAGTTAGAAAATATACAATAGGAATCATATAGAAAATTATAAGGAATTAATTAAACAAGTTAGTTAATAAAGTAAAGAAATTAATTAATTAATTAATTAAACAAATTAATTAATTAATTAAACAATTAATTAATTAATTTAACAATTAATTAATTAATTAAACAACTAATTGATTAATTAAACAAATTAATTAATTAAACATATAAATCAAATAATGGGTTATTTCATAACTAACCATTTGATAATATTAAAATAAATTAAAATCATAACTTATTAATTATAATAGCATGGTAACACGTGTATTAAAATAAACATATAGTCCTTATAACTCATATTAAACAGTTAGAAAATAAACAATAGGAATCATATATAAAATTATAGGGAATTAATTAAACAAGTTAGTTAATTAATTAAACAAATTAATTAATTAGTTAAACAAATTAATTGGTTATTTTGTTTAATTAATTAATTACTCAAACAAATTAATTAACTAATTAAACAATTACTTAATTAATTTAACAATTAATTAATTAATTAAACAATTAATTAATTAATTAAACAAACTAATTGATTAATTAAACAAATTAATTAATTTAAGTAAACAAATTAATTAAAAAATAAATAAATAAATCTGAATATTAACAAACTAAGTGGAGATTGGCCGACCTAATTTCTTAGATTAACTCCTTCATAACCTATATATATAACTTAAAACACAGCTCATGGATACATCATGAATATCTCTAGAATATCTATTGTCGCATCCCCTCATGATGGACTCACTTGATAGTCTGAAACGTTGGGTTCAAAAAACTCTATAATAGGTCATTCCTCCTCTATTTAAAAATGATAGAATCATTCAGTCACAAGAGAGACTTGCCAGGGAACAAGAGTAACAAATGGAGGTCAAGGTTGTTGTCCTTTAGAATTTTTAGACTTGCAGAGACATGGACAACCACAACTCAATTATGGATAAGAGGACATGACTAATGGGGCATATGGTAGTAACAGGTCGGATAGGGATGACAAGGTCAGAGATGGCAGGTTCTTGGATACACTTTATAGGAGAGGCACTAAACATGGGTTATACTCTAGTTCTGTTTTGGATAGGTATCATGGTCATCATCGTTATCATCCTTATAGGAGGAGTGATAGGGGATATTTTCCAGATGAGTTAAAGAAATCCAAGCCACCTACATTTTATGGAGAGATTAAGAAAATGGAAGATGCAGAGGAATGGTTATTTGAGATGAAGAAATTCTTCGAGTGACATGACTATACAGATAACATGAAGGCTAGGATAATTATTTTCAGCCTCAAAGAGAAAGAAAACATTTGGTGGGAAGTGTGAAGCATGTTAGAGACATCAAGACAAAGGAGTTGATTTGGAATGAATTCAAGAGACTTTTTAGGAAGAAGTACTTGTTAGAGAGATACAGTGACATAAAATCCAATGAGTTCTATGAACTAAAGATGGGATCAATGACAGATGAGGAGTACACAACTAAGTTCCTAGAGTTATTGAGGTATGTTCCATATCTTATGGATGAGAAAACCAAATTTAGAATATTTATCAGTGGATTACCATTATAATTTAAGGATCATATTGAGTATGATGTGCTTCGGTCATTGGAAGAAGTCATTAGAAAGTTGAAACAATGTTATGAGAAATCAAAACGTAAGACCGAGTCTAAGCAGGGTTGGAAAGGGAATGACAAGAATCAATGTAAATGGCCACCGAAGAAAACAAGACCTCAGGGTGCAGGTGAAGAAGAGAATGTTATTCCTTACAAGAATTTTAATCCAGTTGAGAAGGGACATGGATCTCAGCCCAGAGAGTAACATAATAGAGGTGATGGTAGGAGACAGTTGCAGTGTTGGATATGTGGCAAGGAGCATATTAAGAAGAATTTTCCATCATATCAGGGTGGTAGGGCTCATATATACAATGCTTAGGAGGCAGAAACAGTTGGGGATGTTGGACAGAGTATTCCTCAGGTCTATGCAGCATTGGATAACAGACAGGAGGATCACCAGTCTTCCATCATTGAGATAGAAGGTAAGCTCTATGATCGAGTTAGTTCTATTTTGATTGACCCTAGATCTAATTATAATTATGTTAACCCTATCCTAGTGGATAAGTGTGGTCTAAGAAAAGAAGTGCATGTAGAGTCTTGGCTGGTGAAGTTGGATACAGGTACTAAGAAAAGAATTCATAATTGGGTAAGAACTTGTGCATTTGAGTTGAATGGCATGCCTACATAAACACACCTAAATGTACTTCTGTTGGGATCATACAATATGATTCTGGTTATGGATTGGTTGTACCTTCATAGGACTAAGGTGGATTTTTATGAAAAGGCTATTGAGTTCTTGGATGACAATGAAGAATAGAGAATCTTGTAGGGTAAGAAGAAGTTGTCATCAATTAGAATGGTTATAGCTATGTAAGCAAAGCACAGTCACAAGAATGGGTGTGTATTTTTTGCAATGCATGTTCCAGTGCTAAAGGCAAGGTTGTTGACGATGTAGAAGTATTGAAGAGGTGTCCGGTTTTGCAACAGTTTCAGTATGTATTTCCAGTAGAGATTTCATAGTTGTCGTTTCGCAAGGAAGTGGACTTTTCTATTGATTTGATACCAGGAGCAACACCAAAATCAAAGAAATCATACATGTTGAGCACTCCTGAGTTAGTGGAACTGAAGTTACAATTGAAGAAAATTCTTGACAAGGGATACATTAGGCCAACTGTGTCACCTTGGGGTGCATTAGTATTGTTTGTGAATAATAAGGATGGTACTCTCAGGTTATGCATTAATTACAGGAAGTTGAACAAGGTGACGATCAAGAATAGGTATATGTTGTCGATTATTGATGACTTGTTTGATCAGTTGAAGGGAGCATATGCGTTTTCGAAGATTGATATGAGATTAGGATATCATTACGTATGCATCAAAGAAGAGGACATATACAAGAATTATTTCTGGACCAATTATGGGAATTATGAGATTATTTTAGTTCCTTTTGGTTTGACTAATTCTCCAACTAATTTTATGTGTTTGATGAATATGGTGTTTCATCCTTATCTGGACAAGTTTATGATTATATTCATTGATGATATATTGATATATGCTAAGAATGAGGAAGAGCATGCCGAAAACTTAATAGAATTGTTAAGGCTGTCGAGAGAGCACCAATTGTATGCCAAGCTTAGTAAATGCAGTTTTTTTGTTTCTTTTTTGTTTTTTTGTTTCTTTTTGTTTTTGTTTTTGTTTTTGTTTTTGTTTTTGTTTGTTTTTTTGTTTTGGTTTTAGTTTTGTTTTTTGTTTTTGTTTTTGTTTTTTTGTTTTTTGTTTTTGTTTTTGTTTTTTTGTTTTTGTTTTTGTTTTTGTTTTTGTTTTTGTTTTTGTTTTGTTTTGTTTTGTTTATTATTATTATTATTATTTTCTTTAGTTAGAGGTACATTACTTAAGGCATGTGATTTTTTTGAGCTATTTTCAAGGCCACTTCTATTCCTAGATCCACCTAAATCATCCACCCTCAAAGGACTCTCAGAAACCCCTCCTGTAGCAATAAAGGACCTCCTGTATCAGCACCTATATCTGGCCTGTAGCACCATTTTCATCTACCTGTTTTGCTCCCCACTTTAACCTTAGCTTGGTTTAGATGAATAATGATCCCCAACTTTTGATATGATGATCTAGAGAGGCTCTTAGACCACTCCAACCTCCTCTTTTCCTCACTGCAAAACATAGAAGAATTAGTGTTTTAAATTCACAAGCATGTTACAAGTTAGATTTATGATTTTCAAGCAAATGTAAAGTAGATCAATGATACATGTAAGCAGATTATTGATTTGATGAAATGTGAAAAATATATTAGCTTCATTTCTGCAAGTAGAATAGTATTTTTCTCATGAAATGTTAATTAGTTGAATGAATGGCATTTCCACTTTCATAGTTAAAATCAGTTTCATCAAGATTTTTCACTATAATTAAGTTGGAGGAATGGTATTTGAACACCTAGATCTGATGTCATAACTGAGGGTGGCATGAGTAGAACCTAACCTATTGTGCATACAACATTATCACCTCTAAGTTTGTGTGAAGGGTTGATAATTTAAGTTGAGGAGCCCTTGGGAATTGCAACACTTTTGGTGCAATACGAGGGCTCACCACCTACAAAGATCACCATGTCTAAAGTAGGCTCCAAATTTTTCCTTCTATCTTTGGATACATAACAATAGATCATGGATCTAAAAATGTGAAAGTGGGAGACATATGGTTTCCTCCTAGAGAAAGCCTCTTCAAATGCGATCATTCCAAGAATTTTGTGAGGGCTCCTATTTTGAAAATATATAGTTGTATTGCATGCTTCTTCCCACAACTATAGTTTTAGTCCTTGACCATGCAAAATTTCTCT
Source organism: Pinus tabuliformis (assembly GCA_031772625.1). Lineage (NCBI taxonomy): Eukaryota > Viridiplantae > Streptophyta > Pinopsida > Pinales > Pinaceae > Pinus > Pinus tabuliformis. Next base: position 1,449,768,463 of record CM062804.1, read on the forward strand.
TGCAACCCCTACAATGCTTCTATTTTCCCTCTTTTCCACCCCATTTTGCTATGGGTTGTGAGGTGTAGCCAACTCCCTTGTAATAGCCTCCTTGGCACATAATTATTTAAAGGAATTAGACACATACTCTCCTCCATTATTACTTCTCAGGGATTTAATTTTCTATCCAGTCTCATTTTCAACTAAGGCTTTAAATTCAAAAAAGATTGAATAAACCTCATACTTCTTCTTCATAAAATAGATCCAACATTTGCATTAAAATCATCTACAAAGATCACATAAATCTGTGCTTTTGAACTGCGAGTGTAGAAAATGGTCCACACATATCTGATTGAACTCACTCCAAGATGGATGCAACTTTGCTATCTAGGCCCTAGAAGGAGGATTTAACATACTTTCCAAGAGTGCATCCATTGCAAACATCATGTTGATCAAGGGTGATCTACTGGAAGTCCAAGAATGAACCTTTGCATTTTAGAAGTCCAGTGGTAATTTTCTGCATTATTGTCAAAGCTCCATGGTGTAGGTGTCCCATGCGCCTATGCTAGAGCTCTCCAACATCTCGACCCTAAACATGTTCTACCTTACTGCTTAATGCAGCGCATGCATCCACCTCTAGCTTGTAGAAACTTTTAACTTGAACCCCAATTTGTTGTACTTGTCCTGTAGCAACATGCTTCAGATAAGCTTTCCTCTTACTGAACACCACATCATGTCCATGGTCTTCAAGTACAACTATAGAAACTTGTCTTCCTGGCTAGTTTTCTTCCTCCCTTCTATGGAATTGTCTATGTGAGTGGGTACCTCCACTGGGTTTGCTCTCTACTCCTCCACAAGTGGTTGCTCCATAACATCTTGTGGCTCCTCCTTTGGAGCTAGAATCTCCTACTCTAGTGGAATTCTCAAATATCTCTCTAGAGAGATTCTCATGGCCTTATCCTCATCAAATCTGACATCTCTCCTCATTACAATCATCCTAAGTGAAGGAATATACACCTGGTAAATATGAGGTGTCTCTGTGTATCCTACAAAGACCCCCCTCTTTGTAGTAAGCTCCAACTTTTTCCTGCTATCTTTGGAGACATGACAATAGACCATGGATCCAAAAATGTGAAAGTGGGAGACATTTGGCTTCCTCCCAGAGAAAGCCTCTTTAGGTGTGATCATTCCAAGAATTTTTTTAGTGATCCTATTATGCAAATCAACAATTGTATTGCATGCTTCTGCCCCCAAGTATAGTGGCAAGGATTGATCATGCAACATTTCTCTTATAGTCCCTACAATGCTTCTATTTTTCATCTCTCCCACCCCATTTTTTTGTGGGTTGTGAGGTGCATTCAACTCCCTTCTAATACCCTCCTTGGCACACAATTCTTTAAAGGAATTAGACGCATACTCTCCTCCATTATCACTTCTCAAGGATTTAATTTTCTATCCAGTCTCATTTTCAACTAAGGCCTTAAATTCAAAAAACTTTGAATAAACCTCATATTTCTTCTTCATAAAATAGATCCAACATTTGCGGGAAAAATCATCTACAAAGATCACATAATACATGTGCTTTGAAAATGAGACTGTAGAAAATGGTCCACACACATCTGAGTGAACTCACTCCAAGATGGATGCAACGCTACTATCTCAACCTCGGAAGGAGGATTTAACATATTTTCCAAGAGTGCATCCATTGCAAACATCATGTTGATCAAGGGTGCATTTTGTAAATCCAATGGTGATCTCCTGCATTATTTTCAAAGCTCCATGGTGCAGGTGTCCCATGTGCCTATGCTAGAGCTCTCCAACATCTAAGCCCTGAACATGTTTTTCCTTGCTGCTTAATGCAGTGCATGCATCCACCTCTATCTTGTAGATATTTTTAACCCGAACACCAATTTGTTTTACTTGTCAAGTAGCAACATACTTCAGGTAAGCTTTTCCTATATTGAACACCACACCATATTCACAATCTTCAAGTACAACTGCAATTACGTATACATATACATATACATATACATATACATATACATATACATATACATATACATATACATATACATATACATATACATATACATATATATATATATATATATATATATATATATAGATATATATAGATGTATATAGATATAGATATATATATATTATTTTATTATTTATTTTAGGCTAGACACATACATTACATTCTTTAGGTGAAGATGGGAGCCTGACTCCCTCTTAAAAGTGATAGTTCCAATCCCTTTGGTATTATATCTCCCATCATCTCCAATTTCTGTGTGTAATTATAGGTCCTTCTCCTCTAAGCTATTGAAGAATTCCTTACTTCCTATCATGTGAAATGAAGCACCAAAATCTAAGTACCATACACTGCCTTGTACAGTACTTGCCATGCATGTAAGGAGGGTGAAATCCAACTCGATTTGATGTGAGAGCATCTCCTCATGTTTCTCCTACAAGCTTCTTACTAGATTTCTTGTGTGGACACTTGGTTTCATAGTTTCCATACTCATGGTAGTGAAAGAATTTAATTTTATTGAGATATTTCTTCTTTCCATAGTTTTGGCTAGATTCTACCTTTTGGCTGGATTCTACCTTGCCTTGAGCCTTCTTTCCCTTGGATTTCTTTCCTTTTCCTTCCAAAGAAAAATGTTCTTCCTCATCAGCTTTGGATGTGACACCATCTCTAGTGTTTTTTCTAATCTCCTCCTGTGCCTATTCAGACAAAAGTCTCTCCCAATTTGGGAGCTTGTCTCTTCCATTAATTAAATCCTAATAGTTGCGCCAGGAGTTCGAAAGTCCAAGGAGTGTTAAGCTCACAAGTTCATATGATGGCACATTTTCTCCTACTCCTCTAAGTTCATATTCGACCTAAGTGAATCTGGATAGTTACTGAACAATGGTTTCATTTTTCTGCATTCGAATGTTCCTAAGCTTATCTTTCAATATCAATTTCCTAACATCATTACTGCTTTGAAATAGATTTGTTAGAGTTTTCAACATTGCAAATGGAGTCTCCTTTCCATGAAAATTCGAAACCACATGATCTTTGACTCCCTCCAGGATAATCTTTTTGGTTTTTTTGTGTCTTTATTGCAATGGGCCAGCTGTTGTGCATGTGATGTTGTTGGTTTTGGGATATCATATTATGCATAGTCCAATACTCCACCTTCACCCAACACAACTTTCACCTTGTCTTTCCAAGCACAAAAATTTGAGGTTCCATCCAATGCATACTCAAGACTCAATCCATTGAAAGACCTCGTTCCTGCACTGAAGAAAATCTGCTCCAAAAAGCTCTGTTATTTGAAATTTTTCTAAGAGAAGATCCATAACCTAGTTTCTATGTACTTTTCAATAGCTCTGATACCATGTAGAAATAGCTCAAAATTTGTAGTTTCTAATGAATTATGACTGAAAACACTAGACATAAATTTCTTCTACTCAATCTGCAGAAGGGAAAACATACAATAGAAACATATGCAATCATTCAATCACAATGAACACAATATTTTTACTGGGGAAACCAACTGGGAAAAAACCCTCATCTATTTGTATTATATCAGATGAGAAAATATATTTATTATAATGACAAATTTAATCTTTGAAGCTCAACTTGCAATGTAATACTAATATCTTCCTCTTGAATCTACTCTGGCAAATCTAGGCCTCGTGCTCCTCCTATTTCCTTGTGCATTTCTTGAGGAAATTAGCTCCTAAAGAATAGGAAAAGATCCTATTTGTTTGTTTAATTCCCAAGAGGAGCCCCACCTACTACACGCAAACATTGTACACTTACTAGTATACAATAATGACTACGTTGATGCATTCTTCCTCCACTCAACTAGGAAATTCAAATTCCATGCATGACTAACACTATTTTTAGTAAATTGACTAGTCAACTTAGAGAACTTTTAGTTAACAATAGTTGCAACTACTCAATTGAACTCCTAATAAATATATTCATAACTAGAGCTCAGATAAATGAGTTTTACTAACTATAACTTTACAAGATCGCTAGATCTTAGGAATAAACTCATGCACAACTCTACTTTTTTCCGACAAACTCGAATTGACTGGCTTAACTAAGTCACTTGGCCATGTCACTCCTACTAGCTACAACTCAAGTCATCCTTCTATTGTGGAAATTCAATTTTCTCCATTTGACTAAGGCACAGGTCAAATGAAGCCTTCTCTTGCTACAATTTAACATCCAATGTGTTTTCACCCATGATAAGAAGTAGCTACATGGTTATTGGATAGTATGGTTTTATTTTGAATGGGTGAGATGACGAGGAGGACTTTGAATAGGGATTGATTTGTTTTAATGGATGTCAATGTGTTTTTCACTCGTGATAGGTGGAGTGTTTTCTTCATATTGATTTTCTATAATGGATGTTGCTTTAGTTTCTTTGTTATCCTCCACTATTGTGTTTACAATTGGATGGTTGTTATTTACTATTGGATGTTATCGAGAAAGTGGAGTTTTAAGGTATATGAAATATGAAAAGTAATTATTCAATGAATTTTAAGAGTAAGAAGAAGGCATGACCATGGAGCTTATTGATGGTGTTAGTTATTTTATGAGAGGAGTTTGACCCATTTCCTTTAAAATGCCTTCAAGTGATGTTACTGAGTTGGATAATGTTTTCCTTGTTCCCAGGCTAAAGAATAATATTATTTCAATGCCTTGCATGAAATATGTATAGTCGGAGAATTTCTATTGAGGACAACAGTGCATCATCAAGGATCATAGTGTACCTATTCAAAGGACTTTGGCTACAAAAGTGAGAGAGAGTGGCCATTTCAAGTTTGTTGATCCAATGGTACTTGTAAATTCTAATGAGAGGTTTGATAAACTTTTTAGATTTCAGGAGATACATGTAAAGCATGAATGGTAAGACAATAAGTTCAAAATTTATTATGGATTATAGGTTTGTAGTTAGTTATAGTATTGTAGAGTATAGTGATAGGGTTATGGGATTCTCTAAATAATAGGGATTTTATTGTGATATTTGTCTCACTTAAGGCTTTTCTCAAAGAGGGACTTGACCTAATTCAATTTTTTTAAGTTGCTAAAGGTTTTGAGCTACATGGATGAGATACCTATGATCATAAGTTGTTGGCAACCTTATGTGGGTTGTTACTTTCACCATGAGCTTGTCATTTCAATATTAATAATTTGAATTTTTTAGATGACTATCTTTATGTTTTTGATCCATTTGTATTGGTCATGTGTGGAGATGTGATTATATTTGTAGGATGTCTCCAATATCTAAGGCATTGTCAAGAAATTTGGGCTCATGATGTTGACTTATGTGATGTTGGATTTTGGTAGGTGGATTATGATCCATATCTATATTTCTTTAAATTTACTAGTGGTCAATTTTCCTTGGATGTTAAATAAGTTGTGATAACATATTGTTAATGTTCCTTGGAGGTTAAATAAGTTGTGATGGCATCTTGTATTGATAGATGCAATGATACCTCTATAACTGGAGACTATGGCGAGTAGAGAAGTGACATTTAATGAGGGCATGAGGTCTTTTTGTTCATAGTATTTTCCTTCAATGATTAATGAGAGAAAGGAGGTTGTTTTTTCAAAGAAACTCAAAGATTTGAGATGAGCCAAATTCAAAGAGATTTAAGGTGAGATTAAGTGTGGATATGCCTTCATCTACTAGTCAAGATCATAGGAATTCAAGATGACTTACCTAAGCATTACAAGCGGCACGAGAGATTGTAGGAGCACCCATATATTTAATGATGACATGTATTCCTCTCATGAGATATGTTATTCATGATGCATTTGTTTTTCATCTATGAGCCTTCTTGTGATCTTAAAGAGAATAGGTGAGATTCCTTGAAAGAGTGTGATGTTCGAAAGTTAGCGATTGATCTCATAACTACATGGATTCATATTTGCAAGTAGTAGGTCTAGTTGGTTTTGTGGAATTGTAAAGAGAGTAAATAAGCGTTAATGAAGACAAATTTCTAATAAAGAGAGAGTGTTACACTGTGTTTCAGGTTGCTTCGTGAAGTTTAAGATAGATAATACATCATCAAAGAAATTATGAAACCTTTCAAACTATTATAAATCCAAGTGTTTTAGGTTGCTTCATAAAATTTAAGATAGATAATATATCATCAATAAAATTATGAAACCTTTTGAACTACTATAATCCATTTCACATTCTATAAAATAGTTTTTTTTTAAAATAATGGCATAAAATAAACAAACATTTATATTTATAGGAAAACACAAACAATCAAAATATTAATATTAAAAAAAAATTGCAAAGGTAAATGCACCAAGGAAGGAATCTTACCACATATTGGAATTTAATAATAAGACCTAAATGAATTAAACTATTTCGTTTAAAAATATTATAAATGAAGGAAAATTTTCCATTGATATTTGCTAGCGTGCACTTAGAAAACAAGAGAGCAAACATAGTTACACACCAAACAAAAATCACATACTATATTTTATTGATCAAACAATGGTTACATATATAGAAATAGATCACTGACTAGATCCAATAAAAGTGGATCTTATTTATATAAAAATAGCTAACTTAGAAACTCACAACAATTAACAACATGTAATACACATGTAAAACACATTGAAGCATTACTTCCAAGTCCATCCCTTAAAATTTACATGTTAGATATTAAAATCACAAATTAAATTAACATTGTCTGGTTGGCCTTCATTTTAGCATTGATGCCCACTCTAAAATCTCATATTCAATGCTTTTTCATCACCATCAACTTCGAGTTACCACTTGATCCATTTAAGAAAAAAATTCCTTTGACCGTCGTTGATGTATTTGTAGGATCAACGATTCTTGATTACCCTGAAAAATAGTTTCGAGATGGAATCACTCTATATGCTTACTTACATCTATCAAAATGCAACGAACTACAATTTTGACAATTATATAAGTAAGTGGTTTAGGTGACGAGTGTAGTAAGAATTCAATCATACAAATTGACCTTTTTGATATACAAAAACCTACAACCCCATAAAAAAATCTGGAACTACTGATCTTGAAGCAGCAAAGTACAACAAGAACCACTAGCTTAAAATAGACTTGATCTTCATCATATAAATATAACACACAATTATTTATTAGATCAAATCATATCCTCATTAAATCAAATCTCTCACACCTCAACAATGTGGATTTCATACAACTTCATATACATACTACAACGAAGAAATCTACATAGATCCCAATGTTGCAAGAGCCATATGCAGACCACACACAAGATCTCAACGCAACAAAATAACTAGCCCGATTTGCCCTAATTCTCTCAAGCTATTAGATATGATCTTCTCAACGCTCACAACAACAACAAAAATGCACTCAACAGTTCCACTCACATATTTGTCCCCAACAACAACTTCATGCTATCCACAACATGTCACAATAAGACAATGATTCCTTCTTGATTTCATCTGCAAAACAACACACATACACATAGAAATCTAACACGCTAAACTAATTTGATCTCACATACTATGCTACTCTATGTACAAGAATTTAATCTTGCAGAATCAACATGATCACAACCCCACTCTTGAGAGAGTTCGGGCAAGGCTAAACCAACACTGATACCAACTTAGAAAATAAAAGAGAAAATATAATTACATACTAAACACAATTCACATATAATAATTTATTGATCTTAAACTATAGTTATATTGGTAGGAATAGATCACCAACTAGATCTAACAAAAATATTACATATATAAGAATAGATAATTGAAATATTACAATAATAAAACCTAGTCTAACTTTCCCAATATAAATTCTATCGGCCTCCCCCTACTATTCGCCCTAGTGCTTTAATCAGCGCAAAACAAATATGAACTCTGCAAATGCACAAAATAAAGAAATAATTAACACAAAACTATACCAAGTAAATATGTGAAAGAATATTGAAAAAATGAATTGAATTCTCACCCAGCATGGGTGATTCCTTTCTCTATCCCGTGACTCTTCTCTGTTTCTTTAGTGGGCTGGGGAAGAGGAGGTTGGGTAGGATACCCTATAAATAATAACATTAAAGCAATTATTGAATTGAGGCTTCTGTGATCCATAATAGTTGTTAAGAACTTTGGCGTAAATCACATGTAGAAAGACCTTTGTCGACGCCTTTCGAACCAACCAGTGTGGTTCATCGTCAGGACAAGTTGAAGAAATGAATCTAGCTTTGTGTGATAAATAGTCTGAGCAGAGCCTCCAACAGCTATCCAACGACTAATTTTGACTTAGGGACCAGAGTCAAAAAGTCAAAGTTATATTCATACCTTTAAAATATGTATAAAAAATTATTATAAATAAATAAATTTTATAGGTGCTTGCGTTAATAGTTTAAAAAAGTTATTATTTAATAATTAAAATAATATGTTATTAGAAATATTCAGTTATAGGAAGGCCTTTCATTCAATAACAATATATATAGGGTATTATTGAGATTTTTTTTTAAGTTAGAATATATATATTAAAAATAAAGAATAAAATAAATAAATAAATAATAATAATAATAATAATAAAATAAATAGATGAATAAATAATAAAATAAAATAAATAAAAATATAATTAAGAACGTAGCTAGTAAAGGAAAAAGTTAGTTGTAAATAATAATAATAATAATAATTAAATAAATAAATAAATATAATTAGGAACCTAGCTAGTAAAGGTAAAAGTTGGTTGAAAAATAATAATAATAATCATAAAAAAAATAAATAAATAAATAGAAAGAACGACACCAAGTAATAAAAACCACAGAGCAAGAAGGAAAAAACCTAGGAGGAAGGAAGGTTCCAAGGGAAATAATGGAAGCAATAAAAGGGGGAGGTGGGGGGGAGAAAAAGAAAGACTAAGACGAAAGGGCCGGGATCCAACAACTACTGATCTTCTAGCCATCATCTCTATTGAGATTGTTAGGCCTTCTTTCAATCTCAATAGCTTCCCTGAATTTACGATGATGGAACTGGGCAATTTTGGCAACAACCTTGGCCTCCTCTATACAAACCTGATGCTTGGTCTTTTCCACATGCTCTGCTAACACTAAGGACTTGGTTCTCCCATGTCTTAGGTCAGCTGCATGTTTGCTGATCCTTTGATGGATGGAGCGCCCTATTTCCCCAATATAGGGGGTCCCACAAGAACAAGGGATCAAGTAGACACCCTTCATGTCCTTAGGGTCAACAGGATCTTTCACCGATCGGAGGGATTTGCGAATGGTGTTGAGGGGCCTAAAGGTTGAGGGAATATCATACCTCTTAAGGATTCGAGCAATTTTGTCTGTGGTACCTTGAACATAGGGAAGATGGACACCTAGTCGGTGCTCTTTTGGTTCTTTATTAATTAACGCATTTTTAGAGGCTTTAAGGAAAGCCTTCTGACCTAGGCGCCTACTATATCCATTCTCCACAAAGACATTAAGGAGATGGGATCTCTCCTTATCAAAGCTCTTATCATCAGAAATCCTAAGAGCACGAGTATCGAGGGTGTTAAGAACACCTATCTTCTGAGCAGGGAAATGATGGGAATCAGCATGAAGGTATTGCTCAGTATGTGTTTTCTTCTGGAAGAGTGAGTGGGAGAGCGAGACATCCATATTCTTAGATATAAGAATATCTAGGAAAGAGAGGCAACCATTGACCTCTTTTTCCATGGTGAACTTAATGGCAGAGGACTGACAATTGAGGTGATTGAAGAAGCGATCTAGCTCCTCTTGGCCATGGGACCAGATGACATTAGTGTCATCTACAAACCTTTTCCATAGCTTGGGAAGGAGACGAGCCGAGGCTAAAGCTTTGGCTTCGAAATCTTCCATAAAAATATTCGCAACAATAGGGGAAATGGGGGAACCCATGGCAACACCACAGTCTGCTCCAAGAACTCACCCTCAAAACAGAAGAAAGTGGAAGTGAGACAGATCTCAACCAAATGCGCGGTATCGGGATCTGTTAGGCGATAGATCACTTCCAAGTCCTCCTTTATAGGGATGCAAGTATAAAGGGAGACCACATCAAAGCTGACGAGAATGTCATCTGGGTCAAGCTTAATATCCTTAAGCTCCTTAATGAAGGAAGCAGAGTCTTTCACGAAGGACTCAGTTCGGCCTACCAGGGGCTTAAGTTTTAGGGCAAGAAACTTAGCTAAAAGGTAGGTCAGACCACCAATGGTGTTGACGATAGGCCTCAGAGGGGACCCTTCTTTGTGAATCTTGGGTAACCCATAGATCCTAGGTGTAAGGGGACTGCTCTCAATGAGTTTGTGGCACAGAGAATTCACCGAGCTACTAGACTTGATGGCGAGAGCCATAGTCCTAGAAATCTTCTTCAGAGGGTTCTTGGGCAGTTTTTTATAATTGCCACTATTGTAAAGATGATCTAACATCTTCTTACAGTAATCATCCTTGTTAAGGATGACTGTAGCCCCTTCTTTATCCGCCTTCGGAACGATAATATCTTCGTTCTGATTTAAGGATTTAAGGGCAGAGAATTCCTCTTTGCTGAGGTTCTTTCGAGGGGGCTTAGCCTTTCTAAGGAAGACAACACAATCCTACCTAATAGTGCCCTTAATATTATCCGGAAGATCCCTAATCCCGTATTCCACGTCGCAAATAGTATCATCCAGGGGGATTTTTCTAGGGGCAAGGGAAAAGTTTAAACCTTTGCCTAAAAGACTAACAAGAGAAGGGGAAAAAGAAAAGCTAGAAAGGTTCACCACTCTCTTATTCTGGGAAGAAGGGGGAAGAAAAACATGATCCACATTCAAAACCTTATTAATATCAATGCTAATGTTATTGTTAAAAGATTTTTTATCATTATGGTATAAAATATTATTATTAATGCCACATAAATTGTTATTTTCATTAATATTATTCGAAAAATTATTATTCAAAATATCATTAATGATTATATGAATTATTATTATTAATAATATTATTATAATTATAAAAATTATTATTCTTACGAATATTATTAAAATTATATAAATTATTATTATTGCTCATCATGTTATTGTTATTGTTATTGTTATTATTTAATTTATATAACTTCTTATTGTTAATAATATTATTGTTGTTCAAAATATCTTTATTATTCTTATGCATAATATTATGATTGTATGAATTATTAATAATAATATTATTATTATAAAAATTATTATTCTTACAAATATCATTAAAATTATATAAATTGTTATTATTGTTAATAATGTTATTACTATTACTATAATGATTATTAATATTATGACCATTATTCAATTTATATAACTTCTTATTGTTAATAGTATTATCGTTCTTATCATTATAATGTTTATTATAAATAGAATCAGGACAGTCAACGCAGAGATCTGGAGAATTGATACCAGTCGGTCCCTTGCACGTAGAGATTTGAAGCAAGCACTAGTCGCATGAAGGAGAAACCGCACCTTCTCCCCAGTCAGCAACGTCACTCCTCTCGGCACACGAGCAACTGTGCACCAGAGGAATCTGAGAACCGCAAGCGTGGTCCTACAGCAAGCTCTGATCATGCTAAGGAGACACCAGTCTTTCCCACAGGTCAGCAACAACGCCACGACGCCTCTGCCGGATCGGAGAACTTGAGGGAGCTGAAAACTCAGGATCAGAAATGCAGACCTTCTTGATTGCCGTCGACGAGATCTGGTCAGACAAAAGCAGCTTGGACGAGCCAGATCTCTGGTTGATGGGTTGACTGGGAGAAACCGGGAGCACGCAAGAACAACCAGAATGATCCGCTCTACACACCAATAACGGGGCAGGCCTGCAAACTGAAGGCGTAATGCATGGAGTAGACTGCTGGGGAGATGGCGTAGGTATAGCGGAGCTCCCCTCAGAGATCTCTTGGCATGCTAGGGGCGACGCTGAAGATCCAATTGAAGGAATGGAAGAAACCCAAGACCGGAGGGCCGATTACTGAGAAGCAGAAATGCGGCTAAAGGGAACATCATTCACTGATCCACCTCTTACAGATTTCCGAGCTAATATTTGAAACTTTGCAGCTTTCTTTTGTCCCCTGATCTCCTCCAAACGTAACGATTTTAATGCAGAGCATGCATCTATTCTGGACCACAGGGAGGGGGAGATCAAGTACGAAAGCTCCAAGTGCAAACCTAGAAGATCATGGGAGAATCGACCGAGGTCTCTTCTGACCCTATTAATTTCAGATCTCAAAAGCGTTAGGCTGGCTTTTAAGAACACCCCATGGTGAGACGGAGTGTGGAGGTGATGGCTGATCTGAGCGAAGACCGGGATAACTGCGGAATCCCTGCATCTTTTTAGAAAAGCTAGATCTGACTTCAACTTCGAGACCTCAAGTGTGCCTGTTCAAAATGGCGAACCTTAGAAGCAATGGCTTTACCGTGCAGGGAATCAATTATTGAATTGAGGCTTCTGTGATCCATGATAGTTGTTAAGAACTTTGGCGTAAATCACATGTAGAAAGACCTTTGTTAACGCGTTTCGAACCAACCAGTGTGGTTCATCGTCAGGACAAGTTGAAGAAACAGATCCAGCTTTGCGTGATAAATAGTCTGAGCAGAGCCTCCAACAACTCTCCAACGGCTAATTTTGACTTAAGGACCAGAGTCAAAAAGTCAAAGTTATATTCATACCTTTAAAATATGTATAAAAAATTATTATAAATAAATTAATTTTATAGGTGCTTGCGTTAATAGTTTAAAAAAATTATTATTTAATAATTAAAATAATAAGTTATTAGAAATATTCAGTTATAGGAAGGCCTTTCATTCAATAACAATATATAGGGTGTTATTGAGAATTTTTTTTTTTTAGAATATATATATATATATATATATATATATAAATTAAAATAAAAAAATAAAATAAAATAATATTAATAATAAAAAAAATAAAATTTAAAAATAAAATAAAAATAAAAATAAAAACAAGAATAATAATAATAATAATAATAATAATAATAATAATAATAATAATAATAATAATAATAATAAAATAAATAAATGAATAAATAATAAAATAAAATAAATAAAAATATAATTAAGAACGTAGCTAGTAAAGGAAAAAGTTGGTTGAAAATAATAATAATAATAATAATAAAGTAAATAAATAAATAGAAAGAACGACACCAAGTAATAAAAACCACAAAGCAGGAAGGAAAAAACCTAGGAGGAATGTAGGTTCCAAGGGAAACAATGGAAGCAAGAAAAGGATATAAAAGGGGGGGGGGGGGGGGGGGGGTGCGGGTGAAGAAAGACTAAGACGAAAGGGCCGGGATCCAACAACTACTGATCTTCCAGCCATCATCTCTATTGAGATTGTTAGGCCTTCTTTCAATCTCAATAGCTTCCCTGAATTTACGATGATGGAGCTGGGCAATTTTGGCAACAACCTTGGGGGGGGGGGGAAGAAAGACTAAGACGAAAGGGCCGGGATCCAACATCTACTGATCTTCCATTCGTCGTCTCTATTGAGATTGTTAGGCCTTCTTTCAATCTCAATAGCTTCCCTGAATTTACGATGATGGGACTGGGCAATTTTGGCAACAACCTTGGCCAAGGTTGTTGCCAAAATTGCCCAGTCCCATCATCGTAAATTCAGGGAAGCTATTGAGATTGAAAGAAGGCCTAACAATCTCAATAGAGATGACGAATGGAAGATCAGTAGCTGTTGGATCCCGGCCCTTTCGTCTTAGTTTTTCTTTTTCCCGGCCCTTTCGTCTGAGCGAAGACCGGGATAACTGCGGAATCCCTGCATCTTTTTAGAAAAGCTAGATCTGACTTCAACTTCGAGACCTCAAGCGTGCCCGTTCAAAATGGCGAATCTTAGAAGCAATGGCTTTACCGTGCAGGGAATCAATTATTGAATTGAGGCTTCTGTGATCCATAATAGTTGTTAAGAACTTCGGCGTAAATCACATGTAGAAAGACCTTTGTCGACGCGTTTCGAACCAACCAGTGTGGTTCATCGTCAGGACAAGTTGAAGAAACAGATCCAGCTTTGCGTGATAAATAGTCTGAGCAGAGCCTCCAACAACTATCCAACGGCTAATTTTGACTTAAGGACCAGAGTCAAAAAGTCAAAGTTATATTCATACCTTTAAAATATGTATAAAAAATTATTATAAATAAATTAATTTTATAGGTGCTTGCGTTAATAGTTTAAAAAAGTTATTATTTAATAATTAAAATAATAAGTTATTAGAAATATTCAGTTATAGGAAGGCCTTTCATTCAATAACAATATATAGGGTATTATTGAGAATTTTTTTTTTTTAGAATATATATATATAAATTAAAATAAAAAATAAAAATAAAATAATATTAATAATAAAAAAATAAAATAAATTTAAAAATAAAGTAAAAATAAAAATAAAAACAAGAATAAAAATAAAAATAATAATTAATAATAATAATAATAATAATAATAATAATAAGAATAATAAAATAAATAAATGAATAAATAATAAAATAAAATAAATAAAAATATAATTAAGAACGTAGCTAGTAAAGGAAAAAGTTGGTTGAAAATAATATTAATAATAATAATAAAGTAAATAAATAAATAGAAAGAACGACACCAAGTAATAAAAACCACAAAGCAGGAAGGAAAAAACCTAGGAGGAATGTAGGTTCCAAGGGAAACAATGGAAGCAAGAAAAGGATATAAAAGGGGGGGGGGGGGGGGGGGGGGGGCGTGAAGAAAGACTAAGACGAAAGGGCCGGGATCCAACAACTACTGATCTTCCAGCCATCATCTCTATTGAGATTGTTAGGCCTTCTTTCAATCTCAATAGCTTCCCTGAATTTACGATGATGGAGCTGGGCAATTTTGGCAACAACCTTGGCGGGGGGGGGGGGGGGGGGGGGGGGGGCGTGAAGAAAGACTAAGACGAAAGGGCCGGGATCCAACAACTACTGATCTTCCAGCCATCATCTCTATTGAGATTGTTAGGCCTTCTTTCAATCTCAATAGCTTCCCTGAATTTACGATGATGGAGCTGGGCAATTTTGGCAACAACCTTGGCCAAGGTTGTTGCCAAAATTGCCCAGTCCCATCATCGTAAATTCAAGGAAGCTATTGAGATTGAAAGAAGACCTAACAATCTCAATAGAGATTACGAATGGAAGATCAGTAGCTGTTGGATCCCGGCCCTTTCGTCTTAGTTTTTCTTTTTCGCCCCCCCCCCCTCCCACCCCCCCCCCCCCCCAAGGTTGTTGCCAAAATTGCCCAGTCCCATCATCGTAAATTCAAGGAAGCTATTGAGATTGAAAGAAGACCTAACAATCTCAATAGAGATTACGAATGGAAGATCAGTAGCTGTTGGATCCCGGCCCTTTCGTCTTAGTTTTTCTTTTTCGCACCCCCCCCCCCCCCCTTTAATCCTTTTCCTGCTTCCATTGTTTCCCTTGGAACCTTCCTTCCTCCTAGGTTTTTTCCTTCTTGCTCTGTGGTTTTTATTACTTGGTGTCGTTCTTTCTATTTATTTATTTACTTTTATTATTATTATTATTATTATTATTTCAACCAACTTTTATCTTTACTAGCTAGGCTCCTAATTATATTTATTTATTATTATTATTATTATTTTTTACAACTAACTTTTTCCTTTACTAGCTACGTTCTTAATTATATTTTTATTTATTTTATTTTATTATTTATTCATTTATTTTATTTTTATTTTTATTTTTATTATTATTATTATTATTCTTTTTTTTTTAATTATTATTTTTATTTTTTATTCTTGTTTTTATTTTTATTTTTTATTTATTTATTTTTTTTATTCTTTATTTGTAATATATATATATATATATATATATATATATATATATATATATATATTCTAACTAAAAAAAATAATTCTCAATAATACCCTATATATATTATTATTGAATGAAAGGCCTTCCTATAACTGAATATTTCTAATAACTTATTATTTTAAAAATTAAATAATAGCTTTTTTAAACTATTAACACAAGCACCTACAAAATTAATTTATTTATAATAATTTTTTATACATATTTTAAAGGTATGAATATAACTTTGACTTTTTGACTTTGGTCCCTAAGTCAAAATTAGTCGTTGGATCGCTGATGGAGGCTCTGCTCAGATTATTTATCATGCAAAGCTACATCTGCTTCTTCAACTTGTCTTGATGATGAACCACACTAGTTGGTTCAAAACGCATCGACAAAGGTCTTTCTACATGTGATTTACGCCGAAGTTCTTAACAACTATTATGGATCACAGAAGCCTCAATTCAATAATTGATTCCCTGCACGGTAAAACCATTGCTTCTAAGGTTCGCCATTTTGAACAGGCACGCTTGCAGGTCTCGAAGTTGAAGTCAGATCTAGCTTTTCTAAAAAGATGCAGGGATTTCACAGTGATCCCGGTCTTCGCTCAGATCAGCCATCACCTCCACACTCCTTCTAACCATGGGGTGTTCTCAAAAGCCAACCTAGCACTTTTGAGATCTGAAATTAATAGGGTTAGAAGAGACCTCGGTCGATTCTCCCATGATCTTCTAGGTTTGCACTTGGAGCTTTCGTACTTGATCTCCCCCTCCCTGTGGTCCAGAATAGATGCATGCTCTGCATTAAAATCGTTGCGTTTGGAGGAGATTAGGGGACAAAAGAAAGTGGCAAAGTTTCAAATATTAGCTCGGAAATCTGTAAGAGGTGGATCAGTGAATGATGTTCCCCTTAGCCGCGTTTTTGCTTCTCAGTTATCGGCCCTCTGGTCTTGGGTTTCTTCCATTCCTTCGATTGGATCTTCAGCGTCGCCCCTAGCATGCCAAGAGATCTCTGAGGGGCGCTCTGTTGTACCTACGCCATCTCCCCAGCAGTCTGCTCCATGCATTACGTCTTCAGTTTGCAGGCCTGCCCCGTTATCGATGTGTAGAGGGAATCATTCTGGTTGTTCTTGCGTGCTCCTGGTTTCTCCTAGTCAACCCATCAACCAGAGATTTGGCTCGTCTGAGCTGCTTTTGTCTGACCAGATTTCGTCGGCGGCAATCAAGAAGGTCTACGTTTCTGATCCTGAGTTGTCAGCTCCCTCAAGTTCTCCGATCCGGCAGAGGCACCGTGGCAGTGTTGTTGACCTGTGGGAAAGTCCAGTGTCTCCTTCGCATGATCAGAGCTTGTTGCAGGACCACGCTAACGGTTCTCGGATTCCGCTGGTGTGCAGTTGCTCGTGTCTGAGAGGAGTGACGTTGCTGACCAGGGAGAAGGTGCGGTTTCTCCTTCATGCGACCAGTGCTTGCTTCAGATCTCTGCGTGCAAGGGACCGTCTGGTATCAATTCTCCAGATCTCCGCGTTGACTGTCCAGATTCTGTTTATAATAAACATTATAATGATAAGAATGATAATATTATTAACAATAAGAAGTTATATAAATTGAATAATGGTCATAATATTAATAATCATTATAGTAATAGTAATAACATTATTAACAATAATAACAATTTATATAATTTTAATGATATTTGTAAGAATAATAATTTTTATAATAATAATAATATTATTAATAATTCATACAATCATAATATTATGCATAAGAATAATAAAGATATTTTGAATAACAATAATATTATTAACAATAAGAAGTTATATAAATTGAATAATTATCATAATATGAATAATTATAATAATAATAATAACATGATGAGCAATAATAATAATTTATATAATTTTAATAATATTGGTAAGAATAATAATTTTTATAATTATAATAATATTATTAATAATAATAATTCATATAATCATGATATTATGCATGAGAATAATAATGATATTTTGAATAATATTAATGAAAATAACAATTTATGTGGCATTAATAATAATATTTTATACCATAATGATAAAGAATCTTTTAACAATAACATTAGCTTTGATATTAATAAGGTTTTGAATGTGGATGAGGTTTTTCTTCCCCTTCTTCCCGGAATAAGAGAGTGGTGAATCTTTCTAGCTTTTCTTTTTCCCCTTCTGTTTTTAGTCTTTTAGGCAAAGGTTTAAACTTTGCCCTTGCCCCTAGAAAAATCCCGATGGATGACATTATTTGCAACATGGAATACGGGATTAGGGATCTTCCGGATAATATTAAGGACACTATTAGGCAAGATTGTGCTGTCGTCATTAGAAAGGCTAAGCCCCCTCGGAAGAACCTCAGCAAAGAGGAATTCTCTGCCCTTAAATCCTTAAATCAGAACGAAGATATTGTCGTTCTGAAGGTGGATAAAGGAGGGGCTACAGTCATCCTTAACAAGGATGATTACCGTAAGAAGATGTTATATCATCTTTACAATAGTGGCAATTATAAAAAACTACCCAAGAACCCTCTGAAGAAGATTTCTAGGATTGTGGCTCTCCCCATCAAGTCTAGTAGTTCAGTGAGTTCTCTGTGCCACAAACTCATTTAGAGCAGTCCCCTTACTCCTAGGATTTATGGGTTACCCAAGATTCAAAAAGAAGGGGCCCCTCTAATGCCTATCGTCAACACCATTGGTGGTTCGACCTACCTTTTAGCTAAGTTTCTTGCCCTGAAACTTAAGCCCCTGGTAGGCCATACTGAGTCCTTCGTGAAAGACTCTGCTTCCTTCATTAAGGAGCTTAAGAATATTAAGCTTGACCCGGATGACATTCTCGTCAGCTTTGATGTGGTCTCCCTTTATACTTGCATCCCTATAAAGGAGGCCTTGGAAGTGATCTATCGCCTAACAGATCCCGATACTACGCATCTGGTTGAGATCTATCTCACTTCCACTTTCTTCTGTTTTGAGGGTGAGTTCTTTGAGCAGACCTGTAGTGTTGCCATGGGTTCCCCCCTTTCCCCTATTGTTGCGAATCTTTTTATGGAAGATTTCAAAGCCAAAGATTTAGCCTCGGATCATCTCCTTCGCAAGCTATGGAAAAGGTTTGTAGATGAAACTAATGTCATCTGGTCCCATGGCCAAGAGGAGCTGGATCACTTCTTTAATCACCTCAATTGTCAGTCCTATGCCATTAAGTTCACCATGGAAAAAGAGGTCAATGGTTGCCTCCCTTTCCTAGATATTCTTATATCTAAGAATATGGACGGCTCGCTCTCCCACTCAGTATTCCGGAAGAAAACGCATACTGAGCAATATCTTCACGCTGATTCCCATCATTTCCCTGCTCAGAAGATAGGTGTTCTTAACACCCTCGCTACTCGTTCTCTTAGGATTTCTGATAATAAGAGCTTTGATAAGGAGAGATCCCATCTCCTTAATGTCTTTGTGGAGAATGGCTATAGTATGTGCCTAGGTCAGAAGGCTTTCCTTAAAGCCTCTAAAAATGTGTTAATTAATAAAGAACCAAAAGAGCGTCGACTAGGTGTCCATCTTCCCTATGTTTAAGGTACCACAAACAAAATTGCTCGGATCCTTAAGAGGTATGATATTCCCTCAACCTTTAGGCCCCTCAACACCATTTGCAAATCCCTCTGATTGGTGAAAGATCCTGTTGACCCTAAGGACATGAAGGGTGTCTACTTGATCCCTTGTTCTTGTGGGACCCCTATATCGGGGAAATAGGGCGCTCCATCTATCAAAGGATCAGCAAACATGCAGCTGATCTAAGACATGGGAGAACCAAGTCTTCAGCGTTAGCAGAGCATGTGGAAAAGACCAAGCATCAGGTTTGTATAGAGGAGGCCAAGGTTGTTGCCAAAATTGCCCAGTTCCATCATCGTAAATTCAGGGAAGCTATTGAGATTGAAAGAAGGCCTAACAATCTCAATAGAGATGACGACTGGTAGATCAGTAGCTGTTGGATCCCGACCCTTTTGTCTTAGTCTTTCTTTTTCTAACCTTCCTCCCCCACCCCTTTTTTATCCTTTTCTTGCTTCCATTGTTTCCCTTGGAACGTTCCTTCCTCCTAAGTTTTTTCCTTCTTGCTTTGTGGTTTTTATTACTTGGTGTCGTTCTTTCTATTTATTTATTTATTATTATTATTATTTTATTTTTTTAACCAACTTTTACCTTTACTAGCTTGGTTCCTAATTATATTTGTTTATTTATTTAATTATTATTTTATTTTATTTCCTTTACTAGCTACGTTCTTAATTATATTTTTATTTATTTTATTTTATTATTTATTATTTTTATTTATTTATTTATTATTTTTATTCTTTATTTTTATTTTTAATTTATATATATATTCAATGTATATTCTAACTAAAAAAATTCTCAATAATACCCTATATATATATATTCTAAATTCCGGCCTTTGGTTTTGGGAAAAATCAGGCCTATTCATGAAGCCATGGAACCCATCATTCGATCTCTCTACAGCAGTGATAACCTCAGCACCAGTTTGGGTGAGATTGCCAAGTCTACCCTTGCATCTCTGGAATCTCTCCTCGCTAAAAGCCATCGGAAATGCAATTGGGAAATTTTACTGCAGGTGCCCAGAAACAGAGGAATATGCCAGAACCACCTATGCACGCATCTGTGTGGAAATGGACTTCAGTGTTGGATTCCTAGCTGAAATAAACCTAACAAGTAAAGACTATGTGTGGAACCAGAAACTTGATTATGAAAGTGTCCTCTTCAGATGTCGATCATGCTTTGAGACAGGGCATCTAGCCAAAAATTGCCCAAAATCCTCTGAGAAAAATTTTGCTAGAAAAAACCACCATAGATCAAGGAGCACAAAAAGAACACTACACTGTCATCAAAGAAGAATATTCTAGAGAAAAATCTGAGTAACAAGAAATCAGGGAAGAAAGAGACAGCTCTCAACACAAGCAAGGAGAAAGCCCATCCCAACAAACCAACAATTATGAGGATTCGAATACCGCACAAAAAAATCTTCATTTAATAGCAAAGCAGATCTCCTAGACCAAACTTCTTCTCCGACTATCTTCAAAAGAACGAACACAATAGATTGCGAAGCTAAGACACCAATGTCCCAAGAACCAGAAGAGATGAAGGAGATGCAAGATAAAGGATGTTGGAAGACTGTAGAGAAAAAAAAAGAAAGCTACAACACCAATCTCGCGAAGAAAGACGAGGAGCCAGATAAGTAAAAATTAAGAAAATTGTAGGTCCGATAGACCAATTTGGTCTCAATGGATGTTAACCACCATCATCATCATCATCATATATTGTTATTGAATGAAAGACCTTCCTATAACTAAATATTTCCAATAACTTATTATTTTAATTATTAAATAATAACTTTTTTTAAACTATTAACCCAAGCACCTATAAAATTAATTTATTTATAATAATTTTTTATACATATTTTAAAGGTATGAATATATGAATATAACTCTGACTTTTTGACTCTGGTCTTTAAGTCAAAATTAGCCGTTGGATAGCTATTGGACGCTCTGCTCAGACTATTTATCACGCAAAGCTGGATCTGTTTCTTCAACTTGATGAACCACACTGGTTGGTTCGAAACCGGTCGACAAAGGTCTTTCTACATGTGATTTACGCCGAAGTCCTTAACAAACATTAAAGCATTCAAGTAAATGAAAATTATCCGTGATCATTATGTATACAAATAATTGATGAGATTAAGCGGAGAGGAGGAAAATAGAGCCAAACTTGCGGACATTTACCTGCAGTTGGCTGTGGATACTTGCTCTTAGACATGGCGTGCTTCTTCAAATCAAACTCCAAAACTTCGGCTCACTAGTATGAAGGGAATAATGAACATAAACTGTGATATATAGTGAGCAGATGGGAGGGAATGCAAAGCCTAAGATTCACAGAGACGTAAATATTTTAGAGACCTAAAGATATTAGTGTCGTCAGAGGCAGAGACTTTTCCACGAAGACCTTTCCACGTAAAGATATTACTCTTGGCAGGCGCGGACGTCGACATGTACAAGTTTACCTCACACGTTAAGTTACCTGTTTATAAAGTTCGAATATGTTATGGTAATTATTTTTATAAAGTTCGAAAATGTTACCTTTGGGAAAAAATGTAATGGTAATTATTTTTGTAATTCATTGAAAGTTCCAGGAAAATTGGTAGATGAGTACCAAAGATTTGGCTAGGCGTAGATCCTTTATTATCGTGAAATTTGGAAAATGATTTTTATAGATTCAGTTAAATGTATATGTTTTTATCGTTGAAGGAAAGTTGAAGGAAAATTTTGGTGGTAGGTAATTATTTTAAAATTCTAAAATTAAAATAAAATAAAATATTACATAGCAATGGATATAATTAGATTTATAAATTTCATTTTTTCCTTATAATTTTAATATATATTTTGGAAATTTATAAATTTCATTTTTTTCTTATAATTTTAATGTATATTTTGTTGAGCTGAAAGGGTTGTCTGTTATTTTATTTTGGTTTAATATGGATTCGATAAATGTTTTTTAAAATAAAAATAAAATAATTTTAAATAAAAGATAATGTTAGTTATAATAAAGATAGAAATGATTTGGTTGGTTTTAATTAAAAGTGGAAATGATTTGGTTAATTTTAATTAAAAGTGAAAAAATTAAATATACATAATTAGATAATTTTAATAAAAGCATTATCCGACACCCTATGAAGGACCCTATAAAGGGGATGTGATAAAATTATTTTTCTTTCACTATGGAAATCGTAAATAAAATATTCTTGATATCAATCTTAAATAATATAATTTTATATTAAAAAAAAAAAAAACTTATCATATCTACACTATAAATATTTCAAAAACTTAAATAATGTGTTTAAGCATCCATGTTAATTGTATTTCAAAAATAAGATATATATATATATATATATATATATATATATATATATATATATATATATTTTTTTTTTTTTTTTTTTTTTTTTTTCTCAAAAAAATATATTATTAATACTAATAAATATTCCATTTGTATTATAAATAAAATATTTCTAAATGCGTATTATTTATATATATAACTATTTTTTTTCTCAAAAAATATATTATTAATACTAATAAATAATCAATTTGTATTATAAATAAAATATTTTTAAATGCGTATTTGAAAATATATTAATAATAATAATAATAATAATAATAAAATATTTATAAATAAAATATTTCAATGTATATCTATCTATCTATCTATCTATCTGTCTATATATATATATATATACAACTTGAGTTTCCTAATGGTTAAGAGCACGTGTTTCCTCCTAAGAGGTCACAGAGTTAAGTGCTATGTTTTTATAGACTTAGCAGTTAATTCGTTGCATGGGGTGGGTCCCTTGTCCCAGAAACAAGGGAGTCTCATACACCAAAGGGGGTCTCATACACCAATTTGATGTCTCGTTGCACGGAGGTGGGTCCCTTGTCCCACAAACAAGGGTGTCTCATACACCAATTTGGTGTCTCTTTGCGCAAAGGTGGGTCCCTTGTCCCACAAATAAGGGGGTCTCATACACCAATTTGGTCCCTTGTCCCACAAACAAGGGGGTCTCATACACCATTTTGGTGTCTCGCTTTGCCGTGACCTTAAAAATGGATAATAATAATAATTATTATTACATAAACCTTATAACTAAAACTAATCTTTTTTTAGCAATCTCACTCTTTTACATTTCAGCCCTTAAATTTGGTGGAATTGCAAATGTTTGGTGTGTAGTATACACAATCCCGATACCCTATAAGACTTTTAAAACATTGTATTTATTTATGCATTCAAATATATATATATATAAAACAATAGATTAAATTTTTTGACTAAAAAATTACATATCAAGAGATTTAATCCCTCTAAAAATTTGATAAATCTTTAATTAAAATAATTTATTTTATAACCGAAAAAAATTACATATCAAAAATTTTATTCTCTAAAGTTTTAATAAATCCTTAATCAAAATGAATCTATTCTAATTAAATAAATACATATCAAAAAAATTTAAACCTTCTAAATACTTAGAAAATCCATGATTAAAATAAACCTAATCAGATTAAATTAATACAACTGTAAAATAAAGAGAGTTTCATTTTCAATGAAGTATCCTTCATGTATTTTGCCTCGCCTTCAATGAGTCGAAAGAAACCATTCCACGGCACAAAAGAGTAGATGGCAGCTCACACTTCTTTTTCATAAAAAGAAACATGCGGCAGTTTTTCCTATAGAAGCAAGGGTAAAGTGGATGCCGTAACTTTTAAGTTTGTAAGATCTTTCCTGTGTGAAAAAATAATACTAGTTAAACACATCAAGTTAAATTTAAATTGCATTATGGTAATTCTCTAATGAAAAAGAGATTTTCCAGGAAGGAGACCAAAAATAGTGAAAAAGGAATTGTCCAAAGGAGATGTCACACCGAAACACCCATATGCTTTCAGCATTGTTTTTTGATAGTGCTATTTTTACTAATAACAATGTGTTAGAATTGTTCATTTGAGAAGGTTACTTTTATTAAAGGTTACTTTTATTAATGGGAATATATATCTTAAAATTTTAAGAGTTAGAGTTAGTTTTTTTAGACGTAAAAATAATGACTCAAGCCCTAGAGACATCTAGTAGGAGTGAAAGCATGTCTTCTTATGGACCATCGGTTATCCCATGTAATTTGGTTTTCTTTGAATGAATCTCTCCATTGTTACTTTGACAATTGAGTTATGAGAAATATTCCCACTATCTATATATATATTATATGCCTCCAAATTTTAATATATAGTTTTTTGTTAAGAAGCTTAAATCATTTTTGGTTTTTTTGTTTTTTTGTTGTTTTTAGTTGGAAATATCTCAAGTGACTTGGTTTTCTTTCAACGACACTCTCCATTGTTGCTTTGACAATTGAGTTATGATAAGTATTCTCACTATGTAATATATATAGATATAGATATAGATATAGATATAGATATAGATATATATATATATATATATATATATATATATATATATATATGCATCCAAATTTTAATATATATTTTTACTTGAAAATTTCCATTTTTTAGAAGTGTATGAATGCTATAGAATCTTTAAAATATATGAATATATTATTTGTAATATATAGAATTTAATGGATGAAATCAAGGATTTCCAAATTGTTTTTCCATTTCAAAACCTCTTATGGAGTGTGTTTGTGATATCCACTCTCTCCTCACAGTACAAATGATCAAAGTTACATAAATTAAATGGCATATAAGTGTTTGATGATTATTGATGTTTATTAGCTATTTAATCTACGCCAATGCTAATAATATGTATTGTGCTTTCATTTATAAGACACTGGTAGTTTGATCAATATTGACATTTATCAACCATACACAATTTTTAATCAATATTAACATTTATCAACCATTTAATTTATATGATTTATCATTATTAACATTTTGAACCATTTAATTTAATTTATGTGATTAATTACTATGAACTTTTATCAACCATTTATTATGTCATTGCATGACATATAGAATCACTCAAAAGGCATTAGTTTGCCCCTACTAAAAAAAGTTTCTATTTTTTTACAATGTTCAGTATGGTTTTGTATGTTGATTTTTAATGACATAATCTCGTTGTTGCATGTCCACTCCATTCCCTAAAGGATGATGACTGCTATCTACTCTATTTGCATGAACCTCGTCACCTAGATTTTCCTTATTTTTCTCCACTTTAATTTTTCGTAGCGTACTTCACTACTTGACACATCATCCAGTTTCCCAATGCCATCATTCCTCCCATCGCCATCACTACTCCATCATTGTCAGTTCATGGTAAACATGTCCTCTTGCCAGATGAATAACTGTTACTCGTTCCCTTCATGAATGTGAATCTGATGAATGTTGTTGCAGTGGGCCCCGTGCACTTCTGGCACGTCATCAGGTTTAGTCATTGACTCGACCTCATGCCATTCAACGTGATTTTTTTTAAATATGTCAAAGGTATAATTTTTTGCCTAGTCTAACTAGACTATTTTTCTACGCTGAAAATCATGATAATTTCAACAATATTTTAATAAATTTCAATAGGAATTTTTGTAAATCCACATTACAACTGTCAAACTTCAATATTTTGGGTGCCCTAGAGGTTTTTGATGGTACTGAATCCATTTACGCAATCAAAAACATGATTTAAACACTACTTCTGCAAGATTTGTTGATGTTTTTCCTTGTCTGAGAGTTTTCTGCTAATATTTGACAACTGCCATTTATTCCAGAAACCAACTCCTCGACGCTCATTTACTCTTCAACTACCGACTCATGCAACCTTTAATACTCCTTAGTGCTGCTATATCAGAGATTTTACACCACAGTGCAATTTTAGAGCCCAAACATCACGTAAATCGATTAAGAAGATGTTACTATATTACAATATTCTGATTGGCCTTTAGCCCCTTCTGCTTAGCTCCTTATCACATCTGCACCATAGAACCACTGCTTATGACCGTCGGTATAACACTTAGGTGCTAAGTCCTTTAACATCATGCAAGGGGCCTTTCTCCTCGTGTTATTGCTCTACACCCTTGGTTTTCTATGCTCCACGACTAAGCGCCAATAACATCAGAAAATTCACATATCGTAACTTTCTCTAAAATTCTTTTAAATTAGAGTTCCGAAATCTCCAACTTCCGATATGCTCCACAATACGTAGGTATTAAGCCTCACTCTATGCCCTTGGCTCTATTAACTTTTGCGACCATGGTGTCATCCTAATATCGGAGCCCCCTTATCGGAAGTTTTTCAATAACCAATTGTTATAAATTTATGAAATCCTCAATTCTTCTATCATCGAATTTTGAAATGACATCATCACTACCGTGTGGCGACTCCTTAGAGGTGACACGTGTCACCTGGTTATGGCCCATTAGGCCTCCTTAAAATGCCAAAATTGCATGCCACTTGTCCTTCCATACCGCCACGTCATACTGACATCAGTTGCTACTTGTTCCTTATCGGAGCCAACTAGATGATGGCATGTGTCCTTATCGGATCCAATCACATGATGCCATGTGTCCTTATTAGATCCAATCACATGATGCCATGTGTCCTTATCAGAGCCAATCACATGATTCCATGTGAACTTATCGAAGCCAATCACATGATGCCATGTGTCCTTATCGGAGCCAATCATATGCCACCACGTTTCTTACTAGAGAAGAAAGAAAAGGCCCCGCACACCTTTGATTTTGCAATGAAATCCTTTGTTAATCTTTATCATCACTCCCTGATGGTTTTAACGTTATCAGAATGTTTAACAATATCGCAACTTTTTAAAGGTTTGCACTTTTAAAAATTTTGATCCCTTGGTTGTCGATGTTCTGATCTCCTCTAAGCTCTAATGCTACCTTCTCTGATGTATTGGACCTCCAACATTGCGACCGTTGATAATGCGATGCGATGATAATGTGATCGTCGATATCTCTGACCTTCAATATGCAATCGCTGATATCTTTGGAGCTCTGATGTTGTGATTGCTGATATATCTGGTCCTCCTATATGCAATCTCTGACATTCTGGATCACCGATCACTGATATGACGATATTCCTTCCTGCCTAAGGCTTCAAATCCCTAAACTTTAGCAGGCCATAACTTTTGAACCAAGAATCCATTTCTGGACTTCCGCATATCGTTAGAAAGATCTTCCACATCACTTTCCAATGGAGAGGGTCTGATGTAGACTTTGATCGCATATTCTACCTCTCATATGGCTCAAAAAGCTTTGCAATCTTCCACTCCTTGACTCTCCGGACAACTGAAATCACACCTACCATGGTGGTCCTTTGCATGAAGCCTGCAGCTATCATGGACTTCCATCTCGCCCATAATGGTAATCATTATTTTATGGATTACCCAATAAGCCTGCTACTATGATGATTTTCTACATGAATCTTGCAGCTACCATGAGATTCCTCTTGGGCCATCACTGCCAAAGTCCACTGCAACAAGCATCCAAGCTAGTCTAGTTGACATCAATGCCAACACTCCTGCCAACAGTTAGGCAATGCTCCTACCAACAGTTAGGCACTCCTCCTGCCAATAGTTAGGCAATGCCAACTGCCCAACACATCTCCCCAACATGATCGTTGACATCAATCCCAACACACTTGCAGATGCCTTAACTACGCCACTGGCCATCTAGACAATGCCAATTGTACAATAATCTCCCCCTTTTGCATTGATGGAAATAATCCATCCTTCTCTTCATGTGATTGCCAAACCTCATGCTTCTTCCACACATCTCATTCCATGAGTCACCAATGGTCTGATTTATTTTGTCCAAGCCATCACAACTTCTCCACAAATTCTCTCCCCCTTTGACATCAATGGCAGGGGCTACAGGCTTCCTTTCTCTTCCCATGTAATCACCAACTGTGTAGACTAGAGTCTAATTGTTGAGATGTGAATTTTGATTCACAAACATCTCTACCAGGGTTGTTATTATTGCTTCTCCATAAACTGAGTATATTTGATATGCTCCCCCTGAACATATACTACCTCTTTTTGTCCTTCCAGTTATGGACACCTTATGGCTGCTTACTGAGAACTCTCCCCACTAATGCATCTTTTGTACCAAAAATATTGATACCCATTAAAATTCTCATTATATTGTAGTTACTTCAAATACCAATTAATGATGATTCATTTCTTCTTGGACTTCATTGTTGTTGCTGCTTCTGAGACTGTGCTTATTTTATTTCATCATCTCCACTTCTACCCTTGAGATCATATCTTTACAATAGGGATTGCTTCATAACTAATACCAATTGCACCAAAATAAATTATACAAATGGAACAATGTACCAAGCAAACTCTAATATTTATTTTCTCAAAAAGAAATGTCCATTTCAACACAAGGTTACTCAACATGAGCCCAACATAACCAATTGACATAGAAATACCAATTAAGGGTTAAGGGACATGAAAAATATTACACCAATTGTATTTCATGAACACAAGGCTGCTACGCATAATCAAATTGACAACTTAAATGAAATAAGGGTATTTCACCAAAGATTCAAACATTAGGGGAATTTTTACGTTTAAAATGGGCCTCCTAAGAAAAATATACAACTAAAATAAAATTTATAAGAACCAATAGGATTGAAGATGATGATGTCAACCATGGGAGATGATTCACCATTTTTGGAGTAAAATAGTAAAAAGATAAAAAAATAAATAAAATAATAAAACTACTTTTTCAACTTGTATTTTCAACTTATCTCTCTAAGTTTTTACTCAGATTTTGAGCGGGAGTACTCGTTGGATGCAAAATTTAATTTCTCATCCAAGGAGTACCCATGTTGCATACTTTTGATGGACCCTTCTACACGAAAAATGAGAAATACATGAAAAATTGTGATTTCAATCACGTTTTTCATGTATTTCTCTTTTTTCGTGTAGCAAGGTCCATTGAAAGTATGCAACATGAGTACCACTTGGATGAGGAATCAATTTTTTCATCTAATGAGTGTTTCTGCTCGAAATTTAAGTAAACCCATAGGGAGATACGTTGAAAATACAAGTTGAAAAAATAGTTTTTTTCTTTTTTCCCTCTGAAATTTGATGATGTAATCTAATATTATTTTATTATCTCCACTATTATTTTATAATTTCCTTAGGAGTCCCATTTTAGACCTCAAAATGCCCCCAATGACTTTCATTTTCTCAACAATCTTCCTTTCTGAGGCTGCCTGCTGTTGCCTGCTACTGCTTATCAAAGCACCTCCCCCTAAGTGGCCTAGTGGTCTTTGATCTCCTGCAATATCTTTCTTGCCTCTACGTGGAGAATGATCCTATGGACCTGACTTGAATGTGAGCTTCATGTCATTCTACGCTTCCACTCTAGCCCATCTTCTTCCCACAACATAAAATATTGTTGTGTACTCCTCACGTTGGCTCCACTCCTCTTTTTCAATGTTGATACTTTCAAAATAAACCAATTTATTCTAGTAACCAACAAGAAAACATAGCCATACCTTCATGAATTAGATCCATCTTTCTATTCATTCTCCTCAGCTTCCTGCATCTAACTTATTTTTCCTCCCTTGAGACCCTTCTCTTCCTTCACTGAAGAGAAACATAGGATCTACTCCCCCTAAGAAGATCATCCTCCTTCTTCTTCTAGACCTTCAATCATCGAGTCTTGAAAAAATCATTACTCTCAAGCTTCTTCTTTGCCCCTTTTTGGGCTTCTTCTCAACTACACATGAGTAGATGAAACTTCTCTTTTACCTCTTCTTTCTTCACCAAACCCTTTTGATGCATTTTTGCCTTACAGAGAGGTTCATCACATGGGTAAGAGGATCATTCTCCTTATTTATTCCTCCTCTATTCATCTTTCTCTTTTGACATAGACAACTGAAGAAAATTCTGTATTTCTCAACTCCATTCTTTCTCCTTGTCTTCAAATCCCAAGCTACTACATTCACATCCATATGATGAGAAGAATTCCATTTCTTCTCATTTCTGCAACTAGCTCTCTTGTGCCCAAATTCGCCACAAACATAGCATTTGATTTGGTCTAAGAATGGGGTAGAGGAGTTACTCTTTTTGGCAATGTTCTTGTCAAAACTCCTATCATGGCTAGCATTCCTTCTTCTAGTCGTTTTGTGCATTATTTGGATGTTGTTACCCAACAAATTTTGTTTCCTTGCATGCCATCTACAGTCTATGGCTTCATGTCCAAGCTTATTGCAAGAAAAAGAATATCCATGAAAAGGCTTTTGATGATAGAGGTTACCTTTTCTTTGTAGGCTTTGTCCTTGAGTAGGAAACTACCTTTGTTGTCTCTTCATGTGCTTTCTATGACAACTTGCATCACTATCATGCACTCTTCTTGTAGCTGCCTCAACCTCTTCTTCTACATTACTGGTTGTTTCTTCTTATACTTCTGTTGCACTACTGGTTGCTGCTTCTTAGCCTTCTGCTACTACCTTTCCTTCTCTTGTTGTTGTTGTTTTCCATGTTGTTAATTTTATCCAACAAAAATTCTTTCTTTGTTGTTGTTGGAACCTTAGATTCCCTTTACCTGGGAAGTTGGCCTTTCAGTCTTTGCATTATTCGAGCTGGGTTTTCCTTGAAACCCAACCCATTCTTGATGAGAGGGGATATTTTATTGCCAAACATCTCATCCAAGACTTTCTTGTTGCCCTCAAGCATTTGATAATGAGATAACTCTTTTTTTTTACTTTTCTAAGTCATGTCTCAATGAGACTACTTCACTTTGTATTCTCTCACAGTAAGATCCCTTCTCACTCAGCTGATTGGTTAACCTCCCATTCAGTCTGCTAGCCTCTTCTTGTTGAGCATTTAGATCAACTAATGTTTTTCTCAACCTTCCATTATCAAGCTCATAAATTTTCAAATGCTCCTCTTTCTTGAGATTTTCCTCTAATAGGTCCTTGATCTCCTTTACATCAGAGATCAACTTCTTTCTAAAAATGATACTTTCATTTAGATCTTTTTCTTCACTATCAGAGGTGTTAGTTGAGTTATCACAGATCTAAGCCCAACTTTGTGTCCATGGAGTCTTCCACTGGTCTAAGGGTTTCCCATTATTCATCACTTTCAGTGATACCCCTATTCCCTCCATGGGATGTACTCTCCTCTCCTTCAGAGGATCCCTTATTTTTGTTGCTACTAAAATGGGTTTATCTTCATTAAAACTACTAGATGCATGGCGCTCTCTATCTTCAAGTGATTCATATGAACATCTAGATAATGAATGGACTATTTCTTTACATTTATCACAAAGCAATAGCATACCTTTTGAGAAATATGGTCCCTCCACTGAGACATCTTCATCACCAACACAAGTGTGATGAGCATCAACTTCTCCATGTTTTGGTTCATTTCTAGAGCTCAGGGCTCCTCAACCTTTTCTTGAGCCACATGGAATTCACCACCATACACAGAGTGCAGCACGCCCAACACTTCCTTTGCTGACTCACAATGCCTCACTTTATCAGCATCTCACTTAGATAGCCACTTCATTATAATCTTTTGGGGTTCTTCATTCTGCTCACTCTTTTCTCCATTCCACATATCAGTGTCCAAGGCCATTAAATAGGTTACAATTCTAACCTTCCAAATTTCATACCAGAGCTCATGACCTGATATGTATAAAAATAGAACTCCTTCTACTATTAGCCAAGGTCGATTATCCATTGTTTCCATTTGATCTACCTTCTAGCAATTAAGTTAGTCCTGAAGGAACTAAATTCGATACAAATTATTGGAAACAAATGATAATACTAAGAGTGGGGTGAATCATTATTAAGGCTAATTTTAACATTTTATGCCAATTTACTTTTATGATTCATACTTGGCAACCATCCATATAATGAGAAACAATATAAAATCAACATACAAACACACACCATGAGCATCATACACATGACACACAAGGTTTTACGTGGAAACCATTTCGAGAAGATAACACCAAAGTTTTTTGTTGTTATTGATGTAAATAAGAGCACCTACTCTAGTAAATCATTCTATTTTATGAGAACCCACTCATAGGAAGCAACAACTCCCTTTGTTTGTTTCCTAGCACAAATCCCTCTTTTTGTAAATCCCTTCCCATCTTACCAGAAGAACCATGTGAAGCACCAACTTCACATATTTGTTGCAAGAACCAACTTGCAGCAACTTGGATTTATGCAAGCACCAACTTGTAGGAGTCACCAACCCTCAAGCCTTCTCAAGCACCCACTAGAGATTGAAGCACCGACTTCCTATATGCAGGCTCCAAACAACACTCAAATAGGCACTGAATTTTCTCTATAATTTGGTAGCCACTCTACTTGATGTCAGCTTTGTTCTCTTCATAGCCTTCGGCCCACGTAGCACTATTTGTACCTCTACTTTCTCTGCTCACTCTATAGAAGTAAATTGATCTTCTCAACAACATTCACTCATCATAGCTCCTTGAAACACTCTAATGTTCTTGATCCTCTACATGATCTGTGGTAAGACGTTGTTTCACTCACAACACTCACCAACTCAACCAGGCCACACAGTCCTCTCTACTCTCTTCTCTTCAATTGCATACAGTCAACTCTCAAACTTCTTTCTCTACACAAGCACCTTCGGCCTTTCTCCCACAACACAGGCACCTTCGACCTTTGTCACACAGGATAGGAACCTTCAGCCTTACTCACAATAGGGTAGGAATTTTAGGCCTTACACAAATCTTACAACAAATTTCACCTTTCACAAACCACACAACTCTCGAGGTCTCTTACCTATATATAGGCACTCTCAACCTTTCTCTGCAGAACTGGCTCTCACTTAGCCTTACACAACAGTGCACACACTCAAATATTTTCTTCTTAGCTCTCTAGAAACTATGTTGCTTCCCCCCCTTTTTCTCATCTGATCTCCTAGGTTTTGTTCCTATGTTGTCCCCCTATCAATGCTGCCACATTCTCCTATATTCACACTTTGCGAGTGTGCCTCAACATGGCTTTACAATTCTATTGTCGTGTCTGACTTGGTCTCTACCACTGCATTCACCATGAGAATGGGCACTTGATTGTTTCTCCATAGTGAGAATGAATTCTCAATCCACCTGCACAATACAACTAGGCACAGTCTTCTTTGTGTGCAACTCTCCTATCACTGATGCTCTTCATGCTTATTAATGGTTTCGCACGACTTGGTTGTACTTCAGCATGGCTTCTCTATTGACTATTGTCCTTGTTGCCTTGTCTTAGGGTTTTATGTTGATCTTTGACAGTTGCCATTTATTCCAGTGACCAACTCCTTTGCGCTCATTTAATCTTCAACTGCCGACTCATCCAAACTTCAATACTCCTTAGTGTCACTATATAGGAGCTTTTACACCATACTGCAATTTTGGAACCCAAGCATCTCGTAACTCTATTAAGAATATGTTACAATATTACAATATTCTAATTGGTCTTTAGCCCCTTCTTATTACATCCTTGTCACATTTCCACCATCAGATCACTTACTATGACTGTTGGTAGAACACCATCAGATCATTTTCCTATATTGCTCAGTGTTGTTGGTTTTCTGGAATGCACAACCAAGCGCCAATAACATTGTAAGCTTCACATATCATAAATTTCTCCAAAATTCATTTAAAGTGGAGTTCCAAAATCTCAAACTTCTAATATGCTCCACAACACTTAGGTGATAAGCCTCACTCTATGTCGGCTTGGCTCTAGTTTTTGCGACTGTGGTGCCAGTCCAATATCAGAGCCCCCTTATCGGAACTTTTTCAATAACCAATTGTTATAAAGTTCTGATATCGTGAATCCTCTGATTGCTGACTTCCGATATGGGGTCACCAATGTTGCGTGGTGAGTCCTTAGAGGTGACATGAGTCACTCGGTTATGGCCCATTAGGCCTCTTCAAAACGCCAATACTACCTGCCATGTGTCCTTCCATACTACCACATCATGTTGACATCAACTGCTAGTTGTCCCTTATCGAGCCAACCATATGTTGCCATGTGTCCTTATCAGAGCCAATCACATGCTCCCATGTGTCCTTATTGGAGCCAATCATATGCCACCACATGTACTACTAGAGGAGAGAGAAAAGGGCATGCACACCATTTCTGGACTTCCACATATCATTAGAAATATCTTCTAGAGAAATTTCTAATGGAGAGTGTTCGATGCAGGCTTTGAGACCATATGCTACCTCTAATATGGCAACAAACTCTCTACCACTCTTCTGGTCCTTGACTCTCGGACAGCTGAAATCACACCGACTATGGTGGTCCTTTGCATGAAGCCTACAACTATCATGGACTTCCATCTGGTCCATCAGTATAATCATTATTTTATGGCCTCTCCAATATGCCTACTACTATAATGATTTTCTACAAGAAGACTGTAGCTACCATGAGATTCCTCCTGGGCCATCACTGCCAACATTTGTTGCAACAAGGATCCAAGCTAGTTTGGTTGACATCAATGTCAACACTCTTACCAACAGTTAGGAAATTATCTTGCCAATAGTTAGGCACTACTACTACCAACAGTTAGGCAATGCCAAATTCGCAACACATCTCCCCAACATGACTATTTACATAAATGCCAACACACCTGTAGATGCCTTTATTAGGCCACTAGCTATCCAGACAATGCCAATTGTCCAACAATCTCCCCCTTTGGCATTGATGACAACACTCCATCCTTCTTTTCACCTGATAGCCAAACCTCATGCTACTTCCACACATCTCATTGCATGAGACACCAATGGTCTGCTTTCTTCTGACCAGGCCATCACAACTTGTCCACAAATTCTCTCCCCCTTTGAAATCAATGGCAAAGGGCTACAACCTGCCTTTCTCTTCTCATGCAATCACCAATTGTGTAGACCAGAGTCTAGATGTTGAGATGTTCACTATGCTTCGCAGACATCTCTACTAATGTTTTCGTTGCTGCTGCTCCATAATGTCAACATATTTGATATGCTCCCCTTCAACATATACTTCCTCTTCTTTGTCCTTCCATTTTTGGACACCTTATGGCTGCTTGCTAAGCACTCTCTCCACTAATGCATATTTTGTATCAAAAATATTGATACCCATTAAAATTCTCATTGTATTACTTCTACTGCAACTACCAATTAATGATGATGCATTTCTTCTTGGAATTCATTGTTGGTGTTGCCTCCGAGACTGTGCTTACTTTATTTCAGCATCTCCACTTCGCCCCTTGAGATCATATATTTACAATAGGGACTAATTCACCGTTAATACCAATTTCACCAAAAGAAATGTTACAAATGGAACAATCGAACAAGACAACTCTAATATTTATTTTCTCAAAAGAAATGTCCATTTGCACACAAGGTTACTCAACATGAGCCCTATTGGGTTGTGTTATATTCTTTCCACCACTAACCCATGTAGTTAACTGGGGGGTTAGAAGGGGGGAGGATCCCCGCATTCGTTGCGCCAATTGCGTAGCAGGGGAAGTCACAGGGGGTTTGAGGGATGCAGGTAACCCCACTCTATGGGGTCCGGGGCAACCCCCGGAAAATTTTGGTTTTGGACCCTATATTAGGTTGGGCGGACTTACCTATGGTTTTGGGCATGTTTTTCACACATGGTTTTGGACGCGATGGTTTTCGGTCCATGGTTTTGGATGCAATGGTTTTCGGTACATGGTATTGGATGCGTCGTCATGTATAAATATGTATTGTAACATTGAAAGAAACATAATGAAAAATCAAGCTGGTAATCTCGGTTTTGGGATCCTGGGGAAAATATCTTTGTATATGTGTTTTATTTGTTATGCTCTCGCATTGTTTGTTTTCTATGTTTTA
This sequence comes from Pinus tabuliformis, assembly GCA_031772625.1. Classification (NCBI taxonomy): domain Eukaryota; kingdom Viridiplantae; phylum Streptophyta; class Pinopsida; order Pinales; family Pinaceae; genus Pinus; species Pinus tabuliformis. Next base: position 1,449,804,697 of record CM062804.1, read on the forward strand.
GAATTCATATGCAGGTAATTTCTGTATGGGGTTAAAACCTACATTTGGTATCATAGCTATTTTGGCTTCAAGGGGATGCCTTTATTGCTGAGGGGTTTTGCTTAAAACTGTGGTAGACCCCGTTAAGTGGGAGATCTATGGGATTGATTCTGGTGGTGCAAGAAGATGGCGAGTAGTGGAAAGATAGAGATCGAGAAATTTAATGGTCAGAGTTTTGAGTTGTGGAAACTCAAGATGGAGGATCTATTGTTGGATAAAGATCATTGGATCGTGGTAGATCCGGGTACTAAACCAACGGAAGTGTCTGATGAAGAATGGAAGAATTTGGATCGGAAGGCAAAGAGCACAATACGATTGTGTGTCTCAGGTTTAGTATTACTGAATGTATCAGGGGAAGCTATGGCGAAGGTTTTGTGGGACAAGTTAGGGACTTTGTACCAATCTAAGTCTCTGGTGAATAAATTGTTCCTACAAAAAAAGCTATATAACCTAAGGTTGAAAGATGGATACTCGGTGACAGAGAATATAAATGCGTTTAATAATGTGTTAAGTCAGTTATCATCTATTGATATCAAAATTTCAGATGAAGATAAGTGCATTAGTTTGTTGTGTTCTCTAACAGATTCATGGGATAATATGGTTATTGCAATAGGTAGCAATGCAAATGCCTTGCAGTTTGATGAAATAGTCTCATCCTTGCTGACAGAGGAGATGAGATAGAAAAATATGGAGAGCTAGAATGGTGATGCCTTGTTTGTACGAGGATGGTCCCAGAATAGAAACAAAATAAGTCATCGAGTGGGAGGTCTAAATCTAGAGGGATATCTAAATCTCCAGGAAAACCTGTAAAGGTGGTGTGCTAGAAATGCGGAAAGGAAGGGCACTACAAAAGGGACTGTAAATCTAAAGCTCCTAATAAAGGAAAGGGATCTGATGATGCTCATTCTGCAGAGGCGAAAACCACCTTAGATGAAGGTGCAAATGTGTACCTGGCTTCTTCAAGTACACATGTAGATCACAATGCATGGTTGATTGACTTAGGTGCATCCTTTCACTTCACTCCGCATAGAGAGTGGTTCTACGAGTATGAGAAATATGATGGTGGTGATGTCTTCTTGGGGGATGACAGGAAGGCTAGAATCATTGGTCGTAGAAAAGTAAAGTTGAAGTTGCAAGGTGGAAGGGTTAGAACACTTCTAGGTGTTCTGCATATTCTTGCATTAGCCAGAAATCTGATTTCTATAAGTAAGCTAGATGATGCAGGTGTAAAAACAGTGTTTGAGAAGGATACTTGCAAGATGGTTCGGGGGGCACTTGTATTGATGCGAGGAGTTTATATTGGAACTCTATACAAGCTGCAAGGTAGCACTATTGTTGATGGGTGCAATAGTTCTGTGGTTCCTGAAAGTGGAGCAGAAAATCTAGTGGTCTCTGGAGAGAAGACCATGTTGTGGCATCAAAGGCTTGGACATATTGGAGAGAAGGGCCTTCAAATACTTCATGGTAAAGGTATGGTAGAAGGTATGTGTAATAGCTCTCTAGATTTTGATTTCTGTGAAAATTGTGTACATGGGAAGCAGAATCGGGTGAGTTTCCCCTCTGGTGGTAAGAGGGCGAAACATATATTAGAGCTTGTGCATAGTGATGTGTTTGGACCTGTGAAGGTTCCATCACTAGGTAAATCTGTGTACTATGTATCATTTATAGATGACTTCTCAAGGAATACATGGATATATTTCCTTAAGAAGAAATCTAAAGTCTTTGACAGGTTTAAAGAATTTAAGGCTCTGGTGGAAAACTAGATAGAGAAGAAGATAAAGGTGTTGAGGACAAACAATGGTGGAGAGTTTTGCAGTAAGGAATTTGAAGAATTCTGTAAGTGTGGTATAGCATGGCAGAAGACTACTCCATATACACCTCAGCAAAATGGAGTTGCAGAAAGAATGAATAAGACATTGATGGAAAGGGAAAGAAGCATGCTTAGTGGTGCCAGGTTAGGATAGGAATTCTGGGCAAAGGCAGTGGCGACAACATGTTACCTGATCAATAGATCACCTTCATTAGTGTTGGAGGATAAGAATCCACAAGAGGTATGGACTGGTAAGAAACCCTCTCTTTCACATATGAGGGTATTTGGATGTGATGCATATGTACGTGTTCCAAAGGAGAAACAAACCAAGTTGGATAGTAAATCTGAAAAGTGCATCTTTATTGGATATAAGGATGGTTTAAAGGGTAATAAGCTTTGGAACCCAGTAACAAGGAAGGTTGTATACAGCCGAGATGTGGTGTTCAGAGAGGTGAAATATGTTATTAAACATGAAGTCCAACCAAAGGAACCTGAGAAGATAGAGTTTGAGCTAAAGGAAGAAGAATCAAAAGATGAAGAGCCACAAATTCCGAGTGTGAGAAGATCAGTTCGAGAAAGAAGGCAGCCATAAAGGTATAGTCCATCTGCTTTCTGTTCAAATTTTTCTTTATCTATTACTGATGATGATCCCAGAACTATGAAGGAAGCAGTAGATTCAGAGGATGGAAAATTATGGAAAGAGGCCATGGTTGATGAAATGGCATCTTTGCACAAAAAAGATGCTTGGGATCTGGTGGAGTTGTCGGTTGGAAGGAAACCCATTGGTAGTAAATGGTTGTTTAAGAAGAAGACAAATGCAGAAGGAAAGGTGGAGAAATACAAAGCTCGGTTAGTAGCAAAAGGTTATTCCCAGGTGCCGAGAATTGATTTTGGTGATATTTTTTTCGTGTTGCCAAGGTAACTTCTATTAGATTACTTTTATATGTTGTTGTTGCTTTTGATTTTGAGGTAGAATAGACGAATGTGAAGACAACATTTCTTCATGGGGATCTGGAAGAGGAGATCTAAATGAAGCAACCTGAAGGCTTTGCGATGAAGGGTAAGAAAGAACTGGTATGCAAGTTAAAGAAGTCTCTATATGGGTTAAAACAATCACCAAGGATGTGGTATCAGAAATTTGATACATTTATACGAGGACTTGGCTTCACCAGAAGTAAAGCAGATCACTGTGTGTATTCTAAATTAATTGGTGACAATGTAAAATATCTAGTCTTGTATGTGGATGATATGTTGCTGGTTGGAATTGACAAAGAAATTATCCAGGATTTGAAGACCCATTTGTCCTCCAAATTCGACATGAAAGATCTTGGTGATGCAAACTATATTTTGGTCGTGGAAATTAAAAGAGATCGGACAAAGAGGAAGCTCTGGTTAAACCAAAGGAAGTATGTCGAGACAATATTGCAGAGGTTTAATATGTAGGATAGTAAACTAGTGAAGGTTCCTTTTCCTGTAGGTGTAAAGTTATCTGTTGAACAGTGTCCCAAGACACAAGAAGAGGAAGAGGACATGTCCCGTGTTCCATATGCAAGTGCAGTCAGTAGCCTGATGTATGTGATGGTTTGTACTAGACCAAACATTGCACATGCAGTGGGAGTATTGAGTAGGTTTATTTCAAAACCAGGGAAGGAGCATTGGACATTAGTGAAGCGGGTTTTCAAGTATTTGCGTGGCACTAGTGATTCTGGTTTGTGCTACCAAGGAAGACTAGGATTGGACAGAGTGTTGGATATTCATGGCATTGTTGATGCAAAATGGGCTGGAGATCTGGATCAAAGGAGATCTACAAGTGGGTATGTGTTTAACCTATTTGGAGGTGAAGTCAGTTGGATGAGTAAGAAACAATCTGTAGTGGCACTATCAACTACAGAGGCAGAATACATGGCAGCCACTCATGCAAGCAAGGAAGCAATTTGGTTGTAGAGATTATGTTCAAATATGGTGTTAGTACAGGGAGCTATAAGGATAGATTGTGACAACCAAAGTACAATTTTCTTGGTAAAGAACCCTGCATATCATTCAAAGACAAAGCACATTGATGTTCAGTATCACTTTGTGAGGGATATGATAGAAGACAAAAAGGTGTTTCTAGTAAAAGTGGACACTTGGAAGAATATTGCAGATGCATTGAAAAAATCTGTGAGCTCTGAGAAGTTCTCTTGGAGTAGATAAACAATGGGCATTGCAGGGCTGGATAAATGACTAAGCTCTCTTGTGGCCCCATGTGGAAAGAAAACAACAAGTGGGAGAATGTTGGGTTCTGTTATATTCTTTCCATGACTAGCCCATGTAGTTAACCAGGGGGTTAGAAGGGGGGCCGAGCCCGCACTTCATTTGTCGATTGTATAGGAGGGGGAGTCACAGGGGGTTTGAGGGGTGCAAGTAACCCCACTCTATGGGGTTCGAAGCAGTGCTCCGGAAAATTTTGGCTTTGGACCCTATATTAAGTTGGGTAGACATACCTAAGGTTTTGTGCATGTTTTTTGCACATGGTTTTGGATGCGATGTTTTTCGGTCCATGGTATTGGATGCTTCGGCATGTATAAATATGTATTGTAACATTGAAAGGAACATAATGAAAAATCAAGCTAGTAATACTAGTTTTGGGATCCAGGGGAAAATATCTGTGTATATGTGTTTTATGTGTTATGCTCTCACATTGTTTATTTTCTGTGTTTTAGAATTCGTATGCAGGTAATTTCTGTATGGGGTTAAAACCTACAAGCCCAACACAACCAATTAACATAGCAATACCAATTGAGGGTTAAGGGGCATGAAAAATATTACACCAATTGTGTTTCATGAACACAATACTACTATGGATAATCAAACTCACAACTTAAATTAAATAAGGTAATTTCACCAAAGATGTAAACCTTTCATTTTCTCAACAATCTTCCTTTCTGAGGTTGCCCATTGTTGTCTGCTACTGCTTATCAAAGCAGCTTCCATTGAGAAAATTTTCTTTGATCTCCTGCAACAAATTTCTCACCTCTGCATGGGGACTGATCCTGTGGACCTTAATTGACTATGAGCTTCTTGTCATTAGACACTTCCACTGTATCCCATATTCTTCCCATAACATAAAATATTGTTGTGTACTCCTCATGCTAGCTCCACTCCTCCTTTTTAATGTTGATACATTCAAAATAAACCAATTTATTCTGGTGATCAGCAAGAAAACTGATCCAGGTGGATGTTGGTGGCCACCCACCTATCCCATTTGGACCCCCACAACTGTCTATTTCAGTTTTTTAGTTTCCCTAATTATAGCATAGTTTACTATTTTTAGCAGTTTTTTCGAGTCTTGAACTTCCGGAGCCATTTTGAGGCCCTAAACAACATTTTTTGGGAAATCTGGGAGCCGCATGGGGCTATGGACCAATGTTGCTCTTCCCAAAGTTGTAGTGCTAGGATAGATCTTTCTAACGAGCTATTATACATGTCAAACGAAGATCAGGTGCCAAAGTTACGACCCCGGGAAATTGACGTACCAATTTACCCAAACGGGGCCCGCAATTTGGCGTTTCATCTTCTAGGGTTAGGTTTTGGGATGTTAAGGGTTTTCAATTGTTTCTCAACAATAAATAGGCCTTCGAGCCTCATTGTAACACAGTTCAGAGGCATGTAGCCGCCACATCTCTTCTCAGAGATAAGTTACCATCGCCCTAGCTGGTTTATTTCCATTTTTGTTTGTAAGCATATTTCAGTATTTTACATTAATGAAATGAAGTATTATTTCCACTGCATCTTTGTGTATATGGTTATCTCTGTAATTTGTTGTATTCCTGTTTAAATCTGGATTAGTGGTATCAGAGTGATCTGCTTTTTCTCTATTTTTCTTTGCATGTCCCCAATGAGGTCGGGATATAAGGAGTCAGGGCTTGAACTGGTCGAACCTTTACAAGACTAGCCTCAAAAATTCTGACTAACTGCCATGGTAGATGAAAATAAAGATGATGGGGGAGGAGATCCTATCAAAATCTTGCTCAAAGAAGCTCTTGAGTGACAAAGGAAGGCGATGATGGACAACTTTGCGCAGATCCTTCAGCGGCTACCTAGAGGCAACACATCAGCTTTCAACAGCTACTTTGGAAACTCCACACCATTTAAGGTACAAGTTAAATTTGAAATCCCCATCTTCGAGGGTTAGATAGACGCATATGCCGTAGATAAATGGTTAAATCTACTAGAAGGGTATTTTTATGTTCATGAATTTTCGAGTCAGGAAAATATTGTTTCGCTCTTCTCAAAGCAACCCCCATGTCAAGGACTGGTGGGAAACCTACTGCGAGTAGAAGGATGAAAGCATGGGCTCACTATTTTCAGCTGCACCCACTTGGGATTCATTCCAGGATGTCATCAAGGAGCAGTACTACCCTGTCAAAAGCTATGAGGACAAATACATCAAATGGACCACACTGCGGCAGGGAAGGGAGCAAGATGTGTCAGAGTTCACAAACATTTTTCATACCCTTTGCACAAAGTTGGGTATCAAGGACTCTGAGTTGCATTTGGTACTCAAATACTGTGGCTGCCTACACAAATACATTCAGGAAGAGATGGAGTTCCTGAACATCTCCTCGCTCAACACAGCGTATCGATACGCTGTCAAAATTGAGCAAAAGTTCAAATAGAAGAAGCGAGACTTTGGATCTGCAAATCTGAAGACCAAAGGACAAAGCCAAGGCGGGGTGACCCAAGACAACCCATCGAAGCCGCAAGAAAAGAACAACACCACGAAGTTGAAGAAGGACACATGAAAGTGGTGTGAGTTCCACAAGAGTCCCACTCATAACACAAGTGAGTGTTGGACCAAGCAGTTGCTGGTGGCCGAGTTGAAGGCTTTAAAATCAGATGCATGTTCCGACCCTGAGTCAGAACCCAACAAGGGGAATGGAAAAGGAAAGAAGATCATTGATGTGGAGCCCAATGTCACTGTTGCCACCGCCAAGATCCAGAAGAATGAGCCTGAAGATCCAGAGGAGGGGGAGCAGATGTGGGTGAAGGGTTCGCCGCTGCAATTCATTGTCG